>OX422192.1:4465834-5699584 GCA_949130485.1 Agelas oroides | reverse complement strand
CCAAGAGTTCATCAAACTCTTGCGCAAGCTCATGGTGAGTTATTGGTGCTGTGAATCCCACAGTCAGTCAATCAGTCTGTCAGTCCAAACTCCGCCATAACAAAGGCACAGCAAAGGAGAATAGCAGATATAAAGGCTACCTGTTCAAATCTAGCTGCTGGAGTGCACAGGTGAGTGATTGATCAACACTGAACTCAACTGTTGATCAGGAATTTGCACAAACAGAAAGTGATAGCATACGCCATGGTTGCAGAGAAGGAAGTTGCCGAAAGGAAGGAAGGGTAGCTGAACTACTCCATGCACAAATAAAACACAATACATTGTGTGAGGCTATAGATTTTCTATAGTAAATTAAGCACATGTACACGCAATAGGTACCGAGCTCTCTTTTCTCCCAGCCCCCTAAGAGACTGGGTACGAGGCTAGATGAATACAAAACACAATGCAAGTACATGTATGCAGCACCATCCAAAGATTCCTCTGTGGCTGAGCAAAAATAGCTCACATGTGCTTCTCTGAGTGCCACTCTCTTGGTTTCCATGACCTTCCTGCGTAGGGCCTCCTGGAACTCCCTCTGCTGAACCACGTCCATGTACTCTTCATACTTTGGAGGGTACTCCTCCACCATCAACTCCAACACTTCATCACTACGCAATGCCACCAGGCCTTGGGAGGAAGGGGAAGAGAGCGGGAGGGAGGGAGGGAGGGAGGGAGGGAGGGAAAAGGAGAAGGGAGGCAAGGAAAGGAAGTTATTGAAAGGAAGAAGGGAGAGAGAAGGGAGGGAGAAGGGAGCAAGGAAGAAGGGAGAATGGAAAAATGGAGAAAAGAGAAGGTAGGAGGGAGGAGAGAGGGAAGAGAAAGGGAAGTAGAAGGTAGGCAGGAGGAAAGAAGGAGGGAAAGAGGAGGGAGAGAGGAGGGAGGGAGGGAGGAGGGAGGGAGTTGGAAAGGAGAGAGGAGGGTGGAAGGGAGGAGGAAGGGAGGAAGGTGGAAGGGAGGAGGAAGGGAAGGTGGAAGGGAGGAGGAAGGGAGGAAGGTGGAAGGGAGGAGGAAGGGAAGGTGGGAGAGAATATAGCCTATTCTACAGTAACTGGCCAGTAAATGCCTCCTCAATCAGGTCTTACTACCAGTCTCAGCCAGCAAGCAATGATAAACTACAAGACAAAACAAGACAGCTACAAGGCCTACAAACAAGGATGGGTCTTACCCATGTTGCTTTGGGTCTCGGTGACCACACTCCTTCCCACTAGATACTTCCTCTCTTCTAGCTCCAGGGAGCGACGCTGGAGGTCTGAATAGAGAAGATACAGAGCATGGTAAAAGGAAAAGACTTGACAGCTTCATACACACATGCACACGCACACACACACACACACATGCACGCACGCATGCACGCACACACACACACACACACACACACACACACACACACACACACACACACACACACACACACACACACACACACACACACACACACACACACACACACACACACACACACACATTCCACACTCCCTCACACTCACTCCTACCTGGATACTTCCTCTGAATTCCTCTAATGTCCAAATACTCAGCCACTTGCTCCTGCAGCATGTAATGTTCTGCACTTGCATCACCTAGTGGCCATTGATACTCAAACAGTCTTGTTGCTGGAAAATACTCGCTTCCCTCCTGCTTCTCTGATTCATCGTCTCCATTTCTGCTGCTCTCAGCACTAGTAGCTGACCGTCGACGACGCTTTGGAGGTACTGACCAAAGCCCAGTGTGGAGGGTCTCCTCTGACTGAAGCAATGGAGTGAGGAAAGATGTGTTGGAAGGGACAGGTGGGACTGTCCATGGGAGTCCACTTCCCATCTGAGGGCCCTCATATATCCCACTGTCCGTCCTATCCCACTGTACCATGGGACAGGTGGGACCATCCATGGGACAATACATCACCATGAGTGTTCGAACATATCAACAAAAATCTGATACTGTAAGGGACCTGGTACCTGTCACTTGCAATACAAAATAAACTTAGCAAGGCAGAGTATGCTCACCATACACTAACAGTACGTACGTCTATCATTCAGCAGTCAACATGCATTCTCCAACGTTAAGACAAATGTATTTAAAAAGTTGTATGGAGGGTATCTTGTTTCAACCTCCAGTGTTTGATGCCAGTATGGAGGTCTATCACATGCACTGAACTGTCATAATTCAAAATTGCAGTGATCAGTTCCCACTATACAGAGCAATAAGCTGAATCGACGCTGCCTTGCAAACATTCCAGCTTTCTGTCCTTGGACAGAGAGTAAAGTGAGTTTCAATTTGCATTCAAATCTTCCATGTTCCATAAGGAATCCCGTGGAATACACAGTCTAGCTACTGTACTCACTGACATTTTGTGTAGAGACTAGGCTGTATATTCCGTACAAAAAATTCAAATGCACGTAAAATTTGCTGCACAAAAACGGGCCTTTATCGGGCACTGCCCTTTGTGTGTCTACCTTATCCGTTTGTCATCAGCCACCCACATGAATTTCCTGCAATAGAATTTATTGCCATTATTTTTAGCTTTGTGTACTAATGACGTACGAATGAACCAGATAAGTGTAGCATCACAGAATCCAAAAGAGCCCTTCTACAATGGCGAATAACAAGTGCTGATCCTCCCTGCATTATGTTTGTCCAATTCTTTTGTGAGAAATATCTGCCGGCTATGGATAAACACATAATGGTAATACCCACCCACCAGCACTGTGTGCAGGTACAAGCATCTGATGAGAAACTAAAAATCAACGAATTGGGGCCTTACATACGTATGTACTAGAAGCAATCAAATACTGGAGGCAGTGAAGGTCTGAGGACAAGGCTAATATACAATAGAGGTTTGGGTACAAACATGATTAACATACACAGGGGTGCCTAGTATATTCACATAATGTGACAGATGGCACAGCATCTCTTACGCAATATTGCATACTCGTGGGTATGTTTCAGGAACTCCAGTAATGTGCTTTAAACATCTTGCCTCAATTGACAATGTTTGATGTTACTAGGTGACATAAGTGAACGGCTGACCATCACTGTGAACTGAACCTAGGGCTTGAGTGCTCTACTGGACACCCAACAGCCCTGATACTGAGTCGCTGCTGAGTGTGCAAATGAAGCATTCAGTATCACCTGTGCAGCAAGGGGTAGTCACTTGTATGTGCTGTGTAGAAGCGTTTGCAACTGGGATCAAAATTGAATCAAGTGATCAAAGCCCTTTTTAAGAGTCGAGCATCAAGATAACCTCCAAACTGCGGAAATCAACGAATCAAGAACGTGCAGCCGCAATTACCCACTGAAAATCAAGCAATCAAGATCTTCAGAAGGAAATAGTCAAGCATTCAAGCACACTTTTTATCAAAGATCTTGATCCTGGTCGCAAACACTTCAACAGGCGACATATATGTGACTACCCATTGTGCAGTGAGGGCAGGTGATTGCCTGGCGGTTGTAGCTCAGTGGTAGAGCACCAGTGGCTCATGCTAAGACTGTCTTCCATTTCACCTCACAGTGTCAAACAGTTCTTTACTCCAGTAATGCACCTATTCAACTCAGTTTTAAGCAATGTACTAGAACTGCTCAGAGCATCTTGCCTCACGCTGGACATAAAGGAATTTAAATGTAATGAGGCAAAAATAGAGGAAGGTGAAAAGGCCGGCAGTCGCCAGGAGTCGAACCCAGGACACCTCTGGCTTGAGTCGCCAGTGCTCTGCCACTGAGCCACAACAGCCGGACAACCACCAGCCCCCACAATCCTCTATATGTACTGCACAGGTTGTACTGAATGCCTCAGTCGCACACCTGGCAGCCACTCAGTATGTGCCTTCAGAACTTTCTTATGGTTGACAGTTCTACTTCCAGTGAAGTCAACCATGAGAGAGAAGGAGTCAGCAGATCAGGGATTCAGCAACATTTACAAGCCAGAACAGACACCAAACATTTTCTAAGTGAAACTCAGCAATGCCTCTTCCCCAACACACAAACCCAATTGGGCAGAGGACCCCTCGGTGGTTAACTTATGTGTTCATGCACAATTGGTCTTTAGCACAAACTGTAGGGTATGGAAGATCCCACCCCTATGGTTTGCTTCCTACCTCTTGCGTGGATTCCATTGCCAAGCTCAGGAGCTCCCTGCTGCTCGATATTCATTCTAAATCGAGCACACCTGGCGCGTTCCAGGGGAATTCCCCACTTCAAGTTTGCATGCCATTGGCTGGGCATGGGGGTGGTAGGAACGGAACGGAACGGAAGGGAAAGGAAGGGCTAAGGTCTAAAATGCGGAACGGAACTGGTCTAAAATACGGAACGCGACTGATACGACTTCCGATGACGCTTTTGGCAGCACTAATAGCAAAGTTCAAGTTTGCCACTGTGACTGAACTAGTGTAGTGGTTGAGAAAAGCAATTGGTTGGTCAACCACTATGTTATTTTTTAGTTGGTTAAATCGATAGGAATGGGTTTAATACACAGGAGGTCATAGACCTATCTAGTGTGAAGGTCACAGTAAAGACAAAGGTCTTAAAATTAAAAGTGTTGGATACTTTTTCACTGCAAACCGAGAGCTTGAGTGTTTGACTACAAGTCAACATATTGACCTTGAATAGCGATGTCGGGGTGAAAATCAAAATTCGTTTATCACAACAACAACCTTTATTTTTGAAAAGAGCATAATATGGCGATTCCAACGGTACCCATATCAATGGGATTGGGTGAATACAGCAAGCGGTACGGTCTTCGAAATGTAACTGGTTTACCAAATTTTTTCTACGTCATTTTAGCGCAATATTCCGGTCACTACCTTTCCGGAAGCCGCTGTAAGCCCGATCAGAATGAAACTCGCTGTGAAAGATAGTCTGTACCTATTCAGTCCAATGAAGGTTGTGGATTTTAGATATCTAGTATAATCCTTGCACTAGGCTTGATAAATGCTTAAAAAACGGCATTTTGTGGCCATAAATAGTTGCATTTCCGGGGAAGTTGGAGTAAGATTCCAATCAAAAACCTGTACCATCCCATTGGGCAACTACTCTAGTATACAGAACTGGTTGTGCTTTGTTGAATATTAAAGTAGCTGTGAGCAGCATTACAAAATGTCTTAATACTTCAACAATTTGCAGAAAAGTAGCGAGATGTGCCAAAAAATTGTGTGCAGTTCTGATCGAGGCGGATATTTTTAACAAAGCTGTGCAAGGAAATATACCCAAGCCTCTAAGGAACCTCTATACTAAATTTGATGTGAATACATTAAGACTTTGTGGAGAAATGGCCTGGGTAGAAGAGCATTTGCATACTTTTGGAAACTCTGACATCGCTACCTTGAAAGTAGCCAATCTTCAATGTCTCCATGCAGTATTTGTATATATTTCTATCCAAATACAGTGGAATAAGACCTGAAATGTCATCACATGCGATCATTTCATGTAGCATTAGGTAGACAGACAGTTGGCACACAGAAGGCTCTGCTCAATGAAAAGTCTTGAGACCCTTCCGGCTTCTAAATCCTACTTCGGTTCAAAGTGTAAACGTTTGCAAGGCAGTGTCATGCACTGCTTTGGTACACTCAGAACTGATCAACACAACCCCAAGTATATTGTAATGATCAAGTACTGCCCCTTGTGTGACTGCATTCTGTCTACCTGATGTTACATGGCATTACTGCATCTGATGAGATCTCCCATACCTTCTCCCACTGTATATGCAGGTACACTGTGGTGTGTTTGAAGTTTGTATACAAGTCCAGGCTGGGAGATTTTACAACATGAGAGACATCAATGTCTTCCAAGGAAGAGGAGGGGTGTGGAGAATCCTTGTACCTTTCTGATGGGAAAATCTCCCAGGCCGGCCTCAAAGTGATCAAAAGATGATGGAAAATTAAAGCTAATGGCATGCATTCATTTCTTTTCCAGATGAAATTGTGTCTACAAAAATGCCTTATTTTTTTGCTGATGTGAACCTGCGCAAGTTCCTATTGTCACACCAAATTGCTGTCCTTTTCTATTGGACTCTTGGAGACACACATAAACAATTAGACAACAAAATTGCCCCTTACTCCCAAAGTCATTGTTTGATGTTGGAGGTAGGTGACTGAAGAGAGACTGAATGGTGAATCAACTGCAGAGCCATTTTATGCAAAAACTGCAACCAAGGACATTTTCTGATGCAATATAATCCAGATTAACTATATTGCGGGCATTTTACGACTCTACTACATATGCTGAACATTCACAGGTTGGCAGGCTTAGCTGCAGAAACGCTGCGCTATACGCTGTTCACGCTATGCAGCTGTATAGAGTTCAAGGGTTTAACTCCACCCATGCCAGGACAGTGCATTGGCTGGGCCATCTTAAAGTGCTGTGGGTCCGGTTTGTGAGACTAAGACCTCTTTTAATTAATCTCTGGACACTTCTCACAGAATGTCTTGGGAATGGCAGTGCACTGGTGTCAGGTGGTGAAATCTCAGATGGAAGCAGTGACGTCTCCCTGGGAGGCTGCAGCTTGCACTGATTTATGTTCCTTTCTACCATATTTAACAGTCCTAACGATGCTGGTGTCCAAAACTTATACACACCTGGACACTTTCTCCCATCTTCAAAAGAGAAGATTTCATCCTCACAATTGCAATTCTTCAAAAACTTCAGTGGCCACTGTTCCATAGTCTTGCCGTTGGTGTAGCTAAGACCAGTTTCAGTTACTTAA
The DNA here is from genome assembly GCA_949130485.1 of Agelas oroides. Lineage (NCBI taxonomy): Eukaryota > Metazoa > Porifera > Demospongiae > Agelasida > Agelasidae > Agelas > Agelas oroides. Next base: position 5,692,854 of record OX422192.1, on the reverse strand, counting down.
GGTCCCGTTCTGTATGGACCGTTTGATGACTGTCGACTCTTTGACGACTTTCACCTGAAATGTGGTCTCTGGCAACCTCTGGTTGTTTTGGATGCAGTTCCCCATGTCTCAAACTCCTGACCCCTCTCTGATAAATCTGTACAAGAGAATAACCGCAAGTGATAACAAATTAGAGTGTAAAGTATGTTCATTTTCTGGTGATTTAACTTGAGAGATATGAAGTTGGAGTTCCTGGTCCATAATTTGGTCATCTCTTCACAGATCTAGAGTGCTGCTAGCTGTGCTGACATTTAGGCACAACAGCTACCAATTTCAGTATGTTTGCAAAGTTAATCCCTAAGTGGCAAACTACGTACCCACTGTGATGAATGTGCCGATGTCGGAAGTTCATACTGACAAAGTCCAAAGTCCAAACAGCAGCAGACATGCAGATGACTCATGAATAATGATCTTACGTCTAGAATTACTTCACCATGAACTCACTGAAACAGTTCCCGATCCTTCAGTATCATAGTACGTAATCAAGGGCGCATAATTTGACAACGATTATGTCAAGGGCTTATCCAGTTCCATGTGTCCTGTAATCAAGGGCACATCAACTGCAAGCAGCTTGTTAAGCCCTTGATTTAATGATTTAATCTAGTTCCATTTGTCCTGTATGTCCCATGAGATTATATACAGAATTTTGTGTACAGTCCAAATGACTTTACATAACCTCCGAAGGTGATGCATCGGCAAAGCAGCAACTGCAGTTTGATCTACAACTGCACCAGTGCAAGGCCGAGCGAGCTTACCAGCAACTAAAAGAGGATTCTGCACTGTCCCGTTCATCCTCAGTGGTAGACACAATAACTTTCGATCTGCAGCAGTCCCTACCAACCCCAAAACTCTCAACAAATGTGTTTTACAAAAGACAACTTTGGACTTACAACTTTGGGATCCACGACTGTTCCAATGATAAAGGATTTATGTTCATGTGGGCAGAATCCGTTGCCTCCAGGGGTTCGCAAGAAATAGGTTCATGCATACTGAAATACTTGCGGCTGAGAGCATCAGAGGCAAGTCACTTAATCGTGTTTAGTGATGCTTGTGGCGGTCAAAACCGTAACATCAACATTGCATGCTTGTGGATGTATGTTGTTTCTAGCAGTGATTTCGCCTACACTGTTGTTGACCACAAGTTTATGATTTCGGGACATTCTTACCTCACTAACAATAGAGACTTTGGGTCGATTGAAAAAGCTAATCGCCGAACTCAACACGTATTCATTCCAGGGGAATGGTGCACTCTGGTAGAGAATGCAAGAACTAAGAATCCTTTTCAGGTTGTCCGGATGAGCCAAGAAGATTTTGTATCAACAAAGAATGTGAGGTCTGAGATTGTGTACAGAAAAGTAAACACAAGAAAAGAAAAGGTTGAGTGGCTCCAAATTATCCAATGGATCCGGCTCAGGAGAGACAAACCTTACGAAATTCGATACAAATACAGTCACAATGTCCTAGAAGCATGGAAGATCCTTGATGTTCAGAGAAGGCAAGCAGGTAGACCTGCAATTCCTGGGATAATCTCATTAGACCCACTCTATAACAATGCTCGCCCTATTAACACCAAGAAACTCCAAGATCTGCACGTTCTGATGGACTTTATCCCCCCCATTCATCATGCTTTTTATAATGAACTGCAATCGTCTAATGATGTCAATAGCACCAGCGAAAATGAGGACGTACCCTGAAGAGGACTGAGCATCCATGCACTACATAGTATAAACCCACTCTATTTAATGCATACCAGGTGCATTTGTATGGTATCATGTCTGTATAATTGTGTACATATGTCACCCCTGATGTCACACGGAGAGTTTTACAACTTAAAAATGTGTCTGGAATTTACTATGAACAGATAACTTCAAACTGTTAAAACCACACTTTGAATAGGTGAGGGTTAGGCCACTCTGGTTCTCAGCCCTTCTTATGTGAGTGGTTCAAGTAAAATTCAAATATTAATGATATTCATAGAATCACGTGCCAATTAAGGTGGGTGTGGCTAATACCCACTGGGTAATATATATACTAATTAGTAATATACCTGTACATTTGTAGATGACGAAAAGCAACTTTAATAACCTGTGAGTCTTTCCATTGCTGTAAGAACTTGAGTCATATGACATAAAGTTTGAATTTTACTTGAACCGCCCACATATACACCCTCATTGCATGTGTTGTGCAGGGTGTAGGAGTCTAGAGGTTGGATGGAGAGTAAATTGCACATGCAAGCAATCTCAACAATCACATATATGGTCTACACAACAAACATTAGCAGAGAGCAATGAGTTTAGCTGGCAACTAGCACATCCTCCAGCAGTGATCGGCCTTGCTAGCCTCCACAACAGCTGCTACTGCTCCGTTCCAGGAAGAGACATGGGAGCACTGTACATATGAACAGACCTTGCGTGAATTACAGCACATATCACTAACCATGTTTCCATATTTGAGGTTTAGGGCAGCCAACCTAGATTTATTGTTTCGCATCAGCGCCCACTTCCTTTGGGACCTGCCGCCTCAACTCTCATTATATTATCACCTTCCAAGAAATGACACCTCCAGTTTTAATGGCTGTAGTGCCATAGATTTGTCGCAGATATGCAAGTAACAAACACTGAATGACTGCCCGTCTACTTGCAAATCGAGTGAAGGCTGATGCGAAACAATAAATCTAGTTTGCCTGTCCTTATGTATTATGGCTGCTAGGTGGCCACAAAACAGCTATCTTGACATTCCTAGGACAGTTTAGATCAAAGGAGCCAAAAAGGTGGAACCGGTGAGAGTATATCTACAGCCATGGACATGGTGTAAGCATCAGGGTTAAAATTATTGCATAATATTATATAGACTTGAACTGCAAACATAACTTTGTTGATTGGCCTTTCCGTCTTACTCAGTTACTTAGTACTTGTCACTGTGAGCCCACTCTGCACACCTAGCGATTTTTCGAGCGCCTGGGAACGAGGCTATGTGCACACCGTGCAGTGAGCTGACAAAATGCAGCCTGAACAAGCAGTAAGCCTCTAACACGTAAGCCCATTCAGTACATCTGATTGGCTGAAGGTCATGTGATTATGTCCAATACTCCAGTCCACATGCAATCCAATCCAGAAATTAGACATGACGCCTAAACATAGCTTCACCAAAGAAGACTATGGCTGGTCAGCTCACAGTATAATATACACTAGATATCAAAATTTATTGATCAATGAACCACATCTCCCAGAAAAAACAGCAGGTCCAGATGTTACAAAACGTCACCCATTGTGCAGGACCTGTTTTGGCCAATACCATGCCTCACAAGCTGCAGTGGGTGTCCAGGAAATTATGCATAATTCTGGTCTCCAGCTATGGTATTTCGTTCTCTGTAGACAACATATTTTCGTGTGAAACAAACCGAACGGGCTACACCCCAGTACCACATAAATTATGTCTACTTGTACCAATAAACTAGACTACAATGCACTGACAGTCAGCACAAGTACGACATTAGTCTGGCTTCACTAAACCATAGATAGTGAATTATCGTCCATGCTGTAAGCACCATTGTTTCTTGTCCAATGTGCAACTCCTCATACCTTTTTACTTCCCAGTGCTGCAGTGCCAGGTTGCCTGGTGCTCCCATGCATGCAAACCATGCCAATTACTCTTGAGTAGATTCACGAGCCCCTCCCCTGCAAAGTACCCATGCGTGACCCGCGGGTTTGGAAGGTCAGCTTTGCTTACAGTGCTAGCTAGCAAACTATAGCTTCCAAGCAGACAAAAAGGCATACTTGTTATTGTTGGGTTTGACAGACGTCTGGTCGAACGTTGTCGGGTGTTTTGACTATCAAGCAGAGTTTGTTTGATGGCTCCAACAGCATGGATATTGTGCCGCTGAAAAACAGACGAAGGACACAGGTAAGGTAGACACTGACATTCAAACTTCTTTAATAATACAGGTGGTGTGTTTTAGAATGACTACGTAAAGCGTTTTACTAGCTACCTGTGTATATTGTCCTGTCACTGTCCCCTTCTGTGTTGTTTGTACCGCTGTTTGCGGCTGGGGGAGATGAGTGGTGTGGAGGCTAGTCACACAGGTACTGTATTTAAGAGCTGCTGCATGTGACTACACCTTTTGTAACTACCACAATGCCACAATGATCTAACTGTCTTGTGGTTTGTTGCTGACTTTGTGACCTCTATGCCTTCTAGTATGGGTAAATATTGTGTGTGTGTGTGTGTGTGTGTGTGTGTGTGTGTGTGTGTGTGTGTGTGTGTGTGTGTGTGTGTGTGTGTGTGTGTGTGTGTGTGTGTGTGTGTGTGTGTGTGTATGTGCATGCGTGTGTGTTGATGTGGGTGTGTGCATGCATGCAGTGGCATATATTTCAGACACTAAGAAGACAGTAGAGATCTGAATGAGATTTTGTAATACACTATGTTCTACTTTGCGTTGCACTCACTTTTTCTCCTGCTTGTGGGGAAATTTGTTACAGGCAGTTGCCTCTCGTCTTTTTATGGCCATCAAATTTCTGGACCGAATGTACCTGTCATTACACTTAAAATATGAGGGGGCAACCGCCTCCTCTGCCTCAATATATAGCTACGTCCTCTGGTGTGTGTATTGTGATTGAGTGGAGGTGGGAACGCAACATTTAGTCACAGCAGTGAGTGAGACATCCTGAGTCCTCAACTGGCTTTTGACCCTACAAATAAGGCTCTGTGCAAATCATTGTATCTGTCTAGTGAGTTATGATAGTGACACTATCAAGAGGTCTTGTTTATTGTTTTGCCTAATAGGATCAAAGTGCTGTGAACAGGCATCTAATGATATTATGGGCCATTCCTAGCAGATAACTGCAGCTATGATTATGTTTAACTAAAGATGGTTGACGTGAAATTAGAAACTTCGGAAACTTTTTTGCTGTTGTTTTGACGAATCATCAGCAGGGAAAAAGTGAACAACATCAATATTTATAGCAACGCTGAGCTATTTATAGCCATTCACTACTAAGGACACACATCATTTCAGATTGAATGTTGGTGAGGATTGCTTCTCCCTTTTCTCACTTTGTGGGCAAAAGGAGAAACAGAACATGCTACTTGTCACGACAGACATGAGTTGGACTAAGTCTGTCCCACTTTGTAACTACACAAAACACTGTTACAAACATGTACTTTGTCCAAATGACATGCATAAACTGAATATTTGTTAGGAGTACCTCTTTTGCATGCATGTAGCATAGAGACAAAGTAATTTAACATTCTTCTCTGGGCTCAAACACTCAAGTAATGCGTTGATATTCATAGTACAACTTATTCACAGCATAGCACGGCATCTTTGTTGTGCAGAATTCTGTAACTCTTCCTCTCCATTCTGGGGTGTTCAGTCCTCATCACTAAAACCACATTATACACTATATGTATAGTGAAGTGCTGCTTGTGAGGACTGAGCTCGATGCTTGGGCCATTTACAGTGTTAGTTATGATGCATGCAGTGGGAGGGCTGACAGATACATGACTACATGACTCCCCCATGGAGCTATGGGAATAGTCGGCGTGTGGAGGTGGTACATACTAACCTTTGAATGATTACAACAGTGCTATTAAAATATTTGTGATACTTAAGTACTCTGGCACCACGCAGTCTCTGAAACCATTGTTACTGTAATTACTGGTGTGATGTGGGGCATGAAGGTAATAGGTAGACAATAATACTGACACAGTCCAGAGGTGGGGAATGTGTGGGCTGGGTCAAAGTACAGACCTGATCAACTGGAAACTAGATCCTCGACTAACTTGTTTTCTATGGGCCAGGCTCACTGGTCATGTCCAGTGCCCTATTTACATTTTGTTTTTGTGATAGTTTAAGATTGTGACCTACAACCCTCTTGTCGAGGTGCTTCCTCTGCTCACATTGTACACTGTTGTAATAGCATGTCCAGCGCACGTGAGGTACTTGTAGAGGGCTAGCTAGGGTTCAAACATGTCTGGGCTGTTGAAATGCCCATAAACAGTTCTGCCTTCTCTTGTTACCTTCACACTGTCAGATCTCCCTTTGTGCTTGGAATGTTGTCATGCTGTGGTACATGTGTAACAATAATCAATGAACCACATCTTCATGTTCAAAGGCAGACCTCCCATTATCCGCTGCACAGGATACAGTACTATACGTAGGCCTTATCAGGTCTACACTGGGGTGAGTGGGAGATGGGACCACTGCAAGAAGGCAGTCAGGTGGCTGGCCTTATCCATATATGGGGGTAGCAAACAGACATGAGGTTAGACCTGCAGAGATTAATGATGCACAGACAATTTTCTCCATTTTGACCTCACACCAGTACATTAACAGTTTGTTTTCTGTTTGTCCAAACTAAAGGAATGTGTTTGTGTGGTTCACTCCCCTAAATATATATTGTTACAGTCAATGTCCACTCCTGTTTATTGCCAGCAGAAGCTCCTATCTTTGCAATGGGTGTGGCTATGCCTGTTAATGTGGAGAGAAAAAAGGATTTTACTTCTCTAACATATACCACTACCTAGGCTGCTGTATATGTCTTAGATGTATGTATGTGTGTGTATGTGAAGACAATAAAGTGTTTGTGAATTTGGGAGGCAGACAATCTGTCGGCGTTCAGCCTTGGTGTCTTCTCACTGGGCCTGAAGCATTCTGGGTTGTTAGACTAACATCCTCTTATCTATGGACTGACATATGTAACCTCGTACCCTGGTGCAGTCAGGTACGAGACTAGCCTAAGGGAAACACAGTGCTGAATGAATGTTGTCTAAGTGACTGTGTCGATGCTGCCACAAATGATCTGCTTTCAGCCTTTCATCCTGAGCACACGATAGCACTTGCTTGGATTCTCCACAATGCGTACATGATACTGTTCATCTTGTGTTTATGGAGCGTTCTTCACACGCGCTTGTCTCTTTAGGTATAACCACACACTGCAATCTGACTACTACATCATCAGAGCGTGTAATGTTATGACATGTCCCCATGGAGTCTATGGTTACTCCTCAGCAACAAAGCACATGCTTAACATAAGTGTGGTCCACATTTCTATAGTGACGTATATAGGCCCTGCCCACTCACTTCCACCACAAAGGTCAATTGACAGCATCAACTGACTGTGTGTGTATGTGTGTGTGCATGTAGCCTCGTCCCCAGGCTCTCTCCTCAAAAACGGGGGGAGGAGAGAGCCTGGTAACATCCACAGGAAAAGCTGTCGACTTCCGGCGCGTCATCATTCATGTGATCTACGTAGGACGCTCCCACTTTAGTAATAATTGTCATGTGATTTAATAAGCTGTCATGCAATATAGGTACTATACCTGGTAGCAGCGCAAGCTATTTGCAATTTCGCTCCTTGTCTTCGAGGCATCCGCAGTTCTGTTGAGTTCCGTGACGCACTTTATACATGTAAACTCGGAGCTGCAAAGTATGGTGAGCGAGTCGGTCCCGCAACCAACTACAGCAAACTTTGATCTTGGACTCTCTGGACTTGCGCCTCTTCTGCATATCCGAAAACTGTTTTTCACCAACCTTCGAGGTGTAGTCTACGCTTACAAGTTCATTTTTGAGTTGACAATTTTTTGCTGAGTGGACAAAATGTCACGTGTACACGTGGTTTTATTCTGCAATCTGATTGGTACCGCCAGAGCAAGGCGGCGGAAGTCGACAACTTTTCCCGCGGATGTTACCAGGCTCTCTCCTCCCCCCCGTTTTTGAGGAGAGAGCCTGGGGACGAGGCTAGTGTGCATGTGTGCACCATTGCATGTGATATGTATAATTTATTGTTGGATGTTGCTTAGCAACTAAATCTTTGAACTTGAATACACAAAGTGGAATGGGTGGAGGTGACAATGAGTGTGACAGCAGGTAGATAGGGGGGACACCCCAACTACACTCCCCAGACAGAACAGCAGTCTAATATTGTTTTGTCATGGCACACAGACAATGCATGTTGCTTTAGCAGACAGTCTGCCATTAAAAGTGATGTCATCATGCACTCTTGGCAGAAGCTATATGCCTTAGATGAACAGCTGGAGAAATCGTGATGGCATGGGATAGTGTTGTGTAGATGGTTATAACTTGGGTTAGGGGGCAGTGTAATTGCTTTGATGCTTTCAAAGCCAATATGTCTGTGTTACCATTAGTTACCATATATGGGATTAAAGCATATGTCTGTACGCACATGACAAAGTTAATGTTGGTTTACATGAATGTACATGTGTGTATGGCAGAGAATGTAGTACAGATGTCATGGTGAAGAGTGGAACATATTCTATATATACACTGTAGTGCTATTCATAGCCTGGGAGTGTTTGTTGAGACAGCATTCTGCAACGTGGAAGACCTACTTTTTGTAGTGTACCCAACTTCCGACCACATCACTGTTCAATAAGCCCTAGATTTCTTAGCAACTGGCGGTAACCTAGCTTCACCAGCTGGAAGCCCAAGGGAAGAGCTTTATGTACTTATATACCTGTCCATGAGTAGTAGGAGAGGCTTCCCCCACTTTACACCTACTGTCATGAATCTACTACTCCTCATGTTCTCCACTCATCATCCCTTCCTCTTTATCTTCCCTCCTTTCCACAGTCACGACGACATACCACAGATGTGACGCTGGACGAGCTTCCTAGCCACACAGCCTCACACCTGTCCACCTCCACAGCAGCACACTCCCCCACTTCCTCTTCCACCATCAGCATGGACTACTATGGTGGCGAGAGCCTCTCTCAGGGCAACCTGGGCTTCAGTGATGAGTTTGACAACTCAACATTCCCAAAGGGCACTTTTACCTCCAGTTGGACCAACCTCTATGATGAAGTAGCTGACCGGTTTGATTCCGATATGCCCTACTACATGGGCAGCCAGTCAGATGTGTTTCAGGAGCTCCACGAACTACAGATGCAGAACCACCACCTTGGTGACATGAAGCATGCCCACCAGTACCAGCTGTCCTATGAGCTGGCACTGGACAACATGCTCACACCCTTTGCCTCCCACGTTGTACCTCCAGTGCCCCAGCCTCCTTCATCAAAGTAAGTAGTCAGTGATAAACACACTGCTGCAGCCTCCTTCCTTAGCGTAAGCAGCAGTCAGTGATAAACACACTGCCGCAGCCTCCTTCCTTAGTGTAAGCAACAGTCAGTGATAAACACACTGCCACAGCCTCCTTCCTTAGCGTAAGCAGCAGTCAGTGATAAACACACTGCCACAGCCTCCTTCCTTAGCGTAAGCAGCAGTCAGTGATAAACACACTGCCGCAGCCTCCTTCCTTAGCATAAGCAGCAGTCAGTGATAAACACACTGCCGCAGCCTCCTTCCTTAGCATAAGCAGCAGTCAGTGATAAACACACTGCCGCAGCCTCCTTCCTTAGCATAAGCAGCAGTCAGTGATAAACACACTGCCGCAGCCTCCTTCCTTAGCATAAGCAGCAGTCAGTGATAAACACACTGCCGCAGCCTCCTTCCTTAGAGTAAGCAGCAGTCAGTGATAAACACACTGCCACAGCCTCCTTCCTTAGAGTAAGCAGCAGTCAGTGATAAACACACTGCCACAGCCTCCTTCCTTAGCGTAAGCAGCAGTCAGTGATAAACACACTGCCGCAGCCTCCTTCCTTAGCGTAAGCAGCAGTCAGTGATAAACACACTGCCGCAGCCTCCTTCCTTAGCGTAAGCAGCAGTCAGTGATAAACACACTGCCGCAGCCTCCTTCCTTAGCGTAAGCAGCAGTCAGTGATAAACACACTGCCGCAGCCTCCTTCCTTAGCGTAAGCAGCAGTCAGTGATAAACACACTGCCGCAGCCTCCTTCCTTAGCGTAAGCAGCAGTCAGTGATAAACACACTGCCGCAGCCTCCTTCCTTAGCGTAAGCAGCAGTCAGTGATAAACACACTGCCGCAGCCTCCTTCCTTAGCGTAAGCAGCAGTCAGTGATAAACACACTGCCGCAGCCTCCTTCCTTAGCGTAAGCAGCAGTCAGTGATAAACACACTGCCGCAGCCTCCTTCCTTAGCGTAAGCAGCAGTCAGTGATAAACACACTGCCGCAGCCTCCTTCCTTAGCGTAAGCAGCAGTCAGTGATAAACACACTGCCGCAGCCTCCTTCCTTAGCGTAAGCAGCAGTCAGTGATAAACACACTGCCGCAGCCTCCTTCCTTAGCGTAAGCAGCAGTCAGTGATAAACACACTGCCGCAGCCTCCTTCCTTAGCGTAAGCAGCAGTCAGTGATAAACACACTGCCGCAGCCTCCTTCCTTAGCGTAAGCAGCAGTCAGTGATAAACACACTGCCGCAGCCTCCTTCCTTAGCGTAAGCAGCAGTCAGTGATAAACACACTGCCACAGCCTCCTTCCTTAGCGTAAGCAGCAGTCAGTGATAAACACACTGCCACAGCCTCCTTCCTTAGCGTAAGCAACAGTCAGTGATAAACACACTGCCACAGCCTCCTTCCTTAGCGTAAGCAACAGTCAGTGATAAACACACTGCTGCAACCTCCTTCCTTAGCGTAAGCAGCAGTCAGTAATAAACGAGCAGCGGCATTTTTATTGCAGAGGAAAAGTGCAATTCACTAGTTCCAATTGCATGTTTATGCTTTATTGTTTGCATGCCTGCTCTTAGTTGTAACACTCTGTGGTACAGGCACAGTATATGTTAGGGGAAACAACTAGCTACAATTCAGTTTGCCCCTCCCCCTCTTATTCCAACCCTCCATAACTTTTCCTTCCCTCCTCTGTCTTTTCCCCTTCCCACCTCAACATCCCTCCCCCCTCCCCTCAAGGTCCCTCTCCCACATCAGTCATGTGATCCACGAGATAGTGACCACAGAAAGAAGTTACGTCAAGTACCTCTCAGAGATTGTTGAGGTTAGCATGCTAGCTAGTACGACAACTCAAAGTACAAGGTGTTACAAGTGTAAGTATGCCATCCTTATGGGACAATTACACTGCACCACTGCACTCCCACACGGTGTGATTGTGAAGAACATATTGAACCCTAGAAATGGATACTTTAATAAGTGCAGTGGGGCATAAACCACAAGCTGAATGGGTGTGCTGTAACTACATCAGGATTATTATAGACACCAGAGGCTCGAGGGCACCAAATATTGTAGGTTGCTAGGTGGTTGCTAGGCGGTCGCTAAGATTATTCATGTACAGTGAATCTACAAACCCACAACTTCCGACCAGTGCAATAACTACTCTTGCTGCAATCCCTCACATGTTGTCAATGTTTTGTGTACAATACACAGCCATTCTCATATATGAGTGCAAGAAAGGCTGTTGTAGGTGCCCTTAGAACAACACTTTTTATGGATGTTCTTGGACAAGAATGACAAGATCAATTGTTTATCACTTTTTCAACATCAGTGCACAAAAGTAGCTAACTAGCTAGCTTAGCCTCGTACCTGACTCACGAAACAACTCTCATAAAGAGGCTAACAACCAGCTGGCTACATTCCATTTTCCAAGCCTAAACAACTCTACAACCGCCTAGCAATGCACAGTTAGATTACACCCATTTGGGATGTAACTGCTTTATAAGCATTTGGCACTCGGTCGCTGCGTGTCTTTGTGCTGAGTGCTTATAAAAATCTTGTACATCCCCCACAGGCATGATATAACTATACTTGCAATTTGCGTTGCGTAGCAAAACACCTGGACCTAGTCCTCAATGCCCCTGAGTTTGATATGAAGTAAGGCACATGCAATTGAAACACTACCATACATTAGCCTCGTCCCCACACCTTTCCCCCGAGGAGAGGCCTAGTACTGACTGTTTGTGCATGCGTGAAATATATTTGCTGTAAAAGGCTTCATGCACTTACGTACCTTGTCCAGAAGATTATACTAACCAAGAATACAGAGCTTTATACTCTAGTGGCAATTTAACCTGCAGAACCCTGCTAGAATACTACTTTTCAGACGTAGCAGTATCATTTCTCCAAACGTACAGTCAAACAGAAAGATAACAAGTCGATTTACCAAATAGGCTCGTTGGTAGCCACAGAAACACTTATCTCCCTTCATACATGGCTTGTAGCACCTCCATCTTGAACACGATCAGCCTTTACAACAGAAATGGCATACGATACAGCCTTAGCAAACGGCGAATCAACCGGAGAAGCAGCCACTCTCTCCATTATTTGCGTGAAACGAACCTGTATGGTTCGTATATGTACCTAACGTACAGCATTATTTTACGAATCCTCTAAAAACCTGAGATATTTTGCACATGCACAAACAGTGTGTACCAGGCCTTTCCTTGGGGGGGGAGGGGGGAGCCTGGGGACGAGGCTAGTGCATTACAAACCTTTTTCCCAATGCACATGCCGTTATGTACCCTCCCCAGGGTTACCTCATCCCCCTGGAAACACGTGTGGGAGTGCTAATGCTGAGTGAGAAGCAACTGAAGAGTCTCTTCGGAAACATCAACGAGATCAGAGTGTTCAACAGGTGAGTAGCTGCACAACATACTACAGTCCAACCTCAATTGTCCGAACTTCACTTATCTGAATACTTCAGCTTTGTCCCGTGCATAATATACACAATAATACACAACCTCAATTATTTGAACTCTCGATTATCCAAACGGTTTTTGCATGCTTGGAGCTAGTTTGGACAGTCAAGGTTGAACTGTACCAAGGAAGGATTTACGTAGTGCATCAATAGTTGAAGCTGAAGAAGGCTAAAAGAACATGAAATAGTCTTATTGAAAAGTGCCTGAGCACAATTATGGACTAGGAACTGTCCATCCTCGCTGGTGAACACAAGTCACCCAAAGACAGAGAGTGTTATCAGGTCTGTACAGCAATAGGCCCAGGAGCATAGATGGAAGCTCAGTAGGGAAGGGGAATACCCTGAGCTGCTGCAAAGGTTTTTGGAGCAACAGTGCAGACCACCAGGCTCAGTGGCCTAACAGCTTAATTGTACATACACCTATGGTACACAGCAAAAGCATTGAAACAGTTGTGCCATTCAACCCTTAGCCCAGAGTATTGCCCTCTGCACATGAAGAGCTTCCCCAAAGGAATCATTGACAGGCCACAGAAATTATGTACATTGGGCTGTAGGCAGGCAAAGAACTGTAAGCTTCCTGTGCATGCAAACAAGTGCCTGTGCCCACATTTACACAACAGCCTGCAGTCAGCAACCGTCTAGGGGCACTGAGGCAGGCAAGCATAGTAGAGACACTAGGACAAGTTATCGTTCTACACAGAGAACGGAACTTATAATGCCGACATAACTCTGCCCAGCAGCAATGATGCATATCTGAAGCCTGAAGCCAAACCCGTTGCAAAATATTCCATAGCATATAAACTGTCCTGTAATGAGATATTCATACAGGTGATCACTGTATGTATTGCGGCTGCTATTTTAGTCATTCACCATAAGAGTCTCTTGTTTCAGGAAGGAAGCAACAGACTTAGAGTTCACTTCCTTTTTGTGTAGTGGGTAGTAAACTATTGCATGCATGTGAACTCCCCGGGGGTGTTCAACAGTTCATGTGTACACAGGTGTCAGTGGGAGGAGGGGTAACTGCTTGGAGGAGTATTAGTACTGCAACCTCTCACCATTACCTTAGATGGAAGTATGTGCGGAATGCACGCTCCTGTAGTGTCTGTTGTCATAGCAGAGTTGCTACAACATCTTGTGGGAATGGTGATTAGAATCCTACTGTTGACACACGTTTACATCACTCAGACATACCAGTAGATGCTGTCTGTGATTGTTACAGCCAGTACTGCTCTAGATCTGTGTGGTTAGATGAAGGCATGCAGATATTATGAGGTTGTGAGTGCATGAAATCGAATTGTACATGGCCAATCTATCAGCCTGAGACTAGAGATTGTGCTCAAAATTTTGCCGATTATTCTATTCCGCACTTCCTAAAAAGTGTTCCGATAATTCTTTAGATTTAATCCGATTATTCTTTCAAAAAAGTCATTATTCCACATAATATTATTATCTTACACACATCAGTATATACTGTCAAACAAAAAAGAAAAAAGAGACTGTCAAGTATCAACGCTTATTGAACTGCAACATGAGTGACGCCTCAACATAGTCCTTGAGGGCATGGTCCTGCTGTGGACCGAAAGAATTTTTCAGCAAGGAAATACTCTCTCCGACGCAGCGGATGATGGTTGGATCAGTAATATCTTCTTAGCAGCTGCAGACCAATTGGGTAGGTCAGATGCATTACGTTTCCACCACTCCAAAATATCAAATTGCTGGTCAGTAGCTATCTGCAGCTCGTGCTAGGTATGCTGGTAGCTCTGACTTAAGTCCATCCACTTGTTGTGTATTCAAGAAGGGTATGGTATTCAGTGCTTGGTCAATAGCAGAGGCATTTGGCTGCATGACATAAACTTTCTGTGGCAAAAATAGACGGCAGCCTCTGAATATCTGCACAGATTGTTTCAAACCTGAAGGTGAAGCCAATTGACATTCAAAGTAAGGTTGAACACAGCTTTTACCATACGCGATCCATGCCTCATGAGAAGGATCACCTTGGGCTTTACCAGACAACTTTTGGGCAATAGCTCTTACATTAGGGATGTGCTCAGTACGCAATCCGGCTTGAATCCTCTCAACAGCTTCGTAGCAATCAACAGCTAAGGGGCCATCTCCCTCAAGAAAATAGCATGCTTTGACAAATGGTTCCCCCCAGTCCACAATACTTACTCCACCATCTGGTGCTAGAATAGGTCATCATGCTTCTCCCTGTTCGAGTTTTCCACAGCAACCTGGTCTTGGGGCTATGAGAAAAAAGAGAAATCCACCAGGAAGTAAAATCTGTCAGTACTGGAGTTTTAAAGTGGCCACCAACATTATCAATTGTGTGAGAGAAGCATCCAATGTCTGCTACCTTGGGGTAGACAATCGACAAAGTTCGCATTGCAACACTGTTAGTTGATGCTCTATCTCTCATTGCACCTAGAAGGTTGTCTGGGTGGATACTGTAGGCAACAGAGAGCACAGTGATAAGCTCTCTGGCAATTTCCTCTCCTGTTAGAGACTTTGTCAGCATCTGCATTCTCACCAAACGTTGCTGTATGGAGAAGTCATCATTTATAAAGCGCAGCACTATTGCCAAGGCTTCCCCAAGACGTGATGTACCATCGAAGATAACAGACAGCTGCTTTCCTTCAATTTCTTGACAGATACGGCTCTCCTCCTCCTTGAGTTTGAATTGCACATAGTCACTCATATTTTGTCGGTCAGTGAGACGGTAAGCATTTTCTTCCAATATATCTCTGAAAGAATCTATCTTGTTTAGGGGTACACCTGCCTTCAGGAAAGAAGTGACAACTTTAATACGGTATACCTGCTGTTCCTGTGGTAAAGTCTCTCCCCTTAAGTGCGTCCTATCATTGTGTTGTACCAACATGTCAGCAATATGTTTCTCCCTTGCTTCTTTCACTTTTAACCTTTCTTTGCTCTGCTTATATGCTTTGTTGATTGAGTGTGATGGGTGATGATACTACGTTTTAGGCTTAGGCTTTCCCTACAGGCAGAGCAAAAGAGGTGACCGTTTGAGACGATAAAGGGCTCCTCACTAAATTCCCTTACACGTTGGTTTGGAGCAACTTTCTTCGGGTCCGAAACGAGGGGCCCTTTGCATCTACGTTTTCCTTTAGGTGGTTAGTTGGTTTGGGTTTTTCTTTTGCGTGCAATATCTGCCGAAGTGGGAGACTTCAGACGATCCAACGAAGAGGCCACTCGTGAGCTCGGGCCAGCTAGCTTCACTCGAGTTCGCCTCAGAATCAGATTCTACCTCACTTGTGTAGGCACTGAAATTTGTACTGTGACTGCTACCACTAAAATTACTACTAGTGCTAGTCTCAGCACTGCTACTAGACTCTGCCATCCTTTTAGTTTTACATGTAGTGGGCGTTATTTAGAAAAGCCATGCAACGTGGCATTATTCTCCCGTTTTCCACCGTTTATTCCCGCATAATGCCTGCTTCCAGAAACTTCCTATTATTCCGGAAATTATGCTGGCATAATCGCCGCAAGCCTACCTGAGACCGTAGTTAGTATTACACACATTGATCAACAAACCTTTGAATGCCAGCTGCAAGGTGTACACTATGATAGCACCATAGTGCAACACTTCACCTGTTCCCAAGCTCTCTCAGCAATAAGAAGAGGGAGAGCCTGGCACACTTTATCGCACATGGCATCAAGGGTATTACCAAGGAGGTGGAGGGAGGTCGGACGTCTTTACCATGTGTTGTTCCACCAACACACAAGCATACATGACTTTGCAGTACTGTTAACACAGTTCTGTGAGACTCTGATGCTCTGAGTCACATTCTGTGAGCTGCTCTCTTCCCCCGCTGGCAGGTCCCTCCTGGAGGCCCTCCTGTTGTGTGGACATGATGCCGGGAAGGTGGGACAGTGCTTCCTGGACAAGGTCAGTCCACAGAGTAACAAAACTGCAGTTAGTTGTTATGAGCATGCTGATGTGTATGTACTTGCAATTAGAGTGTGTACTGAATTAGTCTCGACTATCCAGCCCCTAGTTAAATGTGAGGCTCCAAATGATGACTTTGTTTGAATCTTCTCCTTCTTCATATCTACAACAAAACCTGTGGATAAAACTGTTTGCTTTGCAAGCAACAACCTGTTCAATAATAGCAGTCTGATATGGTCATAGAGTTAGTCAGTCAGATCACTATTGGTGAGAACAGGTCTGAGTATTGCAAGCGGTGCGTTGACAAGTGACAAGTGACCATATAATAGAAGCTTTTAACGAGTCGTGCTGGCCACAACAACACACTTGCCTATTATGAGCAGTCACATGACTATGTTCAAATATTTGTGCCTTGTATGGGTGCAGTGTAATCTCCGTGATATTGCATCTGAATACTGTTTAAACTTGCAAAAGTTGCCAGCTACCAAACAGCCTAGGAATGAGGCTGACAACTAGGACTGTGCCTCTTCAGTATCAACCACAGTCATACATGCTCATATTGAGTAGCCAGCAACACATTTGAAACCTTGTGTATACAAGTAGCATTATTCAGTATTGATCCTGAAACAGCCGTGGGCTTATGCTTGTTGGTTTGCACACAAGAGTGGATGATTGTTTTGCTGCAGGCTGAAGGGTTCAAGATCTACACTCAATACTGCACAAACTACCCCAAGTGAGTACCAGTGTTTACTACAGGTACACTGCATCACAGTGAGTATAATGCAGCTAGAGGCAAGTATGTTAACACTTAAAGTAATGAGGCTACTGCAATCATCTTATAACTGCCTCCATCTGTGGGTGCTCAACTACCCTGATACATGATCCATACATTCCTGTTGTATGCATCTACCTACCTGCAGTTCAGTGACGGTGCTGGCCCACCTTTCCAAAGACCCAGGGGTTGCAGTAGTCCTGAAGGTATGTGATCTCCTGACAATAAGCTCACCCTTGAACATGAGCTCCACTCTTCTGCTTTTAAAATAAAGTTATTGCTCAAAAGTATATTCACCTCTTTATGCAGTTATACGTAGTTCCAATACCGTAGATCATTTGAGTGCTGGTAGACAGCTTGTGAGACTGCACACCAGATTGCTTGTGGTTGGTGGGAATATTTTCATGTGAATTATCAAACACACCCACCCCACTTTTTGAGGAAACACTAAACACATGATTTTGGAAGTTGATGCTAAACTTTATAATAAGGTGGTTAATTTACTGGGTAACTGCTGAATTTTATTCTCTGAAATTGGGTGGGAGCGCCAACACACTACTGTGTAGATCATTATTTCCCGTTTTGTGGAGGCAATGGCTGGAGTAAATATGTAGCCTGTGTTTCCTCCTAATGCACGGGAATCGCTGGTGGGGGGACAGGGGGGAGGGGGGGTAGTCATTAATTACTGGGTAATATTAGTGGTGGGTGTGGAACTAAACAGTTCGGGGTGTGATAGGGGTAATGAGGGAGGCTACTACTACAGGCAGGGATTGATCAGCAAGCTTTTGGCCATTGAGTGTCTGTCCAAACTAACAGCTACAGAAATGGAGCCCCTACAAGCTGTATTCCTAAGCCGGTTTGTGCAGAGCAAAGAAATGCTCATCCAGGGCTGACCAAGCCATTTCTACAGACAGCCACTGCAGTTGGCGTGTGTTTTTCACCCCGTGCTTAAACCAATCTGGATAGAATGGCTGAAAGTACCTTTGGTTCTAGTACTAGATCCCAGCAAAATTCAAAATACTGTGTGTTGTTGAATGGATTCATGGACTAAAAATTAGTTGCATAGAACAAATTTTAGTGTGTGTTTAATAATGCTTGGCAGCTGTTCAGGCCATATGGAGTGTGAACAACCCCCACATAGTTGTGGGAAAAGATACCAATAATCCGTCTGGTCATGTTCAATTGACCTTTATTGCTAGCACATATGGCAACGTTATTCGTAACAGCCTGACACACATACTGTAGATACTCAACTAGACAGTGCAGCAGGTTATAGGCATATTTTAACTTTCAGTCGATACCACTGCATGACCATTATCACTTACTAATGTGGCTTTCCCACTTCGTACTATATGTAACAAAATAAGATGTAGCATAAACTTGGCCATGGATACGTAACAAGTTCATTTTGCTGACATAGCACAAGATTCATGTCTTCTCTGAAGACCTCTAGAGTTATTGTGTCATCTCTATTTGCTGTATTTAGACTTGTCAGCAGCGTTTGAACCACATGCTACCCCTGGGTGCGTTCCTCTTGAAACCAGTGCAAAGAGTGCTCAAGTACTCCCTCCTGCTTGGGGTAAGACAGCTACACATACACTGTATAGACTGTACATTCACTGTGTAATGAGGGTGTATATTCATAGTGGATGTTTGTCATTGTGTGGGCATTGTGTGGGCGAGGGTGAGTGAGCATGCAGTGTCTGCAGAGCAGTATTGGACTGGCTGTTTGGCTAGCTTCACCAGTAGAGTTACTGATCACAACACACAATTTGTCCACTCTGTGATCAGCAAACCCCGCCTATAGGCAGCTACACTAGGGTTATCTGAGTATTCTGCACAATGGCCTCCAATAGACCAGTAAAAACACAACCTAGAGAGGTCCACTTGTTGTTCACTTTTGTGTGGCTAACTATTTGAGGGTGGCATCTATTCGAGGGCAGTGTTTATTCGTTTGGAAAGTCCACAAGTATCAACAAGCTGGCTGTCTATGTATTTACCTACGGTATGATACCGTTAGTCTCCTGGTGCTATGGAGATGTGACACTGTTGGCTAGACATGGCAGACACTACTGCTCAGCAGCTAGCCTCAGTACAATGACTGCTAGGCTCTGGCAGTAGTATACATATCCTCTTAGTCCACTGACAGTGGCAGTAACCAGTTTTAGAGCACAAACAACCCAGTGTTAGCTTGGTGACTGTTGTCGTTACTTGTATTCATGTTTGTGTGTGGTGCTAGCTTTGTATACCAGCCACAGCTACTATTAAGGGTGGCATTTAGTGCTTCTGACTGTGCGGCTACTATCAAGGATGGTGACTAATGAAGACCAGTGTCTGATCACTGAAACATGGAAACATGATATGATATTTGGTTTATCTTGACAACTCCTTTACCCTTTTCAACTCGTGCACACACACACACACACACACACACACACACACACACACACACACCACTGATATGCCAGGACATGGCCAAGCACATGAGGCACACCCACAACGGGTTTGATGCAGTCCAAGTAAGTCATTCCCTTCTCCTGTGTTGAGTTCAGAGTTAAACACAGGAATTGCGGTATCAAAGTGTGTGAGGTTATTTGACTTTATGCTTTAATTGCCGCGATAGTTGTGCAAATAAGCAGCAAGAACAAAAAACAAAGCTGCAAATATAGAGGCGGACAAGTATCCAAATCAAACATTTGAGGTGTCAGTTTGTGAGCATGCAGCAGTTGAATGGAACCAGGGTGTGTAGTTAGTCTACATATATAATTATGTGTACATTATGTTTAGCACAATACCAAATCACTGGCACACCATCTTTCTGGTCAAAATAATCTGGGAACAAGGCTATCCCGCCCCCTCCACTCTTCTCTTTTCTTCCCTCCTCTCCTCCTCTTCCCCTCCTCTTTCCCTCCTCTCCTCCTCTCCTCCCCTCCTCTTCTTTTTATCCCCTCCTTCTTTTATCTTACCTTTCCCCCCTCACCTTCCCTCACCTTCCCTCTCCTCCCATCTTTTCTCTTACCTTCCTCCCTTGCCTTCCTTTTTTTCTCTCTTTCTCTCTTAACCCTTTTGCCTGTCCTCCCCCTCTTCCAGGAAGCATTGAGTAAGATGACACGGGTGGCTGAACACATCAATGATATGAAGAAGAAATATGATGCTGCAGTGCACGTTCAGGAGATTCAGAGCTTGATTCGAGGATGGGAGGTGTGTGTGTGTGTGTGTGTGTGTGTGTGTGTGTGTATGTATGTCTGTCAGTCTGTCTCTGCATGTCTGTCTGTGTCTGTCTGCTGTGTCTGTCTGTCTGTGTCTGTCTGTCTGTCTGTGTGTGTCTGTGTCTGTCTGTCTGTCTGTGTCTGTCTG
Source organism: Agelas oroides (assembly GCA_949130485.1). NCBI lineage: Eukaryota > Metazoa > Porifera > Demospongiae > Agelasida > Agelasidae > Agelas > Agelas oroides. The sequence continues at coordinate 5,672,268 of OX422192.1, read as the reverse complement.
TCTGTCTGTGTGTGTCTGTGTCTGTCTGTCTGTCTGTGTCTGTCTGTCTGTGTCTGTCTGTCTGTCTGTGTGTGTCTGTGTCTGTCTGTCTGTCTGTCTGTGTCTGTCTGTCTGTCTGTGTCTGTCTGTCTGTCTGTGTGTGTCTGTGTCTGTCTGTCTGTGTCTGTGTGTGTGTGTCTGTCTGTCTGTCTGTCTGTGTCTGTCTGTCTATCTGTGTGTGTCTGTGTCTGTCTGTCTGTGTCTGTGTGTGTCTGTCTGTCTGTCTGTGTGTGTCTGTGTGTGTGTGTGGTAGGGTGAATGTGGTAGTTAAATCTTTACTGTCACGCACATGAAATTGTTCCCTACAGGAGAGTATTGATCTATCAAAGTGTGGTGACTTGGTGCTGGAGGTAAGGCATTAACTATATATACACATTGTGAACTGTATGTATGAGTCATACTCAACAAAGGTGTACACAAAGCTGCTTGTCAATGCCAACATATATTATGCCTTTACCACATTGTTAAGTGACACGTACAGCTGGTCGTCATGACTGCATAGTTTGCACTTATCACCAACCCTTTGAATTAGCTATTGACAATTTGACATGGACCACATAACTACATTGATACTGGGCTCACTAACACGAAGAGAAACTCAAAGCCTATAATGTCATCACAGACATTACATTCCCTTGGCAGGAATGTTCCACCATTCATAACCACCTGTGTGCCCTCTGAGTTTCTTTATACAATTTAATAAGCCGTACTTCACATGAAAGTCATAACATGACCTACTCCACTGAACAATAGTATCGTGTCTTGGCATTGGGCCATTCCTGATGTCTCACTAATATGAGGCAACAGCTAGGGGCTTGATAATAAGACTAGGGTCTGCCTCAGGTGTTCAACAAGGTTGAGTCATGGTGGCAACCAAAACTACAGTTGACCAATGCATGATTACTGCTCAAAAGAGTGCAGTCGACAATCGAATTTCACTCAGTTGACTGTTGGACTACAGTGTGGAAGGAATTACAACTATATAATTATAAAAAAATCTGATAGTGGTACATGTGTATGTGCCTGGTGAAAGGTCAACAGCCCAAAAATCATCGTGGCCAATGATCAAATTACTTAAAAGAGCTGGTCAAGTTTTGACCCAGAGTAGCAGTTGTTAGTCTACGAGAGTGACCCCTCCTTGTTGAACAGGAAGCTTTTGCCTTCATTCTGTTCGTAAGGAAAGACATTTCGTTACTTATGCATTGTGTCTATAGTTTTGCAAATGGAGTCTAACCAGTCCAGCCACTCACTTTCCTTGCCTCACATTCATAAGTAGTTTCACAGGATCCTCGGTCCACTGGACCATAAGAGCTGGTCCGACCGTAGCTGGACCATAGGAGCAGGTCCAACCATAGCTGGACCAAAGTTTGAGACAATTTAGGAAGTTGTGACTCACTTACCATTGGTTTGAGAAGTGGCATTGGCTTCACTAAAGTGAATTTCGTGACCTGTCATTTCACCACACATACTGTTACAAACAATTCGGTGGTAGCGTTCCCTCAGAATGGCCTCAGAAGTGATCTCTGATCATCCAATTTGGAGACATTTTTGAGGGAACATGTCCCTGGACCTTTGTGTACTAGCAGACTGGATCTTTCCAACATTGCTTCCTACACGCCTTGTGTTCATAGTATATACAGTGCCAGTACTTTCTATGGGTATAAACTAGACTGTGACATCCACTTCATTAAATTTGTGGTAGTTTTCCTTTGAATATGCCTGTTACAATATTCTTTTACATTTTTTTTATTTTAGGAGAATTTTCGCTACCTCACTGGACGTAGCTCTGGCCCAACATTTCGCTCAGGTCGGACGGACCGCTACATTTTTCTATTCCAGAAGTTGTGCCTCATGACAAAGAAGGAGGAGTATGGCTACCAGTACAAGACACATCTTGAGGTAAGAGCCTGAGCTGTGGGAGGCATGTACACATCTTACTGCAGTGGGTATCAGCTTGTGGGGGGCATAATTCCCAAGTACAACGTGCAGCTACACACATTGTAGTAGTTGAAAGTATGCCTGTTATTGTCAAAAGTATGTCTGCTATTGTCAAAAGACGACAGCACCATAATCAGCTAATCACTATGATGGTGCCACTCAACACATTTTCCTAGTGTTGTTGTTGAACAAGACATGAAATTAATGTAATGAAGAAAAGTTTAATATGGATATTCATCTGATATAGCTACTAGGCGAATGCGGTGCATCGTGGGGCGAGCGTGAGCGAGTTGTATCATGGTTGTTACGTGTATACTGCATGTTTGCAATGTATATATGCACAATGCACAATAGGAGATTTATGCATTGGCAGTCTGGATAGAGTGCCTAGCCCTATCTCTCTCCGCTTCGTTTATCTTTCCCGCCATTGCTCAGCCATTTCTGCCGCACATCAGCACTGGATGTACGATGTACGATACATATATATATATATATATATATATATATATCAGAGAAATTCTGCCATTCAACTCACTAGTGTGGGGCTTGCTTACGCTCGCCCCAATTACATTGTAGATCTTACGTCATCATGTGAATGCTCACACACACACACACACATACTATGTCTCCAGATGAGAGACATCCAGCTGACTGAGAAGGTTGAGAAAGACCGCAACTGCTTCCAGATCAGACAAGTCTCTACTGGACTGTTCTACACCTTACAAGTAAGCTTCATGAAAAAACAACTTGACATGCAGCTGAATTTAATAGTCAATCCACTCAGTGTCTTATGCTAAACTGAAGCACGAAGTGTGACCCTGCATGTGTGTGATTCGAGTCATGTACATAACAGGAGCTTATGAGTCCTGTGGCAGTTCATAAGCTCTCAATGAAATGATCTTGCAGTCTGCTGCACTAGATACGTATGATTCTACAGCATAATGCCTTAGCGCAAGGCTACTAATCGTGCAGTGTAGTCAGTTCGCATTTGTATGTATGTATACATATATATATATCCGTCACACTTTAATTGTGTGGGCGCAGTTTCTGTGGTCTCGTCTCCAGACTACTAGCTACGTGGTACTGGTCCAACCAGGAGGCGACCGACGTGTGAAAAAGATCGTGCGAGAGCCGAAATGGAGCAGGGATCATGTGGTACTGGTCCGACCAGGAGGCGATCGACGTGTGAAAGAGATCGTGCAAGAGCCGAACTGGAGCAGGAGCAGTCCGAGCGTGATCATGCTAGAGAGCGAAAACGGTAGCTGCAAGACTTGCTTTTCTTCATCGGCGACAGTGACTCCACCTCAGCATGTATCTTTGCGTTTGGAGACTCGCACAACACTTCGCTCACTTCCTGAAACTCTTCAGATGACCGCTTTGCCATCTTCACTGCTATACATCGTCCCCAGCACCTAGCACCTACATGTGGTTACAGCGGATATCTACTTACATATTTCCGGATATTCTGCGCGAGGCATACTCTGCGCATGTGTATTCTTATAGTAACATTATGTAGCTGGTAGTCTCATGAATTACATCAAAGGAAGTAGACCTTTTCTACTTAAAAAACAGGGGGTCTTGATCTTTAGGTAATAACTTCTTTAGCTTTTGCTATGACTGGACCAAGCCTTGAATCTTGATTTGAAAAGTATAAACCAAACAAGGTTTTTGAAACATGGAAATCATTTTAATTAGTGAAGTTCTTGATACCCTATACTTCTTCCTCTGGACTTATATGTTCACAAAAGAGTGGGATGGGGTACTCTTTCTAGTTTTCATACATTTGTCCACAAAAGAGCACCCACACTTGTTGCAAGACTCCTGATGGCCGACCCATGTACATATGCTTAAATCTAAGTGTTGAAGATTCACCGTTAGCTTGCACAAATTTGTCAACAAAGGCAGCAAACTGGTTGCTGCCTGTAGAGTTGTAGGGGTGGGCCGAGTGTTGCTTGTATTCGCAGCACAAAGACTCTAGTTAGCCTAGCCTCCCCACGGGCAAACGTGAAGCTGGGCGGGACCTACTGACAGCAAGTACACAGGGCTGACAACAGCAAATAGAGCCATCAGCCCTCACCTGGCCACGCTCACACTATGAATCACAGTGACAAAGCACACAGGTCAAATTGCATTTCAAGAAGTTGAACATGGGGAACTTCCAACGTCCAAGTTGGCAAAGAAAACACCTCAGATATGCATAGTGCCCCTCAAAACTCAGCTGGTCTAGCCACATGAGGCTAGCTCAACGGTGAGTGTTTATTCAAGTAATTTTGACTTATGCAGACAAAAAAATTGGGGATCGGGCACTCTTTCATGAGTGCATGGGCGCTCTTTCACGAGAGTATTGTAGTAGAAGCTGTATATGTAATGAAAACACCTAAACTTGAGCACATTTCCATATATGGTAGCAATGACAAAGCAGTAAGCTATGCAAGTACTTTGTTGGCATGGTGTATATGGAGTAATTAAGTGAACAAGAAAGTGCTTTTCCTCCAGTTGTCTATGCTGTTTACCAATCATGGGTACAATTGGTTTTTATGGTAATGTCTACACCTGGGGTTAATTGGGTGCTGGCAACTCCCATGACTGCGATTCATATGAACTACAAACCTGACAGTGACGGCCGCTGTGAATGCCTATTTGTGTTCATTCTGCAGGCCGGCAGTCTTCAAGTGAAGGAAGAGTGGGTGAGGACGATCAAGGTTCTGCTCATGGAAAGTTTACCACACCTCCCAGATAAAGTAAGCTATGTATATAAGCATTGATTTAATCTACAGATGTGCTCTGCATGCACATACAAGCTATATCAGCCATTGCTCATTATCAATTAAGGGGGCTCACCCAGGTCTTAGTCGAGGTGCCACAGTCGATCACCAACTAAGGAAGTATCAGTGCGCAGGTCTCCCACCCTTCACTGATACCTCCTTGCACATGCAAAAGTTGAAACAGCTACTCCACCTGTTGAGGAGGGTGGTAATCGTAGGTGTTTGATTGTGTGTGGTCAGGACTCGATACTTAATGTTCAACAGCCAAGGATGCTGCACAGCGAGCAATCATATGCCACAGAGTATACCTACACACTTTCTACCTGGTTGGGTTTATAGGTAGTGCTATCTGCATAATTAGCAGTGCTATGCCTATCGAAAGCGGTGGAATTTTACTATACAATTTGATGTGTACAGTCTCATTCCCAGACTACCACTCAGTAGTTCATGTGGGGAGAGGAGAACCTGGGAATGAGGCTATGTCACCTGTGTTACAGAACTCCTAATTTATGTACAATGACATAATTATGTATCCGTATTTTCCTCCAGGCAAAGCTGCTGATTCTGGCAGGCTTTCCAACTGGTAAGTGAACTATTCATGCTTCCTTAACATCTTACCAGTAATTTTTCTGCTACTATTGACAGATCCAGCCGAGGTCACTAGAAATAGTCCCATGATCCGGCACAGACGTCAATCAGGTATGCCTAGGCTAAAAGTGCGCAGTGTGTCCACTACAATAGTACCATAGGCACATACTATTGCTTTGTTCACAAGTTCTCATTGTGCAGCAATTTTTTGGGACTATTCCATTACATTGCTGTTTATATAGTATGTGAGTTTCTGAGTTTCCACGCATGGGGCAGGTTCACTAGTGTGTGTACTTATTTTGTTGTGAGTACAATAAAACTTGTAAGTTGGCTACCATGTCATGCTCTACAGTCAGTGAACATCATCAAACTGCAGTCTCTGCTATCTTGTAGAAGAACTGCATGAAAAACGTTTCTGTGTATGATAAAGGAAAGGAGATCTCCCACAGTTACATGAATAAGGCCAGCCACCTAACTGCATTTTCTGCATGCGTTAGCAGTCGTCATCTTCTGCTCATTCCAGCGCAGCTGATGAGGTTTGGTATTAGCCAGAACACATCCTGCACAGTGGGTATCATCTAGGCCTACGGAAGATAGGGTTCATTAATTGTTCATCCACACATCTGCCCACATCTGCTCACAATCACCTGGTAGCTATCACCAAAGTGATTTACTATCAGTGACAGGTCACATGGCTGTTTACGTTACTACTGTGGTCTCTGTTAATGTGTGTCCTGTGTGTCACTGTGTAAATTGGAGATGGTATCTCTGTATGTAGCTGCGTAGCTACCAGTCATGTGCAACAATAATTCACACAATATGGAAGAAAAGTTTCATGTTACATTTGAATTGTGTGTGGATATGACACATATAGTCTCAACTTCACCCTTGTTTCCATAGTAACAGGTGGTTACCTATATACTGACAGGAAGTTGTAGATTCTGTTTCATATACCACAGGAAGTTGTAGAATGATGTTTCTTATAAGCTACCTTGTTTACAGTGTAAACTATCTTGTAAATTTACTAACAACAAGAAGACGAATTGAGTTGGAGAATATAACGCATAATGCATGTTAGTCTGGGATTTATGGTTTACAATAACAACCCTTGTCTTCGGGTATCACTCTTGGAGTCGGGTGGTTATTGACCATAAATCCCAGGCTACCATCTACATAGTGGACAACAATGCTACAACTGGTGTGGGACCTGATCACACATTGTTTGCCTGGACCTGCCAACTTGCTCCTACATTTTGTTTTGAGTTATTCTTTTTACATTTTCATTTTCATTCTTAATGGTACTCTTTTTCTATTTCCAGATGAGCCCCAGCACTCTCCTCATAGAAGTGATAAGTTTTCAGGAAGAGCAAAAGGTCAGCACTTTAACTGCCCGGTATATTACTAGCTAACATGCTCATTTGTAACTACCGTACAGCGGGAAAATTTGACGGGGAATTAAATTTGGCGGTTTGGTGGTCATGGTTGAAACCGCCAAATTAAAATCTGTCAATACTATTTTCGCCTGCAACGCGTAGTGACATAATGCATGCGGTAGCATCCTTGGCCCCACCCGGCACCCCTCTACACAAGCTGTACATGTAGCTAGCTCGGCGCTAGCACACTACCAGTTACAGTTCTTGTAAATCTACCAACTAGCTCACGGCTTTGTTCAAGTACCTCAAGTGAGAGGACCGCAGCTCCCTGATAAACACACGCGGAATGTTTATGATGACATAATACGTTGCGAGGCGCCACTGCCAAATTTAAATTCAGCCAATATATTTTTACACTTGGTGTTGGGCCAAACCGCCAAATTTAAAGACCGCCAATATTTCCGGCTGTACTGTATGTTTCAAAATCTAAACATTTCACAAATGTTTAACATGCATGTTACGTGCACTTCAACATTACAAGATCAAGAGAAAAGTAGCTACTGAATACTGCCAGACTATAGCATTGGCATGAGAGATTGGGAGTGAAGACACTTGTGAAGACTGAACATTTGTATGGTGCACCAATCATGGCACTGTATCCCTGCATTCTGTAATAAGCTATCAGTGCATATGATATCCCTTAGCCTCATTACCAGGCCTGGGAATATGCCCATTAGGGGACGGGAAGTTCATGAACAGCACTGTAGGCCAGTACCAGAAATTTAGCCTCGTTCCCAGGCCTCTCCTTCATTTTGTTCTTTGGTTTGCGTTCAGTATAATACACGAAAGCGGGCAAAAACAGGGAAGGCCTGGGAACCCTTATCATATGAATGATGTCAGGTGGACGCGAGGTGAACCTAAGTGGGAAAGGGTCCACATTCAAATATCATACTAGACTTCATCATCAAGTACTCCATTGCTAGGCAAGACCCCAGACATTCACAAATCGTGAGTACTTCTCAGGCTTTCCCACCGTCCAGTTTTTGATCGCTTGCAGTATGCAAAAACGGAGGGGGAAGGCCTGGTCATTTTATCACATGAATGACGTCGTGTCTACCTAGGTAGACAGAGGGGGAAGGGGTCCTCTATCAAAAGAATGAGCTTGAGACCTTATCTTGTAGTTTCTGGCCCAAGCGCTGGAGTTGTGAATGTTTGTGAAGCAAAAAATGTACCACTCCTGGTTCAAAAGAAGAACTCGTGTGCGAAATGCGTTCTTTTGATCTGATACCCCTCCCCCCTCTGTCTACCTGAGTAGACACTGACGTCATTCGTGTCATAAAATGGACCAGGCCTTCCCCGTCCATTTTTGCACACTACAAGGCAATCAAAAACTAAATGGTGGGAAAGCCTGGGAACGAGGCTACATGTCACATGATAAGGGTTCCCAGGCCTTCCATGTTTTTCGCTGCTCTTCTGCTTCCATGCATTATACTGAACACAAATCTGAAAACAAAACGGAGGAGGCCTGGGAACGAGGCTACCAGAAATTAGTCATTCTGCTATCACATGATTCTCAAACTTTTCCTCCAGGGCTTTCAAGGACTGCTGGTCGATTCACAAACCCTGTTGGACCTGTGAGTAGTATCTAGTAACATGCCCACTTCAAAGTTACTGTCACACAAAATCTAATTTTTGGACAAGTACTTTAACTATCCTCAGAAGAGGTTTGTAATAGCAGTTTCGTTTTCAGTGAATACAGCAGCCCATTTCACGTGGCACTAGTTGCTATCTCATAGCGTACCACTGATTACTCCTGTCCAACCTCTTTTGGACTGTTTTGTTGTAGCAACAGCCTACCAACACAGCTTTTCTGCTGGTCAGACCTTTAGTCTCTTTCCCAGCCCAATATGGTGAGGTTGGATAACAAGAAGAGTTTATTACCAATGAAAAATAACATACATGGCATCAATTGTTCCTCTATTCCACCCGTGACCATGCCATAAACTTGGGAGCATAACTACTGGTACTTCTATTTCGAAATTGTGCATTTTTGTGGCACCGATTACATAGGGTACTTATCAAAAACACTGAGTCGAAGTAAAGTTTAGTCTTGGTGTTGAAAGTTCTTTTCCGTTTTGTACGTTTTTGGAATACAGGAGTGTGGTCGTCTCATGAAGCCAGACTCACGAGACTACACACACTTTCTAGACTGGCAAAACTTGTTGAGTGTTATAGCCGCTGCATCCTATCACCAAAGCTGCTCAAGCTATAATATAGTTCAGGCCTGGAGCCGCTCTTTCAGCCAATCATTTCAAGATACAGGTATGCAGTTGGCAGTTATTCGAGCGTTGCCCAAACCCCACTCCCTGTATTATTGTGCAGTGGTCGGAATCACCTTGGGTACTAATATTCATGGGGCACTTAAGTTCACATGGGTACTACTATTCAGGAAAAGTTTTGATAGGTACTATATTCATGAGGTAAGTACTTGTAATTGATGGGTACTAATACTCCCAAGTGTACAGTATAGTTCTATATGAATATGAATTATGCAACTAATATTGCTGTACATGTATAGCAACAAAAAATAAGGTGCAAAAATTCTGTGGTTTTTTTAATTCATCTCAGACAGTAAATTTTGAGCTTGCGAAAATTTATAATAGCTAACCAATACTCACACTTGGCTTGAAGATTCAAGAACTATTCTATTGCACCAAAATCACTTTAATTTTGACCTCCATTACATCCGCTGAGGCAGCTCCAGCAAATGGAAATATGACAATACATACTGTTCACCCTTGGACAGAAAGCTGCATGAAGTAGTTCCAAATGGCATGTAGGCATGAGCACATTATGCTGCATATTCACACTCCATTCCCTCCCTCTCACATTAGGAGAAGGTTCTAAGGAATCGCAGACATCGCTCTCAGACTAGTCCCAACCTTTCCCGTGCCCGTATGACCAGTCCTCGTGTGACCAGTCCCACCCACCTACTTGTTCGTGGTGGCCTGACAGGATACCTCACTGCCACAGTCCACTGCCCACTGGACACGGTAAATTACTGTTATCTCAGTGCTTAGCTCTGTTCTGGAACAGTAGAGAGAAAAGATACATGTTTCCAGGTATCAGCTGGTTCTGGAAGCAGCTAGTAAAAACCACACATACATACTAAAGCACCACTATCATCTTACCTACCCTGTGCACAGAGTGAGTCTTCAATGGTTGAAGAAGAGGAGAAAGAGGGAGAGGACATTGTTGCTCGAGATGATGAGAGTCCCTTGAGTATCAGGCAGAGAGACAGTGGATTTTCTGAGTGCATTCTAGGTACATAACTAGACATTTGAGCATCATACATTAAGCCACTTGACTTCTTGTAGGTCTTAGTTGTTTACATTCACTTGATCAATAATGGACAGCAAGCACGTAAATGTTAGCCTTCTTCCTAGGCCTTCTCTGTCTCCAGCTTTGCTTCACTTGCTTGCTTGCATACTGCAAGTGATCAAGAACTGGAAGGTCTGGGAATGAGACTGCCCAAGTGAGGGTTAGAGCACTTAAATTAGGATTCCAGCTCTAAGATTTATTCATGCAAGGAAGAATCTCCTATGACAGTGGTACAGTAGTTTCATAGTTGTATGTACAGCCACATCTCAGATCGTTCATATGCAGGATACCATATGCTCATTCATCTCCATAGTTTGACTATGCATGCATATGAACTTTTGTGATATTTGGATTTGAAGGGACTTAGTTTTTTTATGGCTACTGTAAGTTTAAAGAGGTCACAAATGGTGTAATACGTGCAGTTTAGGCACAATACACAAGAAAACTTTAGCGTTCCTCAAACACATTATAAGCGAGGTCAGTTTGTAGTATTGATTTTTGCTTGGACAGAGTTTGTATAAGATTACTCATCGAGTCTTGCTCTGTAAGTTCATGGGGTGCCTATCTGTTCAGGATCCATACTTGTATTCAGCAGTAGTCTAGTGCCATAACCATTGCAAGTTGTTAACATTAAATGACCGACTACACTCCATCACATATACTTCCCATAAGCTTTGTGTGTTTATACAACAGAGATCACGAATAGACATGGCAATAAAATGTCCTCCTTTGTGTTTCAACCATATGCTACCAAATTCTGCAGCTGGAATAATCAACTTTAGGAAATATATATAATATATAGTGATAGCTAGCTGCCTAGTGAGGATAGACATTGCTATAAGCAGACCAATGGTTGTCATGACTGTGGTTGTTGTCATGTAAGGAATATGGCTAAACTCCCAGATCATTAGTCGAAAGCAGCGCAGCTTGCCAAATTGATATTATCAATACGGCCTGGAAAAGAGGCTACACAGTTGTGATGTACCTCACTACATCACTACTACGCAGTTCCTAGCTACCTGTATTTTACAGCGAGAGAAACTAATATTTCAAGATTGGTCAGCAAATTTTTTCACAGTAAACTAGTGTAAATGTAGAACATTGTGGGGCGAGCCTGAGCAAGCAAAACAGAGCAGCATCCTTTGGCTAAGTAAGACTTCACCAGTTTTATTGGGGCGAGCCTGAGCGAGCCCCACACTAGCGGGACTGCATTGCGGAAGTGTGTGTGTATACGTACGTACGTGCTTGCTTGCGGCCATATACCGTAAATTTTAAATGAGCGCTGTTAAATTTGAAAATTACGAAAAGACCGAGCTCATGCATGCACTCGGTAGCCGGGTAGGTGAAGGGCTATTGCCAGAGTGCAGCGTCGGCGACCCAGAGCGGAGACGACTGAAGTTGAAGCACGCATGGCAACTTACTCCTTGCCGCTACAGATCATTAACGGTAGGCTTCCCACAGGCAGTACAAATTTCGATCACGACCGTGGTGGTTGAGAGTCCAGGTAAGGGCCATGCATGAACGGCACATATAAACACCAATAGTTCAGCTCATGACTTAGTGCAAAGCTTAGTCCATGCATGTAGCCACACTGACAGTAGCTGTCCTGGCTGTTGGCAGTGTGATACCTAGCTATCTCTGGTGAAGACTTATCAAGATATCTACTTGTTCGTGACAAATCCTATGCAAAACCTGTTTGCTGCTTGCTCAGGCTCGCCCCCACAATGTTCTACATTTTCTAGTTACCAGGTTACAGCATACAGGTCATGCATGTCTGCAGATAGCAGGGGTTAAGTCTAGACTCCTGCTGGCCTCTATTGGCTCTGAACACACTGTCATGCATAGTTCTTACACAAATAGTAAGAGGCGTCGAAAAGTCGCTAGGCATGGTAAATACACCGTCAGCTATTCAACTGTCAAAGAATCTCAGCCGCCATCTGCATTCAGTAAGTAGCCAGGTTTGTCTTCACAACTTGCAACCCTTGTACAGTAAACGTTCACACTCCAGCTATTCCTCCGAAGCGTGTCTCCTTGCCATCTTCGCCCATCGGAAAACTGTGTGCACACTCGTGCTGGAAAGTAGTTTGCAGAGCAAAATGTTACCGTGACTTATAGACTGCACGCAGCATGCGGTTGCATTAAATTACAGTCTAAACAGATATACGGAATACGTTGCGACATAAAAATCCACCATTCAACTAGTGTGGGGCTCACTCAGGCTTGCCCCAATTAAGCATTTTTATTGGGTGGAGGTCTGTTGTGGGATTTTGCTTCTACTATTTCTCTTTTCTTTCAACAGGTACCACTGATTACGATGTACGTGGGCAGAGACGATCTCCCCTTGCTGACAGCAGACGATCTCCCTTCAGGGAAAATGGGAATAGGGATAGCCCTAAACGGGAGCTCACACCGGACCTGAAAAAATACAAGTCTTCCATAGATGAGGTGACAAATATCAAATGACACACACTTTACGGTAGCATGCGGAAAGGAATGGCAGTGTGAAGCATGATGAATTAAACAAGCAACTAATGGCTTTGAATGGCTTCAATACTAACTTTTGGGCCTGATGATGTACATTATGAATTGGCACATACACATCAAATGAAACCCTCAAGGGCAGGAGGCCAGGTAACAGGGGTAGATAAACATTACTCTCATTAAACAACAACTGTTTGCTTCAAATAGTGCACACATTCTCAACGCTTACTGTAACACTGCTATGTATATTCAATTCTATGGAACTGCTGTGATTCATTTGCAAAAAAAGCAAAACATAACACGGTTTCTTTTGGTATGGTGTAAGTTTTGTGTTTTTTCAAGGTCGGCATGGGACTCACAAAATTTAGCCTGTGAACAAGATCAATTTACATGACTTATACATACTACATGTAAGACACACCTGTACTGTACTGTATTTGTAATTTTATGTTTGTGATATATGTCATGCACAGCTGCAATAGCCACTTGTGTATGCAGCTACCTAACACCAAAGGACCCACTGTCTTCCTAGGTTCAGCGCCTGTTCTAGCACCCAGCCAGCCTACTTCCAATGGCTTGCAAGACTAGCTCATGCCCACTATCATTCACGCCACTCAGGGCCACACTGTACAGTTAGACAAAGGTCTAGGTTTTGGGCATATCTCTAGTACTAGCTTAATTTGCACTTGGTGAAGCAATACATAATTATGCTTTCTTCTGACATTTAACTCGTGAAAAGTTTCTGTATGAATCATGATTCCATCAGAAATAATTTGCTCTGCACAACAATAAACATGGATCATTCATTGATGCTATAGCTGCCCTTAACTGCTGTACTATACACAGTGCAAAGAGATGAACACTGTGTGGTATAATTACCAGGTTTATAGGTGAATTTGTGGCTCACATACGTACTTCTACTTATATCAAGATTATAGGCCATTAGAAAAGTTGTTTGTCACTGCAGTTGTACCATCACCTCCATGTCTGCCTAATTTCTTAGAATGAGCATGCACATCTAGCCTTTCTTCTAGCAGCATAAGCAATGATGTTAGGTGTTTCCAAGATTGAAGCCTTTGATGCCAACAGTCTGCATCATCTAGTTCATGTCAATCAGTGGGCATCAAAGAGTGTATTGTTCATGTGCTGTAGTGTTGACAAATGTATGAGCAATCCTGCAAGTGAAAAGCTCTGAGTGTTCTTATCGATTCTTCTTGCTGGTCACACAGAGCATGGTCGCTTGTTGCCATCTTTCAGACATTTCAGGCAAGAGAAATTGGCTGACTCAAAATGGAAGTTAGTTTTAACAGAATAGATTTTACACAAGTTGCCAAATTCTCAGAAATCTTCTCGGGAACTGAATACGAACAAACATTATGTACCAGGCTCTCTTTTCATTGCCTGTGCTGGGAACAAGGTTATTTAGTCAAGTCATCATGCTTCCCAGATGTGTGACACATGCCCAATATGTAGTTAACCGGAAGTGTGCAGTTGCCTAGATTCCAGTTCACGGGAAAACTGGCCAATTGCGTTCACAGTATGACATCCAATTCCCATTCTGGTGCTAATTTTCGGTCTGAGAACGAGTCTGCGAGCTTAAAGTGTTGGAAAACAACTTGTTGCGAGGCAGATGGTTTGGGGTCGGTCCTTAAGACACAAAGGTAGCCATTGAATCAACCATTGGCCCCAGGTGGAATAGTAGCAGTGGCTTGGATCAAAAGTTATGTGCGATTTATGTGCTTAAAAGGTCCATTTAGAGCACAACTTGCCTTAAACTAGTTCTGGTAGCCATTGTAAAAATGGTAGCAACTTCCACCTCAGTCACTTGAAAGTAGATTGGTTCCTTTCTCTTGGTATATGTGCTGCACATCATTTCGTGAGTAGGAAGTCGTCCGCCTTTTGCCATCAAAATGTTTGCACATGTTGTTGTTTATGCATTACTAATTAGTGAGGGTGTGGCTTTCAGTCCTTAAGTATATTAAGTGTGGTGCATAAAACATTGTCACTAAGTTTCATACACAAAGCAGTATGCCTTAGGCTCTGTGAGCAATTTGGTAATTTGTATGGTCTTGGCCAGAGCTCCCATACCTTAAGGTTACGGGTACATGTTCATGAATAAAATTAGTGTGTCACAAACTTGCCTGTATAACATTTCCTACAAAAGAGCTACTGGATTTTTATAACAGGCAGTCACTACAGAGGGCATTCGGCTATAGTTCAGCATAACTTCGCTACAGTACACAGTCGAGTGACAGTAGGCGGCTGCTCGGTGGAGTATGCTTCTACGTCAGTTTACTACGACGGTAGGAGGAACTAGGTGCTAATTTATGACTTAAACAGAGCCAGAGCAACTCACTGCAGGGCCACACAAAGCGTTTTTGCTCGTATCTCAGAACAGAACAGAGTGGCAGAGGCTGAAAGGCTGCTGGATGCTCGAAAAACGGGTACCCAGTAACTTCGAAAACAAACTACGGGGAACTGGAAAATTTTTCTTTCAAAAACACTTCGTGTGGCCCTGCAACGATGTCGTACAAATAGATAAAACGCTGGTATACGGCATTCTGTGTGCAACAATGCGAGCGAACTGACGTAGAAGTTTGTACTCGTACTCCACCGAGCACCTGCCTACTGTCACTCGACTGTGTACTGTAGCGAAGTTAGTGTTATGCTGAACTATAGCCAAATGCCCTCTGTAGCGACTGGTTGTTGTAAATATCCAGTAGCTTTTTTGTAGGAAAAGTTATACAGGCAAGTTTTTGAATACTAATTTTATTCATGAACTTGTACCCGTAACCTTAATACACCTGGGAACGATCATTCCAAATAAAGTCATGATGGTAGTCATGATGTATGTATGTACTGTCTATGCATGCAGTCCTAGATGTTAGACTATGGGCTACCTCCAGTGAAACTACTTTTATGTCTATTTTTTCCAGCCGGAGATCAGAGTGAGTCCAAAGTTAGTCATCTCCAGAGCTACAAGACCCTCAGCATCTCCTGAGCAATTTGACATCAATGGTACAGTGGAACGATGCCACTCAGAAAGCCCATCACAAACTTTACAAACAAAAAGACGTGGTGATCCTTACATTCAAGAAACAGAGCTACCAACCAAAAATGGAAAGCACAGGAAAGGAGCTGAACAACTAGTGAACTCAACTGAACCCCAACTACAAAGTGCCAGTGAAATGCGAAATAACCAACATGGGTACATCAGTGTGTCAAGCAGTACCGAGCAGCTATTCAATAGAGATGATGAACTGGAGAATGAAAGCCCACCAACATCCCCTGTCAGACTGACAAGAATAGATTCAGTTGGCTCAGAAGGTCTTGCAGCATTAACACATGATCCAATTTATCCTGAGTCAAACAGCCTCTCCCAGAGTGGCCACTTTACATCTGAGATCATTGAGCCCCCCTTGATGTTTTTAGGTGGTGAGGAAGAAGTAGACCAACAGGCTGGTGTCGCTCACCTTCCACAACACTGCAACTTGGAAAACAAAGCAACTGATCAACATGAAGAGCTCTTCAATGAGCTGATGAACAGTACCTCAGAATCACACTATTCTGCATCAGAAGATCTAGAGCAAGGTTACAACGCCCCTGGATCCACCCTCAGTAAAAACAATACAGAAATTGTGAACACAACTCTTGTCGATGATGATGAACATCCACAAAAAAAATATGGGAAAATTAAGCCCTCAGAAGAATCTTATTTATCTCATTTGGAAAGGGTTTACAATGAAGAAACCGCAACCCCGAAGGCAAGTCCTTGTCCAGTACGTCACCAGACCGAGCTGTCCTCAGATAGTGATGATTTACAATACACACCTAAATCAAGCCCCCATGTCACAAAGCGTGTGACTTCCAACAAACATGCATCTGGTTCTGAATCCAGTGTTGAGGATGTTCCACAAGTCATAGAGCCTCCTTTTGAGTTCAAAGCACCAAGCTCTGTGTGTAAGTCGCCAGTACTGCCAATGCCACCACACTTTGGTGATGAAACACATCCAGTGATGTACAAATCAAAGCCAGTAAAATCATCATCCATTGTGAGAAGACATAGTTTTGGTAGTCGTGCACAAAGGATGGTCCTCCAGCAGCGAGAAGAAAGTCATTCAACTAGTAGCAGTCCAATTGGCAATCCAACGTACAGAATGAATAGAATCAAGGATCAAAAGTCCTCCACAATTTCAGTGGTCAGAAGAAACCACAGCTTCAATCAGCCTCGTACAACAAAGCGTCCTATTTCTGTTGTTGGTCTTCTTAGCACCACAAGAAGTGACCTCAGTCTTGAAGATTTGCGTAGCATCAATGTACACCAAGACACAGACGTGTTACGACCAAGTGATACCATTCTCCCACCACCAGAACAATTTGTAGAACACCACTCTGTGCCTGGGCAGCAAGCCGAACAAAACTTTTCTGGTAGAAAAAAGCATGAATCACACTCCAGTCACTTGCCGAATGATCTAACACTAGCTCACAGTCAGTCATTCACCACTCAAGCATCTCTGCCAAAGGAGAAACCCAGTGACCAATCACCGAAGACATTATTCTCAGACTGGTTTCAGAAACGCAGAAAAAAACCAAAGTCTTTGCTTTCTTCTGGTCAAGTTACCAGTTCTTTTGAGAAAGAAAAGCCCTCACAATACAAGCACAAGGAACCAACAGTTCCTACTCCTGAAAGAGAAGGAGTAATTAAGGAACCAATCACATTTATTCCCCCATATGATGAAAATCCTGAAGAAAATCTATCTTTTGATGAAATTCTTGCCAGCTTTGATCGCTATGCTTCAGCCACAGGAAATACAACAAAGAATCGGTCCCAAAAGAAAGTGAACAGGAAGACTCTGTCTCCGGAATTGAAGCCCAAAAAGAAAAGGAGGGCTCAAAGAAGTTTAACTGTTGCAAATATTGATGCCGATACAATGAAGGAAGTAAGAGAATCCTTGAAAAGGAAGGAATCACCACCACTACCACCACCATCACCTAGACAGACCAAAACCAAAGTCCGCAAAATGGCAAGGGAATACTCCAGAAGAATTAAAGATCATCACAGACGAGGAATCTTTAAGCGACACTCAACTGTTCACGAAGACCAATCTGATTCCGAAAGCCCTGTTGTCACAAAAGATCCAACCTGGCTCCAAGATCTAAGGGAAAGGAGACAATCAAGTCCAAGCCTGAGCAGCCAGGATGAACTTACACCTCCCGCAGTACCTCCCAGTACTAATGTGGTATCAACAGCGCCTGTTGATATGCCAAGAGCACAAGATGATTCTCAAATCACCCATGCTTCTCACTCCAGAGTAGAAGTTGAAGTCATTCCAAAATCGTTAACTTTACCAAGGCTGGACGCTCCAGAAGACTCACTACAAAGTTTCTCAAAATTATACTTAGACAGTGATAGGAAAGACAAGTTTACTGGATCAAGAGGGGGAGGCTTTAAAGGATGGGTGAAATTACTTGTAGGAAAATTTAGTAGAGAAAAGCAATGATGTACAGCCACTTTGAGTGGTGCAAGTGTATCGCCCAAATTTTTAAGAATCATGAATTACAGACATTGTGTATGTGCACTGCAGATATTGTATGTTATGCATAATTATTTCGTATAACATCCATGGTAGAATGTTAACATGAACCACCTTTCACACTCATAGACACCTGATTGCTAATAAGGGGGTGTCTCTACTGTACTGGATTACTGGACTGGCTTTTTTGCCACTAAAAATAGTTAGACTTACCAGTAGAGTTGCTAGCTAAAAATACAACCCTGTACAACATGGCCTCTTTCTGCCTACATTAATTTTATGGTATCCAAATGGGCCGGGGCGGGCAATCACGCCCAGAGGGTAACTCCATAATCAAGAATAACCATACATTTGGCCTGTCATCATGATGGAAGCTTCTTTTATGTTTAGGGATCAACTTTGCATTTTGCATGCAACCCCATACAGACCTAGAAGTGAATACTTAGTATACTAAGCCACACCCACAATTATAGCTACTGGCAAATTGATCACACTCACTGGAGGCATTTGCTTACATAACTGCATCAATGATCATACTGGAGTGACAACTGTGGTGTAAATACAGCTTAACATGCAGGATACAAATGTCTCCCTAGTGGTTATTATATAGAACCTTTACTACATACTCAGGATGTCATCAAAATGATGCAATGATGTGGCAATGAAGTGAAGGTCTATGGCCTCATCGTTAATACCCAGCACCTAGTCTCACAAGCCACACTGTTCGCAGAGAGAGCTAACCTTTCCTCTCTCTGCAAAGGGTGCGGCTTGCGAGGCCACACATGGTGCAATACCCAGTTTCAGTCTCACAATCATGCCACATACGTGGTGAATGTTTCATGAGTTGAAGATTATCCGACCAATTCTGCACTAGCAACAGACTGGAAATCACTTGGATTATGCACAGTGATTCTGACTCAGTTAATTCACATTTTGTTGATTCTCCAACTGAATTAGACGAACTCACAACTGTGTTGTGTCTCATATATAGGCCATAACTGTGGGTGTTGTTCAAGATGGACTATGTCAGCTGTGTTTGTTGTTAGTAAATACAGCAGAATGAATTTGCATGCTGCCACGTGTGTGATGTGTTGTCTTGGCAGTGGTGCGCTGTGGGTGTTCTGTGTGTGTAACTGTTGTGACCTGCTGCTACATGGTTGATATGCTGTCTACACCCCATTATTCCTACATATTGCATTTATAGTAGTTCCTTCTACACACTTTTAAGCCATTTATACTCAACCTCCATGTAGACAACACAAAATTGATGTTGACGAACACGAATAGTGAACAGTCGTTAATGTCACAATCTTCCCTTCACCAGTTACACCACCCTCACTATGAATATTTATAACTATGTTATTGAAAAGCTCTTGTTTCACCCAGGAGGATGAGCCAGAAGTGGCTTCATAATATAATCCATGGCCCCTAACTTTTTAGCTAAGTAGCGCTACACTCAAAGCTTTCATAAAGTCTAAACTGCACTCCAAGACTCACAGAACATGGTGGTTAATGTTGTTTCCATCCACAAGGCGGCATACAAGTAAAGCATCAGCCAAGTAGCTAGAAGGGAAACTACTGTCTGTCTAGCTTTGTTCCTAAGCCACTCACAGATTTTACCTCACAGCTGTGGAGGAAAAATTGAGGAGTGGACTAGATAAAATATGGAAGTGGCTTAGAAATGAGGCTACTGTTTGCCATCAAGAACATTGATAGTATTGCTAGTAGACCCATCAGAGTGAAATTTAAATTTTGGATCCTTGAACTACTTAGGCCCATCCCTCCATATCCTGTTAATGGCAGACCTGATTTCAGAATACTCCCTGCATGTCCTCAATCCAATGAAAGCTCACCAAGTTTATCATGAATTGGTTTAATCTACCATGATGCTGTACACTAGCAGCTCTACATGTGTACCATCCTGGGGTCTTCAAAGTTCCATTCTCCCCCAATGCAGGGAACATACTCAATGGTTAGCCCTTTAGAGTTTGCCAGTGCTCCTGCCATCAAAGAATGCCTCCCATGCAGAATTTATAAACGGATGGACATAGCTACATGCTTCTTGAATCAGCCTGTAAATCGATTTTACCCAGCCATCAAACAGAAATCTAAGAAGATCTTTCATCAATTTCAGGTCAAACAGTTCTCTTGGTCAATATGAACCATGTCCTGTCAAATGTCCGACCTGAGTACATTTGGTCTGTCAAAAACATACTGTCCAAACTATCAAAGATCTTTATGGCATGTTCCACTGTCATGCTTGTCTGCATATGACATTTCATGCATCTGAATACCTGAAGGTATTCTGCCCTCATGCAGTAAGCAGTTGTTCAATCGGCAGATACATAAGCTTAAGTGTGCATGCGCAATTAATGTAAAATTCAAAGCTCACTCTGGCTTACTTCAATTCAAACAGCCTTGCAAGCAAAGAAGGAACCAGGGCCAAGGCAGAGAAGACTGGACTGTTAGCTACAGTCACAGACAAGAAATACATCATTTAGCTATGCCAAATTTTCTACTACCTCTTTCAAATTTACATCAGCTGGGCAGCTACTGTGGCTGAACCGAGCTAAAGCGTCAAAGTGCAGATTTCCAGCAAGAATTTGACGTGTTGTTGCAAGCAACAGAAAGCTGGGCGGGGCCTGGGAACGAGGCTACATTTTGTCCACACACGGCGCGCGCGTAGCCTCGTTCCCAGGCTCTCTCCGCTAAGCTGGAGGGGGTTGGAGAGCCTGGGAACGAGGCTAGCGCGCGCGTATACGCGTGCATCAGACGGAAACGCGCGTATCCACAGAGATTTTGACTCACCGGTGTGGGGCTCGCTCACGCTCGCATCAATTATCCATGCACGGTTACATTGTAATCAGGGATGTAAACAGCACGTGCAGCTGTGAAAGTCCTCAAAACCCGCAACAAATCATGGCTTTAAGCGCGCCAAGTCTTTCATTATAAATATTAGATAGACTAACAGATGAGCAAATTCCGGTCAGCGTGATTCGAAGTAATAGACCTGTTCGCCAACTCCAGTTAATTCCTTGCTCCCGCGTTAACGTTCCACCGGTTTGAAGCCAAAGAGTGGCGATTTGTCTACTCAGTGATGATTTTTTACTGTTATGACCATAAATAGCTTAATACAACGTCGTTGATATTATCTATACTGGGTAGTGTCTATAACAGTGTGTGCAGCATCAAAATCTGCACCAATTCTTTCGGACGCGCCCATGTGTGTGGGGAAAGTCGACCCTCCGGGGCAAACAGATAACCTACTCGTCTTCAGGTGTTTTGTTATTTCGTTATTTCGCGTTTTTCTCAGTATTCTTCCAACGCTTTTTGTTTGAAGTAATTAGGCTACCAAATTTCAGACATCACATTTACAGGAAGCCCGTGAAGACTTCAGATGGAGCCTATATAAGAAGGCTATATCCGACTTGCCTGACAAACACGTTTGAGCTATAGAACCTGCATAACAGCATGAATTCCACACTTAAACTCTTACTGGTAGCTGCTGCCGTCATGTTGGGATGGAGTCGTGTCTGCTCTGCTCAAACCAACTGCAACGGCGTCCTCTCGGGAATCATCAACAATAATGTCAGGTGCGCCGGAAACTGCATGCATTTTGGATGGTGCGACTGTAAATGGAAATGTGTTTTGCTCTTCGGGAACCCTCTTAGTTAAAGGCAACTCAGTCATCACCGGCGGCATTCTACTCCAGGGTACTGTTACAGCGGCCGAATTGGAGTCTGCGACTGTACAAGGTGTGGTGCAAGTGCAACAAGCTGCTTCTCTCGCGCAACTGATCATTGGACCAACGGCTACTCTTGACTCGGTCAACATTGCAAACACAGCTGGAGATGTAATTGTTGCTGGATCTTTCACAGACCTCCTGTTGAGTAATTCTGGCAATTTTTTTGCGAGTAGTATAACGAATACTCTAGCGAGCGTATCGGTGATAGGAGGCAATGGAATTATTAGTGTGAGTGACTCTATCCTTGGCGGTTTGTCTGTGGAGGGACGTGCAGGCAATGTAGAACTGGATAATGTAACGACAGCAACAAGCATATCGGTAAAAGGAGGCAATGGAATCATTGAATTGTGTGACTGTTCTCTTGGCGGTTTGTCAGTGGAGGAGCGCGAAGGCAATATAGAGATTGACGCAAACGCTGAAAATTGTGGCCCAACGACACTCGATGGAGGACTCAGTGCGGTAAAAGGATCTGGTATAGTCCAAGTGATAGGTGCGAGTCTCCCCAGTGGCGATTTTATCGTGTCAAACTACAATGGTGATGTTTTTCTTAGTGAAGCAACTCGTGTAAGCGATATATTATTGCAGACGAATATAGGTACCCTCACGATAAGTAATGTGTTCGTCGACAGTGATACAACTATTACGGATCAAGTAGGAGCTGTGGTGGTTAAAGAGGTGAACACGACTGGAGATTTTGCTTTATCAATAGTGCAAGGTGATGTGACTGTGAAAGATAACAATTTTACCCTAGAAGACATTTCCATTCTTCTGGTCAGTGGTGCTGTGACTGTTCAAGACAACAATGACCTGTCACTTTCAGTGCAGGAGGTTGGTGGCATGGTTGAAATCATTGGCAACGTGGTTACTAATGCCAACGTGAACAAGAACACAGGGGGAGTCCTGTTTCTTAACAATGTTTTCATCACTCTCTCATGCACTGACAACTTTCCAGTACCGTCTGGCAGTGGTAACACAGTCACTACTCCTGATGGCCAATGTGCAAGTGGATTTCCATAAACCCTTTCAATTGTTAGTGTTTGGAACGGTTACTGATTGTTTTTCTTCACTTGAGGCTGTCTGCATGGCACTTGCTGATCACATGCAATAAAGGCGTCTTTCGCTGTTAAATTTTGTAGTCCCATGCATGCCACCTATATCATTATTTGCATGCACTGTTGTTCAAGAGTTTGCGGCACGACAAGTGAAGCTGCATGTGTACATACACAGGCAGAAAACAACATTTAGAGGTCCCATGCATGCAGGCGTATAGTCTGAGTGTAGAACAGTCAGCCGTTACATCTAAGGCTGCATCGTGTGGTACATTTCATAAAGACAGCATCGTGTGGTACATTTCATAAAGACAGCATTCTGTTCTCTTACTTTATGGTTTGAGTGTGGTAGTCAAGTTTGCATGCATGCTATGATGTCAATTTACACCACCGACTTCAGTAGCTAAGCACTGTATGCATGACCTTGCTGTGTGCCCACAAATACCATAAGGAAGCAGGAGGCCAGACTTAGCCTATATTGGAGTATCTTTTGCTTCATGGCAAGCTAATTTCTAGACGTATGACTAAATTAATTTTCTATAAACTTGCACATGAGGAAGCTTAGGTGGCTCACAGATAGTAGAAAGGTACAAACCCACGCCGCTACTAGCTATGTGTATGGTCAGTGTGCTCAAGTATTTCAAGCATCCTAGGTTTGTACATGTGTGCAAGTATGAATCACTTCTAGGAGCACCATACACTTATTATATAACACCTGATGTGTAGCTAATCTTAGTTAGAGCAGGGAAACCAGCTGGGATAGAAGTGTTTTAGTGACGTCAACAGTCACTCCACAATATTATATCTGTAAACAGGTATTTTTGAGCTACATGTATAGACTGGCAGATGCAGTATACACTGTATTGATGCTGCAAAGATGCAATAAAGCATAACTGGCACGCTGCATTGTGGATTGTGTGGTGTCTATCTTTAGTAAGTATACCTTGGTGGACTACTTCAGCTGTGTTGAGTTACAGATGTGGTGGATACAGACAAATGAGGCTCCCCACTCTCTGTAGCATAAACTCACACTATAACTAGAGCAAATTCACATTCATAGTTGTATTACGAATATTGTTATGTCTCATATGTCATTAGCTACTGCATGCATGGCCTGATGCTGCATGCGTAGCATTATGGCTGTCTAACTTTATTAAGTGTAGGACAACCTCGAATCACAAATCTCCAAGTCATGTGGACGGATGGATGGGTAATGTCTAAGTGTACACAAGATTCACAAAAAGTTTGTACCAAACTGCTTTCTCTACCAGATAATGCCAAAAAAAAAACTCATTTGTAGTCCCTCAGCTAAAATAAAAATTTGCACCCTCTCCAAGGCTCCACCCCCAGTCTGACCACATCATCAACACACACACAAAACAAGTAAAAACTTTGTAGGGGGTGAGTTGAGCTTTCTGAATCTGGGCTCTGTTTTGGTTGGTTTGAGTGGAGGTGTGTCGAATTTTTCCTGCAAGCCAGCACAGCCAAAATTACTGTTTTTGAGGTCAAGTGTGTGTTTTAGCCTGTAGACTGGAATTGAAGTGGTCCCAGGACAAATCCACATGTAAAACTATGTATGCTTTTTCCCGCTCTCCTCCAGGCTAGGGAGTTATGCCCACAAACCTACTCCCTGTCATTGCCCCTAGAATGGAGCCAAGTTAC
Organism: Agelas oroides; assembly: GCA_949130485.1. NCBI lineage: Eukaryota > Metazoa > Porifera > Demospongiae > Agelasida > Agelasidae > Agelas > Agelas oroides. Next base: position 5,647,713 of record OX422192.1, on the reverse strand, counting down.
ATACATTCTAGCTAGCATAAAATTGGGTGGGGCCTACAAGCCCGAAAAGTCAGCTTTCTACAGTACCTTTGCCAGACAACTGTGTGATGACACCCGTCTTCCAGGATGGCTCTCTGCCTTTCCGGTACACTCACAAACATTCAAGCCCACTCAGGCAAGCCTTGCACACACAAATAGCCAACCATCACATTCAACGAGCTAGAAAATCTTTTTAGGGTAACCGGGGTTTTTTTGTTGTTTTTTTAAGTGTTGGAGGATTTCTTCAAAGTTCCGCCCAGCCACATGAAAGTGCCGTCAGACCACTACAAAGGGCCGCAGGCCACATCAAAGGGACACGCCCCCCTTGTTGATTCCGGTTGCCGCCATGGGAAAGTGTAAACAAGCCAATGAATTTCAATCGCGCCATTATGGTCCCCGATTATTAATTATTCATGAGTGGAATCAGCCCGATTCGCGATTCAAGGTCGTCATACCTTCAGCAGTCCAAGATACTTGTCACACTTATAGTGATTGCTAACCTAATTGATGCCATTCATTATCATGGCGCCATATGTAGGGTGGCCAATAATAAATGGCCGCCACATTAAACTGCACAAATGACACGTTCGAAATGTTTAGTCAACGCGGCCTCCATGAACCATATCAGTCAAAGTATCACACCGGCATACGCAGGCGCTTAATTTGACATGCTTACTTTTAACAAATGTAGGCATAAACGAATCTATGAATGGACTAAACTTGCATATATGCATGTAGTACATGTACTGTGCACAAGTGTCATCCAAAAGAAACATCCTAATAACTAAGCAATATCTACAGTTTTGAAAGTTCCAATGTGTCGTTATTGTGAATGAAAGACAGCAACAAATCCCCCCCCCCCTTCCTCCTCCAAAAAAATAATAATAATGATAATAATAATAAATGAGTTCATGGAAATCCACTTGCACATTGGCCATCAGGAGTAGTGATTGTGTTACCACTGCCAGATGGTACTGGAAAGTTGTCAGTGCATGACAGAGTGATGAAAACATTGTTGAGAAACAGGACTCCCCCTGTGTTCTTGTTCACGTTGGCATTAGTAACCACGTTGCCAATGATTTGAACCATGCCACCAACCTCCTGCACTGAAAGTGACAGGTCATTGTTGTCTTGAACAGTCACAGCACCACTGACCAGAAGAATGGAAATGTCTTCGAAAGCAAACCTGCTGTCTCTTAAAGTCACATCACCCTGCACTTCCAGTATAGAAAGATCTCCGGTAACGTTCACTTCTTTTAACACTACACTTCCTACTTGTCCTGTAATAGTTGTATCACTGTCGGTGACCACATTGCTTATGGTGAGGGAGCCTGTATTTTTCTCCAATTTCACATCGCTTACAAGAGTCGCCTCACTAAAAGTAACATTACCAGTGTATTCTGCGACAATAAAATCGCCACTGGGGAGACTCGCACCTATCGTTATCACAGCACCGGATCCTTTTACCGCACTGAGTCCTCCATCGAGTAGCGTTGGGCCACAATTTTCAGCATTTGCGTTAACCTCTATATTGCCTTCGCGTTCCTCCACTGACAAACCGCCAAGGGAAGAGTCGCACAGTCTCACGGTTCCGACGCCTCCTTTCACCGAAATGCTTGTTGCTGTCGTTACATTATCCAGTTCTACATTGCCTGCGCGCGCCTCCACCGACAAACCGCTAAGAATAGAGTCACACACTCTGATAATTCCATTACCCCCTCTTACCGATATGGTCGCTAGACTATTCGCTATACTGTTCGCAAAAAAATCGCCAGAATTAATGTGCTCGAGGTCTGTGAAAGATCCAGATACAATTACATCTCCAGGTGTGTTTTCCACTTTGACCGAGTCAAGAGTAGCCGTTGCTCCAATGACCAGTTGCGCAAGAGATGCAGCTTGTAGCACTTGCACCGCACCTTGTACAGTCGCGGACTCCAATTCGACCGCTGTAACAGTACCTTGGAGTAGAATGCCGCCCGTGATGACTGAGCTGCCATTAACTGACAGAGTTCCTGTAAAGCATTCCACATTACCATTTACAGTCGCACCATCCAAAGTGCAGTCTCCGGCGCACCTGACATTATTGTTGATGATTCCCGAGAGGACACCGTTACAGTTGGTTTGTGCAGAGCAGATACGGCTCCATCCCAACATAACGGCAGTAGTTACCAGTAAGAGTTTAACTGTGGAATTCATGCTGTTATGCAGGCTCTATAGCTCAGACTTGTTTGTCAGGCAAGTCAGATCATTGAATGAGGCAGTTAACGCAAAAAAGCATCTGCATAGCCTTCTTATATAGGCTCCATGTGAAGTCGTATGATGTCTGAAATTTAGTGGCCTAATCTCGGACATCACTTCAAACAAAAAGGGTTGGAGGAATAGTGAGAAAACACGAAGTAACGAAATAACAAAACACCAGAAGACAAGTTATAGTTGTAGGTCATCTGTTTAGTTTCCGAAGGTCGACTTTCCCCGCACCTATTGCATGGGCGCGTCCAAAATAATTGGTGCGGGTTTGGATGCTGCCCACACACTACCCAGTAAAGATAATATAAACGTTCTATTAAGCTATTTATGGTCATAACAGTAAAAAATCATTACTGAGTAGGCAAAACGCCACTCTTTGGCTTCAAACTGGTGGAACGCGGGGGTAAGCAATTAACTGGAGTTGGCGAACAGGTCTACTACTTCAGTTTCATCGACTCATGATCACGCTGACCAGAGTGTAGTCAGAGAGAATTTGCTCTTCTGTTAATGAAAGACTTGGCGCGCTGAAAGCCATGATTGGTTTCTGTTATATATTCTTGATGTAAAGAAAAGTCGCATTATCATGCTTATACGTAAGCTGCTTGAGACATGCCACACCCTTTGTATACTTACACCACACCCTCTGTATACTTACACTTTCAGAACGGCGTGAGAAACTTGAGTGAACAACACGATACCAAGAACATTGCAATTGGAAAGTGAGCCACCATCCGGTGTCAGAGTGAATCCTGTATCCCAGTGAATATCGTACCCCACATACGTTATTTACTAGTGAATAATGTACCCCCCCCCCGCCCCATGCAGGGAGTACTGTACCCCCATAGCTACCAGTGCTAGTCGCTTGTATCCCCCTAGGGGATACGTCGCGGGATACTTAATCCACTACGCGAATATTGTATCCCCGTACTAGTGAATCGTGTACGGGGGTACAATATTTACTGGGGAATTTGATATGCGGAAGTAGTATATAGTTACTACAGTGAACCCCGCTTAACGGACACCCCTCGACAGCGGACGCCCCCGATATAACGGACAATTCTGAAAGTCCCGACTGTCTTTCCATTCACGTCAATGCTTAAGCAACCCCTGAATAGCGGACACCCCGCTACTCCGTATAACGGACACTTTTCACGGTCCCAATTGCACGCAAACAATACTCAACGACCCCGATTTACCGGACAATCGTCTACCTTTTCAGCAAGATTGTCCACCATCGCTGCTGTAGTTAACAACTTGTAGTGCTGTTACTCGTAGTACTAGCCTCTGCTTAGCCTTTCCTACCAGCGTACAGCAAAGGAATTTAGCTCTGAAAACGGGCAGTTACTTCGTGTTGCAAGCACGAATTATAAGTATTCATAGAGCTAACATATATATATATATGAATACTACTGTTACTGTTACTGTCACTACTGTCACTACTGTCTCCACTGTCACTACTGTCTCCACTGTCACTACTGTCACTACTGTCACTACTGTCACTACTGTCTCTACTGTCTCCACTGTCTCCACTGTCACTATTGTCTCTACTGTCACTACTGTCACTACTGTCTCCACTGTCACTACTGTCACTACTGTCTCCACTGTCACTACTGTCACTACTGTCTCTACTGTCACTACTGTCTCCACTGTCACTACTGTCACTACTGTCTCCACTGTCACTTCTGTCACTACTGTCACTACTGTCACTACTGTCTCCACTGTCACTACTGTCACTACTGTCTCTACTGTCTCCACTGTCACTACTGTCACTACTGTCACTACTGTCTCCACTGTCACTACTGTCACTACTGTCTCCACTGTCTCCACTGTCACTACTGTCTCCACTGTCACTACTGTCACTACTGTCACTATGTCTCCACTGTCACTACTGTCACTACTGTCACTACTGTCTCCACTCTCTCCACTGTCACTACTGTCACTACTGTCTCCACTCTCTCCACTGTCACTACTGTCACTACTGTCTCCACTGTCATTACTGTCACTACTGTCACTACTGTCACTACTGTCTCCACTGTCACTACTGTCACTACTGTCTCCACTGTCACTACTGTCACTCTGTCTCCACTGTCACTACTGTCACTACTGTCTCCACTGTCACTACTGTCACTATTGTCTCCACTGTCACTACTGTCACTACTGTCTCTACTGTCACTACTGTCTCCACTGTCTCCACTGTCACTACTGTCTCTACTGTCTCCACTGTCACTACTGTCTCCACTGTCACTACTGTCACTACTGTCACTACTGTCACTACTGTCTCCACTGTCACTACTGTCACTACTGTCTCTACTGTCTCCACTGTCACTACTGTCACTACTGTCACTACTGTCTCCACTGTCACTACTGTCACTACTGTCTCTACTGTCACTACTGTCTCCACTGTCACTACTGTCACTACTGTCTCCACTGTCACTTCTGTCTCCACTGTCACTACTGTCACTACTGTCTCCACTCTCTCCACTGTCACTACTGTCACTACTGTCTCCACTGTCTCCACTGTCTCTACTGTCACTACTGTCTCCACTGTCACTACTGTCACTACTGTCTCCACTGTCACTACTGTCACTCTGTCTCCACTGTCACTACTGTCACTACTGTCTCCACAGTCACTACTGTCACTATTGTCTCCACTGTCACTACTGTCACTACTGTCTCTACTGTCACTACTGTCTCCATTGTCTCCACTGTCACTACTGTCTCTACTGTCTCCACTGTCACTACTGTCTCCACTGTCACTACTGTCACTACTGTCACTACTGTCTCCACTGTCACTACTGTCACTACTGTCACTACTGTCTCCACTGTCACTACTGTCACTACTGTCTCCACTGTCTCCACTGTCACTACTGTCACTACTGTCTCCACTGTCACTACTGTCACTACTGTCACTACTGTCTCCACTGTCACTACTGTCTCCACTGTCACTACTGTCACTACTGTCACTACTGTCTCCACTGTCTCCACTGTCACTACTGTCACTACTGTCTCCACTGTCTCCACTGTCACTACTGTCACTACTGTCTCCACTGTCACTACTGTCACTACTGTCTCCACTGTCACTACTGTCTCCACTGTCACTACTGTCTCCACTGTCACTACTGTCACTACTGTCTCCACTCTCTCCACTGTCACTACTGTCACTACTGTCTCCACTGTCTCCACTGTCACTACTGTCACTACTGTCTCCACTGTCACTACTGTCACTACTGTCTCCACTGTCACTACTGTCACTACTGTCTCCACTGTCACTACTGTCTCCACTGTCACTACTGTCATTAGTGTCACTACTGTCTCCACTGTCACTACTGTCACTACTGTCTCCACTGTCACTACTGTCACTACTGTCTCCACTGTCACTACTGTCACTACTGTCTCCACTGTCACTACTGTCACTATTGTCTCCACTGTCACTACTGTCACTACTGTCTCTATACTGTCACTACTGTCTCCACTGTCTCCACTGTCACTACTGTCACTACTGTCTCCACTGTCACTACTGTCTCCACTGTCACTACTGTCACTAGTGTCACCACTATTTAGATGCATTCTTCAGTGTTTATACTCTTGTAGTCTAGTGCCATAACCATTGCAAGTTAAGTCTAAACAACTGACCACATTCCATCACATATCCCATACAATTTCCACAACAGAGATTAGCCTCTTCCCCAGGCCCGCCTGGGGACAAGGGTAAACAGAGATCACAGAATAGACATAATGATCACAGGAAAGGAGTTAGAGAATTACTGAAGTCATCCAAATGTCAAGCAGAAGCTACCAAGCAGCTATTTCAATAGAGTAGCCTCGTCCCCAGGCCCGTTCGAAAAGCCCACCAACATCTCCTGTCAGACTGACAAGGATAGATTCAGTTGGCTCAAAAGGTTTTGCAGCATTAACACATGATCCGATTTATCCTGAATCAAACAGCCTCTCCCAGAGTGCCACTTCGCATCTGAGATCATTGAGTCCCCCTTGATGTTTTTAGGTGGTGAGGGAGAAGTGGACCAACAGGCTGGTGTAGCTCACCTCAGTTCCACAACACTGACTCAGACTCAGAAAGCAAACTTACTGCAGATATTGTATGTTATGTATATAGATATTTCATAATACACAGAAAGATAAAAATTAGCCACAATCTATACTTCCATGGCAAGATTGACGGTCATGATTTTTACTGACTTCTTTAATTAATTTCAGCACCTACTTACATACTTTCAGGTTACTTAACCGTAAGGCATGAGGCAGCCAACAGAGAGCTGGTATACATAAGGAGGGTGATAATGCCACGTAGCCAGATTCTCACCGGCGGTCTGGCTACGCGGGATTAGATAGCAGGGCGGTGCACGCGCGCGCGCAACAAGTATAGTATTACACAACGTTTGATGACGTCATGTACAAGGTTTCCGAAAGCACAGCACCAAGGCCAGATCATGGCTTGGAGATCTCACGGAAAGTCGAACAGTGATTTAATTGCAAGGTTAAAAGGTAAATTTTTGTTTTGCTAATAATTATATTGGCAGCATTACATGCATAACACGTGTAAGAAACTAAACACTAATTGTTTGGAGGCGTGGCAAGCGGTCACCTGCCAACGGCTCTAGTTGAGGCTAAAAATAGTCCAAAGGGCCTTCCCACTAGTCAGTTTTTGATCACTTACCATAACTGGGTGTCTTCAGAGAGAAGGCACACCCCACACACTATAATTTTCAATTAGTTTAGCACTGAAATTCAAGGGGTGGTCACTCCCATAGGCGCTGTAGTCACAGCTGCAACCGGGGTCAAGAAATTTTGACCATCATTTTTGTTGCTTGACCACTTGACCGCACTGCAAACGGGACCTTGACCGTTTGACCGCACACACTTGATTACACTATGTGCAATACGCACTCGCAAACGGGACCTTAACCGTTTGACCGCACACACTTGACTACACTATGTGCAATACGCACGCGCAAAACGTAAACATCTTGACCGCTGTTACTGAGTTTGAAAATTGTCCTTGACCGCTTGACCGACACCAAAAACAGCCCTTGACCCCGGTCGCAGCTGTGACTACGGCGCCTATGGGAATGGCCACCCCTTGAAATTTGTTTGTTACCAATGCGCCACTTTTTGTTGCTTGCAGTATAGTAGAAATTCACTTATCCAAACATGCTGGGACCAAGGGGTTCGGATAACTGAAATGTTCGGATATAAGTGAAACAATACTACTAATATACAAAAGCAGAGTATGTTCCATTTAATGCCCAACCAAAAATATCGGGGTTGTATAAGTGAAGGTTTGGAGTTCCGGTAAGTGACTTCTACTTTACCATGTACTATACCGGGAAGAAGCCTAGTAAATGCAAGTACATGCTTTGGAGTCCACATATGGCTGGTCTCCATCATGTCGGTTGTTGACCATCAAAATTTTGGACACTACTAATGTTGAATAAAAAGTGCTGAAAATGCAGAAGATTGAACTATTTTGATCTCTATCAGGTAGACATCAGGGCTACTTTTTATGTGGGAGGGCAAAGTTATTGGCTGAAGTAGAGAACACAGCTGCTCTGTAGTCCTTTACACTAGGGGGGTCTGAGGGCATGCTTCCCCAGGAAATTTTGATAATTTTAGGTGTTCGGAGACACATTCTGGTGCATTCTGAGGCATACATTCTTGAGAAGAGGCTCATCATCATAATCATCATCGTTTGCTGAGCTACTGAAACTGGAAACCATCTTCCATTGGCTAGGACCTATTATCTATCCTATACCGAGTGAATGCACAACGCATGCACGCATAGCTGACTGGTCGTGTGATAGTACGTATTATTAGGGATTTGAAAGCCACTGCCGAGTCAGCACTTTGCAGTCAGCAGTCCAGCAAGCTTAGACCCAATCAACCACAGCGCAGATCGCTTTCAGTATTGCGCATGGGGCACACATACTGGAAGCGATCCGCACTGCATGGTGTTGGTGGGTCTGGCTTGCGAGACTAGCGAACAGTGACACAGCCAGCAGTAAGCACAGTCAATAAGTGTAGAATTAAGTCAAGTTCTCTTGGGGGGGGGGGGGGGGGGGGGGCAACTGCCCCCCCTGACCCTATGCTAGGTACGGCCTTGGACATATGTTAATTTTTATAGATTGACATGTTACTGCCACATACAGCAACTGTATCCTAGTAAAATGCACTGATTCAAATTTTTCACTAGACTGAGAGATAGACAGACAGACAGGCATGCACATCCGATTGCTTAACCCCCTTGCACAGGTGAGGTAATAACCCTTTTACATGTGTGCACAAGCGGTAATTATTCCAAAACAGGTGCAATATACTTTATGATGTGAATCTATACATGTCCAGGTTTGCCAACAATGGGCTGGGGTTAGGGTTGGGATTAGAGAACAGAGAACAGAGTAAGAACAAATACACAAAATGGATTCTCTCAGGACCTGTGCCCACTTGTGCTCACAGCTCAAGCACAAAAATTGGGATTAGTGGTAGCTACATGCAGAAATGCTTGAATGCTCGAACAGGTTCTATATACACATGCCATTTGAACTGAAATTTACTACATAGCAGACCTCTGTGATTGCCACCATTCCCGTAGACATTGCTTTGAATATGGCTAGCTTAATTGACTTTTAACTAAGTTGTGTTGACTTTTAAAGCTAATGTGGGTACAAACGTGTCTACAATGGCTATCATGGGACCAGCATTTTTGGACTTTCTAGACAGGTGGTTGCTTTACACAGGTCATATTGAACAACATTAGTACACCTGGGACCCCTACTAGTGGCCATAATAAAGAGGTGACTGCTTTAATTGACCACACCCTTTACGTTACTGTTTCTGTAGTTTTTAATCTTCTGTCTACTGGGAGGATCTGCTAGTATGTCCATAGTACCGTCTGAATAACCATCAGCTGTTTGGAGGAGACCAGAGACTTCAACTTTGAACATTTCCAATTTAGTGCGACATCAAGAGAGAATGAGAATCAATTGAAATTCACCTGAGACCTCTAGGTATTGCTGTTTACAGAATTTGTCTTTTCCTGTTTTGCCCAGGGATCCAGGTGGTTTAGTAGTGGAAGGTCATGGGTTCCAATTGGATTGGATGGGGTCTTAGGTTCAAATTGGCTTGGAACCAGACTTGGGTTCCAAGTGGGTTGCAATTAGTATTGTTTCTCCATCAATTTATTCCTCATCCTCTCAGCACAACATTATTGTTGATGAGTGCCTACAGTAATTAGCTACTAAATAACATCAAGCATCTGAAATGGACTTATTCCCACTTATCCAACACTGAACAAAAGCTGCTTCTGTATGCTATGTATGATACAGCTCATCCAAACTCACCAGAAGAAAACCTATCTCAAAATTGGTGATGACAATGCTATTAGTTGTACCGTTTGGACTGTATAACTCTTGGTGAGGACACAGACATCAATTCTGAATATAAGTGAAGGATGGACTTAGTCCATGTGGTAAAAAAAAACTGGATTTCTGAAGATCTAGTTATATTTCACATTCAAAAAAAAATTATATTCTACTGTAATCTTCCAAAACTAGGCCCATCTCGAAAGTAACTCATCCCCCAATTATTACAAAATTAATGGTCTTCTCCAGATCCACCTTTCTAAAATCATGCCAGTTAAGCAAGGAAAAATGAATAAGGTGGGACTAACAAACGATGACAGGCACCATTTGCATATACCACGTGCATGACAGAAGAAAGAGACAGGTATGCAGTCCATCAATAGCTAATTGTGTGTGAGATGGGCATATTTTTGAGAGAAACATACTCACTCCCCTATTGAGCCACTTAATTGTCTGTTTCAGGAGATTACAGTAACAACTACATGTATTGCTGTTGAACAATTCCTAACTCGCAAATAGCATGGCAGAGTATACAAACAATAATCTGTACTGTTGCCAACGACATTATTTCCTAATGTGTCATTGCTTTAGTACTAGCTTGGTTAGGTACGCTATTATTATGAACAGTTTTGTGATTCTGTGCTGTCTACATAGAAGAATGAGTAAGAGCCCTAGGAGTGCATAAAAGCAATGACACCTATTAGATTAACTGTCACCATAAATATATCTGAATACTTAATAATGGAGTGTAGTCAGTACATAGCATCAGCACAACACCCACAAAACACCCACAGCACACCACTGGTAAGACAACACATCACACGTGTGGCAGCAGCCAAACCGTATTTACTACAGCTACAGACACAATCAACACAGCTGATGTGGTACCACTTTGCAACTACAGTTAGATAATGATAGACAGCGTACCACCCAAAGTTATGTCCTGTGAGATGCAACACAATACAACTGTAAGTGTAAGATGATTGAGTTAGTGCTGTTCTTTATTTTCTATAACATCAACAAGCACGACTTTAGTAGTCCATTACCACCCACAAGGCATCATGCAAGGTATGGCTTAGTAGACATAATATGCAACACAATTTTTTTTCTGTTCTAGCAACAATCACTGTTCTAGTTGCATTCTGCGACTCTGCGCACAGCTATACAGTCATGCTATAGTATCTTATGATTGTCCCTGCCCTGCCTCACCATCAACATGCATGAAGCAGTTCACTGAGAATGGTGTTCCCAGTGGTATCATGCAGTGTTGGCTATGATTCTGCCTATAATTCAGAGTTGAAGAATTTGTGATGCCATGCAAGGATTACACATTTCAGAGGTGTGAGAGACACGCAGTTGGCAAGTTGAGAAAGCCCCCAAAAATGAACAACTATATTCCACAAATATACAATGAGGCAATACAGGTACTGCAAAAACAAAGAATGCATGCAGTGATTGAAGTTGGGTTCAATCTCCACTTCATATTATGCTCTCTTTTGCCCTCACTGCTGAGTGTAGTGGGAAAGAGAGTATTGTGGCACACTCTTGTCCTTGAAGCCAAAACACCAGAAAAAATGAAAAGACCATTTATGTCCAAATGTCACTGAGCAAGCACTGTCAGGTGATTGGACCAATACCCTCCCATCCTCATTGCAAAATAAGGAGCCGTTGGTAAATCATTCTGCCTGGAACACAATCTGGCCTGCATCCTCTTATACAATTTGAGTGTCTTAACATAAAGGGGACATTTGAAACTTACCCTGTTTATGAATTCACATAATCAAACATGACCAGACAATTCCCTTAGCGAGTGTAGTCTAGCTGGCTACTTAGTCATCATCAGGGCCTATACCTGTACTGACCCTTTATTTGTACATCTATTTTTCCTAGTAGAGTTGACCTCATGGAAGTTATTTTGTGGAAGCTCATCTCATGGGAGGATCCCATCAAACCCCCCAATTTGCTTTTTTCATGATTCACAGACTTCCTTCTAAGCTACTGGCAGTAATACAAGTTAAACGTACTACCTACCTATCCATCTGTCAATTCTTCAAGGTAATAACCCTTTCACTATCCTAATATGAAACAGCATTGCAAGAACCCAAACACTCCAGAGAATTAATGTGATGTGAACAGAACTGTTCCACAACTCTCACTCTGCATGTGCACCATGCAGAAATTCAATGAGAGCTAGCTAATGTTCATTTCCCCAAAACCGATATTCAAGTGCAATCAACATACACCCATACCTACTAGGAGCCACTTCTGTTTCATGATTTTGCTTGCAATGCAGTAAGCACTCACAAAGTCTGCAAATGGAAGTACACATGAAATATTGTAGCAATTTGCTACCATAATGTTACACCACAAAGTACCACTCCCAGTAGACCCAAGGGTATGTGTATAGCTATACGTGAGACAAAACAAATATTATGTCAAGCAACTTTAGTACTTGTCCATTAATTAGGTCACTTAAAATACTTGGCTTGGGTGTGTGACTCCACTACTCAACTCAAAATTTAGCCAAGCTTTGTCTGAAAGTATCATGACAGCAAGAAAACAGACACTTTCCCTTCCTGTATTTGCTTCTGCTACTACGGTATAAGCATATTCTGTTCTCGTGGAATTAGCCAGTTTGGCTGACACACATACTCTTTTAAGATTTGACTGAGCTTTACAACTCAATCTTTCCCCCTCTCCTTCTTCAGCCATAAACCTCATGCAACAGCTAATAATCAATAGTACCACCAACTAACCACTGCTACAACACTCCCAGAGGAGAGGTTACTAATATGAAAAGTACATTTACCTGGTTTTGTAGCCTCATTGTCCTCAGTTTCTGACCACTTGAAACAACCACAGCAAATAAGTGTGAAGGGTAGGTGCTTCCATTAAGGGCAGCGCCACTGACTGAACTGGTAGGTTCCACTGTTTGTTGCTTCAATCAGGGTGGTGCCACTGATTCAACTGAGCTAGACCAACACTAAGATCTCCCTATAATGGTGTGACTCTTCTCTGCAGAGAATGGCATTATCAAGAGTGAGAGGGTGGAATCTGCCATGAAAGCAGTGAACCGAAAGAATTTTTGCCGCTACAACCCCTTCCAGGACTCACCACAGTCAATTGGTCAGCAACAATGTTTTTGAAACCAGATTTAAGCCATATATATAACAATTGCCAGTGGTATAACATCCACTCAAAATTCTTGGAAGTTAATTCAATAAAGAAATTTCCCAGTTGCATCTACATGATGTCTGCTGCATCTTCTGAGTCAAGTACCTACTACCTACACTGCAATCAAGTTTGATGAATTGCTTTCATTCCACAGGTTGCCATGCTACTATCAGTGCACCCCACATGGTACGCATTTGTTTGAACACAAGCGTATATGTTGCTCATAAATTCATGCACAATTCAACCTCATTACCAACTATAGAAGAATTGCAAAAATATCGAACATTAATCTTAACCCATGGTGACTGAGGTAACTTGACAGCAGGTTTTGTCCTGTAACTCAACTTACACACAACCATGAAACCAGTATGAAGTAAAATGCATGCTGGATTTTCATTTCTTAATCCTTGTAGTCTGGATACCTCTATCACAAAGCTTTTTTAATCATCTGGATACCTCCAAAACTCCTACATTTATGATACTATATGTTTACTTCCTGAAGCATGCTCATGCTCTGGAGTTACTAAAGGACCATCTGTATGAGGGAGCAGCTGCCCTTGATGTGGGATCTGGAAGTGGCTACCTCACTGCCTGCATGGCACACATGGTATTAGTAGCAAAGAGTACTTCGTCTAACAACCAAACCTCTTGGCACTTCACATTTATTTCTTATTTTCCAAACCCAAGCCGTAAACTACAGGGGTATCATCCGTTTGGTATGTAAACATGAATCAGTTGGTTTAGCCATAAATCTACACAATATGTAACACATGCATTCACTCACTTTGCAGAATATAGCAGAATCAAGTTGATCTAAGAGACAAACTTCATTCAGCCTCCTCATGTAGTCAGAAGTATGAAGTAGTCAGTGTAGTAGTGAATTCTACTATCGAGAGCATCAGGCTTTAGCTTCTTATAGCACATATATAGCCTTGTTCCCAGGCCTTCCCCACTCCAGTTTTTGAACACTTGCACTATGCAACAATGGAAACGAAAGGCCTGGGAAATTTGGTCACATTCGATGACGTCAGGTAGACAGAGGGATGATAGATGGGGGGACATTGCCCAATCATTGAAATTCACAAACTTTGTGTTGATCAGCCTCAAATCTACCAAACAATGAGCTGTATTAACACTGTCTTTCAAGCAGTTTCAAGTCCTGGACAAGATATTACAAGAAGGGCCTCGAGATCCTTTGTCAGGCATTACCCCACGTCTGTCTACCCATGATTATGTAACACATGACTAAATCTCCCAGGCCTTCCTTTACATACTGCAAGCAATTAAAACCTGGAAGAGGAAACGGCCTGGGAACGAGGCTATATACATACATCAGTAGCAACCAACTTCCTCCACCTTTACTAGCAGCATACATATCTGCATCCTCAGTGTTCTTGTCCAGGTGCTTTTATACTAGGGATGACACAACAATTAATGCTGGCTGACATTCCTTCTTTAGTATGTACTTAGCTAATTGTAGCATGAGAGAATGCTGTTGAAAGTTCAAGTCACTTAAAGTTAGCACAGTTCTTATGCTTACTGCCTACATCTGTACCAACATTGGTCTTGTCTGTATTTTTATTCAGGTGGGTGACAAGGGATATGCAGTAGGAATTGAACATATCAAGGAGCTGAATGACCAAGCTATCAAAAATGTGGAAGTAGACAGTCCTGAGCTGCTGAAATCAAAACAACTCACACTATTAGGTAGAACACACCTTTACTGCATTATAGACATATGTCCACCAGATGTCCACTGTCGGTGTCTGCAAGTGTGGTCTCCTGAAATCACGACAGTGTAGGGACATGTAGGCCTAGTCGCACTTAGCAAGAGACTAGGGAAGGTGGATGTTGCCTCCCTCTCGCTGGCAAGGCAGAATGTGCCAACAACAGTCTACCAAACCTTTTGGTGGGTGCACATAGTTGCCTCAAAGGGTACTAGTCAACGTAGGCTACGCTAGTCACTCGTGTTTTCGACTCCTGTTCAGTGGGTGTAGTGAACTGGGTCTAACACATTTTGTGAAAGTTTTTTCCACAAAATCAGCTATTCACGAAAGTTTGCTCCCCCAAAAGAAACCTGCTGTACAGTAGTTAATATTAGGCACACTTCATGTATAAAACGAGTACTGCTAAGTAAGTAGTCACCACTTCAGACTACTAGTAGCTTTACTGGCATTGTAGTATTCTTAGAGCATTCTTAGCAGTGTTACAATAGTAGTACAATGGTATGTCAGTATGTTGAGTTACTTGAACTTTGTCAACGCCTTATAGCCCTACATCCAAAAACATGAGAAGTGACATGGAAGTACTATAAAGAATCAAATTTTTTTTTTTTAGGGGGGGGGGGGGGGGGGGGGGAGGTTGTGATTTGCCCATGAAAAAGGTTCTGACCCTTATACATGTGCGTGAAGATCTACAATACAGACAGTTCTTTCGGTAAAACATGATGCTGCTGCAGTAGCCAACCTATGGTGGCAGTTACCAAAAAACTTCAAGGGCTCACTCCCTCAGTTCAGCTGGCTGCTTTTCATGCCTAGTCTCCTGCAAGCCACCCCATTACTGCTTGCGAGACTAGTCTGTGTCGCCAACAAATGCTGCATAACTTGATGAAGCCATTAAAGGTCTCCATTGTGGGTATCTCTGGTAGAACTAGCTAGCTTACTTCACACTACCCTTATACCCGTCTACAAGGCTAATTTTACACTTGGTGACGCTTGCCGTGAAAACGTAACCCACAAAAAGTTTTTTGTAATACAATGCATTGTGGTTCTGCGAAAATTTTCTGAGCAAAAAATGTATTACAGTACTATAGTCAGAACAGTATTACTGGTAACAGTCTGCTCACAGTACATGCTGGCTGTGTTTTAAGTTTAATGCCTGCCATTTCCCTGCTTCAAGTATCAATAAATACTATGTTTGTTGCTCATTATGTAGTTGGTGATGGTCGTCAAGGCTGGCAAGATAAAGCACCCTATGATGCTATTCATGTAGGAGCTGCTACTGCTAGTGTTCCTGAAGCAGTAAGGACACACACAAAATTATATCACCTTGAATTTATATACTTTGATAACGAGAGAGGTATCTTACATGTACAGAGATATACATAGTGCTGTGGTAACTGAATGTACTGAGATTTGCTTCATGGACTAGAGCAACACCATAAGAAGCATAATTTGCAGGAAACCAACACACACAGACCCCTATAGGCTATATCCTCTATCAATCCTACCACCCTCCATCCACCAATCAGAGAAACAATGTGATGACTCATTCCTGTAAGCAGACAAACTATGCTCTTGCATATAGCTATAACCTAACTGTGATTTGTAGCAGTTACAACCCGACATCAGTAGTTGCTAGAACATAGCCAAGGCAGTCAGCTTTAAATACCTACTAGCATTGCTATCATACTGTGTGTAGTCAATGAATTTGTATATCCGTCTACTGTCTGCCTGTACCTATACATTGTGCATAATAGGCATGACCACTTGCCAGTTCATGCAACCAGTGCTAACAGTTAAGTGCTTCAGCAGAAATAAAGATGGTTTTGAGATCAGGAAGGGCAAATGGAGTATGAGAACCCATTGTAGAGGCAGAGATTCTCCTGTTAACTATATAGCCAAATAACCATGGCGATACTGGTCTGCTTTTGTTCCACATTCTTCTAGAGTAGTTATACATTTGCAGAACTTGACACCACCCATTTAGTGAGTACCATGCACCCATTGTGCTGAGCCCAAAACTGGCAACACTTTTGTTCTACATAAACCACACCCCCAATTCAGAATTGCTGCCCTGTGGTCATTGGGTATTTACCCCAAGTAAGTCATTTCACATTATAAATATCCATTTCAGTAGTGGAATCAGGAGGCATGCAGATTTTTCGAAAGGAAAATTATTGCACCCATGAGATTGGCACTGCTAATGGCATGATTTTCTTGTGGCATGTTCAGACTTGGTCCCCTTTCTTTGTGCTTCTCTTAAGCTGCATGAGCAGTTGAAGCCTGGAGGTCGCCTGATTATCCCAGTGGGCCCAGAGGGAAAAACACAGTACCTGGAGCAGCACGACAAGGGACAAGATAATACAATCATGAAGAAGCGTCTCATGGGAGTCATTTATATCCCCCTTACCAGCAAGGAGAAACAGCTTCCTGGTTAGTCAGTAGCTGCAGGATCACAAGTGTAGTGAAGTGCAGTTGTGTGTAGTTGTCAGTTGACCATTTGTTCCATTCCACAGGGTGGAGGTGATGTAACTTATTCATGTTTGCTGGAGTATAGGCATGCATGACTATAGCATAATAAGCTACACATATAAGTATTGTGTAGAGTATTATAGAGTGAAGTTTGTTCTGAAATGTTATGATAGTGTCCAAACACCACACAAAGTGCCACACACTTCAGATTCACTAAACTGACAAAAGACAACAATCCTGTAGGTTTTATTACTCAATACTATTTTTACTTTGGTATCTCAAAATCAGCCCATTTGCACTAGCTACCAGTTGGAGAGCACAAACACCAGTTAAAGCAGATGTTTCACACATAAGTCAGTGTTTAGAGTATAGCATGGAGGTAGAGGTAGAGTTGGGCTAAGGAAGGAATTAGGGGAGCTAGTATAAACAGTTTGGGATGAGGTAAGCTACTAACTGTCATTGAGCAGTTATTTATAACATCAGTCTAGCAAACCATTTTCTCAGTTAACCAGCTGCATTGGTAGAGCAGCCATGCAGACAGTCATGCCATCAAGACCACCATACACAAGCAGCACATATACATATTGGCAAGAACAAAGACTACTATAGTGCGGCAGTATCATTTGTATGCTCACAATGTCAAAGTGACATGCAGCTAGACTTACTCACTCTAGTGAACTAAATGGTCTGTGAAATCTTGTAAGAAGGTACCCTAACCCTAACTTCTGATGCCACCTTGGTAGTACTAATTAAGTCATACTGGAAGTGTAGACATTGTGGCTTCAGTACACCTAATCACCACACTCATAACAACCCTGCACATGAGCCAAGATGAGATTTCATTTTCATTCTCTTACACCATGGATACTAAGCAGTCCTTACCTCAGTCTAGCAAGGTAACTATAAGCAATATTGGAAATGTGAAACTAGAACTCTGCAGTGAAGACATCTCCCACACTATTTTACGGTATAATTATGGACAAAGTGACCCTGAGGTGTTATTTAACAGTTTTAGTAAAGGAGTATGCATGTTTGGTTTCACATGTTCTGCTTTCACTGATGTTCATGTTGCCAAGTATGACAGTGATATCTGTTCGAGGGAACACATTTCCTGGGGGAACACATTTCATTGCAACACCGGGCATATGCAGACTCAACAAGTGTCCAGTCTATAGTGATCTAGGATGGGAAGCTGTTTACATCAGCAAGGCAATTTTCCAGCTAAGTGACCTTTGAGAAAGGGTTTATACCAGCATGGACCTTAGAAGAGACAACAAGCATTCCCATTTAGGGAAATGCTGGAAACCCAAGAATACGCACAAGAAGAAGGGAGGAGACAAAGAGAAGCCCAGTCAAAGAGAAGGTACACATTAAGATGTTATTAACGTAAGAAATTTGGTTAGTAGCATTTACAACAAACACCAGACACCATGCAAACCACACATTATTAGTCTACCGATACTGAAAGGCTTAAATCAATATATACAGGAAAGCACACTCTCCAGCAATACGAAGTGATATGCCCACTGCACCTAACCATAGCAGGAGCATTCATGTTAGCTACCTCCCTCTGGGTGCAAAGCGGTTCCAAGGTCTGGATAGAAAGCTTAGCAAAATAAGGCACTTCAGCAAAGTTTAGCCACAGCAGCCCCCTGGCAGTATCAGACACTCAGACACTGATGTCAGTTTGCACTCTGGCAAGGATACCGTTTAAGTACATAAGAGAAAAATAAGCTTACAACATTCTCTGCATGTATATATGTGAGTACTGACATATTTACTCTGTAACATTCTAGTCTTCTTTGCTCAGCTCTGGATTTTCCTGACCCAATCATGGATAATAGCTATGTGCTTGTGTATCCCACCACTGCTTTAATATTTACCCCGAACACATGCGCGAAGGGGTTAAGCAATTGGTGTTGTCCATCTGCATGATTTGTCAGTCAGTTTGTCAGTCCAGTGAAACCTGAATATACACAGGGTTAAACGATTTCTAAAACTGACAGTAGCATTGACATTCTAAAAAAAAAAGTGACTTATGTGTACCTCATAGGGAGCAAAGTGCTTCTTCCCTCTGCTTTTCCAGCTGTTTCCTGTTTAACGTCGAGACCGTCTGCCATTTTAATATGGTCAATACCTTGGCTATGGTAGATCCCGGGTATACGCGGACTTGACGCGTGGCCACCAATACCATACTCCCCCTGGCCATCCTTATAGCCAACTTTTCCATAAGCCAAACAGTTCTTCATAGTGATCTCTGTGATCCTGCATGAGAACATGCATGAAGTAGAAGGATAGCCTAGATAACTGGTGTAGTACAATAAAACAAAAGCAGTATGGGTTTCCTGGTCTGCAAGATGTTACAATTAATGTTACAGATTCTGTCCATGGATACTCAACCAGGTGAATTTGTCCAAATTCTGAATGTGGCCAACTCCCACTGGGTCACCATATCTACAATCGGATGTAAAGCAGGAACAGTCAACGTGTATGACAGTGGAGGTAAAAGAAGAAAAAAAAGATCAGACTGTGGATTATTTGCGGTAGCATTTGCTACCTCACTGTGTGAGGCAGGCGGTGAGAAGATGATAATGTGCTTCAAATGCCGGGAGTAGTTTCATGATACTTGCCTGGGGAAAGCAGTCCCCCAGGGAATAAAACCAAGTGGTACTGCACCTACTATGAACAGAAACTGTATCAAAAATAGTTGTACCTATATAGATCTACCGATAGATTTATATAGATACTTATTCTGTTGTGTGTATTTGCTCTGTGTCTATAATATTATTGCATACTTAAAGATCTAGCTTATACCTTGTTACCTTTATATCATGCATGGGGAAACAGTTAACACTGGGAATCATATCAATATTCTATATTGTACCTATGAACACAGACATGAGATTTCATTCACCTTATCATGGGGGGACAATTAACTCCGGGAAATATATCAGGTATACACTCCAAAAGTAGTACTAGCCTTGCGAAAAGTAGTCTACTGTGAAAGGTGTTGAGTTTGCATGTTGACATTGCAATGAATATAATTACGTGGCCAGTCTCCCTTTAAAGAAGTGTGCCCACATAATTATATTCATGATTCATCTTGTTGGCCCAATGCTACTCCATTGAGGGCTCAGTGCTGTAAAAGGATCCGGTGCTGTAACAGCAATAGGTGCGAGTCTCCCCAGTGGCAATTTTATTGTTGCAGAATACACTGGTGATGTTATTCTCAGTAAGGGGACTATTGTAAGCGATGTGAAATTGGAGAAAAATACAGGCTCCCTCACCATAACCAATGTGGTTACCGACAGTGATACAACTATTACAGGACAAGTAGGAAGTCTAGTGTTGAGAGAAGTTACTGGCGATCTTTCTATATCAACACTACAAGGTGATGTGTGACTATGAGTGATAACAATCGGAGATCTTTCTATACTAGAAGTGCAGGGTGATGTGACTTTGAGAGACAGCAGGTTTGCTTTGGAAGACATTTCCACGACTTAGCCTTTGTTAGTACACTTAGTTGGCTATAATGACTATCTAGCGAGCTCAATACCGCTCTGCCAATACTGGCTCACTCAGGCTCGCAAACCCACACTAGCTCACAGCAAATGCCATAGCTGTCAACCAACCATGAAGATTGATTATTGAAATTCAGAAATAGAAAGTAAATGGTTGTAGATATTACTTTCAAAATAGAAAATTAACTATTGTCTGAGTTTAACAATTCCGTTACTCAAAGTGAAGGTCGCGGGGGCCTGTATAAGTGGCATGAAATATCGTGAAACTGTTTTCACCAATGGGGAGGTGCTGTGAATCTCGTGCAGGCCTGGTTCAGTGCCGGGAGACATCGAGAAAGCAGTTTTCACCACTGTGGTGGTCTGAGAAACTCGTGCAAGCCTGGAACTAAACCAAACTACGTTGTTACTAATGGCAATGTGAACAAGAACACAGGGGGAGTCCTGTTTCTCAACAATGTTTTCATCACTCTCTCATGCACTGACAACTTTCCAGTGCCATCTGGCAGTGGTAACACAGTTACTACTCCTGATGGCCAATGTGCAAGTGGATTCCCATAAGCCCTTTCAATTTACAATAATTGTTGCATGCATGATTGTTTTTTTTCTCTTTCACAGTAGACGAACGTTCTTCTAACATAGTAACTGAGTGTATGAGTAGAGTCCCATCAGTACTTTTAGTTTCTCACTTGTTTTTTTTTTTGAGTTTCTCTCTTTTAAAAATTATTGGGTAACCATTACTGTTGCATATTGTTAGTTACCTAGAGACACCTTAGGTATAATATATATATACTCAAGCTTTTGATTACCTAAGTGATAGAGAAAAAAATCAATTATACAGTTGTGCATAATAGCACAGCTATAGCTATATGCTTTTTGGTAAGAGCTGGGTTGTGCAATTACAACATACACACACACAACAGCTAACGAACTGGATTTGATTCCCTGTTCCACAATTGGAATGAGGCTAGGTTGTGTCTGGCCTGTCCTCAGTAAGCCTGTCCAAAAAACACAAACAGGCAGTTTTATCTTATATACATGTAATGTTCATGATATAAGTATTTTTGCATGAATATAGGTTCTGATGAAGGTGGCTGAAGCAGTTCCCATTTCTACACAGAGCTTCATGGCAGTCACTACAGTTGCAATACTATAGTGCTATATGCGGGGAGAGGTCGTGAAGCCTTGTATCAGTTTCAGCCACTAAGTTGTGACGGCAAATTAGCATGAGGAAGAAACTGTAGTAAACATGCATGGCATTGCAAAAACAAAGATGTTATTTGTTTGGTTACTACAGTTTTGTGAGGCTGTCAATATAATCACTGGACTGGACTAGTGGAATGGGCTACTAGACTAACTTTTTTTTTTCTAGTAGCCCAGTCCAGCCTTTTTTATTGACAGCCATTGTGTGACTATTCTTACTACACAAATTTTATGAATGCAGTGCTGGAAAAGAATTCATACAGTGGGAGTTGATATTTGAGTAACCTCCCACCAGACGCACTACATATACATTCTTTGAATTAGCGATAGTCAGGCAATTGTAGTAATCAAATAATACAAATTTGTTTATACAGTGATATATATACGCATATATATATGCATGCATGCAATTATCTTGCTAAAATTTGTAGTATTCTTGGACTCAACAGCATCTTAGAAACCTTCCAGACAATACATCTACCACATGCTATGGGAATTGTGGTGTGTCTTGTCTGCACAGCTGTAGCTAGCTTTGCTGTCCTAACTCAGCCTGCTGTTGCCCAGGGAGCCAACACTACCCTCCCTTTCATCTACCCTGGCCAAGTCTTTGAAGGAGATGGCAGTCATACCTGCCCCTCTGAGGAACAACGTGAAAGAGTGAGGAATGAGATCATAAATGCTACACGAAGACTATTTCGAGAGTCAGTAATATACCTCCTGCAACCATGTGGTGGAGGTGGCTGGAGACGTGTAGCCTACCTCAACATGTCTGACCCCTCCCAGCAGTGTCCCTCTGTGTGGCAGGAGATTACCACCCCACACAGGGTGTGTGGGAGTAGATCTACTAACTACTATGGTAGCTGTGAAGGGGTCAACTACACCACCGGTAGTGAGCCGTATGACCAGGTGTGTGGGAGGATCATTGGCTACCAGGTAGGCACCCCATATTGCTTCCATGGTCCTGGTGGATCAATTGATAGTGACTCCTATGTTTACGTTGATGGTGTCAGTGTGACACATGGCTTCCCACATCAACACATCTGGACCTTTGCTACTGGTCTCAGTGAACATCTGTTTAGTAGTTACAACTGTCCCTGTGTCAATGGGAGTTCTACTGAAAACAACATTCCATCATTCGTGGGCATGAACTACTTCTGTGAGTCAGGTCTAGCACAGTTCAATTATTATTTGAACAGTACTTTTTGGCCAGATGGTGACCCCCTATGGGATGGACAGGGGTGTGGTCCCACTAGTTCCTGTTGTACCTTCAACTCACCACCATGGTTCAATGTACGACTGTCTACTCCTACAACTGATGACATTGAGGTCAGGATCTGTGGTCGAGATTCATATGCTGATTCTCCAATACAACTCATGGAACTCTATGTGAAATGAAGTAGCTAGACATGAACAGAACTGCAAACAACTGGAGTTTGAAGTTAAACTATATATAACTGCACGTACCAATAGTAACTGTCCTACAATCATCCTATCCCTTACTAGAGATGTATCACCCCTTCACTAGAGCTGTATCAACCCCTAAGCTTACTAGAACTGTATCACCCTGTTGTTGGATGTAATTTAGCAACCATATCTTTGAATTTAAACAAACAATACTTAACAACCTCAATTTAGCAGACACTCATTGACCTTTTCCTAAAGAATGTCCACTGCCGTGCTGGAGTTAACAACTTGACATTAGAGTAGCACAGCTACTCATAATATACTAGCCTCTGGTTAGCCTTCCTTGGCAACATACAGCAAGGAAAAGCCATGTGGCCATATTGTGCTCAATAGCCTGATTACGTATGTACCACACCTACCGGAATGTACTGGAAGCCCCAGAATTAGGGACTATAAGATTGGCTTCAAATGGTGTCCACTATAGAGGGATTCCAATGTAGTTCCAAAACAGTCTTTGCATAACAACTAGTTTATACAAGCAGTTCATGTAGTCTGCTGCATTGGGACTCCAAATACGACTGTACTGACCATAGTAGTATTGTATAGTATCATTGTATAGTAGAGAAATTTAAACTTTTTATGACATGATATGCATGTCACAAAAAAACAAAATCCAATCAAAAGTAATGAAGAAACAGTGATTTTAAGGTGGCACGGTACCCTGTATTTTCAAGGTCAACAAACCTGGAATCCAAGTTGATAGTCTTCTTTGTCTTGTTAAAATTTTAGCGCACAGTCCGTTTTGGGAGTCTCAAACCGTTCACGGTCCGTAAAATTGGGGATTTTCCCCATTTCCTGTCAGCATTGCCATCCAATAATCAGTTTATAATTAAGTTAGTTAAGTTGTGGCCTGGCGGCACCCTTCATGTGGTGCTCGGAACTTTGAAGATAAGCTTAGATCGACTTAAAAAAAAATATAAAAAATAAATAAAAAAAAAGAGAAGGAGTTTAGTAGAGTGCTGTAGTGTCAGTAGCTGTGAGTAGTGCGTGATGCCTGCTTGTGAAAGCAAGCTTGTGTCTAGAAGCAGCAGAAAGGCCACAGTGGCCAAGACTGTATTTGTTGAGTAACGAGGGACGACCGTGCCACCTTAAAACCCTAAGCCTAGCCCTAGCCCTAACCCTAGTTTGCCTTAACCCTAAAATCCCTAACCCTAATCTCATTAACCCGAACCCCCCTAACCCTAATTGAGCCTATGAATGTAATTAAAGCCCGACAGAGCTCTACAATCTGGGGTGTTTCTGTCCGCCTCATGAATATTAATGAGTTGGCTTTAACTAGACCTCAGCATTACCCATGAACAACCCTGGGTTCAGTCAACTGTCCAATGGGAGGGTTAGAGTATGTTGACTCTCATGAACCTCATTATTGAACTTCTGTTGAAGCATTGGCAGCTTGGCTTGGGGTTGAAAGGAATGGGTAAATGATGTTGAATATTCATGAGTATCACCTAAGCCTTTCGTGGACCCAAACCCGAACAGAACAGGGCTATGAATCTCATTAACCCTCTGTGGATACTTGTGGATGTTGTTAATGTCCGAATTGAGATCAATGAATCTCATTAAAGGCGTGTAATTCCGGGAGGAAGTCAGGCAATCTCTCCCCTCATGCATATTAATAGGTTGAATTTAGCTAGCTCTGTGTGGCACCCCTAGGCAACATTCCGTTCATTGGTCCTCAAGAATATGATTAGTGGTGTCGTGTTTGTTCTGTGGTAGCACTGGATTGGGTTGACTTGACAAATGTGACATGTTGAATAAGTTATGTGTAGCATCTTAACCTTCATGCATGCACATGCTTCAGGCAGTACTTGAGTTTGTAGTTTTTCCAAGCATCAGTGCAACAGGAAAGTGAATTATCCTGTATTCTACCTGTGTGAGTGGTGAACGTCTAGGTTAAAATTAAATATGCACTGAAATGAGACTTTCCACAAAAAGGAATGCTTGTTTAACTTTCATGCACATGCTTCAGGCAAAAATTGTGTACATATGTATATATTTTGTTGAATGTAGCCATTACACCAGGCAATCAAACATCCTTTACACTATAAATCTGTTTCAATTATAAATACCTACACTGCAATAATAGATGTTATGAATAAGAGAAAAATTTGCATGCTTGAGCTTCACCAAACAGGAAGTTCATAAAAATGCACAAGTCTGACCAATGGGATAAATCACTTCCAACGTACAAAACCATCAACCCCTTCAGTCCTTCATTTCAGATGTACCACATCTCCTCAAGACCACCAGGAATTGTTGGTCCCATTCATTTGCTCACAAAGACACCAGTAAGCTATGTGTATAAGTAAAGTTAACAATAATAATACCTTCAAAGTGCACATGCGAAATTGATCGTGTATCTCCTTATTCTTTACAGATAAATGGAAAACACATCAGTTGGCACAATCTCACACAGCTATACCAGAAGAGTACCACTACATCTGCCTGACTCTACTCCCAAAGATCAATTGGGGACATCTCCATCTCAGTTTCTACAGTTGCATGAGGGTTGATCGTGCTGCACGGGTAAATGAATTACACCAATTATAGTATAGTATTATTTATACAACATTACAATCTCATATATCCCACCTAGTATAGTTTTGCTTATGTGTACAACAGGTGGGGTGTGGGGTTTAACTGTGATACTTTCCCTCCCTTAGGAATACAAGGGAAAATGTGGTGCATTTTCCCTCTACGTGTATTTTTAGTTTACAGTACATTACATCGTCATGCTATAGTACTTTTTTTATATACAGTTGTGTGTAAACTGTCAAGTTACTGTAAACACACATTTACATGTACAAATGTGTTTATAATAATAACATAGGACTAATCAGGTGGGATATATAATAGTTACAGCACATGCGAGTGGCCAGGGATTTATGGTTGTAGTAAACAAACCTCGTCCTCAGGCTACGCCCTCAGACTTGGTCTGTTTACTGCCATAAATCCCTGGCACTGTGTTGTAATTATGACATAACTCAAAACAAATTGCAATTGTTGTACCTGAAACTAAAATGCATTTTTAGTAACATGAATTAATGCTACCTATTCTACTGATTAAAAACTACAACTAAACTAGCTATTTATTAAAAAATAGTAGTTAAATACAAATAAAAGTACCGATATACTAACCCTTTTTACATTTAGAATATAACTAAATTAACAGTTTGAATCTGTAGCTTAATTAAACAATACTGCCCACAGGTGCTGAGTTCCACAGTAGCTAATGCCTTTGCATATTTTGCAGATGGGGCAACTAGTGAAATGGAGAGGTTTGTCCGCAACTTTGATAAATTCTTGAACTGCTTCAATATTCAAAAGTTTCACTGAGTGTTTGGAGCATCGAAAGCCAGATTTGAGACCTTATCATTCTGCACAGGACAGCAGGCTGAAGGTATGTAAATGTAAATTAGATCAATTACATTTATTGTCAGATTTGAATTGCATCCAGTGGTTCAAGGAAGATTTTTTGGGATACCTTGAAGAATGGCAGAGGAGTGTTGAGCAAAGAGAGGGGTTCACAACTGGTCAAAAACAGATGATGTGTCTAAGTAAAGAAACCCTTACTGGACTACAGATAACTGGTAAGTTTAAACATGTATGGGTTATTTTTGGCAATAAAATTATGTCATTGATCAGATATTATGTGCCATTTCATCTCTACAGTACACTCCTTTATAGAGATGGCAGAGTACTTATTCAGTGCAATACCTCTTCAGTGAGAGACTTACACGGGATCCCCTAGAGTGTTTTTTTGGCAAACAGAGGGCTTGTGGTGGATGTAATGAGAACCCTTCAGCAAGGCAGTTCCCAGATAACATAGTCTCTCTTAGGGTCCTGGGATCTATAACACTCTACTGCACGTTTTTTACTATTCAAAGTCTTTTCATGCTGCTGCAGTGTCTTTTGTGCTCTGTTTTGCTTACTTGTACATTTGTGATTCTTGAGCTTAAATTGTTGTATCCAGCTACTGGTATAAATGCATGTGCTCTGATGGTGACCCACAAATCTATCATGTGCCTCAGGAGTTTGTTTGGGTTGTTGTCTTCCTCTATATCAACTGACAGAATAGACCAGTGAAACTGGACATCTTCATCACAGACTACTTCACAAACAAGGGCATCCTTGGTCAGGGCAGATTTAGAGGATGGATTAGCTGAAGCTAACAATGTTGTATGTGGCAACAGTTTCCGAACTTTCAATTCAATGTGACGAAACAGGGTGTATGTCTCATCACTAACATGAAACAGCCGACCACAATTGACTTGTTCCAGCCACTTCATTGTGTACGTTGAAAAATCTGTAACTTCACCCTCTACAGACATGTGTGATGAGCATTCAACATACTTGGCCGCTTGTTGTGATGATCGCTCTTCAAAACTTTTCATCAGCTTAAATGAAACATACTCAGCTACATAACGTAGAATGGTCTCTTTGTCAGCCGTTAGTTGTTCTACATCGATGCAGTCGCACTGCAAAATTGACCTGCCACAAGCTTCTCAAACAGAATTTGGCCGCTATGTTGTTCCAACTTTGGATCTGGCATGTCCACCCACCCCAACCTTGAATACAGCTCTTGCTTCCACAGTTGCCCGAATTTTTCAATTCTCAACGTGTGAAACTGTGATAACATCCTTTCACTCTCTTTCTCACTTAACTGAGCTGTACTTGCTGGAAATATAGCTCGAATGCTCCTTACCAGCTTCTGCGCGAATGCATCAAAAATGTGCAAGTTTCCATCCATGATAATTTCGTCCAACAATTTCTTCGCCGCTTCCTTCGTAGCTACGTTCCTAGGAGTGCCCACCTGGAGCTCTGGCTCCTCTAGCAGCGAAGAAATAGACGCTCTCACAATTCCGCTTGCCATGGTGATGATCGCTCGCGCAGTTATGCAGCTGTAGCCGTAGGTGGAGTTCGTTCATGCAGCGCGCGCAGCTCAGTGCAGCTGCACGCGGCTCGCGCGCAACTGCACTGAGCGCTAGCCGCGCTTGATCGAGCGGCGTCGCCGGGCCGCAGCCACAGGTGGATCACGTGACTATAACACGCTCTAAGCCCGAAAATTACAAATTTTTGATGCATTTCCAATCCCTTCTCCGTACGTCTATAATCTATATCTTCTCCGTAGGTCTATAAACTATGCCGCGATCATGCCTTCATGGCGGTACAGATGAGTGTGGAGGACATGGAGAAGTTAGTTAGAACAAAGGACCAAAAAACTTGGTGGTTGGAAAGTTCAGCTTTACGGCCTGATTATTTGCTGGTGCCCACATATCATGATTTTACTTCCAATTGGTAAATACCCCTTTGTTTTCTAAAGTAGGCTAACAGACACCAAGTCATGCTGAAATATACTTAGTGGTTGTATTCTGGATTTAATCTTCCGTTACACTTGTTCTGTCCATCCAGTATTTGGTTGCTTTTGCAGAATGAGGAAATATATTGAAGTGATAAGCACTTTTTTTCTTGGTAAAATTCTGCATACCTATAGGTATACAACTGGGCCAGCCTTATTGTCAGCTATACTATGGAATGTAGTATAGCTGCCATGTCGTGGTCTACCTCCTGCAGGCATGAACATGCAATTTTGTTATATTTTGAGGGTAGAGGGATCTCGAGGGAAGGAGTCAAAGAAGAGGGAGTTACTAAGGACAATCTATTGAGTTGAGTGGCATGCTGTTCAGAATTTCCAACTTTTCAGTTTTTCATTGTCACGGTCCTCGGAATATTCATGTGAGCAGACCACTGAAGGTCTCCAGAACTACCTGTCCACAATAACAGTGAACAAGATGAAATGTTTGCTGTTTGGCTTAGCTAAATCTGTATATAGTTAAAACTTACAACTCCATAACTGTATACATCACTTCTGATGCACTGTACTTTACATACTGTATACACTCACCTGTACCGCCATGAAGGCATGATAGCGGAAAGCGCTTATAAAGCCACACCCATGACCACACCCACCAAAACCAAATGACGGATGACAGATGACGGATGACAGATGACGGATGACAGATGATGGATGACAGATGACGGATGCCAGATGTCAGACAACGGATGTCAGACGACGGATGTCAAATGTTGCACTTCTCGGCCACCGTACAATCCCATTCTTCTAGCTAACAAAATGTACGCATCGTCATGTGGGAGGTAGTCTCTTCTTTTTTCTCTGTCATCTTCTGGTACTGGAACAGTTGTGCGTAGTCAAAGGTACTTAGTTACTGGAACATTAAAAAATATAAAAGAAACAATCATCACAGTCACTTGTTATCACAGTCTGTTTTCTAACAGAACATTTATCTCTTGTGTTCTTGTGTTTGACAAAATGGGCTCACGCCAGCATGGTTAGCACAAACACAACCACTGATTGTCAAAACTGTTCTGAGTTCTAATACAATAGCTTCATGTTAACACATCAGTTTAAACTGTATGCCCTTATAGTGGGACAAACACGAAAAAAACACAGATTGTAGTCTGATAAAAAGGCTGAGTAATAGTAAGATCTAAATGAGGACATGAAAATCAATAAGGATGAAGATGAAAAACTACTGGCTAGCTACTGCATCCTCATGGTAGGTTGCTACCCGGAACATTCTTCATGGCTGTGGCAACAATCAAGTTATGATTCATCATTACTTCCTTTACAGTTTCATTTGCAAAACACTATGTTGATATAAACTTGACAGTTTCATTTTCAAAACAATATGTTGATATAAACTTGACAGTCATTTTCAGAACAATAATAATGTTGATACAAACTTGACAGTTTCATTTTCAAAACAATATGTTGATATAAACTTGACAGTCATTTTCAAAACAATATGTTGATACAAACTTGAACTAAAACTATGATACAACTTGACTTGAACTAAAACTACGCATGTAATAAACAGTGTATGGCAAACATGTTCTGGCTCACCACTTTCTTAAACTGTCAACAATCAGAAAACACCTTCAAAAATTAGACAATGGAGCCATATGTATACACAGGAATTAGTCTTCTTGGGTCTTCAATGACTGGCTTTTTGTTTTCTGTGGGCTCAGCAGCTGTAGGTAGCATAGGTTCATACCTTTCTGGGTTTATCAGCCGGTCTGGCAAAGAGCCAGTATCAGACTCAGCCTCCACATCTCTTTCCGTTTCACTGATGTGTCCAGTAATGTGCACACATATTTTCAAAGTTTTGTATTTCCTTTTTAGGTATTGAGTAATGCCTATTTTCTTTGCCAATACATAGCAGATGTAAAATAGCAGTACTGCATGTGGAACACCTAACAGCAGCATTGTTATCAAAATATAGAGTGGGAAGCTTTTTGTTATAGGGGTGCCTAGTACAACCAATAAACCTTCAAGCAAAAATAGGATCAAAATATCAAAGGTACACCTAATGTTTACCTTGTATGGCCTTGTAATTGCATAGAAACAAGTAACACTTGCCAACAGCAAAATTTGGCCTGATGAGCTCTGCTTTGGATAATGGCGATCCATGAATAACACCAATATCAGCATTCTGAGGATAAGGAATGATGCAGAAACCATTCTGAAATCACGAGTACCATTGGTTCCATCCTTGTACTGTCCTTGAAAGGATTCCACAAACATGTGCAGAGCATGCCACCTGCGAAAGCCACAACATGAGACACACTTTCTGAACAGTCTTGTGGGGTACAGAATGAGAAGAATTGTTGGAAAAAATATAAATATTACCAACACACAACAAGCTATAGCTGCAAATATGGTAAACTCCTGTGTATGACATTCGACAGTTGGGTCATAATACAAAACACACTTTCGTGGAAGTTGATCATTAAAATGAATGTGGAAAGTATACAGCAGTGTGAAGGATACAAATAAGATTTTGGAGAAAGAAAGAAGCAGAAATGTTGTGAAAGCATTGATTATTGATGCTTTAGAGTCCCATCTCCTCCTGAAGTAAACAAAATGTCGGTGAAATGGCTTCCAAAGCCAAACAACTGGTCTGAAGTTGTTGTCGTGGAGTTTTATACATACATAAGTGAGTAAAATAAGAAAGATGGGATAAAATGCCACTAGATACTCAAGTGCAAGTACTTGCACAGCCTTGATGTTGCTGCTTACACAAAATGGTGGAATAACAGAACGAAAGAAGTCCAAGCTCCATATGCCACACAGTACTAGTAGCACTTGCAATACCATATAAGAAAATCCTGTTACTTCATTCTCAAAGTACACATGGAAAGGTACATTCAGTCGTATTGTGTACACTGTAATCTGACTCATTAACAGCTTACCGGGACTTCCTGCACCAGACCACCAACTAGGGGGTGTGAGACCACTGGGGACACCCCCAATGTAGGTTGGCGGAAGTGAGGACATAGGCCGCACTCCTGCCCCCCACCTCAAAGGTTGTTCATGGGGGGAGGAGCACTGGAGGTGACGTCACCTCCAGTCCGGCCCCTCACTGATCACGCTATGAACTGCCCCTGGCAGAACACAACGGAGTAACAAAACAAAACACAGAAACAAAAAGAAGAAAATCTGGCACGGCTGTCGGAGTAGCGTAGAACATGTGGATGAGCGCAGGTCCACTGCGCATGCGCCAATCCCTACAAGGCCGTCCCTTGCTGTTAACTTGGTCTAAATTGCTTTAAACCATATTTAACAGCTTACCGGGACTTCCTGCACCAGACCACTAACTAGGGGGTGTGAGACCACTGGGGACACCCCCAATGTAGGTTGGCGGAAGTGAGGACATAGGCCGCACTCCTGCCCCCCACCTCAAAGGTTGTTCATGGGGGGAGGAGCACTGGAGGTGACGTCACCTCCAGTCCGGCCCCAGAAGGAAGCCACTGGCTTCCCACCCCCCATGAACCTACCAATCACTAAAACACAACTAGACCAGACAAAACTCAGGGAATTAGGAACAGGATAACAAGCAGGACATATAACGGCTATCTGTCTATCCTAGACCCGACATATCGAGCTGTCCTCTCATGCCGCCAGCAGACTCGAGTAGCCCGCCAGTTGCTCCCTTGGTAGTCGAACATACTGCAGGTAGGCTAAGCTCTCCCACCTTCCCAGTGTCTTTATGATGCAGTCCTCCATCCCTTTGGCCGCTGCAGTCGTCGCAGCCCCGATTCTGAAGCTGTGTCCACAGTACTTTGACTGGTCTATACCCGCCCTCTGGAGAGCGTCGCGCACCAGGACGACGAAAAGCTGGACCCGGGGAAGTTCCTCTTGCTTGCAGATAATCGAGTAGAGCCGCCACCGGACAAAGATCGGTGCCCGTCCTTCCAATAAAGAGATCAACTCCCTTCCGGAACGGATCAGTTTTCGACTGCTTGATCGTGACACGCACGAATGACGGACGACTGGAGTGGTCAACCGCAATATCTCCAACACTCAAGTGAACGCTCGGGTCGTAGGAGCTGCCAGTCGGGACGGTGAGCTCTCCCGCTCGAAGAAAAGCGAAAAAACACAAGCAGCAGGCAGCCCATATCAGTTTCGTATCTCGCTCACCCCCCGACTTTGACCACACCCCCCAGAGACGTCTCAGGATGACCGGAGTGATAGGAAGGCGTTCCCTGCTGCCGCTACCCGTCTTCGCTTCGTTCTTTTTAATGCCCCTCATCACGTACTCCAGCCGAGGCATCTGTGCACCCCGGAACGGGTCATTACACCCCGCCTTAATCTGGAAAAAACGGACCCCCAACATATAGGTTTTAATGGACCGATGCTTTAAACCCACATCAGCAAGGTGAGCAGCAAAACCACACAACACAACCTCAGTAACAGGGAATGCCACAGAGTTATTTGACTGACAGTATTTCAGAAAACGTTCCTGACCAGAATGGTATGTCCTTATGGTGGAGCTTGCCAATCCTTCGGCAAAGTAGAACGCAGCACGGTCATCCATGCGTCGGACGTCCAGTCGGGTGTCTTGAGGACCAGTGCTTCGAACAGTCCTGCTGGGGGGGGCGTGGGCAGGGGTTGAGCTGTTGGTACCAGCTGCAGGAAAAGAGGAATATTATCCCGAGATAGACTGTCGGCGGCTTCATTGCATCTGCCCGGTAGATGCACCGGGTCTAAGTAGATCTGGTGATACGCCACAAAAAAAAACAAGCATCGCAGTAAGTGCATAACAAGAGAGTGCTTGGATGTGCCTGATCTCAGGATGGCCACCACGGCAGCATTGTCACAGCAACAGCACACAGTCATACCCCTCCAGTGGCTACCCCACAGGGCGCAAGCCACTACCACAGGCAGGAGTTCCTTCACTGTTATATGCACCCCTTCCAATGACCCGCGCCAGGGAATCTGAAACCACTTTCCAGACGACTCAAATGCACCGCACCCCCATGATCCCGATGCATCTGATGTCAGCACCATCGCAGTTGAATTTCGAACTAGGCTGGCAAACATCGACACGCCATTCCAGCCTTCCAAGAAGAGATCCCACCATTGTAAGTCAGACCGGAATCCTTTGTTGAGTCGAATGTGATGATGTAACTCTACTACCACCGTGGACAAATCAATCATTCTCCTTAGGAAAGTCCGACCCGCTCGCACAACCCGGCACGCATGCTGTAGCTGACCAATTAGGGAAAGGAGATCTCGTTTCCGGCAACTCTTCCGACCTTTCCATGTAGAAATCATCCCTTTTAGGCGAGAGAGCTTTTCTCCTGGCAACCTCAACTCCTGCTGTTGAGTGTCTATCAAGATTCCAAGAAAGGAGATAGCCGTTCCTGGTCCCTCCAGCTTTCGAGGGGCAACAAGCACCCCAAGCTGCTTGCAAAGCCGCAGGCTGATGCTCATAGCCTTCTCACACTCCTGCGAGCCAGGAGAACCAAACACTAGGAAGTCGTCCAAGTAGTGCATAGCTTCCTTGACGCCATGCTGCCCCATTATCCATAGTAGGGCATCCGCCACTGCATTAAACAGCTTTGGTGCAGACCTCAACCCGAAAGGGAGGGCTCCGTCGACATAACGCTGGCCTCTCCACATCACGCCCAGAAGCAAGCGGTCCTGTGGGTGCACTGGGATCTGCCGATATGCACTTTCGAGGTCAAACTTGGCTAGGACTGTGCCTGCACCAAGACGCCAAATGGTGCGAACAGCATCATCAACAGATACATAACAAAGAGAACAAAACTGGGGGTCGATACCATCATTAACACTAGATCCACGGGGATGGGATAAATCCGTGATAAGGCGCCACTTCCCTGGTTGATGTGGCTTGGGAATTATGCCAAAACGACTCACATGGATGCCCTCCACATCAGCAGGTACAGGGCCAATAATCCGGCCTGCTGCCACTTCCTTGGAAATGTACGCCTCAATGGGCTGGGGATGCTGGACCGCAGAGAACATGTTGCTTTTTGCACTGTTACAGTGATGATCCTTATAATTGAATCCGGTCCTGAAGCCCTGCTTGATACCTGCCACAATATACCGGGCATACTCTTGATCAGGATGTGACTCCAGCTCAGCTGCCCATGCCTCCCACTTCAAAGGTGTGGAAATTGAGCTGAGGATGGGTGGCACAGTTGTTGGTGATAAAGGAATGTTCCCCTCCAGCTGGGACAGATCACCCATGTAGATGTAACACCCACAGCTGTCTACCAGCTGTTGACTGGCCCCGCCTGTGGGTACAGGTTATATGATTATACATAACCACAACCCTGAATACGCAGGTGATGTAAGAGATCATGACATTCCAGTACGTTGCAAACAAAACCACAAATGACTTCCACAAAGGGATAAAGAAGTCACAAAAAAAAAAACAAACACAGTACAGGACTAGCTATGATGAAAGTCATGAGCACAGCTGCCGGTACATGACTTCCCACCAGCCAAGTCCACTAGTGCGCCAACTGCCTGCCCTGTGGGTCTCGCCCTTGAGGGTCCCGGCTTTGGGGTTCCCGACCCTGCTTGCGCCAGCCTTCCCGATCTGTACCCCAGGCATGGCAGTGAATAATACGGTGCTCACCCCCACACTTAATGCAGGTGTGCCGGTACCGACAATAGGGGAAGGAGCATTCCCCTTGATTCCAGGCGAAACAGACCATCCTTGACTTTCCCTTTGGCGGACGACTTGTGGCTTCCATTCCGCTTCGCTGAGTATCCCGACCGTAGGAAGTCTTTGGGATGGGTGGACCCACTTTCCCTTTTGCCAGGGCACAGTCTTCTTCACTGTGGTCCGACTCCATACAGAGCACGCAATTTCTCCCCGAACCTGATTGGGCCAGAAATGTGACTGCGTAAAGGGTTGGATTCAACTTTGACCAGTCCACATCCGGATTGCCCGCCGCCTGCTGCCGAAACATTGTGTCGTATGCCAGCCAGCCCCTACCACCACACCGCCGAGCCTCTCGGACGATGAGGGTTTGGTAGGCCAGGAGTTCCTTTGACCTAGTTGGCTGTGCGCTGGTGATAACCGCCATGTAAGTTCCAAAACACTGTACCCAGCTTAGCAAGTCTGGAATCTCCCGTCGGCCCCTCTTGATATCACCTGATATGGTTGACGATTCCTGTATAACTCCCCGTCGCTGCGCCTCCAGGTTGTCACGGAGGAGTTCTGCCATATCAACAAAATCGCCTCTTAGAATCCTTGTCACCAGTTTTGCTGGTACTGGGGCCAAGCCGTCACTCAGGACAAATGGCTGCGCCACGGCCTCCTCGCCCGACCCCTTGGTCTTGTGTCTTCGCTCTCGCTCCGGCCCCAACTCTTCTTTCTCTCCTTCCATGTCCGCCGCTGGTGGGGAGACCTGCCCTCCAGGTGGAGCATCAACAACCGGCAGCTCTAGCTCTGCCACCACCGTTGGGTCCGGCATGAGACCCAGGCCACGCCCTGCGTAGACAACAAGGAGGGGAGGCGCCATTATATGCGACAGACAGGACACGCCGCACGGCAAGGCCCGCCACCGGCCTGCACACCACTGCGCCTCTTCCATACTGGGATCACTTGGTGCATAAAACAACACGCAAACACCAACAAACCATAAAACAAGACACTGACGTGACGGCTTACCCGAACGTGATCCAGGTCCTGCGCCCTCGGAAGGACGGAGAAGCGATGGGTTTTCCCGGAGAATCTCGGCGAGGGAGTCCTTCAACACTGCCTTCAGGTCGGCAACTGGGACGCTACCGAACACGGACGACGGGTCGGGTGATCCTTCCTTGGACATGGTCGCTCAGGGAAAAACAAAGAAGAAAATCTGGCACGGCTGTCGGAGTAGCGTAGAACATGTGGATGAGCGCAGGTCCACTGCGCATGCGCCAATCCCTACGAGGCCGTCCCTTGCTGTTAACTTGGTCTAAATTGCTTTAAACCATATTGAACACAAGGGCACTCAGTGGGGAGGAGGTGGCTCTTATGTGGAAGATCACCACCAGAAAGTACATCACAGTTATTGGAAAGAGTTCCAGGAAATAGTACAAGACCCATCCATAGCCATGTCCCCAGCACTTACTGCATTCCAGAGTATACGAGTATAGCGCAATGCCATAGCCATCTTTACACTTTTCACACAAGTCTACCTTCTCGGTTTAATGGCCCACACATGAAGTTATTAAGAAGGGACACATTGCTTGGCAACTGAATATAGGAGACACCCAGTTTAGTGATATTATTGTAGTGTGCAATGTATGGACAAGATCCAAATTCTGTCACTCCAGTTGTACTGTTGTAGGTCATACAGTTGCCAAAATTGAGTAATGAGAAGTTCAAACCACACTTCAGTTGAGATGAAAAACTTCTGCAAGAGCATCCAGTGATAGACGTGTTGTCAGGAGTGAACCATGGAGGGCAGACATGTCGCTGCACAATAGTCTGCTCTGTGAAACTAAACAGAAGAATGAGCATGAAAGATGGCAAGTTTGCTATCATGACTCGACACTGTATAGCTTTTGACTCCTAGCTGCTTTCAACACAGAATTGGCTATATAGCTACTGCATTAGTATTTCGTCACACAACTGGCTACTATGTATGAACATACACTTGTATAGTTGGCTATAGACCCGTTACAATGACGTCACTAAGCTCAAGCAATCTACTGGTTATTAGGCGCATATTATTTATTAGGCGCAAGCGTCCATCCTGGTATACGGCATCATTTATTAAGCGCATGTGCATTAAAGTACAGTACACAATGACGGCGGAAGATCGAATGAAAACCACGGTCTCAAGAGCAAGCAGTACGCTCGATGGTCATACTGAAGTCAAAAAAGAAGAGCTACGTAGCACTTCTGGCTAACAAAAGTCACAACCCACATCGTTCGCAGCTTCACAATATTTCTTCTGTAGCTACGACGCGTGGTACCGACCTTCGCGAAAAACGGAAGGTCGGGTGCCAGCCCTATACCGGGATTTGTTCTGAACTGTTATGTAATAGTTATGAATACTGGTATATGTTATGTAATTTGCGCGTAGTGCATGCACGTGGCGGTTGAAATACTGCAATCTGATTGGACTGCAATATTTTTGCAGCAGAACAAATCCGGGTATAGGGCTGGCACCCGACCTTCCGTTTTTCGTGAAGGGTCGGGTTACACCCGACTACGTAAACGCGTCTAACGATATAGGGCGTGGCTTTCATTGCATCCCTTATTTAGCCTATCCTCTATTAGACGCATCATAGATAATACAGCCGTACTATGGACGCATATTTGCTTACCACTTATAAACGCATCCGCTTATTAACGAGAGTTACGGTATTTAAGGTACAGGCCCCCCAGAAGTTTGATTGCCAAGCATGTGACTAGCAGCTAATAGTTGGTCTGAAATATGGTATGACTGTCTAACTCCTACAAATGTACAAGAGTCAAAGTGGAAACTGTATGTACATGCACAGACTGTCAGATGGCACGGATAGCACACAACATACGTGCAGTGTATTCAATCAAAATATCGACAGTGAAAAGACCTGCATGAGAACAAGGCTGGTAACAATCATAAGAAAATGTTGACTGTGATGGTGATGGTCCAATGGGATGGCACTGTGCTTTCTCAGTACTGAACTTGTGCTTGTAGTAGAGTGTGTGTCAGGTTGCTATCAAGACAACCGGGCCTAAACTTGGGTGTGAAGCAAGTATCCCAGTGGCAGCAGATGTAAGCAAGCAACAGCTATGTAGGGTGAAGGAACATGCCCACCTGAAACATTATGATAATGTTAGGAACCTCCACATACACTACATAGCTAGATAACTGACTTTCACGCTGATGACGACTGGAGCATTCAGTCGTCATCAGCAAGTTATTTTCCGAGCTCAAGTTGGTAACAGATAACCTTCCTCTTCATTTAATGCAGGAGCCAACTGAGAAGCCACTGAAAGTAATAGATAACTGCATTGTAACCAGGCTAAAGTAGTACATCAAATGAGAAGTGGTTGTTGCCATTATTTGCATAGCTATATAAAGCACTGGATGCTGAAGCAGTACAAATAACCAGTTAGCAAGCCATATATATTGTCCCCTTGCAAGTTAATATCCTTGTCTTGTTACCAGGTGTATACAGCTAGTCTGCAATTTGATATATTAGTTTGCTGAGATTGCAAATACATTACAATGTTAGCTATGTTGATTAAAATTGTTGTGTGTAGACACCCAACCTGGCTAGCTCTTTCAACGCTCTATCTACTGATACTAGTTTCATTAAAGTTGCAGTAGCTCAATAGAACCACTTGTCACAATAATACATGCTGGAGAGTAGGTAACCATGTTCAGACCTCAATGTGATAGCTATGTTTTTCACTTTTCTGATGGTTATATATCTAGCCTTGTCCCCAGGTTCCTGCCCAGCTTTTATATCACTTGCATTACAGAAAAGTGGTGAGAGCCTGGTACATTATTATCATGTATGTGATGTCAGGATTGAATGAATGGTAAAAAGGTTTTAACTTCGCATGATCATACCTGAGTTCAGAACAGCAAGAGGAGTCAAGGCAACTCCATTGAATTATCAAATGGACCTAGCAGTAACCATACCTGAAGATGTATGTTTTTGTTTGAACTATTTTGTTAAATTTTGGTCGTTTGGCAATCATGTCATAGCAGGAGCTTATGAACTGCTTCGCGGCACTCAGAATTAAGTTCCTGGTCATGGTCATGTGAGATTATGTACCATGCTCTTCCCACTTGTCTGCATGATGAAAAAGCTAGACACGGTCCAGAAGCAAGAATAATATCAATGTGTACAGCCCGTGTTCCCACCAACACAAAGGCTTGCCAAAGTGTTAGTATGCATTCACATCACCATTTCAAGTGATTCCTTGCCAATGGCAAGTATTTGAATAGATGACTGCCTCTTATCATACTATTTTGGCTTCACTTGCTGTGCTAATGCATGTATACATTTATGTGCACTGAGTGGTATCATATTAGCTTAATTGTAACAAGCAAAGTAACCGCACCCCAAGATGCTCATAGGAGGTTAGTGATGTAGGTTTAACCTTGGCTCGAACACTTTAGAGTTCAGTGCTATACGTAGGTTAAATCTTTGTTAGTAGGCTTTAGAAAAACGAAGTGCACTGCTACTTAGCTACAAGACCTGAAGTAGAAAGCCTTAGAGTTCAGAGTTTTGTGGTTGCTTATAAAAGCTTTACTCTCAAGGGAGGAGCCAGACATCAGTTTATCAATCGTGAATAGCAAGGCACGCCTTCACCAGCTATATACTCGCGCGCGTTACATGCCATAATATTACACTTCCTGGTTCTCAGTTTGCATTTACATCCATTTTTAGGGCAGAACTTTTATAGCGCTAAATTTTCGAGGGTCTAACTTTTCGCAAATAGCAATTTTTCGGTGAAATGATTTCACAAATTCGCTGCACGTGCACACTGCACGCCGTGTGTCAAAAATTTTCGTTGAAATCTTTTGGCGAACGGTTGAAAATTCGCGAAATTCGCGAAATTTTAGCGCTATACGGTATACTAACAGATTGAGACCGATTGCTCAAAAGTGAAAAGCTGTACATGACTTAACATAAATGTACAGCCAGATAAGGACTACACTAATGTTTAATCATGCTTGAGTTGGAACTACGGATGGGTGAGTGAGTAGGTTAGGTGGCATCTGTGGACGGTCTTCTAATTTGTCATATTCAACATGGAACTCCTTGTGAGCTTTTCTCCAGGTGTTTACATCAAAATAGCAGTATGTTCCCTCTTCATATGTGGTCTCTTGCTTTGTAGGTTTCATTCCTGGAGCACGTGTAATCCATAAGTGTTCCTCTTTGTGGTACCGCCAATCCCTTGCATACCTGCAGAATCAGGCATGAATTACAGATAGGGAAAGGCATCCATACAGCGCAGAGGGAATGCAGTCCACTGAAATAGCAAATGCACTAACACTACATCTAGCACTTTCCAATTATTGGAGAACAGAAATAACTAACCTAGTCAGCAACAAAAGCATTGCTGACAGTCACTTAGCCTCATACTCAGACTAACCTAGTA
This sequence comes from Agelas oroides, assembly GCA_949130485.1. Taxonomy (NCBI): domain Eukaryota; kingdom Metazoa; phylum Porifera; class Demospongiae; order Agelasida; family Agelasidae; genus Agelas; species Agelas oroides. Next base: position 5,607,082 of record OX422192.1, on the reverse strand, counting down.
CCAGATTTTCATGGGCTAAGATTTTCATGGGCTACTTTAATTATGTCATCTGCAATTACATGAACCCTTCTTGGGGAGTAACAGACTCTAATATAATTGCCTTTCCTACATGTATATAGTAAATCTATTGAAAGTATTATGATTGATCAACATGGACACAGTACCGATCCAACAGAAACTAAGCATACATGGAAAAAACACAAGTGGATGTTAATTTAACTTTACACAGCTATATTCTGAAAGTACTCACAACATGGTGATATGACAGTGAACACAACTTACAGTTCACTAGCAGCCAGAACCTGCAGAAGGTCTCCCCCATTGCTGTAGTACAGGTAGAACAGTAGGTCTTCAGTGTACCGGTTTAAACGAATTGGAGCAAGCTACATGTAAGTGAAGACAAGAACCCCAATCAATTGTCAAGTATTAGTTCATCATTGCAGCTCACATATAAACCACTGCTTTGTGTAACCTACTATATACATTCAGCAATCCAATTTACTACATTGTGGTACACTTCACCCAATTGACAATTTATTGTGGTGCTATTGGACTGATCCTGGCTACAGCTGGCAAGACTACATACTATACCTTGAATCTGGGCATCACAATGCCGTGTCCACAAATAGGCTAGCACTGGTGTGAACTGGTAGATTAGGATAGCCTGCACTTATAACCATACATGCTGCCATTCACAGACAATCTTTAGCACCACTACAACTGAAAGTAAGCACCAAATGTCCTGGTTTCTTGACAGTCATGTCATTGTCAACACAATGGCAATCATAAGAATAGGTCCCCTGACCTCACCAGAACAAGACAGAAGTATCATGGATTGTAAATTAAGCATCACAAGAGTGAATAACAACGGGCAGCTCGAGTAAGAGCGTGTAACTCCAATAGAAGCCCATAGTCCGGTCAACCGTACTTAGAACACCCAGTCACATGCTTAGCAACAATGGCTTATGTCTACGCACAGTTGCGCATACGTGGTAATTACTATTGTTAGTACTGGCGGTAAATTCAGCAAATTTTAAGGAGTTACATGCTTTGACTTAAGCCGCCCGTTCTTATGTACTCTTGGCATTTCCATCTGCAATCATAGAACAGCAGTACTTGTCACTGATGATAGACCTTGCGGCAGTTGCACTCATTGGCATATTCATGGCCCAATTATCAAGAAGTTCTCACTAAACGTCTTTTTCTGAGATCAAGTCACTAGCTCCAAACTTGCTCACTCGATCCCTTTTTAATCAGCTTGGAGATGTCACCTCTTGGATGACAGTGCCACAATCTAGCATTGGAACCACTGGTAGCTTTACGTGCTCATCTGAATGCTAAGAAAAGAACTTGCACTTGCTCTATCACAGAGATTTTGGTCTGTCTAAAATTCTGGTCTAGGAAACCGAAATCCATTACACAGTGTGACCAACTACATACCCCTGATCCCTCCCCCAGCTGTCCATGAACTCGTCATTCTCCAGTCATCAGAGTCACTCATGTAGCCCCCCTTCTTACCTTCCTGGCCACAACAGTCGCACCAGATTAAGTTGTTCAATAGAAAGTGGCTACAACTGCCATTCACTGAAACTCTCATGAACATTCGTTATGGTAGTGATGTCAAACAACTTGCCTGGCAACCCGTTCCATTTTTTAAACCAGTCTTGAAAACATGTATCTAAAAGGTTTTCCTATTGATCCCTGCAAGTTACCCAATGTACATGTTGACTTGTCACACATGTATGATTTCACTTTGAACATCTTGCCTCAGATGGAAGTAAAGACATGTTTGAAGTTCTAATTGAGGCCAAGATAGAGAAAGTGAGGAGGCACAAGCTGCATACATGCAATTATGCCAGCTTTACCTCCACAAATGGGAATTATGATGTGCGTAGTAGTATAGGCACTCCCCTATCCAACACTAGCCTCATTCCCAGGCCTTCCCACCATCCAGTTTTTGATCGCTTGCAGTATGCACAAAACAGAGGGGGGAGGACTGGTATATTTTATCACATGAATGACGTTAGTGTCTACCTAGGTAGACAAAGTGGGGGGGGGGGGGGGGTCCCCCATCGAAAGAACGAGCTTGAGGACTTATCTTGTAGTTTCTGACCCAAGCGCTGAAGTTTCAAACGTTCGAGAAGCAAAAAACATACCACTCCAGGTTAGAAACGAAGAACGCATGTGCGAAATGCATTCTTTCGATGGGGGATTCCTCCCTCCCTCTGTCTACCGAGGTAGACACTGACATCATTCACGTGATAAAATATACCAGGCCTTCCCCCTCCATTTTTACATACTGCAAGCAATCAAAAACTGGACGGTGGGAAGGCCTGGGAACAAGGCTACCCAACACCTCAGCCAGCAATAACTTGAAATCAAAACAAGAGCTCCTAGTTTGAGCCACCAATACTCTACCCCTGAAATACGAATACTGGACAACCACCAGCCTTCACAATCGCCATACTTACTGCACAGAATGCTTCGATCACACACACAGCAGCCACTCAGTTGCAAAAAAAATAAAGATCCAGCTATAGGGGCACCTATCTGTATATATGTACTGCACTTGAATCCAACTTCCTCTGCTAGTACCAAAACAACCAATCTAGCATTGAAATTAGAACAATTCAATTCAGTAGCCACTATAATTAAAACTCTATCTTTCTACATACCGTATTTCTTCAATCAGACGCCGCGGCTACTATTTTTTCACTGCTCATTTTTGTGTGGCTACTATTCGAGGGCGGCTATTATTCCAGGGCAGTGTTTATTTCTTTGGAAAGCTTGCAGACGTCAATGACAGCTGGATAAGGTATGTACAAGTGAGACGGTGACGATTGCTAGACGCTGTTAGTAGTACACGCAGCCTCTCAGTCCTGCTGTCAGCCATGGAAACGACTCATACAACACGAATAGCCCTAGCATGGTGACCATCGTCAGAAATTATTCGCACACGTACGCGCGTCCCACGTATACTAGCCGTGGTTACCATTCGAGGGCAGCGTTATTTCGTTCAGGACTTCCAAATATGCAGCTACTATGCAAGGGCGGTGTCTATTCGAAGAAATACGGTATACACTAATGAGCAAAAAACCAAACTGATCAAAACTGGCTTACTTTGTCCCGAATGTAAGGGTGAATCAGATACTCCTGGGGAACATTACAGTCTGTAGTAAGGAAAATGGGTTCACACCATCATGGGCACATAAACAATATCCATTAAACATCATTTTTCCAACTAATATTCATGAAGGGCATGCAATCAGCTAGGGTATAATTTAGCCTGGCCACTACACAGCTTTCTAAGTAAAGGTAAGTGAAGCCTAAAAGTCGATCAGTATATACAGTTCATTCAGAGTTGTTTATTGGGGCAAGCCTGAGCAAGCCGGTGCTCTACGGCAAAACATGATCTTACTGACTGACTGACCAACAGTGTCCATCCCAGTCACGTACCAAAGACATAACGCGAAACAATGCGCATGACAGTTGTGCATGAGAGCAAGTGAACGTGCTATGTAGTGCAATGCGTACACCTGATAAACCACACTATCCACAGAACACAGAGGGCAGCAGAGTGTTTTCTCTAGCACCACAGATAAGCCAGTCTAATCAAAGGTAGCACGAGATTCTTCTGCTAGATAACCTACGGTTTTGTGCCAGTTTAAAAGTGCCAGTTCAATAGCCATTGTGTATATAGCATGCAAGTCTATATGGCGACTTACCCAGTCTAGGCCAACTCAAGAGGGAGTGTGAATAAGACAAGTTAGCTAGGCTACGTGCTCAAAGACAGCAGAGATTCTCATCTTAGCTTTGTGGTCACATGTCATAACTTAATATGTGCCCAGCTTTCCGTCACTTGCAGTATGGTGAAGCAGGAAAGGGGCCTGGAATAATTTATCATGTAAGTGATGTAGAGAGTAGAGAGAAGGTTGAGAGGACTTAATTGAGCATAGGCGGATCATCAATGTACCCATGCATGTAGTTGCACAATCGACAGTACATGTAGCCATGTTTTGGTAGCAGCCTGTTCTGGCAAACAGTAAGTGCAGAGAAGGCGATTCTCACAGAATAAATTTCACCAGGCTCTCTCCTTTCCTTTAGATTCTTCGTTTGCACGCATAGGGGAGAGCCTGAAATTGAGGTTAGTGGGAGCATGTACTTCTAGTAAGTTTGCTGCTGTTTGGTACTCAAGCTGTGGGATCAGCACTGCACTTCGCTCAGGCTCGCCCCATGGTGATAAATCATCTGTCTAGTATTAGATGAGGGGCAAATACGGGGGACAAATATGCCCACACACAGCTACCAGAAGTTTTAGACAGCTGCATATGTGGTGTCCACACAATAATCTTACCTATGTCCTGTGGTCGACATGGAGTATCAGCCCAAGGGGAGGCAAATGTGTTATACAGACTCCTGGAGAAACATATAATTTACATTTGCTTCATAGCATCGTGTATGAAACACTTGGTGCATACTGAGTCTATTGACATGACAATGTTGTTGGTATAGTCCATGTCCAAGTGATACAGCATATATACATGTATGGACAGAAGCTGAACATTATTCCACCATGCATTTCGCTCATATCACTGGGTTCGAAGCACTATATCGCTAAACTTCCACTAGGGCTCAGACATTCATTCATTTACGAAGTGTGTATGAGCCCTACTATTAACGGATATACCACTGCAAACTCGGTGATGTGAGCAAAATACACAATTTCGATCCGGGATGGCCACATATGTAATAGGGATGTGACAAGTATAATTTGTGACTCTGCACAAGTATCTTCACACGTACTTCACAAACACCAGATTTGAACAGTGTATACTTACTCTGGGGAATTCAGATTTAGTCCAAGAGTAGTGAGGTCACTGCACAAACATGTATGGGAACAATAGGGTTACAGGCATACACACTGATAGCTCAGTTCATAGCACTAAAATACCTTCCCAGTGCAAGAGCCACAAGGTTTGGGTCAGTCTCTGCTCCCCGAATGAAAGTCAGCAGCCCCATCATACCAAACTGGTCTTGTACCATACCAGGAGGAATTGATACCAAGGCTGCGGAACAGAACAGTGGAACATACAGTTCAGCACTTAAAGCAACTCAGCACAGTACATGGTGAGCACCTCAACGTCTTAAAAGTATTTACATGTACACGCATAAACAAGAAGCATCCACTCACCGTGTAGCCTCATTCCCAGGCCCGTTACAAAAATCGGACGGGCCTGGGAATGAGGCTATACTCATATCGTTGTTTCACAAATCTAACATACTTGCTTGAGCAGTTTTCCTGGATATCCCCCTTGGAGGACCAATTGGAGTAGTAATTCCGGACCTAGAACAGGAAATAAAAATGCCTGTCATACATAATTAATATATACTTGCCAGAAAGAAGTAATTGTCAAGCTACTCATAGGCGCCAGAACTGGTATGGCTGGTCAGGCGATGGTTGAACTTTTTTAGCTGACTTGCCTGACTTGCCACCATTCACATTCGTCTTGTGTGTGTTCTCGTTCCCAGACTAAATTACAATTCAACTGAGTACACAGGAGCCTTCATTACATTGTACATAGCAACCTGTTTGAAGCTAAAGTTCAACAAGAATGTTTCATGACTGCTAAAAATAATTACCGATGCTTTGCGCATAAATAGCCTGACCATCTTCAACCCTGTTAGTATGATTTAGGTCGATTGGCCTTTATAGTCATTACAAGAAGCTGTTGCAGAGCAATACTGGTAACCACCGGGACAAGATATTAGTGCCAGAAGTCCAGCGGAATTGCGAATCAAGGCTCTGCACATACAGATGACATCCGCAGGAAAACTAAGTCGGAGGGCTAGAATTTCTGAGTTGCTCGACCATGATGATGAGACAAGACGATTAAATACTATATGTGTACCTCTTTTCCAGCTACATTTACGTAACAAGTTTAAGGTGATAACAGAGATTTTTTACCCAGGCCATGAAATCTTGTTACGAGTCAGTACATGCTCACTATGACATTCTGTACGGATACAATAACTACTAGTACTTATGTTATAGCAAACCTTTCTTTGTTTGATCCAGGAGCAGGATCATATGTAAGAGGTGAACGTGTCTCTACAGGGAGAGATTTATAAGACATGCGTTAAATGCAAATGTTAGTCATGTGTTCAAGGGCAATTTCACAATGACAAACAGACAACTACCTGTTGCAAACAGTAGCTTAGGTTAGCTGGTCTTCATTACTGCAGTGAAACTGACCAGCAGCTACAACAGAAACTGAGGCACAGCAGAGGTATCTGGGCTTGTATAGATGTCCCATGCTCAAAACACTTTGCCCTGACAAGCTCCTTAGCTGGTAATGATAGAACCCAGAAGCTCACAGAACAAAATAAACAGGCCATCCCCAATTGTGATGTTAATCTCTTTGTACACAACTGTTCATCATGCATGCATATAATTCCTTAAAACCTAGTTTGTACAGCCATACACTCGAAACCGAAAAATAACAGTACACACCTTGCAGGATGCTGCTTGACAAAATCTGTCAGTACAGAGATACACATAGCTTTAGATACATGCAAGTACTCTTCAAATACGTACCAATACAGTGCAGACAAGGAGAAAGGTAGACAGTACAAAGAGAGAGTTGGGGATGAGGCTAACATAATAGATCGACACAAATAAATTCTAAGTACATACTTACAGACATCTTGGTGTCTTGTGATAAGTCTGATGCTTCTGTGTACATGAAAGAACAGAGACTGCAAGCTTGCAATACAAACTCAACACAGCTACAAACTAAGCTGCCTATACACACATAGCTGGTTAGCTGGTTTATGTCAACATCAAAGGTCAGCTTTGTATGGATAATATGCACTTCTGCAAACGTTAGGCTTTACACCAGGTGGGAGAGGGAGAGGTGGACGGGTTCACCCACAAGGTGGAAAGCACATGGCTACTTGTGTGTTGGCTGTAGAAAGGCCCTTGCTTTATCAGCACAGAGGGAGAGGCATTTCCCTCCTCACTTGGACGAATGGACTTAGAAAGCAGTTTTCAGTCTGGAAAGATTCAACCAAGGACCCCTACTAATGAAACTCACTAAAGTTACAGGATGGAGAACTTTGGTGCTTGAACAGCTGACAGAACTAGAAAGATGGCACACTGAAGAATTTCTATAGCCTATATATAAAAAAGGCTAAAGAAATAAACTACAATAGTAGTTAATCAGCAAATAGTATATGGGTGCCAGTGTTGCAGAATTACATACAGCAGCTACCATATAGCGGGTCATTTTCATGGGTGGAAAAGGGTCAATAAGGCCAGCAGAATTAAATTTCATGGTTTTAAAACTTGTGGCACAATAGCGGTAATATGAACTTTGACCTTAGAACACGTGTTCCATCAATGTAGCCCTTCCGCCTGTGTAGTTCATAGCACAGGCGGAAAATTTCTGTCGGTTCGTTCGTTCTTGGTACGTACAGTCACATTCCATATATTCATGGATGTAAATTTCGTGACACATGGGCTAGTCACAAAAATAACAAAAATAGTATCCCACTAAAGGTTCCGTAGAGATTGTCATTAAATGAATTTTTTTTCTTCCTATATATGTGATAACCTACACTAAATTTAGTGACAGGGTCACTATTTTTTCCCTAAGTGTCACTGTGGAAAAATTTAGTGTAGGTTATCACTCTTTTTTTCCTATATATATAGGAAAAATATTCATTTAATGACTTATCTTATCCTAAACCCCCACTAAAATAATCCACTATACTGTACTCTATGAGGCCATCCACAGACTCCTGTTCCAAAGTGCTGATTTGGAGAACAAATTTCTCTATGCATGAAGACAAGATGTATCTATGCAAACACATCAATGCAGCATGAAAAAGTGGAACTGCAATACAAGAGCAGTTCAGTTCCATTCAACAGGCAAAGGCTCAAGCAATTAGTAGTGTCTGTCATGTTGCTGAAAAGCTTTTCAAGTTGAGGACTCCAGAACAGTCTCAGAAAGCATAACATTTTCTAAAAATGTACAAGAGTCTCAACTCTGTCAATGTAAACACATCATATGGAGTACAGCTCAGCTTACCACTTGCTTTAGTTGCCGTCCCAGGAAGAGCTGGAAAATCCTCACTGTGCATCTGGAATCCAGGTACACTCTCTACTGGCTTTGACAGTTGCCCAGCTACAGAGGCAACAAAAGAAGCTACACATTTTGTTGGAGAAGTACTTGTAGATGGGTTTGTATGTAAATGCCTAACAATAGGGCGAAGTGTTACTCCAATAATATGACTGTGCAGCCTTCCACACTGCTGATGAACACCCACTGTTTTATCTTTGTCACTAACGTATGGTGCTGTGTGCGCAATTTACATAACTTGAAAGGCACTGAAAACTGACTATACGCTACATACATCATAATCAGAGAGCAGAAAAAAATAAGCTACAATGTAGACTAAGTGGCATGCAGGATGTACTTACGAAAAGAAAATGTTGCCATTAACATACATGCAACACAAAATACCCCGTACTACACATGGGATGCATGTATCTGATACTATGCATGAGGCATTGTGTCAGACATCCATACCAAGGTAGCTCAAGGACAGTTTTAGAAACCATTGTCCATTTGGAAAAAGCCAGCATTGTCTATAAAAACTCCAACAGTTCTTGATACACAAGTACTTGCACCTCTACATGCATGTAATAACAACTGGATGTCTGCACACAATTGTGACATCAATTCACTAAAAAGAGGTTGAAAGCTAGAATAATAACAGGTAACATACAGGGTTCTTTGGCAGGAGAAACTTTTACAAATTGGTTGAAAAAAGGTATGAACCTAATTCACTAACAACATAGAAACATGCAAGACTCTAAACCGAAAGTAATGAGTGCAACCTACGTACATGGCTGAGACTATCATACATGTCTACAGGAAGGTTTGGTAAACTGCTACTGGCAAATGTCTTGCCAACAAGAGGAGGCAACATCCACAATTCCTAGTCTCTTGCGAAGTGAGACTACACAATCTTTATGTTGTTGTGTGTCAATGGAGAAGATATACTTGGAAAGGGGTGTAACCACTAACATCTCACTTTGGTACAATACAAAATCAACACTCTACACGTAACTTAGTAAGGCTAGTGGGTAATAGACTATATTAACTGGTCTGAGCAATGACAAATTGTCCCCAGTGTGATGCGATGTCATTAGGCACGACACACTTGGGAACTGTACAAGCTCTGCAGGGTGGGACAGAGAAACATGGGTGAGTTTACACCCACACAGTGCAGTGCATACATAGCTGCTGCTGTGCTTGATTGTAGAAAGGCCTTTTTGTCACCACGGGTGGACCACTTTTTGTTCTCCTTTCATACACACTCAATTGAAAAACTGTGCATACCAAACAGTATTATTTCCTCCAGTTTGTAGCAATATCACTATATAGGCAAATTTACACACGACTGTTTGCTGCATGAATTCTTCCCGCATACAATTGCCAGCTCCAAACCTACTCCAGGTATCACGTACAATACATGAACACTGTGAATACAGTGAACAAGTACCACAAAAATACATACCATATCCAGGTCGCTGTGAGATAGCACTGGAGGTGATCAAACCACCTGCACTGTCATGGCGTGCTCTATTGCCTATGGAAAGCACTGGGAACTCTGATGGGTCAAAACCTTGGCTGGAAGAATCCGAGACTGGAAACAAAATTGAAGAAACATGAGTAAAGGTCAATGAACTACTGAGTTGCTGCGTGATCATAAAGCAAAACAAAAGCTAAAAAAGTGAACTACATACATAGATACAGTAAGCTGTGAAATGTTAATTACAGCTTCTATGCAGTAATCAAGTACTCGCTCTAATTATCCGAACGGTCAAAAATAATTCGTTCGGCGTTAAATAGAAAGCAAATAAATCTCGCACGTCGTTTGTTCCAGTGTAATTACAACGGATTAGAATATTATGGAGCAGGGCATTGGAATTGAAATGCTGGAATTGAAATTATTCTGGAATATTGCACTTAGACAAATAAAGGTGAATTGAATGATTCAATGCTACATCCTCAATTCCAATGCCCTGTAATATGGAGACAACGAAGACGAAACAGCAGTCGATATTGACCTTTGCAGTGAAGATGCCCCCTCACTCATCCGTGCATCGCCCTTCACTGGCAACGAAGAAATCACTAGTGGAAAAGCGTCGGCCAGGCCTTCCCCAGAAGTAGAAAATACCACAATATCTTGCTTAATTCTCGTGGTAGGTGTCCAACTATAGGTCTATCGTCAACATCCTCGTCAGCTCTAGTGTCACTGTGCTTTCTGACAGCGATCGCAAAACGATCTTCAGCGTTTCCATGTTCCCTTTCCACCACTCAGCGTTTCCATGCTCCCTTTCCACGCTTGTGTACACCGCGTGGCATGGCCGTTCGGTTGAATAGAATGAGCAAGAAAATTCGAAATTCAGCATGTTCAATGAATTAGGAAGGAACAAAATTATCAAAATATGCCATTCGAGCTATTAGAATGTTCGGATAATTAGAGCAAGTACGGTAACGCTTAATGTCTTTCTCAGGTTCCACACACTCCCTAAACAACACATTATATGAAGACTTTGGCCAAATACATGTACCTCAATACAACAATAACTAGGTCACTTGTGTACATGTACATGCACATGAATGGACATATACATGCACGTTCCCAGCTGTAAGTATTTTCCACTGTTGACAATTTGCAGTAATTATCCATTACAAAAAAGGACAGCAGGGATAGCAGAGAGGCTAGTACACATACATGCATTTGTTCCATAGCCGGAGGAGATGGGGCTCATCATGCCCTGGGCTGATCGGCCTAGTCCACCATACGCATTCATGGGAAGAGCACTGCAGACAACAGAAACTTAACAATAATTTGTAGCACCAACCAATGGTAGACAATAGTAGTTTAACTCTTTATTTTCTATTTACACCAACTGGTGCCATCTGACTTCGGCTGCATGATGTCACTTGGCGCAATGCACTTGGAAACCACACAGGATGCTGTAGATATGCATGGTGGCTAATATGGCGGGTTGCAGAAAGGCCTTGGTCGGCACTGAGTAGCCAGTTCTCTCTCTTTTTTTTTTTTTCGAGGCTAACCACACCCCAAGTGGAAAGAAAACAGTGTACAATTTCAAAATACGTACTTGCACATCCAAGCATTTACAGAAGCTAGACTATAAAAGTCTGGATGGTAAAGCCACTCAGTACTAGCCTCATTCCCAGGCTCTCCCTGCACGTGAACAAAAAATCGCTTTTCCGTACTGCAAACCACGGTAACTCAGGAGTGGGGCCTGGGAACAAAGCTAACTCAGTGCAGTTGGCAAACACTGTGGTTGCATGCTGAATACAGAGTTTACACAAGTCATGCAACTGTGTGCACGAAACTTGTGTGGCCTTTACTTTCTCCCCTCAGCTTTTTATTTTTCTTTCCACTTGGGGTGTAATTTTGCACATCACAAGTGTAGAAATCACCTTTTAGAGGCTCCATCTCTGGCACTGTAGACAGTTTTCAGTCTGGACAGATGTCAACTGGTTGAGAGCCTGACTATTAAAAGCTTGCTAGTTCTGATGGATGGGTGTGGTTAGGGACACAAGTCTGAACAGAATGGCTGAAAGCACCCTGCTCCCATTACTATATGCAGTTCACAGCAAAAGTCAAAACAGCACATTGAAGGTATCAATAGGCTAAAAATGGTTTGTAGATACTGACAGTCAGCAATTAGATGGTGTGATCGTGAGCGAACCCCACACTAGGGAGTTGAATGGTGGATTTCTCTATATACATTATAGACACACACACAAATACATCTGTTGTTTGTAATCCATACACATGTGTTTGAGACTGTAATTTAACACAACTGCAGACCATTTTCACTCTGCAAGCTAACTACCAGCATCACATTTACTTGTTGAGCTACAGAGCAACATATACCTTCCAATGGCTGAGGACAGGCTTGAAGGTCTTGCTGGTGGTTTTGTCCCGACCACTCCTTGCCCACTGCTCATCAGGCCAGTGCGTCCACTACCCAATGGAAGAATACCACCCCTACAAGAAGACAAAAGCCAATACCCCGTCTTAAAGGACACCCCTGAAATAAGGACACCTTGGTTAATCAGGATACTTGGAACAAGTCCTTCCGCAATGTTGCAGCTGAGTGTCTAAATATCTGTTGTCAGACTTGACAGGAGAACACAGGTTAGTGTTAAAGGTGGACTTACAGATTGCAAACAATTCAACAAAGCATTCCAGTTGTAAAAAAAATGAGTGAGTCCAAACGTCCATGAGTCCACAAGTTCGCAGTCATATTTATTTTTAGCTACATGTGACCTAGCTTTCTGTGACATTCACAGCCAATGTAAAACTCCTCAGCTCAACTGATAATGCAGTCCCCCCACACCACACAGCATCAGATGCTTGTGACACAACACAGACTCTACAAGCTCGATGCTGCGTGACTCGACACTATTCAGGTAGCTAGCTAGCAGTTCATTATGAACCACTGTGTATATAGGTAGAAACAAACTTGATCTAAGCTCGAGAGATAGTTGAGCCAGAGGCTTGGGGTTGGTGGAGAGTGAGACTATCCACTCAGGCTTGTACAGCCAATCCATCCCAGACCCACAACCCTGTTCACAGAGGATCTCCATTCACAATAGGCAGTGTATCCGATCCAAAAGAGAAAGACAGCTGAAATTGGCTAAGGCCTCTAGCCTGGCTGTTACAAGCACACTTGCTTCTGCTCCTCTGCTGTGGATTAGTGGCTCAGTCTGACTGCTAATCAGAAGGTATCAAGTTTGACCCCCAGCCGGATCAGATACCTGCTGGTTTTCTTTCTCTCTCTCCACAGCGTACATCAAACTAGCAGTTCAGTTTTATTCAGATAGTCCTAGCCTAAGCAGACAAAGTTCCAGGTCAGTCCAAAATGTTGCAAGTTGTACTGTTCCTGTGCAATTCCGAAGTTCTGAATATTCATAAGTATTACTGTGACTCCTCCGCTCTGAGGCTCTGGTAGCAAACATTGGCCCTTATGCATCACACTAAGCACAATGCCACCAACACGTACTACCAGTAGGAAGGCTCACTGCGACATCTAAATATGGCATTCCAACTTTGTGCTTCTGAAGGTCTAACTACATACAAATATGTATACATACATTCATGAATCCGTGCATGCATCCAAAATACAGTACCTTGTAGGAGGAGGAGAAGGGGCTCCCAACTGTGGAATGCTTCCCATACCAGTCATTGTACCATAACCACCAGGTGTAGAGTTGGCACGGCTAACTGCATACTACAGTCATATTGTGAGGAAATAACTTAATCATGACCTGACCAGTTAAACTACAGAGGACATTTCTGTACCTGAGATCCACCTCCAAGAGCTCTATTGCCAGCAGGATGGATGGATAGCCCTTGCATTCCTATTAGTGGAGTGAAGTAAAAAGGGACTGCATACAAAAGGGAAACCATTCTCCTACATAGCCACTACTTAGCAAACACTTCTCTCCCCTTTTACAATAAGCAAAACTTAATAATACAGAATCATGAGTAACACTAGACATGCACAGGCACAGTGGTGTCATACCCAGGCCTTTGAACAAGTTTTTTTATACCATTTACTTCATGAAGAGAATGGGATGGAAGTGTAACAAACCATTCTCACACATTGTTAAGCGCATTTTGCTTATAAGCGCACACTTGCTATTTGGCACTGGTTTGCGTGCAGTCACTGTATAACTCTAAATAAAGCACAAACTGAATGCACCTCACTGTTAAGTACACTTTGCTGTTAGGCACTCATTTCCTTCCTGTTGAGCATAAACACTTCACAACACATGAGCACCTTGATGTCATATGGAAACTGGAGACATAACAACTTTACCAGGCCATCCATCACTTTCCATCACAAGCAGCGAAAGCTGTGGTGGAGGCCTGGGCATGAGGCTACACAAACAGTCTTTGCTTTCAGAATCTGTTCCATGTGCTAAACATCCACAGTTTTCGGAAATACAAAGTATGTTTTTATCTAAAATATTGTTCACTGTTTTCGATGTTTACTGAAAGCAGAATGAATAAAGAGGCCCAAACAAAACCTTTCTGACATCACTATACTACAGCAGAAAATACAACTTGGTGTCTTTTACAGTAGTTTTACCTGACACTGAAGGCATGGCAGATGCATAAAGGTTGGTTTGGGCAGGAGCTCCTGGAGCATACAGACTATGAGCAAGCTGCTGTAAAGAGTAAATCATACACACCATAATTATGATGTATGTATTTATGTATAATACAGGTCCACAATAGCTCCACAACAGCACATCAGACAAACATAAGGTTTGAATTACTCAGAGTTTGCATACTGCTAGTACCTCAGGAAACTTGCTCTGCCACTAATTAACACATAAAACCACACTGTCTGCATACAAAGTGGGAACATCATCTACCAGGTATCTCCCATTGGTATTCACTATTCAGCAGGTGTTAGTCCTTCAAATTTGCACACTCAAACATTGAAAAGGCTAATATTGAATAGGCTACTTTTGGAATGCATGAATACATGTACATCACCAGCAGTATATATGTAACTTACATCTTTTTCCTGCCTGGAAAACATTGACTGGTTTAAATACATTGCATCCAGTAACAATCAGGTACACCTGTATCAGAGATATAGGATCATTTCAGTCGGTAGAATGGTTCAGTGGTTCTATCAATGTGTACATGTACATATCACCGACAATTGTATGGGCAAATCTATTTCTCTCAGCATCAAAACTGGATGATAAAACTCATTCTATGCAGTCAAGTAGATGTTGGGAGGTGTGAGCACATTCTCAACTTGTTCTCAGGCTCTCCCAGGCTCTCCACCTCCTTAGCCGTAAGAACAAGGCTACATAAAATCAGTAGCTGAATGCCAGCAAGTTAATAAAACTAGCTTAGGTCAAGAGCGCATAAGAACAGGCGGCTAGAGTAAGAGTGTGTACCTCCAATAGAAGCCAATAGTCCGGTCAAAATTATTGAACCATACTAAAATAGAACACTGTCTATGCACAGCTGCGCAGGATGTGTTACTATTTTTAGTACTTGTGGTAAATTCCAACCAGTTTCAAATTTTACGGAGTTACACACTCTTACTCTAGCCGCCCATTCTTATGCACTCTTGCTGAGGTAGAGGAACAAAAACACCTATTTACCTACATTATATGGTACATACCATCATGTTAAGGTGGCACGCTAGTCACTCGGTGGAGGTTAACGAAAACATAAACCTGGGTTACAGTCAGGACCTGGGTTACTCCTAGTTTCAGGGTTAGGGTTGCTTTGCCTAATTTTCAAAAGGGTTTTAGTAGCTCATTAATATATTCATGAACCCCAAATCGCCACTCGATGAACGCATCGACATGCTCACTCTAGGTAGCGTCCTAACCACCAATGTATCTCAAATCAATCTATGTCAGCTTTTGTCCACAGCTACTCTCAAAGTCAGGCTAGACTCATGTTTGTCACTACTCTTGGAATGGACAACTTTGACTGCACCAAAATGAACGCACATTTCAAAAAATTCACAGTTTGTCTACAGGAGGGGCTCATTCACGAGTGGAAGCAAGCATCACTAGCCCCACCTCTCCCCCTTATGTCGCTAAACAACTCACGGCTCTGTTCCACACACAAACACCGTTCAGCTCCAATGAGTACCAGAGCATAGCACCACTGATAAATTGCGTATTCTAGTTAAAGCCCAGCCCAGTACTCGAAGCACCGGGCAACGGTCACCAACTAGGCTAGGCATACGGCCGCGAGACCTGGGCCGGCTCAACAAATACAGTCTTGGCCACTGTGGCCTTTCTGCTGCTTCTAGACACAAGCTTGCTTTCACAAGCAGGCATTACGCACTACTCACAGCAACTGACACTACAGCACTCTACTAAACTCCTTTTTTGTGTTTTTTTTATATTTTTTTTTAAGTCGATCTAAGCTTATCTTCAAAGTTCCGACCACCACATGAGGGGTGCTGCCAGGCCACATCTTAACTAACTTAATTATAAACTGATTATTGGATGCCAATGCCGGCAGGAAATGGGGAAAATCCCCAATTTTACGGACAGTGAACGGTTGAAGACTCCCAAAACGGATTGTGCGCTAAAAGTTTTACAAAGACAAAGAATTCTATCAGCTTGGATTCCAGGTTTGTTGACCTTGAAAATACAGGGTAGCGTGCCACCTTAA
Organism: Agelas oroides; assembly: GCA_949130485.1. Lineage (NCBI taxonomy): Eukaryota > Metazoa > Porifera > Demospongiae > Agelasida > Agelasidae > Agelas > Agelas oroides. The sequence continues at coordinate 5,590,798 of OX422192.1, read as the reverse complement.
AAGGCAAGCAAATCCACAAATTATATGGCACAGCTATTCTACAAGCTTACTTCCAGATATGAAACATGTATTCATCGACTTCAACAAATTTTGTTAGTTGACATGAGAGCTGGGCATAGTGTCATTACTAGACCATCAATACACTGCAGTGGTTGAGGATCTGGGAACAAGTTTAATCTTGTGCACAGCCACCCCCTAGTCTCATTCCCAAGCCCTTCCCACACGTGACACAAATGGGCATGGCCTGGGAATAAGGCTACCTTCTTCCCTTGTCCCCCCTTCCCCCCAATCCTCTCCCTGACTAAAAGTTCTAGGTACAAAGATGAGAATGTGTATGCTAGTACAGTGGTAAATGACTGAGTTGAGTCCCTTTTCGATGCTGTTCTTTGTACTCTTCAATCAGTCTGGAACCCAGACCCTCCTGACCAGGCAAAGATTTGCTTGCCTGGAAGTGTCTTGAGCACTGGAAAGATTTGCTGAAATTGTAGTAGTACCTGACCAATAACGATGAAGATCTAACAACCAAGTTAGCAGAATGGAGAAGTGGTGCAACTCCAGCAAAATACTTCTAGCTACGTATATTATATATACACATGTAACCTGTTACCTAGGCAACATATAAGAATGTTGCTCATATCTTTCTTCTACAGTGATGTTGCCTAGGTAACAGGTTATATAATAGTTATATCCCTCCCTGGGGTGTGGTCTTGCACATTGGTGTCAGGCTACGCCTAACCCTAACCCCCCAGGGAGGGATATAACTATTACTTGTGTGACAAACAGAATTTGTTTTACAGGGGTTACCAAAGACGCCATTAGTGTTCTGAACAGAAGGAAAGTGCCTATAATTTGAACCTCTAACCCACACTGCAAACGTTGCTTAACCCTTCAACCTTTGACTGTAGTCATAGATAATATACCTCCTCCCATAGGTATATTATCTATGCTGTAGTGTGTATTGGTATGACCACCATTTGCCTCACTTCCATCATGTGACAGGTACAACATGTAGAATTTCCAGTTTATCCCTTTCATATTATAGACTGTCTCATAAGCCTGTTTAGGCTGGTTGCTTTTATGCAAGTGAGTGTATGGCGACCTTTAATACAGCAACTATACAAGCTCCTAATTTTACACCACGTGTGTACTGAAGTAGTGACCTAAAACAACGCAGGAAACTTCATATCACTTTAGATATACCTTCAGAATCCACTGCCCTGGACAGTAGACTGTCTTCACGTACGTACACTGTACTGTCGGTCAACGGGGTTTTTCGCAAAATTGGAACAATGTGCACGTGATGTTATTCGTATGTTGTTTGTGTAATCACATGACCGCGTCAGCTTCAGCTTTTTTGGTAACGTGTTCGTTGACTGTCTAGGTGAGAGCATAGGTCAGAGCATAGGTCAGAGCTACTCACCTGAAATTGCCACCACTTCGACGTGTAGATGCATACGTATGGAACGCCGTGTACCAGATTCCACTAGTTTACGCAGTTCTATTACAGAGGAAGACTTGGAAGACGCGAGGCAGAGGCTGCTGCTCCACCAAGAAGAAGATGATGCTGAGTACACCACTCCACTCCCACCCCACCAGCCAGTTCGCAGTCAGGCTCAATATGGCTCCGTGAGTACTATCCAGTCGTCACAGACAACTAGACCTCCGAACCCCAAGCGCTACAGGCTGCCATTCCTCATTCTGCTTGTGTTTGACTTTGGACTGATTGTCTTCCTCTCCATCATTTGCTCAGTGGTAGGTAATACTTCACATGTTTCATTTTTCCAGAGTAGACTGTCAATATGTGGTTATGGTGAGGGACAGGACATTATGTTGGTGTGGTTTGTACACCAATTATATTGGGGGCATGAGGGCATGGCCTTGAATTTTAGACCGTTTTCAAGAACTTGGGCCAAGGCCCGCAATCACCATGCTACCATATAGCGCTAAATTTTCACGGGTCTCTAATTTCGCAAATTTGTAACTGCTTGCAAAATTAAAAAGTTTTTGACATGTGAACCACAGATTTCACGCCCTGCAAGGAACACTCTTTAGAGAGGTATCTTCAAAGTAGGCTGACAGCTGCGAGCTCAAGCAGACAACTGTGGCAGTTTGTTAGATAGAACTAGACTTGTATGCCACACCCATAGTACATTACGTGTGCAGCATACAAGTGGTTTAGACAGTGGATTCACGAAGTTGGAAATCTTCAAAAACCACTATATTTAGACCCTCAAAATTAGTGCTATACGGTACATGTGTCCTTTGTCTGACTAGCTGGCACACATTCAATGGATTCAGTGTTCACAGAATAGTTCCATTTAGCTTGATATGTTGGAATTTCTGAGCAAGTAGCTTGGTGTTATGACAGTTGTAAATGTCAATCATATACACCACTATAATAAGTTGTGCGCTAATAGTCTATAGTATACCCTAGTGGGCCTTGTAAAATGTTTTAACTATAGGTTTGATGAGCAACACAGCTAGCCTTATTCCCAGGCCTCTCCTGTTTTTTGTTCTTTGGTTTGCATCCAGTGCGGCACAAAATGAGGAAGGCCTGGGAACACTTATCACATGATGTGTATTCAAGTGAACATAGAGTGGACATGGGTAAGGGGGGGTGCCCAACTACCAATTTGTGCGCAATGAATCTGAACGCAAGTTTCTTTCCGTTTAAGTTGAGTAATCTCGATCTTGTGAATGTCTTAGGTCCTGCACTCGAGGATGAAGACTAGTACATTACTTGAACGTGGACCCTTCCTTCCTGTATATACCTTGCGTCCACCTGACATCATTCACGTGATAAGTGCTCCCAGTCCTTTCCCATTTTTCACAGCTCTTCCACTTCCACTTTCATGTGAACGCAAGCCAAAAAAGAATTAACAAGGAAGGCCTGTGAACAAATTATGAGCTAAAGCACAGCAAGATGCTTGTATAGATACTCTGCTTCATGAGAACACAACCGATCCTAAGGGAGACCCAGACCTAGGACAAGTGATCCTAAGGAAACACGTGCCCCTTGGAGAAGTGTTTATTGGACAGCTGAACCTAAGACCTTGCGTTTTAATGGGGAGGACATCCCATCCAGGGATACCAGCTGCACGTAGTCTACCAAAAATTTTGTTCATCTGTGTACTTGTTCTGGCCAAAATTTTGTGTGTACCAGCTTAAGTCAACAGATTACGCAGATACATTTTGCCCTGTGCTTTAGCCATACGTGCTCTGATACAGATTTCCTTTGGTAGTTAGGTGTAAAAGTTTGTCCATGACAGCTTAGCCATAGTAGCTTCCTGGGCAGGGTGAATGTGTAGTCTTGTAAGGTCTGCTTTTGGCTGCCATCATTATACAAGCCGTGAGCATAAAGGCATTGTACATAATTGTATACATGGCACTCGCTCAGACTGACCCTTACACTATTTTGTATTTTCCTACACAATTTGGTACTTATACCACTATGAACAAATTTTACTCACTAGACTCTTTGGGGCAGGGAGAAATAAAAGTTGGGGGAGTTGGGGGTAGCCTTTGCACAGCACTTGTCTTTCATTCAGCTGGTAATATCAATTTGCCTAAGCCATCTACAGACACATTCAATGGTGGTCGTAAATTGAATGCGAGTTTCTTTTTAGTGACTGCAGTCAGTTGCTCATTATGCGAGAGCCTTGCCTGACCAATCACATTCTTCGATCACCTCTTGATGGATTTGACCAATTACTCGAAGACTTCTTTCCACCAAAGCACATGCTCAATATTAAGCAACCACTCAATACCAATTCCAGCTATCCTCAAAGAACCTGATAAAGATGCTAAATTCCAGCAAATTGACCCATTAAAACATAATGCACTTTAAATATTGGTCCTACCCCTCCCAGAGCAGGTACGTATGTCTACCATGACATTCCATGGCACTGGCTACATGAGTTCAACAATGCTCCGGAAGACTCAATTTAGCATTCTAGAAAAGACTTTTACTACAGTACACTAAGATGTCATATACATGTACACATTTGCTAGAGATGAGGAAATTTCCTGCAATAACTGCATTGAGTCACTAAGTTTGTAAACTTAGATTCTGTTTGTAGTTTTCTGGGTCTTCACTGGCTTCAGCAGGTTTATTCCCACTAACCCACTTTGTCAATTCCCACTTGGTCAATTCCCATTGGTCAATTCCCACTTTGTCAATTCCCATTGGTCAATGTTGACAAAGTGGGAATTAACAAAGCGGGAATTGTACACTTTAAAAATTTTTGAAAATGTGATACTGTCTATATGAACTATAAAGGTGAATACACATCAGTATTTGTAAGCAACCTTGGAGAATAAATGATGCCTCCTTAGAAGTCAGAAAGAATGACAGAAGGATTAAGGTGAAGGCCATTTTCTAGGCAGCATTCTTTGAGCTTTGCGCAAAAATGCTGAACCTTGATACTGTTGCTGTAATGATTGGCTTTTATACGCCTACCAACTGAAAGGTATTGATAGTCAAGACTTGAGATAAAAGCTTCAAGCTGGAACAAGTGTCCCATGAATGTTTTCTCTGAAGTTGTGCTTATCAGGAAGTTCACTGATGCACTCAAAAATTCACTGATCTATAACAGTGGTTAAAAGTATATAAAATGGTAAATCTTCCCACTTCCTCAATTCCCACTTCCTCAATTCCCACTTTGTCAATTCCCACTTTGTCAGCATTGACCTAATGGAATTGACAAAGTGGAAAGATACCAGAGGGCCTGAGAGATCTGTCACATGCACTGATGTCAGGTAGACGGAGAGTAGATACACGGGACCAGTGCCCAACAAAATTCCTGATGTCCTCCTTTGGCCATCCAAAGACCAGAAACTAGAAGGTTGCAAGGGGACACTGATATATTGTTACTGGGATATTTGATATACTAAGGCACTGATCAATATAGAGGGTATGTCTAATTTCTGTCTACCTGACATCCTCACACAGGGCAAGAACTCCCAGACCTTCCCCATCAAAATGCTCGAGGCAGTGAAGGCTGGGAACAAAGCTAGTTGTCTTGTGCAACACTGTCTTTGAAATAATCTTGTTTCTCTTTTAGACACCAATTTCACAAGCTATTGATGGTAGCAATATTACCGCATCAGCTGCAGACTACTTCAACATGAGCATTGACCGGAACTATTTTGATCTTGTTGTGAGTTAGCATATATGTGCTTATGCTAGGGAAATATTTATGTTTTACTGTGAATATATGGATTTGAATCGTGGGATGTCATTTATTTGCCTGGATGGTCTCATCTTGTGTAGCTAATTGGAAGTGGAAGGTTCACACTGAATGTCCTATTCTATCTGGTGCTGGGCTGGGTTACAAGACTTGTCATAGCAGTAAGTTCATCACAGTTTCAGTGAGTGGGTATCGTTAAGGAATGTTACAGTATATATAGCATTTGCAATCTAGCCAACAAGAGGAATGAAGTAAGTTATGCATGCTGTAAACATGTGGAATTTACCCCCACAAAAAATTCATCGAAAGCGTTCAGAAATGCAGATATGCCTGGTATCACAAAGGGTGTGGCTTGCAGGATAAGATGCATCATTGTTTATCAAGACTTTAAAGAACCCATCAGCTGAAGATACGCCAAATGTTGTGAACCTTTTACTCAGGCAACATTGTAAACTGATGGCCATATTTTAGATAGGGTTTATTTTGTAACAAACGAGAAGATGAGTGCTGCAATAACAACTAGTGGAAATGTAGAACATTTTGGGGTGAGCCTGAGTGAGCAGCGCAGAGCAGCATCATTTAAATTGGCTAGCTAAGACCTCACCAGTGCATTGCCAGGTTACAGTATACAGATCATGCATGTCTGCAGCTAGCAGGGATCAATTCAGGCCTCCTGCTGACCTTTATTGACTTCTGTTGGCTCTGGACACACGCCTGGCTTGTCATTCATAGCTAATTCTTACACAAATAGGAGATGAGTCAAAAAGTTGCTACACATGATAAATTCACTGTCAGCTATATACAACTTGAGCGATCAAAGATTCTCTGCCACCTTCAGCGTTCTGTAAGTAGCCAGGTTTGTCTTCACAACTTCCAGCCCTCATACAGTAAACGTTCACACTCCAGCTATTCTTCCCAAGCGTCTGCTTGTCATCTTCACCCACACTGCTCGGGATGGAAAATAGTTTGCAGAGCAAAAATGTTACTTATTGTCCGCACGCCGTGCGTGGTAGCATTAAATTGTAGTGTTGACAGACATATGGAATACGTACGACAGATAGTAATAATATAATATGAAAAATCCACCGTTCGACTCGCTAGTGTGGGGCTCGTTCAGGCTTGCCCCAATTAATGGTACACTTATCAGCAGACTGCGAAGAATAGCTTCCACACCCAATTTACTATAATTGTGCAGTGTTTGCACCACACTCCTTGTACAGCTAGACTTGATGCTCCCCCTTTTTTCTGTCTGTCTTGTTCGTTTCTACAGTTTACTACGCTTCTGTCAGCATTCTACGTTCCTGTCAAGGCATATTATGTACGTGAGTTTTTATATGGTAGGATATGTAATTACATGTACTATGGGGCAAGTCTGAGCAAGCTGTAGCTTTGGAGAAAGTTTGTTGTTGGGTAGCACAGTGCTTCATGCTTGGACTTAGATATACTAGCTAGCACGTATGCCAGCTAATGTAGCTCTCAATAAGTCAACCAGGGGAAAGACAATCCTCACTGAGGTAAGAGGCCACACACGCAGATTATGCAGTCATTTATCTGGCCAGGACGTCTACTGTACTGTATACACGTAATGGCCAGGCAGCTTTCACTAGTTCAAACTATATTCAGATGCAACATCACAGAAATTACACAGAACTTGTACAAGCAATTATCGAATGTTGGATAATGCCTGTCATATTTGAATGGAGTCATGTGACTTCTTATTATGTAAGCATGTTGTTATGACAAAGAAAACGTTTTGCTACCTCCCCTATCATCTGTGGACTTATAACACTTGCTCTCACTCATGTCAATCAGGCCAACTAGTATCATACTGCTATTCTCAAACAGGTGTAGAAGCAGCCGTTTGTCCACATCCACTCAAGGAAGGAGAGACTTCTTCCCCCTAAGCACCTAGCCTTATCTATACTAGAAATCCATCACCTACCATATGCAGGAACAATCAACGAACCACATCTCCCTTAAAAGAATGGCCTAGATGTTATGCAAAGTCTCCCACTGCGCAGGACCCATTTTGGCCAATACCAGGCCTCATCAGCTGTGCTGGGGTGACTGGGAGATTGGAACTGCTATCTCATGCACAGAATGCGGTCAAGGGACTGGCCTCATCTAAAATGGTTGATAGAAGCTCCTGTAACGATGCAGGATCTCCTGACGTTTTAAAATATCTTACTTATAGTAAGTATCAGTACAACACGAGACAGTGGGCACTCAGCACATTCTCTGTTACAACACTCAGCTAACAACACGAGGTAAGTGATACAAAAACGCAAGGGCTACCACTCAGGTAAAGGTTACATAATGTTGCATAATAGTGAGTAACGGCATGACAATTCCCCCTCCCCCCCCCCCCCCCACCTGAGGTAACAGTCATCCTCAACAACAAGAGCCCTACAAAAATTAATACTACAACTACAAAATCTATAACAATAACAACAAATAAAGTGCGATGTTCTACTGCAAAACAGTTTAACAGGAGGACACAACACTTGCGTGCTTCTGGCGTGTCATGGATCGAGTGACGGGCCTCCTCCACTTAGCAGGTGCACAGTCACTTGGGGAGGGAGGAGTAGAGGGCTGGTTTTACCACTTGGGATGTTTCTTCTGCCCAGTCCATGTGGTATCAGCTAACTTGGCATAGCAAGGCCAAACACAGTTAAGGGAGACTAACGTTGAAGGGCCGTTTGGACGGCCGACAAGCTGCACCTCTGCATTAGTAGCAGTCAAACTCAGGACACGATATGGGCCATGAAAAGGGCGTGTGTGCTTCCAGCTTTCCCCTTGACTTCTCCTGGCATGTAGACCATCACTCAATCTCCCACCTTCAAGTTAACGGCCTGAGGATTCCGATCATAATATCGCTTCTGATGCCATTGGGCAGTCTCGATATGCACTTTTGCAAGTGTCCATGTCTCTGTAAGATTAATCATCAGTTCAGTGTTGTAGTCCTCAAGATCTGTAGCATAATGTGCTCCTGGTATGAGATAGTGTACTCTCTGTTGGGATCCTGGGGTCCCTACCATAGAGGAGGAAAAACAGTAACTATTTGGTCGACAATTGGGCGGAGACACAATATGCAAAAAGCAAGTATGGAAGGTGCCGATCCAGTCATGGTTCTGTTTCTCATAGCATTTCGCTATCATGTTTATGAGTGTCGAGTTAAACTTCCCGTCAGTCTGTGGGTGATAGGCTCTTTGCAAATTACCAAGATCAGCTCGGACAAGAAACTCATCTTTCTTGGTGACGGCATTGAGACATCATAAATCAACGCAGAAATGAAGACTCCCATCCTTTTTTGGAACAAGCACAAGTGGACTTACCCAAGGTCTAGTTGAAGGCTGTATCACTCCCTGTTCCTGTATTTCATCAACCATTTCTGCTATCTTCTCACGGTGCACAGCAAGAGTGCGGTATTGATCAGTGGATGGTTATCAGTATCGATCACCTGCTGCTCTAGATCAGTGCAACCAAGCTCTGAGTTATCAAGAGCGAAAGCATCCGTGGCATCAGCCATCGGCTCCTCAGCTATGCCATCTCTTCTGGACTCACACTACGAGCAGATAAATTCAAAGCATCAAGTAGCCGCTGCAATCACTCGGGGGTGTTAATTAGTACGTGGACTGGAGCACATCTCCCAATGACCCAGACTCACCAATAACCACTTCACTAGGCACATGGAATGGTCTGACAGCACCCAATTGAGCTCCCTTTTCTAATCGTGCTGGAATACCCTGAAAGTTGTGCACTGGCATTAGGACCATACCATCAGAATGTATAGTGGCAAGAGTCACTTGGGTGCCAAGTCCTAGAGGCTCAAGGGGTGGCTCAAAGAGTAAAGACTCACTCTTAGGGGATTCATCATCAACATGTGCTTTGAGAAAACGCCCTTTCTGACTGGGAATGGTGGTGGACTGCACCAACCAGTCACAAGCAACCTTCATCTGAGGGTCATGCACTGAGGTCAATGGCTGTCCACTTGCTCTCAAATTGGAAATGCCAAGAAGGGGTATGACACTCATACCCAGATGGCACTGCTGCTCATGATCAGGCTGCACAAATATAGGTATACAGGATAACTAACCATCAGCTTCAATAGTGGCTTGCAGCTGAGCAGTAATGACCAGTTCTCTACCTCCCTTACCTTCTCTACCTCCTGTCCTTCCCATACAGTCTCACTGTTGGTCTCTCCAACACAGGTATAGGATGTCCCTGCTGCACCAGATGTCATCCAATCTCATGAGCATAAGTCACGATGTGATAGTTGACTGGGCACCCGTATCAACCATAGCACAGACGGGTACTCCCTCAATCCGAACATCAATATAGACAGTAGGTCCAACAGCTCCCTGATTATGCTCTGGTGTTGTGATGGTGCACACAGCACCACTAACATCACCAAGTCATCCCTGCTCATGGCGAAGCCTGTGTTGGGCACGCAAACTCTCTAACTATTCTTGCGTCAGATCTGAGCACTGGTTAGCCCTTCCAAGGCTGCCGTCCGAGAGGTTGCTGTAGCTGATGAACAACCAGGGGCTTCAGAACAGTTACTTGTTTGTTGACAATCTGGTGCGAAATGTGCTTGGTTTTCCACAACGATAACAATGTTGTCTCGAGATGGTCTAGTGGGAGATCTGGAAGGGATCCTGGGGGGTCCTGTCTCAGATTCAGCATGCACCTTCAACTTATTGGCCTGGCGTCATTGGAGGTTGCTTTAGCGTGTGATCGTTCTTCTTGGCATTGTTTGTGCCTTCACTACGAGCTGCAGCAGATGCCGCTCGTGCTGCTCAAGCATCCGGGCACGGTCATACTACTTATGAAAACTTTCTTCTGGTTTTGGTGCCTCAAGATTCTTTTGCCATCCAATGGGCACATGGAGTGCTTGGAAAAAATGACCTTTCAACAATCGATCAAATACCTTTCCTGTGCTAGAAGGAAATACTTTTCATCCCAGCCGTTGCAGCTCAATGCCCAGCTATTCAATCAACTCCTCTCCTTGGGACTTGTGATGGAATTCAAGGCCACAAAGTTCCTCGATATCCACTGGGCGAAATCTCCTCTGCAGAGCTTGAGATGCTTGCTCATAACTGGCACGCTCAGTTCTTCTGCAGAGGGACATCCCACAATGGACATCCCTGGGACATTCCTGAATGCTGGTGTGACTTGATGTCCGGAGGATCCCACAAGGGACATCCCAGGATAGTCCTGCACATTCCTGAAGACTGGTGTGACTTAAATGGTGTCTGGAGGATTCCACAAGGGACATCCCAGGACAGTCCTTAGGGTTGGTGTGACTTGGTGCAGTCTGATAGATCCCATGGTTGCATAACTGTGTGTTGTGTGAAACACAATTGAAACCACAACTTCTAAGTACAACTAAACAACGACTGTGAACAATTTATTGATATATAACCAGAGTTCTTTAGCTTTAGCAATGTACAATAGGTTAGACATAAAATTTGATTTTTTCATTTTCCTGATGATTTTTGATGACTTGGATAACTTTGAAAAGTCTGTTCACACACTTCAGTGGCAACCTAATAAACAGAAAGAGAAGCGTCCCAGTCAGGAAAGGTGGGTCACATCATTTGTCTACATGACCAGCCATGTGAATCTTGCCGATCACTCTTCTTGCATGTAAGGGACAAATTTTTTCGAACTGGATTTTGAGCAAATTTGCGCAGAAGACAACCATCATTATAGCAGATGAAACCTGAACAAGGAGTGAGAAGCCTTGGTCATGCAGAATTGAAATACTATTGGTAAGGATGTTGTAGGCGCTGGCTTGTTATTTACAATCAAGCATGACTGACGTCTCAGGTACCATAAATACTGAATCTATGTAATTATATCAAGGATTGGCTTCTGCATTGGAGTTTGTTGACATTTCAGCTTGGGGTATTAGACAAATTCAGTCCTCAGCCAGATCTGCATCGTTTTGTCATCTTGTCAGGACTGGAGGTTGCTCAGGCTCTCAAGCAGGATCTTGTCATAAATCCTCCATGGTATTTCTGGAAGCCCATTACCAACCAACACCTTGGAAGTTTTGATGCTGCCAACTTTGATTGGGTGACCAGCCTGCACATTAATGACTGGCTAACTACTTGTATCCCCTACTGTCACTTTTGACCCACTCATTGGGGGCGGCCCAGCAAATTGTGCTGATAGGGTGTAAAGGTGGTGCATAATGCTTAATGCTCTGGTTCTCAAAACTCCACAGCCGGGAGTGCACCCAGTTTAGCCATGCAAAGCCTACTCCAGGGTGGGCGCTCATCCAAGTGAACTTTGACCCCATACAGGAAATTGGACCAAGAGTAGGGGGTGGGCACTCTTTTCACAGTTGTTAGTGGTGTCATCAGTAGTGGAGTGAGTGTTAATTGACATACACATGGGAATAGGGGAAGTGCAAGATGAAACTTGTGTATACATAATTCCAGAAGATCTGCTCTTTGGCAGTCTTGTAAGGTGCTCCGCTATGGGTGCTCTGCCCATGGGTGGCCTTTCATGAGATTAAGGTACTGGTGGTAATTACATGTAAATTTGGAGCATCTGCACAGTACTGGTTTCTACTTTTTCTCATAACAACCTTTTTTGGTGTGTGATTTATGAACATGTATTTTCGATCCTGCAGTGCTGGCAGACAGTGACTAATAACAGTAAAGATCCTGAAAAGATTTTATTTGGGCAAATTCCTGTCCTTTTGATGCTGTTTGTGTCTTTCGTACTACCATGGCTCATAGCGTTCTTCTTTGAGTTTAAGGTAAGAGGATGGAAATACCACTGAATACCACAACCACTAATTTCACTTAGACTATTACATGCTAGAAGTCATTCTGCAATCTGATTGGTCAATTGCTAGTACTTTAAATGACCTAGTCTCAGAGCCAGACCCTTGCACACGGAGAAGGTGGGTCTGGTAAACTTGCATACATACATGTAAACTCTTTATGGGATATGGCCTCCTTACAGGCTTCCTATGCAATAATTGAAGGTGTTGATTGGGTGCAAATAGGCTGTCCTGCCAGTGAAGATACATGTACTAGTACCGAAGCGACCGTTTGATAGTACCTTGGAGAGCGCCACTGCTACTTTTGGCAGGCAATTTTAACAGCGAATAGCAGTCCAGAACTGTGGTGTTGGCTAACAAAATTTGCGTGACTTTTGTCCATTAATTGCCGTGAATGCCTCGGCTACATCAAGCACGAGCGCCTCCAGAGGGCTTACAATAACTACAATGGACTTACGTCTGCTTCCGTGACTTCCACGCGCCAAAATTCGCCAATGAACGTAGACTACCGTAGCAAAGGGACTTTCACAGTTCCACTGCCCAGGTAGTGAAACCAAAGACTTCTGTCACTTTCATAACAGCTTTCCAGCTGCTCGACAATATCTAAACTTGTTGAACAATGGTCGCTTCGATTCTTGTATCAATCGCTGGTCCGTCAATCAAATTCGCCATGTTGTTATTATACGAACACGTGCCTTCGTGGGCAGAGATGTAATTACACAGTCATCAACCAATCAGATTCATCCCGCCAAAATTCCGCGGACTTCAAATTTGTATGTATATGCAAGTTTACCAGACCCTCCTCCTCCTCCACATGCGAGGGTCTGGTTCTGATACTATAAATGACCTAGACACTACGTATTCAAGACTTAGAGCACTGGCATTTACTTAGAAACACCAGCTAGCAATGTAGAACACTAATTAGAACACTGTAGCACTAATATTCAATTTTTCTCCAGTTGTTGATATTAAATTTGTCATGATTATCAGGGACCGCCTCACTTGCTGCTCACTCCTTTAAAAATTTCCTGGCACATCAGGCATCAGCCTGAATTTTCTTTGGTATAGGCGCAACTTTGGCCTTCACTGGCTTGCACCTTTTTAGCTTTCTCTTTTCCATGTGTTGTTTCTGAACTGTTTTGCATTCTTTTGTCTTTCTCCTTTCCATGTGTTGTTTCTGAGCTGCTTTGTATTCTTTTGTCTTTTGTATTCTCTGTCCAGAGAGTAGCTCTTTAGTCTTGTCTTCATTAAAAACTCCTGCACTATACTCAGAAGGGGCGGAACCGGCGGCAGGTACCGTCAGCCTCGCTAGCCTAGCCTAGCCTGTTTGGCTCCACCCAGTTCACAGCTTCGTGTGTACCATCGCTTCATCAGCAAAGACAGGACTTCGCTCCCTCAAGTGCAATATCGAGAATCGAATGATGCCATTGCAACAGTAGCTAGCTAGTACAATAGGCTATAATCTAAATCAGAATTTAGAAGCCCGCACAAAGCCTCATAAAACCCGCGCGCTTCGCGCTTGGATTTTATGTAGGCTTCACTTGGGCTTCTAAATCCCGTACATCCCTAGGCTTTGGTGTCTAACCTATATTTACAACACAGTTGCAAAAGGGTAACTGAAGTCAATCTATTGTTAACATCATGACAGACCTCAGTTAGCAAATTGGCTGTTAGATCATGGATCTCATTGTGATGGAAAAGCCACTTTCAGAGCATGTACTCTGGTGAACTTAGAGTCACAAGCACAATTTGGCATATGTGAGGGTTGCAAGTCATATCACTGGGCTAGGACATCATGGAAGGCACTCTTGTATAAGGAGAAACCGACAATTCACTTGCCAGTCAGGTCAGCCAGCTACATGTAGATGCTCCCTTCTCCTCAGCTAGAACTATGGTACTCTTGAGAGAACAGGGAAGAGATTGTGCTGGAGGCTGAGATAGACACTGTAATGTTTAGTTTATTATTATGGTGTTGAGTTTAAAGTTTATTGTCAATTATGTGTGATTGAGTCATGTGAGTTATCCGTATGCTAGCTGAGTATATTTGTGAGAAATGTTGAGTTTGATGAGGAATCCATGTGAATTGGAGGATCGCTTGAGTAGCTCTAGCCGTCACAATATTGGTGACAAAGGGTATCACAGGAGATCTTCGACGCTTTGACTGAGATGGGAGAACATTATAAAACTGCCCTCACTAAACTAGATGACTATTTCCTACCAAAGAAAAATGTCAACTTTGAAACATTTCAGTTTCAACAAGCCTATCAAAAGATCGACGACACAGTCCACCACGTTGTAACCTGTCTACACAAGTTAGCTGTTCATTGTGAGTTTGCAGATCTGGATAGGGAACTCAAGTCAGCTGTCATTCAAAATTGCAAGTTTAAACGCTTTAGAAGATATGCACTGAAGCAAAATGAATGAGCATGACACTAGCTATACCAAGATTTTGTCGAAAGCTCGAGCTCTAGAAGCCGGATTGAGCATGCTATGATGCAATATACATGCGTAACACACTGGTATAAGGCAGCTGAAGGCGTGCTTTGCTATCCAAACTGATGCCTGACACCAGTCTTCAGGGTAAAGCTAATTAGCCTAACAATAAAGTAAACTTACACAGCACTACTGATAATGCTTCATGACTGAACTCTGCAATGTTCTAGCTAAGGTGTACCTGCAGCACTGAACTCTAGGTTCCATGAACATTTTGTGGTGTTGTTTAGACTTGAATAAAACCATAGATAGTATATACCTTCAACGGGATTGGAAACATCTCACGTGATTGCATACTACCGTATAGTAACGGTTACGTACGCTCCGTGTTGCGCTTGGGGGGAAGACGAAGACAGGACAGTCGGTGTTTATCAGTGATTTTGTAATGTTAGAATGCTTCTTGCTGTCTTTTCACCTAATTTTATTGACAGTTACTCATCGTATAACATGTAGCGACAGTAAAGTAGCGCCGATTTTGGCGGGTGGGGCTCAAACGGCGGATTAAAAATGCTGAACTACCTTTGTGGGACTATAGAACATGCACTATAAACTTCAGGAAAGCGTTGTGTGTATAGAACGATAGCTCCTTTGCCAAATAATTCGGCTATGACCTCCGATACTCGATAGTGCTAAAGCACAAGTTGTTTTTTTGTCAGATGTGCCCTCCGGACTACTGTTGTTTGTGGGACTACTTAGCCTATTTTACAGGGAGTTGCCAAAGCTTGGCATGTGTAAAGGTAAGTACAGGCATTGTGCTGTTAGGTTGAAGATATTTGGCGTGTCTACTTGGCAGCCGGGAATGAGGCTAGGTCCATCTATTTTGGGGAAAGGGCGTGGCTCGCATCACTTAGCACGGTCTCAAAGACCAGCTACGGTTCTGGTAGCGCTTGAATACTTGGATTTACACCAAAAATGTTCCATTTTTGATGCTACAAGTTACCATTCAATGCTGATCACACAAAAAATAGTGATTTGCAGATCACAGCCATATTTCGCGCGAAACGCGGATGTGCATCACAATCTCAATGTTTCCAATCCCGTTCCGAAGGTATATATGATAAAACAGAGATTCTTACCAGTAGCTCATGAATATACATAGTGATAACAATTTGACCACAAAACAACTCCAGTGAATTTTCCTGTACATACATCAATATGATAAGAGTAACTTTTGCAAGAGCAATGCAATGTTTACTGGTTACTGTGCGTTTAGATGGTGTAATGGAAATTCTCTCCTTTAGTATCTTCCCTCTGAGCTTGCCCGGCTTTCTATCACCTCATGGTGGGACTGGCGGGTTTGGCTTTGGCCCAGACCTCTACTTAAGGTGGAAAGAAGTGACACACTTTCACTGCCTGATGTTGCCAACACCGAAGTTGTGTAAGAATTACCAGTATAATTTGTTTGTTCTTTGAATCTTTTAACCACAAGTTTTTAGGCTATTAGGCAACTCTAATTCTGGTTGCTTTATTGATCTCATAATAGGCTGTAGAAGCAATCTGTCAAAGTTGCAGTTTTCTATGTGGCTGTGAAGCTATCTACCGTAATTATTCTAATACTACATATGATCCAATTTAACGTACAAAATTTCAGGAGTTTATGATGATTCTAATTTTAAGTAAGCCGGAGTCTTAATTTATTTAAGCTAATCCAATTTAGACAAGACTTTAAAAACATTAAAAATGTAAAAAGATGTAGGGATGACATGCCAAAAAGTATGCAAACAAGGTAGGGATGATGCATGAAAGCAAAGGTCCTACATATTGGCAAAGCCCCATCCCTACATCTTTTTCACACTGCAGTTAGACAGTGCATGGGTGGTCTTTACTGGCAGTTCATGGCTGTAGCCTCATTCTCAGGCCATGCACATCCTAGCTCCTCCCACATGGCCTGGGAACGAGACTAATATGAGTGTATAGATATGTGTACCTTATAGGTGGCTACCGAGATTAGTAGTTTCCACTTGTGATGACAGTGGTACCCTTGTTATATGCCTCTGGTATAACCTAGACAGTGAGCTCGAGTGGGCTGCAGACTGGTCATAGTAATCAGTATGTAAAACTCAAGCACTCATGCACAGTGTGTATGGATGGGTTCAGATTCAGCTCTCAAGCACGCTGTCTAACTGCAGTGTGAAAAAGATGTAGGGATGGGGCTTTGCCAATATGTAGACCTTTGCTTTCATGCATCATCCCTACCTTGTTTGCATACTTTTTGGCATGCCATCCCTACATCTTTTAACGTTTTTTAAGTCTTGTTTCTGTACTTTTTTGATGTTAATCTCAGACCTAAGCCTAAGAAGAATGTTTCAAGTGTAACCACAACACCAGAACTTGGAACGGCGTTGACAGTTTAGTAGTGATTCCAGGCATGTAATAATTATGTGCAATATAGCCAGCTAGAACCTGATGAAGGGCCAACCACTCTCCGTACCAAACTTTGCTCGTGATTCAGTCGTCAATCACGATGACTGATCAGCTGCAGCACAGAAAACTATCATACTGACAACTGACCATCAGCTTTACAGTTCACTAAAGCTGTGAGTAGGCTATCTTTAGTGTAGCTACAAGTAGGTAGCTAAATGCAGCGCCTTACCTACGTGGTGTTCATAAGCCTTGCCCAATGCCGCGGGGGGAAAAGACCGTGCCAGCCATGCCCGCGCTCGCTTGTGTACTCTCGCTTCCAGACCAATGACCGTGGTCTTTGGTCTGGGAACGAGACTTCGTGTGCGCATGCGTACAAAATTAGAAAATGGCGTCCTAAGCAGCCTCAGAGTGTTGTGAATGGCTTTTGTTGACCAGGGTAAATTTGAAGCTAGGAAGACGCTGAGTGGTCGTAGAGCTGCACACTGTGATAAGCATCAGTTTCGTGCTAAAATGATGGTGAGTACTTAAACCATTTTCGAGATATCGTTGTTGAACATAGTGGTCTTAACAAGAAAGAAAGAAAGAAGAATATGAAAAATGGCACTTTCGCTACCGCACACTTTTGCGTTTAGCTGTCTTCCGCGTAGCTTTTGGCCACTTATATGAGTCTTGCTGATCACAAAGGCACTCAAAGAGGAAGCCTGGGCGCTTAAATAAGCTTTTAGCGTGTTTGTGGTGAAGTTATGCGGCTTTTGCTTAAGTATTGCATATATTGCGCGTCGGCGCCATCCCTACATAGAGAGTCTACCGACTCTCCGATAATGTCTAAAGCCAACCTCCAACCTTTGTGGCCTTCATATATACCAGTCTCACAAACAGGTGTACTGTCTTCATAGTTCAGCAAGGTCTGTGCACAATTCCAGGAAAAAACAGCTACCGTATTTATTCGAATAAAACGCATGCAAATTAAATAATTTGAGTGGGCATGCGTTGAGTTAGATCCACCCATAAATTCCAGGAATTGAATTTCTTGCGTTAGATTAGATCATGTGCTGCAATGGATTCAAACGTGAAAATTTTTGGGGTCAAACAGAAATGCAAAAAGTTCCTGGCCTTCAGTTCTCTAGAAGTGAGGTTCTTGGTAGACAGTAGCAGCTGCAGCAACAACAAAAGTCTTTACTAACGCCAAAGTAGAACATTTATGGGATACCGTATTTCTTTGACTAGACGCCGCCCTCGAATAGTAGCCGCAGCAACTATGCGGTCACTGGGCTAGCGCTAGGGCTGTTCGTGTTGTACAATTCTTTTCCATTGCTGACAGCAGAACTGAGAGGTTGTGTGTACTACTGCCAGCATCTAACAGTCGTCGCTGTATCGCTTGTACGTACCTTATCCAGCCGTCATTGATGTCTGCTGGCTTTCCAATAAAAAAACGCCGCCCTCGAATAGTAGCCTCACAGAAACGTGCAGCGTGTAGCCGCGGTGTCTGGTCGAAGAAATACGGTAGCTCTTTTTCCTGGAAATTGTTCTTGACCACCCTTTGTTTTCACAATATAGGGACAACTGAAAGGCTTCATTCCTGGTATTGCGGCAAATTGGATCAACCCAAAATTAATTAGTGGCGGCTTGCGCTAAGTTGGATCCACCCATAAATTCCCAGAATTGAATTTCTTGTGCTAGATTGGATCATGCGTTTTATTTGAATAAATACGGTATACACTGATCTAGCTACACTTATCTAGCTACACTTACCTAACTATGCTTAGTGCAACCTTCATCGGTCCCAGAGTACAAGGCATGTACACAATTCAAGGAAAAGCCAGCTGTACACTTACCTAGGTAGTGAAGGAAACTTGGTACTGCCTTCATCGGTTACAGAGTTCAACTAGGTCTGTACACAATTATAGAAAAAACAGTCATACACTTATAAGGCTTGCAAAAGCACTCATCCGATTTGAACGTACTGTGATTCTGCACACAATTCAAGATCTAATTTTACGACGTTATGATAAATCCAATCTAACGTAAGGTCACATCTTAATTATTTTTTAAGCTTACATAGAATTTGAATAAGTACAGTATCCTTACTTGCTAATTAGTGATTTTCTTGGTTTTCCAGGCAGAGTAACATTATTTCTTCAATTTGATGAAGTGTTTGAGCCAGTATTTGTTGACTTCGCATCTGTAATTTACACGTTCTTTATATCTTGTATCTTCTCATACACGTAGCACTCGCCGCACACTGGCACCTCACAGGTACACAGCCAGTTCTATGTCGCTTGATTTCAGAACTCCAGTAGGATCATCAAGAGGTACGTAAACAAACAATTGTTCCATATAACTACATGTTCCATATAACTACAAGACTAAAAAAACATTAAAAATGTAAGAAGATGTACACATATCTAGGAGAAATTCTAATCTCATAAACTACGAAGGGTTTGACTTGCAAGCTTTGTGTTAGCCAAGAGCAAGAAGAGATCTGTGTAGCTCTTCCTTGGTTGACTCAGTATGTCCATTGAGTGTGCTACATGCTCTTGATGCCATATTTTCACTCAACTTGTCACCACCATCATGTACTCTATTTAATGCACATGCGCTTGATAAATGATGCTGCATGTGTGCGAGGATATCATGCACCTAATAAATAATATGCGCCTAATGGCAAGGTAACTAGAGTTTAGTACTAGTCCTAAGGATGAGTTGCTCAAGTTATCTACTTGTCCCAGGTTCTGAGGAGGCTATCCTGCATTCTTTTCTGGCAGTCAGTGATGGGAGCTGGGGTGGGGTCTGGGTGGGTTAAAGGATTAACTATTGCCTATTTAAAAAACCTCTTGACATTTAATAATTCAGTTGCAATTTTAAACAAATACATACATATATTACTAGTGCAATGTGAAACATTGTGGGGGCGAGCCTGAGCAAGCAAATTATAGATTGGGCTTCTTATTTGTGATCAAACTTGCAGCATGTAATGCTAACATGCTGCTGGTGCAGACCATATTGTTGTTGCCATTGTTCGCAAGGTGGGAGGGTCCAAGTCACTACTAACATCCATTTGTGACAGTCCTGTGTACTAGTGTGTAGATTGTGCTAGTCTCGCGTGGCCACACCCCGTTCACGCGAGACTACGCTGTGTGCTACCTTCCGTTAATGAAGGACGGGGCTCATACGCGCTTCCTGGATCGTTAGATATTCACACATCGATGAAGTAGCCTTGTTCCTGTTCGTTGCTTGCAGTACAAAATAATTCTGAGGGAAGTAGACTGCAATACATGTAATTCTGAGGGAATTATTTCGTACTGCAAGCGACGAACGCGCGATGGCCTGGGAACGAGGCTATCGGCAAAGCGCGTTATGAGCACCGTTGAGTTACACAGTGAGGAGTCCTCTGTCACATTCAGTAGATCCATCGGCGTGGAGTTAGATACTGAGGGGTCCATCGTGTCAACTTGCACTGAACAAATTTGAATTTTAAAGAGCTTTAGCACGTGTGCAAATTTCACATCCGTTCGTTCAATTTAAATTTCGGTATATGGCCAAAATTTACACGTGTTGTAAAAAAGCAGCTTGAAAGTCAGCAAAGACAGTTGGGAAAGACAGTGGTTGTGAAAGCGGGGGCTTACATTGTGTCTATGGACAGAAAGACAACTGTATACAGAGTGGAAGCTGCTGAAATCGCGTTTTTTGAAGAACACGTACCAAGCTGTTCATAGTAACTTTCTCATATTTTGCTGACCAGCCTGTAAGTTTGAGCTTATATCGTCTTTATAATAGCAAAGCCGGGCTTCATAATTCAGGAATACTGTGACACGTTGGTGTAATAATCTGAGTTTAGCTGGAAAATGACTTGTCCAGATCGCCTTAAACTCGAATTCAAAATTTGCGGGAAGTGCCGGGTTTTCACTCAGTGGGTTACATATATGGCTAAAGAAGAATACAATTCCCTCCCTGAGAGCTACAAGGGAAAATATGGCTCATAATTCATACATGCATACATGTATGAACATGTAGGTAGGTTGTTATTGAAGTGTGATAATACTTAGGAGTACTTTTATACCCAGCCTCTCCAGTACCAGATGACAATCTCACTCCAATTAAGGAAGAAGAACCTTTGTCTCCTGAATTACCTGCACCAGAATGTGACCAAGTCATGTCAGCTGAGGTGAGCCAAGCATTACAGATAACTGCATGATGTAAAGTACTTAAAAATTTGTGAGCATATATTCGTTCATAAGCTGTAGTACTTGCTGCTCAAGCTGTGATGTGTTTGGCTAGGGTCGCTGTTCCTGGTGATCCTTGTCCCATGTTCTGTCACCATAACTTTCAAGTACAAGAAACGATAATTGGGGCGAGCCTGAGCGAGCCCCACACTAGTGGGACTGCATTGCGGAAGTGTGTTTGTATACGTACGTGCTTGCGGCTATATACATGTACCGTAAATTTTAAATGCGCATTTAAATATTTTCTGAAAATTGAACGTCCTCGTTCACTTAGTAGGTAGCCTCAATAGGTGAAGGGCAATGCTGGGCTACTGCCAGAGTGCAGCGTTGGCAACCGTAGCAGAGACGGCTCAAGTTTAAGCACGCACAGCACCTTTCCTCTTGTTTGTCACAGCAGCTACGGACCGACCATCAACGGCAGGCTGCTCGCAGACCGTACAAATTATACACGCCAGGTTGAGATTGCTTCAGGTAAGGCCCGTGCATAAACGGCACTCATAAACGCTAGCAATTTAGCTCATCATTTGAGCATGAAGCTTAGTCTGTTCATGTGCATGTAGCCACAGTAGCTGCTTGCTCAGGCTCGCCCCCACAGTGTTCTGTATCGTCAGCAATCAAGTGGTCGTTGTTGAGATCCCAATTCATAGCACTTTGAACTGATATACCCAGGTAGTTCTTGGGTATGTATTATCAAGAGACCTTAGCTATAGGCTGTTCTCTATTTTGTTCCATAGGTTGTTTATAGCCACACAATATTACTCATTTCACCACTTCTATACCATATATATTAGTATCTCTCGTAATGTTTCCCCACTTATGCTACATTACAGCAACAGAAAGTACTAAGCAGAACAGTAGCCACATTTGAAATTGTTGTTACCAGTGCTGATCAAAAATTAGGGTAAAAAAAAAGTGCCAACATGCATGCATTGACTAAATAAGTATTGGCCCAACAAGAGTATGGTTTGGAAATGGTTCCTTTCTAAGTGAATTAATGTATTGAAGCTAAATTAGAATAGTATGATTAGTCTTATTAAGTATTCTCTCCAAGGATGCTCTTAGGTAGATAATTGCTGAGCGCAGCGAAGCAGAGCTTGATAATCATGTTATGGCGTATAGGGGGTGAGATGTGCATAGGAGGTGTGATGTACGTGACGTAAGCGTAGCAAGCCTTGCAACTTGGCAGTAACATTGCTTTCTCTGCCCTGCATGTGATGTCAAATGTATTTCATATACTTTTGGTCCCCAGGGAGTCTCTCCACAAGCTACAGGCACACCTGATCTCCATCACTGCTGAGCATAAATAAGCTGTTGAACTAGATATAGCACTACTAAGCAGCAAATGAGTTTGACGTGAACATCCAGTTCGACTTTCATAGCTCATGATCTCAATAGACCTTAGCACTATACTGAGCAAGTGAGCAATTTGGTGTCAGCTTTCAGCTCGACTTTCATGTGAACAATCAAGCCAGCATTCAGGCATGAGCTACTCGTGACAGGAATGTGCTGGCCTGATATGTTGTTGAGAAGCTCAAAATTTATAAGTTGAGCCATGCATTATATTTTGACCTCGCACAAATGATTTTTTACTCAAAAGTTTCCTCTAAGAAGTACGTAACTAAATTTCAAGCTTCCAATTAGCACTAAGAGCACAACAGTTTACGTAATTATGGAGTTGTCATCTGCCTACAAGTTTGTGATTGCTATCCCTAAACTGCCAAAATGTCCTCAGCATGCATCTACGTATCTTGTACATGTTTGCCTGCATACATGTCTTTGAGTACTACGTATACCAAGCTAATGGCTAATATAGATAGTTTTACTGCCTATATCTAAATGAACAGTAACTCTGTATCCATTTTATTCAGGACCTTCGCTTCAAACGAGAGGGTTTGTATGTCTTGGAAAGAATGGATGCACTTACCAGAAATAATGATGGATGGACATTGGAAAGGAGTTCAGTAAGTTTAATCTTGTCTTGCTGAGAAATAACTCTGTGAAAACATTCCAGGCTCGAGCTGTGATTCAAACCCATAACTTTCTGACTGCGGGGGCAGAAGTCATTCAAGACAAGCAACACTGTCTACTTGATTCAGTGGCTTCTCAGCTGGTCCTACATAAATGGAAAACATAGTTTCTCTGCTACCAACTTGGAATCATAAAGTTTTATGCCAACATTTCGACTGAATGCTTCAGTCATCATCAGAATGAAGGTGAAGAAGTGCTTAAACACTACTGTTCATAGCTGTGCACTACTAAGGGTGCTCGTCATTGAAAGTCAAAGGTTGATGAGGATCGTTCCTCCCTTCCTGCCTTATGTTCACAGCGGTCCAGCAACCAGGGACTTCCACTCCTCCATCTAGCATATAAGCACTCCTCTGAGGGTGTAATCTAGATGTACAGACTCTTTCACATGCAGCTTCTGTCACCTGCCATGGTGCAGCGCCATTGTCTCCTCATAGTGAATCAGGAGGTGGTTCTCCTATGCTTGCTCCACTACAGCCAACTTCTCTGCCATTCCCTTCTTGTAGGCTTCACAGTGTTTCTT
Source organism: Agelas oroides (assembly GCA_949130485.1). Lineage (NCBI taxonomy): Eukaryota > Metazoa > Porifera > Demospongiae > Agelasida > Agelasidae > Agelas > Agelas oroides. The sequence continues at coordinate 5,567,182 of OX422192.1, read as the reverse complement.
CAGCCTCATCTTCAGGTTCTGTTTAGTCTTCACAGAGACACGACAGAGAGAGGAAACAAGTGGAGACTGTAGATGAGGATGAAGAAACACCAAAATGCCTGCAAGAAGGGAATGACAGCTATAGCAGAGCATGCACAGAGAACCACCATGTGATTCACTGGTAGGAGACAGCTGCGCTGGACCATGATGGGGACAGGAGCTGTTTGCGAAGGAGGCTCTGCACATCCAGATTACACCCTTAGAGAAGTGCTCCAATGCGAAATGGAAGACTGGAAATATCCTGGCTGCTGGACCGCTGTAAAGAGAATGCAGAGAGAGCAATCTTCATCAACATTTGACCTCCAATGATGTGTATCCTTAGTAGTGCATGGCTATAAATAGCAGTCTTTGTTCACAATTCTTCACTTTTACCCTGATAACGACTGAAGCATTCAGTTGAAATGTAGGCGAAGTGTTTTGAATTCAAGTTAGTTACCGAGAACTTCTTCGTTGATTGCACTTTTTCAAGGCAGTCCCAACACATTTTATCCAGCGTTTTTTTTTTATACTCTCTTTGCGAACCATAGCTAAAGGTTCACGGACACTGCAAGTAGAAGAAGGGTAATGCACAGCAGAAAGTGTTAAGGCTGCCTCAGAAAAGACTGCTAGATTTCTGGCAGTCTTGTACAGCAAGGTTAATCTGCACTGGGGTTGGTTGGGTCTAGCTTGCATGACTACCTTGCTTGTATACTTCTGTAAATCGTTCTACCAGCTTTCATGCCATTCGGGCCACAGGCTGTTTGCTCCGCCAGCTTCTAGCTGTCCGGGAGGTTGTGCAACTTACATGCCATTCGGGCAGCTTAATTCGGCCAATCTGTATGCTCTGTTAGGGGTCAACTGAAAAATTCTTCTTCATCAGGAGAATGTTTATGTACTGCTACTAGCTATGAAATAAGAGTGTGCTGCTTACAGATAAAAGGCATGATCCAATCTAGCTCAAGAAATTCAATTCTGAGAATTTATGGGTCATCCAAGCTGCCACTAATTGATTTTGGGTTGATCCAATTTAGCGCAATACCAGGAATGAAGCCTCTCAGTTGTCTCAGTCATTATAACAACAAAGGGCAGTCAAGAACCATTTCTGAGCTATCCCACGTGCAGATGTTCTGTTGCTGCAGTTGCTCTTATCTATCAAGAACCTCACTTCTGGACAAGACTTTGAACTGAAGGCTAGGAAGTCTTTGCATTTCTGCTTTGACCCAGAAATTTTTCGGGTTTGAATCCATTGCAATGCATGATCTAATCTAACGCAATTCCTAGAATTTATGGATGGATCTAACTTATAACTGTGCCTACTCAAATGATTTAATGTATTTGAATATAATTTTTCCATCAAGCATGTATATTCCGAATAGTGGATAAACTCCTGGATGTGGGGCAGTTGTGGAGAGGCTACTATAATTGCAATACTCAAGCTTGCCCCACAGTGAGCAAGTATCTGCCTAGTAACTAGTATTAAAGCATTGTACAATTCAGCTGATAAATATAATTGTTTTCTTACTTAATAGGGTGCTATTCAGTGTTACAGTAAGCAAGAAGGATCAAGAAAAATTTGGAAAGGAGAGGTTAGCAATTCTGACCCATTTACTTCTGATTTTTGGAGTATTTACTGCCTCAGAATGGGTAGCAGTTGAGCTACTGGCATCTTGCTGCTAGATGCTACAATGTCATACTGTTCAGAATATTACATGAGCTTGGGGTTGATGTGGATGTTATGCAGTTTGCACTCTGCAGGAAAGTTTGGCCAAGGCTAAACTTTCCCACAATAGCCTCCAAGTTGACGTAGTAGATCCTGCATAGGCAGTCCATTCTGTGCCTATAATGCACATATGTAGCAGCTGATATTGATATTTGCCAGCATACTTAGATAGAGTAGGCTAAGGGATGTTGCTTCTGTCTCACTGGTAGATCAGAATTTGTCAACAGCAGTCTAGCAAACAATTCTGTAGACGTACATGGTAGCATTGGGTGCCGCATGTAAGTCATAGCATGCCAATGTAAGTCATAGTCCTTTGTTTTGAGTCCTTTGTACATGTGTGTGGGTATGGTTAACTGGGTTCACACAATTTGCAAAAAAATTTCTCCATGAAAACATACCTATTAGCAATTTGTGAACTTTTTATCCCATGAGAGAAACCCACAGTGTGAACTTTCCATCCCTGACTGCCACTGATGCCATTATTTCCTGCAGTGTGTAATGGATGTTGGTATTCAACAGCTTTGGCGTGTACTGTATCCAGGGGATGAGACACCACGGTGGAGTCCTCAATGCTCCCTCAATGAGGTACACATAATCTTACAATAATAGAAATTAATGTGCACAAGTATTTCAGATATAGGACATATGTACAGTATTTGAGACAGTGATAATTCATCAAACATTTTCACCAGATAAGACAACAATATTTATCAACTATACTTTGCCCCTGGAAGATAGTTTTAGATCCAGGGTGGGCACTATCACAGGTCTATTCAAGCATTTCTTTTGTACAACCGACACCTCCAATTTTTTAAGCTTGCTCGAGTTGTGAGCACCCATGGGTGCTTCCTCAGCACAGTACAAATAACAAACTAGGTGAAATGCATGAAAGAGAAGCAACAGAAAAGTCAAAGGAAAAGGTTGGTAAAAGGAGTGGCTTCTTTGTGTAAAAAGTGGTAAGGGCTGGTGACTCTGGGAATAAAGTACCATAGCCGTAGAGTATTTCGCGGTCTAGCCACTTCAATGTATTAATATTTTGCGGGGGGAATTTTCGTGGGTATACGTTACCACGAAAATTTTGACACACTAAACTTTAGTAACTAGTGGCACGTGTGAGTCATGGAGGAAGAATTGGTGATTGAGCTGTGTGTGCGTGGCTACCATGTTTCTAAAGACATTTGGGAAGCAGCTATCGGGGAAGAACTGCTGTGTGAACGAGAAACTAGGAACACTAAGGACAGATACGCCATAGCTGGGAAAAAAGACAGCACGGTGGTTGGACATCTACCGAGATAAATCTCCCACCTTTGTTTGATTTTTCTACGAAGAGGAAACATTGTTTGCTGCGTGTCAGGCAGGCGGAGATACTCAGCTGATCTACCTCAAGGAGGCCTTAAAGTTCCATGTGTACTCCATACTAAATTATTGCTCTGGTGTTGAATATTTAGAGTGTTACAAATTTCGCGCACAAAAATATTTGCAGTCCCGCTTCAACCGCAAATATCGCGAAAATTTCTACACATGTGAATTTAACTACGGCTACAGTATATAGTTAGCAAAATGGCAGGAAGATTTTTATGCCAGAGAGAGTTTTATGCAACTAAAACTGTTTCACAGCTAGTGATGCCTGAGGCTGTCATTGTGTGGTGGTATGGACAAGGTTGTCAGTTCACTGGGAGTCTTGATCGTCAACAATACCCACTACATTTCCTCTTGCAAATACACAACTGTTTTGAGCTTCTGCTTGAATAAAGACACTAGTACTCTGCCAAAAATTAGTATGAATGTGTGCACTGCTTATCGTTATACACCTAGAGCTTTCTTGCACTAACTACAATACTTAATTGAAGTTAATTCTGTATATAGTTCTGTGTGGCTAGGAATAGCTAACAGTATTAGAGCTTGAACAAAGTACACTAGCCAAGAAACATTTAATGAACCAAAAACATTTCAACCACTATGCAGCGGTCTTTGTCAAGTTCCAATACCATACAATGCTCATTTGTTACAATTGTTATATTGGTAAGTGCTCTACTGAGCACCTTTGTTAACCTTGAGATAAGCGTAAGTGCCTGTTTTACAGTATATTTTTATGCGATTTTATTGCTTTTTACAGACAGTGCACCGTGTTGATGAAACCACAGATGTTGTGTACACAGTCTCTAATTCTATTGGACCAATATCTTCCAGGTTTGTCAAGTTGTAGTTTTGCCTCATTCCCAGGTACTCTCAACAATAAACAGTCTAGTACACACAGTGCATGCCTATGTAAGTTTCTTTTTATACCCCAAAAAGCCAAACTTCACTGTCATGCTTCTACGAGGAACAAGATTTTGGAGTTAGAATTGACATTACTTAGCCAATAGCGGTCTGTGTTGTCTTGTTTAAGGCAATCAGTGTACGTAATTTTGAATCATTTTGCTGTAGTGTTTAGCTAAACACGTAATTATTTCCTGCAAACAAAGAATTAAGTAATTAATTCTTTGCACGTGGAAGGCCACTTAACCCTTGATATACGGAAGTAGTAGTTATTACAGTGGAACCCCGCATAACGGACACCCCTTGACAGCAGACACCCACGATATAACAGACAATTTTTAAAGTCCCGACTGTCCTTCCATTCACTTCAATACTTCAGCAACCCCTGAATAGCGGACACCCCAGTACTCCGTATAACGGACAGTTTTCGCAGTCCCAATTGTACGCAAACAATACTTAACGACCCCGATTTAGCGGAAACTCGTCGACCTTTGCAGCAAGATTCTCCATCATCACTACTGTAGTTAACAACTTGAAATTAGATTAGCGCTGTTACTAAGCCTCTGCTTAGCCTTCCCTGCCAGCGTACAGCAAAGGAAAGCTCTGAAAACGCAGCCACGTTGTGCTCAACAGCCCAATTACGCAGTACCATGCCTACCGGAAATATACCAGAAGCCCCTGGGTAGGGACACCTCGCTATAATGGACAAAATGTTGGTTCCCAATGGTTTCCATTATAGAGGGGTCCCACTGTAGTATGGTTTATTAATGCGGAAGTTGTTCAGTATCAGCATTCAATCTGAAGATCAAAGTGGCAAGCGTTGATAGCTAGTATTGGACAGTAACAGTGGCGTGATATGTGTAACTAGGATGGAATAGTATATACCTAACCACTGCTAACTAAGCCTTGTTTGATGCCATTTACTGCCACCATATATCGTAGCTTCTAGCGACTGGAAACAGTACCAATTATCCCACTTTATACTTACAGCCTTGACAAATTGAGCCGATTTTCAAGCTCAAGCATTGAAATTTGAGGGTGGGGAATTCCACACAGGAGGTGTTTGAATGGTTCAACTATCCCCATGTGCAAGTGCCCACATTAGATCCGAAGTTAGCTACGTGCAAGCGGCTACTGAATTGACACGCATGCACTGTTGTTTCACCCATGCTTTGTTTTCAAGCAAAACAAGGCTAGCACAACAGTGGGACAAGCCTGGTCAGTGAGGGTGGGATGTCCAACAGATGTCCCATGGACGTCCATTGGACAGGTGGACTGGACAGGACAGTGGGACAAGCCTGGTTAGTGAGGGTAGGATGTCCAACGGACGTTCCATGGACGTCCAATGGACAGGTGGACTAGACCAGACAGTGGGACAAGCCTGTTCAGTGAGGGTGGGATGTCCAACGGACGCCCCGTGGACTGCACAGAAACAGGCTGCCAGGGCAGTACAGTAGCTGTTGAGGCAGGTTTACTGTTACCAGAAACCAGGCTCATTTCCTCATTTGACTTGCAGCAGGAAACATTTGGGGTTCAAACCATTGACTTCCAGTGGATGCGTAACTATCTAAAGGCATGATGAGCAAACGTAACAAACAAGAGCTTGTAAAATTATTGGTTAGCTTGACTGTAGCCTACAAAATTGCAACGTTGTCAAAGAAATGTAGGATTTCCTACTCACTGTGTTGTAGTACTAAGAAGTGTCTCAGATTCAAAGAATAGCGAGATCGGAAGTATAGTCAGCTTTACTTGTTGCACATATCATCACTCAAAACATGAAGTGATCTGTTGCAAGAGAAAAGGACAGCCAAGAATGCTGGTGATAACTTGTAAGCTTACCTGCATTGTAAGTCTTATATTCAGTTTACCTAAATAAATGTCTTCAAACGCTTTCGCAAGGCCTCGCAAAAATCATTTTGAAATTGGGGGATGCACGGTGTAAATCAACCCACTTTGCTCTGTCTTCATGTGCTTTGGCCTCTGGTGCAGAGAATTTATTGTGGTGGTCATCTGCGACTCCCAGCCTGTTCAGATTATTGGATTCTTCTTCCTGTGTGTTAAGTCCTGTGATTCCCAGTGATGCTGCTATCCATGGCAATCCCAGATCCTGCTTGGGGCCAGCCATGGCCCCCAGTGATGCTGCCAACCATGGCCAACTCAGGTTCACAGTCTACCATGGTATTGTGACTTTCATCCAGTTTGTTGCCGGCCATGACAACCCATTCGGGGCCCCTCTGCATGGGTCACTCCCGGCCTGATGTGGGAGCCACAGCTGACCACACTGTACTTCCCTCCTCGGGTGGTTTGGCCCTAAAGTCCTGCCAGTCTTAATTGCCTAGCAATTCCTTACCTTCCCCTGTCATGTTTTGTGCAATCTCCCCGATCACATTCCAGTGAATCTTGTACCACTATTACTTGTCAACATTACCACATGCAGTACGTATGCCACCCATGGTCTTTCAATACATATCTGATGCGGCACACTCCTGCAGGAACATTTAAAACAAAGCACCATACCGAACCATACATTCTATCCCATAGCAAGACTCCGTCTACCTGATTCAACTCAAGTATTGCTCCACCCTCACTCGACCAGCTGTGTGCATGGGAGTTATCACTTACTTATCATAATCCTCACCAGTCTGTCCTGCTGTGCATACACTTGTATTTGGGGTGGTTTCCCTCACACTCACTGCAGATGTGACAAAAGGGGCGATTCTTCCGCCTCCAATCCCCCTGCTTGAAGTCATCATCGCTTAATTGGTGGTGGGGATTCATCCCTATCTTCTGTTTTCCATTGCTACTGTGCTGTCACATGATCCAGCGAAGAGCACCTCCTACACTCCTCCCTTGGCTCCACATTGGCAAAAGCTATCGCCCACAACGATGTATCGAGATTGGCATGCCCCGCTGCTGCTGCATCAGCAGGTGTCGTATTCAACCCACGGTTTGCCCTTGAATTGTCTGCTAGCCTGTACTATCTGGGCCATGTATGTTGCCAAACTGGGTACCCTTTCTGGACATCTCTTTGCTATTACCCCCACATAAACGCTGAACCCTAGCACCCATGTTGCAATGCTCTGGATGTTGGGGGCCTTCTTCTTGTCCTCCTCACTGTTCTTTACTTCTGAACCTCCCACCAACAATATTCACCCCTCTATATTCTCTCCACAGTCTTGTTTGGTACTGGTGGAGTCAATGAGGCCACTACCACTGGTAGCTCCTCCCTTGTGCCTCCTTTGTGTGTGACTCCTGGTTAGGATTGCAGCAGGGTCACAGAAGGGACCGTCAAAGTTGGGTGGATTTAGTTGTAAGTGCTATGGATACGATGGCTGATGCCGGGGGCATCCCTCCTGCACCACCACTCCCTGTGGTGCTGGTTGCTGTCGTAGACACATCTCCACCTAGCCCTGGGCCGTGGTTTCTTGGCATCATGACTGTGGTTGACATGGACACAGCAGGCATTGGAGGACACTGTAGAAAAAATTGTGAGTCATGATGGCTGATGGGGCGTGAACATTTGGAGGATATATGTGATGGCAGTGTGGTGCCATGACCAAGCATTACAATGAGTGCTGCGGAGGTCAATCTGGGCACAATTCAGGCCCTGATAACCCTGGTAAATTCAGTGGCGAAGTCGGCAACACAGGGACTCCAGCAGCTTGTTAAACAGCACTTGCCACAATGATACAGCTGCAGCAGGAGATGCTGGTAGAACTCCAGAGGATTGTGGACCATCCTCTCCTCCACTTTCACCCTTGGAGTCGCTGTGCCTCCTTTTTACATGTTGGCAAGACATGTGGTTAGAGCACATGGCCCTTCACATCCACTGTCTACTCTCTAACCCCTCCGCCACTTGTGTGTTAACCCTGTTAAATTCCCAATGATAATGTAGGGGAGGAAACCCCAACTTTAGACTTGAAACAGCATTGACAGTTTAGTAGTGGTTTAGAGTAAGTCCCAAGCATATGTAACACGGCCAGATTCTGATGAAGAGCCAGCAACTTTCCATCCCAGGTTTAAACCCTTTCATGAATGTAAGATTTTGATCACATGACATGACCACTGACTAGCGAAAAGAAATGTACTGACAGAACATAAACAGGATTAAGATTTCAGATAATATATTTTCGTGACATTTCAGTAAAGATTGTGATCAAAATTTCAAGGTCTAGCTATACCCTTGGCTATGTTTTACTTTTATTTTTATGTAGAGTTGATACCTTAGCCCATAAACGAAAATGTGTGTTCTTGCTATGTGTATTTAATTGTCCAGGGAAGGTTTACACATTGCCAACTTAGTTTGATGATGAATGTTTTAATGATCTTAACCTGCTATTCTGTTCTCTCCAAGGGATTTTGTGTCTGTTCGACAGATAGCTATTCGGCGAGGCTGCTATTTTTCTGCTAGTATGTCTACAAATACTACTCTGAAACCAGAGCAGCCAGGAAAAGTGCGGTAAGAAATATGTGGTATACCTATAATGCTATCAAGGTAGTGTTAAGGTGCGCAGAGTGTGGGTTGAACCTTACTAATTGTGACCAGCTGATCAAAAACCCAGCACATCCCGCATTTTATGAAATCGAGATGAGACCGGAAATTGGCGTATCGGTGTGTAACTAGAGTAACCAATCAATTACTGGACACCCCTCATTATCAGACGGCTGCACAACACCAATGGAAGTAACAATGGCTCTTGCTCTTGATCTAATAGTAAGCTAATAGTACTACTAATAGTACTACTAGTGGGATCATTCATCATCTTGGGGTGAGCCTGAACGAGCAGCACACTGCTGGTTTACTAATTTGCAAGTGGTACATGGCAGGATTTCAAAACTGGCTCTTACCTGAAACAACCTCAACCACTGTCCATATTCGTACCGCCTGTGAGCAGCCTGGTTGGTAGAAGTACAAACCAGAAGTGAGTTGCCACATGTGCTTTAACTTCAGTTGTCTTTGCTCCGGGTCGCCGATGCTGCACTCGGGCAGTAGCCCACATAACATGCTTCGTGCACAAGATCGATGTTCATGAAATATTTGAATGTGCTCATTTAAAATTTACGGTATATGGCCGCAAGCAAACACATAACATACATGTGGCAGTCCCGTGTAGAAATCGAAGATTATTCTGTGCGAATTTTGATCGCATTGCTGCGTTCGAAGCGCCGTATCGCTGATCTTCCGTTGAGGGTGGCGCTCATACGCGCTTCATAGGCTCATTAGATATTCATGCATCTACGAAGCACGTATGAGCCCCACCCTTAACGGAAGTTCAGCGATACGGCGCTTCAAACACAGCAATGCAATCGAAATACGCAATGGAATAATCTTCGATTTCTACATGGGACTGTCACACATACGTATGTTACAAACACACTTCTACAATACAGTCCCGCTAGTGTGGGGCTCGCTCAGGCTCCCCCAATAACATCAAACTTATTCTACAACAATAACACCCTACTGTCGAACAAACAATACTAACACTCAACACAGTATATTGGACTATTATATACATTTCCTTAAAGTTCAAGGCGAGTAACAATCAGGCATGGAGGGGGGGGGTGGGCATCGAGGCCGAACAGACCTGCGAACGTACTTATCAGAACTATGGTCTGGTTCAGGGCGAGGGATTCTGAACTGTTGAAAACAAAGGAGTGGCAAAAGCTACCCGTGCAATTCAAGCACATTCTAAAGGTAAAGTGCTTGAATTTGAAATTTGGGTGTCTAAAACAAATTAATACCTCATAATTTCCAAAACTGATTTCATTTCGCTTTGGAGAGAGATAAAGGAAAAACCCACAGGGATCCAGCTGGGAATTGAACACAGGACCTTCCGATTACTAGTCAGATGCTCTTACCACTGAGCTACTGGATCTACAGCAGAGGAGCGGGAGCAAATCTGCTTATAACAGCCATGCTAGAGACCTCAGCAATTAGTGCCCATGAAAATTACCACCCATCATTATGGTATTTTGCACTTGAAATACTTATGTCTCCTATATCTCCTGATATATATCTGTCTCACAACTTTATGAACTGTCTCTACTACAGTGCTGCCCCCTATTCCGGACTCCCAGAATTGCTAACTTTGAGGTTCTCTGGATAGAACATGCATGGCCCCAAACGCTTGTACAAAATCACTCAATATATGAATGCTCGTTTTCAGCTTTTGTAAGATTGTTCAGCACCCCCATATCCTGTGGACCTTGCTATAACTACTTCATGGTTGTGGTATGTATAACTTATACCAGTGTAAGTAAATTTACATGCAATGTATTTCCACTACAGAGCTGAAAATGGTCCGTGTGGTTATAAGCTTGAGCCAGTGAATTCAAACAGGACTAAACTACTGTGGATTATCAATTCTGACTTGAAGGTAAGTTGCAATATAGTAATATAGTATATTGTTTACACGGTACAAATTTGCATGATTAAATGCAAGCACATGAAATGTTTAGCTTCATTCCCAGGCTCTCACTGGTGGGGGGGGTGGGGGGGTGGGGGGGGTGGGGGGGTGGGGGGGGGGGTGGGGGGGTGGGGGGGGTGGGGGGGGTGGGGGGGGTGGGGGGGTGGGGGGGGGGGGGGTGGGGGGGTGGGGGGGTGGGGGGGGTGGGGGGGTGGGGGGGGTGGGGGGGGTGGGGGGGTGGGGGGGTGGGGGGGTGGGGGGGGTGGGGGGGTGGGGGGGTGGGGGGGGTGGGGGGGGTGGGGGGGGGTGGGGGGTGGAAATGTTTATTTCGCAGATAAATTTTCATGGTATGAGTCCAACCATATAGAGAAATTTCATGTCCGTGAAAATTTCCCATCCTGGGCAGACTTCTGTGCATGCCCATGTGCAATTAACCCTCTGAAGGCGGTGACCATACATATATGGTCACATTAAACTTCTGGTTGTTGCGGCGACCATATATATATGCTCACGACTAGTTTGTGCGCTTTCCATGCGAAGCTAAGAAGCTTAACGAGATTTGAGGGTAGGCCCCTCCATGATAAGTGTTGATGACGCTAGGCCACACCTTTTGACTGACATCATCGTCTAGAAAGACAGGAAGAGGCGGGTACTTATTCGCGGGTTATCATCAATGAACCGAGGGCTGCCAAACACAAAGCTTTTTCTCGCCCACAGGGGCTTTAGGTAGGAGTAATAGTTTCAAATAACTTCTAAATTGGCTGATTTTGTCGGGGCTATGGATATAAGGCGAGAAAATCGGCACCGTTTCCAACCGCTCGAAGCTACGATGCATAGGCAGCACAAAATGGCTCCAAACAAGTAGAAGCCTTACTGCGCACTTATCAGCCATTTAGTCCAGCCTGTTTGCACCCTATCTATACAAATCAAGCCACTGGCACAGCCAGAGACTTATTAGCATGCTTGTCAGTTCAACCGTTCGAGTCTATCGATAACACTGATAATCGAACAACTTCCATGTTAATAAACTGTCATGAATATAGTTACTTCCGTGTTCAAAGGGTTAAGTCATGTCTACTTTTGAAATAACACGTGATAAAATGTATAGGCTTTCCCCTCTTTAACAGAGAGACCCTTGGAATGAGGCTATGAAGTGTTGTATCCATGTAGTATTAGTTTCGTCAGCAAATCTGATAAGAGGTAGCTACACAAGCCAACTGAAGGCTGTGCTTCTAGTAGACGTTGGCTAACAAGCTGGCTATGTCACTCCAGGAATGCGTTGCCGTCCACTAAGGGTCACCTTTAGCCATTTGCTAACTAACTGAGGTCACTGTCACATAGTCTATACCAAGATCTGAAGCGAGCAAGAAGAGAAAGTGCTCTCTTTATACAAGCTTTTTCAATAGTCAACATTTTATTTTGGCATGTTTTTAAAAGGTTTGAGAAAATTTCTCCCTGAAAGCTTTGCAGTGCCTTTGCACTGCTATGTCTGTATATAATATAGTGCTCTGTAATAGCCAGTCAAAATTGTACAGGCCACATTCACATCCTTCTCCAGCAACCCTGCGTATGTTACTATGCACCTTTGCAAAGGTGCTTGTAATTCAGATGTGGGAAGGATAAAAACCTGTTTAAGTATTCCCACCATAAGGATAGCACTAATGGAGTACTCCTTAACTCTTTACCGACCAATGACGCGTTTTAGTGTCATGAAATTAGTGTTCCCGTATGACCAATGACGCGTTTTAGCATCATGAATACATACCTGCGTTTGCAAGAGTTTATCCGAAGGTAGCGGTGAATTACGGACTTCCACCGTCGGTAACTGTATTCATTACACCCACCAGAAGCTAAATTGTGCATACTTAAGTTGTGATAGCGTACGTATGAGCCAGAAGTTGAACATTGCGAAGCGTGTGATGCTATCGCAGACCAAGAGGCCATCTTTATCGAGACCGATCTCAAGAAGTAAACAAGCTACAGAGGTGAAACAAAAAGCTACAAATAGTTAAAAGAAAGCTCTAACCTCGCTGCATATTCCAAAAGAAACAGGGCTGTAACAGCGGAGCTACAAGTATCAGAACATACCGAAGATAGCGACTTCCGGTTTGAAAAGTTCACGTTTATCTGCAAGCTTGTACTTCAGTGGTAAGCTTCAAAACTACAGCGTAGCTAGGCAAAGCCTAAGGCTATCCATTGCTTTTTACTAGAAGTCTGTACCTGGTTTACAACTGGAGATATAAAACGGAGTACATACCACATAGTCTTGACCGCTTTGTTCGTGATTATTACGGTCATACGCATAATATTGCAATAATGCGTTACGGTCGGTAAAGAGTTAAATCATTGTGTTAGTATTCTCACTGTATCACTGCTGTTTTGTAGTTCCTCTCTAAGGGGAAGGAAGTGTGGTATTCTATCATTATGTCATAGTTATTGTATTGCACGTGCAGCAATGACGAGACTGTTCACAATACAGACGAGAACGCATGCTATAGGCAGCTAGTGCGTAATCCAGGTGAATCCGACGGAGGACACCACACGAAGCTCGCCCCAGGGTGGGCACTGATTTAAGTAAACTTTGTGACCCTTTACAGGAAATTGGACCAAAAGTAGGGGGTGGGCACTCTTTCACGAGACTACAGTAAATTCAGCAAGTTAAATCAGTCACAAAGGCAATATACCACAACTTGGGATACATCTAATTGTGGCACAATACATGAAGTTCTAAGGAATCAACACTTAGGTTTACCATGATGGTGTCAAGAAGCACAGTCTTAACATGTAGTTGATTGCCATATGATCCTTAAGGTGGATATGAAAACAGTATATAAGAATATAATTTAGAGATTTTCTTTGTGATAATGTGGTATCCAATCATGCATTTGTTGTATAACAAGCATTTTTTCACTTCAGGGTTGGCTTCCGCAAGGTGTAGTTGACCAATCTGTATCCAGTGCACAGCTAACCAGTATCCAAAAGCTACAAGCTTATCTTAGCCAACTGGGAGTTGAAGGAATAAGGCAATAAAGGAGCAAGTTTTTACAATGCTAGAGAGGTGACACCTAACTGATTTTGTTTGAATAGTATTTAGTCTGTAATGTAATTGCTGTAGCTTACAGTATATTTAATGAAGAATGTAGTGTGTATAATAATAATGCATGTTTGTCTTGTACAACTTGTCAGAATCTAACTTGTCTCTTCATCTTGTCATCTTGCTACTTCCTTGCTAAATGAGTGATTTTGGCATGTTTTGTATCAACCCTGCTCTAAAAGAATCCTGGATTCAAATGCAGGCAGGCTGCCCAGCATGTCCAGGACTGCTAACATCAAATCTTTAGGGTAGCTATAAACAGTGGACCCAGGGACCCGAGGACCCGAGGACCCAGAGTCCTGTGTTGCACTGTAGCAGTTAAAATACAATGAAGAGCACGGAAGTGCTTAACCCTCGGCGCGTAGTATTAATGCAGAGTCACAGGACATAGCTAAGTAGGCGAAGGAAATTCATGTGGTATGATGGTACACTAGATAGCTAGCTGAGACTACACAAAGTCGTACAGGAGAACAGTGTCCCAAGTTGTCCTAGTATCCCTTTATCTTGCCCCAACAACCCCCTCCCTAATGTAGTGAGCATGTGTAGTGAGTAGGGAATGTGTGGGACATTCCCCGGTAATCCTGGATATGTACCATGCCTGTACATACCATGACTGTTACACAGCAGTATTGACCATATATGCTTCAAACTGAATGAGGACCGATTTCACCAAGAACGTTTTGTTCAAGAGTTGTGCTGCGATTCTTTTGCCACGGCGAGCGCTATTTGGCCATATTCTAGTCCACGCGCCCTGGCTGGGATCCCGGGAGGGTCACTCTAAAAGTACGTTGCATACCCCTTTGGTGTCAACTGTAAGGTACAGATGATCTCAATAAATGCACTGCAGTAACAAAATGTCAGCAGTTTGCTGGGTAAAATGCAATGTGCTTTCTTTCCATTTCCTCATTTCCTCGTTCCTACTTTTAGAGTGACCCATCCCGGGAGTACTGCGGCGCTGCGCTGCACTCGCGGGATCCCATACCAGGGCGCGTGAACTCGTTCTCAGACTAGAATATGGCCGAGTAGCGCTCGCCGTGGCAAACGAATCGCTGCATAACTCTTGAACGAAACGTTCTTGGCGAAATCGGCTCAATTAGCGCCAAAAGTCGCACTTTTGACTTCGTACTGTTTTGTGGCTTCTCACTCAGTTTGTTAGTGTTTCCACTCTCTAGGACTGTAGTAATAAGGGCGGGCAACGGTTCTGAGCATAGCAGCGAGCAGCTATTCAGACGGAGACCACCAACTAGCGATAATATCGATCGAACGGTACAAGTAGGCAGGCTTATATTGCCTTCGTTTTATGTTTACCTGGAGTAACGCTCCCGCTGTGAGCTACTATGGACCTCTCCTCTCCAGTAGGAAAGCAGGTGATAGCATCCAACCACAGAACGGACAGCTTTACACAAGCCTTCGACTAGTACTCCCGCCGCGTGGCTACCTCAGTGTAGCCCCACTCCTTGAATCCCTCCCCTTCCTGCCTAGGATAACAATCGTTACTAATCATTACTAGTAACTACAGTAAAACCTCCGAACAAAGGACACATTGGGGACAGGCCAGTTGTCCCTTGTAGAGAGGTTGTCCTCTTCTCAGAGGTTTTCGTTTAAACCGATGAAAAATAACACTTTACTGTATTATACTATATTCTGCTTCATTTTGATGGGTTTTTTCAATAGCAAGATGGCAAGAGGAACTCTACCATCATGAGAATGATGCTTATATAAAGCACCACCGTATAGGCCATTCGGTATACTTCCGGTAGGCATGGTAATCTGTGATCGGCTGGGCTGTTGAATGCTGCTAGGGATGAGTCTATTAAGGTAGATGCTGGTATTATGAGCCACCTAAGCTGAATTACTACTCATTAGTGTAATTTGTTTTTTCAGCCGCATCTAAAGGTTCAAAACATTTCTCCAGAGAATGTGCCACTCAAAAAATAAAGTTGGTATTTTTCCCCCTAGGCTGTGGTTCTAAAACAAAGAACCTCTACAAAGCACTCTTGCATGTATTATGAGTCGCCTGCTGGTATTATGAGTTACCGGGTGCTTTATTGATTGAAACATTTTCAGATGGAGCTCGAACTGTATCCTAGCATTTTATAATCTCTCTTTGTGCTACTCGCCATTTTTCTTGACTGGAGCACCTTCCAGTCTACCATGGTATTAATGATAACATACCCTGTTCAGCGTTCATACTTTGAGGTCCACAAAATCATCAAACCTTGAAAAATACTTCATAACGAACACATTACGATAGGGAAGTTGCTAGATAATGGCACCTGCATGTACCCTAAATGGACACCAAGTTTGGAAATTTTAGGAGTAAAATTTACATGTGGACCCACAACACCCTCTGACTCATAATACCAGCACCTACCTTATGCTTTTTACCTCCTATTATGCTTTCAAGCAATTCTCAAGAAATGTACCGATTATGCTGAAGAAAGTGCCCATTATGCTCGCTTCTTTCTCAACAAAATGCCCTTTTCTCACAATTACAAACACGTTAGCCGCGATCTTACGCTTTCGCGCGAAGTCAGAAGGCCCAGGCGATTTTAGCTTGCTCAATAATGAAACGACTCGAACGTCAACTTCTTCGCCGGGCTCCTGGGAATACTCTGGCTCGCTTCCGGAGCTGTCGATAGCTGCTGGGCCACTACTACTACTAGTACTAGGCCCGCTATCTATGCTGTCGACGACTCCATTTGACGAGCACTACACGTGCATTATTCCCGTAAAACTGCCCGATTATTCCCGAATTATGCTTTATGCTTTTGCGGACCGATTATTCCGGAAATTATGCCGGCATATTAGACGCATCTCTAAATGCCGCGCATTTTCGGACCTCTCTGTTGGTTTACGCTGACGAGAAAGGCTAGCACGATGAGCAATAGTGCTAATATAGTGCTCGGTCTTTGAATCCAGCGACGGTGGCAATACGAAAGTGGTCGACAAGCGTCCGCATTATGTGGGTGTAACTTCACTGTCCGTTTTCGGATGTAATTTTATACTGGCTAAGGTACGTCGGGGACGGATCAGTGACTCAGTGTCCGTTGTTCGGAGTTGAGCGGTGTCCGCTTCTCGGAGGTTCGAAATGTATTAGTTTTATGGTAAAATCAATCGGGGGCAAGTGAGCCGTCCGCTGTACAGAGGTTGTCCGCTTTTCGGAGGGTCCGTTATTAGAGGTTTTACTGTATCGGGGCATACCCCCGAGGTATAGAGAAGCCGTTGCCGTAGGGCAGGATGGGAATTGCTACGCACAGTGGAAGCATGCAGTTATATCAGCAGCCATACCGCGTGAAGAAATTTTCCAGATAAACCTGGGCCCTAAAGAGTTAAACACATCCTCGTTCGGTTTGAAGCCTATCTGTGTCCAAACATCAGAGATTTAGCCGCCAGGTGAGCCAAGCTAGTTGTAACAGACAGACAGACAAACGAAGTACTGTAACCCTCGCTGCGCATGCGCGCCGAGGGTACTGCCAACTTAAAGCTCAACGCATCCAAGCTCGAAGTTGTAAGGATAGGACGACAATACAAGGACCAAGAGAAACTAAACATCGCTGGTGTCGAAATCTCAACTACCCCTGCTGATAAATGTTTGGGAGTCTGGTGGCAGTACAACTTGTCAGCCTCTCGTGCTGTCCAGGAGAATATCAGCAAGGCCAGGAAAGCCTTCTTTGCTTTTGGTGACATTGGTGCCTTTCATGGAAGCCTGAACCCCCTCTCTGGCCGTAGCATCTTTGAGGCATGAATTATACCCATCCTCCTATATGGCTGTGAAACTTGGCTCCTGGATGCAACTGCTATCAAGACGCTAGAAAGCTTTCAATGTGAAATTGGGCGCAGAATCCTCCATCTACCAAAGTACCACTCCAAAAAGGTAGTGTGATTGGGTCTGCAGTGGCCCTCAGTAGCCACCCGCATCTTGATCCGCAAACTCACCTTTCTTGCTAAACTGCTAGCTAACACAGATGATATTATCAGCAGTCGCATCTTCACCTCTCTAGCAATCATGGATGTATATAATGTGGGCATTGTACAACAGTGCCAGATGCTGGAGTCAGATCTAAACACCAACGTTCTCTCACTGTGCTTGAAAAATCCTGAGGATGCCCCTGCCACCGTTAAGTCGATGAAGACAGACATCATAAAGTCTGACTTTGAGGTCTTACTGTCATCTGCTGTTGCCCACCCCTCAGCCAAATATGTAGCCACAGTGGCTGAAACTACATCCTGGTGTCGGCTGTGGGACATAGCTCTAGATCGTGGTGTGCAGGGGACACGTGGAATGCAATCTCTGCTAAAAGAACTTAGTTGTCAAGTCTTTGAAAATTTCTCGTGTCGATCCTGTGGTACCTTTCTGAGCAAGGACTCACTGTGGTTCGATCACATTTGCACAAACCATCCTGATGTGGGAACAATCTGTCATGTGAAGAAATCATTTCAGCTCTAAGGGAGGCAGATGTTGACATTATTTTCTCCGTTGCTAACTCAAAACTAAACACCATTTTTCCTGGCACTTAAGTTGTGTATCACCACCCCCTTTTTTTCACTATATAATATATTTTATTATAGGGTCATTCCATGTCAAATCACCACAAAAAATTCCTTACCCTCACCAATTTGAACAAAACTTGGTTTTTACACAGTGTCTGTTGAGATATTAATCCACAGTGAATTTCAGCATTCTACGTTGTATGGCTTTAGAGTTAGGACCAGATGAAAAATTGATTTTTCGGAAATTTTTAGCTTACCCGTTGTCACTAAATCAACCATAACTTTGACTGAGATTAACTTTAAGACTTACAACTTACACCACTTGTAGCTCATAAAATTTCCTTTCGTTTGATGTAATTAACAAGTATATCCCATAAAGTTCGGGTCAAAGGTCATCATTAGTGCACTTTGACCTTTGCTATCTCAAAAATGAATATTTTAATTCTGATGAATTTTTTTCCAAACGTTTGGGTCCTTTTCTCCAAGTGGTATTAAAATGGTTTTGGGACTGACATGGGATTGGGAGATACGTGACAGAATGTAATGGCAGTCAGGGGAGATGTACTGTCAAGCATTCCTATAGTTACCTGATGGTGGTTCATTTTGATTAGTATGGTGGTGGATACCTTTGTAAACATCACACGACAAGATATCCATGATTCCATGGTTGGTATGTGATGTCCAAGTGGTGGTTGCTATGGTTACTAGGTCAGTTATCTCCTCTAGTGAGCAGTTTAATGTTGTGTGGAGAAGGGTGAACAGCTAGGGAATAATCTAACACCAAACATGTCTCAAACACCATGTCAGATGTGTGACCACACCAACAAAATTAATTTGGGGCGAGCCTGAGCGAGCCCCACACTAGCGTGACTGCATTGCGCACGCGTGTGTGTATCTATGCGCATATACAGTGCTCCAAAGCAAGAGAGTACATTTTTCAATTTTGGAAACTTTTAGCTATAATGCTTGACACACACATCAAATGTGTTTACAAAGTACATAAAAGCAATGACCCAACACTTGTTATGTTCCCCCTAATTTAATTAAGTGTCACGTGATGTCTCCTCATCAATATGGCTGCCAAAAGTTACCTCGTTCAGAAAAAGTGTTTAGCATAGTTTAGCCCTGTTTCTTGAAGTTAAGTGTGCAGATGCGGTGTGAAAGTAGTGTTTACTTGAAAGTTTATTATGAGGGTAGTCAACAAGCTTCACTCCCGAGCATTGTCAAGAAAATCTATAAAAACTGATTTTTGAGGGGCAAAAGTGTTTAGCATAGTATAGCCACAAAACTCCGAGTTAACAGGATTTACGTGAAAGATAGCTTTTAGAAAGGTTAAAGTTTTGTTTCAAGTACTTTTCTTGGAATACAAACCTTCCTGGAAGGTATGGGAGCACTTTTGCGTGAAAATAGTAACTTTCAGCCATTTTAGTGACGTATCATGGGTGGGCGTTCCTTTCATGATGTCATCAACCACAACGCGTGGCAAAGTGAACAGTATGGCTGCTGTCTTCATTGATCCGCGTTCACTGGCTCTAGGTGCAGAGTATGAAATCTTACAGTTTCTCGTGGTAGAGCACACGTTGCTGACATTGCGCAGAGCTGTTTGACTCGAGGACTCACTTCCTGGTTGCTGGGGTGATCAAGGAAGTTGTGAGTTGGCTCTGAGAAGAACCGGTTGTACTTGAGCTTACCACATTTTCCACGAAGCCTAGTTAACCGAACTTCCAGCTAATACTCAGTTCGAATACGATAAATTCTAGCTGGCTGATGGTTTTTTGGCATCGTAGTGTACATCTGTGACATCACAAATTATCTGTGACGTCACAACGGCTCTTCTTAAGTATGGCAAGTATATAGAGAAGCTAAAACTCGCAGCGCAGGCCGTGTACGTGCAAATAACGATGAATTGTACCGTTTATATGTGTGAAGAAGATGATAGGAGGGCTTTACTATATAATTTGAAAAATTTTTAAAAATGGACTCTCTTGCTTTGGAGCACTGTATATGCTTGCTTGGACCGACCACTTACCGGAAATTTTAAATGAGCGCATTCAAATATTTCACGAAGATCGATATCGCGATATCGTAAAGCATGTGAAGGCCAGTGGAGGGCTACTGTCAGAGTGCAGCGTCATGGACCCGGAGCGAAGACGACTGAAGTTGAAGCACGCGTGGCACTGGTTTGTGCTTCTACCGACGACGGCAGGCCGCTCACAGGCGGTGCAAATTTAATATGGACGGTTGTTGACTACTCAGAAACCAGCGGTGTAAAGCTTATTCCATGCATGTGTAGCCACGTTAGCAACCCTGGCAGGTCGGTTTCAGGTCAGGGCCATGCATATTAAAACGGCACTCATAAACGCCATGAAATCCAGCTCACGATTTCAGTATAAAGCTTGGTCCATGCATGTGTAGCCCAGGATAGAGAAATTGCTGCAACTTGTTGGCATATGCGTCATCAGGTTTGGCTTATTACGCTCATGTAACAGTAGACAGTGACAAATCCTGCTGTGTGCCATGAAAAGTTAATACAACATTTAAAGCAAATCAAAAAACATTTTAAAGCCCCCTGTGAATGGTAAATGGATGTGCATGTAGGAGGATAATTGTATTACATCACTCATCAGTGACATAATATCCTGTATCAGCTTGCTCAGGCTCGCCCCCACAATGTTCTACATTTTCTAGTTATTGGGACGAGCCTGAGCGAGCCCCACACTAGCGTGACTTCATTGCGCACACGCGTGTGTATGTTTGCTTGCATGGACAGACCACTTACCATAAATTTTAAATGAGCGGATTCAAATATTTCACGAAGATCGATAAGTGGAGGGCTACTGTCAGAGTGCAGCATCGGGGACCCGGAGCAAAGACGACTGAAGTTGAAGCATGAATGGCACTGGTTTGTGCTTCTATCGACGATGGCAGGCCGCTCACAGGAGGTACAAATTTAATATGGACGGTGGTTGATTGGGTCACTTCAGGTAGCGGGCCATGCATAAACGGCACTCATAAAAACCCGAGAAATTTAGCTCATGATTTTGGTGTAAAAGCTTAGTCCATGCATGTGCAGCCACGTTAGCTGCCCTGGCTGGAGAAATGGCTGGCATATGTGATACTTATATATCATCTGTGGTGAGGACTTAGCTACTTATATGTGTTATTAAGTTTGGCACAGTCGACAGTGACAAATCCTGCTGTGTGCCATCACAAAGTAGTAAATCAGCAGCTTGCTGCATGCTCAGGCTCGCCCCATGATGATGAATCATCTCACTAGTATATATATGATTCACAATTTCATGAGTGGTGGTGTAGTCTTGATACCAGGCCTGTGTTGCCTTAAGTTTCTATTTGCTTGCAATACACAATTATGAAGGGTAGTCATGTGCTTTGAAATCAGGTGGATAGAGGGTAAACAAGCACAGGGTAGTGCCCGACCATAATATTTCATGCCTAACAGTAAGCAGTATTCATCCTGCTTTGCAAATGCTCCAGCTTCCAATTACAATAGAGGTAAGGGCCTCGAGATCCTCACCTCAGCTCTCCCTGCCTCCCCACTGTGTGTCCTCTGTCTACCTGCTGCCATGCATGTGGTCAGATCTTCCAGACCTTCCCCCTCTGTATCATGTTTTCGTATACTACATAGTTTGATCAAAGATGTGTGGGAACATGTGCACTTCACAAGAGTGATTGCTGCTGACAACAAAAAGCCACTTCTCAAAGAATTCAAGCATAAACAGTAAGCAAGCAGCCAGCCTTTCTAGAAATGTGAAAAGAACTTCACATCACAGCTAGTGCAGGCACCTTTTCCATGCAGGTGCTACGTACTTTGCCAAGCTTTAGCTAACTCACACTCAGAGCAAATTTCAACTCAGACTCAGTGTCTATGAATTCAGCAAGGATCTTGCCTTCTGATATAGCTTTCTATCACCAGTAAGAACCCCTGCAGCAGTGATTGCAATTTTTCCATGACATTATCACTGAGTAAGCTACCTACAAATCCACCAAGCTGAATCCTATTTTAATCACTGTAGCTATCAAACAGCTAAATCAAAATTTCCAGCCCTATTGTATTAGTGAAATGCAAACATTGTGGGGAGAGCCTGAGCAAGTTGTAACAAAATGAATGGTCATCATTTCAACATGTTGAACAGCACTGAACTGCTCTCTAGAGGAGATAACTGAGCTAGTAACCATGGCAACTACACCTTGGACATCACATACCAACCATGGAATCATGGATATTTTGTCATGTCATGTTTACAAAGGTATCCACCACCATACCAATTAAAATGAACCACCATCAGGTAACTATAGGAATGCTTGACAGTACATCTCCCCTGACTGCCATTACATTGTCACGTATCTCCCAATCCCATGTCAGTCCCAAAACCATTTTAATACCACTTGGAGAGAAGGACCCAAACAACATTTGGAAAAAAATTCATCAGAATTAAAATATTCGTTTTTGAGATAGCAAAGGTCAAAGTGCACTAATGATGACCTTTGACCCGAACTTTATGGGATATACTTGTTAATTATATCAAACGAAAGGAAATTTTATGAGCTACAAGTGGTATAAGTTGTAAGTCTTAAAGTTAATCTCAGTCAAAGTTATGGTTGATTTAGTGACAACGGGTAAGCTAAAAATTTCCGAAAAATCAATTTTTCATCTGGTCCTAACTCTAAAGCCATACAACGTAGAATGCTGAAATTCGCTGTAGATTAATATCTCAACAGATACTGTGTAAAAACCACCTTTTGTTCAAATTGGTGAAGGTAAGGATTTTTTGGTGTTGATTTGACATGGAATGACCCATAGTATACCATGTACTATGTCTCTCTGTATGCCAATGCCCTATGGGTCGTGCAATATAAGAACTTTGAACTTAACAAGTGTCCCTTGAGAGACAGGGAATTGAATCTAGACACACAAACCACCTCATAACCATGCAAAACAGTAAGCATAGCTATTTGCATGTACAGAGCTCAAGCTATGAAAATTTACATGCACAATCTAGACGCACAATCCAGCTCATAAACAACAAAGAAAGATAGCCATTGTAAGTACAGTGAGCTCAAACTATGAAAATCCACATGCATTAAGTCTAAGTAAAAGCATGCACCTGTAGAAATAGAATCCATACAACATTTTTATGCCATCCCTGCATCTTGTGCCATTTTGCCAACCATGTCTTGTATTGAGTGAGCAGGAGAATTCTCATGCAGAAAGCTGTGGAGCATGCAGTGCTTATGTATATAGTTCTTGTTGATGTACATGGAGAACGAGTTGATGTGAACACCCACACTGATTTTATTAATGCTGGGCATGGCAGATACCTTAAGTAGAAGGCTGTGCAGTGGGCTGTACCGTGTTGTGCACTTTGATGTGCATATCAGCAGAAGGGGAAACGCAGGGAAATGGAGGGTGAAGGAAGGGGTAGGCAGTTAAGGTTGAGGTAAATGTTGATTGGTAGCTGATACCAAAGGTTGTGAGGATGACTTTGTTTCTCTGTAATAGGTAATGTTCTTCAGAGGAATTTTTATGCTTTATTGGTCTCATCAAGACCTGAAGCATATCTGTGTGTGTGTTATCAGCTATCATATGTTGCTGCAGCTAGCCACATTATCATGGTGCTATATTGTGTATTCACTAAACAGTTTTCTACAGTAGGTTTAGGTTGGATGCTTCTTGAAGCTCCATGATCCAATAAAGTTTCACAAGCCGTTAACGACAGCACATTAGCATCTGTATGCTATATGGTATTTATACCAGCCCTATAGCCACACCCTAACCCATATAAATCACTGTAGAGCATACGGATGCTAACGTACTGTCGTTAATGGAAATATGGAGTTTCTGCCACCTTCACAGCAGTTCAGAGCTATACACACATCTTAATGCTATCCCAACACTATGGAGCGTAAGCGTGTGGAGCGTTTATACCGCTCAACGGGCATACCTAATTTCCGGGACGACGGGACGATCACGGAAATTCAAACTTGCGTAAATCCCTGGATCACGTAAATTGCTGGCGACAGTGAACAGCAGCAAACTGCTGTTTGTAGCTACGTAGTACTAGCCAGGTCACGAGCGATGCTCGGGTACAGCATGGGCACACTGTACGTGAGCGTAGAGCAACTACGGGGGTCTGGGGGCATGCTCCCCCAGGTAATTATCTGTTATAGCTTCTCAGGTCGGTCCTGAAGCTATTTCTAGGGGGTTGGCATTGCCAGTGACCGTAAACCCGCGAATGGTGAGGTGAAGAGAGAGCAGGACGCTGCGCATTAGATACAGATAGCTACACTACGACGTTCAATTTTTTTTGCGCCCGATTCGCGCTGGATTCATCGCAGGTAATTGACTACGGCGGGCACTTAAAATATTTTGTAGGGCTCCTGCCCTGCTAAGCCCTGCCTTAGATACGCCACTGCTAACCTTGGCGGCAGTTCGCTGCTGTTCACCGTCGCGTCCCGGGAATTAGGTACTCAGCAATTTACGTGATCCCGGGATTTAGGCAAGTCGTCCCATCGTCCCGGAAATTTGGTACGCGCATTTTCCGGAATCATCACGTCCCGTCCCGGAAATTAGGTATGCCCCGCTCAGCTTACTAGTACAGGGAGAGGCTAAGTTCACCACGATCCATTTTGCGGTTACGTCATCTATTGAATATTCATAAGTAATCCGTCGCGCAGTTGCCGAACGCGAATTTTTATCTGACACACACTTTTTGGACTTAGTCTCTGCACAGAAGTCCATGTACTCGTACTGCGCATGCACGTTAAGGCGGAGCTTCATGGGTGAACCTTGAACTCGAGGCAGCCACGGGTGAAAGATCTTTTGTACATTTGGTGAAATGGCTTTTAAAAAAGCCTTTGAGAAAAAAATTAAAGGTAAGTCACTATACATGTAGCTATATTAAACGCATGTCCATCTTGTAGTTGAAAGTAGAGTTGTGAAAATTTATACGCTTGAAGTTTACGTAACAACATATATAATTATAGCTTCCTTTTCTTGTAACGTGCTTACAAGATCATGAGGTTCTTACAAAATCATGCGACTGCAAAACATGAGACACTTTGTTTAGACAATGTACACAATAATATAATAGCTAGTGTTAACAG
Source organism: Agelas oroides (assembly GCA_949130485.1). NCBI lineage: Eukaryota > Metazoa > Porifera > Demospongiae > Agelasida > Agelasidae > Agelas > Agelas oroides. The sequence goes on along the minus strand of OX422192.1, from coordinate 5,542,065 downwards.
CATCATAACGGATACATTGTAACAAGCAACTGCATGCCTACATTCACTGGTGTGAATATATTCTTGTAGCAAGGAATGATGTTGATCAGGCTTAGGTAACTATAACACAAGGTAACAGCCATCCATTAATGGTCCAAAATTGTTGGTACTTCGTTACAGCACAGTTGCAGCCCTATCCAGTTCAGTGGCAAACATTGGAGGTTTCTGACTCACAGCAATGAGGAAGATGTGCTGTGTAGCCAAAAGGGGAAGCAAAATTCTGTTTGGTGGGTGAACAGAAGCACACTATCTCACAAACTGAATCTGTCAGCAAGGTCAGTGTATGAGCCATTTCAATAAAAGCACTTGCACTGTATCACTGTATACAGGAAACACACACCATTTCGAACACGCTTATGGGTGACACAACATTGGAGTACCAGCACTGGTACTTTAAGCGTTTGTATTTGTTTTTGCAACAGCATAAGGCACAGCCTAACGTAATGGCTATATCATTTTGTAGCTCTTTTAACGCTCTACTGATACTAGTTGCATTAAAATTGGTGTTTGCTGTCGTGAGTTACCATTCCTAGAATTTAATGTTCATTACTGGGACTCTAGACACAGTGTTTTTATTTTATTTATTTGTTCCTCACACTCCACTCTTCAAGTTTATAGTGTTCCGCTCAAATTTTATACTATTGTCATACCTTTTTTGTGTCCCACCAGCAGTGACACTCACTAATTGCATGTACAATTGCCATTACTCCTCCAAACAGTGGGCCACTGATCACCACCACTTCCTTCACCACCATTGCAATGAGACTCCCTGCATCCAATATCACCCCGGGCTCTGGCAGCAGTTTGCTACCAGAGTGTGCAAGTCAGAGCACAAGGGGTCACTATTGGATGCCAAGAGCAACAACAAGAAGACTCTCTAGGAGAACAAGTGGAGCTTCTGCTTTCTGTAGCTGACAGACATCTTCTGGGTCTAATCATATAATTCCCGCCAAACGCGCGCTTGAAATGTAACCTTTGCACTACACATGCTCTTGCCATGCCCCGCCCCTCCACGCATGCGCATTGTGGAATATTGACTTGCGTGCAGAGACTACAGTTGTGTAGGTAGCGATCCCGGAAGATTGACATTTTTGAAAGAAACAGCCCGTTCTCGGGAATGGCTCGTGCTACGAGCGACCAACGCACATCAAACGATGTCCCGATGGTTGCTCTTTACAAAAAATCGCGAATCGTTGCAAACCAATCGGCTCTAGTACCTGCTGTTTTTAATTTTCGTTCAATTGAAATTTGTATGGGAAAAATTAAAAACGCAAGTAACTTCCGCATCAAGTGAGTTCGCAACGACCAACGGTGATCGTTCGACAGAGCTCACTGAGAGCTTTCTTCTGGTGTATAGATATTTGGAGTTTGATAACGGCTAGTGCCTGCTGTTTTTGATGGAAGTTTTGATCGTCCGGAATCGCTAGTGTAGGGATCTGTGTGAATGTAGTAAAACCTTGGATGAATGCAACGTTGCAAATGTTGCACTCACTGGTTGCAACGTTGCAACAACGTTGCAAGCGTTGCAATCGTTGCACTCTTTATTTTAATGGATACCTATTCAAGTCTCCTGAAAATGCTGAAGACCAACCAACAGCGCCTCGGAGGTTGTATGCAGATGTTCCGTGGCCCTACTTGAACTAGAACGTAGACTACCAGACCGACTACGTCGTGAGCTGGTAGGTATCTGTTAGGGCTAATCCATGCAGCTCTAATTGAAGCCGACCAGTAGCTAAGGCGCCAGCGTACCGGAAGTCATACATTTCCTTTTGCGGATCCGTGTATCGTTCAGCCCCACCCTCTCAATTTGTATATTACCAGAATTGCTCCTTCCTAATCTGATAAACGGCAAGAGATAGTGCTACAAAACTGTATGGAGGAATGGAGCAAACATTAACAACTTCGCAAAATTATACTATTTCCACAATCACTATGTTTGCATCCCTTTTTCCTGCAGGGAGCTGACTCTCGTCAAAAGTGGGTGGAGCTATATAACATCACCTGAACTTCTTTGTTACGGCCGCATGCTTTTCATTACTTTAGTGTACAGGCAGACTGTAAATGAGGTAGATTTTATGTCCTGCTTTTTTTGTAACTGGTGTGAGACATAAAGTGATTATAAGTATTACACAAAAATTACACCAACCTGTACATGAAATACAACTGCTCACATTATGCTATATCAGCTGTTGAGTGGTAACCTCGCAAGCGGGAGCATAAAAGCAACGAAATGCATTTCCCAGGCTTTCCAATGGTGTAATAAGGTATTTCCTCCTCCTCTCCAACTCTCATCAATCAAATAACAACACTAATTCACATAAATGAATATAAATTCTATTCCTGTCTTCAGCACTCCATTCTCACTTTCACGAGCTCTTGTCTTGCTAGCCCTGGCCAGAGGAGGTAAAAATGAAAGTATCCAACAGCTACAGAAATGATTCTTGTTTAATACACACATCATTATTCTATTAACACAGCAATTGAACTCAGGAGGCTCTACCTACTTGATATATCTGACATAGGCACCCCAAGATGGCTACTAAGCTATCTAATTAGAGCACTCCATTGATCCCCACCTAGAGCATAGCTGCAAGCAATACTCAACAGGATCCTCCTTACTCTACAGAAATGGTGGTGGCCACCTGCTTGCAATTTCAAAGCTAATATGCTTAATGTACCTTCTACATGGCTAGTTGCTGTAATTGAAGATGGAGCTGAAAATTGACAATTGTGTAAAAGTACATCACGTCTACAAGAGCACATGGACACCAGTGATGAAAGTGGCATACTGATACAGCACATTCAAGAAGAAGACCTTGCCAATACCCTTGAAGTAGGATATGTAGTCACATCCTGTTGCCACGTATGCCATTTGGACTACATTCGCATGCTTGTTGGGGGGAACCTGTGCCAGGTCTGGATCTGAATCAATTGCTTGAAGGAAGGCACTCACTTGTAAATATCGGTGAGAATCCTTGCGACGTCCATGAAGCTGGATGTACACATCAGGGTGTGGTAGCTGGCGAGAGACAATTGGAAGACCTATGTGGTAGATGTCTGTGTCCGGTGAATACAACATCTTTCGTGACCCAGCAGAACGTGTGCAATGTTTCTTCAGCATTTGATCTAGGTATGGCAGGGGCTGCACTGAGCCATCTTTTTGGACACTCCAACATAGGCTTTGCTGTTGGCCAACAAATCCTCCAGCAGTAATCAGTGTCTGGTTCTCTCTGAGCAGTTTTTGGTGCCTGAATAAGCATGTCATTACTCAAAAACACACATAAGGCTCTCTTGCACTTTCTGCAGTTTAGCAGCTTACTCATCCACTCTGTAGGAACAGCTGTAAGAGGTTCTATACTGCTGCAGTGATGGTCTGAGTCAATACAGTAAGTGTGATCACGTACCTGCCGTTCAATTTCCTTTGGTGACTCAGTCTGATCTGGGTCATCAAATAAAATAATTATGAACCTCTTTTGTACCTGCTTTTAAGTGTGGTACAGTGAATCGCTTCAGTAGCATATCAGTGTATTGCTGGAAGGTTGTAATACCAGGTGGTGGTGCAGTCTGAACCATGAACATTCCACTGAATCTGGAGTCCAGGAAATGCTGAGACAATAACACCAACCTGTTTGTAGCGTGTCTCAAAGAAATCGGTTGCTTTGCTTTTGTTTCCCTTGGTTGGTACCCCGTCAGCTGCCACTAAGGCGCATGGATGTGGGATAAAGTTAGAACCACAATCTTGAGGCAAATTGTTCACCTCTTGCAAGCATTACCAGCTGCTTCTTCATGCCACATCTGTTGAATTTTCCAGTCTGTATCAATTTGTTTAAGCTTCTTCCTAGCAGCTTTTGTACTAGTAAATGTTTGGAGATGCTTTCGTCTGCGGTTGCTGGGAGTGCGAAGGATGCAGTAATTCACATGTGCTTCAAACTCTGCTTGGCCAATGTTGTGAAAATTGAGCAAATCATGGGCTTGTTCTGGAGTAGCTGGTGTATTTGAGAGATTATTTAGAAGTCCCAAGTTGTCTGGTGAGGTAGGAAGCATATCACACTCTTCCATCAAGTCAAGCATGGATTGGATGTTTACCTCAGCAGTATGATCCCTACTTGTTGAAACAGGTAGTGTTTTTGGAGTTTTTTCATCCATAGCTAGGTGATGTTTCAGGTTGTTTAGGCACTTTGAGTGAAATGGGATGAAGTTTGAAATCTTTTCCATAAGCTCCTTTGATGGTTGCACAACAAAAAAAAACTTAGCATCCTTATTTATCTTCATCTCATGCGCCTCATCAAGTCCAACTGCATGTCCTCTACTTTTGGTAAGGTGTACAGATATTGCCCCTTTCTGAAGATGCTGAAGGATTGGTGCTAGAAAACACAGTAGATCTGTGAAGTGCTGTGGAACTAGACGCTGGTATATCGGATGGTCAAAGGCACTGAACACAGCAGCCATAAGCTTGATTGCTGTCATGCGAAGTACCCAGTCACCATTTCTGATTGCTATGAATAGTGCCATGTACACAAGCGAGTTGATTGTGATGTCCTCATACCAGAATTGACAGGTCTGTTGATGAGAACACAGGGTTTCCACAAATGAGTGGAATCCAGCACTGAAATTGGAAAGGGTAGTATTGAAAACTGTGTTCATATGCTTTTGGAAATCTTCCAATTCAGCTTCACTTGTAATTGTTGCAAGCTGATGAGCCAAAATATTAGCAGTAGCTCTTACCTGTGAAGGTGGTATTTGGGAGGGAGGAGCCTCAGGGGAAGTTGTTAGTTGGGGATTAGCACTTGCCTGTGAAGGTGGTATTTGGGAGGGAGGAGCCTCAGGGGAAGTTGTTAGTTGGGGATTAGCACTTGCCTGTGAAGGTGGTATTTGGGAGGGAGGAGCCTCAGGACTTGCTTCCAGACTATGCAGGTATAGCCGAAGGAACAAGCGGTATATCGCTTCAAAAGATTAAAGAATGAAATGATGGGTTCTGTTGAAGTGACTAGCTTGAGCTAGAGATTTCAGAGTTTCAGATCGATGGCCAGCTACCTTTGCTAACTGAAGAAGCCCAGCATCACCATATACCTTCAGCAGTGCTTTCTGATAGTTGTAAAGAATGTGCCAATCTCCTGGAAGTGGCACCATCCACTGCAGTTGACCACCATACTCACATATGTTTTGGCATCTCCCACAACAACCAACCAACGGATGCCCTCCTCAACTATGAAAATGCGACGAAGCTTGTTAAGAACACGTAGAACGGTGTCTTTGGAGTCAGCTGGCAAGCTGACAATATCCACATAGACAACATTGCTCTGCTCTACACAATCATTGTATGCTGCACTGAGAAATGAAGAAAGGCTAGGTAACTCCAATTCATCTGTCTTTGCTTCTTTTATGACCATGTACTGAATTTACGGAGGTGATCAAGGTGTTCATCTTCTTCTGGGAACACTTGAAAGCTTTGAACAGTGAATTGAGCTATCCTGGGCCTTTGATAGTCATGCATGTTTGTGAACATATCTGATGAGGCACCTGCTAATTTTGTTACAGTGTGCAAACGTTGTCTGCTCTCAGAGTGTTCTTCGGCGCTTTTCAACCTGTTTTGGTGCAGGTGACATTGTTCGTGATGAGCTTCCATGTTTAGATGGAAGGACTGTAGTGGTTTCCTGCACTACATGCATGTCTTGTTCTGATGGGGATGCATTGCAAGACTCCAACTCTGACCTCACAACACTTGTCGGCATTGGTTGGACACATTGCACAGATATGCCATGCCAGCTTCTTTTTGTTTGGGCACTGGACACCATAGCGTGACGCTGTAAGATGTCTATGTTGTCAATAGAGACTATTGTGAGAGTGTTAGGGACCAACTCATTGTGAATTCCCTTGTTAATACGCTGGGTAACAACCAAGATGGCCATACTATCATGGGTATCCAGGGATCCTACAGCCCCAATTCGGTTGAGCATTTTGACTAGCTCAGTTGACCCTCCCATGCAGAGTATGGCATCGGCCAACAGGTATTGAAGGGGCATATTGCACTGGCTGTTGGTGCAAAAGAACAAAGTGCATAAGCAGTAGAGCTGCTTCATTGATTTGCTCTTCAGAGTACCCCAACTGTCATGCAAATCCTGTTGACTAAAGAGCTGTCGCCTCTCCCGTACAGGTTTTGTCAAGATTTGGATGCACTGAATCAGCAGGGGATCAACTTGTTGAAGCATTACATCTGGGTCAAAAGACTCACAGAGCATGGGATCATTCTGGTACGTTTGCACAAGACTCTTGATTTGTTGATTTATTCTTGCATTGATAGCTGTACAGGCCTGAAGAATGCTGTCTTCAGTGATATCTGTTGACTTACCTTTGCCTGAATCAGCACTGAACACTTCGTGCTTACTATATGTTGCAATTTTACAGGGTCTTTGTGCATTCCCAAGAGCTTTTAAAAGTGATTTCAGTAGGTCCCCATTTATTCTGTACAGAAGTGGTACCATACCTTTTGTGTTTACACACTATGCCAAGGTGTTCATGAAGATGGTTACTGATTGAGCTCAAGAGCCATCAATTTGTAGGTGGATTTGTTTTGAGAGACTTTTGCACGTTTGGAAAATTTTCTGTAGATGTACTAACTAGCTGGCAAAAGTCTGAATGTACTTTGTATGGCTTCGTCTCGCTGGAGGGTTTTCACTAGTTGAAGTGCTACTTTGCCATCCAAGATATTTCTTATCTGTGATCAATTCAGTGTTACATGCTTCAAATTGTACAATTTTTTTCATGCAAAGTAGAAACAGGAGTTGTTTAACCGGCATTCTGTTGCTGGAGTACCCGCCGATGGAAGTCATAACACGGTTTGCAAACTTTGCTGTCAGCTGAAAGGATGCCGTCAAAATTCATTGTCTGCTGCAAGTATGTGGTGATTTGAATGGGGTTTGGACATCGTTGTGTGTAATCTCCACCATACTGTGGCTATGACGCACATGCCGCACATGGTAGTGGAAATCGAAGTGCCCTGTAAAGCTGCTGATAACGGGGGTTGCAGAGTGCCAATGGACTACTGTCAATGTCTGCAGTCTCTACAAGGTCTAAATGCTCCCGTGCAATGTCATATGTTGTTATGGTTGTTGATGTGTGTGATATCTCCCCACACCCTTCTACTGCACAACACTTCTGGCATCTTTCTTTTGGTACCCATCGTGGAACAACATGCACCTGTCTCACCTGTGTGACGCTTTGCAAACCTTTCACATGCTCGACACACTGAGACATCTAGGGGGATTGGCTTTGTGCACAAACTATTTACCCACTGTCGGTTCTCTTCAGTCCAAGTGGATGGCCTGCTAAGGGTGGTTCAGCTGAACACAGGTGACACTTGACACAATTTGCCACTTTTTCATGACGTTTTGCTCTACCACTTGCTGGTCTTTTGCTCATTCTGTAAGAAATTTTATTTTTATTTTAAGCCTTAGCACACACACACAAGACTCATTTATTCAATTCATATACGCACACATAATTTTATTACAGTCGTATTTATTCTAATGTATGGTTTATACATTTCACTGGCATGCTGGAGCATCAATGCCCTGACACAAATTTTTACCTGCCAGCTGCAAAGTACTAGTGTAATGAAAGGCTATGCTCACCATCTGCCTTTCTGCTTTGTAAGAATGTCCCGCAAAGCTTTAAGGTGGCAGGGAACCCTGTGTTTTCAAGGTCAACAAACCTGGAATCCAAGCTGATAGAATTCTTTGCCTTTGTAAACTTTTAGCGCACAGTCCGTTTTGGGAGTCTTCAACCGTTCACTGTCCATAAAATTGGGGATTTTCCCCATTTCCTGTCAGCATTGCCATCCAATAATCAGTTTATAATTAAGTTAGTTAAGATGCGGCCTGGCAGAACCCCTCATGTGGTGATCAGAACTTTGAAGATAAGCTTAGATCGACTTAAAAAATTTAAAAAAAGAGAGAGAGAAGTTTAGTAGAGTGCTGTAGTGTCAGTAGCTGTGAGTAGTGCGTAATGCCTGCTTGTGAAAGCAAGCTTGTGTCTAGAAGCAGCAGAAAGGCACAGTGGCCAAGACTGTATTTGTTGAGTAGGCCCATGTCTCGCGGCCGTATGCCTAGCCTAGTTGGTGACCGTGGCCAGGTGCTTCGAGTGCTGGCTGGGCTTTAACTACGCAATTTATCGTTGGTGCTACGCTCTGGTACCCAAGGGAGCTGAACGGTGGTTGTGTGTGTAACAGAGCCGTGAGTTGTTTAGCGACATAAGGGGGAGAGGTGGGGCTAGTAATGCTTGCTTCCACTCGTGAATGAGCCCCTCCCGTAGACAAGCTGTGAATTTTTTCAAGTGTGCATTCATTTTGGTGCAGTCAAAGTTGTACATTCCAAGAGTAGTGACAAACATGAGTCTAGCCTGACTTTGAGAGTAGCTCTGAACAAAAGCTGGCACAGACTGATTTGAGATACATTGGTGGTTAGGACGCTACCTACAGTGAGCATGTAGATGCGTCCATCGAGTGGCAATTTCAAATCCCTTTTTTAAAATTAGACAAAGCAAGATTGCCCTAAAGCAAACCCTAACCCTCAAACTAGGAGTAGCCTAGCCTCGTCCCCAGGCCCCGCCTGAAAATCGGGAAAGGGGCCTGGTAGCGTTTCCGTGTATTTTCTGTCGACCATTACCTCTCAAAATTTTGGGAGCCAATCAGATTGCGGAATGAACCACGGGGAACGTGATCCCGTCACATGCGTACGAGACCAAAAGTGCCGACTATTCAATATGGTAGACTAGCTCGTGATGGCGTTGTCTGTGTCTCCTACATACGTGCGGCAGTGGTGTAGCGTTTACGCGAGATCGGTGGATGATCGAAATCGGAGAGCGCTGTTTACCCACACGGGTTATCGAGTGAAACTCCCCGATGTCTGTTGACACTGGCTTGGGTCCCGATCAACAGAGACTATCTGTCGGAATTTGGGGACGAGGCTAGGAGTAACCCTGGTCCTGACTGTAACCCTGGTTTATGTTTTCGTTAACATTAACGTTCGAGAAAGCAGTTTTCTCCACTGTGGAGGTCTGGTGAAGCTCGTGCCTGCCTGTTTAGGTGGCAGGAAAGATCAAGAAAGCAGGTTTCACAACTGTGGAGGACCTGCGAAGCTCGTGCAGGCCTGTTTAAGTGGCAGGAAAGATCGACAAAGCACTTTTATCCACTGTGGAGGTCCTGTGAAGCTCGTGCATGCCTGTTTCAGTGCCAGGAATGATCGAGAAACCCGTTTTCACCACTGTGCAAGTCTTGTGAAGCCGGTGGAGGCCTGTTTAAGTGCCAGGAAAGATCGAGAAAGCCGTTTTCACCACTGTGCAGGTCTTGTGAAGCCGGTGGAGGCCTGTTTAAGTGCCAGGAAAGATCGAGAAAGCCGTTTTCACCACCGTGGAGGAATTGGGAAGCTCGTGGAGACCGGTTTAAGAGCCAGGAGAGACCGAGAAGGCAGTTTTCACCTCTATGGAGGTTCTCTGAATCTCGTGCAGGCCTGTTTAGGTTCCAAGAAAATTCGAGAAAGTAATTTTCACCACTGTGCAGGTCCTGTTCACCGCGTGCCGGCCTACATACGTGGCAGGAATGATTGAGAAAGCAGTTTTTTCCATTCTGGAGGTCTGGTGAAGCACGTACAGGCCTGTTTAAGTGGTAGGAAAGATCAAAAACGCAAGTTTCACCTCTGTGGAGGACTTGCGAAGCTCGTACCGGCCTGTTTAAGTGGTAGGAAAGAACTGCACGATGGACCTCCACAGTGCAGAAAAGTGCTTTATTGACCATTCCTACCAGCTAAACAGGGCTGCACGAGCTTCGCAGGTCATCCACAGTGGTGAAACCAGCTTTCTTGATCTTCCCTGCCACTTAAACAGGCCTTCACGTGCTTCACAAGACTTCCACAGTGGAGAAAACTGTTTTCTCGGCCTGTTTAAGGGCCAGGAAAGATCGAGAAAGCCGTTTTCACCACTGTGGAGGTCCTGTGAAGCTCGTGCAGGCATGTTTAAGTTGCAGGAATGTTCGAGAAAGCAGTTTTCTCCACTGTGGAGGTCTGGAGAAGCTCATGCATGCCTGTTTAAGTGGCAGGAAAAATCAAGAAAGCAGGTTTCACCAGTTTGTCAGGCATAGAGGGCATGCCGCGATTTTTGAACCGGATGTGGCGCATCGTCGTTGAAGACGCGCCTCCGGCAAGGGGCAAACCCTCACAAAAACCCGAGGAGAATTTGCGCCGCTTGACGCATTAGACCATTTGCAAAGCTCGTGCAGGCCTGTTTATTAAGTGGTAGGAAAGATCGACAAAGCAGTTTTCTCCACTGTGGAGGTCCTGTGAAGCTCGTGGAGGCCTGTTTAGGTGCCAAGAATGTTCGAGAAAGCACTTTTCACCACGTCCTGTTAAGCCCGTGCCAGCCTGCTTAAGTGGCAGGAAAGATCGACAAAGCACTTTTCTCCACTGTGGAGGTCCTGTGAAGTTCATACAGGCCTGTTTAAGTGATAGGAAAGATCACAAACGCAAGTTTCACCTCTGTGGAGGACCTGCGAAGCTCGTACCGGCCTGTTTAAGTGGTAGGAAAGAACTGCACGATGGACCTCCACAGTGCAGAAAAGTGCTTTATCGATCATTCCTACCAGCTAAACAGGGCTGCACGAGCTTCGCGGGTCATCCACAGTGGTGAAACCAGCTTTCTTGATCTTCCCTGCCACTTAAACAGGCCTTCACGTGCTTCACAAGACTTCCACAGTGGAGAAAACTGTTTTCCCGGCCTGTTTAAGGGCCAGGAAAGATCGAGAAAGCCGTTTTCACCACTGTGGAGGTCCTGTGAAGCTCGTGCAGGCATGTTTAAGTTGCAGGAATGTTCGAGAAAGCAGTTTTCTCTACTGCGGAGGTCTGGAGAAGCTCATGCATGCCTGTTTAAGTGGCAGGAAAAATCAAGAAAGCAGGTTTCACCAGTTCGTCAGGCATAGAGGGCATGCCGCGATTTTTGAACCGGATGTGGCGCATCGTCGTTGAAGACGCGCCTCCGGCAAGGGGCAAACCCTCACAAAAACCCGACGAGGATTTGCGCCGCTTGACGCATCAGACCATTTGCAAATCTCGTGCAAGCCTGTTTATTAAGTGGTAGGAAAGATCGACAAAGCAGTTTTCTCCACTGTGGAGGTACTGTGAAGCTCGTAGAGGCCTGTTTAGGTGCCAAGAATGATCGAGAAAGCACTTTTCACCACGTCCTGTTAAGCCCGTGCCAGCCTGCGTAAGGGCCTGTTTAAGTGGCAGGAAAGATCAAGAAAGCAGGTTTCACCACTGTGGAGGACTTGCGAAGCTTGTGCAGGCCTGTTTCAGTGCCAGGAAAGATCGAAAAATCCATTTCCACCACTGTGGAGGTTGTGTGAAGCTCATGGAGGCCTGTTTAAGAGCCGGAAAAGACCGAGAAAGCAGTTTTCACCACTGAGGAGGTTCTCTGAAGCTGGGTCTCGCCTGTTTAGGTGCCAAGAAAGTTCAAGAAAGCACTCTTCACCACTGTGCAGGTCCTGTTAAGCCCGTGCCAGCCTGCTTCAGCGGCAGGAATGTTCGAGAAAGCAGTTTTCTCCATTGTGGAGGTCTGGTGAAGCTCGTGCCTGCCTGTTTAAGTCGCAGGAAAGATCAAGAAAGCAGGTTTCACCACTGTGGAGGACATGCGAAGCATGTGTAGGACTGTTTCTGTGCCAGGAATATTAGAGAACGCCGTTTCCACCACTGTGGAGGTCTTGTGAAACTCGTGGAGGCCTGTTTAAGGGCCGGAAAAGACCGAGGAAGCAGCTTTCTCCACTGTGGAGGCCTGGTGAAGCTCGTGCCTGCCTGTTTAAGAAGCAGGAAAGATCAAGAAAGCAGGTTTCACCACTGTGGAGGACCTGCGAAGTATGTGCAGGCCTGTTTCAGTGCCAGGAAAGATCGAGAAAGCCGTTTCCACCACTGTGGAAGTCGTGTGAAGCTTGTGGAGATATGTTTAAGAGCCGGAAAAGACCGCGAAAGCAGTTTTCACCACTGTGGAGGCCTGGTGAAGCTCGTGCCTGCCTGTTTAAGAAGCAGGAAAGATCAAGAAAGCAGGTTTCACCACTGTGGAGGACCTGCGAAGTATGTGCAGGCCTGTTTCAGTGCCAGGAAAGATCGAGAAAGCCGTTTCCACCACTGTGGAAGTCGTGTGAAGCTTGTGGAGATATGTTTAAGAGCCGGAAAAGACCGCGAAAGCAGTTTTCACCACTGAAGAGGTTCCCTGAAGCTCAGTCTGGCCTGTTTAGGTGCCAAGAAAGTTCAAGAAAGCACTCTTCACCACTGTGCAGGTCCTGTTAAGCCCGTGCCTGCCTGCTTCAGTGGCAAGAATGTTCGAGAAAGCAGTTTTTTCCACTGTGGAGGTCTGGTGAAGCTCGTGCCTGCCTGTTTAAGTGGCAGGAAAGAACTGCACGATCTTCACAGGACCTCCACAGTGGAGAAAACTGCTTTATCGATCATTCATACCAGCTAAACAGGGCTGCACGAGCTTCGCAGGTCATCCACAGTGGTGAAACCTGCTTTCTTGATCTTCCCTGCCACTTAAACAGGCCTTCACGTGCTTCAGCTAATGTAACTCCAATTTGGAAGAAGGGTGACATGGAGAAAGTTGACAATTACTGACCTGTGTCAATACTTCCCATAGTGGCAAAGGTGTTTGAGTTAATTGTACATCGCCAACTGTATGAGTATCTGCAAGCAAATTCATTGCTGCATCCTGCTCAGTCAGGGTTGAGATCTCTTCATAGTATCCAAGATGTTCTTCTCAAGAGTGTAGATGATTGGAGACAGGCATTAGACAGAGATGAAGTAACGGCTGCAGTTTTCATAGATCTAAGTAAGGCCTTTGATATGATTGACCATGGGCTACTGTTAAGGAAGTTGGAGATGTATGGTGTCCGAGATGGCAAGTTAACTTGGTTCCGAAACTATCTTAATGATAGGAGGCAGAGAGTTATAGTTGGAGGTGCGAGATCCAGTTGGCATGCTGTGGGTAGGGGAGTGCCACAAGGTTCAGTCCTTGGGCCACTGCTGTTCAGTATCTTTGTCAATGAAATGTCGTTGATAGTTCGGAAGTGAACTTGTATGCTGATGATACTACTCTTTATTACTCCAGTAAGAATTTGTCGGATTTGAAAGACTCAGTCGAGTCTGATGTTGAAAAAGTTAGCAAGTGGATAGACGACAATGGCCTTACTATGAATTCAAGCAAGACTCAGTGTATGTTCCTAAGTAGAAAAAGGAGAGAACGTGAAGTGGCTGAAGTCAGGATTGTGCACCGTGGAGAGGAACTGACAAGTGGGTCTAGCGTCAAGTATCTGGGTGTAGTGGTGGACAAGGACCTGAAATGGAAGGAACAAGTCTCACATGTACGCAAAAAGTGTTTGGCTACCCTCTCCAAGCTTCGTAGGATATTCCCTGCACTTCCAGTATCAATGAGAATATTGCTGTACAGTGCACTTGTGTTGCCTCATCTGGATTTTTGCAGCAGTGTATGGCACCACTGTGGTGAAACCCTGACCAGGAGGATTGAGAAAATTCAGAATTATGCTATGAGACTGATTACGTCATCACCACCAAGAACTTCTAGTGATGAACTTCGTGAGAAGCTCTCCTGGATGACACTGAGGGATAGGAGAAGGTTCCATATTCTCTGTAGGGTCCACCAATGCCTTCATAGGCACGCTCCTGAATATCTGTGTAAGAAATTTACCATAAACCCAGGGAGAACAAGGAGGTTTGGGAACGTATACCTTCAGCGACCATGGACTGAATTTTATAGGAGATCGTTTGAGTATGGTGGAGGTATATGATGTGGAACAATCTCCCCAACCACTTGCATGAAATGAATTCATTCTTAACTTTTAAGCGGACATTGTATAATTTCATTCTACAGAAATAGTCTCTCTTCTCTTTTTTTTTTTTTTTTTTTTGTGTGTGTGTGTGTGTGTGTAACGTTTGTCTCTGTTTCTGTGTAAACCTTGCCTTAGTGGTTAGACTTTATTTGCTTGTTCTGGTTTTTTCCTCATGGTTTATTGTTATGTACTGTATTTCCTTTGTTTGTCAGGACCCTCGGGAAGACCGGCCACTGAGCTGATGAGGAATTCCTGTCCAAATAAAAGTTTATCTATCTATCTCTATCTATCTATCACAAGACTTCCACAATGGAGAAAACTGTTTTGCCGGCCTGTTTAAGGGCCAAGAAAGATCGAGAAAGCCGTTTTCACCACTGTGGAGGTGCTCTGAAGCTCGTGCAGGCATGTTTAAGTGCCAGGAAGATCGAGGAAGCCGTTTTCACCACTGTGGAGGTCTTGTGAAGCTCATGCAGGCCTGTTTATAGGTGACAAGACAGTTCGCGAAAGCTCTTTTCACCACTGTGCAGGTCCTGTTAAGCCCGTGCCCGCCTGCTTCAGTGGCAGGAATGTTCGAGAAAGCAGTTTTCTCCACTGTGGAGGACATGCGAAGCATGTGCAGGACTGTTTCAGTGCCAGGAAAGATCGAGAAAGCCGTTTCCACCACTGTGGAGGTCTTGTGAAGCTCGTGGAGGCCTGTTTAAGAGCCGGAAAAGACCGAGAAAGCAGTTTTCACCACTGAGGAGGTTATCTAAAGCTCGGTCTGGCTTATTTAGGTGCCAAGAAAGTTCAAGAAAGCACTCTTCACCACTGTGCAGGTTCTGTTAAGCCTGTGCCCGCCTGCTTCAGTGGCAGGATTGTTCGAGAAAGCAGTTTTCTCCGCTGTGGAGGTCTGGTGAAGCTCGTGCTTGCCTGTTTAAGTGGCAGGAAAGATCAAGAAAGCAGGTTTCACCACTGTGGAGGACATGCGAAGCATGTGCAGGACTGTTTCAGTGCCAGGAAAGGTCGAGAAAGCCGTTTCCACCACTGTGGAGGTCTTGTGAAGCTCGAGGAAGCCTGTTTCAGAGCCGGAAAAGACTGACAAAGCTGTTTTCACCACTGAGGAGGTTCTCTCAAGCTTGGTCTAGCCTGTTTAGGTGCCAACAAAGTTCAAGAAAGCACTCTTCACCACTTGCAGGTCCTGTTAAGCCCGTGCCCGCCTGCTTCAGTGGCAGGAATGTCCGAGAAAGCAGTTTTCTCCACTGTGGAGGTCTGGTGAAGCTCGTGCCTGCCTGTTTAAGTGGCAGGAAAGATCAAGAAAGCAGGTTTCACCACTGTGGAGGACGTGCGAAGCTTATGCAGACCTGTTTCAGTGCCAGGAAAGAACGAGAAAGCCGTTTCCATCACTGTTGAGGTCGTGTGAAGCTCATGGAGGCCTGTTTAAGTGGTAGGAAACAACTGCACGATCTTCACAGGAATTCCACTGTGGAGAAAACTGCTTTATCGATCATTCCTACCAGCTAAACAGGCCTGCACGAGCTTCGCAGGTCATCCACAGTGGTGAAACCTGCTTTCTTGATCTTCCCTGCCACTTAAACAGGCCTTCACGTGCTTCACAAGACTTCCACAGTGGAGAAAACTGTTTTACCGGCCTGTTTAAGGGCCAAGAAAGATCGAGAAAGCCATTTTCACCACTGTGGAGGTCCTGTGAAGCTCGTGCAGGCATGTTTAAGTGCCAGGAAAGATCGAGGAAGCCGTTTTCACCACTGTGGAGGTCTTGTGAAGCTCGTGCAGGCCTGTTTATAGGTGCCAAGACAGTTCGCGAAAGCTCTTTTCACCACTGTGCAGGTCCTGTTAAGCCCGTGCCCGCCTGCTTCAGTGGCAGGAATGTTCGAGAAAGCAGTTTTCTCCACTGTGGAGGTCTGGTGAAGCTCGTGCCTGCCTGTTTAAGTGGCAGGAAAGATCAAGAAAGCAGGTTTCACCACTGTGGAGGTCTTGTGAAGCTCGTGCAGGCCTGTTTATAGGTGCCAAGACAGTTCGCAAAAGCTCTTTTCACCACTGTGCAGGTCCTGTTAAGCCCGTACCCGCCTGCTTCAGTGGCAGGAATGTTCGAGAAAGCAGTTTTCTCCACTGTGGAGGTCTGGTGAAGCTCGTGCCTGCCTGTTTAAGTGGCAGGAAAGATCAAGAAAGCAGGTTTCACCACTGTGGAGGATCTGCGAAGCTTGTGCAGGCCTGTTTCCGTACCAGGAAAGATCAAAAACGCACCTTTCACCCCAGTGGAGGACCTGCGAAGCTCGTGCCGGCCTGTTTAAGTGGTAGGAAAGAACTGCACGATCTTCACAGGGCCTCCACTGTGGAGAAAACTGCTTTATCGATCATTCCTACCAACTAAACAGGGCTGCACGAGCTTCGCAGGTCATCCCCAGTAGTGAAACCTGATTTCTTGATCTTCCCTGCCACTTAAACAGGCCTTCACGTGTTTCACAAGACTTCCACAGTGGAGAAAACTGTTTTGCCGGCCTGTTTAAGGGCCAAGAAATATCGAGAAAGCCGTTTTTACCACTGTGGAGGACCTGTGAAGCTCGTGCAGGCATGTTTAAGTGCCAGGAAAGATCGAGGAAGCCGTTTTCACCACTGTGGGGGTCTTGTGAAGCTCGTGCAGGCCTGTTTATAGGTGCCAAGACAGTTCGCGAAAGCTCCTTTTACCACTGTGCGAGAAAACTGCTTTCTCGAACATTCTTGCCACTGAAGCAGGCGGGCACGGGCTTAACATGACCTGCACAGTGGTGAAGAGTGCTTTCTTGAACTTTCTTGGCACCTAAACAGGCCAGACCGAGCTTCAGAAAACCTCCTCAGTGGTGAAAACTGCTTTCTCGGTCTCTTCCGGCACTTAAACAGGCCTCCACGAGCTTCACACGACCTCAACAGTGGTGGAAACGGCTTTCTCGTTCTTTTCTGGCACTGAAACAGGTCTGCACAAGCTTCGCACGTCCTCCAGTTGTGAAACCTGCCTTCTTGATCTTTCCTGCCACTTAAACAGGCAGGCACGAGCTTCACCAGACCTCCACAGTGGAGAAAACTGCTTTCTCGAACATTCCTGCCACTGAAGCAGGCGGGCACGGGCTTAATAGGACCTTCAAAGTGGTGAAGAGGGCTTTCTTGAACTTTCTTGGCACCTCAACCGGCCAGACCGAGCTTCAGAGAACCTCCTCAGTGTTGAAAACTGCTTTTTCCGGCTCTTAAACAGACCTCCACGATCTTCACACGACCTCTACAGTGGTGGAAACGGCTTTCTCGATCTTTCCTGGCACTCGAACAGGCCTGCACAAGCTTCGCAGGTCTTCCACAGTGGTGAAACCTGCTTTCTTGATCCTTCCTGCCACTTAAACAAGCAGGCACGAGCTTCACCAGACTTCCACAGTGGATAAAACTGCTTTCCCGGTCTTTCCGGCCCTTAAACAGGCCTCCACGAGCTTCACAAGACTTCCACAGTGGTGGAAACGGCTTTCTCGATCTTTCCTGGCACTGAAACAGTCCTGCACATGCTTCGCATGTCCTCCCCAGTGGTGAAACCTTCTTTCTTGATCTTCCCTGCCACTTAAACAGGCAGGCACGAGCTTCACCAGACCTCCACAGTGGAGAAAACTGATTTCTCGAACATTCCTGCCACTGAAGCAGGCTGGCACGGCCTTAACAGGACCAGCACAGTGGTGAAGTGTGCTTTCTTGAACTTTCTTGGCACCTGAACAGGCCAGACCGAGCTTCAGAGAACCTCCTCAGTGGTGAAAACTGCATTCTCGGTCTCTTCCGGCTCTTAAACAGGCCTCCAAGAGCTTCACACGATCTCCACAGTGGTGGAAACGGCTTTCTCGATCTTTCCTGGCACTCAAACAGTCATGCACATGCTTCGCATGTCCTCCCCAGTGGTACCTGCTTTCTTGATCTTTCCTGCCACTTAAACAGGCAGGCACGAGCTTCACCAGACCTCCACAGTGGAGAAAACTGCTTACTCGAACATTCCTGCCACTGAAGTAGGCGGGCACGGGCTTAACAGTACCTGCACAGTGGTGAAGTGTGCTTTCTTGAACTTTTTTGGCACTTACACCGGTCAGACAGAGCTTCAGAGAACCTCCTCAGTGGTGGAAACAGCTTTCTCGGTCTTTTCCTGTGTTACAGGAAATTTGATCGCTCGGAAATACTATCGCTGCGGTAATATTTCCTAGGAAATTTTATCGCCGAGCGTAACTTTTTCCTAGGAAATATCATCACAGCCAGGAAATACGATCGCTCACAAAAACAAAAGCAGCATTGTCATTACATAAAATACGAACAGGGGTACATCACTTTCATGTTGTTATACTATGTTAGTGATATGAGTCCTACACTTTACATGCTGTACTATAGTGCCATGAATCAGTATCTGGAGGTGGAGTTTTCAGTCCAACACAAGCCATGTGGTACCA
This sequence comes from Agelas oroides, assembly GCA_949130485.1. Lineage (NCBI taxonomy): Eukaryota > Metazoa > Porifera > Demospongiae > Agelasida > Agelasidae > Agelas > Agelas oroides. Next base: position 5,523,708 of record OX422192.1, on the reverse strand, counting down.
TTCCTCACAACCATCACATTGTATCATGTTGTCGAGGCATTCTGGCATTTCGCAAGTGCAGAACACTTCTATTTCCTGGTATGGAAACCATGGGTACAGTGGAACACGAGCACGCCTTTGTGAATGTGGAAAAGGAGTCAGCTTTTGCTTAGTTAAACATCTAGCTAAGTGCTGCTGCATTTTGTCTTGTTCAAATTCGATATCTTCCAAACTGTCCCCTCTTGCTGCATGGAAAGCGTATGCAATAGCATATACTCCACAGTCTGCAACTCCCTGTTGCATCTCTGATGATACCCACCCAGTAGTATTGTTCCTCAATCTTCTCCACCACTTTGTCCCTTCCAAAGTGTGCTCCAAGCTTGGAGGACTTGCTGTTTCTGCTCAGATTTTATCACCTACATATAACATTGACACAAGGAAATATCTTTAATATTTGTTGAAGTTTGAGGTTTGCCTACTGAGTCTATACACACACACACACACACAGCACCCACCTGCCTTTCTCTACGCTTCTTGTCACAGTAATATAATAGACCATCTCGAATCGCGAACTTTTTGGCCTTGTTGCGCAAGGCATCTTTCTGGTTCTTGGTGATCCCATCTGGATAGTTCTGGTCTGCCACCACATTGTAGATCTCGTCATATTCCTTCACTTCCATCACTGCAAAGTCAATACACTGCGGAGACGTGCAATGATCTCCATTTTTAAGCACTATTTCTCGCCTCTACCGGACGGCTGTACCGTGAGCGATCGTATTTCCTGGCTGCGATGGCCGGCACGAGCTTCGCAGGTCCTTCACAGGGGTGAAACTTGCGTTTTTGATCTTTCCTACAACTTAAACAGACCTGCACAAGCTTCGCAGGTCCTCCAAAGTGGTGAAACCTGCTTTCTTGATCTTTCATGCCACTTAAACAGGCAGGTACGAGCTTCAGCAGACCTCCACAGTATAGAAAACTGCTTTTCGGTCTTTTCCGGCTACACAAAACCTCTCCAGTGGTGAAAACGGCTTCCTCGATCTTTCTGGCACTTAAACTTGCCTGCACGAGCTTCACGTGATCTCCACTGTGGTGAAAACGGCTTTCTCGATTTTCTCGACCCTTAAACAGGCCGGCAAAACAGTTTTCTCCATTGTAGAAGTCTTGTGAAGCACGTGAAGGCCTGGTTAAGTGGCGGGGACGATCAAGACAGCAGATCGTGCAGTTCTTTCCTACCACTTAAACACCCTTTAAATACTAAATTAATTTCCCTAATGGTCTTGTGCAGACTAGTCCAACCTTCTTTCACCTGCATTTCCACTTCTGCCAGGAGTTAGCTCAACAAACTTGATCCACAGCTTCTTTCAGAAGTTCTTTGCAGGTTCATGACCCTGACCACACCCACTCATTACCGAGCGCTCAACAGTCAGAGCCCTCCGACCAGACAGCGCTCCTCCAGACGGAAAGCTGCCTAAAAAGCCAGAAATGGAGTCCATATAAGGTGAAAGCACCGTTTTCTACGCTCGTTTGTACTAGAAAGCAGAAGAATGGGCCATCCAGTGTTGACCAGGCCCTTTCTATAGCCAGCTGCAACAGCCGCCATGCACTGTCAGCCAGAGCGGTGCACCCACCCACCTCCCCCTGTCCCACCCTTTCTGAGGAGGTTCTCTGAAGCTCGTGCAGGCCTATTTAGGTGTCAAGAATGTTCGAGAAAGCACTTTTCACCACTGTGGAGGTCCTGTGAAGCTGGTGCAGGGCTGTTTAAGTTCCAGGAAAGATCGCGTAAACCGTTTTCACCACAGTGGTGTTGCGAAGCTCGTGCAGGTCTGTTTAAGTGCCAGGAAAGATCGAGAAAGCCGTTTTCACCTCTGTGGAGGTCTTGTGAAGCTCGTGATGGCCTGTTTAAGTGCCAGGAATGATCGAGAAAGCCGTTTTCACTACTGTGGAGGTCTTGTTAGGCCCGTCCCGGCCTGTTTAACAGGCAGGAACGATCGAGAAAGTGCTTTTCACCACTGTGGAGTTACTGTGAAGCTCGTGCAGGCCTGTTTAAGTGGCAGGAAAGATGGAGAAAGCCGTTTTCACAACTGTGGAGGTCCTGTGAAGCTGGTACTGAGCTGTTTAAGTGCCAGGAAAAATGGCGAAAGCCATTTTCACCACTGTGGAGGTCTTGTGAAGCTCGTGTAGGCCTGCTTAAGTGCCAGGAATGATCGAGAAAGCCGTTTTCACCACTGTGGGGGTCTTGTTATGCCCGTGCCGGCCTGTTTAACCGGCAGGAATGATCGAGAAAGCAGGTTTCACCACTGTGAAGGTCTTGTGAAGCTCGTGTAGGCCTGCTTAAGTGCCAGGAAAGATCGAGAAAACAGTTTTCACAACCGTGGGGTCTTGTTAGGACCGTGCCGACCTGTTTAACTCGCAGGAATGATCGAGAAAGCAGGTTTCACCACTGAGGAGGTTCTCTGAAGCTCGTGCAGGCATGTTTAGGTGTCAAGAAAGTTCGAGAAAGCACTTTTCACCACTGTGGAGGTCCTCTGAAGCTGATGCAGGACTGTTTATGTGACAGGAAGGATCTACAAAGCTGTTCTCTCCACTGTGGAGGGACTTTGAAGCTCGTGCAGGCCTGTTTCAGTGTTGGAAAAGTCGTACAGAGCAGTTTTCTCCTCTGTGGAGCTCCTGTGAAGCTCATGCAGGTATTTTTGTGTGCCAGGAATGATCAAAAAAGCCGTTTTCACCACTGTGGAGGTCTTGAGAAGCTCGTGTAGGCCTGCTTAAGTGCCAGGAATGATCAAGAAAGCCGTTTTCATCACTGTGGAGGTCTTGAGAAGCTCGTGTAGGCCTGCTTAAGTGCCAGGAATGATCGTGAAGTCGTTTTAACCACTGTGGGGATCTTCTTAAGCCGTGCCGGCCTGTTTAACTGGCAGGAATGATCGAGAATGCAGGTTTTACCACTGAGGAGGTTCTCTGAAGCTCGTGCACGCCTATTTAGGTGTCAAGAATGTTCGAGAAAGCACTTTTCACCACTCTGGAGGTCCTGTGAAGCTGGTGCAGGGCTGTTTAAGTGCCAGAAAAGATCGCGAAAGCAGTTTGCACCAGAGTGGAGGTCTTGTGAAGCTCGTACAGGTCTGTTTAAATGCCAGGAATGGTCGAGAGAGCCGTTTACACCTCTCTGGAGGTCTTGTGAAGCTCGTGAAGACCTGTTTAAGTGCCAGGAAAGATCGCGAAAGCCGTTTTCACCGCAGTGGAGGACTTGTGAAGCTCGTGCAGGTCTGTTTAAGTGCCAAGAAAGATCGAGAAAGCCGTTTTCACCTCTGTGGAGGTCTTGTGAAGCTCGTGTAGGCGTGCTTAAGTGCCAGGACAGATCGAGAAAGCCGTTTTCATCACTGTGGGTGTCTTGTTAAGCCCATGCCGGCCTGTCTCACTTGCAGGAATGATCGAGAAAGCAGATTTCACCACTGAGGAGGTTCTCTGAAGCTCGTGCAGGCCTATTTAGGTGTCAAGAATGTTCGAGAAAACACTTTCAACCACTGTGGAGGTCCTGTGAAGCTGGTGCAGGGGTGTTTAAGTGCCAGGAAAGATCGAGAAAGCCGTTTTCACCTCTGTTGAGGTCTTGTGAAGCTCGTGAAGGCCTGTTTAAGTGCCAGGAATGATCGACAAAGCCGTTTTCACCACTGTGCGGAACCTTGTTAGCCCCGTGCCGGCCGGTTTAACGGGCAGGAATGATCGAGAAAGCAGGTTTCACCACTGAGGAGGTTCTCTGAAGCTAGTACAGGCCTATTTGGGTGTCAAGAATGTTCGAAAAGGCGCTTTTCACCACTGTGGAGGTCTAGTGAAGCTCGTGTAGGCATTCTTAAGTGCCAGGAAAGATCGAGAAAGCCGTTTTCACCGCTGTGGGGACCCTTGTTAGCCCCGTGCCGGCCTGTTTAACTGGCAGGAGTGATCGAGAAAGCAGGTTTCATCACTGAGAAAGTTCTCTGAAGCTCGTGCAGGCCTATTTAGGTGTCAAGGATGTTCGAGAAAGCACTTTTCACCACTGTGGAGGTCCTGTGAAGCTGGTGCAGGGCTGTCTAAGTGCCAGGAAAGATCGAGAAAGCAGTTTTCACCACAGTGGAGGTCATGTGAAGCTCTTACTGGGCTATTTAAATACCAGGAAAGATCGCGAAAGCAGTTTGCACCAGAGTGGAGGTCTTGTGAAGCTCGTGCAGGTCTGTTTAAATGCCAGGAAAGATCGAGAAAGACGTTTTCACCACTGTGGGGGTCTTCTTAGGCCCGTTCCGGCCTGTTTAACTGGCACGAAAGATCGAGAAAGCACTTTTTCCCACTGAGGAGGTTCTCTGAAGCTCGTGCACGCCTATTTAGGTGTCAAGAATGTTCGAGAAAGCACTTTTTACCACTCTGGAGGTCCTGTGAAGCTGGTGCAGGGCTGTTTAAGTGCCAGGAAAGATCGAGAAAGCAGTTTTCACCACAGTGGAGGTCCTGTGAAGCTCTTGCCGGGCTATTTAAATACCAGGAAAGATCGCGAAAGCAGTTTGCACCTGAGTGGAGGTCTTGTGAAGCTCGTGCAGGTCTGTTTAAGTGCCAGGAAAGATCGAGAAAGCCGTTTTCACCTCTGTGGAGGTCTTGTGAAGCTCGTGTAGGCATTCTTAAGTGCCAGGAAAGATCGAGAAAGCCGTTTTCACCGCTGTGGGGACCCTTGTTAGCCCCGTGCCGGCCTGTTTAACTGGCAGGAATGATCGAGAAAGCAGGTTTCATCACTGAGAAAGTTCTCTGAAGCTCGTGCAGGCCTATTTAGGTGTCAAGGATGTTCGAGAAAGCACTTTTCACCACTGTGGAGGTCCTGTGAAGCTGGTGCAGGGCTGTCTAAGTGCCAGGAAAGATCGAGAAAGCAGTTTTCACCACAGTGGAGGTCATGTGAAGCTCTTACTGGGCTATTTAAATACCAGGAAAGATCGCGAAAGCAGTTTGCACCAGAGTGGAGGTCTTGTGAAGCTCGTGCAGGTCTGTTTAAATGCCAGGAAAGATCGAGAAAGACGTTTTCACCACTGTGGGGGTCTTCTTAGACCCGTTCCGGCCTGTTTAACTGGCACGAAAGATCGAGAAAGCACTTTTTCCCACTGAGGAGGTTCTCTGAAGCTCGTGTACGCCTATTTAGGTGTCAAGAATGTTCGAGAAAGCACTTTTCACCACTCTGGAGGTCCTGTGAAGCTGGTGCAGGGCTGTTTAAGTGCCAGGAAAGATCGAGAAAGCAGTTTTCACCACAGTGGAGTTCCTGTGAAGCTCTTGCCGGGCTATTTAAATACCAGGAAAGATCGCGAAAGCAGTTTGCACCTGAGTGGAGGTCTTGTGAAGCTCGTGCAGGTCTGTTTAAGTGCCAGGAAAGATCGCGAAAGCCGTTTTCACCTCTGTGGAGGTCTTGTGAAGCTCGTGTAGGCGTGCTTAAGTGCCAGGAAAGATCGAGAAAGCCGTTTTCATCACTGTGGGTGTCTTGTTAAGCCCATGCCGGCCTGTTTCACTGGCAGGGATGATCGAGAAACCAGGTTTCACCACTGAGGAGGTTCTCTGAAGCTCGTGCAGGCCTATTTAGGTGTCAAGAATGTTCGAGAAAACACTTTTAACTACTGTGGAGGTCCTGTGAAGCTGGTGCAGGGCTGTTTAAGTGCCAGGAAAGATCGAGATAGCCGTTTTCACCTCTGTGGAGGTTTTGTGAAGCTCGTGAAGGACAGTTTAAGTGCCAGGAATGATCGACAAAGCCGTTTTCACCACTGTGCGGAACCTTGTTAGCCCCGTGACGGCCGGTTTAACGGGCAGGAATGATCGAGAAAGCAGGTTTCACCACTGAGGAGGTTCTCTGAAGCTCGTGCAGGCCTATTTAGGTGTCAAGAATGTTAGAGAAAACACTTTTAACTACAGTGGAGGTCCAGTGAACCTGGTGCAGGGCTGTTTAAGTGCCAGGAAAGATCGAGAAAGCCGTTTTCACCTTTTTGGAGGTCTTGTCAAGCTCGTGAAGGCCTGTTTAAGTGCCAGGAATGATCGACAAAGCCGTTTTCACCACTGTGCGGAACCTTGTTAGTCCCGTGCCGGCCGGTTTAACGGGCAGGAATGATCGAGAAAGCAGGTTTCACCACTGAGGAGGTTCTCTGAAGCTAGTACAGGCCTATTTGAGTGTCAAGAACGTTCGAGAAGGTACTTTTCACCACTGTGGAGGTCTAGTGAAGCTCGTGTAGGCATTCTTAAGTGCCAGGAAAGATCGAGAAAGCCGTTTTCAACGCTGTGGGGAACCTTGTTAGCCCCGTGCCGGCCTGTTTAACTGGCAAGAATGATCGAGAAAGCAGGTTTCAGCACTGAGGAGGTTCTCTGAAGCTCGTGCAGGCCTATTTAGGTGTCAAGGATGTTCGAGAAATCACTTTTCACCACTGTGGAGGTCCTGTGAAGCTGGTGCAGGGCTGTCTAAGTGCCAGGAAAGATCGCGAGAGCAGTTTGCACCACAGTGGAAGTCTTGTGAAGCTCGTGCTAATCTGTTTAAGTGCCAGGAAAGATCGAGAAAGCTGTTTTCACCTCTGTGGAGGTCTTGTGAAACTCGTGTATGCCTGCTTAAGTGCCAGGAATGATCGACAAACCCGTTTTCACCACTGCGGGGATCTTGTTAGGCCCGTGCCGGCCTGTTTAACTGGCACGAAAGATCGAGAAAGCAAGTTTTATCACTGTGGAGTTACTGTCAAGCTCGTGCAGGCCTGTTTAAAGGTCAGAAAAGATTGAGAAAGCACTTTTTACCACTGTGGAGGTCCTGTGAAGCTGGTGCAGGGCTGTTTAAGTGCCAGGAAAGTTGTCGAAAGCCGTTTTCACCACTGTGGTGGTCTTGTGAAACTCGTGTATGCCTGCTTAAGTGCCAAGAATGATCGACAAACCCGTTTTCACCACTGCGGGGATCTTGTTAGCCCCATGCCGGCCTGTTTAACGCGCAGGAATGATCAAGAAAGCAGGTTTCACCCCTGAGGAGATTCTCTGAAACTCGTGCAGACCTATTTAGGTGTCAAGAATATTCGAGAAAACCCTTTTCACCACTCTGTAGGTCCTGTGAAGCTGGTGCAGGAATGTTTAAGTGCCAGGAAAGATCGAGAAAGCTGTTTACACCTCTGTGGAGGTCTTGTTAGGCCCGTGCCGGCCTTTTTAACTGGCACGAAAGATCGAGAAAGCACTTTTTACCACTGTGCAGTTACTGTCAAGCTTGTGCAGGCCTGTTTAAGTGGCAGGAAAGATCGAGAAAGCCGTTTTCACCACTGTAGGGGTCTTATTAAGCCCGTGCCGGCCTGTTTAACTGGCAGGAATGATCGAGAAAGCAGGTTTCACCACTGAGGAATTTCTCTGAAGCTCGTGCAGGCCTATTTAGGTGTCAAGAATGTTCGAGAAATCACTTTTCACCACTGTGGAGGACCTGTGAAGCTGGTGCAGGGCTGTTTAAGTGCCAGGAAAGATCGCGAAAGCCGTTTTCACCTCTGTGGAGGTCTTGTGAAGCTCGTGAACGCCTGTTTAAGAGCCAGGAATGATCGACAAAGCCGTTTTCACCACTGTGGAAGTCTTGGGAAGCTCGTCCCGGTCTGTTTAAGTGCCAGGAAAGATCTAGAAAGCTGTTTTCACCTCTGTGGAGGTCTTGTGAAGCTCGTGAAGACCTGTTTAAGTGCCAGGAAAGATCGCGAAAGCCGTTTTCACCACAGTGTGTGTCTTGTTAGGCCCGTACCGTCCTATTTAACAGGCAGGAATGATCGAGGAAGCAGGTTTCACCACTGAGGAGGTTCTCTGAAGCTCGTGCAGGCCTATTTAGGTGTCAAGGATGTTCGAGAAAGCACTTTTCACCAATGTGGAGATCCTGTGAAGCTGGTGCAGGGCTGTCTAAGTGCCAGGAAAGATCGCGAAAGCAGTTTGCACCACAGTGGAAGTCCTGTGAAGCTCATGCTATTCTGCTTAAGTGCCAGGAAAGATCGAGAAAGCTGTTTTCACCTCTGTGGAGGTCTTGTGAAGCTCGTGAAGGCCTGTTTAAGTGCCAGGAATGATCAAGAAAGCCGTTTTCACCACTGTGGAGGTCTTGTTTGGCCCGGGCCGGCCTGTTTAACTGGCACGAAAGATCGAGAAAGCACTTTTTCCCACTGTTGAGTTACTGTCAAGCTCGTGCTGGCCTGTTGAAGTGGCAGGAAAGATTGAGAAAGCACTTTTCACCACTGTGGAGGTCCTGTGAAGCTGGTGCAGGGCTGTTTCAGTGCCAGGAAAGATGGCGAAAGCAGTTTTCACTAGCCTCGTTCCCAGGCCTTCCCCGGCTCCAGTTTTCGATCGCTTGCAGTATGCAAAAACGGAGGGAGAAAGCCTGGTGAATCTTACCACGTGATCCGTGGCACACATGACGTCACAGGTTGTAGACACGAAGACATTTTCACATTTATATCTCCAGCTGCAGAGAAGCTAGAGAAACAAGTCAAGTTCCAGCCGAGAGTCATGTCCTACCTCTAGAACATAACCGAGTCCGAAGCAGAACCGCTGAAGGATTGTTCCGCTGCAAGCGTTGCAAATCCAAAAGTGGCTTCTTTTTCGCTACGTTAGCTACATTTTTTCACTGCGGATATTTCACGCATGTCGTTCGGCAACCCTTCGGAGTTATTCCTTCTAGCTAGGATATGTTTTGTACTCTTGATGTTGTTCTCCGTCGAAGCTTGTCTCGTCTTCGTAGCTAGTACAGAACGCAAGATCGGTCTTTTCCCTAGGATGACTATACATACAAGCGTGACGACATGTGACGCCTGTGCCGCTGATCACGTGGTAAGATTCACCAGGCATTCTCCCTCCGTTTTTGCATACTGCAAGCGATCAAAAACTGGAGTCGGGGAAGGCCTGGAAACGAGGCTAGTTTTCACCACAGTGGAGGTCTTGTGAAGCTCGTGCAGGTCTGTTTAAGTGCCAGGAAAGATCGAGAAAGCCGTTTTCACCTCTGTGGAGGTCTTGTGAAGCTCGTGAAGGCCGGTTTAAGAGCCAGGAATGATCGACAAAGCCGTTTTCACCACTGGGGAGGTCTTGTGAAGCTCGTGAAGGCTTCCTTAAGTGCCAGAAAAGATCGAGAAAGCCGTTTTCACCACTGTGGGGATCTTGTTAGCCCCGTGCGGGCCTGTTTAACGGGCAGGAATGATCGAGAAAGCAGGTTTCACCGCTGTGGGGGTTCTCTGAAGGTGTCAAGAATGATCGAGAAAGCCCTTTTCACCACTCTGTAGGTCCTGTGAAGCTGGTGCAGGGATGTTTAAGTGCTAGGAAAGATCGAGAAAGCTGTCTATACCTCTGTGGAGGTCTTGTGAAGCTCGTGCAGGTCGGTTTAAGTGCCAATAAAGATCGAGAAAGCCGTTTTCACCTATGTGGAGGTCTTGTGAAGCTCGTGCAGGTCTGTTTAAGTGCCAGGAAAGATGGAGAAAGCCGTTTTCACCTCTGTGGAGGTCTTGTGAAGCTCGTGCAGGTCTGTTTCAGTGCCAGGAATGATGGACAAAAGCCGTTTTCACCACAGTGAAGGTCTTGATAAGCCCGTGCCGGCTTGTTTAACTGGCACGAAAGATCGAGAAAGCAATTTTAACCACAGTGAAGTTACTGTCAAGCTCGTGCAGGCCTGTTTAAGTGGCAGGAAAGATTGAGAAAGCACTTTTCACTACTGTGGAGGTCCTGTGAAGCTGGTGCAGGGCTGTTTAAGTGCCAGTAAAGATGGCGAAAGCCGTTTTCACCACTGTGGAGGACTTGTGAAGCTCGTGTATGCCTGCTTAAGTGCCAGGGAAGATCGAGAAACCCGTTTTCACCACTGTGGGGGTCTTGTTATGCCCGTGCCGGCCTGTTTAACTGGCAGGAATGATCGAGAAAGCAGATTTCACCAGGGAGGAGGCTCTCTGAAGCTCGTGCAGGCCTACTTAGCTGTCAAGAATGTACGAGAAAGCACTTTTCACCACTGTGGAGGTCCTGTGACCTTGGTGCAGGGCTGTCCAGGCACCAGGAAAGATTGCGAAAGCAGTTTGCACTACAGTGGAAGTCTTGTGAAGCTCGTGCAAGTCTGTTTAAGTGCCAGGAAAGATCGAGAAACCCGTTTTCACCACTGTGGGGGTCTTGTTAGGCCCGTGCCGGCCTGTTTAACGGGCAGGAATGATCGAGAAAGCAGGTTTCACCACTGAGGAGGTTCTCTGAATCTCGTGCAGGCCTATTTAGGTATCAAGAATGATCGAGAAAGCCCTTTTCACCACTCTGTAGGTCCTGTGAAGCTGGTGCAGGGATGTTTAAGTGCTAGGAACGATCGACAAACCTTTTATACCTCTGTGGAGGTCTTGTGAAGCTCGTACAGGTCGGTTTAAGTACCAGGAAAGATCGAGAAAGCCGTTTTCACCTCTGTGGAGGTCTTGTGAAGCTCGTGAAAGCCTGTTTATGTGCCAGGAATGATCGACAAAGCCGTTTTCACAACTGTGGAAGTCTTCTGAAGTTCGTGCAGGTCTGTTTAAGTTCCAGGAAAGATCTAGAAAGCTGTTTTCACCTCTGTGGAGGTCTTGTGAAGCTCGTGAAGACCTGTTTAAGTGCCAGGAAAGATCGCGAAAGCCGTTTTCACCGCAGTGGAGGTCTTGTGAAGCTCGTGCAGGTCTGTTTAAGTGCCAGGAAAGACCGAGAAAGCCGTTTTCACTTCTGTGGAGGTCTTGTGTAGCTCGTGAAGGCCTGTTTAAGTGCCAGGAATGATCGAGAAAACCGTTTTCACCACTGTGGGGGTCTTGTTAGGCCCGTGCCGGCCTGTTTAACTGGCACGAAAGATCGAGAAAGCACTTTTTACCACTTTGGAGTTACTGTCAAGCTCGTGCTGGCCTGTTTAAGTGGCAGGAAGGATTGAGAAAGCACTTTGAACGACTGTGGAGATCTTGTGAAGCTGGTGCAGGGCTGTTTAAGTGCCAGGAATGATCGAGAAAGCCGTTTTCACCACTGTGGAAGTCTTGTTAGACCCGTGCCGGCCTGTTTAACCGGCACGAAAGATCGAGAAAGCACTTTTTACCACTGTGGAGTAACTGTCAAGCTCGTGCAGGTCTGTTTAAAAGCCAGGAAAGATGGCGAACGCCGTTTACACCACTGTGGAGGTCTTGTGAAGCTCGTGTATGCCTCCTTAAGTGCCAAGAAAGATCGAGAATGCCGTTTTCACCACTGTGGGAGTCTTGTTAGACCCGTGCCGGCATGTTTAACTGAGCAGGAATGATAGAGAATGCAGGTTTCACCACTGAAGTGGATCTCTGAAGCTCGTGCAGGCCTATTTAGGTGTCAAGAAAGTTCAAGAAAGCACTTTTCACCACTGTGGTGGACATCGGAAACTGGTGCAGGGCAGTTTAAGTGCCAGGAAAGATGGCGAAAGCAGTTTACACCGCAGTGGAGATCTTGTGAAGCTCGTGCAAGGCTGTTTAAGTGCCAGGAAAGATCGAGAAAGCCGTTTTCACCTCTGTGGAGGTCTTGTGAAGCTCGTGAACGCCTGTTTAAGTGCCAGGAAAGATCGAGAATGGCGTTTTCACAACTGTAGGGGTCTTCATAGGCCCGTGCCGGCCTGTTTAACTGGAACGGAAGATCGAGAAAGCACTTTTTACCACTGTGGAGTTACTGTCGAGCTCGTGCAGGCCTGTTTAAGTTGCAGGAAAGATTGAGAAAGCACTTTTCTCCGCTGTAGAGGACCTGTGAAGCTGGTGCAGGGCCGTTTAAGTGCCAGGAAAGATGGCGAAAGCCGTTTTCACCACTGTGGAGGTCTTGTGAAGCTCGTGTAGGCCTGCTTCTGTGCCAGGAAAGATCGAGAAAGCCGTTTTCACCACTGTGGGGATCTTGTTAGGCCCGTGCCGGCCTGTTTAATTGGGCAAGAATGATCGAGAAAGCAGGTTTCACCACTGAGGATGTTCTCTGAAGCTCGTGCAGGCCTATTTAGGTGTCAAGAAAGTTCAAGAAAGCACTTTTCATCACTGTGGAGGTCCCGTGAAGCTGGTACAGGGCTATTTATGTGCCAGGAAAGATCGCGAAAGCAGTTTTCACCACAGTGGAGGTCTTGTGAAGCTCGTGCAGGTCTGTTTAAGTGCCATTAAAGATCGATAAAGCCGCTTTCACCTCTGTGGAGGTCTTGTGAAGCTCGTGAAGGCCTGTTTAAGTGCCAGGAAAGATCGAGAAAGGCGTTTTCACCACTGTGTGAGTCTTGTTAGGTCCGTGCCGGCCTGTTTACCCAGCACGAAAGATCGAGAAAACACCTTTTACCACTGTGGAGTTACAGTCAAGCTCGTGCAGGCCTGTTTAAGTGCCAGGAAAGATTGAGAAAGCACTTTCCACCACTGTGGAGGTCCTGTGAAGCTGGTGCAGGGTTGTTTAAGTGCCAGTAAAGATGGAGAAAGCAGTTTTCACCACTGTGGAGGACTTGTGAAGCTCGTGTATGCCTGCTTAAGTGCCAGGAAAGATCGAGAAAGCCGTTTTCACCACTGTGGGGTCTTGTTAGGCCCGTGCCGGCCTGTTTAACTGGCAGGAGTGATCGAGAAAGCAGTTTTCACCACTCAGGAGGTTCTCTGAAGCTTGTGCAGGCCTATTTAGGTGTCAAGAAAGTTCAAGAAAGCACTTTTCACCACTGTGGAGGTCCCATGAAGCTGGTACAGTGCTGTTTAAGTGCCAGGAAAGATCGCGAAAGTAGTTTTCACCACAGTGGAGGTCTTGTGAAGCTCGTGCAGGTCTGTTTAAGTGCCAGGAAAGATCGAGAAAGCCGCTTTCACCTCTGTGGAGGTCTTGTGAAGCTCGTGAAGGCCTGTTTAAGTGCCAGGAAAGATCGAGAAAGGCGTTTTCACCACTGTGTGGGTCTTGTTAGGTCCGTGCCGGCCTGTTTAACGAGCACGAAAGATCGAGAAAGCACTTTTTACCACTGTGGAGTTACATTCAAGCTCGTGCAGGCCTGTTTAAGTGGCAGGAAAGATTGAGAAAGCACTTTCCACCACTGTGGAGGTCCTGCGAAGCTGGTGCAGGGCTGTTTAAGTGCCAGTAAAGATGGCGAAAGCAGTTTTCACCATTGTTGAGGACTTGTGAAGCTCGTGTATGCCTGCTTAAGTGCCAGGAAAGATCTAGAAAGTCGTTTTCACCACTGTGGGGTCTTGTTAGGCCCGTACCGGCCTGTTTAACTGGCAGGAATGATCGAGAAAGCAGGTTTCACCACTGAAGAGGTTCTCTGAAGCTCGTGCAGGCCTATTTAGGTGTCAAGAAAGTTCAAGAAAGCACTTTTCACCACTGTGGAGGTCCCGTGAAGCTGGTACAGGGCTGTTTAAGTGCCAGGAAAGATCGCCAAAGTAGTTTTCACCACAGTGGAGGTTTTGTGAAGCTCGTGCAGGTCTGTTTAAGTGCCAGGAAAGATCGAGAAAGCCGCTTTCACCTCTGTGGAGGTCTTGTGAAGCTCGTGAAGGCCTGTTTAAGTGCCAGAAAAGATCGAGAAAGGCGTTTTCACCACTGTGTGGGTCTTGTTAGGTCCGTGCCGGCCTGTTTAACCAGCACGAAAGACCGAGAAAGCCCTTTTTACCACTGTGGAGTTACAGTCAAGCTCGTGCAGGCCTGTTTAAGTGGCAGGAAAGAGTGAGAAAGCACTTTCCACCACTGTGGAGGTCCTGTGAAGCTGGTACAGGGCTGTTTAAGTGCCAGGAATGATCGCTAAAGCTGTTTTCACCACTGTGGAGGTCTTGTGAAACTCGTGCAGGTCTGTTTAAGGGCCAGGAAGGATCGCGATAGCCGTTTTCACCACTGTGGGGAACCTTGTTAGCCCCGTCCCGACGTACTTAACTTTCAGGAATGATCGAGAAAGCAGGTTTCACCAGTGAGGAGGCTCTCTGGAGCTCGTGCAGGCCTATTTAGGTGTCAAGAATGTACGAGAAAGCACTTTTCACCACTGTGGAGGTCCTGTGAAGCTGGTGCAGGGCTGTCCAAGTACCAGGAAAGATCGCGAAAGCAGTTTGCACCACAGTGGAAGTCTTGTGAAACTCGTGCTATTCTGTTTAAGTGCCAGGAAAGATCGAGAAAGCTGTCTTCACCTCTGTGGAAGTCTTGTGAAACTCGTGAAGGCCTGTTTAAGTGCCAGGAATGATCGAGAAAGCCGTTTTCACCACCATGGAGATCTTCCTAGACCCTTCCCGGCCTGTTTAACTGGCACGAAAGATCGAGAAAGCACTTTTTACCACTGTGGAGTTACTGTCAAGCTCGTGCAGGCCTGTTTAAGTAGCAGGAAGGATTGAGAAAGCACTTCTCACCACTGTGGCTGTCCTGTGAAGCTGGTGCAGGGCTGTTTAAGTGCCAGGAAAGATGGCGAAAGCCGTTTTCACCACTGTGGTGGTCTTGTGAAACTCGTGTATGCCTGCTTAAGTGCCAGGAAAGATCTAGAAAGCCGTTTTCACCATTGTGGGGATCTTGTTAGCCCCGTGCCGACCTGTTTAACGGGGAGGAATGATCGAGAAAGCAGGTTTCACCACTGAGGAGGTTCTCTGAAGCTCGTGCAGGCCTATTTAGGTGCGAAGAACGGTCGAGAAAGCACTTTTCACCACTGTGGGGGTCCTTTGAAGCTGGTGCAGGGCTGTTTAAGTGCCAGGAAAGATGGCGAAACTATTTTCACCACTGTGGAGGTCTTGTGAAGCTCGTGTATGCCAGCTTAAGTGCAAGGAAAGATCGAGAAAGCCGTTTTCACCACTGTGGGGGTATTGTTAGGCCCGTGCCGGCCTGTTTATCTGGGCAGGAATCATCGAGAAAGGAGGTTTCACCACTGTGGAGGTTCGCTGAAGCTCGTGCAGGCCTATTTAGGTGTCCAGAATGTTCGAGAAAGCTCTTTTCACCACTGTGGAGGTCCTGTGAAGCTGGTGCAGAGCTGTTTAAGTGCCAGGAAAGATCGCGAAAGCAGTTTTCACCACAGTGGAGGTCTTGTGAAGCTCGTGAAGACCTGTTTAAGTGCCAGGAAAGATCGAGAAAGTCGTTTTCACCGCAGTGGAAGTCTTGTGAAGCTTGTAGAGGTCTGTTTAAGGTCTAGGAAAGATAGAGAAAGCCGTTTACACCTCTGTGGAGGTCTTGTGAAGCTCGTGAAGGCCTGTTTAAGTGCTAGGAATGATCGAGAAAGCCGTTTTCACCACTGTGGAGGTCTAGTTAGGCCCGTGCCGTCCTGTTTAACTCGCACGAAAGACCAAGAAAGCACTTTTTACCACTGTGGAGTTACTGTCAAGCTCGTGCAGGCCTGTTTAAGTGGCAAGAAAGATTCAGAAAACACTTTTCACTACAGTGGAGGTCCTGTGAAGCTGCTGCAGGGCTCTTTAAGTGCCAGGAAAGATGGCGAAAGCCATTTTCACCACTGTGGAGGTCTTGTGAAGCTCGTGTAGTCCTGCTTAAGTGCCAGGAATGATCGAGAAAGCCGTTTTCACCACCGTGGGGGTCTTGTTAGGCCCGTGCATGGCTGTTTAACTGGCAGGAATGATCGAGAAAGCAGGTTTCACCACTGAGGAGGTTCTCTGAAGCTCGTGCAGGCCTATTTAGGCGTCAAGAATGTTCGAGAAAGCACTTTTCACTACTGCACTGGAGGTCCTGTGAAGCTCGTGCAGGGCTGTTGAAGTGCGAGGAAAGATCGCGAAAGCAGTTTTCACCACAGTGGAGGTCTTGTGAAGCTCGTGCAGGTCTGTTTAAGTGCCAGTAAAGATCGAGGAAGCCGTTTTCACCTCTGTGGAGGTCTTGTGAAGCTCGTGAAGGTCGGTTTAAGTGCCAGGAATGATCGACAAAAAAAAAAACCGTTTTCACCACTGTGGAGGTCTTGAGAAGCTCGTGTAGGCCTTCTTAAGTACCAGAAAAGATCGAGAAAGCCGTATTCACCACTGTGGGGATTTTGTTCGGCCCGTGCCGGCCTGTTTAACGGGCAGGAATGATCGAGAAAGCAGGTTTCACGACTGAGGAGGTTCTCTGAAGCTCGTGCAGGCCTATTTAGGTGTCAAGAATGATAGAGAAAGCCCTTTTCACCACTCTGTAAGTCCTGTGAAGCTGGTGCAGGGATGTTTATGTGCTAGGAAAGATCGAGAGAGGTGTTTATACCTCTGTGGAGATCTTGTGAAGCTCGTGCAGGTCGGTTTTAAGTGCCAGGAAAGATCGAGAAAGCCGTTTTCACCTCTGCGGAGGTCTTGTGAAGCTCGTGAAGGCCTGTTTAAGTGCTAGGAATGATCGAGAAAGCCGTTTTCACCACTGTGGAGGTCTAGTTAGGCCCGTGCCGGCCAGTTTAACTCGCACGAAAGACCAAGAAAGCACTTTTTACCACTGTGGAGTTACTGTGAAGCTCGTGCAGGCCTGTTTAAGTGGCAAGAAAGATTCAGAAAACACTTTTCACTACTGTGGAGGTCCTGTGAAGCTGCTGCAGGGCTGTTTAAGTGCCAGGAAAGATGGCGAAAGCCATTTTCACTACTGTGGAGGTCTTGTGAAGCTCGTGTAGTCCTGCTTAAGTGCCAGGAATGATCGAGAAATCCGTTTTCACCACCGTGGGGCTCTTGTTAGGCCCGTGCATGGCTGTTTAACTGGCAGGAATGATCGAGAAAGCAGGTTTCACCACTGAGGAGGTTCTCTGAAGCTCGTGCAGGCCTATTTAGGCGTCAAGAATGTTCGAGAAAGCACTTTTCACTACTGCACTGGAGGTCCTGTGAAGCCGGTGCAGGGCTGTTTAAGTGCCAGGAATAATCGACAAAGCCGTTTTCACAACTGTGGAGGTCTTGTAAGGCCCGTGCCGGCCTGTTTAACTGGCAAGAAAGAACGAGAACGCACTTTTTACCACTGTGGAGTTGCATTCAGGCTCGTGCAGGCCTGTTGAAGTGGCAGGAATGATTGAGAAAGCACTTTTCACCACTGTGGAGTTCCTGTGAAGCTGGTGCAGGACTGTTTAAGTGCCAGGAATGGTGGCAAAAGCCGTTTTCACCACAGTGGAGGTCGTGCAGGTCTGTTTAAGTGCCAGGAAAGATCGAAAAAGCCGTTTTCACCGCTGTGGAGGTCTTGTGAAGCTAGTTAAGGCCTGTTTGAGTGCCAGGAATAATCGAGAAAGCCCTTTTCACCACTGTCGAGGTCTTGTTATGCCCGTGCCGGCCTGTTTTACTGGTACGAAAGATCGAGAAAGCACTTTTTACCACTGTGGAGTTACTGTCAAGCTCGTGAAGGCCTGTTTAAGTGGCAGGAATAATCGACAAAGCCGTTTTCACAACTGTGGAGGTCTTGTAAGGCCCGTGCCGGCCTGTTTTACTGGAACGAAACATCGAGAAAGCACATTTTACCACTGTGGAGTTACTGTCAAGCTCGTGAAGTCCTGTTTAAGTGGCAGGAAAGATTGAGAAAGCACTTTTCACCACTGTGGCGGTCCTGTGAAGCTGGTGCAGAGCTGTTTAATTGCCAGGATAGATGGCGAAAACCGTTTTCACCACTGTGGAGTTCTTGTGAAGCTCGTGTATGCCTGATTAAGAGCCAGGAAAGATCGAGAAAGCCGCTTTCACCTCTGTGGAGGTCTTGTTAAGCTCGTGAAGGCCTGATTAAGTGCCAGGAATGATCGAGAAAGCCGTTTTCACTACTGAGGAGGTCTTGTGAAGCTCGTGTATACCTTCTTAAGTGCCAGGAAATTTTGAGAAAGCCGTTTTCACCACTGTGGGGATCTTGTTAGTCCCGTGCCGGCCGGTTTAACGGGCAGGAATGATCGAGAAAGCAGGTTTCACCACTGAGGAGGTTCTCTGAAGCTCCTGCAGGCGTGTCAAGAATGTTCGATAAAGCACTTTTCACCACTGTGGAGGTCCTGTGAAGCTGGTGCAGATTTGTTTAAGTGCCAGGAATGATCGCGAAAGCCGTTTTCACCACTGTGGAGGTCTTGTGAAGCTCGTGCAGGTCTGTTTAAGGGCCAGGAAAGATCGCGAAAACAGTTTTCACCACAGTGGAGGTCTTGTGAAGCTCGTGCAGGTCTGTGTAAGTGCCAGGAAACATCGAGAAAGCCGTTTTCACATCTGTGGGGGTCTTGTGATGCTCGTGAAGACCTGTTTAAGTGCCAGGAAAGATCGCGAAAGCCGTTTTCACTTCTGTGGAGGTCTTGTGAAGCTCGAGAAGGCCTGTTTAAGTGCCAGGAATGATCGAGAAAGCCGTTTTCACCACTGTGGAGGTCTTGATAGGCCCGTGCCGGCCTGTTTAACTGCCACGAAAGATCGAGAAAACCATTTTTACAACTGTGGAGTTACTATAAAGCTCGTTCAGGCCTGTTAAAGTCGCAGGAAAGATTGAGAAAACACTTTTCACCACTGTGAAGTTCCTGTGAAGCTGGTGCTGGGCTGTTTAAGTGCCAGGAAAGATGGCGAACTCCGTTTTCACCATTGTGGAGGTGTTATGAAGCTCGTTTATGCCTGCTTAAGTGCCAGGAAAGATCAAGAAAGCCGTTTTCACCTTTATGGAGGTCTTGTTCAGCTCGTGAAGGCCTGTTTAAGTGCCAGGAATTATCGAGAAAGCCGTTTTCACTACTGTGGAGGTCTTGTGAAGCTCGTGTTTACGTTCTTAAGTGCCAGGAAAGTTTGAGAAAGCCGTTTTCACCACTGTGGGGGTCTTGATAGGCCCGTCCCGGCCTGTATAACTGGGCAGGAATGATCGAGAAAGCAGGTTTCATCACTCAGGAGGTTCACTGAAGCTCGTGCAGGCCTATTTAGGTGTCCAGAATGTTCGAGAAAGCACTTTTCACCACTGTGGAGGTCCTGTGAAGCTGGTGCAGGGCTGATTAAGTGCCAGGAAAGATCGCGAAAGCAGTTTTCACCACAGTGGAGGTCTTGTGAAGCTCGTGCAGGTCTGTTTAAGTGGCAGCAAACATCGAGAAAGCCGTTTTCACTCCTGTGGAGGTCTTGTGAAGCTCGTGAAGACCTGTTTAAGTGCCAGGAAAGATCGCGAAAGCAGTTTTCACCACAGTGGAGGTCTTGTGAAGCTCGTGCAGGTCTGTGTAAGTGCCAGGAAACATCAAGAAAGCCGTTTTCACCTTTATGGAGGTCTTGTTCAGCTCGTGAAGGCCTGTTTAAGTGCCAGGAATTATCGAGAAAGCCGTTTTCACTACTGTGGAGGTCTTGTGAAGCTCGTGTTTACGTTCTTAAGTGCCAGGAAAGTTTGAGAAAGCCGTTTTCACCACTGTGGGGGTCTTGATAGGCCCGTCCCGGCCTGTATAACTGGGCAGGAATGATCGAGAAAGCAGGTTTCATCACTCAGGAGGTTCACTGAAGCTCGTGCAGGCCTATTTAGGTGTCCAGAATGTTCGAGAAAGCACTTTTCACCACTGTGGAGGTCCTGTGAAGCTGGTGCAGGGCTGATTAAGTGCCAGGAAAGATCGCGAAAGCAGTTTTCACCACAGTGGAGGTCTTGTGAAGCTCGTGCAGGTCTGTTTAAGTGGCAGCAAACATCGAGAAAGCCGTTTTCACTCCTGTGGAGGTCTTGTGAAGCTCGTGAAGACCTGTTTAAGTGCCAGGAAAGATGGCGAAATCCGTTTTCACCACTGTGGAGGTCTTGTGAAGCTCGTTTATGCCTGCATAAGTGCCAGGAAAGATTGAGAAAGGCGTTTTCACCACAGTGGAGGTCTTTTGAACCTGGTGCAGGACTGTTTAAGTGCCAGGAAAGATCGTGAAAGCCGTTTTCACCTCTGTGGAGGTCTTGTGAAGCTCTTGAAGGCCTGTTTAAGTGCCACGAATGATCGACAAAGCCGTTTTCACCACTGTGGAGGTCTTGTGAAGCTCGTGTACGCCTTCTTAACTGGCAGAAAAGATCGAGAAAGCCGTTTTCACCACTGTGGGGATCTTGTTAGCCCCGTACCGGCCTGTTTAACAGGCAGGAATGATCGAGAAAGCAGGTTTCACCACTGAGGATGTTCGCTGAAGCTCGTGAAGGCCTATTTAGGTGTCAAGAATGATCGAGAAAGCCCTTTTCACCACTGTGTAGGTCCTGTGAAGCTGGTGCAGGGCTATCTAAGTGCATGGAAAGATCGGGAAAGCAGTTTGCACCGCAGTGGAAGTCTTGTGAGGCTCGTTCAGGTCGTTTAAGTGCCAGGAAATTTCGAGAATGCCGTTTTCACCTCTGTGGAGGTCTTTTGAAGCTCTTGAAGCCCTGTTTAAATGCTAGTAATGATCGAGAAAGCCGTTTTCACCACTGTTGACGTCTTGTTGGACCTGTGCCGGCCTGTTTAACTGGCACGAAAGATCGAGAAAGTTCTTTTTACCATTGTGGAGGTACGGTCAAGCTAGTGCAGGCCTGTTGAAGTGGCAGGAAAGATTGTGAAATCACCTTTCTCCACTGTGGAGGTCTTGTGATGCACGTGCCGGCCTGTTTAACAGGCAGGAATGATCGAGAGAGCAGGTTTCACCACTGAGAAGGATCTATGAAGCTCGTACAGGCCTATTTAGGTGCCAAGAATGTTCGAGAAAGCACTTTTCACCACTGTGGAGGTCCTGTGAAGCTGGTGCAGGGCTGTTTAAGTGCCAGGAAAGAACCAGAAAGCAGTTTTCACCACAGTGGAGGTCTTGTGAAGCTCGTGCAGGTCTGTTTAAGTACCAGGAATGATCGACAAAGCCGCTTTCACCACTGTGGAGGTCTTGTGAAGCTCGTGTAGGCTTTCTTAAGTGCCATGAAAGATCGAGAAAGCCGTTTTCACCACTGTGGGGATCTTGTTAGCCCCGTGCCGGCCTGTTTAACGGGCAGAAATGATCGAGAAAGCAGGTTCCACCACTGAGGAGGTTCTCTGAAGCTCGTGCAGGCCTATTTAGGTGTCAAGAATGCTCGAGAAAGCACTTTTGATCACTGTGGAGGTCCTGTGAAGCTGGTGCAGGCATGTTTAAGTGCCAGGAAAGATCGAGAAATCCTTTTTCACCACTGTCGAGGTCTTGTAATGCCCGTGCCGGCCTGTTTAACTGGCACGAAATATCGAGAAAGCACTTTTTACCACTGTGGAGTTACTGTGAAGCTAGTGCAGTCCTGTTTAAGTGGCAGGAAATATTGAGAAAGCACTTTTCACCACTGTGGAGGTCCTGTGAAGCTGGTGCAAGGCTGTTTAAGTGCCAGGAAAGATGGCGAAATCCGTTTTCACCACTGTGGAGGTCTTGTGAAGCTCGTGTATGCCTGCTTAACTGCCAAGAAAGATCGAGAAAGCCGTTTTCACCACTGTGGAGGTCTTGTTAGGCACGTGCCGGCCTGTTTAACTGGCAGGAATGATCTAGAGAGCAGGTTTCACCACTGTGGGTTCCTGTGAAGCTGGTGCAGGCCTGTTTAAGTGGCAGGAAAGATGCAGAAAGCCGTTTTCACACCTGTGGAGGTCCTGTGAAGCTGGTGCAGAGCTGTTTAAGTGCCAGGAAAGATGGCGAAAACCGTTTTAACCACTGTGGGGGTCTTGTTAGCCCCGTGGCGGGCGGTTTAGCTGGCAGGAATAATCGAGAAAGCTGGTTTCACCACTGAGGAGGTCCTCTGAAGCTCGTGCAGGCCTATTTAGATATCAAGAATGTTCGAGAAAGCACTTTTCACAACTGTGGAGGTCCTGTGAAGCTGGTGAAGGCCAGTTTAAGTGCCAGGAAAGAGCGCGAAAGCCTCTTTCAACGCAGTGGAGGTCTTGTGAAGCTCGTGGAAGTCTGTTTAAGTGCCAGGAAAGATCGAGAAAGCAGTTTTCTCCTCTGTGGAAGTCTTGTGAAGCTCGTGAAGACCTGTTCATGTTCCAGGAAAGATCGCGAAATCCGTTTTCACCCCAGTGGAGGCCTTGTGTAGCTCGTGCTGGTCTGTTTCAGTGGCAGGAAAGGTTGAGAAAGCATTTTTCACCACTGAGGAGGTTCTCTGAAGCTAATGCAGGCCTATTAAGGTGTCAAGAATGTTCGATAAAGCACTTTTCACCACTGTGGAGATCCTGTCAAGCTGGTGCAGGTCTGTTTAAGTACCAGGAATGTTCGAGAAAGCCGTTTTCACTACTGTGGAGGTCTTGTGAAACTCGTGTATGCCTGCTTAAGTGCCAGGAAAGATCGTGAAAGCCGTTTTCACCACTGTGGGGATCTTGTTAGCCTCGTGCCGGCCTGTTTAACTGGCAGGAATGATCGAGAAAGCAGGTTTCACCACTGAGAAGGTTCTCTGAAGCTCGTCCTGGCCTATTTAGGTATGAAGAACGGTCGAGAAAACACTTTTCACCACTGTGGGGGTCCTTTGAAGCTGGTGCAGGGCTGTTTAAGTGCCAGGAAAGATGGCGAAAGCCGTTTTCACCACTGTGGGGGTCTTGTTAGGCCCGTCCCGGCCTGATTAACCTGGCAGGAATGATCGAGAAAGGAGGTTTCACCACTGAGGAGGTTCGCTGAAGCTCGTGCAGGCCTATTTAGGTGTCCAGAATGTTCGAGGAAGCACTTTTCACAAATGTGGAGGTCCTGTGAAGCTGGTGCAGGGCTATTTAAGTGCCAGGAAAGATCGCCAAAGCAGTTTTTACCACAGTGGGGGTCTTGTGAAGCTCGTGCAGGTCTGTTTAAGTGCCAGGAAAGTTTGAGAAAGCCGTTTTCACCTCTGTGGAGGACTTGTGAAGCTCTTGAAGGCCTGTTTAAGTGCCATGAATGATCGAGAAGGCCGTTTTCACCACTGTGGAGGTCTTGATAGGCCCGTGCCGGCCTGTTTAACTGCCACGAAAGGTCGAGAAATCCCTTTTTACCACTGTGGAGTTACTGTCAAGCTCGTGCAGGCCTGTTTAAGTGGCAGGAAAGATTTAGAAAGCACTTTTCACTGCTGTGTAGGTGGTGCAGGGCTGTCTAAGTGCCTGGAAAATCCGGAAAGAAGTTTGCACCACAGTGGAGGTCTTTTGAAGCTCGTGCAGGTCTGTTTATGTGCCAGGAAACATCCAGAAAGCTGTTTACACCTCTGTGGAGGTCTTGTGAAGCTCGTGAAGACCTGTTTAAGTGCCAGGAAAGATTGCGAAAGCCGTTTTCACCGCAGTGGAGGTCTTGTGAGGCTCGTGCAGGTCGTTTAGGTGCCAGGAAAGATCGAGAAAGCCGTTTTCACCTCTGTGTAGGTCTTGTGAAGCTCGTGAAGGCCTGTTTAAGTGCCAAGAATGATCGAGAAAGCCGTTTTCACCACTGTGGAGGTCTTGTTAGACCCTGTTTAACCTGCACGAAAGATCGAGAAAGCACTTTTTACCACTGTGGAGTTACTGTCAAGCTCGTGCAGGCCTGTTGAAGTGGCAGGAAAGATTGAGAAAGCACTTTTCTCCACTGTGTATGTCTTGTGAAGCTCTTTTGTGCCTGCTTATGTGCCAGGAAAGATCGAGAAAGGCGTTTTCACCACTGTGAGGGTCTTGTTAGGCCCGTGCCGGCCTGTTTAACTGGCACGAAAGATCGAGAAAGCACCACTGTGGAGTTACTGTGAAGCTTGTGCAGGCCTTTTTAAGTGGCAGGAAAGATTGAGAAAGCACTTTTCACCACTGTGGAGGTCCTGTGAATCTGGTGCAGGGCTGTTTAATGTGCCAGGAATGATCGCGAACGCAGTTTTCACCACAGTGGAGGTCTTCTGAAGCTGGTGCAGGTCTGTTCAAGTGCCACGAATGATCAATAAAGCCGTTTTCACCACTGTAGAGGTCTTGTGAAGCTCGTGTATGCCTTAAGTGGCAGAAACGATCGAGAAAGCCGTTTTCACCACTGTGGGGATCTTGTTAGCCCCGTACCTGCCTGTTTAACGGGCAGGAATGATCGAGAATGCAGGTTTCACCATTGAGGAGGTTCGCTGAAGCTCGTGCAGGCCTATTTAGGTGTCAAGATTGATCGAGAAAGCCCTTTTCACCACTGTGTAGGTCCTGTGAAGCTGGTGCAGGGCTGTCTAAGTGCCAGGAAAGATCGGGAAAGCAGTTTGCACCACAGTGGAGGTCTTGTGAAGCTCGTTCAGGTCTGTTTAAGTGCTAGGAAAAAATCGAGAAAGCTGTTTACACGTCTGTGGAGGTCTTGTTAAGCTCGTGAAGACCGGTTTAAGTGCCAGCAAAGATCGCGAAAGCCGTTTTCACCACAGTGGAGGCCTTGTGAGGCTCGTGCAATTCGTTTTAGTGCCAGGAAAGATCCACAAAGCCGTTTTCACCTCTGTGGAGGTCTTGTGAAGCTCGCGAAAGCCTGTTTAAGTGCCAGGAATGATCGAGAAAGCCGTTTTCACCACTGTGGACGTCTTGTTGGACCTGTGCCGGCCTGTTTAACTGGCACGAAAGATCGAGAAAGCACTTTTTACCACTGTGGAGTTACTGTCAAGCTCGTGCAGGCCTGTTGAAGTGGCAGGAAAGATTGTGAAAGCACTTTTCTCCACTGTGGAGGTCTTGTGATGCACGTGACGGCCTGTTTAACTGGCAGCAATGATCGAGAGAGCAGGTTTCGCCACTGAGAGGGATCTATGAAGCTCATGCAGGCCTATTTAGGTGTAAAGAATGTTCGAGAAAGCACTTTTCACCACTGTGGAGGTCCTGTGAAGCTGGTGCAGGGCTGTTTAAGTGCCAGGAAAGATCCAGAAAGCAGTTTTCACCACAGTGGAGGTCTTGTGAAGCTCGTGTATGCCTGCTTAAGGTGGCGGGTAAGCTACCACACAAGCGCAATAATTGTTTCCGGTTTACGCCCACCATTGTACAGCTGGTTTTTCTTTTTGAATGAAGCAAATCACTGTAGTAGCTGCTTCAGTAGCTTAATATCGAAAAGCTACCTAGCCGTACAGCCGTACTACAAGCAACATCATCCCATCGATGGAGGCTCTATTGACCTTGCCTGCTCAATGGGCAGGGTCCCAAACCAGGACTGAACTGCTCACCTTTTACATTGGAATCATGTGTTTTCTAGCTTTGTCTACTTTTGCTTACTTTAGTCTCATGTTTTCTTTTGTCTCATGAATTTTTAACCCTTTTGTTACGTCTGTACATGTCATGAGTTGACCACTCTTTATTATAAAATGAAAAAAAAAAAAAAAAAAAGCATGAAGGAAGCCCTGAGAAGTTTCTACGTCGTCGATCGCCGTACATCAATGGCCACACCCACCGAGAAGGCCAGGGGTACATTTTTTCGGGACGCTTCGTGAATCAGGTAAATGACTTTAGCAACTCTCTTTACTATAAACAGCTTCTCCAGTGGTTAGTCGAGGGGGTAACGTAAAGTATTCGTGACTAACAAATGCCCGGGAGAGTTCGTACCGCGAAACGCTACAAAAAGTGACTTTCCAATAACAGTTTCAACTCGCCATCCGTTGAGCTTTACAGCTTATGACCAAAACTCTACGTAGCCCCCTCTAGCGACTGTTGAACTTTCTACTCGCCAAGAATGGAGTATGTGGCTCTCGTACCGTGCGAGTGAAACGTCCTGAAAAATTGTACAACTCAACCACTGCTCTACGCGCTGTTTTCTGTAGCATGGTATCAAGATTTGTTACAGAGGTAGTACTTGCCTTACAGTACTTGAATATCAAGTTTGGCTGTAATTGATTGCACAACTATTAAGATGAGACATTTTATATATAGCAGATAAGTTATTGTGAAATTATTTCCCCGCCCCCTTAAGTGCCAGGAAAGATCGAGAAAGCCGTTTTCACCACTGTGGAGGTCTTGTTAGGCACCTGCCGGCCTGCTTAACTGGCAGGAATGATCGAGAGAGCAGGTTTCACCACTGAGAAGGTTCTCTGAAGCTCGTGCAAGCCTATTTAGGTGTCAAGAATGTTCGAGAAAGCACTTTTCACCACTGTGGGGGTCCTGTGAAGCTGGTGCAGGGCTGTTTAAGTGCCAGGAAAGATCGCGAAAGCCGTTTTCACCTCTGTGGAGGTCTTGCGAAGCTCATGAACGCCTGTTTAAGTGCCAGGAATGATCGACAAAGTCGTTTTCTCCACTGTGGAAGTCTTGTGAAGCACGTGCCGGTCTGTTTAAGTGCCAGGAAAGATCGAGAAAGCTGTTTTCACCTCTGTGGAAGACTTGTGAAACTCGTGAAGACCTCTTTAAGTGCCAGGAAAGATCGCGAAAGCCGTTTTCACCGCAGTGGAGGTCTTGTGAAGCTTGTACAGGTCTTTTTAAGTGCCAGGAAAGGTCGAGAAATCCGTTTACACCACTGGGGGTGTCTAGTTAGGCCCGTGCCGGCCTGTTTAAATGGCAGGAATGATCGAGAAAGCAGGTTTCACCACTGAGGAGGTTCTCTGAAGCTCGTGCAGGCCTATTTAGGTGTCAACAATGTTCGAGGAAGCACTTTTCACCACTGTGGAGGTCCTGTGAAGCTGGTGCAGGGCTGTCTAAGTGCCAGGAAAGATCGCGAAAGCAGTTTTTACCGCAGTGGAAGTCTTGTGAGGCTCGTTCAGGTCGTTTAAGTGCCAGGAAAGATCGAGAAAGCCGTTTTCACCTCTGTGGAGGTCTTGTGAAGCTCGTGAAGGCCTGTTTAAGTGCCAGGAATGATCGAGAAAGCCGTTTTCACCACTGTTGACGTCTTGTTGCACCTGTGCCGGCCTGTTTAACTGGCACGAAAGATCGAGAAAGCACCTTTTACCACTGTGGAGTTACTGTCAAGCTAGTGCAGGCCTGTTGAAGTGGCAGGAAAGATTGTGAAAGCACCTTTCTCCACTGTGGAGGTCTTGTGATGCTCGTGCCGGCCTGTTTAACTGGCAGGAATGATCGAGAGAGCAGGTTTCACCACTG
Source organism: Agelas oroides (assembly GCA_949130485.1). Lineage (NCBI taxonomy): Eukaryota > Metazoa > Porifera > Demospongiae > Agelasida > Agelasidae > Agelas > Agelas oroides. The sequence goes on along the minus strand of OX422192.1, from coordinate 5,497,061 downwards.
AGAAGGATCTGTGAAGCTCGTGCAGGCCTATTTAGGTGCCAAGAATGTTCGAGAAAGCACTTTTCACCATTGTGGAGGTTCTGCGAAGCTGGTGCAGGTCTGTTTAAGTACCAGGAAAGTTCGAGAAAGCCGTTTTCACCACTGTGGGGGTCTTGTTAGGCCCGTCCAGGCCTGTTTAACTGGGCAGGAATGATCGAGAAAGGAGGTTTCACCACTGAGGAGGTTCGTTGAAGCTCGTTATTTAGGTGTCCAGAATGTTCGAGAAAGCACTTTTCACCACTGTGGAGGTCCTGTGAAGCTGATGCAGGGCTGTTTAAGTGCCAGGAAAGATCGCGAAAGCAGTTTTCACCACAGTGGAGGTCTTGTGAAGCTCGTGCAGGTCTGTTTAAGTGCCAAGAAAGATCGAGAAAGCCGTTTTCACTTCTGTGGAGGTCTTGAGAAGCTCGTGAAGGCCTGTTTAAGTGCCAGGAATGATCAACAAAGCCATTTTCACCACCGAGGAGGTCTTGTGAAGCTCATGTAGGCCTTCTTTAGTGCCAAAAAAGGTCGTGAAAGCCGTTTTCACCACTGTGGGGATCTTGTTATCCCCGTGCCGGCTTGTTTCACAGGCAGGAATGATCGAGAAAGCAGGTTTACACCTCTGTGAAGGTTTTGTGAAGCTCGTGCAGGTCGGTTTATGTGCCAGGAAAGATCGAGAAAGACGTTTTCACCTCTGTGGAGGTCTTGTAAAGCTCGTGAAGACCTGTTTAAGTGCCAGGGAAGTTCGAGAAAGCCGTTTTCACCACTGTGGTGATCTTGTTAGCCCCGTGCCGGCCTGTTTAACGGGCAGGAAAGAGCGAGAAAGCTGTTTTCACCTCTGTGGAGGTCTTGTGAAGCTCGTGAAGGCCTGTTTAAGTGCGAGGAATGATCAACAAAGCCATTTTCACCACCGAGGAGGTCTTGTGAAGCTCATGTAGGCCTTCTTTAGTGCCAAAAAAGGTCGTGAAAGCCGTTTTCACCACTGTGGGGATCTTGTTAGCCCCGTGCCGGCTTGTTTCACAGGCAGGAATGATCGAGAAAGCAGGTTTACACCTCTGTGAAGGTTTTGTGAAGCTCGTGCAGGTCGGTTTATGTGCCAGGAAAGATCGAGAAAGACGTTTTCACCTCTGTGGAGGTCTTGTAAAGCTCGTGAAGACCTGTTTAAGTGCCAGGGAAGTTCGAGAAAGCCGTTTTCACCACTGTGGTGATCTTGTTAGCCCCGTGCCGGCCTGTTTAACGGGCAGGAAAGAGCGAGAAAGCTGTTTTCACCTCTGTGGAGGTCTTGTGAAGCTCGTGAAGGCCTGTTTAAGTGCCAGGAATGATCGAGAAAGCCGTTTTCACCACTGTGGAGGTCTTCCTAGGCCCGTGCCGGCCTGTTAAACTGGCACGAAAGATCGAGAAAGCACTTTTTACCACTGTGGAGTTACTGTCAAGCTCGTGCAGGCCTGTTTAAGTGGCAGGAAAGATTGAGAAAGCACTTTTCACAACTGTGGCAGTCCTGTGAAGCTGGTGCAGGGCAGTTTAAGTGCCAGGAAAGATGGCGAAAGCCGTTTTCACCACTGTGGTGGTCTTGTGAGACTCGTTTATGCCTACTTAAGTGCCAGGAAAGATCGAGAAAGCCATTTTCACCATTGTGAGGATCTAGTTAGCCCCGTGCCGGCCTGTTTAACTGGCAGGAATGATCGACAAAGCAGGTTTCACCACTGAGGAGGTTCTATGAAGCTCGTGCCGGCCTATTTATAGGTGTGAAGAACGGTCGAGAAAGCACTTTTCACCACTGTGGGGGTCCTTTGAAGCTGGTGCAGGGCTGTTTAAGTGCCAGGAAAGATGGCGAAAGGCGATTTCACCACTGTGGAGGTCTTGTGAACCTCGTGTATGCCTGCTTAAGTGCCATGAAAGATCGAGAAAGGCCTTTTCACCACTGTGGGGGTCTTGTTAGGCCCGTCCCGGCCTGTTTAACTGGGCAGGAATGATCGAGAAAGGAGGTTTCACCACTGAAGAGGTTCGCTGAAGCTCGTTATTTAGGTGTCCAGAATGTTCGAGAAAGCACTTTTCACCACTGTGGAGGTCCTGTGAAGCTGGTGCAGGGCTGTTTAAGTGCCAGGAAAGATCGCGAAAGCAGTTTTCACCACAGTGGAGGTCTTGTGAAGCTCGTGCAGGTCTGTTTAAGAGCCAGGAAACATCGAGAAAGCCGTTTTCACCTCTGTGGAGGTCTTGTGAAGCTCGTGAAGACCTGTTTAAGTGCCAGGAAAGATCGCGAAAGCCGTTTTCACCGCAGTGGAGGTCTTGTGAGGCTCGTGCAGGTCGTTTAAGTGCCAGGAAAGCTCGAGAAAGCCGTTTTTACTTCTGTGGAGGTCTTGTGAAGCTCGAGAAGGCCTCTTTAAGTGCCAGGAAAGATCGAGAAAGCCGTTTTCACCACTGTGGAGGTCTTGATAGGCCCGTGCTGGCCTGTTTAACTGCCACGAAAGATCGAGAAAGCAATTTTTGCAACTGTGGAGTTACTGTGAAGCTCGTGCAGGCCTGTTTAAGTGGCAGGAAAGATTGAGAAAGCACTTTTCACCACTGTTGATTTCCTGTGAAGCTGGTGCTGGGCTGCTTAAGTGCCAGGAAAGATGGCGAAATCCGTTTTCACCACTGTGGAGGTCTTGTGAAGCTCGTTTATGCCTGCTTAAGTGCCAGGAAAGATTGAGAAAGGCGTCTTCACCACAGTGGAGGTCTTTTGAAGCTCGTGCAGGACTGTTTAAGTGCCAGGAAAGATCGCGAAAGCCGTTTTCACCGCAGTGGAGGTCTTGTGAGGCTCGTGCAGGTCGTTTAAGTGCCAGGAAAGCTCGAGAAAGCCGTTTTCACTTCTGTGGAGGTCTTGTGAAGCTCGAGAAGGCCTGTTTAAGTGCCAGGAATGATCGAGAAAGCCGTTTTCACCACTGTGGAGGTCTTGATAGGCCCGTGCTGGCCTGTTTAACTGCCACGAAAGATCGAGAAAGCCATTTTTGCAACTGTGGAGTTACTGTCTAGCTCGTGCAGGCCTGTTTAAGTGGCAGGAAAGATTGAGAAAGCACTTTTCACCACTGTTGATTTCCTGTGAAGCTGGTGCTTGGCTGCTTAAGTGCCAGGAAAGATGGCGAAATCCGTTTTCACCACTGTGGAGGTCTTGTGAAGCTCGTTTATGCCTGCTTAAGTGCCAGGAAAGATTGAGAAAGGCGTTTTCACCACAGTGGAGGTCTTTTGAAGCTCGTGCAGGACTGTTTAAGTGCCAGGAAAGATTGTCAAAGCCGTTTTCACCTCTGTGGAGGTCTTGTGAAGCTCGTGAAGGCCTGTTTAAGTGCCACGAATGATCGACAAAGCCGTTTTCACCACTGTGGAGGTCTTGTGAAGCTCGTGTACGCGTTCTTAAGTGGCAGAAAAGATCGAGAAAGCCGTTTTCACCACTGTGGTGATCATGTTAGCCCCGTACCGGCCAGTTTAACAGGCAGGAATGATCGAGAAAGCAGGTTTCACCACTGAGGAGGTTCGCTGAAGCTCGTGCAGGCTTGTTTAGGTGTCAAGAATGATCGAGAAAGCCCTTTACACCACTGTGTAGGTCCTGTGAAGCTGGTGCAGGGCTATCTAAGTGCCTGGAAAGATCGGGAAAGCAGTTTGCACCGCAGTGGAAGTCTTGTGAGGCTTGTTCAGGTCGTTTAAGTGCCAGGAAAGATCGAAAAAGCCGTTTTCACCTCTGTGGAGGTCTTATGAAGCCCGTGAAGGCCTGCTTAAGTGCCAGGAATGATCGAGAAAGCCGTTTTCGCCACTGTGGGGATCTTGTTAGCCCCGTACCGGCCTGTTTAACAGGTAGGAATGATCGAGAAAGCAGGTTTCACCACTGAGGAGGTTCGCTGAAGCTCGTGCAGGCCTATTTAGGTGTCAAGAATGATCGAGAAAGCCCTTTTCACCACTGTGTAGGTCCTGTGAAGCTGGTGCAGGGCTATCTAAGTGCCTGGAAAGATCGGGAAAGCAGTTTGCACCGCAGTGGAAGTCTTGTGAAGCTCGTTCAGGTCGTTTAAGTGCCAGGAAAGATCGAGAAAGCCGTTTTCACCTCTGTGGAGGTCTTGTGAAGCTCTTGAAGCCCTGTTTAAGTGCCAGGAATGATCGAGAGAGCCGTTTTCACCACTGTTGACGTCTTGTTGGACCTGTGCCGGCCTGTTTAACTGGCACGAAAGATCGAGAAAGCACTTTTTACCACTGTGGAGTTACTGTCAAGCTAGTGCAGGCCTGTTGAAGTGGCAGGAAAGATTGTGAAAGCACCTTTCTCCACTGTGGAGGTCTTGTGATGCTCGTGCCGGCCTGTTTAACTGGCAGGAATGATCGAGAGAACAGGTTTCACCACTGAGAAGAATCTATGAAGCTCGTGCAGGCCTATTTAGGTGCCAAGAATGTTCGAGAAAGCACTTTTCACCACTGTGGAAGTCCTGCGAAGCTGGTGCAGGGCTGTTTAAGTGCCAGGAAAGATCGCGAAAGAATTTTTCACCACAGTGGAGGTCTTGTGAAGCTCGTGCAGGTCTGTTTAAGTGCCAGGAAAGTTCGATAAAGCCGTTTTCACCACTGTGGAGGCCTTGTGAAGCTCGTGAAAGCCTGTTTAAGTGCCAGGAATGATCGAGAAATCCCTTTTTACCACTGTGGAGTTACTGTCAAGCTCGTGCAGGCCTGTTTAAGTCGCAGGAAAGATTGAGAAAGCACTTTTCACCACTGTGGAGGTCCTGTGAAGCTGGTGCTGGGCTGTTTAAGTGCGAGGAAATATGGCGAGATCCGTTTTCGCCAGTGTGGCGGTCTTGTGAAGCTCGTTTATGCCTGCTTAAGTGCCAGGAAAGATTGAGAAAGGCGTTTTCACCACATTGGAGATCTTATGAAGCTCGTGCAGGTCTGTTTAAGTGCCAAGAAGGATCGTGAAAGCCGTTTTCACCTCTGTGGAAGTCTTGTGAAGCTCGTGAAGGCCTGTTTAAGTGCCACGAATGATCGACAAAGCCGTTTTCACCACTGTGGAGGTCTTGTGAAGCTCGTGTACGCCTTCTTAAGTGGCAGAAAAGATCGAGAAAGCCGTTTTCACCACTGTGGGGATGTTGTTAGCCCCATACCGGCCTGTTTAACAGGCAGGAATGATCGAGAAAGCAGGTTTCACCACTGAGGAGGTTCGCTGAAGCTCGTGCAGGCCTATTTAGGTGCCAAGAATTGTCGAGAAAGCCCTTTTCACCACTGTGTAGGTCCTTTGAAGCTGGTGCAGTGCTGTCTATGTGCCTGGAAAGATCGGGAAAGAAGTGTGCACCACAGTGGAGGTCTTGTGAAGCTCGTGCAGGTCTGTTTATGTGCCAGGAAACATCCAGAAAGCTGTTTACACCTCTTTGGAGGTCTTGTGATGCTCGTGAAGACCTGTGTAAGTGCCAGGAAAGATCGCGAAAGCCGTTTTCACCCCAGTGGAGGTCTTGTGAGGCTCGTACAGGTCGTTTAAGTGCCAGAAAAGATCGAGAAAGCCGTTTTCACCTATGTGTAGGTCTTGTGAAGCTCGTGAAGGCCTGTTTAAGTGCCAGGAATGATCGAGAAAGCCGTTTTCACCACAGTGGAGGTCTTGTGAAGCTCGTGCAGGCCTGTTTAAGTGGCAGGAAAGATTGAGAAAGCACTTTTCACCACTGTGGAGGTCCTGTGAATCTGGTGCAGGGCTGTTTAAGTGCCAGGAATGATCGCGAACGCAGTTTTCACCACAGTGGAGGTCTTGTGAAGCTCGTGCAGGTCTGTTTAAGTGCCACGAATGATCGATAAAGCCGTTTTCACCACTGTAGAAGTCTTGTGAAGCTCGTGTACGCCTTGTTAAGTGGCAGAAAAGATCGAGAAAGCCGTTTTCACCACTGTGGGGATCTTGTTAGCCCCGTACCTGCCTGTTTAACGGGCAGGAATGATCGAGAATGCAGGTTTCACGACTGAGGAGGTTCGCTGAAGCTCGTGCAGGCCTATTCAGGTGTCAAGAATGATCGAGAAAGCCCTTTTCACCACTGTGTAGGTCCTGTGAAGCTGGTGCAGGGCTGTCTAAGTGCCAGATAAGATCGGGAAAGCAGTTTGCACCTCTGTGGAGGTCTTGTGAAGCTCGTGAAGACCTGTTTAAGTGCCAGCAAAGATCGCGAAAGCCGTTTTCACCACAGTGGAGGCCTTGTGAGGCTCGTGCAAGTCGTTTTAGTGCCAGGAAAGATCCACAAAGCCGTTTTCACCTCTGTGGATGTCTTGTAAAGCCCGTAAAGGCCTGTTGAAGGGCAAGGAATGATCGAGAAAGCCATTTTTACCACTGTGGACGTCTTGTTGAACCTGTGTCGGCCTGTTTAACTGGCACGAAAGATCAAGAAAGCACTTTTTACCACTGTGGAGTTACTGTCAAGCTCGTGCAGGCCTGTTGAAGTGGCAAGAAAGATTGTGAAAACACTTTTCTCCACTGTGGAGGTCTTGTGATGCACGTGCCGGCCTGTTTAACTGGCAGGAATGATCGAGAGAGCAGGTTTCACCACTGAGAGGGATCTATGAAGCTCGTGCAGGCCTATTTAGGTGTCAAGTACGTTCGAAAAAGCACTTTTCACCACTGTGGAGGTCCTGTGAAGCTGGTGCAGGGCTGTTTAAGTGCCAGGAAAGATCCAGAAAGCAGTTTTCACCACAGTGGAGGTCTTGTTAGGCACGTGCCGGCCTGCTTAACTGGCAGGAATGATCGAGAGAGCAGATTTCACCACTGAGAATGTTCTCTGAAGCTCGTGCAAGCCTATTTAGGTTTCAAGAATGTTCGAGAAAGCACTTTTCACCACTGTGGGGGTCCTGTGAAGCTGGTGCAGGACTGTTTAAGTGCCAGGAAAGATCGCGATAGCCGTTTTCACCACTGTGGCGGTCTTGTGAAGCTCGTGCAGGCCTGCTTAAGTGACAGGAATGATCGAGAAAGCCGTTTTCACCACTGTGGGGATCTTGTGAAGCTCATGCAGGTCTTTTTTTGTGCCAGGATTGATCGAGAAAGCCACTTTCACCACTGTGGAGGTCTTGAGAAGATCGTGTAGGCCTGCTTAAGTGCCAGGGATGATCGTGAAAGCCGTTTTAACCACTGTGGGGATCTTGTTAGGCCCGTGCCGGCCTGTTTAACTGGCAGGAAAGATCGATAAAGCACTTTTCACCACTGTGGAGTTACTGTGAAGCTGATGAAGGTCAGTTTAAGTGCCAGGAAAGATCGAGAAATCCTCTTTCACCGCAGTGGAGGTCTTGTGAAGCTCGTGGAGGTCTGTTTGAGTGCCAGGAAAGATCGAGAAAGCCTTTTTCTCCTCTGTGGAAGTCTTGTGAAGCTCGTGAAGACCTGTTCATGTTCCAGGAAAGATCGCGAAATCCGTTTTCACCCCAGTGGAGGTCTTGTGAAGCTCGTGCTGGTCTATTTCAGTGGCAGGAAAGGTTGAGAAAGCATTTTTCACCACTGAGGAGGTTTTCTGAAGCTCGTGCAGGCCTATTTAGGTGTCAAGAATGTTCGATAAAACACTTTCCACCACTGTGGAGGTCCTGTCAAGCTGGTGCAGTGCTGTTTAAGTGCCAGGAAAGATCACGAAAGCCGTTTTCACCACATTGTAATTCTTGTGAAGCTCGTGCAGGCCTGTTCAAGTGCCAGAAAAGATAGTGAAAGCCGTTTTCACCTCTGTGGAGGTTGTGTGAAGCTCGTGTAGGCCTTCTTAAGTGCCAGGAAAGATCGAGGAATCCGTTTTCACCGCTGTGGGGGTCTTGTTAGGCCAGTGCCGGCCTGTTTAACGGGCAGTAATGATCGAGAAAACATGTTTAACCACAGAGGAGGGTCTCTGAAGCTCGTGCAGGCCTATTTAGGTGTCATGAATGTTCGAGAAAGCACTTTTCACCACTGTGGAGATCCTGTGAAACTCGTGCAGGGCTCTTTAAGTGCCAGAATAGATGGCGAAAGCCATTTTCACCACTGTGGAGGTCTTGTGAAGCTCGTGCAGGTCGGTTTAAGTGCCAGGAATGATCGAGAAAGCCGTTTTCACCACTGTGGAGCTCTTGTTAGGCCCGTGCCTGCCTGTTTAACTGGCGAAAGATCGAGAAAGCACTTTTTACCACTGTGGAGTTACTGTCAAGCTCATGCAGGCCTGTTTATGTGGCTGGAACGATCGAGAAAGCCGTTTTCACCACTGTTGGGATCTTTTTAGGCCCATGCCGGCCTATTTCACTGGAAGGAATGATCGAGAAAGCAGGTTTCACCACTGAGGAGGTTCTCTGAAGCTCGTGCAGGCCTATTTAGGTGTCAACAATGTTCGAGAAAGCATTTTTCACCACTGTGTAGGTCCTGTGAAACTCGATCACTGTGGAGGTCCTGTGAAGCTGGTGCAGGGCTGTTTAAGTGCCAGGAAAGATCGCGAAAGCAGTTTTCACCAAAGTGGAGGTCTTGTGAAGCTCGTGCAAGTCCGTTTAAGCGCCAGGAAAGATCGAGAAAGCCGTTCTCACCTATGTGGAGGTCTTGACAAGCTCGTGAAGGCCTGTTTAAGTGCCAGGAATGATGGGCAAAGCCGTTTTCACCACTGTGTAGGTCTTGTGAAGCTCGTGTATGCCTGCTTAAGTGCGAGGAAAGATCGTGAAAGCAGTTTTCACAACAGTGGAGGTCTTGTAAAGCGCGTGAAGACTTGTTTAAGTGCCAGGAATGATCCCGAAAGCCGTTTTCTCCACTGTGGAGGTCATGTGATGCTCGTGTATGCGTGCTTACGTGCTAGGAATGATCGAGAAAGCCGTTTACACCGCTGTGGAGGTCTTGTGAAGCTCGTGCAGGTCGGTTTAAGTGCCAGGAAAGATCGAGAAAGCCGTTTTCACCTCTGTGGAGGTCTTATAAAGCTTGTGAAGGCCTGTTTAAGGTCCAGGAATGATCGAGAAAGACGTTTTCACCACTGTGGAGGTCTTGTTAGGACCGTGCCGGCCAGTTTAACTGGCACGAAAGATCGAGAAAGCACATTTTACCACTGTTGAGTTACTGTCAGGCTCGTGCAGGCCTGTTTATGTGGCTGGAAAGATCGAGAAAGCCGTTTTCACCACTGTAGGGATCATTTTAGGCCCGTGTCGGCCTATTTAACTGGCAGGAATGATCGAGAAAGCAGGTTTCACCACTAAGGAGGTTCTCTGAAGCTCGTGCAGGCCTATTTAGGTGTCAAGAATGTTCGAGAAAGCACTTTTCACCACTGTGGAGGACCAGTGAAGCTGGTGCTGGGCTGTTTAAGTGCCAGGAATGATCGACAAAGCCGTTTTCACCACTGTGGAAGTCTTGTGAAGCTCGTACCGGTCGGTTTAAGTGCCAGGAAAGATCGAGAAAGCTGTTTTTATCTCTGTGGATGACTTGTGAAGCTCGTGAAGACCTCTTTAAGTGCCAGGAAAGATCGTGAAATCCGTTTTCACAGCAGTGGAGGTCTTGTGAAGCTTGTACAGGTCTTTTTAAGTGCCAGGAAAGGTCGAGAAATCCGTTTTGACCACTGTGGGGGTCTTGTTAGGCCCGTGCCGGCCTGTTTAAATGGCAGGAATGATCGAGAAAGCAGGTTTCACTACTGAGGAGGTTCTCTGAAGCTCGTGCAGGCCTATTTAGGTGTCAACAATGTTCGAGGAAACACTTTTCACCACTGTGGAGGTCCTATGAAGCTGGTGCAGTGCTGTCTATAAGTGGCAGGAAAGATCGCGAAAGCAGCTTGCACCACAGTGGAAGTCTTGTGAAACACATGCAATTCTGTTTAATTAAGTGCCAGGAAAGATCGCGAAAGCAGTTTTCACCACAGTGGAGGTCTTGTGAAGCTCGTGCAGGTCTGTTTAAGTGCCAGGAAACATCGAGAAAGCCGTTTTCACCTCTGTGGAGGTCTTGTGAAGCTCGTGAAGACCTGTTTAAGTGCCAGGAAAGATCGCGAAATATGTCTTCTGAGGCTCGTGCAGGTCGTATAAGTGCCAGGAAAGATCCAGAAAACCGTTTTCACGTCTGTGTAGGTCTTGTGAAGCTCGAGAACGCCTATTTAAGTGCCAGGAATGATCGAGAAAGCCGTTTTCACCACTGTGGAGGTCTTGATAGGCCCGTACCGGCCTGTTTAACTGCCACGAAAGATCGAGAAAGCCATTTTTACAACTGTGGAGTTACTGTGAAGCTCGTGCAGGCCTGTTTAAGTGGCAGGAAAGATTGAGAAAGCACTTTTCACCACTGTTTAGGTCCTGTGAAGCTGGTGCAGGGCTATCTAAGTGCCTGGAAAGATCGGGAAAGCAGTTTGCACCGCAGTGGAAGTCTTGTGAGGCTCGTTCAGGTCGTTTAAGTGCCAGGAAAGATCAAGAAAGCCGTTTTCACATCTGTGGAGGTCTTGTGAAGCTCGTGAAGGCCTGTTTAAGTGCCAGGAATGATCGAGAAAGCCATTTTCACCACTGTTGACGTCTTGTTGGACCAGTGCCGGCCTGTTTAACTGGCACGAAAGATCGAGAAAGCACTTTTTACCACTGTGGAGTTACTGTCAAGCTAGTGCATGCCTGTTGAAGTGGCAGGAAAGATTGTGAAAGCACCTTTCTCCACTGTGGAGGTCTTGTGATGCTCGTGCCGGCCTGTTTAACTGGCAAGAATGATCGAGAGAGCAGGTTTCACCACTGAGAAGGATCTATGAAGCTCGTGCAGGCCTATTTAGGTGCCAAGAATTTTCGAGAAAGCACTTTTCACCACTGTGGAGGTCCTGCGAAGCTGGTGCAGGGCTGTTTAAGTGCCAGGAAAGAACCATAAAGCAGTTTTCACCACAGTGGAGGTCTTGTGAAGATCGTGCAGGTCTGTTTAAGTGCCAGGAAAGATCGAGAAAGCCGTTTTCACCTCTGTGGAGGTCTTGTGAAGCTCATGAAGGACTGTTTAAGCGCCTCGAATGATCGACAAAGCCGTTTTCACCAATGTGGAGGTCTTGTAAAGCTCGTGTACGCCTTCTTATGTTGCAGAAAAGATCGAGAAAGCCGTTTTTACCACTGTGGGGATCTTGTTAGCCCCGTACCGGCCAGTTTAACAAGCAGGAATGATCGAGAAAGCAGGTTTCACCACTGAGGAGGTTCGCTGAAGCTCGTGCAGGCCTATTTAGGTGTCAAGAATGATCGAGAAAGCCCTTTTCACCACTGTTTAGGTCCTGTGAAGCTGGTGCAGGGCTATCTAAGTGCCTGGAAATATCGGGAAAGCAGTTTGCACCGCAGTGGAAGTCTTGTGAGGCTCGTTCAGGTCGTTTAAGTGCCAGGAAAGATCGAGAAAGCCGTTTTCACATCTGTGGAGGTCTTGTGAAGCTCGTGAAGGCCTGTTTAAGTGCCAGGAATGATCGAGAAAGCCATTTTCACCACTGTTGACGTCTTGTTGGACCAGTGCCGGCCTGTTTAACTGGCACGAAAGATCGAGAAAGCACTTTTTACCACTGTGGAGTTACTGTCAAGCTAGTGCATGCCTGTTGAAGTGGCAGGAAAGATTGTGAAAGCACCTTTCTCCACTGTGGAGGTCTTGTGATGCTCGTGCCGGCCTGTTTAACTTGCAGGAATGATCGAGAGAACAGGTTTCACCACTGAGAAGGATCTATGAAGCTCGTGCAGGCCTATTTAGGTGCCAAGAATTTTCGAGAAAGCACTTTTCACCACTGTGGAGGTCCTGCGAAGCTGGTGCAGGGCTTTTTAAGTGCCAAGGAAAGAACCATAAAGCAGTTTTCACCACAGTGGAGGTCTTGTGAAGATCGTGCAGGTCTGTTTAAGTGCCAGGAAAGATCGAGAAAGCCGTTTTGACCTCTGTGGAAGTCTTGTGAAGCTCGTGAAGGCCTGTTGAAGTGCCAAGAATGATCGAGAAAGCCGCTTTTACAACTGTGGAGGTCTTGTGAAGCTCGTGTAGGCCTTCTTAAGTGCCAGGAAAGATCGAGAAAGCCGTTTTAACCACTGTGGGGATCTTGTTAGCCCCGTGCCGTCCTGTTTAACGGGCAGAAATGATCGACAAAGCAGGTTCCACCACTGAGGAGGTTCTCTGAAGCTCGTGCAGGCCTATTTAGGTGTCAAGAATGCTCGAGAAAGCACTTTTGACCACTGTGGAGGTCCTGTGAAGCTGGTGCAGGCCTGTTTAAGTGCCAGGAAAGATCGCGAAAGCCGTTTTCACCACTGTCGAGGTCTCGTTATGCCCGTGCCGGCCTGTTTAACTGGCACGAAAGATCGAGAAAGCAGTTTTTTCCACTGTGGAGTTACTGTCATGCTCGTGCAGGCATGTTTAAGTGGCAGGAAATATTGAGAAGCACTTTTCACCACTGTGGATGTTGTATGTCGATTGGGGGAGCACCAACACCGCTGGCACATCGATGTTCAAAATTTCACACATACATAAAGTGTGAAGTTAAAACATAAAGGCAGATGGGGATGGGGCATTTATGGCTTAGATGGATGGGGCATTTTATGGCTTAAATGGGTGGGTGTGGTATTTATGGCTTAAATGGGTGGGGCATTTTATGGCTTAAATGGGTGTGGTATTTATGACTTAAATGGATGGGGCGGTTAGTTACTGTTTTTGGGAGATATGCTCAAAAAATACTGGTCTTCAGGTGAGTACCCTTTCCGGTCCTCGCATGACCACGGGTTTCGGTCCCTTTGAACTCCCGACCCGTGGCCTACTACAGAAAGGGCGTGCAGGCCTATTTAGGTGTCAAGAAAGGTCCTGTGAAGCTGGTGCAGGGCTGTTTAAGTGCCAGGAAAGATGGCGAAATCGGTTTTCACCACTGTGGAGGTCTTGTGAAGCTCGTGTATGCCTGCTTAAGTGCCAGGAAAGATCGAGAAAGCCGTTTTCACCACTGTAGAGGTCTTGTTAGGCACGTACCGGCCTGTTTAACTGGCAGGAATGATCGAGAGAGCAGGTTTCTCCACTGAGAAGGATCTATGAAGCTCGTGCAGGCCTATTTAGGTGTCAAGAATGTTCGAGAAAGCACTTTTCACCACTGTGGGGTTCTGAGAAGCTGGTGCAGGCCTGTTTAAGTGCCAGGAAAGATCGCGATAGCCGTTTTTACCACTGTGTCGGTCTTGTGAAGTTCGTGTAGGCCTGCTTAAGTTCCAGGAAGGATCGAGAAAGCCGTTTTAACCACCGTGGAAGTCTTGTGAAGCTCGTGTAAGCCTGCTTAAGTGCCAGGAAAGTTCGATAAAGCCATTTTCACCACTGTGGGGGTCTTGTTAGGCCCGTGCCGGCCTAGTTAACAGTCATGAAAGATCGAGAAAGATGCACCAGCTTCACAGGACCTCCACAGTGGACTGTTTAAGTGACAGTAAAGATCTACAAATCAGTTTTCTCCACTGTGGAGGGACTGTGAAGCTCGTGCAGGCCTGTTTAAGTGCTAGGAAAGATCGCACAAAGCAGTTTTCTCCACTGTGGAGGTCCTATCAAGCTCATGCAGGTCTTTTTATGTACAAGGAATGATCAAGAAAGCCGTTTTCACCACTGTGGAGGTCTTCTGAAGTTCGTGTAGGCCTGCTTATGTGCCAGGAAAGATCGAGAAAGCCGTTTTCACCACTGTGGGGATCTTGTGAAGCTAATGCAGGCCTTTTTATGTGCCAGGATCGATTGAGAAAGCCGTTTTCACCACTGTGGAGGTCTTGAGAAGCTCGTGTAGGCCTGCTTAAGTGCCAGGAATGATCGTGAAAGCCGTTTTAACCACTGTGGGGATCTTGTTAGGCCTTTGCCGACCCGTTTAACTGGCAGGAAAGGTCGAGAAAGCACTTTTCACCACTGTGGAGTTACTGTGAAGCTCGTGCAGGCCTGTTTAAGTTGCAGGAAAGATGGAGAAAGCCGTTTTCACACCTGTGGAGGTCCTGTGAAGCTGGTGCAGAGCTGTTTAAGTGCCAGGAAAGATGGCGAAAGCCGTTTTAACCACTGTGGGGGTCTTGTTAGCCCTGTGGCGGGCTGTTTAACTGGCAGGAATAATCGAGAAAGCTGGTTTCACCACTGAGGAGGTTCTCTGAAGCTCGTGCAGGCTTATTTAGATATCAAGATTGTTCGAGAAAGCACTTTTCACCACTGTGGAGGTCCTGGAAAGATCGCGAAAGCCTCTTTCAACGAAGTGGAGGTCTTGTGAAGCTCGTGGAAGTCTGTTTAAGTGCCAGGAAAGATCGAGAAAGCCGTTTTCTCCTCTGTGGAAGTCTTGTGAAGCTCGTGAAGACCTGTTCATGTGCCAGGAAAGATCGCGAAATTGGTTTTCACCCCAGTGGAGGTCTTGTGAAGCTCGTGCTGGTCTGTTTCAGTGGCAGGAAAGGTTGAGAAAGCACTTTTCACCACTGAGGAGGTTCTCTGAAGTTCGTGGAGGCCTATTTAGGTGTCAAGAATGTTCGATAAAGCACTTTTCACCACTGTGCAGGTCCTGTCAAGCTGGTGCAGTGCTGTTTAAGTGCCAGGAAATATCGCGAAAGCCGTTTGCACCACATTGTAGGTCTTGTGAAGCTCGTGCAGGTCTGTTTAAGTGCCAGGAATGATCGAGAAAGCCGTTTTCACTACTGTGGAGGTCTTGTGAAACTCGTTTATGCCTGCTTAAGTGCCAGGAAAGATCGAGAAAGCCGTTTTCACCACTGTGGCGATCTTGTTAGCCCCGTGCCGGCCTGTTTAACTGCCAGGAATGATCGAGAAAGCAGGTTTCACCACTGAGGAGGTTCGCTGAAGCACGTGCAGGCCTATTTAGGTGTCAAGAAAGTTCGAGAAAGCACTTTTCACCACTGTGGAGGTCCTGTGAAGCTGGTGCAGGGCTGTTTAAGTGCCAGGAATGATCGCGAAAGCAGTTTTCACCACAGTGGAGGTCTTGTGAAGCTCGTGCAGGTCTGTTTAAGTGCCAGGAATGATCGAGAAAGCCGTTTTCACTACTGTGGAGGTCTTGTGAAACTCGTTTATGCCTGCTTAAGTGCCAGGAAAGATCGAGAAAGCCGTTTTCACCACTGTGGGGATCTTGTTAGCCCCGTGCCGGCCTGTTTAACTGGCACGAATGATCGAGAAAGCAGGTTTCACCACTGAGGAGGTTCTCTGAAGCTCTTGCAAGCCTATTTAGGTGTGAAGAACGGTCGAGAAAGCACTTTTCACCACTGTGGGAGTCCTTTGAAGCTGCTGCAGGGCTGTTTAAGTGCCAGGAAAGATGGCGAAAGCCGTTTTCACCACTGTGGGGGTCTTGTTAATCCCGTCCCGGCCTGTTTAACTGGGCAAGAATGATCGAGAAAGGAGGTTTCACCACTGAGGAGGTTCTCTGAAGCTCGTGCAGGCCTATTTACGTGTCAAGAAAGTTCGAGAAAGCACTTTTCACCACTGTGGAGGTCCTGTGAAGCTGGTGCAGGGCTGTTTAAGTGCCAGGAATTATCGCGAAATCAGTTTTCACCACAGTGGAGGTCTTGTGAAGCTCGTGCAGGTCTGTTTAAGTGCCAGGAAATTTCGAGAAAGCCTTTTCCACCTCTGTGGAGGTCTTGTGAAGCTCGTGAAGGTCGGTTTAAGTGCCAAGAATGATCGAGAAAGCCGTTTTCACCACTGTGGTGGTCTTGATAGGCCCGTACCGGCCTGTTTAACTGCCACGAAAGATCGAGAAATCCCTTTTTACCACTGTGGAGTTACTGTCAAGCTCGTGCATGCCTGTTTAAGTGTCAGGAAAGATTGAGAAAGCACTTTTCACCACTGTGGAGGACCTGTGAAGCTGGTGCTGGGTTGTTTAAGTGGCAGGAAAGATGGCGAAATCCGTTTTCACCAGTGTGGTGATCTTGTGAAGCTCGTTTATGCCAGCTTAAGTGCCAAGAAAGATTGAGAAAAGCGTTTTCACCACAGTGGTGGTCTTTTGAAGCTCGTGCAGGTCTGTTTAAGAGCCAGGAAGGATCGTGAAAGCCGTTTTCACCTCTGTGGAAGTCTTGTGAAGCTCGTGAAGGCCAGTTTAAGTGCCACAAATGATCGACAAAGCCGTTTTCACCACTGTGGAGGTCTTGTGAAGCTCGTGTACGCCTTCTTAAGTGGCAGAAAAGATCGAGAAAGCCATTTTCACCACTGTGGGGATCTTGTTAGCCCCGTACCGGCCTGTTTAACAGGCAGGAATGAACTTGTGAAGCTCGTGCAGGTCGGTTTAAGTGCCAGGAAAGATCGAGAAAGCCGTTTTCGCCTCTGTGGAGGTCTTATAAAGCTTGTGAAGGCCTGTTTAAGTGCCAGGAATAATCGAGAAAGCCGTTTTCACCACTGTGGAGGTCTTGTTAGACCCGTGCCGGCCTGTTTAACCGGCACGAAAGATCGAGAAAGCACTTTTTACCACTGTGGAGTTACTGTCAAGCTCGTGCAGGCCTGTTGAAGTGGCAGGAAAGATTGAGAAAGCACTTTTCTCCACTGTGGATGTCTTGTGAAGCTCTTTTGTGCCTGCTTATGTGCCAGGAAAGATCGAGAAAAAGCGTTTTCACCACTGTGAGGGTCTTGTTACGCCCGTGCCGGCCTGTTTAACTGGCACGAAAGATCGAGACAGCACCACTGTGGAGTTACTGTGAAGCTTGTGCAGGCCTGTTTAAGTGGCAGGAAAGATTGAGAAAGCACTTTTCACCACTGTGGAGGTCCTTTGAATCTGGTGCAGGGCTGTTTAAGTGCCAGGAATGATCGCGAACACAGTTTTCACCACAGTGGAGGTTTTGTGATGCTCGTGCAGTTCTGTTTACTTGCCATGAATGATCGACAAAGCCGTTTTCACCACTGTAGAGGTCTTGTGAAGCTCGTGTACGCCATCTTAAGTGGCAGTAAAGATCGAGAAAGCCGTTTTCACCACTGTGGGGATCTTGTTAGCCCCGTACCGGCCTGTTTAACGGGCAGGAATGATCGAGAATGCAGGTTTCACCACTGAGGAGGTTCGCTGAAGCTCGTGCCGGCCTATTTAGGTGTCAAGAATGATCGTGAAAGCCCTTTTCACCACTGTGTAGGTCCTGTGAAGCTGGTGCAGGGCTGTCTAAGTGCCAGGAAAGATCGGGAAAGCAGTTTGCACTACAGTGGAGGTCTTGTGAAGCTCGTTCAGGTCTGTTTAAGTGCCAGGAAAAAATCGAGAAAGCTGTTTACACCTCTGTGGTGGTCTTGTGAAGCTCGTGAAGGCCTGTTTAAGTGCCAGCAAAGATCGCGAAAGCCGTTTTCACCACAGTGGAGGCCTTGTGAGGCTCGTGCAGGTCGTTTTAGTGCCAGGAAAGATCCACAAAGCCGTTTTCACCTCTGAGGAGGTTTTGTGAAGCTCGTGAAAGCCTGTTTAAGTGCCAGGAATGATCGAGAAAGCCGTTTTCACCACTGTGGACGTCTTGTTGGACCTGTGCCGGCCTGTTTAACTGGCACGAAAGATCGAGAAAGCACTTTTTACCACTGTGGAGTTACTGTCAAGCTCGTGCAGGCCTGTTGAGGTGGCAGGAAAGATTGTGAAAGCACTTTTCTCCGCTGTGGAGGTCTTGTGATGCACATGCCGGCCTGTTTAACTGGCAGGAATGATCGAGAGTGCAGGTTTCACCACTGAGAAGGATCTATGAAGCTCGTGCAGGCCTATTTAGGTGCCAAGAATGTTCGAGAAAGCACTTTTCACCACTGTGGAGGTCCTGTGAAGCTGGTGCAGGGCTGTTTAAGTGCCAGGAAAGATCCAGAAAGCAGTTTTCACCACAGTGGGGGTCCTGTGAAGGTGGTGCAGGCCTGTTTAAGTGCGAGGAAAGATCGCGATAGCCTTTCTCACCACTGTGGCGGTCTTGTGAAGCTCGTGTAGGCCTGCTTAAGTGCCAGGAATGATCGAGAAAGCCACTTTGGAGGTCTTGTGAAGCACGTGTAGTCCTGCTTAAGTGCCAGGAAGGATCGAGAATGCAGTTTTAACCACCGTGGAAGTCTTGTGAAGCTCGTGTAAGCCTGCTTAAGTGCCAAGAAAGATCGATAAAGCCGTTTACACCACTGTGGGGGTCTTGTTAGGCCCGTGCCAGCCTAGTTAACAGTCATGAAAGATCGAGAAAGATGCACCAGCTTCACAGGACCTCCACAGTGGACTGCTTAAGTGACAGTAAAGATCTACAAATCAGTTTTCTCCACTGTGGAGTGACTGTGAAGATCGTGCAGGCATCGCACAAAGCAGTTTTCTCCACTGTGGAGGTCCTATCAAGCTCATGCAGGTCCTTTTATGTGCCAGGAGTGATCGAGAAAGCCGTTTTCACCACTGTGGAAGTCTTCTGAAGCTCGTGTAGGCCTGCTTATGTGCCAGGAAAGATCGAGAATGCCGTTTTCACCACTGTGGGGATCTTGTGAAGCTCATGCAGGTCTTTTTATGTGCCAGGATTGATCGAGAAAGCCGTTTTCACCACTGTGGAGGACTTGAGAAGCTCGTATAGGCCTGCTTAAGTGCCAGGAATGATCGTGAAAGCCGTTTTAACCACTGTGGGGATCTTGTTAGGCCCGTGCCGGCCTGTTTAACTGGCAGGAAAGATCGAGAAAGCACTTTTCACCACTGTGGAGTTACTGTGAAGCTGATGAAGGTCAGTTTAAGTGCCAGGAAAGATCGCGAAAGCCTCTTTCACCGCAGTGGAGGTCTTGTGAAGCTCGTGGAGGTCTGTTTAAGTGCCAGGAAAGATCGAGAAAGCCTTTTTCTCCTCTCTGGAAGTCTTGTGAAGCTCGTGAAGACTTGTTCATGTCCCAGGAAAGATCGCGAAATCCGTTTTCACCCCAGTGGAGGTCTTGTGAATCTCTTGCAGGTCGGTTTAAGTGCCAGGAAAGATCGAGAAAGCCGTTTTCACCTCGGTGGAGGTCTTATAAAGCTTGTGAAGGCCTGTTTAAGTGCCAGGAATGATCGAGAAAGACGTTTTCACCACTGTGGAGGTCTTGTTAGGCCCGTACCGGCCTGTTTAACTGGCACGAAAGATCGAGAAAGCACTTTTTCCCACTGTGGAGTTACTGTGAAGCTCGTGCAGGCCTGTTTATGTGGCTGGAAAGATGGAGAAAGCCGTTTTCACCACTGTGGGGACCTTTTTAGGCCCGTGCCGGCCTATTTAACTGGCAGGAATGATCGAGAAAGCAGGTTTCACCACTGAGGAGGTTCTCTGAAGCTTGTGCAGGCCTATTTAGGCGTCAAGAATGTTCGAGAAAGCACTTTTCACCACTGTGGAGGATCTTTGAAGCTGGTGCTGGGCTGTTTAAGTGCCAGGAAAGATTGAGAAAGCACTTTTCACCACTGTGGTGTTACTGTCAAGCTCGTGCAGGCCAGTTTAAGTGGCAGGAAAGATAGAGAAAGCACTTTTCACCACTGTGGCGGTCCTGTGAATCTGGTGCTGGGCTGTTTAAGTGCCAGGAAAGATCGAGAAAGCCGTTTTCACAACTGTGGAGGTCTTGTGAAGCTCGCGAAGGCCTGTTTAAGTGCCAGGAATGATCGAGAAAGCCGTTTTCACCACCATGGAGGTCTTCTTAGACCCTTGCCGGCCTGTTTAACTGGCACGAAAGATCGAGAAAGCACTTTTTACCACTGTGGAGTTACTGTCAAGCTCGTGCAGGCCTGTTTAACTGGCAGGAAAGATTGAAAAAGCACTTTTCACCACTGTGGAGGTCCTGTGAAGCTGGTGCAGGGCTGTTTAAGTACCAGGAAAGATGGCAAAAGCCGTTTTCACCACTGTTGAGGTTTTGTGAAGCTCGTGTATGCCTGCTTAAGTGCCAGGAAAGATCGAGAAAGCCGTTTTAACCACTGTGGAGGTCTTTCTAGGCCCGTGCTGGCCTGTTTAGCTGGCAGGAATGATCTAGAAAGCAGTTTTCACCACTGAGGAGGTTCTCTGATGATCGTGCAGGCCTATTTAGGTGTCAAGAATGATCGAGAAAGCCCTTTTCACCACTGTGTAGGTCCTCTGAAGCTGGTGCAGGGCTGTCTAAGTGCCAGGAAAAATAGGGAAAGCAGTTTGAACCACAGTAGAGGTCATGTGAAGCTCGTGCAGGTCCGTTTAAGTGCCAGCAAACATCGAGAGAGCTGTTTACACCTCTGTGGAGGTCTTGTAAAGCTCGTGAAGGCATGTTTAAGTGCCAGGAATGATCGAGAAAGCCGTTTTCACCACTGTGGAGGTCTTGTTAGAGCCGTGTCGGCCTGTTTAACGGGCACTAAAGATCGAGAAAGCACTTTTAACCACTGTGGAGTTACTGTCAAGCTCGTGCAGACCTGTTGAAGTGGCAGGAAAGATTGAGAAAGCACTTTTCTCCACTGTGGAGGTCTTGTGATGCACGTGCCGGCCTGTTTAAGTGCCAGGAAAGATCGAGAAAGCCGTTTTCACCTCAGTGGAAGTCTTGTGATGCTCGTGAAGGCCTGTTTACGTGCCAATAATGATCGAGAAAGCCGTTTTCACCACTGTGGGGGTCTTGTTAGGCCCGTGCCGTCCTGTTTAACTCGCAGGAATGATCGAGAAAGCATGTTTCACCACTGAGGAGGTTCACCGAAGCTCGTGCAGGCCTCTTTATGTGTCATGAATGTTCGAGAAAGCACTTTTCACCACTGTGTGGGTCCTGTGAAGCTGGTGCAGGCCGGTTTAGGTGCCAGGAAAGATCGCGAAAGCCGTTTTCACCACTGTCGAGGTCTTGTTATGCCTGTGCCGGCCTGTTTAACTGGCACGAAAGATCGAGAAAGCACTTTTTACCACTGTGGAGTTACTGTCAAGCTCGTGCAGGCCTGTTTAAGTCGCAGGAAATATTGAGAAAGCACTTTTCACCACTGTGGAGGTCCTTTGAAGCTGCTGCAGGGCTGTTTAAGTGCCAGGGAAGATGGCGAAAGCCGTTTTCACCACTGTGGAGGTCTTGTTAGGCACGTTGCGGCCTGTTTAACTGGCAGGAATGATCGAGAGAGCAGGTTTCACCACTGAGAAGGTTCTCTGAAGCTCGTGCAAGCCTATTTAGGTGTCAAGAATGTTCGAGAAAACACTTTTCACCACTATGGTAGTCCTGTGAAGCTGGTGCAGGCCTGTTTAATGCCAGGAAAGATCGCGATAGCCGTTTACACCACTGTGGTGGTCTTGTGAAGCTCGTGTAGGCCTGCTTAAGTGCCAGGAATGATCGAGAAAGCCACTGTGGAAGTCTTGTGAAGCACGTGCAGTCCTGCTTAAGTGCCAGGAAGGATCTAGAAAGCCGTTTTAACCACCGTGGAAGTCTTGTGAAGCTCGTGTAAGCCTGCTTAAGTGCCAGGAAAGATCGATAAAGCCGTTTTCACCACTGTAGGGGTCTTGTTAGGCCCGTTCCAGCCTAGTTAACAGTCATGAAAGATCTAGAAAGATTCACCAGCTTCACAGGACCTCCACAGTGGACTGTTTAAGTGACAGTAAAGATCTACAAATCAGTTTACTCCACTGTGGAGGGACTGTGAAGCTCGTGCAGGCCTGTTTTAGTGCTAGGAAAGATCGCACAAAGCAGTTTTCTCCACTGTGGAGGTCCTATCAAGCTCATTCAGGTCTTTTTATGTGCCAGGAAAGGTCGAGAAAGCCGTTTTCACCACTGTGGGGGTCTTGTTAGGCCCGTGCCGGCCTGTTTAACTGCCAGGAATGATCGAGAAAGCAGGTTTCACCACTGAGGAAGTTCTCTGATGCCCGTGCAGGCCTATTTAGGTGTCAACAATGTTCGAGAAAGCACTCTTCTCCACTGTGGAGGTCCTGTGAAGCTGGTGCAGGGCTGTCTAAGTGCCAGGAAAGATCGCGAAAGCAGTTTGCACCACAGTGGAAGTCTTGTGATGTTCATGCTATTCTATTTAAGTGCCAGGAAAGATCGAGAAATGTGTTTTCACCTCTGTTGAGGTCTCGTGAAGCTCGTGAAGGCCTGTTTAAGTGCCAGGAATGATCGAGAAAGCCGTTTTCACCACTGTGGAGGTCTTGTTAGGCCCGTGCCGGCCTGTTCAACTGGCACGAAAGATCGAGAAAGCACTTTTTCCCACTGTGGAGTTACTGTCAAGCTCGTGCTGGCCTGTTGAAGTGGCAGGAAAGATTGCTAAAGAACTTTTCATCACTGTGGAGGTCCTGTGAAGCTGGTGCAGGGCTGTTTAAGTGCCAGGAAAGATGGCGAAAGCCGTTTTCACCACAGTGGAGGTCTTTACAAGCTCGTGCGGGTCTGTTTAAAAGCAATGAAAGATCGAGAACGCTGTTTTCACCTCTGTGGAGGTCTTGTAAAGCTCGTGAAGACCTGTTTAAGTGCCAGTAATGATCGAGAAAGCCGCTTTCACCACTGTGGAGGTCTTGTGAAGCTCGTGTAGACCTTCTTAAGTGCCAGGAAATATCGAGAAAGCCGTTTTCACCACTGTGGGGATCTTGTTAGCACCGTTCCGGCCTGTTTAACGGGCAGAAATGATCGAGAAAGCAGGTTTCACCACTGAGGAGGTTCTCTGAAGCTCGTGCAGGCCTATTTAGGTGTCAAGAGTGTTCTAGAAAGGACTTTTCACCACTGTGGAAGTCCTGTGAAGTTGGTGCTGGGCTGTTTAAGAGCCAGGAAAGATCCCGAATCCCGTTTTCACCGCAGTGGAGGTCTTGTGAAGCTTGTGCAGCTCTGTTTAAGTGCCAGGAAAGATCGAGAAAGCCGTTTTCACCACTGTGGGGATCTTGTTCGCCCCGTGCCGGCGTGTTTAATGGGCAGGAATGATCGAGAAAGACGTTTTCACCTCTGTGGAGGTCTTGTAAAGATCGTGAAGACCTGTTTAAGTGCAAGGAATGATCGACAAAGCCGTTTTCACCACTGTGGTGGTCTTCCTACTCCCGTGCCGGCCTGTTTAACTGGGTAGGAATGATCGAGAAAGCAGGTTTCACCCCTGAGGAGGTTCTCTGAAGCTCGTGCAGGCCTATTTAGGTGACAAGGATGTTCGAGAAAGCCCTTTTCACCTCTCTGTATGTCCAGTGAAGCTGGTGCAGTAATGTTTAAGTGCCAGGAAAGATCGATAAAGCTGTTTACACCTCTGTGGAGGTCTTGTGAAGCACGTGCAGGTCGGTTTAAGTGCCAGGAAAGATCGAGAAAGCCGTTTTCACCTCTGTGGAGGTCTTGTGAAGCTCGTGAAGGCCTGTTTAAGTGCCAGGAAAGTTCGAGAAAGCCGTTTTTACCACTGTGGGGATCTTGTTAGCCCCATGCCGGCCTGTTTAACGGGCAGGAATGATCTAGAAAGCAGGTTTCACCACTAAGGAGGTTCTCTGAAGCTCGTGCAGGCCAATTTAGTTGTCAAGAATGTTCGATAGAGCACTTCTCACCACTGTGGAGGTCCTGTGAAGCTGGTGCAGAGCTGTTTAAGTGCCAGGAATGATCGCGAAAGCCGTTTTCACCACTGTGGAGGTCTTGTGAAGCTCGTGCAAGTCTGTTTAAGGGCCAGGAAAGATTGCGATAGCCGTTTTCACCACTGTGGGGAATATTGTTAGCCCCGTCCCAGACTGTTTAACTTTCAGCAATGATCGAGAGAGCAGGTTTCACTAGTGAGGAGGCTCTCTGGAGCTCGTGCACGCTTATTTAGGTGTCAAGAATGTACGAGAAAGCCCTTTTCACCACTGTGTAAGTCCTGTGAAGCTGGTGCAGGGATGTCAGAGTGCCAGGAAAGATAGGGAAAGCAGTTTGAACCACAGTGGAGGTCATGTGAAGCTCGTGTAGGTATGTTTATGTGCCAGGGAACATCGAGAAAGCTCTTTAAACCTCTGTGGAGGTCTTGTAAAGCTCGTCAAGGCCTGTTTAAGTGCCAGGAATGATCAAGAAAGCCGTTTTCACCACTGTGGAGGTCTTGTTAGAGCCGTGCCGGCCTGTTTAACGGGCAAGAAAGATCGAGAAAGCACTTTTTACCACTGTGGAGTTACTGTCAAGCTCGTGCAGGTTTGTTGAAGTGGCAGAAAAGATTGAGAAAGCACTTTTCACCACTGTGGGGGTCTTGTTAGGCCCGTGCCGGCCTGTTTAACTGCCAGGAATGATCGAGAAAGCAGGTTTCACCTCTGTGGAAGTCTTATGATGCTCGTGCAGGCCTATTTAGGTGTGAACAATGTTCGAGAAAGCACTCTTCTCCTGTGAGGCTGGTGCAGGGCTGTCTAAGTGCCAGG
This sequence comes from Agelas oroides, assembly GCA_949130485.1. Classification (NCBI taxonomy): domain Eukaryota; kingdom Metazoa; phylum Porifera; class Demospongiae; order Agelasida; family Agelasidae; genus Agelas; species Agelas oroides. The sequence goes on along the minus strand of OX422192.1, from coordinate 5,473,013 downwards.
AAAGATCGCGAAAGCAGTTTGCACCACAGTGGAAGTCTTGTGAAGCTCATGCTATTCTGTTTAAGTGCCAGGAAAGATCGAGAAATGTGTTTTCACCTCTATGGAGGTCTTGTGAAGCTCGTGAAGGCTTGTTTAAGTGCCAGGAATGATCGAGAAAGCCGTTTTCACCACTGTGGAGGTCTTGTTAGGCCCGTGCCGGCCTGTTCAACTGGCACGAAAGATCGAGAAAGCACTTTTTCCCACTGTGGAGTTACTGTCAAGCTCGTGCTGGCCTGTTGAAGTGGCAGGAAAGATTGCGAAAGAACTTTTCATCACTGTGGAGGTCCTGTGAAGCTGGTGCAGGGCTGTTTAAGTGCCAGGAAAGATGGCGAAAGCCGTTTTCACCACAGTGGAGGTCTTTACAAGCTCGTGCGGGTCTGTTTAAAAGCAATGAAAGATCGAGAACGCTGTTTTCACCTCTGTGGAGGTCTTGTAAAGCTCGTGAAGGCTAGTTTAAGTGCCAGGAATGATCGAGAAAGCCGTTTTCACCACTGTGGAGGTCTTGTTAGGCCCGTGCCGGCCTGTTCAACAGGCACGAAAGATCGAGAAAGCACTTTTTCCCACTGTGGAGTTACTGTCAAGCTCGTGCTGGTCGGTTGAAGTGGCAGGAAAGATTGCGAAAGAACTTTTCATCACTGTGGAGGTCCTGTGAAGCTGGTGCAGGGCTGTTTAAGTGCCAGGAAAGATGGCGAAAGTCGTTTTCACCACAGTGGAGGTCTTTACAAGCTCGTGCAGGTCTGTTTAAAAGCAATGAAAGATCGAGAAAGCTGTTTTCACCTCTGTGGAGGTCTTGTAAAGCTCGTGAAGACCTGTTTAAGTGACAGTAATGATCGAGAAAGCCGCTTTCACCACTGTGGAGGTCTTGTGAAGCTCGTGTAGGCCTTCTTAAGTGCCAGGAAATATCGAGAAAGCCGTTTTCACCACTGTGGGGATCTTGTTAGCCCCGTGCCGGGCGAATTTTTTTTTTGGACGAGGTTTGAGAACTTAGTCGCAAAACGATGGAAAATTAATGACAGGGTTGTACCCATTCTGGTAGCTGTACGTAATTGGAATGACGTAATATGCCTGTCACTGAGATCCGAGAAAGTCGCTGAGTTTGCCCAGTGTGTTGTTCCTTGCCGTCTGAAGTTGACAAGACTGTGTCAAAAGTCGTGATTTACCCACACAAAGTGAGAGGTTGACCTCAGAAGCATTTTCTATCAGCAAAGTACCGCTTTTCAAGGCCTGCTGATAATTTACTTACTATAAAATACAGCACTGAAACGTTGGGTCTGTTGCCTTTGGCTTCCATCCTACTATCTGGTATAGCTACCATTGGCATCAATACTTGATTTTAGCATTGTAATTTTACTCTGCGATCTGAACTCTTGGAATCAACCGTTTTTTAAGCATCAATAATCACACGTTACGATAAAGGTCGGACTAAATCATTCAAGTCATCACAGTGTGTAAGAGAGGAACCAGAAGTATCACAATCTTCTACAGCAAGTGTTTGTTTTGATCAGCAGAATGATGACGGAAAATGTCTCTAACCTCTCACTTCATAAGGTAAAGCAGGATATTCTGATAGTATTTCATGCAAGGGAATTTCTGATACCAGAGAATAGATCAAATGCTTCTGTGAATCAAGCAGGCCTGCTGACACTAATGTTTTTCCCTTGCTAAACTCCACAGTGTTGTGGAGACATTAGCTTGATTGTTGGAATGACACTGCGATTGGAATAGCCCTGCTTTACCTTAATCATGCTTGTGATTATCCTGACGTTTTTGCCAAGTTGAGGGCATCATCTGTGATGTACTGTTGAACTAGTGTAGCATTATCTGCATGTTGTGTAAGCTGTATGCATATAGTTTTTGTATCATGACTGCGCATGCGTGGTTTTAGTACCTTTGATGTGGTTTTGTTCATTCAATATATCATGTTGGTGCACCATGTTTTTATCTCAGTTGTGACCTATGTATAGCTGCCTATCTACTAAGTGTTGAGTGATTGCGCGCACAGCCGACTATAAAGGACCCTAGAATATCACATCATCACATAGATTTTTTGACAATGTCAAAGTTATGAGTCAATGTGTGTACAGAAAAACTATGAAAAACTTTGCTGTCATACACTGGGCACACAGGAGGAAACAACTAGTCTTGCTGGGCACACCTATATATAGTTACTGATTTCTGTGCAGTTAGGGGGTTTGCTATACATCTCCAATAGCATTTCAAGTCACTCCACTCACGCAGTGGGGACGGCCAGTGACACTATGGAATACTGAGGGGACAAAAGTTGATGGATAAGGTGTTGTCTTTGCGTCCATAAGACTAGGGCCCGCAGACTATTATTTTTAGACAGGGTTCAAGAACTTAGTCACCAAAATGATGGAAAGTTAATGACAGGGTTGTACCTGCTATGCTATACAAAATAGTGCATGCCAGATAGTTGGATGGAAGCCACAGGCAACAGACCCAACGTTTCAGTGCTGTATTTAGTAAGTAAATTGTCAGCAGGCCTTGAAAGCGTTACTTTGCTGATAGAAAAGTTCAACCTCTCACTTTGTGTGAGTAAATCACGACTTTTGACACAGTCTTGTCAACTTCAGACGGCAAGGAACAACACACCGGGCAAACTCAGCGACTTTCTCGGATCTTGACAGGCATATTACGTCATTCCAATTACGTACAGCTACCAGAATGGGTACAACCCTGTCATTAATTTTCTGTCGTTTTGCGACTAAGTTCTCAAACCTCGTCCAAAAAAAAAATTCGCCCGTGCCGGCATGTTTAACGGGCAGAAATGATCGAGAAAGCAGGTTTCACCACTGAGGTGGTTCTCTGAAGTTCTTGCAGGCCTATTTAGGTGTCAAGAGTGCTCGAGAAAGCACTTTTCACCACTGTGGAGGTCCTTTGAAGCTGGTGCTGGGCTGTTTAAGAGCCAGGAAAGATCCCGAATCCCGTTTTCACCGCAGTGGAGGTCTTGTGAAGCTCGTGCAGCTCTGTTTAAGTGCCAGGAAAGATCGAGAAAGCGGTTTTCACATCTGTGGAGGTCTTGCTAAGCTCGTAAAAGCCTGTTTATGTGCCAAGAATGATCGTGAAAACCGTTTCCACCACTGTGGAAGTCTTGATAGGCCCGTTCCGGCCGGTTTAACTAGCACGAAAGATCGAGAATGAACTTTTTAGCTCTGTGGAGTTACTGTCAAGCTCGTGCAGGCCTGTTTATGTGGCAGGAAAGATTGAGAAAGCACTTTTCACCACTGTGGAGGTCCTGTGAAGCTGGTGCAGGACTGTTTAAGTGCCAGGAAAGATGGCGAAAGCCGTTTTCACCACTGTGGAGGTCTTGTGTAGCTCGTGTATGCCTGCTTAAGTGCCAGGAAAGATCGAGAAAGCCGTTTTCACCACTGTGGAGGTCTTGTTAGGCACGTTCCAGCCTGTTTAACTGGCAGGAATGATCGAGAGAGCAGGTTTTACCACTGAGAAGTTTCTCTGAAGTTCCTATTTAGGTGTCAAGAATGTTCGAGAAAACACTTTTCACCACTGTGGAGGTCCTGTGAACCTGGTGCAGGCCTGTTTAATGCCAGGAAAGATCGTAATAGCCGTTTACACCACTGTGGAGGTCTTGTGAAGTACGTGTAGTCCTGCTTAAGTGCCAGGAAGGATCGTGAAAGCCGTTTTAACCACCGTGGAAGTCTTGTGAAGCTCGTTTAAGCCTGCTTAAGTGCCAGGAAAGATCGATAAAGCCGTTTTCACCACTGTAGGGGTCTTGTTAGGCCCGTTCCAGCCTAGTTAACAGTCATGAAAGATCGAGAAAGATTCACCAGCTTCACAGGACCTCCACAGTGGACTGTTTAAGTGACAGTAAAGATCTACAAATCATTTTTCTCCACTGTGGAGGGACTGTGAAGCTCGTGCAGGCCTGTTTTAGTGCTAGGAAAGATCGCACAAAGCAGTTTTCTCCACTGTGGAGGTCCTATCAAGCTCATGCAGGTCCTTTTATGTGCCAGGAAAGGTCGAGAAAGCCGTTTTCACTACTGTGGGGGTCTTGTTAGGCCCGTGCCGTCCTGTTTAACTGCCAGGAATGATCGAGAAAGCAGGTTTCACCACTGAGGAGGTTCTCTGAAGCTCGTGCAGGCCTATTTAGGTTTCAAGAATGTTCGAGAAAGCACTTTTTACCACTGTGGAGGTCCTGTGAACCTGGTGCAGGCCTGTTTAATGCCAGGAAAAATCGTAATAGCCGTTTACACCATTGTGGAGGTCTTGTGAAGCACGTGTAGTCCTGCTTAAATGCCAGGAAGGATCGAGAAAGCCGTTTTAACCACCGTGGAAGTCTTGTGAAGCTCGTTTAAGCCTGCTTAAGTGCCAGGAAAGATCGATAAAGCCGTTCTCACCACTGTGGGGATCTTGTTAGGCCCGTGCCGGCCTAGTTAACAGTCATGAAAGATCGAAAAAGATTCACCAGCTTCACAGGACCTCCACAGTGGACTGTTTAAGTGACAGTAAAGATCTACAAATCAATTTTTTCCACTGTGGAGGGACTGTGAAGCTCGTGCAGGCCTGTTTTATGCTAGGAAAGATCGCACAAATCAGTCTTCTCCACTGTGGAGGTCCTATCAAGCTCATGCAGGTCTTTTTATGTGCCAGGAATGATCGAGAAAGCCGTTTTCACCACTGTGGAGGTCTTTAGAAGCTCGTGTAGGCCTGCTTATGTGCCAGGAAAGATCGAGAAAGCCGTTTGCACCACTGTGGGGGTCTTGTTAGGCCCGTGCCGGCCTGTTTATCTGGAACGAAAGATCGAGAAAGCACTTTTTACCACTGTGGAGTTACTGTCAAGCTCGTGCAGGCCTGTTTAAGTGGCAGGAAAGATTGAGACAGCACTTTTCACCACTGTGGAGGTCGCTCGTGCAGGCTTATTTAGGTGTCAAGAATGTTCGAGAAAGCACTTTTCACCACTCTGGTGGTCCTGTGAAGCTGGTGCAGGGCTGTCTAAGTGCCAGGAAAGTTCGCGAAATCAGTTTTCACCTCAGTCGAGGTCTTGTGAAGCTCGTGCAGGTCTGTTTGAGTGCCAGGAAAGATCGAGAAAGCCGTTTTCACCTCTGTGGAGGTCTTGTGAAGCTCGTGAAAGCCTGTTTAAGTGCCAGGAATGATCGAGAAAGCCGTTTTCACCACAGTGGAGGTCTTGTTAGGCTCGTGCCAGCCTGTTTATCTGGCACGAAAGATCGAGAAAGCACTTTTTACCACTGTGGAGTTACTGTCAAGCTCGTGCAGGCCTGTTTAAGTGGCAGGAAAGATTGAGAAAGCACTTTTCACCACTGTGGAGGTCATGTGAAGCTGGTGCAGGACTGTTTAAGTGCCAGGAAGATGGAGAAAGCCGTTTTCACCGCAGTGGATGTCTTGTGAAGCTTGTACAGGTCTGTTTAAATGCCAGGAAAGATCGCGAAAGCCGTTTTCACCTCTGTGGAGGTCTTTTGAAGCTCGTTAAGGCCTGTTTAAGTGCCAGGAATGATCTAGAAAGCAGTTTTCGCGACTGTCGTGGTCTTGTTAGGTCCGTGCCGGCCTGTTTAACTCGCACGAAAGATCGAGAAAGCACTTTTTCCACTGTGGAGTTACTGTCAAGCTTGTGCAGGCCTGTTTAAGTGGCAGGAAAGATTGAGAAAGAACTCTTCACCACTGTGGAGGTCCTGTGAAACTGGTGCAGTGCTGTTTAAGTGCCAGGAAAGATGGCGAAAACCTTTTTCACCACTGTGGAGGACTTGTGAAGCTCGTGCAGGTCTGTTTAAGTGCCAGGAATGATCGACAATGCCGTTTTCACCACGGTTGAGGTCTTGTGAAGCTCGTGTAGGCCTGTTTGTGTGCCAGGAAAGATCGAGAAAGCCGTTTTCACCACTGTTGGGATCTTGTTAGCCCCGTGCCGGCCAGTTTAACGGGGAGGAATGATCAAGAAAGCAGGTTTCACCACTGAGGAGGTCCTCTGAAGGTCGTGCAGGTCTATTTAGGTGTCAAGAATGTTCCAGAAAGCACTTTTCACCACTGTGGAGGTCCTGTGAATCTCGTGCAGGGCTGATTAAGTGCCAGGGATGATCGCAAAAGCCGTTTTCACCGCAGTGGAGGTCTTGTGAAGCTCTTGCAGGTTTGTTTAAGTGCAAGGAAAGATCGAGAAAGCCGTTTTAACCTCTGTGGAGGTGTTGTGAAGCTCGTGAAGGCCTGTTTAAGTGCCAGGAATGATCGAGAAAGCCGTTTTCACCACTGAGGTGGCCTTGTTAGGCTCGTGCCGACCATTTACATTTGCACAAATAATCGAGAAAGCACTTTTTACTACTGTGGAGTAACTGTCAAACTCGTGAAAGCCTGTTTAAGTGGCAGGAAAGGTTGAGAAAGCACTTTTTACCACTGTGGAGGTCCTGTGAAGCTGGTGCTGCGCTGTTTAAGTGCCAGGAAAGATGGCGAAACCCGTTTACACCACTGTGGAGGTCTTGTGAAGTCCGTTTATGCCTGCTTAAGTGCCAGGAAAGATCGAGAAAGGCGTTTTCACCACAGTGGAGGTCTTGTGAAGCTCGTGCAGGAATGTTCAATTGCCAGGAAAGATCGTGAAAGCCGTTTTCACCTCTGTGGAGGTCTTGTGAAGCTCGTGAAGGCAGCTTTAAGTGCCACGAATGATCGACAAAGCCGTTTTCACCTCTGTGGAGGTCTTGTGAAGCTCGTGTACGCCTTCTTAAGTGGCAGAAAAGATCGAGAACGCCGTTTTCACCACTGTGGTGATCTTGTTAGCCCCGTACCGGCCTGTTTAACGGACAGAAATGATCGAGAAAGCAGGTTTCACCACAGAGGAGGTTATCTGAAGCTCGTGCAGGCCTGTTTAGATGTCACGAATGTTCGAGAAAGCACTTTTCTCCACTGTGGAGGTCCTGTGAAGCTGGTGCAGGGCTGTTTAAGGGCCAGGAAAGATCGCGAAAGCCGTTTTCACCGCAGTGGAGATCTAGTGAATCGCGTGCATGTCTGTTTAAGTGCCAGGAAAGATCCAGAATGCCGTTTTCACCGCAGTGGAAGTCTTGTGAAGCTGGTGCAAGGCTGTTTAAGTGTCAGGAAAGATGGCGAAATCCGTTTTCACCACGGTGGAGGTCTTCTGAAGCTCGTGCATACCTGTTTAAGTGCCAGGAAAGATCGAGAAAGACGTTTTCAACACTGTGGGGGTCTTGTTAGGCCCGTGCAGGCCAGTTTAACTGGTAGGAATGATCGAGAAAGCAGGTTTCACCACTGAGGAGGTTCTCTGAAGCTCGTGTAGGCCTATTTAGGTGTCAAGAATGTTCGAGAAAGCACTTTTCACCACTGTGGAGGTCCTGTGAAGCTGGTGCAGGGCTGTTTAAGTGCCAGGAATGATCGCGAAAGCCGTTTTCACCGCACTGGAGGTCTTGTGAAGCTCGTGCAGGTCTGTTTAAGTGCCAGAAAAGATCGAGAAAGCCGTTTTCACCTCTGTGGAGGTGTTGTGAAGCTCATGAAGGCCGGTTTAAGTGCCAGGAATGATCGAGAAAGCCGTTTTAACCACTGTGGTGGCCTTGTTAGGCCCGTGCCGACCATTTACATTGGCACGAAAGATCGAGAAAGCACTTTTTACCACAGTGGAGTTACTGTCAAGCTCGTGCAGGCCTGTTTAAGTAACAGGAAAGATGGCGAAAGCGGTTTTCACCACATGTGAAGGTCTTGTGAAGCTCGTGTATGCATGCTTAAGCGCCAGGAAAGATTGAGAAAGCTGTTTACACCACTGTGGAAGTCTTGTTAGACCCGTGATGGCCAGTTTAACTGGGCATGAATGATCTAGAAAGCAGATTTCACCACAGAGGAGTTTCTCTGAAGCTCGTGCAGGCCTACTTAGATGTCAAGAATGTTCAAGAAAGCACTTTTCACCACTGTGGAGGTCCTGTGAAGCTGGTGCAGGGCTGTTTAAGGGCCAGGAAAGATCGCGAAAGCAGTTTTCACCGCACTGGAAGTCTTGTGAAGCTCGTGCATGTCTGTTTAAGTGCCAGGAAAGATAGAGAAAGCTGTTTTCACCTCTGTGGAGGTTTTGTGAAGCTCGTGAAGAACCATTTAAGTGCCAGGAAAGATCGAGAAAGCCGTTTTTACCACTGAGGGGATGTTGTTAGCCCCATTCCGGCCTGTTTAACGGGCAGAAATGATCGAGAAACCAGGTTTCACCACTGAGGATGTTCTCTGAAACACGTGCAGGTCTATTTAGGTGTCAAGAATGTTCGAGAAAGCACTTTTCACCACTGTGGAGGTCCTGTGAAGCTGGTGCAGGGCAGTTTAAGTGCCAGGAAAGATCGAGAAAGCCGTTTTCACCGCAGTGGAGGTCTTGTGAAGCTCGTGCAGGTCTGTTTAAGTGCCAAGAAAGATCGAGAAAGCCGCTTTCGCCTCTGTGGAGATCTTGTGATGCTCGTGATCGCCCGTTTAAGGGCCAGGAATGATCTAGAAAGCAGTTTTCACCACTGTGTAGGTCTTGGTAGGCCCGTACCGGCCTGTTTAACTGGCACGAAAGATCGAGAAAGCACTTTTCTCCACTGTGGAGTTTACTATCAAACTCGTGCAGGCCTGTTTAAGTGGCAGGAAGGATTGAGAAAGCACTTTTCACCACTGAGGAGGTCCTGTGAAGCTGATGCAGGGCTGTTTAAGTGCCAGGAAAGATGGCGAAAGCCGTTTTCACCACTGTGGAGGTCTTGTTAGACCCGTGCCGGCCTGTTTAACGAGCAAGAATGATCGAGAAAGCAGGTTTCACATCTCAGTAGGTGCTCTGAAGCTCGTGCAGGCCTATTTAGGTGTCAAGAATGTTCGACAAAGCACTTTTCACCACTGTGCAGGTCCTGTGAAACTTTTTCAGGGCTGTTTAAGTGCCAGGAAAGATCAAGAAAGCCGTTTGCACCACAGTGGAGATCTTGTGAAGCTCGTGCAGGTCTGTCAAAATGCCATGAAAGATCGAGAAAGCCGTTTTCACCACTGTAGGGGTCTTGTTAGGCCCGTTCCGGCTTGTTCAACTGGCAGGAACGATCGAGAAAGCAGGTTTCACCACTGAGGAGGTTCTCTGAAGCTCGTGCAGGCCTATTTAGGTGTCAAGAATGTTCGACAAAGCACTTTTCACCACTGTGCAGGTCCTGTGAAACTTTTTCAGGGCTGTTTAAGTGCCAGGAAAGATCAAGAAAGCCGTTTGCACCACAGTGGAGATCTTGTGAAGCTCGTGCAGGTCTGTCAAAATGCCATGAACGATCGAGAAAGCCGTTTTCACCACTGTAGGGGTCTTGTTAGGCCCGTTCCGGCTTGTTCAACTGGCAGGAACGATCGAGAAAGCAGGTTTCACCACTGAGGAGGTTCTCTGAAGCTCGTGCAGGCCTGTTTAAGTGCCAGGAATGATCGAGAAAGCCGTTTTCACCACTGAGGTGGCCTTGTTAGGCTCGTGCCGACCATTTACATTTGCACAAATAATCGAGAAAGCACTTTTTACTACTGTGGAGTAACTGTCAAACTCGTGAAAGCCTGTTTAAGTGGCAGGAAAGGTTGAGAAAGCACTTTTTACCACTGTGGAGGTCCTGTGAAGCTGGTGCTGCGCTGTTTAAGTGCCAGGAAAGATGGCGAAACCCGTTTACACCACTGTGGAGGTCTTGTGAAGTCCGTTTATGCCTGCTTAAGTGCCAGGAAAGATCGAGAAAGGCGTTTTCACCACAGTGGAGGTCTTGTGAAGCTCGTGCAGGAATGTTCAATTGCCAGGAAAGATCGTGAAAGCCGTTTTCACCTCTGTGGAGGTCTTGTGAAGCTCGTGAAGGCAGCTTTAAGTGCCACGAATGATCGACAAAGCCGTTTTCACCTCTGTGGAGGTCTTGTGAAGCTCGTGTACGCCTTCTTAAGTGGCAGAAAAGATCGAGAACGCCGTTTTCACCACTGTGGTGATCTTGTTAGCCCCGTACCGGCCTGTTTAACGGACAGAAATGATCGAGAAAGCAGGTTTCACCACAGAGGAGGTTATCTGAAGCTCGTGCAGGCCTGTTTAGATGTCACGAATGTTCGAGAAAGCACTTTTCTCCACTGTGGAGGTCCTGTGAAGCTGGTGCAGGGCTGTTTAAGGGCCAGGAAAGATCGCGAAAGCCGTTTTCACCGCAGTGGAGATCTAGTGAATCGCGTGCATGTCTGTTTAAGTGCCAGGAAAGATCCAGAATGCCGTTTTCACCGCAGTGGAAGTCTTGTGAAGCTGGTGCAAGGCTGTTTAAGTGTCAGGAAAGATGGCGAAATCCGTTTTCACCACGGTGGAGGTCTTCTGAAGCTCGTGCATACCTGTTTAAGTGCCAGGAAAGATCGAGAAAGACGTTTTCAACACTGTGGGGGTCTTGTTAGGCCCGTGCAGGCCAGTTTAACTGGTAGGAATGATCGAGAAAGCAGGTTTCACCACTGAGGAGGTTCTCTGAAGCTCGTGTAGGCCTATTTAGGTGTCAAGAATGTTCGAGAAAGCACTTTTCACCACTGTGGAGGTCCTGTGAAGCTGGTGCAGGGCTGTTTAAGTGCCAGGAATGATCGCGAAAGCCGTTTTCACCGCACTGGAGGTCTTGTGAAGCTCGTGCAGGTCTGTTTAAGTGCCAGAAAAGATCGAGAAAGCCGTTTTCACCTCTGTGGAGGTGTTGTGAAGCTCATGAAGGCCGGTTTAAGTGCCAGGAATGATCGAGAAAGCCGTTTTAACCACTGTGGTGGCCTTGTTAGGCCCGTGCCGACCATTTACATTGGCACGAAAGATCGAGAAAGCACTTTTTACCACAGTGGAGTTACTGTCAAGCTCGTGCAGGCCTGTTTAAGTAACAGGAAAGATGGCGAAAGCGGTTTTCACCACATGTGAAGGTCTTGTGAAGCTCGTGTATGCATGCTTAAGCGCCAGGAAAGATTGAGAAAGCTGTTTACACCACTGTGGAAGTCTTGTTAGACCCGTGATGGCCAGTTTAACTGGGCATGAATGATCTAGAAAGCAGATTTCACCACAGAGGAGTTTCTCTGAAGCTCGTGCAGGCCTACTTAGATGTCAAGAATGTTCAAGAAAGCACTTTTCACCACTGTGGAGGTCCTGTGAAGCTGGTGCAGGGCTGTTTAAGGGCCAGGAAAGATCGCGAAAGCAGTTTTCACCGCACTGGAAGTCTTGTGAAGCTCGTGCATGTCTGTTTAAGTGCCAGGAAAGATAGAGAAAGCTGTTTTCACCTCTGTGGAGGTTTTGTGAAGCTCGTGAAGAACCATTTAAGTGCCAGGAAAGATCGAGAAAGCCGTTTTTACCACTGAGGGGATGTTGTTAGCCCCATTCCGGCCTGTTTAACGGGCAGAAATGATCGAGAAACCAGGTTTCACCACTGAGGATGTTCTCTGAAACACGTGCAGGTCTATTTAGGTGTCAAGAATGTTCGAGAAAGCACTTTTCACCACTGTGGAGGTCCTGTGAAGCTGGTGCAGGGCAGTTTAAGTGCCAGGAAAGATCGAGAAAGCCGTTTTCACCGCAGTGGAGGTCTTGTGAAGCTCGTGCAGGTCTGTTTAAGTGCCAAGAAAGATCGAGAAAGCCGCTTTCGCCTCTGTGGAGATCTTGTGATGCTCGTGATCGCCCGTTTAAGGGCCAGGAATGATCTAGAAAGCAGTTTTCACCACTGTGTAGGTCTTGGTAGGCCCGTACCGGCCTGTTTAACTGGCACGAAAGATCGAGAAAGCACTTTTCTCCACTGTGGAGTTTACTATCAAACTCGTGCAGGCCTGTTTAAGTGGCAGGAAGGATTGAGAAAGCACTTTTCACCACTGAGGAGGTCCTGTGAAGCTGATGCAGGGCTGTTTAAGTGCCAGGAAAGATGGCGAAAGCCGTTTTCACCACTGTGGAGGTCTTGTTAGACCCGTGCCGGCCTGTTTAACGAGCAAGAATGATCGAGAAAGCAGGTTTCACATCTCAGTAGGTGCTCTGAAGCTCGTGCAGGCCTATTTAGGTGTCAAGAATGTTCGACAAAGCACTTTTCACCACTGTGCAGGTCCTGTGAAACTTTTTCAGGGCTGTTTAAGTGCCAGGAAAGATCAAGAAAGCCGTTTGCACCACAGTGGAGATCTTGTGAAGCTCGTGCAGGTCTGTCAAAATGCCATGAAAGATCGAGAAAGCCGTTTTCACCACTGTAGGGGTCTTGTTAGGCCCGTTCCGGCTTGTTCAACTGGCAGGAACGATCGAGAAAGCAGGTTTCACCACTGAGGAGGTTCTCTGAAGCTCGTGCAGGCCTATTTAGGTGTCAAGAATGTTCGACAATGCATTTTTCACCACTGTGGTTTTCATCCACTTTTCAGTTCTATATAGGTAACAACAGACATATATCATCCAAATTTGGATGATATATCACGTAATTGACAAATCATCCACATTTGGATGATTTGTGTGGATCACAAATCATCCATTTTTGGAGTCCGACCTTACCTGGAGTAAGCGGCTAGATGGCTAACGGCCACAGAGGTGCTGTGAAGCTGGTGCAGGGCTGTTTAAGTGCCAGGAGAGATCGTGAAAGCGGTTTGCACCACAGTGGAGATCTTGTGAAGCTCGGGCAAGTCTGTTTAAATGCCAGGAAAGATCGCGAACGCCGTTTTCACCACTGTGGGGGTCTTGTTAGGCCAGTTCCGGCCTGTTTAAATGACAGGAATGATCAAGAAAACAGGTTTAACCACTGAGGAGGTTCCCTGAAGCTCGTGCAGGCCTATTTAGGTGTGAAGAATGTTCGACAATGCATTTTTCACCACTGTGGTTTTCATCCACTTTTCAGTTCTATATAGGTAACAACAGACATATATCATCCAAATTTGGATGATATATCACGTAATTGACAAATCATCCACATTTGGATGATTTGTGTGGATCACAAATCATCCATTTTTGGAGTCCGACCTTACCTGGAGTAAGCGGCTAGATGGCTAACGGCCACAGAGGTGCTGTGAAGCTGGTGCAGGGCTGTTTAAGTGCCAGGAGAGATCGTGAAAGCGGTTTGCACCACAGTGGAGATCTTGTGAAGCTCGGGCAAGTCTGTTTAAATGCCAGGAAAGATCGCGAACGCCGTTTTCACCACTGTGGGGGTCTTGTTAGGCCAGTTCCGGCCTGTTTAAATGACAGGAATGATCAAGAAAACAGGTTTAACCACTGAGGAGGTTCCCTGAAGCTCGTGCAGGCCTATTTAGGTGTGAAGAATGTTCAAGAAAGCACTTTTCATCACTGTGGAGGTCCTGTGAAGCTGGTGCAGGGCTGTTTATGTGCCAGGAAAGATCATGAAAGCAGTTTTCACCACAGTGGAGGTCTTGTGAAACTCGTGCAGGTCTGTTTAAGTGCCACGAAAGATCGAAAAAGACGTTTTCACCTCTGTGGAGGTCTTGTGAAGCTCGTGAAGGCCTGTTTAAGTGACAGGAAAGATCACGAAGGCAGTTTTCACCACTGTGGTGGTCCTGCTAGGCCCGTGTCGGCCTGTTTAACTGGGAGGAAAGATCCAGAAAGTACTTTTCACCACTGTGGAGGTCCTGTGAAGCTGGTGAAGGGCTGTTTAAGTGACAGGAAAGATCTACAAATCAGTTTTCTCCACTGTGGAGGGACTGTGAAGCTCGTACAGGCCTGTTTAAGTGGCAGGAAAGAGTGAGAAAGCACTTTTAACCACTGTGGAGGTACTTTGAAGCCGGTGCAGGGCTGTTTAAGTTCCAGGAAAGATGGCGAAAGGGTCTTATGATGCTCGTGTATGCCTGCTTAAGTGACTGGGAAGATCGAAAAACCCGTTTTCCCCAATTTGGGTTCCTGTTAGGCCCGTGCTGGTCTGTTTAACTGGCAGGAAAGATCGAGAAAGTACTTTTCACCACTGTGGAGGTCTTGTGAAGCTGGTGCAGGACTGTTTAAGTGACAGGAAAGATCTACAAATCAGTTTTCTCCACTGTGGAGGGACTGTGAAGCTCGTGCAGGCCTGTTTAAGTGGTAGGAAAAATCGCACAAAGCACTTTTCACCATTGTGGAGGTCCCGTGAAGCTGGTGCAGGAATGTTTAAGTGCCAGGAATTATCGAGAAAGCCGTTTTCACCACACTGGAGGTCTTGTTAGGCCCGTGCCGGCCTGTTTAACTTGCATGAAAGATCGAGAAAGCACTTTTTACCACTGTGGAGTTACTGTGAAGCTCGTACAGGCCTGTTTAAGTGGCAGGAAAGAGTGAGAAACACTTTTAACCACTGTCGAGGTCCTTTGAAGCTGGTGCAGGGCTGTTTAAGTGCCAGGAAAGATCTCGAAAGCCGTTTTCACCGCAGTGGAGGACGTGTAGGCCTGCCTAAATGCCAGGAATTATCGACAAAGCAGTTTTCACCACGGTGGGGATCTTGTTAGGCCCGTGCAGGCCTGTTTAACTGGCAGGAATAATCGAGAAAGCAGGTTTCACCACTGAGGAGGTTCTCTGAAGCTCGTGCAGGCCTATTTAGGTGTCAAGAATGTTCGAGAAAGCACTTTTAACCACTGTGGAGGATCTGTGAAGCTGGTGCAGGGCTGTCCAAGTACCAGGAAAGATCGCAAAAGCAGTTTTCACCACAGTGGAGGTCTTGTGAAGCTCGTGCAGGTCTGTTTAAGTGCCAGGAAAGATCGAGAAATACGTTTTCACCTCTGTGGAGGTCTTGTGAAGCTCGTGAAGTCCAGTTTAAGTGCCAAGAATGCTCGAGAAAGCGGTTTTCACCACAGTGGAGGTCTTGTTAGGCCCGTGCCGGCCTGTTTAACTGGCACAAAAGATCGAGAAAACACTTTTTACCACTGTGGAGTTACTGTGAAGCTCGTACAGGCCGGTTTATGTGGCAAGAAAGAGTGAGAAAGCACTTTTAACCGCTGTGGAAGACCTTTAAATCTGGTGCAGGGCAGTTTAAGTGCCAGGAAAGATGGCGAAAGCCGTTTTCACCACTGTGGAGGTCTTATGAAGTTCGTGTATGCCTGCTTAAGTGCCAGGAAAGATCGAAAAAGCCGTTTTCCCCACTGTGGGGGTCCTGTTAGGCCTGTGCCTGCCTGCTTAACTGGCAGGAAAGATCGAGGAAGTATTTTTCACCACTGTGGAGGTCCTGTGAAGCTGGTGCAGGACTGTTTAAGTGACAGGAAAGATCTACAAATCAATTTTCACCACAGTGGGGGTCTTGTGAAGCTCGTGCAGGTCTGTTTAAGTGCCAGGAAAGATCGAGAAAGCCGTTTTCACCCCTGTGGAGGTCTTGTTAGGCTCGTGAAGGCCTATTTATGTGCCAGAGAAAATCGAGAAAGGCATTTTCACCACTGTGGAGGTCTTGTGAGGCCCGTACCGGCCTGTTTACCTGGCAGGAATAATCGAGAAATCAGGTTTCACCACTGAGGAGGTTCTCTGAAGCTCGGGCAGGCCTGTGGTGCTGTGGTGAAGGTGGTACAGGCCTGTTTAAGTGGCAGGAAACATCAAGAAAGCAGTTTTCTTCTCTGTGGAGATGCTGTGAAGCTCGTGAAGGCCTTTTCTTATGCCAGGAAATATCGAGAATGCCGTTTTCACCACTGTGGTGGTTTTGTGAAGGTCGTGGAGGCCGGTTTGAGAGCCAGGAAAGACCGAGAAAGCAGTTTTCACCACTGACGATGTTCTCTGAAGCTTGTGCATGCCAGTTTAGGTGCCAAGAATGTTCGAGAAAGCACTTTTCACATCTGTGGAGTTCTGATGAAGCTCATGCAGTCCTGTTTATGTGCCAGAGAAAATCGACAAAGCCGTTTTCACCACTGTTGGGGTCTTGTTAGGCCCGTACCGGCCTGTTTACCTGGCAGGAATAATCGAGAAATCAGGTTTCACCACTGAGGAGGTTCTCTGAAGCTCGGGCAGGCCTATTTAGGTGCCAAGAATGTTCGGGAAAGCTACTGTGGAGGTCCTGTGAAGCTAGTGCAGTGATGTTTAAGTGCCAGGAAAGATCGCGAAAGCAGTTTTCACCACAGTGGAGGTCTTGTGAAGCTCGTTCAGGTCTGTTTAAGTGCCAAGAAAAATCGAGAAAGACGTTTTCTCCTCTGTGGAGGTTTTGTGAAGGTCGTGAACGGCTGTTTAAGTGCCAGGAAAGATCGACAAAGCCGTTTTCATACCTCTGGAAGTCTTGCGAGGCTCGTGAAGGCCTATTTAAGTGCCAGGAATGATCGACAAAACCGTTTTCACCACTGTGGGGATCTTGTTAGGCCCGTGCCGGCCTGTTTACCTGGCAGGAATAATCGAGAAAGCAGGTTTCACCACTGAGGAGGTTCTCCGAAGCTCGTGCAGGCCTATTTAGGTGCCAAGAATGTTCGGGAAAGCTACTGTGGAGGTCCTGTGAAGCTGGTGCAGGGATGTTTAAGTGCCAGGAAAGATCGCGAAAGCAGTTTTCACCACAGTAGAGGTCTTGTGAAGCTCGTTCAGGTCTGTTTAAGTGCCAGGAAAGATCGAGAAAGACGTTTTCTCCTCTGTGGAGGTCTTATGAAGCTCGTGAAGGCCAGTTTAAGTGCCAGGAATGATCAAGAAAGCCGTTTTCACCACTGTAAATGTTTAGTTTGACCCGTTCCGACCTGTGTAACTTGCAGGAATGATCGAGAAAGCTGTTTTTACCTCTGAGGAGGTTCTCTGAAGCTCGTGCAGGCCTGTTTAGGTGTGAAGAAAGTTCAAGAAGGCACTTTTCACCACTATGGAAGTCCTGTGAAGCTGGTGCAGGGCTATTTAAGTGTCAGGAAAGATCGCGAAAGCCGTTTTCACCGCAGTGGAGGTCTTGTGAAGGTCGTGCAGGTCTGTTTAAGTGCCAGGAAAGATCGAGAAAGCCGTTTTCAACACTGTGGAGGTCTTGTGAAGCTCGTGTAGGCCTGCTTAAATGCCAGGAAAGATCGAGAGAGCCGTTTTCACCACTGTGGGGTTACTGTAAATCTCGTGCAGGGCTGTTTAAGTCGCAGGAAAGATCGAGGAAGCACTTTTCACCACTGTGGAGGTCCTGTGAAGCTGGTGCAGGGCTGTTTAAGTGCCAGGAAAGATCGAGAAAGCCGTTTGCCCCACTGTGGAGGTCTTGTGAAGCTCGTGTAGGCCTGCCTAAGTTCCAGGAAGGATCGAGAAAACCGTTTTCACATCTGTGGGTGTCTTGTTAGGCCCGTGCCGGCCTGTTGAACTGGCAGGAATGATCGAGAAAGCAGATTTCACCACTGAGGAGGTTCTCTGAAGCTCGTGCAGGCCTGTATTGGTGTCAAGAATGTTCGAGAAGGCACTTTTTACCACTTTGGAGGACCTGTGAAGCTGGTGTAGTGCTGTTTAAGTGCCAGGAAAGATCGAGAAAGCCGTTTTCACCTCTGTGGTGGTCTTGTGAAGCCCGTGAAGGCCTGCTGAATTGCCAGGAAAGATGGATAAAGCCGTTTTCACCACTGTGGGGTTCTTGTTAGGCCCGTACCGGCCTGTTTAACTGGCAGGAAAGATCGAGAAATCACTTTTAACCTCTTTGTACGTCCTGTGAAGCTGGTGCAGGAATGTTTAAGTGACGGGAAAGATCTGGAAATCAGTTTTCTCCACTGTGGAGGGACTATGAAACCCATGCAGGTTTTTTATGTGCCAGGAATGATCGAGAAAGCCGTTTTCACCACAGTTGAGGTCTTGTGAAGCTTGTGTAGTCCTGCTTAAGTGCCAGGAAGGATCGAGAAAGCCGTTTGCACAACTTTGGGGGTCTTGTTAGGCCCGTGCCGACCTGTTTAGCTGGCAGAAGTGAACGAGAAAGCAGTTTTCATCACTGAGGAGTTTCTCTGAAGCTCGTGCAGGCCTGTTTAGGTGTTAAGAAAGTTCGAGAAAGCACTTTTCACCACTGTGGAGGTCCTGTGAAGCTGGTGCAGGGCTGTTTATGTGCCAGGAAAAATCGAGAAAGCCGTGTTCACCTCTGTGCAAGTCTTGTGAAGCTCGTGAAGGCCTGTTTAAGTGGTAGGAAACATCAAGAACAGGTTTCACCACTGTGGACAACCTGCGAAGCTCGTGCAGGCCTGTGTAAGTGTCAGCATAGATCGAGAAAGCAGTTTGCTCCACTGTGGAGGGTGTGTTATGCTCGTGCAGGCCTGGACTCCTCTGTTAGAGCAGGCTGGTTGGCCTGACTACCAACCTAGTGTGGAAGAGCTGTAACAGCTACGAGGTGGAGCAGTCTGAGGAGGAAGACTGCGCAAAAATGTGCGGGCACCTGACTGTTTTCGACCGAGAACGGTCGCCACTCAACAAAAAGGGGAATAGTGTAGCGGACAATACCCTCTGTCTTTATTTGGTCATACAGTGACAGACATTCCAGAATCACCAAGACTCACCAGTAATTATCTGTATACAGAACAACACCTGCATTAATTTGAACTTGTGTATATAAAAGTCCAATTGTATCACTGCATATTGAGTCCTTCCACAAATCATAACAGTCACGACAGATAGATCGAGAAAGCAGTTTCCTCCACTGTGGAGGGACTGTGACTCTCGTGCAGGCCTGTTTAAGTACCAGGAAAGATCGAGAAAGCAGTGTTCAACACTGTGAAGATCCTGTGAAGCTCGTGAAGGCCAGTTTAAATGCCAGGAAAAATGAACAAAGCAGTTTTCTCCACTGTGGAGGTCCTGTGAAGCTTGTGCCGGCCTGTTTAAGTGCCAGGAAAAATCGAGAAAGCCGTTTTCACAACTGTAGAGGTATTGTGAAGCTTGTGGAGGCCTGTTTATGTGCCAGGAAAGATCGAGAAAGCCGTTTTCGCTAATGTGGAGGTCTTTTGAAGCTCGTGGAGACCGGTTTAAGAGCCAGGAAAGACCGAGAAAGCAGTTTTCACCACTGTAGAGGTCTTGTGAAGCTTGTGGAGGCCTGTTTAAGAGCCAGGAAAGACTGAGAAAGTAGTTTCCACCACTGAGGGGGTTCTCTGAAGCTCGTGGAGTCCAGTTTAGGTGCTAAGAATGTTGGAGAAAGCACTTTTCACCACTGTGCAGGTCCTGTTAAGTCCGTGCTGTCCTGTTTAAGTAGCAGGAATGATCGCGGAAGCCACTGTTGTGGTCTTGTGAAGTTCGCGCCGTCCTGTTTAAGTGGCAGGAAAGATCAAGAAAGCAGGTTTCACGACTGTGGAGGACCTGCGAAGCTCGTTCAGGCCTGTTTAAGTGGTAGGAAAGATCGAGAAAGCAGTTTTCTCCAGTATGGAGGTCCTGTGAAGCTCGTGAAGGCATGTTTAAGTGCCAGGAAAGATCGAAAAAGCAGGTTTTACCACTATTGAGGACCTACGAAATTCGTGCAGGCCTGTTTAAGTGGTAGGACAGATCGACAAAGCAATTTTCTCCAAAGTGGAGGTCCTGTGAAGCACGTGCAAGCCTGTTTAAGTGCCAGGAAGGACCGAGAAAGCATTTTTCACAACTTAGGACGTTCTCTGAAGCTCGTGCAGGCCTGTAAGAAAGTACAGGAAAGCACATTTCACCACTGTATAAGTCCTGTGCCGGCCTGCTTAAATGACATGAATGATCGAGAAAGCAGTTTTCCCCACTGTGGTGCTGTGGTGAAGGTGGTACAGGCCTGTTTAAGTGGCAGGAAACATCAAGAAAGCAGTTTTCTTCTCTGTGGAGATGCTGTGAAGCTCGTGAAGGCCTTTTCTTATGCCAGGAAATATCGAGAATGCCGTTTTCACCACTGTGGTGGTTTTGTGAAGGTCGTGGAGGCCGGTTTGAGAGCCAGGAAAGACCGAGAAAGCAGTTTTCACCACTGACGATGTTCTCTGAACCTTGTGCATGCCAGTTTAGGTGCCAAGAATGTTCGAGAAAGCACTTTTCACATCTGTGGAGTTCTGATGAAGCTCATGCAGTCCTGTTTATGTGCCAGAGAAAATCGAGAAAGGCATTTTCACCACTGTGGAGGTCTTGTGCAGCTGGTGAAGCCTGTTTAAGTGCCATGAAAGATCGCGAAAGCCGTTTTCACCACTGTGGTGGTCTTGTGAAGCTTGTGGAGGCCGGTTTAAGAGCCAGAAAAGACCGAGAAAGCAGTTTTCACCACTGTGGAGGTTCTGTTAAGCTCGTCCAGGCCTTTTTAAGTGCCAAGATGGATCGAGAAAGCAGTTTTCTCCGCCGTCTAAGTCTTGAGAAGCTCGTGAATGCCTGTTTAAGAGCCAGGAAGGAGCGAGAATGCAGTTTTCACCACTGAGTAGGTTCTCTGAGGCTCGTGCAGGCCTGTTTAGGTGCCAAGAAAGTTCAAGAAAGCGCTCCTCACCACTGTGCAGGTCCTGTTAAGCCCGTGCCAACCTGCTTCAGTGCCAGGATTGTTCGAGAAAGCAGTTTACTCCACTGTGGAGGTCTGGTGAAGCTCGTGCCTGCCTGTTTAAGTGGCAGGAAAGATCAAGAAAGCAGTTTTCTCCTCTGTGGAGATGCTGTGAACCTCGTGAAGGCCTTTTCATGTGCCAGGAAATATCAAGAATGCTGTTTTCACCACTGTGGTGGTCTTGTGAAGCTTGTTGAGGCCTGTTTGAGAGCCAGGAAAGACCAAGAAGGCAGTTTTTACCACTGAGGAGGTTCACTGAAGCTCGTGCACGCCTTGTTAAAGTGCCAGGAAAGATCGAGAAATTTGTTTTCGCTACTGTGGAGGTCCTGTGAAGCTCGTGAATGCCGATTTTAGTGGCAGGAAAGATCAAGAAAGCAGGTTTTACTACAGTGGAGGACCTAGGAAGCTCGTGCAGGCCTGCTTAAGAAAGATCGAGAAAGCAGTTTTCTCCACTGTGAAAGTCCTGTGAAGCTCGCACTGTGGAGGTGCTTTGAAGCTCGTGCAGGGCTGTTTAAGTGCCAGGAAAGATTGAGAAAGCCGTTTTCACAACTGCGGTGGTCTCATGGAAGCCTGTTTAAGAGCTAGGAGTGACCGATAAAGCAGGTTTCACCAGCTCGTGCCGGCCTGTAGTGGTAGGAATGATCGACAAATCAGTTTTATCCGAAGTGGAAGTCCTGTGAGGCATGTGCAAGCCTGTTTTGAGTGCCAGGAAAAACCCATAACGCATATTTAACGAAGCTTGTGCAGACCTGTTTAGGTGTGAAGAAATCAATTTTCACCACTGTATAGGTCCTGTTAAGGCTGTGCCGGCCTTCTTAAATGGCATGAATGATCGAGAAAGCAGTTTTCTCACCCCCTCACCCTCACCCTCACCCCCACACCCCTCACCCTTCCCTCACACCCTCACCCCCACCTTCCATACTGATCACCTGAGACGTCTGCCAGAAATGCATCCCTTCTCTGACTGCATATTGGCGGATAGCCCGAGAAATGGGCCTGTCTCTACCACTAAAAGCAAGCATAAAATTTCGATTTCACGTGCATGTAGACAGTTCTCGTGTAAAGGTAACAGCAAACCTTACAACCTAACTCTTACCCCCTCACCCTCAACCTCACCCCTCACCCTCACCCTCACCCCCTCACCCTCATCCCCTCACCCTCACCTTCCATACTGATCACCTTTGCTGTGAGAGCTGCTCTGCTATGATTTACATATCGGCGGTTAAGCAGCTCTCACAACAAAGGTGAGGTGAGTGGAGGGGGTGAGGGTGTGGGTGCGAGGGTGGGAGGGTGAAGGTGGGGGTGAGGGTGAGGGGGTGAGGGTGAGGATTAGGTCGTAAGGTTTCCTGTTACCTTCTGAACTGTACAGTCTACATGTACGTGAAACCGAAATTTTAGGCTTGCTTTTAGTGGTAGAGACGGACCATTTTACATATTTTGTGCCTTTTATTTTCAGGTTAACCGTCGATATGTAAATCACGCACTCAGAGAAGGGATGCATTTCTGGCAGCTGTATTGGGCAAAGCAGACAGAAGGTGAGGGTGATGGTGAGGGTGATGAGGTGAGGGTGAGGGTTGAGGGTGAGGGTGAGGGGTGAGGGTGAGGGTGTGAGGGTGAGGTTGAAGGTGTGAGGGGAGGTGAGGGTGGGCGAGGGGGTGAGGGTGAGGGTGAAGGTGTGAAGGTGAGGGGTGAGGGTGGGTGAGAGTGAGGGTGAGGCGGTGAGGGGGTGAGGGTGAGTGTTTGGTTGTAAGGTTTGGCCTGTCTACATGCACCTGAAACCGAAATTTTAGGCTTGCGTTTAGTGGTACAGAGACCCATTTTATATATTTTGTGCCTTTTTTTCTCGGGCTATCCGCCGATATGTAGAAGGGATGCATTTCTGGCAGACATCTCAGAGCAGCTCTCACAGCAAAAGTTGTCAGTATGGAAGGTGAGGGTGAGGGTGAGGGTGACGGGGTGAGGGGGTGAAGGTGAGGGTTACGTTGTAAGGTTTGCTGTTACCTTCTGAACTGTACACGAGGCCTGTCTACATGCACGTGAAAACCTAAATTTAAGCTTGCGTTTAGTAGTAGAGACAGACCATTTTACTTATTTTGTGCCTTTTTTCACCCTCACACTCACCCTCACCCCACATCCCTACGCTTACCCTCACACCCTCACTCCCTCACCCTTCACCATCAACCTCACCTTCGTGAGAGCTGTTCTGTGATGTCTGCTTTGCCCAACACAGCTGCCAGACTGCATGATTTACATATCGGCGGTTAAGCAAAGGTGATCAATATGGAAGGTGAGGGTGAGTGTGAGGGGGTGAGGGTGTGAAGGCGTGAGGTGAGGGTGAGGTGAGGGTGAGCAAACCCTCACCCTCACCCCTACACCTCACACCCCTCACCTTACCCTCCACCCTCACATCCTCACCCCTCACCCTCACCCTCACCTTCAGACTTGCATCCCTTCTTTGACTGCATGATCTACATATCGGCTGATAGCCCGAGAAAAAATATGTAAAATGGGCCTGTCTCCACCACTAAATGCAAGCCTAAAATTTCGGTTTCACTGGTTTGTCGATCAGGCCTGCACGAGCTTCGCTGGTCCTCTCCTGGCACTTAAACTGGTCTTCACGAAAACTGCTTTCTCGATCATTCTTAATGGGCTTCACAGGACCACCACAGTGGTGGAAAAACTGCTTTCTCCATCTTTCCTGGCACGACTTCTTCTCTACACATAAACAAGCCTGCATGAGCTACACAAGACCTCTCAAAACGCCTTTCGTGCTATTTCTGGCACTCAAACAGGCTTGCTCAAACTTGACAGTACCTCCACATTGGAGGACTTCACGAGCTTGGAGAAAACTACTTTGTCGCTCTTTTTTCGGCTTGCTTTTAGCGGTGGAGACAGACCCATTTTACGTATTTGTGCCTTTTTTCTCGGGGTAGATCATGAGAAGGGATGCATTTCTGGCAGCTGAGTTGGGCAAACCCTCACCTTCACCCTCATGGTCACCTGAGATGTCTGCCAGAAATACATCCCTTCTCTGACTGCATGATCTACATATCGGCGTATAGCCAGAGAAAAAATATGTAAAATGGGCCTGGTTTCATTTGCATGTAGACAGACCGCGTGTACAGTAAAGGTAACAGCAAACCATACAACCTAAAATTTCGGTTTCACGTGCATGTAGACAGGCCTCGTGTACAGTTCAGAAGGTAACCCTCACCCTCATCACCTCACCCCCTCACCCCCTCAGCTCACCCTCACCTTCCATACTGATCACCTTTGCTGTGAGAGCTGCTTAACCGCCGATATGTAAATCATGCAGTCAGAGAAGGGATCCATTCATCTATGGAAGGGTGAGGAGTGTAAGGGTGAGGGGTGAGGGTGAGGGTAAGCGTGAGGGTGGGCTTGATTTTAGACTGACCCATTTTACATATTTTGTGCCTTTTTTTCTCCGGCTATCCGCCGATATGTAAATCATGCAGTCAGAGAAGGGATACATTTCTGGCAGCTGTGTTGGGCAAACCTCACCCTCACCCCCTCACACCCTCACCCCCACACCCTCAACCCTCACCAACCCTGACCCTCACCAACCCTCACCCCCTCATCCACAAACTCACCCCTCACCCTTACCCTCTCCCTCACCATCACCCCTCACTCCTCACCCTCAACCCTCACCCTCATCCCCTCACCCTCACCCCCTCACCGTCACCTTCCATACTGATCACCTTTGCTGTGAGAAATGTATGCTTTGCCCAACTCAGCTGCCAGAAATGCATCCCTTCTCTGACTGCATGATTTACATATCCGCAGTTAAGCAGCTCTCACAGCAAAGGTGACAGTGTGAGGGGGTGAGGGGGTGAGGGGTTAGGGGATGAGGGGGTTAGGGGGTGAGGGGGTTAGGGGGTGAGGGTGAGAGGGTGAAGGTGAGGGTGAGGGGTAGGGGTGAGGGTGAGGATTAGGTTGTAAGGTTTGATGTTACCTTCTGAACTGTATACGTGAAACCGAAATTTTAGGCTTGCTTTTAGTGGTAGACCGTAAATCATGCAGGTGATCAGTATCGAAGGTGAGGGTGAGGGTGAGGGGGTGAGGTGAGGGTGTGAGGGTGAGGTAAAGGTGTGAGTGTGAGGGTGAGGGTGAGGAGGCTGAGGGTGAAGGTGTGAAGGTGAGGGGTGAGGGTGGGTGAGAGAGAGGCGGTGAGGGGTGAGGGTGAGGGTTTGGTTGTAAGGTTTGCTGTACACGACACCTGTCTACATTAGCCTCGTTCCCAGGCTCTCCCCGCGCGCGAACGAAAAATCGAAAGGAAAGGGGAGAGCCTGGTAAAATTTATCACGTGAGAAACGTCATAGGTAGAGAGAACTTAATTACATGTGGGCGAACGAATGAACTCGACCACGTTGTATGGACAGAATACATTCGTTCAGTTGCGATAGCTTTATGGCCGACAGAATGGGACTATGCTACATTACCTGGCAGTACGGAAAGCTATGGTGAGCGTACACAGACCCGTACATTCGAAAATCACGCTAACCTACTCGCTTACCTGGCAAACTGACCGCTGTACACCCCGGAGAATGGCTTTCAAGGCGCTATTAAACGCCAAGGCGGCCCTTTCCTAGGCTTTGCTCAAGTTTTCTCTGCGCTTATTGTTCGAAAAAACTGCCAGAACGGGCTCCTACTAAAAAAAGCTACGTGTACTGTCGATTATCGATCAACTAGGCACATCGACGACCCGCCTACGCTCAATTAAGTTCTCTCTACCCTTCTCTCTACCCCTACGTCACTCACGTGATGAATTATTCCAGGTCCTCTACCGCTTTTCCGTACTACAAGCGACGGAAAGCTGGGCGGGGCCTGGGTACGAGGCTATGTCTAGATGACGTGAACCCGAAATTTTAGGCTTGCTTTTAGTGATAGAGAGACCATTTTACATATTTTGTGCCTTTTCGGTTGGCTTTACATGACTACGGTTTGATCTTAAACAGGCTTCCACGAGCTTCACAAGACAACTACAGTGGTAAAAACGGCTTTCTCTGGTGCTTAGAAACCAGCTTCACAGCACCTCAACAAAACTGCTTTGTCGATCTTTCCTGCTACTTAAACAGGCCTGTACTAACTTCATCAGAGCACCACAGTGGAGAAAACTGCTTTCTCGATCATTCATGTAATTTAAGCAAGGACATATACGGAGGTGAAAAGTGCTTTCTTATACTTTCTTTACACCTACGAGCTTCAGTGGTGAAAACTGCTTTCTTGGTCTTTCCTAAACAGGCATGCACGAGATTCACAGGACCTCCACAGTGGTGAAAACGGCTTTCTCGATCTTTCTTGGCACTTAAACGAGCTTCATAGGACCTTCACTGTGGCGAAAACGGCTTTCTCGGTCTTTCCTACAACTTAAGCAGGCTTGCACGAGCTTCACAGCACCTGCAAAACTGAATTGTCGATCTTTCTAACAGGACATGCACAGTGGTGAAAAGTGCTTTCTGTATGGGCTTCACCAGAGCAGGATGAGGGTTCGCCCAACACAGCTGCCAGAAATGCATCTAGCGGATAGCCCAAGAAAAAAGGCACAAAATATGTAAAATGGGCCTGTCTCTACCACTAAAAGCAAGCCAAACATTTCAGTTTCATGTGCATGTAGACAGGCCTCGTGTACAGTTCAAAAGGTAACAACCCTCATCCCCTCACCCTCTCACCCCCTCATCCCCTCACCCTCACCTTCTGAGAGCTGCTTAACCGCCAATATGTAAATCATGCCTTCAGAGAAGGGATGCATTTCTGGCAGAACAGCAAAGGTGATCAGTATGGGAAGTGAGGGTGAAGGTGAAGGGGTGAGGGGTGAGGGTAAGGGTGAGGGGTGTGGGGTGTGGGGGTGAGGCGGTGAGGGTTTGCCAAACACAGCTGTCAGAAATGCATCCCTTCTCATGATCTACATATCGGCGGATAGCCCGAGAAAGGCACAAAATATGTCAAATGGGTCTGTGTCACTTAAAATTTCGGTTTGACATGCATGTAGACAGGCCTCGTGTAACCTAACCCTCACCTTCACCCCCTCACCCCGTCACCCTCACCCTCACCCTGGTCTTAGATGTCTGCCAGAAATGCTTCCCTTCTCTGACTGCATGGTCTACGTATCAGCGGATAGCCCGAGAAAAAATGGCACAAAATATATGTAAAATGGGTCTCTCTACAACTAAAAGCAAGCCTAAAATTTCGGTTTCACATGCATGTAGACAGGCGTCGTGTACAGCAAACCTTACAAACAAACCCTCACCCTCACCCCCTCACCGCCTCACCCCCACCCTCCCCCACCCTCATCCCCTCACCCACCCTCATCCTTACACCTTCACCCTCATCCTCACACCCTCACCCTCACCCCCACCCTCACACCTTCAACCTCAGCCTCACCCCCACCCTCACCCACCCTCATCCTTACACCTTCACCCTCACACTCTCACCCTCACCCCCTACCCTCAACCTCACCTTCGATACTGATCACCTTTGCTGCCCAACACAGCTGCCAGAAATGCATCCCTTCTCTTATAGCCTGAGAAAAAAAGGCACGATGTAAAATGGTGTCTCTACCACTGAAAGCAAGTTTAAAAATTCGGTTTTACGTACATACAACCTAATCCTCACCCTCAGCCCCTCACCCCCTCACCCTCACCCTCAACTTCACCCTCTCACCCTCACACCCTTACACCCACCCCCTCACACTCACCCTCACCTTCCACACTGATCACCTTTGCTGTGAGAGCTCCTTAACCCCGATATGTAAATCATGCAGTCAAAGAAGGGATACATTTCAGCTCTCACAGCAAAGGTGATCAGTATGGAAGGTGAGGGTGAGGGGGTGAGGGTGAGGGTGAGTGTTGAGGGTAAGGGGTGAGGGTGGGGGTGAGGGTTGGTAAGGGTCAGGGTGGTTGAGGGTGAGGGTGAGGGGTGAGGGGGTGAGGGGGTGAGAGTTAGGTTGTAAGGTTTGCTGTTACTTTACACGAGGCCTGTCTACATGCACTTAGAAAATTTATGAATATCCTAGCTTTGATGTTGAAGTGTTAATGAGGTCTTTTATTTCACGTAGAATACCTCATGCAGTTTCTATCTCAAATAGAAACCTGAGTGAATAGGTCTGTATTTTGTGGGTTTCACTAACCATTAACTGAGATTCAGTATAAACTGGAAAGCTCTTCCAAGTCCCAACCAAGCCCGATCCACTCAGTTTCGTGTAGCAGTGCTGCAAGAATCTCGTTCAACAGCCGAGCGGGCTAGTAGCGTAGCTAGAAGGCAAGGTCGACAAGAATCTCGTCTAGTAGTAGCGCAGCTCGCTGGCCAGGTCGGCAAGAATCTCGTCCAACAGGCGAGCGGCTGGTAGCGCAACATCGCAGGCCTAGTCCACAACAGTCGCGATTGAGTAACCTGCCATCACAACGAATACGCTTGAGCATTGGATCCAACTCGGTACAAACCAACCACTGTTCTTGGCCAAGTAGACAGGCTAGGGAAGTTACAGCAAGTTTCTTTAGATAGCGCTTGGCTTACTACACTCAAACAACACGTTTCATGGCTGTAAAATCCACAGCTCGATCGCCACCACAGCCACGGCTAGCTCATTTTTCGACTATATAACCGACGATTATGACGTCAGTTTGCAAATTTTGGCGCGGATTATGTAACGTTGCACCATTTTCTAAGCCGGTTAGAAACCGCACCCTCGGTTCTTAGGGCTTCAGAAGCCTCGGAAGTGTTTACATAATCCCTTCGGGCTTCGCCCTCAGGAATTATGTAAACACTTCCTCGCGCTTCTATAGCCCTAAGAACCTCTGGTTAGGTTTCTAACCTACACGTGAAACCGAAATTTTAGGCTTGCTTTCGACAGGCCCATTTTACATATTTCTCCGGCTATCTGCATTTCAGGCAGACGTCTCAGGTGGGTGAGGGTGAAGGGGTGTGGGGGTGAGGGTGAGGGTGAGGGGGTGGGGGTGAGGGTTTGCCCAACACAGCTGCCAGAAATGTATCCCTTCCCTGACTGCGAGAAAGGCACAAAATAGTCCTGTCTCTACCACTAAAAGAAAGGGTTTCACGTGCAGTTCAGACGGTAGCAACCCTCATCCCCTCACCCCCTCACCCCCTCACCCTCACCCTCACCTCACTCTCACCCTTACCTTTACATCCTTACAACCTCACCCTCCGTCACACACCCTCACCTTCTATACTGATCACCTTTACTGTCAGCGAAGGGATGCATTTCTGGGTTGGGGAAAGCAGACATCTCAGTATGGAAGGTGAGGGTGATGGTTGAGGGTGAGGGGTGAAGGTGAGGGTGTGAGGGGGTGAGGGTTAGGTTGTATGGTTTGTTGTTAACATGCATGTGAAACCGAAATTTTATGCTTGCTTCAGGCACATTTTACATTTCTTTTCTTGGGCTATACGCCGATATGTAGATCGTGCAGTCAGAGAAGGGATGCATTTCTCTCAGGGTGATCAGTGAGGGTGAGGTGAAGGGGTGAGGAGGTGAGGGTGTGAGGGTAAGGGTTAGGGGTGAGGGGTTTGGGGGTGAGGGTGAGGGTGAGGGGTGTAGGTATGTGGGTGAGGGTGAGGGGTGTAGGTATGGGGGTGAGGGTGAGGGGTGTGGGGTATGGGGGTGAGGGTGAGGGTGAGGGTGTGCCCAGCACAGCTGCCAGAAATGCATCTCGGCGGATGGTGAGAGTGAGGGGGTGAGGGTTAGGGTGTGAAGGTGAGGAAGGGTGAGGGGGTGTGGGTGACGTTGAGGGTGAGGGGGTTAGGGGGAGGGCTTGAGGGTGTAGGAGGGTGAGGGTGAGGGTGCGCTGTTGCCTTCTGAACTGTACACGAGTTGAAACCGAAATTAGGCTTGCTTTTAGTGGTAGAGACCCATTTTACATATTTTGTGCCTTTTTTTTCTCGGCCATACTGATCACCTGCTTTGCCCAACACACTGCCAGAAATCCATCAGACTACATAACGACGGATACCCCGAGAAAAAAAAGGCACAAAATATGTCAAATGGGCCTGTTTCTACTACTAAAAGTAAGCCTAAAATTTCGTTTTCACATGCCTTCCAGACGATATTATATAATTATTACCATAGTAAAAAGCTATACCGGAAAATATCACGAGTTTGTTGCCGTCCGAGTGCGCAGCACGAGTAACAATGCCAACAGCAACAAACGAGTGATATTTTTTCCTGTATAGCTTGGTACTATGGTGCATCATACGAACCTTCGATTTCATTGCATTAGACGCAGCGCACGTTGACTTGTAGTACTTGATACGGATTCTCGCGTGACTTGCAGTAAAAGTATGAACTGCGCGCAGCTGCAAGGATTCCTCATTGACTCCCATACATTATACGTAGGTATTAACAGAGCGAGCACCTTTAGAACTGCATTAGAGACATTTTTTAGCTAGTACTTATTTCTATCTTCTGTTGCCCGATATTGCCCCTGTGTTGTTCTGTATGTATGCGCCATGTAAGAGCAGCCTATGGCTGCATTAAACTTTCTCAACGTCTCGAACTTCTGGATAGGTTTGGCATGACAGCCTACAGAGATCCATCCTATGACTTAAACAGGCCTGCACGCATGTGATGAAACCTTTCTTGGTCTTGCCACTATACATGCCTGAAAGAACTGCTTTCACAATCTTTCCTGGCACTTAAACAGGCATTCACGGGCTTCACAAGACCTCAACAGTGGAGAAAACAGCCTTTTCGATCTTTCCTGTCACAAACAGACCTGCACAAGACTTCCACAGTGAGCCTTCTCAATCTTTCCTGGCACATTAACGAGCTTCTCAAGACCTCCACAGTTGTGAAAACGGCTTTCTTGATTGTTCCTGGAACTTAAACAGGCTACAGAACAGGACTTCACGAGTAAAGAAAACTGCTTTGTCGCTCTTTAACAGGCCTGCACGAGCTTGAAACCTGCTTTCTCGATCTTTCCTGCCACCTAAGGCGAACTTGAACGAGGTGAGTTGAAAGAAATGTACTCGTAACATCACAAGTGACAGTCTCGGACTTTGTCACACGGCCACCCAAGGGCATAAAGGTGACATCTTATTCCCAGGGTAAACAAACAGCTATGTAATGAATGGGAGGTACCCACCTAGATCCGAGAAAGTCGCTGAGTTGTCCGCTGTGTTGTTCCTTGCCGTCTGAAGTTGTGTCAAAAGTCGTGATTTACCCACACAAAGTGAGAGGTTGAACTTTTCTATCAGCAAAGTAACACTTTCAAGGCCTGCTGATAATTTATGAAACGTTGGGTCTGTTGCCTTTGGCTTCCATCCAACTATCTGGCATGCACTACTTTGTATGGCATATCTACCATTGGCGTCAACACTTGATTTTAGCATTCTCATTTTACTCTGCGATTCGAACCCTTGGAAGCAACTGTTTTTCATAAAGACTGTAGTGGTAAACATCATGGGTTATTGAATATTGAGTAAAGTTTGAGGTTTGCTTGTTGATCACACATTACAATGAACTAATAGCAGAAGTATCACAATCGCACAGCAAATGTTAGTTTTGATTAGCAGAATTAACATTATTATTATAGAATAATTGTCGAGTTCGAGTTCGAGTTCGAGTTCGGAGTTCGAGATGGCAATCACTTCGTACATGCGCTATAGCTACGTGCGCCTGCGTTGCACGAGTAAGGCGTGAGTTAGGTTTTTTGTAAGCCCAAGGAGAGAGGAGTGGACCATGGTACCGATGTCTGTGCTAGGGAACAAACCATAGTCTCGCAAGCCACACCCTTCGCAGTGAGGGTGTGCCCAGGCTTGTAAGACTGGGTAAGTGGTGTCTGACATGTCTGAGCAGATGAGAAGATAGCTACACAACCTAAGGGCAGAATCTCAGTGAGGCTTACCTGCTGGAATCATAGATGGCTTACCAATAGGCTTCCCTATTTGGCGGCTTTAATGGAGAGAGGCATTTTGTGCTCATTGAAAAATTGGTGCTTGCCTTCATGAAGCTGGAGTAAATTAGTGGGGAGAGTGAGGCAGTTAGAAAGGCAGACAGTGTACCGAGGAGAGCAGAAGGTCTTGGGGCTGTGGTATTTGTGGCACAAGACGGTATCAGGCTACAGTGGTTAGCTTCACAAAGTGGACCTGGAAGCTCGTGAAGTCCTGTTAAAAGAATACTGTCTAGCTTAAGCAAGCCTGTTCGAGTGCCAGAAAAGATCGCGAAAGGCGTTTTCACAACTGTGGAGGTCTTGTGAAGCTCATGCAGGCTTGTTTATGTGCCAGGAAACTTGTGAAGCCAGGAAAGACCGAGAAAGCATTTTTCTCTGGTGCTCGTGCAGGCCTGTTAAAGTGCCAGGAAAGATGGAGAAAGCAGTTTTCACCACTGAGGAGGTCTTGGGAAGCTCGTGAAGGCCAGTTTACATGCCAGGAAAAATCGATAAAGCAATGTGGAAGAACCTGCGAAGCTCGTAGGACAGATCGACAAACCAGTGAAACCGAAATTTTAGGCTTGCTTTTAGTGGTAGAGACAGGCTCATTTCTACTCGGGCTATCCGCAGATCAAGAAGGATTGGACAGCTCTCGCAGCAAAAGTGAAGGTAAGGGTGATTGTGAAGGGGTGTGGGGGTGAGGGTGTGAGGGTAAGGGTGAGGGGTTTGGGGTGTGGAGGATGAGGGTAAGGGTGAGGGGGTGAGGGTGAGGGTTTGCCCAACACAGCTGCCAGCTTCTCTGACCGGTTAAGCATGAGAAGAAATGGTACAAAATATGTAAAATTAAGCAAGCCTAAAATTTCGACAGGCCTCGTGTACAAACCTTACAACCTAACCCTCACCCCCACCCCTCACCTCCTCACCCTCACCCTCATCCTCACCCTCAATCTCACGCCTTCACACCCTCACCCCCTCACCCCCTCACACTCACCCTCACCTTCCATACTGATAATCTTTGCTGCGAGAGCTGCTTAACCGCCGATATGTAAATCACGCAGTCAGAGAAGGGATGCCTCAAAGCAGGTGATCAGAATGGAAGGTGAGGGTGTGGGTGAGGGGTTGATGGTAAGGTAAGGGTGAGGGGTGAGGGTTGAGGGTGAAGGTGAGGGTGAAGGGGTGAGGGTAAGGTTGTATGGTTTGCTGTTACCTTCTGAACTGTACACGAGGCCTGTCTGAAACAGAATTTAGGCTTGATTTAGAGACAGGCCCATTTTACATATTTTAAGCCTAAAATTTCGGTTTCACGTGCATGTGGACAGGCCCCGTGTACGGCAACAGCAAACCTTACACCTAACCCTCACCCTCACCCCCTCACCCCATCACCCTCACCGTCACCTTCCATACTGATCACCTTTGCTGTAAAAGCTGGTCTGAGATGTCTGCCAGAAATGCATCCCTACATATAGGTAAGCAAAGTTCGAGTAGTCTCGTTCCCAAACCAGGGTCTGGCTAGAAGATTAGCCTTATTCCCAGGCTCTCCCCTCGCCCCGACTAAAAATAAAAAGGGTCGTGGGGAAGAGCCTGAGACCTCGACAGTTACAAAGCTATGGAAGTAGAAACTGGTGTACTTGCAATCTACATGCGCTTTCATTTACAGCAGCTCATACCTTATAACATTTCTCCTCGAAGCATCTAAAATGATAGTGATGAAAGAGGGCTTCGCCACCTTGGCTGGCCCGCCCGAAGGCGGTCTGAGAAAGTAGCCCAATTAGTTTTTCATATCACAACTATGATCCACTTCTGATCTTCCAGTTCTTATACCCATTAGAGGGAGCATTTGGTTTTATTAAGAATACATGTTCCAATCAATTATAGGACAGAAAGGCAGTGCTGAAGGCTGGCTGTGTATGAATACCCAGTGTGTTGTTCTTTGCACATCTCAATATCATGAGACTTAGAGACATTTAAAGTACAACTTTCCTATCTACCTTCTGAGCAACTGGCATGCACTATTTTGTACATTATACTGAACATCGACCAACTTCGTTTACCGTACACTGAATCCTACCAAAAGTTGCAGCATGTAAACAGGGAAGCAGAGCTATCACAATCTTACAGAAGCAGTTGCATTGGCCAGCTGAATGGCGTAATTTGGAAATACGAAATGGCTCAAACTCGTTTATGGTTGTGACATGATGAATTTAACCAATAAAAATGCCATATAAACTTCGAGTTCGAGTTCGAGTTCGAGTTGCCTCCACGGTTTCCGGTGCGCACTGTAAAATATTCTTGCTAGCCAGGTCCGGATCGTTTTATGTTTGGTCGGGTTTGACTTTCGAGGCTAGACAGCGAAGGGTTTCAGGTGTTTGCAGAGCCCGCTTCTGACTGAGGACTAGTGCTAAGGGGTGTGGCTCGATGCAGAGGTTGGCTCGTACGAAAATTAACTATAGTACAGTACAACACCTCAGTATTTATTGCAATGACAACCATTCTCTCAGCAATCTTTACAGCACCTATGTAGTACCTGCCACCCCAAAGGTTTCTGTAGCCCCAAGCAGAAGCAGTGTAGTGCTCATAACAATTTACAAGCCTATAGCTAGTAGGTGTACACCTGTGCATTCTGTGAAGCCAAGCACAATAACATCTAATTCCCACAGATTTTTTGCAGCCAAGCTCAAGAGTAATTTCACAGGCCAGACTCCCCAGTGCCTGTGAGACTAGCCATTACTCCAGTCACGTCCACTCCTCAGACTGAACTCAGTAATTTCTGCAACCCCATAGCATGGCACAATGGCAGTCATATACCCCAGTTTAGCACTCTTCTATATACTCCCTGGCTCATGCATTCTCAGACACAAGCAGAAGGCAACCATACATAGCTCTCAACAACATCTATGGACCTCAGTATTTCAAACAAATTTCTACAGTCAAGGACAATGGCAAACATTACTCTAAGCAGCTGTACTACTTAGAATTATACCTGCATGAGCATTAAATACAGCACAACAGCAGTCATAAATCTCTATATATCCCCTCAGCATTCTTTGACCCAATGGCACATCATTAATTCGTTAGTTGCCTTCAGCTCTTTCCACTACTCTCATTTCTCTGGAGTGGCAGGAACTGCCAAGGGGCAGTAGAGATTGCTGAGAAATAATTATATGGCAGAAGTGAACGGTGGGGAGTAACAAAACGGTTACAGCTATTGGCTGGAGGTGGCAGAGGACAATTCACTTCTGCCCTCATGCAGTCATAATTATCTTTCAGCAGTCTCTATTGCATGTGACTCAACAATTCCTGTTACTACTTCTAAAGCGCAATTGCAGTTAAACCTGTCAGCAATCTCCACACATGAGAGCCTGGGAACGAGGCTACAATCTCTACTGTCACTCATTTCTCTGCACTTTCTACATGATGATAGCAATGCCCTCAGAAATTTTTGTTATCTCTATACACACACATCCTTGGCCCTTGCATGGCTAAAGAAAATATTCTTTAGGGTGTATTCTTTAACCAAGTATACATTATCTCTCAACAGTCTGTACATACTGCCTCCCTCGTACCATTCCCACCTTGGCATTCTCTCCCTTCAAGCACATTGTTAGTCATACCTTTCAGCAATCTCTACTGGCCCTCAACATTCTCTCAGCTTACTATATATAGCTAAATGCAAGGATAGCTTAGCAATTATCAACACGCAGTTTCTAAAACTATAGGAACAATGGCAGCCATAATCTCAACAGCAATTCTGCATCCCTTACTATCCCTCAGTACTGCTTGACACAGCAATTTCGGCGGACAGGCACAATAGCTAGCCACACCTCTCATCAGTTTCTAATACTGCTGAGCTTTTCCTGTCACACCTAAGCATTTGGTGCCATGCACCAAGCACAGTGGTACCCATCCTACTAAGAAATGTCTCAGCATTTCGTACTACAGTCACAATGGCAAGTATCCATGTAAGCATTCCCCGCCAGGCTCCCTTCAGCCAGTCCATGCTGAGGGGTAGCAGAAATTGCTGAGATCTATAGGTATGTTATACTACCTATATACTGCCATTGTTGCTGTAGCTAGTGTTGCTATTGTGCCTGGCTGGAACAAATACTGAGGGGTAATAGAGAATGATGAGGGGCCTAAGTATAAAAGCATGGCTATTAGGCTTGGCAGCATGCTAGACTACCTTCTCATAAAGTGGACACTGCATGAAACAATTTTTCCAATTTGAAAAGATAGCTCACTTCTCCATAAGCACACAAGCACCTAGGTGTATCATCACCTTAACTTCTCAGCTTTTAGAACTGTGCAGCATGAACCAAAATTCTCTTGACAAATAAACAATCCAACTGCATACTTTGTATCCTCGTGTATTTGTGGTTGATTAAAGTCCTTTGAAGAAACCATAAAATGTGAGTCAGCCTATGATGCCATTGATTGACCAGGTAAACCACAAGTTTAGCTGTTATGATCAAAAGAACAGACAAGACAGACAGACAGACAAGAGAGACAGGTCAGACAGACAAGACAGACAGACAAGACAGACAAGACAGACAAGACAGACAGACAGACAGACAAGACAGACAGGTCTTCGGTATCTCCATAGGCTTTTGAAGCGCTGAAATACCTCCAAGCACTCTAGAGTTATAACGCTGACATTCAAGCGCATTTATTGAATTCTGAGATAGGACAGGTTGTACATCGTAACCTTAAACGGGCCTGCACGAGCTTCACAGGACCTCCACAGTGGAGAAAACCCCTTTCTCAATCTTTCCTGGCACTTAACTACTTTCTCGGTCTTTACTGGCTCTTAAACAGGCGTCCACGAGCTTCACAAGCATTGGAGAAACTGCTATCTCCATCTTTCTTGGCACTGAGCTTGACAAGAACACCACTAGAGAAAACTGGTTGTCGATCTGAGCCTCCATAGTGATAAACCTGTCCTCTCGATCTTATCGAGCACTTAAACTGGCCATCTCGAGTTTCACAAGACTTCCTCAGTGGTGCAAACTGATTTCCCAATCATTCCTGCCACTTAAATATGCCGGCACGGGCTTCACAGGTCCACCACAGTGGAGAAAACAGATTTCTCGATCTTTCCTGGCATTTAAACAGGCCTGAGCGTGCATCAGAGAACCTCCTCAGTGGTGAAAACTGCTTTTTCGGTCTTTACTGGCTCTTAAACAGGCGTCCACAAGCCTCACAAGACCTCCACAGTGGGGAAAACGGCTTTCTGGAATTTTCCTATCTCTTAAACAGGCCTGCACGAGCTCCACAGTACCTTCTCATTGGACTAAACTGCTTTATCGATCTTTCCTGGCACTTAAACCGGCCGTCACGAGCTTCATAAGACTTCCACAGTGTTGAAAACGATTTTCCCGATCTTCCCTGGCACCTAAAAAGACTTTCACAAGGTTCACAGGACCACCACAGTGGAGAAAACTGTTTTATCGATCAGTCCTACCACTTAACTGTACGAGCTTCACATTACCTACATATTGGAGAAAACTGCTTTCCACAGTGATAAAACCTGCTTTCTCGATCTTTTATGGCACTTAAACTGGCCTGCACGAGCTTCACAAAACCTCCTCAGTAGTGAAAACTGTTTTCTCTATCATTTTTGCTACTTGAATTGGCCTGCGAGTGCATCAGAGAACCTTCTCTGTGGTGAAACCTGCTTCATCAGTCCTTAGTAGCACTTAAACAGGTCTGCGCGAGCTTCATAAGAGTTCCACAGTTGTGAAAACGACTTTCTCGATCTCAACCTGCATGAGCTTCACAAGACCTGCACAGTGGTGAAAACGGCTTTCTCGATCTTTCCTAGCACAAAAACAGGCATTCACGAGCTTCACAAGACCTTCACTGTGGTGAAAACCTCTTTCTCGAACTTACTTGGCACTTAAACTGGCCTGCTCGAGCTTCACCAGACCACCACTCTGGTGAAAATTGCTTTCTCGTCCATTCCTGCCACTCCAACTGGCCTGCACAAATTTCACAATACGTTTACAGTGGTGAAAGCTGCTTCCTCGATCATTCCTACCACTGAAACAGGCCGGCATGGGCTTAACAGGATCTCCACAGTGTAGTAAACTGATTTCTCGATCTTTCCTGGCTCTTAAACAGGCCTTCACGAGCTTCACAAGACCTGCACTGTGGTGAAAACGGATTTCTCCAACATTCCTAGCACATAAACAGGCCTACACGAGCTTCATAAGAACTCCACAGTGGTGAAAACGGCTTTCTCTAGCACATAAACAGGCTTTCACGAGCTTCACAAGACCTCCACAGTGGTGAAAACGGCTTTCTCGATCTTTCCTGGCACATAAACAGGCGTTCACGAGCTTCATAAGACCTGCACAGTGGAGAAAACATCTTTCTCGATCTTTCCTGGCACTTAAACTGGCCTGCTCGAGCTTCACAAGACCACCACTGTGGTGAAAACTGCTTTCTCGTCCTTTCCTGCAACTCCAACAGGCCTGCACAAGTTACACAATACCTTTACAGTGGAGAAAGCTGCTTTCTCGATCATTCCTGCCACTGAAACAGGCCGGAACGGGCTTAACAGGACCTCCACAGGGTAGTAAACTGCTTTCTCGTTCTTTCCTGGCTCTTATATTATAGGCCTTCACGAGCTTCACAAGACCTGCACAGTGGTGAAAACGGCTTTCTCGATCTTTCCTAGCACATAAACAGGCCTACACTAGCTTCATAAGACCTCAACAGTGGTGAAAACGGCTTTTTCGATCTTTCCCAGCTAATAAACAGGACTTCACGAGCTTCACAAGACCTCCACAGTGGTGAAAACGGCTTTCTAGATCTTTCCTGGCACATACACAGGCCTTCTCGAGCTTCACAAGACCTCCACAGTGGTGAAAACGGCTTTCTCGATCATTCCTGGCACTTAAACAGGCCTACACGAGCTTCACAAGACCCCACAGTGGTGAAAACGGCTTTCTCGATCATTCCTGGCACTTAAACAGGCCTACACGACCTTCACTAGACCTCCACAATGGTGAAAACCTCTTTCTCGATCTTTCCTGGCACCTAAACAGGCCTGCACCAGCTTCATAAGACCTCCACAGTGGTGAAAACTGCTTTCTCGTTCTTTCCTGCCACTTCAACAGGCCTGCACGAGCTTCACAATACCTTTACAGTGGAGAAAGCTGCTTTCTCGATCATTCATGCCACAGAAACATGCCGGAACGGGCTTAACAGGACCTGCACAGTAGTGAAAAGTGCTTTCTCTAGCTTTCTTGTCACTTAACTGGCCTTCACGAGCTTCACCAAACATCGACAGTGGAGAAAACTGCTTTCTAGATCATTCCTGCCACTTAAACCGACCGGCACGGGCTTAGCAGGACATGCACAGTGGTTAAAAGAGCTTTCTTCAACATTCTTGGCACCTAAACAGGCCTGCACGAGCCTCACAGAACCTCCTCAGTGGTGAAAACTGCTTTCTCGGTTTTTCCTGGCACTTAAACTGGCCTTCACGAGCTTCGCAAGACCTGCTCAGTGGTGAAAACTGCCTTGTCGACCATTCCTGACACTTAAACAGGGCTGCACGAGCTTCACAATACCTTTACAGTGGAGAAAGCTACTTTCTCCACCATTGCTGTCACTTGAACAGGCCTGCACGAGCTTCACAGGACCTTCACGGTGTAGTAAACTGCTTTCTCGATCTTTCCTGGCTCTTAAGCAGGCCTTCACGAGCTTCACAAGACTTGCACAGTGGTGAAAACGGCTTTCTAGATCTTTCCTAGCACAAAAACAGGCCTTCACGAGCTTCACAAGACCTGCACTGTGGTGAAAACCTCTTTCTCGATCTTACCTGGCACTTAAACAGGCCTGCTCGGGCTTCACAACACCACCACTCTGGTGAAAACTGCTTGCTCGTCCTTTCCTGCCACTCCAACAGGCCTGCACAAGTTTCACAATACCTTTACAGGGGAGAGAGCTGCTTTCTCGATCATTCCTACCACTGAAACAGGCCGGCACGGGCTTAACAGGACCTCCACAGTGTAGTAAACTGCTTTCTCGATAATTCCTGGCTCTTAAACCGGCCTTCACGAGCTTCATAAGACCTGCACAGTTGTGAAAACGGATTTCTCCATCTTTTCTAGCACATAAACAGGCCTACACGAGCTTCATAAGAACTCCACAGTGGTGAAAACGACTTTCTCGATCTTTTCTAGCACAAAAACAGGCCTTCACGAGCTTCACAAGACCTCCACAGTGATGAAAACGGAGTTATCGATCTTTCCTGGCACATAAACAGGCCTTCACGAGCTTCACAAGACCTGCACAGTGGAGAAAACATCTTTCTCGATCTTTCCTGGCACTTAAACAGGCCTACACGAGCTTCACAAGATCCCCACTGTGGTGAAAACGGCTTTCTCGATCATTCCTGGCACTTAAACAGGCCTACACGACCTTCACTAGACCTCCACAATGGTGAAAACCTCTTTCTCGATCTTTCCTGGCACCTAAACAGGCCTGCTCGAGCTTCACAAGACCACCACTGTGGTGTAAACGGCTTACGCGATCTTTCCTGGCACTTAAACAGACCTGCACCAGCTTCATAAGACCTCCACAGGGGTGAAAACTACTTTCTCGTTCTTTCCTGCCACTTCAACAGGCCTGCACGAGCTTCACAATACCTTTACAATGGAGAAAGCTGCTTTCTCGATCATTCCTGCCACAGAAACATGCCGGAACGGGCTTAACGGGACCTGCACAGTGGTGAAAAGTGCTTTCTCGAGCTTTCTTGTCACTTAACTGGCCTTCACGAGCTTCACCAAATCTCGACAGTGGAGAAAACTGCTTTCTCGATCATTCCTGCCACTTAAACCGACAGGCACGGGCTTAGCAGGACATGCACAGTGGTTAAAAGAGCTTTCTTCAACATTCTTGGCACCTAAACAGGCCTCAAAGAACCTCCTCAGTGGTGAAAACTGCTTTCTCGGTCTTTCCTGGCACTTAAACTGGCCTTCACGAGCTTCGCAAGACCTGCTCAGTGGTGAAAACTGCTTTGTCGACCATTCCTGCCCCTTAGATAGGCCTGCACGGTCTTCACGAAACCACCACAGTGGTAAAGATTGCTTTCTCCACCTTTGCTGCAACTTGAACAGGCCTGCACAAGCTTCACAGGAGCTCCACAGTGTAGTAAACTGCTTTCTCGATCTTTCCTGGTTCTTAAACAGGCCTTCACGTGCTTCACAAGACCTCCACAGTGGTGAAAACGGCTTTCTCTATCTTTCCTGGCACTTAAACCGGCCATCAAGAGCTTCACAAGACCTCCACAGAGGTGAAAACGGCTGTCTCCATTTTTCCTGGCACTTAAACAGGCCTTCACGAGTTTCACAAGACCTCCACAGTGGTGAAAACTCCTTTCTTGTTCTTTCCTGCCACTTCAATAGGCTTGCACAAGCTTCACAATACCTCTAGAGTGGAGAAAGCTGCTTTCTCGATCATTCCTGCCACTTAAACCGACAGGCAAGGGCTTAGCAGGACATGCACAGTGGTTAAAAGAGCATTCTTCAACATTCTTGGCACCTAAACAGGCCTGCACGAGCCTCAGAGAACCTCCTCAGTGGTGAAAACTGCTTTCTTGGTCTTTCCTGGCACTTCAACTGGCCTTCACGAGCATCGCAAGACCTGCTCAGTGGTGAAAACTGCTTTGTCGACCATTCCTGCCACTTAAACAGGCCTGCACGGGCTTCACGAAACCACCACAGTGGTAAAGATTGCTTTCTCCATCTTTGCTGTCACTTGAACAGGCCTGCACGAGCTTCACAGGACCTCCACAGTGTAGTAAACTGCTTTCTCGATCTTTCCTGGCTCTTAAGCAGGCCTTCACGAGCTTCACAAGACCTCCACAGTGGTGAAAACAGCTTTCTCGATCATTCCTGGCACTTAAACTGGCCTGCACGAGCTTCACAATACCTTTACAGTGGAGAAAGCTACTTTCTCGATCATTCCTGCCACTGAAACAGGTCGGCACGGGCTTAACAGGACCTGCACAGTGGTGAAAACTGCTTTCTCGAGCTTTCTTGTCACTTACCTGGCCTTCACGAGCTTCACCAAATCTCGACAGTGGAGAAAACTGCTTTCTCGATCATTCCTGCCACTTAACCGACAGGCACGGGCTTAGCAGGACATGCACAGTGGTTAAAAGAGCTTTCTTCAACATTCTTGGCACCTAAACAGGCCTGCACGAGTCTCAAAGAACCTCCTCAGTGGTGAAAACTGCTTTCTCGGTCTTTCCTGGCACTTAAACTGGCCTTCACGAGCTTCGCAAGACCTGCTCAGTGGTGAAAACTGCTTTGTCGACCATTCCTGCCACTTAAATAGGCCTGCACGGTCTTCACGAAACCACCACAGTTGTAAAGATTGCTTTCTCCACCTTTGCTGCCACTTGAACAGGCCTGCACGAGCTTCACAGGACCTCCACAGTGTAGTAAACTGCTTTCTCGATCTTTCCTGGCTCTTAAACAGGCCTTCACGTGCTTCACAAGACCTCCACAGTGGTGAAAACGGCTTTCTCTATCTTTCCTGGCACTTAAACAGGCCTTCACGAGCTTCACAAGACCTCCACAGAGGTGAAAACGGCTGTCTCCATCTTTCCTGGCACTTTAACCGGCCTTCACGAGCTTCACAAGACCTCCACAGTGGTGAAAACTCCTTTCTTGTTCTTTCCCGCCACTTCAACAGGCTTGCACAAGCTTCACAATACCTCTAGAGAAAAGAAAGCTCCTTTCTCGATCATTCCTGCCACTGAAACAGGCCGGCACGGGCTTAACAGGACCTGCACAGTGGTGAAAACTGCTTTCTCGATCTTTCCTAGCTCTTAAACAGGCCTTCACGAGCTTCACAAGACTTGCACAGTGGTGAAAACGGCTTTCTCGATCTGTCCTGGCTCTTAAACAGGCCTTCACGAGCTTCACAAGACATGCACAGTGGTGAAAACGGCTTTCTAGATCTTTCCAGGCACTTAAACAGGCCTTCACGAGCTTCACAAGACCTCCACCAAGGTGAAAACGGCTGTCTCCATCTTTCCTGGCACTTAAACAGTCCTGCACCTGCTTCACAAGATCTCCACAGTGGTGAAAACTGCATTCTCGTTCTTTCCTGCCACTTCAACAGGCCTGCACAAGCTTCACAATACCTCTAGAGTGGAGAAAGCTGCTTTCTCGATCATTCCTGCCACTGAAACAGTCCTGCACCAGCTTCACAAGACCTCCACAGTGGTGAAAACAGCTTTCTCGTTCTTTCCTGCCACTTCCACAGGCCTACACGAGCTTCACAATACCTTTACAGTGCAGAAAACTGCTTTCTCGTTCTTTCCTACCACTTCAACAGGCCTGCATAAGCTTTACAATACCTCTACAGTGGAGAAAGCTGCTTTCTCGATCATTCCTGCCACTGAAACAGGCCGGCACGGACTTAGCAGGACATGCACAGTGGTTAAAAGAGCTTTCTTCAACATTCTTGGCACCTACACAGGCCTCAAAGAACCTCCACTGTGGTGAAAACAGCTTTCTTGACCTTTCTTGGCACTGAAATAGGTCTACCCGAGCTTCACAACACCTCCACAGTGGTGAAAACTGCTTTCTCGTTCTTTCCTGCCACTTCAATAGGCCTGTACGAGCTTCACAAGACCTCCACAGTGGTGAAAACTGCTCTCTCGTTCTTTCCTGCCACTTCAACAGGCCTGCACGAGCTACACAA
The DNA here is from genome assembly GCA_949130485.1 of Agelas oroides. NCBI lineage: Eukaryota > Metazoa > Porifera > Demospongiae > Agelasida > Agelasidae > Agelas > Agelas oroides. Next base: position 5,430,103 of record OX422192.1, on the reverse strand, counting down.
TACCTTTACAGTGGAGAAAACTGCTTTCTCGTTCAATCCTGCCACTTCAACCGGCCTGCACGAGCTTCACAATACCTCCACAGTGGAGAAAGCTGCGCTCTCGATCATTCCTGCCGCTGAAACAGGCCGGCAAGGGCCTAACAGGACCTGCACAGTGGTGAAAACTGCTTTCTCGATCATTCCTGCAACTTAAACCGACGGGCACGGGCTTAGCAGGACATGCACAGTGGTTAAAAGTGCTTTCTTCAACATTCTTGGCATCTAAACAGGCCTGCACGAGCCTCAGAGAACCTCCTCAGTGGTGAAAACTGCTTTCTCGGTCTTTCCTGGCACTTAAACTGGCTTTCACGATCTTCGCAAGACCTGCTCAGTGCTGAAAACTGCTTTGTCGACTATTCGTGCCACTTAAATAGGCCTGCACAGTCTTCACGAAACCACCACAGTGGTAAAGATTGCTTTCTCCACCTTTCCTGTCACTTGAACAGGCCTGCACGAGCTGCACAGGACCTCCACAGTGTAGTAAACTGCTTTCTCGATCTTTCTTGGCTCTTAAACAGGCCTTCACGAGCTTCACAAGACCTCCACAGTGGTGAAAACGGCTTTCTTGATCATTCCAAGCACATAGACAGGCCTTCACGAGCTTCACAAGACCTGCACAGTGGTGAAAAAAGCTTTCTCGATCTTTCCTAGCACACAAACAGGCTTTCACGAGCTTCACAAGACCTCCACAGTGGTGAAAACGGCTTTCTCGATCTTTCCAGGCACTTAAACAGGACTACACGAGCTTCACAAGACCTCCACAGTGGTGAAAACGGCTTTCTCGATCATTCCTGGCACTTAAACAGGCCTACACGAGCTTCACAACACCTCCACAGTGGTGAAAACGGCTTTCTCGATCTTTCCTGGCACTCAAACAGGCCTGCTCGAGCATCACAAGACTTCCACAGTGGAGAAAACGACTTTCACGATCTTTCCTGACACTCAAACTGGCCTGCTCGAGCATCACAAGACTTCCACAGTGGAGAAAACGACTTTCACGATCTTTCCTGACACTCAAACTGGCCTACACGAGCTTCCAAGACCTCCACAGTGGTGAAAACGGCTTTCTCGATCTTTCCTAGCACTTAACCAGCCCTGCTCTAGCTTCACGAGACCTCCACTGTGGTGAAAACGGCTTTCTCGACCTTTCTTGGCACTGAAACAGGTCTTCACGAGCTTCACAAGACCTCCACTGTGGTGAAAACGACTTTCTCGATCTATCCTGGCACTCAAACAGGCCTACACGAGCTTCCAAGACCTCCACAGTGGTGTAAACCTCTTTCTCGATCTTTCCTGGCACTTAAACAGGCCTGCTCCAGCTTCACAAGACCACCACTGTGGTGTAAACGGCTTACGTGATCTTTCCTGGCACTTAAACAGTCCTGCACCAGCTTCACAAGACCTCCACAGTGGTGAAAACAGCTTTCTCGTTCTTTCCTGCCACTTCCACAGGCCTACACGAGCTTAACAATACCTTTACAGTGGAGAAAACTGCTTTCTCGTTCTTCCCTGCCACTTCAACGCGCCTGCACAAGCTTCACAATACCTCTACAGTGGAGAGAGCTGCTTTCTCGATCATTCCTGCCACTGAAACAGGCTGGCACGGGCTTAGCAGGACATGCACAGTGGTTAAAAGAGCTTCCTTCAACATTCTTGGCACCTAAACAGGCCTGCACGAGCCTCAGAGAACCTCCTCAGTGGTGAAAACTGATTTCTCGGTCTTTCCTGGCACATAAACCGGCTTTCATGAGCTTCACAAGGCAAGACCTCCACAGTGGTGAAAACAGCTTTGTCGATCATTCCTGGCACTTAAACAGGCTTGCTCGAGCTTCACAAGACCTCCACTGTGGTGAAAACGGCTTTCTTGACCTTTCTTGGCACTGAAATAGGTCTACCCGAGCTTCACAACACCTCCACAGTGGTGAAAACTACTTTCTCGTTCTTTCCTGCAACTTCAATAGGCCTGCACGAGCTTCACAAGACCTCCACGGTGGTGAAAACTGCTCTCTCATTCTTTCCTGCCACTTCAACAGGCCTGCACGAGCTACACAATACCTTTACAGTGGAGAAAACTGCTTTCTCGTTCAATCCTGCCACTTCAACAGGCCTGCACGAGCTTCACAATACCTCCACAGTGGAGAAAGCTGCGCTCTCGATCATTCCTGCCGCTGAAACAGGCCGGCAAGGGCCTAACAGTACCTGCACAGTGGTGAAAACTGCTTTCTCGATCATTCCTGCAACTTAAACCGACGGGCACGGGCTTAGCAGGACATGCACAGTGGTTAAAAGTGCTTTCTTCAACATTCTTGGCATCTAAACAGGCCTGCACGAGCCTCAGAGAACCTCCTCAGTGGTGAAAACTGCTTTCTCGGTCTTTCCTGGCACTTAAACTGGCTTTCACGATCTTCGCAAGACCTGCTCAGTGCTGAAAACTGCTTTGTCGACTATTCGTGCCACTTAAATAGGCCTGCAAGGTCTTCACGAAACCACCACAGTGGTAAAGATTGCTTTCTCCACCTTTGCTGTCACTTGAACAGGCCTGCACGAGCTGCACAGGACCTCCACAGTGTAGTAAACTGCTTTCTCGATCTTTCTTGGCTCTTAAACAGGCCTTCACGAGCTTCACAAGACCTCCACAGTGGTGAAAACGGCTTTCTTGATCTTTCCAAGCACATAGACAGGCCTTCACGAGCTTCACAAGACCTGCACAGTGGTGAAAAAAGCTTTCTCGATCTTTCCTAGCACATAAACAGGCTTTCACAAGCTTCACAAGACCTCCACAGTGGTGAAAACGGCTTTCTCGATCTTTCCAGGCACTTAAACAGGCCTTCACGAGCTTCACAAGACTTCCACAGTGGTGAAAACGGCTTTCTCGATCATTCCTGGCACTTAAACAGGCCTACACGAGCTTCACAACACCTCCACAGTGGTGAAAACGGCTTTCTCGATCTTTCCTGGCACTCAAACAGGCCTGCTCGAGCATCACAAGACTTCCACAGTGGAGAAAACGACTTTCACGATCTTTCCTGGCACTCAAACTGGCCTACACGAGCTTCCAAGACCTCCACAGTGGTGAAAACGGCTTTCTCGACCTTTCTTGGCACTGAAACAGGTCTTCACGAGCTTCACAAGACCTCCACTGTGGTGAAAACGACTTTCTCGATCTATCCTGGCACTCAAACAGGCCTACACGAGCTTCCAAGACCTCCACAGTGGTGTAAACCTCTTTCTCGATCTTTCCTGGCACTTAAACAGGCCTGCTCCAGCTTCACAAGACCACCACTGTGGTGTAAACGGCTTACGTGATCTTTCCTGGCACTTAAACAGTCTTGCACCATCTTCACAAGACCTCCACAGTGGTGAAAACTGCTTTCTTGTTCTTTCCTGCCACTTCAACAGGCCTGCACGAGCCTCACAATACCTTTACAGTGGAGAAAGCTGCTCTCTCGATCATTCCTGCCACTGAAACAGACCGGCACGGGCTTAACAGAACCTGCACAGTGTAGTAAACTGCTTTCTCGATCTTTCCTGCCTCTTAAACAGGCCTTCACGAGCTTCACAAGACCTGCACAGTGGTGAAAACGGCTTTCTCGATCTTTCCTAGCAAATAAACAGTCCTTCACGAGCTTCACAAGACCTGCACAGTGGTGAAAACGGCTTCACAGAAAAAAACTGGTGTGCTATTTGGGTAAAACTGGTGTGCCAAATAAGCACAGAGTGTGCTATTGTATATCTTTAACACACTAAACGGTCAAATCCAGCACTGGAGTGTGCTAAAATGGCATGTTCTGCTGTGCTACATAACATATTAGCACATGCAAGCACTAATTTCCCTATTAGCACCCTCGGTTTGACACACCACATGTGCTAGTTCCTCATCACCAAAACTGTATGACACACTACATGTGCTAGTTCCTCATCACCAAAACTGTATGACACACCACGTGTGCTAGTTTCTCATCATGATCAGCACACTAACACAACAACTGCATGGGACACACTTGTGATAGTTTGTGTATATGATCAGACTCTGATGCTTGTCATGCAATGGAATAATATGTGATTGATTGTGATTGTACACACCAAATGGAACTGTTTGATACCCATTTTGTATAGTTTGGTCAAGTATTAGCTGCTTCAGGGATGATATTGTTAGTTACAACTAACCGATACGTTGGTAAAACCACAACCGTACCCAGACAATTTTCAGAACACTTACTCCAAAATGAAAACAAACATCAGATTATGAATGTACACACCAAATGGAACTGTTTGATACCCATTTTGTCTGGCTTGGTCAAGTATTGTCTGTTTCAGGGATGATATTGTTAGTTACAAGTAACCGATATGTACAAGTGGTAAATCACAACCGCACCTGGACTATTTTTGAACCACTCATACCAAAATGAAAACAAACATCAGATTATAAATGTACACATCAAATGGAACTGTTTGATACCCATTTTGTATAGTTTGGTCAAGTATTAGCTGCTTCAGGGATGATATTGTTAGTTACAGCTAACCGATACGCTGGTAAAACCACAACCGTACCCCAGACAATTTTCAGAACACTTACTCCAAAATGTAAACAAACATCAGATTATGAATGTACACACCAAATGGAACTGTTTGATACCCATTTTGTATAGTTTGGTCAAGTATTAGCTGTTTCGGGCCTGAAATTGTTAGTTACAAGTAACCGATATGTACAAGTGGTAAAATCACAACCGCACCTGGACTATTTTTGAACCACTCATACCAAAATGAAAACAAACATCAGATTATGAATGTACACATCAAATGGAACTGTTTGATACCCATTTTGTATAGTTTGGTCAAGTATTGGCTGTTCCTGGCCTGAAATTGTTAGTTACAAGTACCCGATATGTACAAGTGGTAAAATCACAACCGTACCTAGATTCTTTTTGAACCACTCATACCAAAATGAAAACAAACATCAGATTATGAATGTATACATCAAATGGAACTGTTTGATACCCATTTTGTATAGTTTGGTCAAGTATTGGCTGTTCCTGGCCTGAAATTGTTAGTTACAAGTACCCGATATGTACAAGTGGTAAAATCACAACCGTACCTAGATTCTTTTTGAACCACTCATACCAAAATGAAAACAAACATCAGATTATGAATGTACACATCAAATGGAACTGTTTGATACCCATTTCGTATAGTTTGGTCAAGTATTAGTTGTTTTGGGCCTGAAATTGTTAGTTACAAGTAACCGATTATGTACAAGTGGTAAAATCACAACCGTACCTAGACTCTTTTGAACCACTCATACCAAAGTGAAAACAAACATCAGATTATGAATGTACACATCAAATGGAACTGTTTGATACCCATTTTGTATAGTTTGGTCAAGTATTAGCTGCTTCAGGGATGATATTGTTAGTTACAACTAACCGATACGTTGGTAAAACCACAACCGTACCCAGACAATTTTCAGAACACTTACTCCAAAATGAAAACAAACATCAGATTATGAATGTACACACCAAATGGAACTGTTTGATACCCATTTTGTCTGGCTTGGTCAAGTATTGTCTGTTTCAGGGATGATATTGTTAGTTACAAGTAACCGATATGTACAAGTGGTAAAATCACAACCGCAACTGGACCATTTTTGAACCACTCATACCAAAATGAAAACAAACATCAGATTATGAATGTACACATCAAATGGAACTGTTTGATACCCATTTGGTATAGTTTGGTCAAGTATTGGCTGTTCCAGGCCTGAAATTGTTAGTTACAAGTAACCGATATGTACAAGTGGTAAAATCACAACCGTACCTAGACTCTTTTGCATGAACCACTTATACCAAAATGAAAACAAACATCAGATTATGAATGTACACATCAAATGGAACTGTTTGATACCCATTTTGTATAGTTTGGTCAAGTATTGGCTGTTCCTGGCCTGAAATTGTTAGTTACAAGTACCCGATATGTACAAGTGGTAAAATCACAACCGTACCTAGATTCTTTTTGAACCACTCATACCAAAATGAAAACAAACATCAGATTATGAATGTACACATCAAATGGAACTGTTTGATACCCATTTTGTATAGTTTGGTCAAGTATTAGTTGTTTCGGGCCTGAAATTGTTAGTTACAAGTAACCGATATGTGTTAAGTGGTAAAATCACAACTGCACCTGGACTATTTTTGAACCACTCATACCAAAATGAAAACAAACATCAGATTATAAATGTACACATCAAATGGAACTGTTTGATACCCATTTTGTCTGGCTTGGTCAAGTATTGTCTGTTTCAGGGATGATATTGTTAGTTACAAGTAACCGATATGTACAAGTGGTAAAATTAACCACAACCGTACCCAGACAATTTTCAGAACACTTACTCCAAAATGAAAACAAACATCAGATTATGAATGTACACACCAAATGGAACTGTTTGATACCCATTTGGTATAGTTTGGTCAAGTATTAGTTGTTTTGGGCCTGAAATTGTTAGTTACAAGTAACCGATATGTACAAGTGGTAAAATCACAACCGTACCTAGACTCTTTTGAACCACTCATACCAAAGTGAAAACAAACATCAGATTATGAATGTACACATCAAATGGAACTGTTTGATACCCATTTGGTATAGTTTGGTCAAGTATTGGCTGTTCCAGGCCTGAAATCGTTAGTTACAAGTAACCGATATGTACAAGTGGTAAAATCACAACCGTACCTAGACTCTTTTGCATGAACCACTCATACCAAAATGAAAACAAACATCAGATTATGAAGGTACACATCAAATGGAACTGTTTGATACCCATTTTGTATAGTTTGGTCAAGTATTAGCTGTTTCAGGTATTACATATATGAACATACATGATCATGCAATAACTTTTCCAACTCCTGTAGCTTTAGTCTGGAGAGAACAACCATCATGACAGGTAGTAGCGTGTATGTAGAGGCTGTTTTGTTACAGAAACTTATACTTAGAAGTACAGGAGCCAGCCTCGCAAACAGGGTGGGGCTAATAATGACTGGGGCGTGGCTCAGTCCTTGTACGCGTGCGCAACATGGCACGCGCCATTTCGCATTTTCTCACTTCGATCGTACACTTCAAGTTCGTCTTCTTTGATATGATCCGTTCGTGAAAATTCCGCCAGCAACAAAATGGTATCTGAGCTTAGTGGAGGAGAGGGCTTACATGTTCGATGTCCCACGGGAGCGAATGTCTTTCGGTGACAAGGAATACGGAGCGGTTACATCGCTGAGACTTCACACCACCGTGGTAAGAAGTGGCTGAAAGTCAATGAATTTATAAATGTACTTTTTTTTACTACATATAAAATAGCTAAAGTAGCTATTTCCGCGTAAGGAAACATATAGCTAGCTATAGAGTTGTACTGTAGTAGTAAAGTCGCTAAAGAAATATTGTTGAATGTGTCATTTCTTTCTTTCTACCTTATACCTCCCTGCTTGTTCCCTTCTCATCCTTCCACCAACTACCAGACTAGCTAGACCAGTTAGTCTTCCTCTATACTGATCATTGTCTGAGAGATCGTGGTGGTGATAGGTACACAGAGTGAGTCTGCGGCCTTCCCAAAGACATGTTCTGAAGGGAGGTTCTGGAGGCTGTATATGCACAGAGAGGAAAGGTACGAGATAGGGAGAACAAAAGCTTTTATTTAAAAGCCCCAGATGATTAAATCACATCACTTGTATATCCATACACAGGACCTTTGTCTCCAGGCTATTAATGCCTCATTGTTCAGAAGTACCCAGGCCACAAGGTTCAATCTCCACGCTGCCCTGCAAGTGGTTTAAACTGCTGGTAAGTAAGCTTGTACTATATACTTATTACAACTGCAGTTGTCTGAATTTGCATTTAGGTCTTCCTCCTTAATTTGTTCTGCACTGGATTGGGGGTGGGGGGAGCCATAGTACATTTCTTAATGAGGTGCGGAGAACATAAGTTGTACACAAGGCCTTGTATTTTCTGAAATGTACCTGCTGAGTGGATGACTCTTCTGGTTGGGAATTGTCCAGTGCTTGCGTTTTTGTACTCTTAAATTTGCAAACCTAGTTTGTATCATGACCATCTTCCACTATACCTTCCAGGCCTGTTTACTTCTCCTCACTACACCAACTGACTACAGAGGCCCCAGCTGCTTGAAGAGGTTCATAGCCAAGTGAGTGGTTCCAATGTTTAATACATCTAGCCTTATCCCTGGTGATTACATTCAGGGATTTCCATGTATGCATGAATAACAAACAAGATGAGCCTTTCTGAGATGCTGACTGTGTGATTTCTTCACATACCCCGGTAGAGGAATTGCATTTGAAATGATAGCTGCCACACTTTCGAAATATTTTCAGTACACATGCTGCCATGTTGGAAGGCAACTGAAGGAAAGCAATCATACAAAAATTACATTTCTACAGACCTGTTTCGGGCGTTTAACTTCAACTTTAGACTATGCAAAGGGTTAGTGAAGACATTTAACACACCTCTGTGAGAAATGAATGCTACTGGTAGGAGCATTGCTAGGGCGGGAAGTTCAATGTGCTAGTATGATAATCACTACTGTTTTGTCCTCCAAGATGCCCCACATGACTTGTATAATGGAATAATAGAATGATTTCCAGTTCCTCTATCGCATGACCTGACTAGTATATGGGTCATTCCATGTCAAATCAACACAAAAAAATACCTGACCCTCACGGATTTGGACGAAACTTGGTCCTTACATAGTGTCTGTTGAGACATTCAACCATAGTCAGTTTCAGCGTTATATGTTGTATGGCTTCAGAGTTAGAGCCAGCCAAAAAGTCAAATTTTGGCCAAATTTTGGCTTACCCCTTTGTACTTAATCAACCATAACTTTAAGCATGATCAACTTTATGACCTACAAATTTGCACCACTTGTAGCTCATAAAATTCCCTTTCATTTGGTATAATTATCAAGTATATCACATAAAGCTCGGGTCAAAGGTCACCAAGAGTGTACTTTGACCGTTGCTCTCTCAAAAAAGGTTGTTTTGATTTGAATCAATTTTTTACTAAATGTTCTTTGGGGCCTTCTCTTTAAGTGCAGTAAAATTGGTTTTGGGACTGCCATGGGATTCGGAGATACTTGACAGAATGTAATGGCAGTTAGGGGAGATGTGCAAGTAATCGACCGTATACTTACCCGATAGGGGTGCATTTTGATCAGTATGACCCTCGTAAACATGACATGACAAGTAGACATAATTATGTGGCCAATGGATGATGACCAAGTGGTAGTTGCCATGGTTACAAGGTAATTTATTGTAGTTAATCTCTAGCAAACAACTGAATGCTGTTCAACATGCAGAAGTGACAGCAAATTTTCATGTTACAGTTCACTTAGGTTCATCCCACAATGACTACTTTACCTAGGGCAGGAAAATTTTACTGTACTAAAATTAGCTCCTTGGTACACAGCTGCAATATTCTAAAATTAAATTGGTAGATCAATTTATATGCTCAGTGTGTGATCATGTCATAAACCTACATAATGTTGTATCAAGACTGCAGTAGGAAGATCCATACTAGTGATAGAAAGCTGTGTCATGGGTAAGGCACTTAACAAAATTAATTGCATGGACACTGAGTTCATCTGAGGGCAGAATGGGCAAGATGGCAACTGAATGACAGGTGCATGCACTAACTGTTAGCCTTGTACTCAGGGCATACTAACCTTTTTTGATGTGAACAAGAGTTAAGATTTCTAGAAAAATGGTTGCTTGCCCACTATTTTTTGCTCAAGCTCTTTATTTAGAGGTGGGACTTCATTGCATACAATGAGTGCTCTTATGAGGTAAGTGCACATGTTCCCATTGCCTTCACCATCTTCTTTGATTGCATGCAGTATGCAAATAGAACAAAAATGGCCTGGAAAATCTAGTCAGATGAATGGCACATCAGGCACACAGAAGATAACTAGACACATGGGAGGTGGTGCCTGATGAAGGATCTCAAGGTCCTTCCTTCTAGCATCCATCCAGGGGTTGGACGCAAGAGCATTCACAACAAAGATGGTATCAATACTGCTTTGTTAAAGATTGATATATACAAAAAATGTTATTATAGATGGGTACCACCCTAAGTGTGTGTATATCCTCTTGATGTTACAGCGTACGTATGACCACACTTCATGTTTTGCATAGTGTGTAAGAACCTAGAAACTGAAGGCAGCAAAGGCCTAGGAAGCACTACCTATGCTCATGGAGTTGTAATAACAAATACTAAAGGAATTTACTTGTTGATGTGGTCACACATCCACCATTGTAGTGCTGCAGGAATATCACTTGGTATTAGGTTTACCTCCTACCTGTAGCATTGAGCTGCATATTAGAGGGAAATCGTAATAAATTACCTTGTAACCATGGCAACTACCACTTGGTCATCATCCATTGGCCACATAATTATGTCTACTTGTCATGTCATGTTTACGAGGGTCATACTGATCAAAATGCACCCCTATCGGGTAAGTATACGGTCGATTACTTGCACATCTCCCCTAACTGCCATTACATTCTGTCAAGTATCTCCGAATCCCATGGCAGTCCCAAAACCAATTTTACTGCACTTAAAGAGAAGGCCCCAAAGAACATTTAGTAAAAAATTGATTCAAATCAAAACAACCTTTTTTGAGAGAGCAACGGTCAAAGTACACTCTTGGTGACCTTTGACCCGAGCTTTATGTGATATACTTGATAATTATACCAAATGAAAGGGAATTTTATGAGCTACAAGTGGTGCAAATTTGTAGGTCATAAAGTTGATCATGCTTAAAGTTATGGTTGATTAAGTACAAAGGGGTAAGCCAAAATTTGGCCAAAATTTGACTTTTTGGCTGGCTCTAACTCTGAAGCCATACAACATATAACGCTGAAACTGACTATGGTTGAATGTCTCAACAGACACTATGTAAGGACCAAGTTTCGTCCAAATCCGTGAGGGTCAGGTATTTTTTTGTGTTGATTTGACATGGAATGACCCATATGAATAATTATTGCATGTGCTATTCTTTCACAGATGGATGTTAACAATTGAACTCAACTAACTGATTGATAGGTACATAAAATGTATATTATATGCATAGTTGAATGCCATTTTTGTATGTATAGAGTATATTGACACATTTTTGTACAATGTAGTACTTCAATCACATACGTATTTGTATAAAATGCTGTAACGTAAGTTATAGCATAACTATTGTTTGCTTGTTTTAGTATATTCATGTTTTCAACTCACAATTATATTTTGCTTACAGTCAAGAGTGTTTCATTGGAAATTCCATGTAAAAGCTCCACCCACTAAGTGAGGGGACAGCTGCATGTCAGTTGACACACTGCTAATTTTGCACACCAATTTTGACACATTGGTAGAATAACACACTTGTTATTTAGCACACTTGCTGAATAGCACACTACTAATTTGGCACACTGTCCAATTAGCACATGTGTAGTTTTGACACACCTAACAATTTGACATGCGTGTAGGTGTGTCAAAACTGGAGACATCACTTTTGACACACTTTTGTGTCAGATTAGCACACTTTTTTTTTCTGTGTTTCTCGACTTTTCATAACACATAAACAGGCCTTCACGAGCTTCACCAGACCTCCACAGTGGTGAAAACGGTTTTCTCGATCTTTCCTACCACATAAACAGGCCTTCACGAGCTTCACAAGACTTCCACGGTGGTGAAAACGGCTTTCTCGATCTTTCTTGCCACTTCAACAGGCTTGCACGAGCTTCACAATACCTTTACAGTGGAGAAAGCTGCTTTCTTGATCATTCCTGCCACTTAAACCGGCCGGCACGGGCTTAACAGGACTTGCACAGTGGTGATAAGTGCTTTCTTCAACATTCTTGGCACCTAAACAAGCCTGCACGAGCCTCAGAGATCCTCCTCAGTGGTGAAAACTGCTTTCTCGATGATTCCAGCCAGTTAAACAGGCCGGCATGGCTTAAAAGGACCTGCACAGTGGTGAAAAGTATTTTGTCGAACATTCTTGGTACCTAAACAGGCCTGAACGAGCTTCAGAGAATATCCTAAGTGGCGAAAACAGCTTTCTTCGTCCTTTATGGCTCTAAAGCAGGCCTCCGCGAGCTTCACAAGACCTCCACAGTTGTGAAAACGGCTTTCTCGATCCTTCCTGGCACTTAAACAGCCCTGCACGAGCTTCAAAGCACCTCCACAGTGGTGAAAAGTGCTTTCTCGAACTTTCTTGACACCTAAACAGGCCTGCACGAGCTTCAGAGAACCTCCTCAGTGGTGAAACCTGCTTTCTCGTTCTTTCCTGCCACTTCAACAGGCTTGCACGAGCTTCACAATACCTTTACAGTGGAGAAAGCTGCTTTCTTGATCATTCCTGCCACTTAAACCGGCCGGCACGGGCGAATTTTTTTTTTGGACGAGGTTTGAGAACTTAGTCGCAAAACGATGGAAAATTAATGACAGGGTTGTACCCATTCTGGTAGCTGTACGTAATTGGAATGACGTAATATGCCTGTCACTGAGATCCGAGAAAGTCGCTGAGTTTGCCCAGTGTGTTGTTCCTTGCCGTCTGAAGTTGACAAGACTGTGTCAAAAGTCGTGATTTACCCACACAAAGTGAGAGGTTGACCTCAGAAGCATTTTCTATCAGCAAAGTACCGCTTTTCAAGGCCTGCTGATAATTTACTTACTATAAAATACAGCACTGAAACGTTGGGTCTGTTGCCTTTGGCTTCCATCCTACTATCTGGTATAGCTACCATTGGCATCAATACTTGATTTTAGCATTGTAATTTTACTCTGCGATCTGAACTCTTGGAATCAACCGTTTTTTAAGCATCAATAATCACACGTTACGATAAAGGTCGGACTAAATCATTCAAGTCATCACAGTGTGTAAGAGAGGAACCAGAAGTATCACAATCTTCTACAGCAAGTGTTTGTTTTGATCAGCAGAATGATGACGGAAAATGTCTCTAACCTCTCACTTCATAAGGTAAAGCAGGATATTCTGATAGTATTTCATGCAAGGGAATTTCTGATACCAGAGAATAGATCAAATGCTTCTGTGAATCAAGCAGGCCTGCTGACACTAATGTTTTTCCCTTGCTAAACTCCACAGTGTTGTGGAGACATTAGCTTGATTGTTGGAATGACACTGCGATTGGAATAGCCCTGCTTTACCTTAATCATGCTTGTGATTATCCTGACGTTTTTGCCAAGTTGAGGGCATCATCTGTGATGTACTGTTGAACTAGTGTAGCATTATCTGCATGTTGTGTAAGCTGTATGCATATAGTTTTTGTATCATGACTGCGCATGCGTGGTTTTAGTACCTTTGATGTGGTTTTGTTCATTCAATATATCATGTTGGTGCACCATGTTTTTATCTCAGTTGTGACCTATGTATAGCTGCCTATCTACTAAGTGTTGAGTGATTGCGCGCACAGCCGACTATAAAGGACCCTAGAATATCACATCATCACATAGATTTTTTGACAATGTCAAAGTTATGAGTCAATGTGTGTACAGAAAAACTATGAAAAACTTTGCTGTCATACACTGGGCACACAGGAGGAAACAACTAGTCTTGCTGGGCACACCTATATATAGTTACTGATTTCTGTGCAGTTAGGGGGTTTGCTATACATCTCCAATAGCATTTCAAGTCACTCCACTCACGCAGTGGGGACGGCCAGTGACACTATGGAATACTGAGGGGACAAAAGTTGATGGATAAGGTGTTGTCTTTGCGTCCATAAGACTAGGGCCCGCAGACTATTATTTTTAGACAGGGTTCAAGAACTTAGTCACCAAAATGATGGAAAGTTAATGACAGGGTTGTACCTGCTATGCTATACAAAATAGTGCATGCCAGATAGTTGGATGGAAGCCACAGGCAACAGACCCAACGTTTCAGTGCTGTATTTAGTAAGTAAATTGTCAGCAGGCCTTGAAAGCGTTACTTTGCTGATAGAAAAGTTCAACCTCTCACTTTGTGTGAGTAAATCACGACTTTTGACACAGTCTTGTCAACTTCAGACGGCAAGGAACAACACACCGGGCAAACTCAGCGACTTTCTCGGATCTTGACAGGCATATTACGTCATTCCAATTACGTACAGCTACCAGAATGAGTACAACCCTGTCATTAATTTTCCATCGTTTTGCGACTAAGTTCTCAAACCTCGTCCAAAAAAAAAATTCGCCCGGCACGGGCTTAACAGGACTTGCACAGTGGTGAAAAGTGCTTTCTTCAACATTCTTGGCACCTAAACAAGCCTGCACGAGCCTCAGAGAACCTCCTCAGTGGTGAAAACTGCTTTCTCGATCATTCCTGCCAGTTAAACAGGCCGGCATGGCTTAAAAGGACCTGCAAAGTTGTGAAAAGTGTTTTGTCGAAGAAAGCTGTTTTCGCCACTGAGGATATTCTCTGAAGCTCTTTCAGGCCTGTTTAGGTACCAAGAATGTTCGAACTTGACGTAAATTCACAATAAATGCCACGTGTAATACATGGCATCGAAATACGTATGGAGTGCCTCGTGTATACATGGCAAGCCTTTACGTCTCCCATGCCACGTCTGATACATGGCGTTGATTTACGTCGTACGTAAATCACTGCCATGTAATATCTACCCAAGTATCACACACAAGGCAACTTTTTATGTACGACGTAAATCAGTGCCATATCAATAGCAACTTCACAGTTGGCCCCTTTATACGTTAACCGAGTTTTGCCGTGAAAGCGAGGGTGGGGCTACTATTCTGGCGGCAAAAGTATATCTGGCGGGATTTTCTACCAGGAAAGTTCTGGAGAGAGGCAGAGATAAACCATGACCATTTCCGTGAGGCTGCTGAAGTACTGCCTTCTTGTCTCCCTTCTGGTTGCACTCCAGCCTCCAGTTCCACCTATAGTACTGTCATTGATGAGGCGTATGACTGTTTGCAAGCTGCAGACAGATGTAACCTCCTGTGAGCTCCAGTAAGGACAATCACCATTGTCAGACTACCGTCTGCCTTGGCGTACCTTGTGATGGCCACTGTAGCACTGGTATTGCTGGGTTTGAAAAGACCTATGCAGACATGGTTAGTGCGCCATGATTATGGCTAATTAGCTCTGAAGGACACTCTTATCATTCATTAGCACCCCTTCTACTGTGCTTTCTGTTGTCGTGTAGTGTGTACCAAATTATGAAGATACCATGGCATCACACCTCAAGGTATGTAATCAACTTGGATGTCAAAGCTGATAGCATATATAGCTTAGTGTATATACTGTGTCACTATACTACATTTGTACACTGGTACTTGTTCTTAAAGGTGGTTCAATACTGGAAGCAAAAAGTTTCAGTGCTCAGGGTAAGAATAGCTGTAATAACATGTTGAAAAAATGAAATCAACGGAATATTACAGTATCACATTTGTCAATTAGCATGCAATCATTAGTACTATGTAACAATTGTCACCTCATTGTTCTCAACATCAAGCCAAACCACATTGTACTTCATGCAGTGGTAAGTCACATCTAATGAATAAATACATGAATGTACAATCCACTGAGTATCCTTTCTAACCCTTATCTACACCTTCTCTTGAAGCCCACTGGTGTATTACATTTCTGTTATACTTCTTGCCTGGCATGTATTAAAATTGATATCAGCATGTAATATATACTTTGCAGGGACTTAAACCTACTTTGTTCATTCACCACTTAGATCAATAGTCACGATCTTATGGAATGAACATTTGTCACTCAATGATCGGCAGTCACATCTCACTTCTACTCTTGGAATTCCAAAGCAATAACAACAGCTGTTGTATTGTAACAAACTACTTACCTGTGATGGATTTTAAAAACTTCCCAATAATTCCTGATAATTCAAGGCAAAGGTGGAAGTGGAGAATGTGATATATGCTTTGTACAAGGAACATTAATTTGCAATGATTGTCAGGGAAAATTCTTCTGCAGTGATTGTTGTAGGATATTTCACAAGCACCCCTCCAGAAAAAACCACCCAGTTTCAGATTACAGACCACAACAGATTGATCAGCATTCAGATGAAGAAAGTATACATAATGATTCATTTGATATTACCGACTCTCCTTCTATCAATGATACATTCCAGGAAGCTTCAAAAGTGTGTGTTCTAGCTGAAACATTTGACCTAACTTGGTTCCATAAGTACCAGAAAATTGTGATTGATTCCACACTAGAAGGATACACTAATCATTCAAGGTACAGGCAGTGGAAAATCCTTATGTTATCACTTTCCTCCAGTATTTGAAGGAAAAAAAACCATTGTTGTGTCTCCCACAATAAGCTTAATGGAAGATCAGGTTGAAAACCTTCAGAGGAAAGGCACACCAGCTATCTTCCTTGGGTCTGCTCAGCTTGATACCTCAGCACAATCTATAGCAAGACACATAAAGGTATACGTATATAGTTGCCTCGGATGGAGTGCGTACTGATATGGCAAGGATTTACGTCTTACGTAAAAAAACTGCCATGAGCGGGGTATCACAAAGATTATTATGGCACTCATTTACGTCTTACGTAAACCGCTGCCATGTATAAACGTGGCGAGAGAGACGTAAAACCGTGCCATGTATTACACGTGGCAAGGAGTACGTAAATCCGTGCCACGTTAGTGCGTGCAACCAGTACCTAAATTTACGTCAATGTCTATACGACCCCTTTACAGTGGAGAAAGCTGCTTTCTTGATCACTCCTGCCAGTTAAACAGGCCGGCATGGCTTAACAGGACCTGCACAGTGGTGAAAAAGCGAACATTCTTGGTACCTAAACAGGCCTGAATGAGCTTCATAGAATATCCTCAGTGGCGAAAACAGCTTTCTTCGTCCTTTCTGGCTCTAAAGCAGGCCTCCACGAGCTTCACAAGACCACCACAGTGGTGAAAACGGCTTTCTCGATCTTAGCTGGCACTGAAAAAGGCCTGCACGAGCTTCACAAGACCTCCTCAGTGGTGAAAACGACTTTCTCGATCTTTCCTGGCACTCAAACAGGCCTACACGAGCTTCCAAGACCTCCACTGTGGTGAAAACCTCTTTCTCGATCTTTCCTGGCACTTAAACAGGCCTGCTCAAGCTTCACAAGACCACCACTGTGGTGTAAACGGCTTACGCGACCTGTCCTGCACCAGCTTCACAACTCCACAGTGGTGAAAATTGCTTTGTGTGATCTTTCGTATCACTTTTACAGGACTGCACGAGCTTCAGAGAACCTCCTCAGTGGTGAAACCTGCTTTCTCATTCTTTCTTGCCACTTCAACAGGCTTGCACGAGCTTAACAATACCTTTACAGTGGAGAAAGCTGCTTTCTTGATCATTCCTGCCACTTAAACCGGCCGGCACGGGCTTAACAGGACTTGCATAGTGGTGAAAAGAGCTTTCTTCAACATTCTTGGCACCTAAACAGGCCTGCACGAGCCTCAGAGATCCTCCTCAGTGGTGAAAACTGCTTTCTCGATGATTCCTGCCAGCTAAACAGACCGGCATGGTTTAACAGGACCTGCACAGTGGTGAAAAGTGTTTTGTCGAACATTCTTGGTACCAAAACAGGCCTGAACGAGCTTCAGAGAACATCCTCAGTGGCGAAAACAGCTTTCTTCGTCCTTTCTGGCTCTAAAACAGTTATCCGCGAGCTTCACAAGACCTCCACAGTTGTGAAAACGGCTATCTCGATCTTTCCTGTCACATAAACAGGCCTTCACGAGCTTCACAAGACCCGCACAGTGGTGATAACGGCTTTCTCGATCTTTCCTAGCACACAGACAGGCCTTCACGAGCTTCACAAGACCTTCACAGTGGTGAAAACGGCTTTCTCGATCATTCCTGGCACTTAAACAGGAATACACGAGCTTCACAAGACCTCCACAGTGGTGAAAACGGCTTTCTCGATCTTTCCTGGCACTTAAACATGCCTGCTCGAGCTTCACAAGACCTCCACTGTGGTGAAAACGGCTTTCTCGACCTTTCTCGGCACTGAAACAGGCCTTCACGAGCTTCACAAGACCTCCACAGTGGTGAGAACGACTTTCTCGATCTTTCCTGGCACTCAAACAGGCCTACACGAGCTTCCAAGACCTCCACAGTGGTGAAAACCTCTTTCTCGATCTTTCCTAGCACTTAACTAGGCCTGCTCGAGCTTCACAAGACCACCACTGTGGTGCAAACGGCTTACGCGATCTTTTCTGGCACTTAAACAGTCCTGCACCAGCTTCACAAGACCTCCACAGTGGTGAAAACTGCTTTCTCGTCCTTTCCTGCAACTCCAACAGGCCTGCACAAGTTACACAATACCTTTACAGTGGAGAAATCTGCTTTCTCCATCATTCCTTCCACTGAAACATGCCGGAACGGGCTTAACAGGACCCCCACAGTACAGTAAACTGCTTTCTCGTTCTTTCCTGGCTCTTAAATAGGCCTTCACGAGCTTCACAAGACCTGCACAGTGGTGAAAACGGCTTTCTCGATCTTTCCTAGCACATAAACAGGCTTACACGAGCTTCATAAGACCTCCACAGTGGTGAAAACGGCTTTTCCGATCTTTCCCAGCGCATAAACAGGCCTTCACGAGCTTCACAAGACCTCCACAGTGGTGAAAACGGCTTTCTCGATCATTCCTGGCACTTAAACAGGCCTACACGAGCTTCACAAGACCTCCACAGTGGTGAAAACGGCTTTCTCGATCTTTCCTAGCACTTAAACAGGCCTGCTCGAGCTTCACAAGACCACCACTGTGGTGTAAACGGCTTACGCGATCTTTCCGGGCTCTTAAACAGACCTGCACCAGCTTCATAAGACCTCCACAGTGGTGAAAACTGCTTTCTCGTTCTTTCCTGCCACTTCAACAGGCCTGCACAAGCTTCACAATACCTGGAGAAAGCTGCTTTCTCGACCATTCCTGCCACTGAAACATGCCGGCACGGGCTTAACAGGGCCTCCACAGTGGTGAAAAGTGCTTTCTCGAGCTTTCTTCTCACTTACCTGGCCTTCACGAGCTTCACCAAACCTCGACAGTGGAGAAAACTGCTTTCTCGATCATTCCTGCCACTTAAACAGACCGGCACGGGCTTCACGAAACCACCACAGTGGTAAAGATTGCTTTCTCCATCTTTGCTGTCACATGAACAGGCCTGCACGAGCTTCACAGGACCTCCACAGTGTAGTAAACTGCTTTCTCGATCTTTCCTGGCTCTTAAGCAGGCCTTCACGAGCTTCACAAGACCTGCACAGTGGTGAAAACCGCTTTCCCGATCATTCCTGGCACTTAAACAGGCCTGCACAAGCTTCACAATACCTTCACAGTGGAGAAAGCTACTTTCTCGATCACTCCTGTCACTGAAACAGGCCGGCACGGACTTAAGACCTGCACAGTGGTGAAAACTGCTTTCTCGAGCTTTCTTGTCACTTAACTGGCCTTCACGAGCTTCACCAAACCTCGACAGTGGTGAAAACAGCTTTCTCGATCATTCCTGGCACTTAAACAGGCCTGCACGAGCTTCACAATACCTTTACAGTGGAGAAAGCTACTTTCTCGATCATTCCTGCCACTGAAACAGGCCGGCACGGGCTTAACAGGACCTGCAGAGTGGTGAAAACTGCTTTCTCGAGCTTTCTTGTCACTTAACTGGCCTTCACGAGCTTCACCAAACCTTGACAGTGGAGAAAACTGCTTTCTCGATCATTCCTGCCACTTAAACCGACCGGCACGGGCTTAGCAGGACATGCAAAGTGGTTAAAAGAGCTTTCTTCAACATTCTTGGCACCTAAACAGGCCTGCACGAGCCTCAAAGAACCTCCTCAGTGGTGGAAACTGCTTTGTCGACCATTCCTGCCACTTAAACAGGCCTGCACGAGCTTCACAATACCTTTACAGTGGAGAAAGCTACTTTCTCAATCTTTGCTGTCACTTGAACAGGCCTGAACGAGCTTCACAGGACTTCCACAGTGTAGTAAACTGCTTTCTCGATCTTTCCTGGCTCTTAAGCAGTCCTTCACGAGCTTCACAAGACTTGCACAGTGGTGAAAACAGCTTTCTCGATCATTCCTGGCACTTAAACAGGCCTGCATGAGCTTCACAATACCTTTACAGTGGAGAAAGCTACTTTCTCGATCATTCCTGCCACTGAAACAGGCCGGCACGGGCCTAACAGGACCTGCACAGTGGTGAAAAGTGCTTTCTCGAACTTTCTTGTCACTTAACAGGCCTTCACGAGCTTCACCAAACCTCGACAGTTGAGAAAACTGCTTTCTCGATCATTCCTGCCACTTAAACCGACCGGCACGGGCTTAGCAGGACATGCACAGTGGTTAAAAGAGCTTTATTCAACATTCTTGGCACCTAAACAGGCCTGCACGAGTCTCAAAGAACCTCCTCAGCGGTGAAAACTGCTTTCTCGGTCTTTCCTGGCACTTAAACTGGCCTTAACGAGCTTCGCAAGACCTACTCAGTGGTGAAAACTGCTTTGTCGACCATTCCTGCCACTTAAATAGGCCTGCACGGTCTTCACGAAACCACCAC
The DNA here is from genome assembly GCA_949130485.1 of Agelas oroides. Classification (NCBI taxonomy): domain Eukaryota; kingdom Metazoa; phylum Porifera; class Demospongiae; order Agelasida; family Agelasidae; genus Agelas; species Agelas oroides. The sequence continues at coordinate 5,409,498 of OX422192.1, read as the reverse complement.
AGTGGTAAAGATTGCTTTCTCCACCTTTGCTGCCACTTGAACAGGCCTGCACGAGCTTCACAGGACCTACCAGTGTAGTAAACTGCTTTCTCGATCTTTCCTGGCTCTTAAACAGGCCTTCACGAGCTTCACAAGACATCCACAGTGGTGAAAACGGGTTTCTAGATCTTTCCAGGCACTTAAACAGGCCTTCACGAGCTTCACAAGACCTCCACAGAGGTGAAAACGGCTGTCTCCATCTTTCCTGGCACTTAAACAGTCCTGCACTAGCTTTACAAGACCTCCACAATGGTGAAAACGGCTTTCTCGATCTTTCCTAGCACATAGACAGGCCTTCACGAGCTTTACAACACCTGCACAGTGGTGAAAACAGCTTTCTCGTTCTTTCCTGCCACTTCCACAGGCCTACACGAGCTTCACAATACCTTTACAGTGGAGAAAGCTGTTTTCTTGATCATTCCTGCCACTTAAACCGGCTGGCACGGGCTTAGCAGGACATGCACAGTGGTTAAAAGAGCTTTCTTCAACATTCTTGGCACCTAAACAGGCCTGCACGAGCCTCAGAGAACCTCCTCAGTGGTGAAAACTGATTTCTCGGTCTTTCCTGGCACATAAACCGGCCTTCATGAACTTCACAAGACAAGACCTCCACAGTGGTGAAAACTGCTTTCTCGTTCTTTCCTGCTACTTCAGCAGCCTTGCACAAGCTTCACAATACCTTTACAGTGGAGAAAGCTGCTTTCTCGATCATTCCTGCCACTGAAACAGGCCGGCACGGGCTTAACAGGACATGCACAGTGGTTAAAAGAGCTTTCTTCAACATTCTTGGCACCTAAACAGGCCTGCACGAGCCTCAGAGAACCTCCTCAGTGGTGAAAACTGCTTTCTTGGTCTTTCCTGGCACTTCAACTGGCCTTCACGAGCTTCGTAAGACCTGCTCAGTGCTGAAAACTGCTTTGTCGACCATTCCTGCCACTTAAACAGGCCTGCACGGGCTTCACGAAACCACCACAGTGGTAAAGATTGCTTTCTCCATCTTTGCTGTCACATGAACAGGCCTGCACGAGCTTCACAGGACCTCCACAGTGTAGTAAACTGCTTTCTCGATCTTTCCCGGCTCTTAACCAGGCCTTCACGAGCTTCACAAGACCTGCACAGTGGTGAAAACCGCTTTCCCGATCATTCTTGGCACTTAACCAGGCCTGCACGAGTATCACAATACCTTTACAGTGGAGAAAGCTATTTTCTCGATCATTCATGCGACTGAAACAGGCCGGCACGGGCTTAAGATCTGCTCAGTGGTGAAAAGTGCTTTCTCGAGCTTTCTTGTCACTTAACTGGCCTTCACGAGCTTCACCAAACCTCGACAGTGGTGAAAACTGCTTTCTCGATCATTCCTGCCACTTAAACCGACCGGCACGGGCTTAGCAGGACATGCACAGTGGTTAAAAGAGCTTTCTTCAACATTCTTGGCACCTAAACAGGCCTGCACGAGTCTCAGAGAACCTCCTCAGTGGTGAAAACTGCTTTCTCGGTCTTTCCTGGCACTTAAACAGGCCTTCGCGAGCTTCGCAAGACCTGCTCAGTGGTGAAAACTGCTTTGTCGACCATTCCTGCCACTTAAACAGGCCTCCACGGGCTTCACGAAACCACCACAGTGGTAAAGATTGCTTTCTCCACCTTTGCTGTCACTTGAACAGGCTTGCACGAACTTCACAGGACCTCCACAGTGTAGTAAACTGCTTTCTCGATCTTTCCTGGCTCTTAAACAGGCCTTCACGAGCTTCACAAGACATCCACAGTGGTGAAAACGGCTTTCTAGATCTTTCCAGGCACTTAAACTGGCCTTCACGAGCTTCACAAGACCTCCATAGAGGTGAAAACGGCTGTCTCCATCTTTCCTGGCACTTAAACAGTCCTGCACCAGCTTCACAAGACCTCCATAGAGGTGAAAACTACTTTCTCGCTCTTTCCTGCTACTTCAACAAGCCTGCACAAGCTTCACAATACCTCTAGATTGGAGAAAGCTGCTTTCTCGATCATTCCTTCCACTGAAACAGGCCGGCACGGGCTTAACAGGACCTGCACAGTGGTGAAAACTGCTTTCTCGATCTTTCCTGGCACTTAAACAGGCCTTCACGAGCTTCACAAGACATCCACAGAGGTGAAAACGGCTTTCTAGATCTTTCCAGGCACATAAAGAGGCCTTCACGAGCTTCACAAGACCTCCACAGAGGTGAAAACGGCTGTCTCCATCTTTCCTGGCACTTAAACAGTCCTGCACCTGCTTCACAAGACCTCCACAGTGGTGAAAACTGCTTTCTCGTTCATTCCTGCGACTTCAACAGGCCTGCACAAGCTTCACAATACCTCTAGAGTGGAGAAAGCTGCTTTCTCGATCATTCCTGCCACTGAAACAGGCCGGCACGGGCTTAACAGGACCTGCACAGTGGTGAAAACTGCTTTCTCGATCTTTCCTGGCTCTTAAACAGGCCTTCACGAGCTTCACAAGACTTGCACAGTTGTGAAAACGGCTTTCTCGATCTTTCCTAGCACATAGAAAGGCCTTCACGAGCTTTACAAGACCTGCACAGAGGTAAAAACTTCTTTCTCGATCTTTCCTGGCACTTAAACAGGCCTGCTCGAGCTTCACAAGACCACCACTGTGGTGTAAACGGCTTACGTGATCTTTCCTGGCACTTAAATAGGCCTGCTCGAGCTTCACAAGACCACCACTGTGGTGTAAACGGCTTACACGATCTTTCCTGGCACTTAAACAGTCCTGCACCAGCTTCACAAGACCTCCACTGTGGTGAAAACAGCTTTCTCGTTCTTTCCTGCCACTTCAACAGGCCTACACGAGCTTCACAATACCTTTACAGTGGAGAAAACTGCTTTCTCGTTCTTTCCTGCCACTTCAACAGGCCTGCACAAGCTTCACAATACCTCTACAGTGGAGAAAGCTGCTTTCTCGATCATTCCTGCCTCTGAAACAGGCCGGCACGGGCTTAGCAGGACATGCACAGTGGTTAAAAGAGCTTTCTTCAACATTCTTGGAACCTAAACAGGCCTGCACGAGCCTCAGAGAACCTCCTCAGTGGTGAAAACTGATTTCTCGGTCTTTCCTGGCACATAAACCGGACTTCATGAGCTTCACAAGACAAGACCTCCACAGTGGTTAAAACTGCTTTCTCGTTCTTTCCTGCCACTTCAACAGGCCTGCACAAGCTTCACAATACCTTTACAGTGGAGAAATCTGCTTTCTCCATCATTCCTGCCACTGAAACAGACCGGAACGGGCTTAGCAGGACATGCACAGTGGTTAAAAGAGCTTTCTTCAACATTCTTGGCATCTAAACAGGCCTGCACGAGCCTCAGATAACCTCCTCAGTGGTGAAAACTGCTTTCTCGGTCTTTCCTGGCACTTAAACTGGCTTTCACGATCTTCGCAAGACCTGCTCAGTGCTGAAAACTGCTTTGTCGACCATTCGTGCCACTTAAATAGGCCTGCACGGTCTTCACGAAACCACCACAGTGGTAAAGATTGCTTTCTCCACCTTTGCTGTCACTTGAACAGGCCTGCACGAGCTTCACAGGACCTCCACAGTGTAGTAAACTGCTTTCTCGATCTTTCCTGGCTCTTAAACAGGCCTTCACGAGCTTCACAAGACCTCCACTGTGGTGAAAACGGCTTTCTCGATCTTTCCTGGCATTTAAACAGGCCTTCACGAGCTTCACAAGACCTGCACAGTGGTGAAAAAAGCTTTCTCGATCTTTCCTAGCACATAAACAGGCTTTCACGTGCTTCACAAGACTTCCACAGTGGTGAAAACGGCTTTCTCGATCATTCCTGGCACTTAAACAGGCCTACACGTGCTTCGCAAGAACTCCACAGTGGTGAAAACGGCTTTCTCGACCTTTCTCGGCACTGAAACAGGCCTTTACGAGCTTCACAAGACCTCCACAGTGGTGAGAACGACTTTCTCGATCTTTCCTGGCACTCAAACAGGCCTACACGAGCTTCCAACACCTCCACAATGGTGAAAACCTCTTTCTCGATTTTCCTGGCACTTAAATAGGCCTGCTCGAGCTTCACAAGACCACCACTGTGGTGCAAACGGCTTACGCGATCTTTCCTGGCACTTAAACAGTCCTACACCAGCTTCACAAGACCTCCACAGTGGTGAAAACTGCTTTCTCGTCCTTTCCTGCAACTCCAACACGTCTGCACAAGTTACACAATACCTTTACAGTGGAGAAATCTGCTTTCTCCATCATTGCTGCCACTGAAACATGCCGGAACGGGCTTAACAGGACCACCACAGTATAGTAAACTGCTTTCTCGTTCTTTCCTGGCTCTTAAATAGGCCTTCACGAGCTTCACAAGACCTGCACAGTGGTGAAAACGGCTTTCTCGATCTTTCCTAACACATAAACAGGCCTACACGAGCTTCACAAGACCTCCACAGTGGTGAAAACGGTTTTCTCGATCATTCCTGGCACTTAAACAGGCCTACACGACTTTCATTAGACCTCCACAGTGGTGAAAACCTCTTTCTCGATCTTTCCTGGCACTTAAACAGGCCTGCTCGAGCTTCACAAGACCACCACTGTGGTGTAAACGGCTTACGCGATCTTTCCTGGCACTTAAACAGACCTGCACCAGCTTCATAAGACCTCCACAGTGGTGAAAACTGCTTTCTCGTTCTTTCCTGCCACTTCAACAGGCCTGCACAAGCTTCACAATACCTGGTGAAAGCTGCTTTCTCGATCATTCCTGCCACTGAAACATGCCGGCACGGGCTTAACAGGACTTGCACAGTGGTGAAAAGTGCTTTCTCGAGCTTTCTTGTCACTTCACTGGCCTTCACGAGCTTCACCAAACCTCGACAGTGGAGAAAACTGCTTTCTCGATCATTCCTACCACTTAAACCGACCGGAACGAGTTTAGCAGGACATGCACAGTGGTTAAAAGAGCTTTATTCAACATTCTTGGCACCTAAACAGGCCTGAACGAGCCGCAGAGAACCTCCTCAGGGGTGAAAACTGCTTTCTTGGTCTTTCCTGGCACTTCAACTGGCCTTCACGAGATTCGCAAGACCTGCTCAGTGGTGAAAACTGCTTTGTCGACCATTCCTGCCACTTAAACAGGCCTGCACGGGCTTCACGAAACCACCACAGTGGTAAAGATTGCTTTCTCCATCTTTGCTGTCACATGAACAGGCCTGCACGAGCTTCACAGGACCTCCACAGTGTAGTAAACTGCTTTCTCGATCTTTCCCGGCTCTTAACCAGGCCTTCACGAGCTTCACAAGACCAGCACAGTGGTGAAAACAGCTTGCTCGATCATTCCTGACAATTATACAGGCCTGCACGAGCTTCACAATACCTTTACAGTGCAGAAAGCTACTTTCTCGATCATTCCTGCCACTGAAACAGGCCGGCACGGGCTTAACAGGACCTGCACAGTGGTGAAAAGTGCTTTCTCGAGCTTTCTTGTCACTTAACTGGCCTTCACGAACTTCACCAAACCTCGACAGTGGAGAAAACTGCTTCCTCGATTATTCCTGCCACTTAAACCGACCGGCACGGGCTTAGCAGGACATGCACAGTGGTTAAAAGAGCTTTCTTCAACATTTTTGGCATCTAAAAAGGCCTGCACGAGCCTCAAAGCACCTCCTCAGTGGTGAAAACCTCTTTCTCGATTTTCCTGGCACTTAAATAGGCCTGCTCGAGCTTCACAAGACCACCACTGTGGTGCAAACGGCTTACGCGATCTTTCCTGGCACTTAAACAGTCCTGCACCAGCTTCACAAGACCTCCACAGTGGTGAAAACTGCTTTCTCGTCCTTTCCTGCAACTCCAACAGGCCTGCACAAGTTACACAATACCTTTACAGTGGAGAAATCTGCTTTCTCCATCATTGCTGCCACTGAAACATGCCGGAACGGGCTTAACAGGACCACCACAGTATAGTAAACTGCTTTCTCGTTCTTTCCTGGCTCTTAAATAGGCCTTCACGAGCTTCACAAGACCTGCACAGTGGTGAAAACGGCTTTCTCGATCTTTCCTAACACATAAGCAGGCCTACACGAGCTTCACAAGACCTCCACAGTGGTGAAAACGGTTTTCTCGATCATTCCTGGCACTTAAACAGGCCTACACGACCTTCATTAGACCTCCACAGTGGTGAAAACCTCTTTCTCGATCTTTCCTGGCACTTAAACAGGCCTGCTCGAGCTTCACAAGACCACCACTGTGGTGTAAACGGCTTACGCGATCTTTCCTGGCACTTAAACAGACCTGCACCAGCTTCATAAGACCTCCACAGTGGTGAAAACTGCTTTCTCGTTCTTTCCTGCCACTTCAACAGGCCTGCACAAGCTTCACAATACCTGGAGAAAGCTGCTTTCTCGATCATTCCTGCCACTGAAACATGCCGGCACGGGCTTAACAGGACTTGCACAGTGGTGAAAAGTGCTTTCTCGAGCTTTCTTGTCACTTCACTGGCCTTCACGAGCTTCACCAAACCTCGACAGTGGAGAAAACTGCTTTCTCGATCATTCCTACCACTTAAACCGACCGGAACGAGTTTAGCAGGACATGCACAGTGATTAAAAGAGCTTTATTCAACATTCTTGGCACCTAAACAGGCCTGAACGAGCCGCAGAAAACCTCCTCAGTGGTGAAAACTGCTTTCTTGGTCTTTCCTGGCACTTCAACTGGCCTTCACGAGATTCGCAAGACCTGCTCAGTGGTGAAAATTGCTTTGTCGACCATTCCTGCCACTTAAACAGGCCTGCACGGGCTTCACGAAACCACCACAGTGGTAAAGATTGCTTTCTCCATCTTTGCTGTCACTTGAACAAGCCTGCACGAGCTTCACAGGACCTCCACAGTGTAGTAAACTGCTTTCTCGATCTTTCCCGGCTCTTAAGCAGGCCTTCACGAGCTTCACAAGACCAGCACAGTGGTGAAAACAGCTTGCTCGATCATTCCTGACAATTAAACAGGCCTGCACGAGCTTCACAATACCTTTACAGTGGAGAAAGCTACTTTCTCGATCATTCCTGCCACTGAAACAGGCCGGCACGGGCTTAACAGGACCTGCACAGTGGTGAAAACTGCTTTCTCGAGCTTTCTTGTCACTTAACTGGCCTTCACGAACTTCACCAAACCTCGACAGTGGAGAAAACTGCTTCCTCGATTATTCCTGCCACTTAAACCGACCGGCACGGGCTTAGCAGGACATGCACTGTGGTTAAAAGAGCTTTCTTCAACATTTATGGCACCTAAACAGGCCTGCACGAGCCTCAAAGAACCTCCTCAGTGGTGAAAACTGCTTTCTCGGTCTTTCCTGGCACTTAAACTGGCTTTCACGAGCTTCGCAAGACCTGCTCAGAGGTGAAAACTGCCTTGTCGACTATACCTGCCACTTAAACAGGTCTGCACGAGTTTCACAATACCTTTACAGTGGAGAAAGCTACTTTCTCCATCTTTGCTGTCACTTGAACAGGCCTGCACGAGCTTCACAGGACCTCCACAGTGTAGTAAACTGCTTTCTCGATCTTTCCTGGCTCTTAAGCAGGCCTTCACGAGCTTCACAAGACCTGCACTGTCGTGAAAACGGCTTTCTTGATCTTTCCAAGCACATAGACAGGCCTTCACGAGCTTCGCAAGACTTGCACAGTGGTGAAAACAGCTTTCTCGATCATTCCTGGCACTTAAACAGGCCTGCATGAGCTTCACAATACCTTTACAGTGGAGAAAGCTACTTTCTCGATCATTCCTGCCACTGAAACAGGCCGGCACGGGCTTAACAGGACCTGCACAGTGGTGAAAAGTGCTTTCTCGAACTTTCTTGTCACTTAACAGGCCTTCACGAGCTTCACCAAACCTCGACAGTTGAGAAAACTGCTTTCTCGATCATTCCTGCCACTTAAACCGACCGGCACGGGCTTAGCAGGACATGCATAGTGGTTAAAAGAGCTTTATTCAACATTCTTGGCACCTAAACAGGCCTGCACGAGTCTCAAAGAACCTCCTCAGTGGTTAAAACTGCATTCTCGTTCTTTCCTGCCACTTCAACAGGCCTGCACAAGCTTCACAATACCTCTAGAGTGGAGAAAGCTGCTTTCTCGATCATTCCTGCCACTGAAACAGGCCGGCACGGGCTAAACAGGACCTGCACAGTGGTGAAAACTGCTTTCTCGATCTTTCCTGGCTCTTAAACAGGCCTTCACGAGCTTCACAATACTTGCACAGTGGTGAAAACGGCTTTCTCGATCTTTCCTGCCACTTCAACAGGCCTACACGAGCTTCACAATACCTCTACAGTGGAGAAAGCTGCTTTCTCGATCATTCCTGCCACTGAAACAGGCTGGCATGGGCTTAGCAGGACATGCACAGTGGTTAAAAGAGCTTTCATCAACATTCTTGGGACCTAAACAGGCCTGCACGAGCCTCAGAGAACCTCCTCAGTGGTGAAAACTGATTTCTCGGTCTTTCCTGGCACATAAACCGGCCTTCATGAGCTTCACAAGACAAGACCTGCACAGTGGTGAAAACCGCTTTCTCGATCTTTCCTGGCTCTTAAACAGGCCTTCACGAGCTTCACAATACTTGCACAGTGGTGAAAACGGCTTTCTCGATCTTTCCTGCCACTTCAACAGGCCTACACGAGCTTCACAATACCTCTACAGTGGAGAAAGCTGCTTTCTCGATCATTCCTGCCACTGAAACAGGCTGGCATGGGCTTAGCAGGACATGCACAGTGGTTAAAAGAGCTTTCATCAACATTCTTGGGACCTAAACAGGCCTGCACGAGCCTCAGTGGTGAAAACTGATTTCTCGGTCTTTCCTGGCACATAAACCGGCCTTCATGAGCTTCACAAGACAAGACCTCCACAGTGGTGAAAACGGCTTTCTCGATCTTTCCGAGCACTGAAACAGGCCTACACGAGCTTCACAACACCTCCACAGTGGTGAAAACTGCTTTCTCGTTCTTTCATGCCACTTCAATAGGCCTGTACGAGCTTCACAAGACCTCCACTGTGGTGAAAACGGCTTTCTCGATCTTTGCTGGCACTAAAACAAGCCTACACGAGCTTCCAAGACCTCCACAGTGGTGAAAACAGCTTTCTCCATCATTCCTGGCAGTTAAACAGGCCTGCTCGAGCTTCACAAGACCTCCACTGTGGTGAAAACGGCTTTCTTGACCTTTCTTGGCACTGAAACAGGCCTACACGAGCTTCACAACACCTCCACAGTGGTGAAAACTGCTTTCTCGTTCTTTCCTGCCACTTCAATAGGCCTGCACGAGCTTCACAAGACCTCCACTGTGGTGAAAACGGCTTTCTCGATCTTTGCTCGCACTCAAACAGGCCTACACGAGCTTCCAAGACCTCCACAGTGGTGAAAACCTCTTTCTCGATCTTTCCTCCCACTTAAACTGGCCTGCTCGAGCTTCACAAGACCACCACTGTGGTGTAAACGGCTTACGCGATCTTTCCTGGCACTTAAACAGTCCTGCACCAGCTTCACAAGACCTCCACAGTGGTGAAAACTGCTTTCTCGATCTTTCCTGCCACTTCAACAGGCCTGCACAAGCTTCAAAATACCTTTACAGTGGAGAAAACTGCTTTCTCGTTCTTTCCTGCCACTTCAACAGTCCTGCACGAGCTTCACAATACCTCCACAGTGGAGAAAGCTGCGCTCTCGATCATTCTTGCCACTGAAACAGGCCGGCACGGGCTTAACAGGACCTGCACAGTGGTGAAAACTGCTTTCTCGAGCTTTCTTGTCACTTCACTGGCCTTCACGAGCTCCAAGACCTCCACAGTGGTGAAAACAGCTTTCTCGATCATTCCTGGCAGTTAAACAGTCCTGCACGAGCTTCACAATACCTCCACAGTGGAGAAAGCTGCGCTCTCGATAAATTCCTGCCACTGAAACAGGCCGGCACGGGCTTAACAGGACCTGCACAGTGGTGAAAACTGCTTTCTCGAGCTTTCTTGTCACTTAACTGGCCTTCACGAGCTTCACCAAACCTCGACAGTGGAGAAAACTGCTTTCTCGTTCTTTCCTGCCACTTCAATAGGCCTGCACGAGCTTCACAAGACCTCCACTGTGGTGAAAACGGCTTTCTCGATCTTTGCTGGCATTCAAACAGGCCTACACGAGCTTCCAAGACCTCCACAGCGGTGAAAACAGCTTTCTCGATCATTCCTGGCACTTATACAGGCCTACATGAGCTTCACAACACCTCCACAGTTGTGAAAACTGCTTTCTCGTTCTTTCCTGCCACTTCAATAGGCCTGCACGAGCTTCACAAGACCTCCACTGTGATGAAAACGGCTTTCTCGATCTTTGCTGGCACTCAAACAGGCTTACACGAGCTTCCAAGGCCTCCACAGTGGTGAAAACCTCTTTCTCGATGTTTCTTCCCACTTAAACAGGCCTTCTCGAGCTTCACAAGACCACCACTATGGTGTAAACGGCTTACGCGATCTATCCTGGTTCTTAAACAGTCCTGCTCGAGCTTCACAAGACTTCCACAGTGCAGAAAACGACTTTCACGATCTTTCCTGGCACTCAAACAGGCCTACACGAGCTTCCAAGACCTCCACAGTGGTGAAAACGGCTTTCTCGATCTTTCCTAGCACTTAACCAGCCCTGCTCTAGCTTCACAAGACCTCCACTGTGGTGAAAACGGCTTTCTCGACCTTTCTTGGCACTGAAACAGGTCTTAACGAGCTTCACAAGACCTCCACTGTGGTGAAAACGACTTTCTCGATTTTTCCTGGCACTCAAACAGGCCTACACGAGCTTCCAAGACCTCCACAGTGGTGTAAACCTCTTTCTCGATCTTTCCTGGCACTGAAACAGGTCTTCACGAGCTTCACAAGACTTCCACTGTGGTGAAAACGACTTTCTCGATCTTTACTGGCACTCAAACAGGCCTACACAAGCTTCCAAGACCTCCACAGTGGTGTAAACCTCTTTCTCGATCTCTCCTGGCACTTAAACAGGCCTGCTCCAGCTTCACAAGACCACCACTGTGGTGTAAACGGCTTATGCGATCTTTCCTGGCACTGAAACAGTCCTGCTCCATCTTCACAAGATCTCCACAATGGTGAAAACTGCTTTCTCGCTCTTTCCTGCCACTTCAACAGGCCTGCACAAGCCTCACAATACCTTTACAGTGGAGAAAGATGCTTTCTCAATCATTCTTGGCACTGAAACAGACCGGCACGGGCTTAACAGAACCTCCACAGTGTAGTAAACTGCTTTCTCGATCTTTCCTGCCCCTTAAACAGGCCTTCACGAGCTTCACAACACCTGCACAGTGGTGAAAACGGCTTTCTCGATCTTTCCTAGCAAATAAACAGGCCTTCACCAGCTTCACAAGATCTGCACAGTGGTGAAAACGGCTTTCTCGACTTTTCATAACACATAAACAGGCCTTCACGAGCTTCACAAGACCTCCACAGTGGTGAAAACGGGTTTCTCGATCTTTCTTGCCACTTCAATAGGCTTGCACGAGCTTCACAATACTTTTACAGTGGAGAAAGCTGCTTTCTTGATCATTCCTGCCACTTAAACAGGCCGGCACAGGCTTAACAGGACTTGCACAGTGGTTAAAAGTGCTTTCTTCAACATTCTTGGCACCTAAACAAGCCTTCACGAGCCTCAGAGAACCTCCTCAGTGGTGAAAACTTCTTTCTCGATGTTTCCTGCCAGTTAAACAGGCCGGCATGGCTTAACAGGACCTGCAGAGTGGTGAAAAGTGTTTTGTCGAACATTCTTGGTACCTAAACAGGCCTGAACGAGCTTCAGAGAATATCCTCAGTGGTGAAAACAGCTTTCTTCGTCCTTTCTGGCTCTAAAACAGTTCTCCGCGAGCTTCACAAGACCTCCACAGTTGTGAAAACGGCTATCTCGATCTTTCCTGTCACATAAACATGCCTTCACGAGCATTAACAAGACCTCCACAGTGGTGAAAACGGCTTTCTCGGTCATTCCTGGCACTTAAACATGCCTGCTCGAGCTTCACAAGACCTCCACTGTGGTGAGAACGACTTTCTCGATCTTTCCTGGCACTCAAACAGGCCTACACGAGCTTCCAAGACCTCCACAGTGGTGAAAACCTCTTTCTCGATCTTTCCTGGCACTTAAATAGGCCTGCTCTTGCTTCACAAGACCACCACTGTGGTGCAAACGGCTTACGCGATCTTTCCTGGCACTTAAACAGTCCTGCACCAGCTTCACAAGATCTCCACAGTGGAGAAAATTGCTGTGTGTGATCTTTCGTATCACTTATACAGGCCTGCACGAGCTTCAGAGAACCTCTTCAGTGGTGAAACCTGCTTTCTCGTTCTTTCCTGCCACTTCAACTGGCTTGCACGAGCTTCACAATACCTTTACAGTGAAGAAAGCTGCTTCCTTGATCATTCCTGCCACTTAAACCGGCCGGCACGGGCTTAACAGGACTTGCACAGTGGGGAAAAGTGCTTTCTTCAACATTCTTGGCACCTAAACAAGCCTGCACGAGCCTCAGAGAACCTCCTCAGTGGTGAAAACTGCTTTCTCGATCATTCCTGCCAGTTAAACAGGCCGGCATGGCTTAAAAGGACCTGCACAGTGGTGAAAAGTGTTTTGTCGAACATTCTTGGTACCTAAACAGGCCTGAACGAGCTTCAGAGAATATCCTCAGTGGTGAAAACAGCTTTCTTCGTCCTTTCTGGCTCTAAAACAGTTCTCCGCGAGCTTCACAAGACCTCCACAGTTGTGAAAACGGCTATCTCGATCTTTCCTGTCACATAAACATGCCTTCACGAGCATTAACAAGACCTCCACAGTGGTGAAAACGGCTTTCTCAGTCATTCCTGGCACTTAAACATGCCTGCTCGAGCTTCACAAGACCTCCACTGTGGTGAGAACGACTTTCTCGATCTTTCCTGGCACTCAAACAGGCCTACACGAGCTTCCAAGACCTCCACAGTGGTGAAAACCTCTTTCTCGATCTTTCCTGGCACTTAAATAGGCCTGCTCTTGCTTCACAAGACCACCACTGTGGTGCAAACGGCTTACGCGATCTTTCCTGGCACTTAAACAGTCCTGCACCAGCTTCACAAGATCTCCACAGTGGAGAAAATTGCTGTGTGTGATCTTTCGTATCACTTATACAGGCCTGCACGAGCTTCAGAGAGCCTCCTCAGTGGTGAAACCTGCTTTCTCGTTCTTTCCTGCCACTTCAACTGGCTTGCACGAGCTTCACAATACCTTTACAGTGAAGAAAGCTGCTTCCTTGATCATTCCTGCCACTTAAACCGGCCGGCACGGGCTTAACAGGATTTGCACAGTGGGGAAAAGTGCTTTCTTCAACATTCTTGGCACCTAAACAAGCCTGCACGAGCCTCAGAGAACCTCCTCAGTGGTGAAAACTGCTTTCTCGATCATTCCTGCCAGTTAAACAGGCCGGCATGGCTTAAAAGGACCTGCACAGTGGTGAAGTGTTTTGTCGAACATTCTTGGTACCTAAACAGGCCTGAACGAGCTTCAGAGAATATCCTCAGTGGCGAAAACAGTTTTCTTCGTCCTTTCTGGCTCTAAAACAGTTCTCCGTGAGCTTCACAAGACCTCCACAGTTGTGAAAACGGCTATCTCGATCTTTCCTGTCACATAAACAGGCCTTCACGAGCTTCACAAGACATGCACAGTGGTGAAAACGGCTTTCTCGCTCATTCTTGGCACTTAAACAGGACTACACGAGCTTCACAAGACCTCCACAGTGGTGAAAACGGCTTTCTCGATCTTTCCTGGCACTTAAACATGCCTACACGAGCTTCCAAGACCTCCACAGTGGTGAAAACCTCTTTCTCGACCTTTCCTGGCACTTAAATAGGCCTGCTCGCGCTTCACAAGACCACCACTGTGGTGCAAACGGCTTACGCGATCATTCCTGGCACTTAAACAGTCCTGCACCAGCTTCACAAGACCTCCACAGTGGTGAAAACTGCTTTCTCGTCCTTTCCTGCAACTCCAACAGGCCTGCACAAGTTACACAATACCTTTACCGTGGAGAAAGCTGCTTTCTCGATCATTCCTGCCACTGAAACATGCCGGAACGGGCTTAACAGGACCTGCACAGTGGTGAAAAGTGCTTTCTCGAGCCTTCTTGTCACTTACCTGGCCTTCACGAGCTTCACCAAATCTCGACAGTGGAGAAAACTGCTTTCTCGATCATTCCTGCCACTTAAACAGAACGGCACGGGCTTAGCAGGACATGCACAGTGGTTTAAATACTTTTCTTCAACATTCATGGCACTTAAACAGGCCTGCACGAGCCTCAGAGAACCTCCTCAGTGGTGAAAACTGCTTTCTTGGTCTTTCCTGGCACTTCAACTGGCCTTCACGAGCTTCGCAAGATCTGCTCAGTGGTGAAAACTGCTTTGTCGACCATTCCTGCCACTTAAACAGGCCTGCACGAGCTTCACGAAACCACCACAGTGGTAAAGATTGCTTTCTCCATCTTTGCTGTCACTTGAACAGGCCTGCACGAGCTTCACAGGACCTCCACAGTGTAGTAAACTGCTTTTCCTGGCTCTTAAGCAGGCCTTCACGAGCTTCACAAGACCTGCACAGTGGTGAAAACGGCTTTCTTGATCTTTCCTAGCACATAGACAGGCCTTCACGAGCTTCACAAGACCTGCACAGTGGTGAAAACAGCTTTCTCGATCATTCCTGGCACTTAAACAGGCCTGCACGAGCTTCACAATACCTTTACAGTGGAGAAAGCTACTTTCTCGATCATTCCTGCCACTGAAACAGGCCGGCACGGGCTTAACCCTTTACCAACCAATGACGCCTTAAGGCGTCGTCAGATTTTGGCCGCATGTTATCAGTTGGCGCAATCCGTTTTGAAGATAGGATCTGCGCTAGCAGAAAGGGTGGGACAGGGGGAGGTGGGTGGGTGCACCGCTCTGGCTGACAGTGCATGGCGGCGGTTGCAGCTGCCTGTAGAAAAGCCTTGGTCAATGCCGGGTGAGCCATTTGTCTGCTTTCTTGCACAAACGGGCGTATAAAACGCTCCTTTCACCTTGTAGGGACTCCATTTCTGGCATTTTAGGCAGCTTTTAGTCCGGAGGAGCGTTCTCTGGTTGGAGGGCCCTGACTATTGAACGCTCGCTAATGAGTGGGTGTGTCCAAGGTCATGAACCTACAGAGAATGTGTCAATAAAGCTTTGAGTTAAGTTTCCAGTGGTAGCTCCAAGCAGAAGTGAAAATACGGACCATGGAGGGTATCCATAGCCTAATAAACAGTTCCAGTAAATAGCCTACGGTTGTTAAAGAGTTAAGTGAGCCGAAATTTGGAGTCAGGAGTTTTGAAGTAGCTGGCAGGTTAAACTTGAATTTAGCCTTAGGCCTCTGTCTAACCCTTCACTGACTGCAACCCGTGTCAGGTGTGTCATGGATGTCATCATAAAGCTATGAATCTCATTAAAAGTCCTTTAGCTTTGTGTTTAGGCGTATTTGTGGGTCATGAATTCCATTAACAGCCATGCAAAGACTGGTGACAGCCATGTCTGTGCAGTAGGTCTTTACTTGACGCAGCCTGACCTTACCTGTCCACACAGTTCTCATGAATATCATTAAATGGCTGCTTTATGGACACTTTTGTTCTCTGATTAACCCTTTACCAACCAATGACGCCATATGGCGTCGTCAGATTTTGGCCGCATGTTATCAGTTGGCGCAATCCGTTTTGAAGATAGGCTCTGCGCTAGCAGAAAGGGTGGGACAGGGGGAGGTGGGTGGGTGCACCGCTTTGGCTGACAGTGCATGGCGGCGGTTGCAGCTGCCTGTAGAAAAGCCTTGGTCAATGCCGGGTGGGCCATTTGTCTGCTTTCTTGCACAAACGGGCGTAGAAAACGCTCCTTTCACCTTGTAGGGACTCCATTTCTGGCATTTTAGGCAGCTTTTAGTCCGGAGGAGCGTTCTCTGGTTGGAGGGCCCTGACTATTGAACGCTCGCTAATGAGTGGGTGTGTCCAAGGTCATGAACCTACAGAGAATATGTCAATAAAGCTTTGAGTTAAGTTTCCAGTGCTAGCTCCAAGCAGAAGTGAAAATACGGACCATGGAAGGTATCCATAGCCTAATAAACACTTCCAGTAAATAGCCTACGGTTGTTAAAGAGTTAACAGGACCTGCACAGTGGTGAAAAGTGCTTTCTCGAGCTTTCTTGTCACTTAAACTGGCCTTCACGAGCTTCACCAAACCTCGACAGTGGAGAAAACTGCTTTCTCGATCATTCCTGCCACTTAAACCGACCGGCACAAGCTTCACAATACCTTTACAGTGGAGAAAGCTACTTTCTCCATCTTTGCTGTCACTTGAACAGGCCTGCACGAGCTTCACAGGACCTCCACAGTGTAGTAAACTGCTTTCTCGATCTTTCCTGGCTCTTAAGCAGGCCTTCACGAGCTTCACAAGACCTGCACAGTGGTGAAAACCTCTTTCTCGATCTTTCCTGGCACTTAAACAGGCCTGCTCGAGCTTCACAAGACCACCACTGTGGTGTAAACGGCTTACGTGATCTTTCCTGGCACTTAAACAGTCCTGCACCAGCTCCACAAGACCTCCACAGTGGTGAAAACAGCTTTCTCGTTCTTTCCTGCCACTTCAACAGGCCTACACGAGCTTCACAATACCTTTACAGTGGAGAAAACTGCTTTCTCGTTCTTTCCTGCCACTTCAACAGGCCTGCACAAGCTTCACAATACCTCTACAGTGGAGAAAGCTGCTTTCTCGATCATTCCTGCCACTGAAACAGGCCGGCACGGGCTTAGCAGGACATGCACAGTGGTTAAAAGAGCTTTCTTCAACATTCTTGGCACATAAACAGGCCTGCACGAGCCTCAGAAAACCTCCTCAGTGGTGAAAACTGATTCCTCGGTCTTTCCTGGCACATAAACCGGCCTTCATGAGCTTCACAAGACAAGACCACAGTGGTGAAAACTGCTTTCTCGTTCTTTCCTGCCACTTCAACAGCCCTGCACAAGCTTCACAATACCTTTACAGTGGAGAAAGCTGCTTTCTCGATCATTCCTGCCACTGAAACAGGCCGGCACGGGCTTAACAGGACATGCACAGTGGTTAAAAGAGCTTTCTTCAACATTCTTGGCACCTAAACAGGCCTGCACGAGCCTCAGAGAACCTCCTCAGTGGTGAAAACTGCTTTCTTGGTCTTTCCTGGCACTTCAACTGGCCTTCACGAGCTTCGCAAGACCTGCTCAGTGCTGAAAACTGCTTTGTCGACCATTCCTGCCACTTAAACAGGCCTGCACGGGCTTCACGAAACCACCACAGTGGTAAAGATTGCTTTCTCCATCTTTGCTGTCACATAAACAGGCCTGCACGAGCTTCACAGGACCTCCACAGTGTAGTAAACTGCTTTCTCGATCTTTCCTGGCTCTTAAGCAGGCCTTCACGAGCTTCACAAGACCTGCACAGTGGTGAAAACGGCTTTCTTGATCTTTCCTAGCACATAGACAGGCCTTCACGAGCTTCACAAGACCTGCACAGTGGTGAAAACAGCTTTCCCGATCATTCCTGGCACTTAAACAGGCCTGCACGAGCTTCACAATACCTTTACAGTGGAGAAAGCTACTTTCTCGATCATTCCTGCCACTGAAACAGCCCGGCACGGGCTTAAGACCTGCACAGTGGTGAAAACTGCTTTCTCGAGCTTTCTTGTCACTTAACTGGCCTTCACGAGCTTCACCAAACCTCGACAGTGGAGAAAACCACTTTCTCGATCATTCCTGCCACTTAAACCGACCGGTGTCAAGTGAATATAGGCATCCCCAAATATACGCATCCCTGATGCCTATTTTCACGTAAAAATAGGCATCCCGATGCCTATATTTACGTGAATATAGGCATCCGGGTGTCCATTTTCACAGTAACTATGGGCATCCCGCTGTGAAAATAGGCACCCCATGCAAACATTGCATTTTAACAATGAGTATAGGCGTCCCTATGTAAACAGTGAGATTTCGCCTGTGAGTACAGGTATCCCCATGAGAAAATAGGCATCTTATGTAGTCGGTAAAATTTTAAACGTAAATGTAGGCATCTGGGTACCTCTATACTTACATGAAAATAGGCTTCGCATAGCTAATGTATATTCGCTACACAAACTGCGACTTCAAAACATCCTGGCATGTACAATTGTACAAAAATGAAGTGGAAAGTTAGCTACAGGTTGAACAATACCAATTTGAGTGTATGTCAGGTACATTAGATCAGAACATAGATTGATGCACTTAAAATACTTGCTATGATTCTCTTCTTTTGCTCTGGAGCTTATCCTAGCGCCACTACTAGCTATAATCTTGGAGCTGATGCAGCAACTTTGTACAGCTGATAGCGCAAGTATAGTTGTAAACGCAGCTGTGAATGAAAATCTCCTATCAGCACTTTGCTCGTCAGACTGCAGTTCTTCACTGATCCCTCGATCTTCAATTTCTAGCACGAACCTTCCATCTGTCCGGGTATGATCTCTAGTATATACCTGAATTGGCCACTTTATACTTGGCCATTCTGCGCCTGACATGTTTACGAACCTGACTGTATCCACCAGTATTGTACGCATCATCCGTGTTATCAGCCGTTTGCGTGCTAAAGGGGGTTCCTATAATCACAACGGGGTCCCTAAAATCAGGTAAAAATGGGAACCCCGGGATGCCCATATTTACGGGGTGTGTATATTTTCATGACTTAAACCGACCGGCACGGGCTTAGCAGGACATGCACAGTGGTTAAAAGAGCTTTCTTCAACATTCTTGGCACCTAAACAGGCCTGCACGAGTCTCAGAGAACCTCCTCAGTGGTGAAAACTGCTTTCTCGGTCTTTCCTGGCACTTAAACTGGCCTTCACGAGCTTCGCAAGACCTGCTCAGTGGTGAAAACTGCTTTGTCGATCATTCCTACCACTTAAACAGGCCTGCACGGGCTTCACGAAACCACCACAGTGGTAAAGATTGCTTTCTCCACCTTTGCTGTCACTTGAACAGGCCTGCACGAACTTCACAGGACTTCCATAGTGTAGTAAACTGCTTTCTCGATCTTTCCTGGCTCTTAAAAAGGCCTTCACGAGCGTCACAAGACCTCCACAGTGGTGAAAACGGCTTTCTCGATCTTTCCTGGCACTTAAACAGGCCTGCTCGAGCTTCACAAGACCACCACTGTGGCGTAAACGGCTTACGCGATCTTTCTTGGCACTTAAACAGTCCTGCACCAGCTTCACAACACCTCCACAGTGGTGAAAACTGCTTTCTCGTTCTTTCCTGCCACTTCAACAGGCCTTCACAAGCTTCACAATACCTCTAGAGTGGAGAAAGCTGCTTTCTCAATCATTCCTGCCACTGAAACAGACCGGAACGGGCTTAACAGGACCTGCACTGTGGTGTAAACGGCTTACACGATCTTTCCTGGCACTTAAACAGTCCTGCACCAGCTTCACAAGACCTCCACAGTGGTGAAAACAGCTTTCTCGTTCTTTTCTGCCACTTCCACAGGCCTACACGAGCTTCACAATACCTCTACAGTGGAAAAAACTGTTTTCTCCTTCTTTCCTGCCACTTCAACAGGCCTGCACAAGCTTCACAATACCTCTACAGTGGAGAAAGCTGCTTTCTCGATCATTCCTGCCACTGAAACAGGCTGGCACGGGCTTAGCAGGACATGCACAGTGGTTAAAAGAGCTTTCTTCAACATTCTTGGCACCTAAACAGGCCTGCACGAGCCTCAGAGAACCTCCTCAGTGGTGAAAACTGATTTCTCGGTCTTTTCTGGCACATAAACGGGCCTTCATGAGCTTCACAAGACAAGACCTCCACAGTGGTGAAAACGGCTTTCTCGATCTTTCCGGGCACTCAAACAGGCCTACACGAGCTTCCAAGACCTCCACAGTGGAGAAAACTGTTTTCTCCTTCTTTCCTGCCACTTCAACAGGCCTGCACAAGCTTCACAATACCTCTACAGTGGAGAAAGCTGCTTTCTCGATCATTCCTGCCACTGAAACCGGCTGGCACGGGCTTAGCAGGACATGCACAGTGGTTAAAAGAGCTTTCTTCAACATTCTTGGCACCTAAACAGGCCTGCACGAGCCTCAGAGAACCTCCTCAGTGGTGAAAACTGATTTCTCGGTCTTTTCTGGCACATAACCGGGCCTTCATGAGCTTCACAAGACAAGACCTCCACAGTGGTGAAAACGGCTTTCTCGATCTTTCCGGGCACTCAAACAGGCCTACACGAGCTTCCAAGACCTCCACAGTGGTGAAAACAGCTTTCTCGATCATTCCTGGCACTTAAACAGGTCTGCTCAAGCTTCACAAGACCTCCACTGTGGTGAAAACGGCTTTCTTGACCTTTCTTGGTACTGAAACAGGCTTACACAAGCTTCACAACACCTCCACAGTGGTGAAAACTGCTTTCTCGTTCTTTCCTGCCACTACAATAGGCCTGCACGAGCTTCACAAGACCTCCACTGTGGTGAAAACGGCTTTCTCGATCTTTGCTGGCACTCAAACAGGCCTACACGAGCTTCCAAGACCTCCACAGTGGTGAAAACAGCTTTGTCGATCATTCCTGGCACTTAAACAGGCATGCTCGAGCTTCACAAGACCTCCACTGTGGTGAAAACGGCTTTCTTGACCTTTCTTGGCACTGAAACAGGCCTACACGAGCTTCACAACACCTCCACAGTGGTGAAAACTGCTTTCTCGTTCTTTCCTGCCACTTCAATAGGCCTGCATGAGCTTCACAAGACCTCCACTGTGGTGAAAACGGCTTTCTCGATCTTTGCTGGCACTCAAACAGGCCTACACGAGCTTCCAAGACCTCCACAGTGGTGAAAACAGCTTTCTCGGTCATTCCTGGCACTTAAACAGGCCTGCTCGAGCTTCACAAGACCTCCACTGTGGTGAAAACGGCTTTCTTGACCTTTCTTGGCACTGAAACAGGCCTACACGAGCTTCACAACACCTCCACAGTGGTGAAAACTGCTTTCTCGTTCTTTCCTGCCACTTCAATAGGCCTGCACGAGCTTCACAAGACCTCCACTGTGGTGAAAACGGCTTTCTCGATCTTTGCTGGCACTCAAACAGGCCTACACGAGCTTCCAAGACCTCCACAGTGGTGAAAACCTCTTTCTCGATCTTTCCTCCCACTTAAACAGGCCTGCTCGAGCTTCACAAGACCACCACTGTGGTGTAAACGGCTTACGCGATCTTTCCTGGCACTTAAACAGTCCTGCACCAGCTTCACAAGACCTCCACAGTGGTGAAAACTGCTTTCTCGATCTTTCCTGCCACTTCAACAGGCCTGCACGAGCTTCACAATACCTTTACAGTGGAGAAAACTGCTTTCTCGTTCTTTCCTGCCACTTCAACAGGCCTGCACGAGCTTCACAAAACCCCCCACAGTGGAGAAAGCTGCGCTCTCGATCATTCCTGCCACTGAAACAGGCCGGCACGGGCTTAACAGGACCTGCACAGTGGTGAAAACTGCTTTCTCGAGCTTTCTTGTCACTTAACTGGACTTCACGAGCTTCACCAAACCTCGATAGTGGAGAAAACTGCTTTCTCGATCATTCCTGCAACACGGGCTTAGCAGGACATGCACAGTGGTTAAAAGAGCTTTCTTCAACATTCTTGGCATCTAAACAGGCCTGCACGAGCCTCAGAGAACCTCCTCAGTGGTGAAAACTGCTTTCTCGTTCTTTCCTGCCACTTCAACAGGCCTGCACGAGCTTCACAATACCTTTACAGTGGAGAAAACTGCTTTCTCGTTCTTTCCTGCCACTTCAACAGGCCTGCACGAGCTTCACAATACCTCCACAGTGGAGAAAGCTGCGCTCTCGATCATTCCTGCCACTGAAACAGGCCGGCACGGGCTTAACAGGACCTGCACAGTGGTGAAAACTGCTTTCTCGAGCTTTCTTGTCACTTAACTGGCCTTCACGAGCTTCACTAAACCTCGACCGTGGAGAAAACTGCTTTCTCGATCGTTCCTGCAACACGGGCTTAGCAGGACATGCACAGTGGTTAAAAGAGCTTTCTTCAACATTCTTGGCATCTAAACAGGCCTGCACGAGCCTCAGAGAACCTCATCAGTGGTGAAAACTGCTTTCTCGGTCTTTCCTGGCACTTAAACTGGCTTTCACGATCTTCGCAAGACCTGCTCAGTGCTGAAAACTGCTTTGTCGACCATTCGTGCCACTTAAATAGGCCTGCACGATCTTCACGAAACCACCACAGTGGTAAAGATTGCTTTCTCCACCTTTGCTGTCACTTGAACAGGCCTGCACGAGCGTCACAGGACATCCACAGTGTAGTAAACTGCTTTCTCGATCTTTCCGGCCCCTTAAACAGGCCTTCACGAGCTTCACAAGACCTGCACAGTGGTGAAAACGGCTTTCTCGATCTTCCCTAGTAAATAAACAGGCCTTCACGAGCTTCACAAGACTTCCACAGTGGTGAAAACGGACTTCTCGATCTTTCTTGCCACTTCAACAGGCTTGCACGAGGTCCACAATACCTTTACAGTGGAGAAAGCTGCTTTCTTGATCATTCCTGCCACTTAAACCGGCTGGCACGAGCTTAACAGGAATTGCACAGTGGTGAAAAGTGCTTTCTTCAAAATTCTTGGCACCTAAACAAGCCTGCACGAGCCTCAGAGAACCTCCTCAGTGGTTAAAACTGCTTTCTCGATGATTCCTGCAAGTTAAACAGGCCGGTATGGCTTAAAAGGACCTGCACAGTTGTGAAAAGTGTTTTGTCGAACATTCTTGGTACCTAAACAGGCCTGAACGAGCTTCAGAGAATATCCTCAGTGGCGAAAACAGCTTTCTTCGTCATTCCTGGCTCTAAAACAGTTCTCCGCGAGCTTCACAAGACCTCCACAGTTGTGAAAACGGCTATCTCGATCTTACCTATCACATCAACAGGCCTTCACGAGCTTCACAAGAACTCCACAGTGGTGAAAACAGCTTTCGAGATCTTTCCTAGCACATTAACAGGCCTGTACGAGCTTCACAAGACCTCCACAGTGGTGAAAACGGCTTTCTCGATCTTTCCTGGCACTTAAACAGGCCTTCACGAGCTTCACAAGACCTCCACAGTGGTGAAAACGGCTTTCTCGATCTTTCCTGGCACTTAAACAGGCCTTCACGAGCTTCATAAGACCTCCACAGAGGTGAAAACGGCTTTTTCCATCTTTCCTGGCACTTAAACAGCCCTGCACGAGCTTCAGAGAACCTCCTCAGTGGTGAAACCTGCTTTCTCGTTCTTTCCTGCCACTTCAACAGCCTTGCACGATCTTCACAATACCTTTACAGTGGAGAAAGCTGCTTTCTTGATCACTCCTGCCAGTTAAACAGGCCGGCATGGCTTAACAGGACCTGCACAGTGGTGAAAGAGGGAACATTCTTGGTACCTAAACAGGCCTGAATGAGCTTCATAGAATATCCTCAGTGGCGAAAACAGCATTCTTCGTCCTTTCTGGCTTTAAAGCAGGCCTCCACGAGCTTCACAAGACCACCACAGTGGTGAAAACGGCTTTCTCGATCTTAGCTGGCACTGAAAAAGGCCTGCACGAGCTTCACAAGACCTCCATAGTGGTGAAAACGACTTTCTCGATCTTTCCTGGCACTCAAACAGGCCTACTCCAAGACCTCCACAGTGGTGAAAACCTCTTTCTCGATCTTTCCTGGCACTTAAACAGGCCTGCTCAAGCTTCACAAGACCACCACTGTGGTGTAAACGGCTTACGCGATCTTTCCTGGCACTTAAACAGTCCTGCACCAGCTTCACAAGATCTCCACAGTGGTGAAAATTGCTTTGTGTGATCTTTCGTATCACTTATACAGGACTGCACGAGCTTCAGAGAACCTCCTCAGTGGTGAAACCTGCTTTCTCATTCTTTCTTGCCACTTCAACAGGCTTGCACGAGCTTCACAATACCTTTACAGTGGAGAAAGCTGCTTTCTTGATCATTCCTGCCACTTAAACCGGCCGGCACAGGCATAACAGGACTTGCACAGTGGTGAAAACTGCTTTCTTCAACATTCTTGGCACCTAAACAAGCCTGCATGAGCCTCAGAGAACCTCCTCAGTGGTGAAAACTGCTTTCTCGATGATTCCTGCCAGTTAAACAGGCCGGCATGGCTTAAAAGGACCTGCACAGTGGTGAAAAGTGTTTTGTCGAACATTCTTGGTACCTAAACAGGCCTGAACGAGCTTCAGAGAGTATCCTCAGTGGCGAAAACAGCTTTCTTCGTCCTTTCTGGCTCTAAAACAGTTCTCCGTGAGCTTCACAAGACCTCCACAGTTGTGAAAACGGCTATCTCGATCTTTCCTGTCACATAAACAGGCCTTCACGAGCTTGACATGAACTGCACAGTGGTGATAACGGCTTTCTCGATCTTTCCTAGCACATAGACAGGCCTTCACGAGCTTCACAAGACCTCCACAGTGATGAAAACGGCTTTCTCGATCATTCCTGGCACTTAAACAAGCCTACACGAGCTTCACAAGACCTCCACAGTGGTGAAAACGACTTTCTCGATCTTTCCTGGCACTCAAACAGGCCTACTCCAAGACCTCCACAGTGGTGAAAACCTCTTTCTCGATCTTTCCTGGCACTTAAACAGGCCTGCTCAAACTTCACAAGACCACCACTGTGGTGTAAACGGCTTACGCGATCTTTCCTGGCACTTAAACAGTCCTGCACCAGCTTCACTAGATCTCCACAGTGGTGAAAATTGCTTTGTGTGATCTTTCGTATCACTTATACAGGCCTGCACGAGCTTCAGAGAACCTCCTCAGTGGTGAAACCTGCTTTCTCGTTCTTTCCTGCCGCTTCAACAGGTCTGCACGTGCTTCACAATAACTTTACAGTGGGGAAAGCTGCTTTCTTGATCATTCCTGCCACTGAAACAGGCCGGCACGGGCTTAACAGGACCTGCACAGTGGTGAAAACTGCTTTATCGAGCTTTCTTGTCGCCTTAAACTTGCCTTCGCAGGCTTCACCAAACCTCGACAGTGGAGTAAACTGCTTTCTCGATCATTTCTGCCACTTAAACCGACCGGTACTGGCTTAACAGGACTTGCACAGTGGGTAAAAGTGCTTTCTTCAACATTCTTTGCACATAAACAGGCCAGAATGAGCTTCAGAGAATATCCTCAGTGGCGAAAACAGCTTTCTTCGTCCTTTCTGGCTCTAAAGCAGTCCTCCACGAGCTTCACAAAACCACCACAGTGGTGAAAACGGCTTTCTCGATCTTACCTGCCAGTGAAAAAGGCCTGCACGAGCTTCACAGGACCTCCACAGTGGTGAAAACGGCTTTCTCGATCTTTCCTGGCACTTAAACAGGCCTGCTCGAGCTTCACAAGACCTGCACAGTGGAGAAAGCTGCTTTCTTGATCATTCCTGCCACTGAAACAGGACCTGCACAGTGGTGAAAACTGATTTCTCGAGCTTTCCTGGCACATAAACTGTCTGCACAAGCTTCGGAGAACCTCCTCAATGGTGAAAACTGCTTTCTCGTTCTTTCCTGACACTTCAACAGGCTTGCACGAGCTTCACAATACCTTTACAGCGGAGAAAGCTGCTTTCTCGCTCATTCCTGCCATTTAAACAGGCCGGCATGGCTTAACAGGACTTGCACAGTGGTGAAAAGTGTTTTGTCGAACATTCTTGGTACCTAAACAGGCCTGAACGAGCTGCAGAGAATATCCTCAGTGGCGAAAACAGCTTTCTTCGTCCTTTCTGGCTCTAAAACAGGCCTCTGCAAGCTTCATAAGTCCTCCACAGTGGTGAAAACGGCTTTCTCGATCTTACCTGGCACTCAAAGGCCTGCACGAGCTTCACAGGACCTCCACAGTGGAGAAAATTGCTTTGTGCAATCTTTCTTACCACAAAAACAGGCCGGCATGTGCTTCGCAGATCTTCCACAGTGGTGAAATCTGCTTTCTCGATCATTCCTGCCAGTTAAAAAGGTTTATCAGGACCTGCACAGTGGTGAAAAGTGTTTTGTTGAACATTCTTGGCACCTAAACAGGCCTCAACGAGCTACAGAGAATATCCTCAGTGGCGAAAACAGCTTTCTTCGTCCTTTCTGGCGAGCTTCACAAGACCTCCACAGTGGTGAAAAGTGCTTTCTCGATCTTTCCTGGCACTTAAACAGCCCTGCACCAGCTTCACAGGACCTCCACAGTGGTGAAAAGTGCTTTCTCGAACTTTCTTGACACCTAAACAGGCTTGCACGAGCTTCAGAGAACCTCCTCAGTGGTGAAACCTGCTTTCTCGATCATTCCTGCCAGTTAAACAGGCCGGCACGGGCCTAACAAGACCTCCACAGTGTTGAAAACGGCTTTCTCGATCATTCCTGGCACATACAAAGGCCTGCACGAGCTTCACAGGACCTCCACAGTGGAGAAAACTGCTGTGTGCGATCTTTCCTACCACTTAAACAGACCTGCACGAGCTTCACAGTCACTCCACAGTGTAGAAAACTGATTTGTAGATCTTTCCTGCCACTTAAACAGCCCTGCACCAGCTTCACAGGACCTCCATAATGGTGAAAACTGCTTTTTCGATCATTCCTGCCACTTAAACCGTCGGGCACGGGCTTAACAGGACTTGCACAGTGGTTAAAAGTGCTTTCTTCAACATTCTTGGCACATAAACAGGCCTGCACGTGCCTCAGAGAACCTCCTCAGTGGTGAAAACTGCTTTCTCGGTCTTTCCTGGCTCTTAAACAGGCCTTCACGAGCTTTACAAGAGCTGCACAGTAGTCAAAACGGCTTTCTCGATCTTTCCTAGCACATGAACAGGCCTGCACGAGCTTCACAAGATATCCACAGTGGTGAAATCGGCTTTCTCGATCTTTCGTGGCACTTAAACAGGCCTTCACGAGCTTCACAAGACTGACACACTGGTGAAAACTGGTTTCTCGATCATTCCTGCCACTTAAACATGCCAGCACGAGCTTAAGCGACCCTCCACAGTGGTGAAAACTGCTTTCTCGGTCTTTGCTGGCTGTTAAACAGGCCTCCACGACCTTCACAAGACCTCCACAATGGTGAAAACGGCCGTTCAATCTACAATGATAACCTCTTCCTTTCCTATTACTCCCTCGTTCAGAGTCAAACACGGAAAGCGAGCCAAGCAAAGAATTAGAGGTAGATGTTCCTTCCTCGTTTTCTCTCTTCCCTCCTCTGCACACACACACTCACACAGACACAGAACAACAACAAAGTGAAGAAGTACAGGTACGGCATGCACATGTATACTTATACACACACATAAACTTGTGTTTTGTTTCTCCACTGTACCCTACTCTCTCCTTTCCCAGAGCCCATACATGCACTTTCCCTTTTATTTCTGCCCAATGATATAGTACTGTCTTGTTTCCCCACAGATGCAGATATCTATGCTGCAGAAAGTACAAAAGCAACAAGTGACTTTATACTTGAACTAAGTAGACTAAGGTTTACTTGCTTTTGGTGTCAGTGCATTTCCTTGTGTGCATTATAATCCGTTTTGCCACAATACTGTCATTCAACAGCAAGGACAAGCTGAATGTACAATGCATAGATTATACTGCTATAAGCAGCATGACAACCATACCAATTCATGGATGAAAATCATACTATCTACTTGTGTGATGATCATACCCTTTTTGGTATGAAATTCATACCGTTTTGGTATGATATTCATACCGCTTTGGTATGATATTAATACCGTTTTTGGTATGAAATTCATACCATTTTTGGTATGAAATTCATACCGTTTTTGGTATGCTCAGTGTAAAAAGCGAAATCATACCTATTTTGGTATGAACTTCATACCATTGTTTTTGCTGTGTGAGGCTCTTGCAGGCTTGTTTAGGTGCCAAGAATGTTGAAGAAAGCACTTTTCACCACTGTGCAAGTCCTGTTAAGCCCGTGCCAGCTGGTTTAAGTGGCAGGAATGATCAAGAAAGCAGCTTTCTCCACTGTAAAGTTATTGTGAAGCTCGTGCAAGGCTGTTGAAGTGGCAGGAAAGAACGAGAAAGCAAGTTTCACCACTGTGGAGGTTCTCTGAAGCTCATGCAGGCCTGTTTAGGTGTCAAGAAAGTTTGAGAAAGCCCTTTTCACCACAGTGGAGGTGCTTTGAAGCTCGTGCAGGGCTGTTTAAGTGCCAGGAAAGATCGAGAAAGCTGTTTTCACCACTGTGGAGTTCTTGTGAAGCTCGTGAAGGCCTGTTTATGTGATAGGAAACATCGAGACAGCCGTTTTCAACATGTGAAGCTCGTGCCGGCCTATTTAAGTGGTAGGAAAGATCGCACAAAGCAATTTTCTCCACTGTGGATTGTCCTGTGAACCTGGTGCAAGACTGTTTAAGTGCTGGCGCAGGACTTATTAAGTGCCTGGAAAGATCTCCAAATCAGTTTTCTCCACTGTGGAGTGACTGTGAAGCTCGTGCAGGCCTTTTTATGTGCCAGGAATGATCGAGAAAGCCGTTTGCATCAGTGTCGAGGTCTTGTGAAGATCGTGAAGGCCTGTTTAAGGGCCAGGAAAGACCGAAAAAGCAATTTTCACCACTGAGGAAGTTCTCTGAGGCCCGTGCAGGCCAGTTTATGTGCCAACAAAGTTCGTGAAAGCACTTTTCACCACTGTGCAGTTCTTGATAGGCCCGTGCCGGCCAGTTTAACTGACAGGAATGATCGGGAAAGCAGGTTTCACCACTGTGGAAGACCTGCGAAGCTCGTGCAGGCCTGTTTAAGAGGTAGGAAAGATCGCACAAAGCAATTTTCTCCACTCTTGAGGTCCTGTGAAGCTCGTGCAGGCCTTTTTCAGTGGCAGGTAAAGTCCATACCCAGGCTGGCCTCAATCTACCCAGTGTGTATATACGAGGGGTAAGAATATCGTGCAAAGAATGTGGGTACAGTTATGGGACAGAAAGGACAAGGGTGCACTATGAGAGAGAAAGAACTGTACCTCTAATTCTTTATTTGGCTTTTGTTCTGTGATAGACCCTGGATGTAAAAGTGGTGAAGAAGAATGTAAGGAGCAAATATTCACTGTGGCAATACATCAGGCTGGCTTCTGTCTACCTTTGTGTGTACGTGTGTGGGGAGACAGCAATATCAAAGAGGAAGGAAGTGTACTATGAAACAGAAAGAATGTGGAATTGGAGTATGGGACAGAAAGAAGAACAAGGTTACAATAGGCGACAGAAAAATGAGGGTGCAGTACGAGACAAAAGGGAACTGTACCTTTAATTCTTCACTGGCTCTTGTTCTTCGATATAGACTCGACAGAAAAGTTGCGGGTACACTGTCAGACGGAAAGATAGGAGGTGTACTTATGTCTGTATGTATGTGTGTTAAAGTGTACTGTACCTGCTTTGCTCTTGTTCCGTGATACACAGTCTGAGTGCCGTAATGAGGAAGAATGACAGGATGAATTCATACGTCATAATTTGTAACAATATCCCAGGCTCACCTCATCTATATGTACGAGGAGGGAGATGACATCAGAAGTCCAGCACCATATGTACTGAAACAGAAATCAAAATCCACACCATCAAGAGCGTTTTTAAGAGCTTCATATACAGCATATGAGAATGTCACAGGGCTACAAGTGACTGTATACTATTCTGACATATTTCCCAGCTTTCTACGTACTAGCAAGATAAATTTTGCGAGAAACACTGCTCACCGTTGTCCTGTTCAGACCGAGTTCCGTGGCACACCTCCTTCCTTCACTCGCGCTTCATTTTCAAAAGTATCACACTTCTAGCGCGAGCGCGCTCAAGGTCAAAGTTCAAACAATTGCGCACGCGCACACGCACGAATAGGTGGAGCTGACTTGTTGAGGACTGTCTCACGCACTGACAGTGGTAGTAATCCATAACTTATGGTTCGGCCCAGACTTTTACCAATGCATGACAGAATGAGCAAATGATGACAGGAACTGAACATACAAAAAACAAAAACACTGCTGTCAACAACTAAATAGACTCAGTCCAATATCTCCATAACGACAGCAACTTCAGTCTTCCACAGACAACACCCAGGTTGTCTACCTTTGCCCATGTGGTCTTGTAAGGAGAAACAGTAAAGATGAATAAATAGATTAAAAATTAGACATGGTAGGAACCATAGGAATGGAACGGAAAAATGCAGTTTACACCCAACCAAATATCATTTCGATACTAAATCGCCTTAGCTTTTTCAAACCAATGAGTACAAAACTACTTCAAACAGGACAAACTAGGTATCAATCAACTCCACTCTACCTGTACATTCATAATATCAAATTGGTTTGTAAGTCTGGCACACTATGTGTTGGACTGGAACGGGAAATTGTAGTTTACACCCAACCAAATATCAACTCGATGGTCAATCGCCTTAGCTTTTCCAAACCTATGATACCAAAACTAATTCAAATAGGACAAACTAGGTATCAATCAACTCCACTCTACCTGTACATTCATAATATCAAATTGGTTTGTAACTCTGGAACACTGTGTGCTGGACTGGAACAGGAAATTGTAGTTTATACCCAACCGAATATCAACTCGATGGTCAATCGCCTTAGCTTTTTCAAACCTACGAGACCAAATCTACTTCAAATAGGACAAACTAGGTATCAATCAACTCCACTCTACCTGTACATTCATAATATCAAATTGTTGTGTAACTCTGGAACACTGTGTGCTGGACTGGAACGGGAAATTGTAGTTTACACCCAACCGAATATCAACTCGATGGTCAATCGCCTTAGCCTTTTCAAACCTACGAGACCAAATCTACTTCAAATAGGACAAACTAGGTATCAATCAACTCCACTCTACCTGTACATTCATAATATCAAATTGGTTTGTAACTCTGGAACACTGTGTGCTGAACTGGAACGGGAAATTGTAGTTTACACCCAACCGAATATCAACTCGATGGTCAATCGCCTTAGCTTTTTCAAACCTACGGGACCAAAACTACTTCAAATAGGACAAACTAGGTATCAATCAACTCCACTCTACCTGTACATTCATAATATCAAATTGGTTTGTAACTCTGGAACACTGTGTGCTGGACTGGAACGGGAAATTGTAGTTTACACCCAACCGAATATCAACTTGATGGTCAATCGCCTTAGCCTTTTCAAACCTACGAGACCAAATCTACTTCAAATAGGACAAACTAGGTATCAATCAACTCCACTCTACCTGTACATTCATAATATCAAATTGGTTTGTAACTCTGGCACACTGTGTGCTGAACTGGAACGGGAAATTGTAGTTTACACCCAACCGAATATCAACTCGATGGTCAATCGCCTTAGCTTTTTCAAACCTACGGGACCAAAACTACTTCAAATAGGACAAACTAGGTATCAATCAACTCCACTCTACCTGTACATTCATAATATCAAATTGGTTTGTAACTCTGGAACACTGTGTGCTGGACTGGAACGGGAAATTGTAGTTTACACCCAACCGAATATCAACTTGATGGTCAATCGCCTTAGCCTTTTCAAACGTACGAGACAAAAACTACTTCAAATAGGACAAACTAGGTATCAATCAACTCCACTCTGACTGTACATTCATATTAATATCAAATTGCATGGTTTGTAACTCTGGTACACCTGTGCTGGACTGGAATGGGAAAATCTATTTTACATACAGTTTCTAGGCTGACTTCAGTTGCTACTGTGACTATAGTGCCCATAAAAATGACAACCCTTGTGGGAGGATGGAAGCATGGGAACATTCATTGCATTTGCTAGTTTGTGACAAATTAACCATGCATGTTTAGCACAATTCCCATCCACCCCTAAGAAGGTACACAGATAAATCCAAATTTTCAACACAATGTCTCATCAGCTATTGACTTACCTGCATGAGAAATCTGTCTTGAGAGACGGGGATCACTGCTCCATGGCTAAGTTGCATCGAAATATGGATTCATGATCATGCATGCAGAATATAAAATTTCTTAAACGCATAAGGCCATACCAAATTGATCTTATGTTTCACGGATCCGGCCGGGTCTTTTTTTTGAAAATTGAAAAAAAAATGTAAAAATGCAATTAATATTCACACGTAATCCAGTACTCTCTAGCCTCGTTCCCAGGCCTTCGCGCATTCGTCGATAGCACTACAAATTATCGTGCAGCAAGCGACGAACGTGCGAAGGCCTGGGAACAAGGCTAAGTACTCACCACGTAGCAAGAATGGAGGATGGCGAGCAGTTTTGTGTTACTGAGTGGTATCTAATTAAATTCATGAGAAGTTCAGTCATTTTTATTTTGATTTTTTTGCCTGCCTACCGGGTCATGTTTCTGACCTAAGTAATCCGTGAAACATAAAATCAATTTGGTATGGCCTAAATAGATTTCACTTCCACCGACGCTTTTGACCTTTGACCTAATAACAGCGCTTGCAGCGGGGCATGAAGTTCACACGCAGCTTCGGTATGACGAACGTCTTCTCCCATCTGCGGTATAAACTACGCACCGCTGAAAGTATGAAAGTCATACTCGCTCAATTCATACCATAGGTATGAAATTCGTTGGGATGAAGGTCATACTCTTTTGGTATGAACTTCATACCCTTGTTTTTGCTGTGCAGAGCACCTCCTCAGTGGTGAAAACTGCTTTCTCGAACATTCTTGGTACCTAAACAGGCCTGAACGAGCTTCAGAGAATATCCTCAGTGGCGAAAACAGCTTTCTTCGTCCTTCTGGCTCTGAAACAGTTCTCCGCGAGCTTCACAAGACCTCCACAGTTGTGAAAACGGCTATCTCGATCTTTTCTATCACATAAACAGGCCTTCACGAGCTTCACAAGACCTGCACAGTGGTGAAAACAGCTTTCTTGATCTTTCCTAGCACATAGACAGGCCTTCACGAGCTTCACAAGACCTCCACAGTGCTTCACAAGATCTCCACAGTGGTGAAAATGTCTTTGTGTGATCTTTCGTATCACTTATACAGGCCTGCACGAGCTTCAGAGAACCTCCTCAGTGGTGAAACCTGCTTTCTTGTTCTTCCCTGCGACTTCAACAGGTCTGCACGTGTTTCACAATAACTTTACAGTGGGGAATGCTGCTTTCTTGATCATTCCTGCCACAGAAACTGGCCGGCACGGGAGTGGTGAAAACTGCTTTATCGAGCTTTCTTGTCGCCTTAAACTTGCCTTCGCAGGCTTCACCAAACCTCGACAGAGGAGTAAACTGCTTTCTCGATCATTCCTGCCACTTAAACCGACCGGTACGGGCTTAACAGGACTTGCACAGTGGTTAAAAGTGCTTTCTTCACCATTCTTGGCACCTAAACAGGCCTGCACGAGCCTCAGTGAACCTCCTCAGTGGTGAAAACTGCTTTCTCGATGATTCCTGCCAGTTAAACAGGCCGGCATGGCTTAAAAGGACCTGCACAGTGGTGAAAAGTGTTTTGTCGAACATTCTTGGTACCTAAACAGGCCTGAACGAGCTTCAGAGAATATCCTCAGTGGCGAAAACAGCTTTCTTCGTCCTTTCTGGCTCTAAAAACAGGACTCCGCGAGCTTCACAAGACCTCCACAGTTGTGAAAACGGCTTTCCCGATCTTTCCTGGCACTTAAACAGGCCTTCACGAGCTTCACAAGACCTCCACAGTGGTGAAAACGGCTTTCTCGATCTTTCCTGGCACTTAAACAGGCCTTCACGAGCTACACAAGACCTCCACAGTGGTGAAAACGGCTTTCTCCATCTTTCCTGGCACTTAAACAGCCCTGCACGAGCTTCAGAGAACCTCCTCAGTGGTGAAACCTGCTTTCCCGATCATTCCTGTCAGTTAAACTGGCTGGCACGGGCCTAACAAGACCTGCACAGTTGTGAAAAGTGCTTTCACGAACTTTCTTGGCACATAAACTGGCCTGGACGGGCCTCAGAGAAGTTCGTCAGTGGTGAAAATTGCTTTCTCGCTCTTTCCTGGCCCTTAAACAGACCTTCAAGAGCCTCAGAGAACCTCCACAGTTGTGAAAACGGCTTTCTCGATCATTCCTGACACATAAAATGGCCTGCACGAGCTTCACAGTCACTCCATAGTGGAGAAAACTGATTTGGAGATCTTTCCAGGCACTTAATAAGTCCTGCGCCAGCACTTAAACAGTCCTGCGCCAGCTTCACAGGACCTCCACAGTGGAGAAAATTGCTTTGTGCGATCTTTCCTACCACTGAAACAGGCCGGAACGAGCTTCACAGGTCTTCCACAGTGGTGAAACCTGCTTTTTCGATCATTCCTGCCAGTTAAAGAGGCCGGAATGGCTTAACAGGAGCTGCACAGTGGTGAAAAGTGTTTTTATCGAACATTCTTGGTACCTAAACAGGCCTGAACGAGCATCACAGAATATCCTCAGTGGCGAAAACAGCTTTCTTCGTCCTTTCTGGCTCTAAAGCAGGCCTCCGCGAGCTTCACAAGACCTCCTCAGAGGTGAAAACGGGTTTCTCGATCTCTCCTGGCACTTAAACAGCCCTGCGCGAGCTTCAAAGCACCTCCACAGTGGTGAAAAGTGCTTTCTCGAACTTTCTTGACACCTAAACAGGCCTGCACGAGCTTCAGAGAACCTCCACAGTGGTGAGACCTGCTTTCTCGTTCTTTACTGCCACTTCAACAGCCTTGCACGAGCTTCACAATACCTTTACAGTGGAGAAAGCTGCTTTCTTGAACATTCTTGCCACTTAAACCGGCCGGCACGGGCTTAACAGGACTTGCACAGTGGTGAAAAGTGCTTTCTTCAACATTCTTGGCACCTAAACAAGCTTGCACGAGCCTCAGAGCACCTCCTCAGTGGTGAAAACTACCTTCTCGATGATTCCTGCCAGTTAAACAGGCCGGCATGGCTTAAAAGCACCTGCACAGTGGTGAAAAGTGTTTTGTCGAACATTCTTGGTACCTAAACAGGCCTGAACGAGCTTCAGAGAATATCCTCAGTGGCGAAAACAGCTTTCTTCGTCCTTTCTGGCTCTAAAACAGGCCTCCGCGAGCTTCACAAGA
Organism: Agelas oroides; assembly: GCA_949130485.1. Lineage (NCBI taxonomy): Eukaryota > Metazoa > Porifera > Demospongiae > Agelasida > Agelasidae > Agelas > Agelas oroides. The sequence continues at coordinate 5,374,398 of OX422192.1, read as the reverse complement.
CCTCCACAGTTGTGAAAACGGGTATCTCGATCTTTCCTATCACATTAAGAGGCGTGTACGAGCTTCTCCACAGTGGTGAAAACGTCTTTCTCGATCTTTCCTGGCACTTAAACAGGCCTTCACGAGCTTCACAAGACTTCCACAGAGATGAAAACGGCTTTCTCCATCTTTCCTGGCACTTAAACAGCCCTGCACGAGCTTCAGAGAACCTCCTCAGTGGTGAAACCTGCTTTCTCGTTCTTTCCTGCCACTTCAACAGGCTTGCATGAGCTTCACAATACCTTTACAGTGGAGAAAGCTGTTTTCTTGATCATTCCTGCCACTTAAACCTGCCGGCATCGGCTTAACAGGACTTGCATAGTGGTGAAAAGTGCTTTCTTCAACATTCTTGGCACCTAAACAAGCCTGCACGAGCCTCAGAGAACCTCCTCAGTGGTGAAAACTGCTTTCTCGACCATTGCTGCCAGTTTAACTGGCCGGCATGGCTTAACAGGACCTGCACAGCGGTGAAAAGTATTTTGTCGAACATTCTTGGTACCTAAAGAGGCCTGAACGAGCTTCAGAGAATATCCTCAGTGGCGAAAACAGCTTTCTTCATCCTTTCTGGCTCTAAAACAGACCTCCGCGAGCTTCACAAGACCTCCACAGTTGTGAAAACGGCTGTCTCGATCTTTCCTATCACATAAACAGGCCTTCACGAGCTTCACAAGAACTCCACAGTGGTGAAAACAGCTTTCTCGATCTTTCCTGGCACTTAAACAGCCCTGCACGAGTTTCAGAGAACCTCCACAGTGGTGAAACCTGCTTTCTCGTTCTTTCCTTCTACTTCAACAGCCTTGCACGAGCTTCACAATACCTTTACAGTGGAGAAAGCTGCTTTCTTGAACATTCCTGCCACTTAAACCAGCCGGCACGGGCTTAACAGGAATTGCACAGTGGTGAAAAGTGCTTTCTTCAACATTCTTGGCACCTAAACAAGCCTGCAAGAGCCTCAGAGCACCTCCTCAGTGGTGAAAACTGCTTTCTCGAACATTCTTGGTGCCTAAACAGGCCTGAACGAGCTTCAGAGAATATCCTCAGTGGCGAAAACAGCTTTCTTCGTCCTTTCTGGCTCTAAAGCAGGCCTCCGCGAGCTTCACAAGACCTCCTCAGAGGTGAAAACGGGTTTCTCGATCTTTCCTGGCACTTAAACAGCCCTGCACGAGCTTCAAAGCACCTCCACAGTGGTGAAAAGTGCTTTCTTGAACTTTCTTGACACCTCAACAGGCCTGCACGAGCTTCAGAGAACCTCCACAGTGGTGAAACCTGCTTTCTCGTTCTTTCCTGCCACTTCAACTGGCGTGCACGAGTTTCACAATACCTTTACAGTGGAGAAAGCTGCTTTCTTGATCATTCCTGCCACTTAAACCAGCCGGTACGGGCTTAACAGGACTTGCACAGTGGTGAAAAGTGCTTTCTTCAACATTCTTGGCACCTAAACAAGCCTGCTCGAGCCTCAGAGAACCTCCTCAGTGGTGAAAGCTGCTTTCTCGATGATTCCTGCCAGTAAAACAGGCCGGCATGGCTTAAAAGGACCTGCACAGTGGTGAAAAGTGCTTTGACGAACATTCTTGGTACCTAAACAGGCCTGAACGAGCTTCAGAGAATATCCTCAGTGGCGAAAACAGCTTTCTTCGTCTTTTCTGGCTCTAAAACAGGCCTCCGCGAGCTTCACAAGACCTCCACAGTTGTGAAAACGGCTATCTCGATCTTTCCTATCACATTAAGAGGCCTGTACGAGCTTCACAAGACCTCCACAGTGGTGAAAACGGCTTTCTCGATCGTTCCTGGCTCTTAAACAGGCCTTCACGAGCTTCACCAGACCTCCACAGTGGTGAAAACGGCTTTCTCAATCTTTCCTGGCACTTAAACAGGCCTTCACGAGCTTCACAAGACCTCCACAGAGGTGAAAACGGCTTTCTCCATCTTTCCTGGTACTTAAACAGCCCTGCACGAGCTTCAGAGAACCTCCTCAGTGGTGAAGCCTGCTTTCTCGTTCTTTCCTGACACTTCAACAGGCTTGCACGAGCTTCACAATACCTTTACAGTGGAGAAAGCTGCTTGCTTGATCATTCCTGCCACTTAAACCTGCCGGCATGGGCTTAACAGGACTTGCATAGTGGTGAAAAGTGCTTTCTTCAACATTCTTGGCACCTAAACAAGCCTGCACGAGCCTCAGAGAACCTCCTCAGTGGTGAAAACTGCTTTCTCGACCATTGCTGCCAGTTAAACAGGCCGGCATGGCTTGACAGGACCTGCACAGTGGTGAAAAGTATTTTGTCGAACATTCTTGGTACCTAAAGAGGACTGAACGAGCGTCAGAGAATATCCTCAGTGGCGAAAACAGCTTTCTTCGTCCTTTTTGCCTGGCCTCCGCGAGCTTCACATGACCTCCACAGTTGTGAAAACGGCTGTCTCGATCTTTCCTATCACATAAACAGGCCTTCACGAGCTTCACAAGAACTCCACAGTGGTGAAAACAGCTTTTTCGATCTTTCCTGGCACTTAAACAGCCCTGCACGAGCTTCAAAGCACCTCCACTGTGGTGAAAAGGGCTTTCTCGAACTTTCTTGACACCTAAACAAGCCTGCACGAGCTTCAGAGAACTTCCACAGTGGTGAAACCTGCTATCTCGTTCTTTCCTGCCACTTCAACAGCCTTGCACGAGCTTCACAATACCTTCACAGTGGAGAAAGCTGCTTTCTTGATCATTCCTGCCACTTAAACCAGCCGGCACGGGCTTAACAGGACTTGCACAGTGGTGAAAAGTGCTTTCTACAACATTCTTGGCACCTAAACAAGCCTGCAAGAGCCTCAGAGCATCTCCTCAGTGGTGAAAACTGCTTTCTCGAACATTCTTGGTGCCAAAACAGGCCTGAACGAGCTTCAGAGAATATCCTAAGTGGTGAAAACAGCTTTCTTCGTCCTTTCTGGCTCTAAAACAGTTATCCGCGAGCTTCACAAGACCTCCACAGTGGTGAAAACGGCTTTCTCGATCTTTCCTGGCACTTAAACAGGCCTTCACGAGCTTCACAAGACCTCCACAGTTGTGAAAACGGCTTTCTCGATCATTCCTGGCACTTAAACAGGCCTACACGAGCTTCACAAGACCTCCACAGTGGTGAAAACGGCTTTCTCGATCTTTCCTGGCACTTAAACAGGCCTCCTCGAGCTTCACAAGACCACCACTGTGGTGAAAACGGCTATCTCGATCTTTCCTATCACATAAACAGGCCTTCACGAGCTTCACAAGACCTCCACAGTGGTGAAAACTGCTTTCTCGTTCTTTCCTGCCACTTAAACAGGCCTACACGAGCTTCATAATACCTTTACAGTGGAGAAAGCTGCTTTCTCGATCATTCCTGCCACTGAAACAGGCCGGCACGGGCTTAACAGGACCTGCACAGTGGTGAAAACTGCTTTATCGAGCATTCTTGTCGCCTTAAACTTGCCTTCGCAGGCTTCACCAAACCTCGACAGTGGAGTAAACTGCTTTCTCGATCATTCCTGCCACTTCAACCGACCAGTACGGGCTTACCAGGACTTGCACAGTGGTTAAAAGTGCTTTCTTCAACATTCTTGGCACCTAAACAGACCTGCACGAGCCTCAGTGAACCTCCTCAGTGGTGAAAACTGCTTTCTCGATGATTCCTGCCAGTTAAACAGGCCGGCATGACTTAAAAGGACCTGCACAGTGGTGAAAAGTGTTTTGTCGAACATTCTTGGTACCTAAACAGGCCTGAACGAGCCTCAGAGAATATCCTCAGTGGCGAAAACAGCTTTCTTCGTCCTTTCTGGCTCTAAAAACAGGCCTCCGCGAGCTTCACAAGACCTCCTCAGAGGTGAAAACGGGTTTCTCGATCTCTCCTGGCACTTAAACAGCCCTGCGCGAGCTTCAAAGCACCTCCACAGTGGTGAAAAGTGCTTTCTCGAACTTTCTTGACACCTAAACAGGCCTGCACGAGCTTCAGAGAACCTCCTCAGTGGTGAAACCTGCTTTCTCGTTCTTTCCTGCCACTTCAACAGGCTTGAACGAGCTTTACCATATCTTTACAGTGGAGAAAGCTGTTTTCTTGATCATTCCTGCCACTTAAACCGGCCGGCACGGGCTTAACAGGACTTGCACAGTGGTGAAAAGTGCTTTCTTCAACATTCTTGGCACCTAAACAAGCCTGCACGAACCTCCTCAGTGGTGAAAGCTGCTTTCTCGATGATTCCTGCCAGTTAAACAGGCCGACATGGCTTAAAAGGACCTGCACAGTGGTGAAAAGTGTTTTGTCGAAAATTCTTGGTACCTAAACAGGCCTGAACAAGCTTCAGAGAATATCCTCCGTAGCGAAAACAGCGTCCTTTCTGGCACTAAAAACAGGCCTCCGCGAGCTTCACAAGACCTCCACTGTTGTGAAAACGGCTATCTTGATCTTTCCTATCACATTAAGAGGCCTGTACGAGCTTCACCAGACCTGCACAGTGGTGAAAACAGCTTTCTCGATCTTTCCTGGCACTTAAAGAGGCCTTCACGAGCTTCACAAAACCTCCACAGTGGTAAAAACGGCTTTCTCGATCTCTCCTGGCACTTAAACAGGCCTTCATGAGCTTCACAAGACCTCCACAGAGGTGAAAACGGCTTTCTCCATCTTTCCTGGCACTTAAACAGCCCTGCACCAGCTTCACTGGACCTCCACAGTAGTGAGAAGTGCTTTCTCGAACATTCTTGACACATAAACAGGTTTGCACGAGCTTCAGAGAACCTCCTTAGTGGTGAAACCTGCTTTCTCGACCATTCCTGCCAGTTAAACAGGCCGACACGGGCCTAACAAAACCTCCGCAGTGGTGAAAACGGCTTTCTCGATCATTCCTGGCAAATAAAAAGGCCTGCACGAGTTTCACAGGACCTCCACAGTGGAGAAAACTGCTTTGTGCGATCTTTCCTACCACTTAAACAGGCCTGCACGAACTTCACAGTCACTCCACAGTGGAGAAAACTGATTTGTAGATCTTTCCTGCCACTTAAACAGTCCTGCACCAGCTTCACAGGACCTCCATAGTGATGAAAACAGCTTCTCGATCTTTCCTAGCACATTAACAGGCATGTACGAGCTTCACAAGACCTCCACCGTGGTGAAAACGGCTTTCGTGATCTTTGCTGGCACTTAAACAGCCCTGCACCAGCATCACAGGACCTCCCCATTGGTGAAAAGTACTTTCTGGAACTTTCTTGACACGTAAACAGGCCTGCACGAGCTTCAGAGAACCTCCTCCGTGGTGAAACCTGCTTTCTGAATCGTTCCTGCCTGTTAAACAGGCCGGCACGGGCCTAACAAGATAACCACAGTGGTGAAAACGCCTTTGTCGATCTTTCCTTGCACTTAAACAGACCTGCACCAGCTTCACAAGGCCTCCACTGTGGTGAAAACGGATTTGTAGATCTTTCCTGTCACTTAAACAGTCCTGCACCAGCTTCACAGGACCTCCACAGTGGTGAAAAGTGCTTTCTCGATCTTTCCTGCCAGTTAAACAGGCCGGCACGGGGCCTAACAAGATCCCTACAGTGGTGAAAACGGCTTTCTCGATCTTTCCTGGCACTTAAGCTGGCCTACACGAGCTTCACAAGACCCCCACAGTGGTGAAAACAGCTTTCTCGATCATTCCTAGCACATAAAAAGGCCTGCATGAGCTTCACAGGACCTCTACAGTGGGGAAAACTGCTTTGTGCGACTTTTCCTACCACTTAAACAAGCCTGCACGAGCTTCACAGTCCCTCTACAGTGGAGAAAACTGATTTGTAGATCTTTCCTGTCACTTAAACAGTACTGCACCAGCTTCACAGAACCTCCACAGTGGTTAAAAGTGCTTTCTCGATCTTTCTTGACACCTAAACTGGCCTGGACGAGCTTCAGCGAACCTCCTCAGTGGTGAAACCTGCTTTCTCGATCATTCCTGCCAGTTAAACAGGCCGGCACGGGCCTAACAAGACTCACACAGTGGTGAAAACGGCTTTCTCGATCATTCCTGGCACTTAAACAGGCCTTCACGAGCTTCACAAGACCTCCACAGTGGTGAAAACGGCTTTCGCGATCATTCCTGGCACTTAAACAGGTCTTCTCGAGCTTCACAAGATCACCACAGAGGTGTAAACGGCTTTCTCGATCTTTCCTGGCATATAAAGAGACCTGCACGAGCTTCTCAAGACCTCCACAGTGGTGAAAACGGCTTTCGCCATCTTTCCTGGCACTTAAACAGCCCTGCACCAGCTTCACAGGATCTCCACAGTGGTGAAAAGTGCTTTCTCGAACACTCTTGGCACCTAAATAGGCCTGCACGAGCTTCAGAGAACCTCCTCAGTGGTGAAACCTGTTTTCTCGATCATTCCTGCCAGTTAAACAAGCCGGCACGGGCCTATCAAGACCCCCACAGTGGTGAAAACGGCTTTCTCGATTTTTCCTGGCACTTAAGCAGGCATACACAAGCTTCATAAGACCTCCACAGTGGTGAAAACGGCTTTCGCCATCTTTCCTTGTACTTAAACAGCCCTGCACCAGCTTCAAAGGACCACCACAGTGGTTAAAAGTGCTATCTCACTCTTTCCTGCCCCTTAAACAGGCCTGCACGAGTTTCACAGTAACTCCACAGTGGTGAAAATGGCTTTCTCGATCATTCCTGGCACTTGAGCAGGCATACACGAGCTTCACAAGGCCTCCACAGCAGTGAAAGCAGCTTTCTCGATCATTCCTGGCACTTAAACAGGTCTTCACGCGCTTCACAAGACCTCCACAGAGGTGAAAACGGCTTTCTCGATCTTTCCTGGCACTTAAACAGACCTGCACGAGCTTCACAAGACCTACACTGTGGTGAAAACTGCTTTCGCCATCTTTCCTGGCACTTAAACAGCCTTGCACCGGCTTCACAGGTCCTCCACAGTGGTGAAAAGTGCTTTCTCGAACATTCTTGACACCTAAATAGGCCTGCACGAGCTTCACACTAAGCCCACAGTAGTAAAAAGTGATTCCTCGATCCTTCCTGCCAGTTAAACAAGCCGGCACGGACTTAACAAGACCTCCACAGTGGTTAAAACGGCTTTCTCGATCATTTCTGGCACTTAAACATGCCTCCACGAGCTTCACAAGACCCCCAAAGAGGTGAAAACGGCTTTCTCGATCTTTCCTTGCACTCAAACAGACCTGCAAGGGCTTCACAAGACCTCCACTGTGGTGAAAACGGCTTTCGCCATCTTTCCTGGCACTTAAACAGCCCTGCACCAGCTTCACAGGACCTCCACAGTGCTGAAAAGTGCTTTCTCGAACACTCTTGACACCTAAATAGGCCTGCACGAGCTTCAGCGAACCTCCTTAATGGCGAAACCTGCTTTCACGATCATTCCTGCCAGTTAAACAGGCCGGTACGGGCCTAACAAGACCCCCACAGTGGTGAAATCGGCTTTCGCGATCTTTCCTGGCACTTAAGCAGGCATACACAAGCTTCATAAGACCTCCACAGTGGTGAAAACGGCTTTCGCCAACTTTCGTTGCACTTAAGCAGCCCTGCACCAGCTTCAAAGGACCTCCACAGTGGTGAAAAGTGCTTTCTCGAACATTCTTGACATCTAAGTAGGCCTGCACAAGGTTCAGAGAACCACCTCTGCAGTGAAACCTGCTTTCTCGATCATTCCTGCTCGTTAAACAGGCCGGCATGGGGCTAACAAGACCTCCTCAGTGGTGAAACCTGCTTTCACGATCATTCCTGCCAGTTAAACAGGCGGGCACGGGCCTAACAAGACCCCCACAGTGGTGAAAACGGCTCTCTCGATCTTTCCAGGCACTTAAGCAGGCATACACGAGCTTCATAAGACCTCCACAGTGGTGAAAACGGTTTTTCGCCATCTTTCCTGGCACTTAAACAGCCCTGCACCAGTTTCAAAGGACCCCCACTGTGCTTAAAAGTGCTTTCTCACTCTTTCCTGTCACTTAAACAGGCCGGTACGAGCTTCACAGTAACTCCAAAGGGGTAAAAAGTGCTTTCTCGATCTTTCGTACCAGTTAAACAGGCCGGCACGGGCTTAACAAGATCACCACAGTGGTGAAAACGGCTTTCTCGATCTTTCCTGACACTTAAACAGCCTTGCACCAGCTTCACAGGACTTCCACAGTGGTGAAAAGTGCTTTCACGAACTTTCTTCACACCTAAACAGGCCTGCACGAGCTTCAGAGAACCTCCTAAGAGGTGAAACCTGCTTTCTCGATCATTCCTGCCAGTTAAACAGGCCGGTACGGGCCTAACAAGACCTCAACAGTGGTGAAAACGGATTTCGCCATCGTTCCTGGCACTGAAACAGCCCTGCACCAGCTTCACAGGACCGCCACAGTGGTGGAAAGTGCATTGTGCGATTTTTCCTACCACTTAAAAAGGCCTGCACGAGCTTCACAGTCCCTCCTCAGTGGAGAAAACTGATTTGTAGATCTTTCCTGTCACTTAAACAGTCCTGCACCAACTTCACAGGACCTCCACAGTGGTGAAAAGTACTTTCTCGATCATTCCTGCCAGTTAAACAAGCCGGCACGGGCCTGACAATACCCCCACAGTGGTGAAAACGGAGTTCTCGATCTTTCCTGGCACTTAAGCAGGCATACACGAGATTCACAAGACCTCCTCAGTGGTGAAACCTGCTTTCTCGATCATTCCTGGAATCTAAGCAGGCCTACACGACCTCCACTGCGGTGTAAACGGCTTTCGCGATCTTTCCTGGCACTTAAATAGCCCTGCCCCAGCTTCACAGGACCTCCACAATGGTTAAAAGTGCTTTGTGCGATTTTTCCTACCACTTAAACAGGCCTGCACGAGCTTCACAGTCCCTCCACAGTGGAGAAAACTGATTTGTACATCTTTCCTGTCACTTAAACAGTCCTGCACCAGCTTCACAGGACCTCCACAGTGGTGAAAAGTACTTTCTCGACCTTTCCTGCCAATTAAACAGGCCGGCACGGGCCTAACAGGACTCCCACAGAGGGGAAAACGGCTTTTTCGATCATTCCTAGCACATAAACAGGCCTTCACCAACTTCACAAGACCTCCACAGAGGTGAAAACGGCTTTTGCGATCTTTCCTGGCACTTAAACAGCCTTGCACCAGCTTCACAGGACCTCCACAGTGGTGAAAAGTGTTTTCTCGAACACTCTTGATACCTAAATAGGCCTGCACGAGCTTCAGAGAACCTCTTCAGTGGTGAAACCTGCTTTCTCGATCATTCCTGCGAGTTAAACAGGCCGGCACGGGCCTGACAATATCACCACAGTGGTGAAATCGGCTTTCTCGATCTTTCCTGGCACTTAAGCAGGCATACACGAGCTTCACAAGACATCCACAGTGGGGAAAACGGCTTTCGCCATCTTTCCTGGCACTTAAACAGCCCTGCACCAGTTTTAAAGTACCTCCACAGTGGTTAAAAGTGCTTTCTCACTCTTTCCTGCCACTTAAACAGGCCTGCACGAGCTTCACAGTAGCTCCACATTGGTAAAAAGTGCGTTCTCGATCTTTCGTACCAGTTAAACAGACCGGTGTCATAGGATATTTGGCATCCCCGGTTTTTTGTATCCCCGTACATAATATCCTAGGATATTACGTACCCCCGCACGAAATATCCTCAGGATATACGGTACCCCCAAATGTATCCCCTAGGAAATTTTGTATCCCGTTGCGGTACGGACTAAATTGAACAAACGAAGAAGCTAGCCAATGAGAGTGAGCTTGCTGTGCCGTTTTTGAATCTTGACACCTTCGGTAGAAGTTTCTGGAAAGATGCCATCAGTATTTAAGGAGCTGTGTCGCATTGAAAAAGCCCAGGAGCATCAAAAGAAACACTATGATGCAAAACACAACACAAACACAAAACTGAAAGTCGGGGACAAGGTGCTTGTGAAAGACATGAAGAATGAGGGGAGGAAAGGTGGCAAGCTGGACCAGCTGTTTCCTGGGGGGCCGTACACAATCGTTGAAGACTTGCGCTACCGGTTGAAGGATGGGAAAGGAGATCTGAAGAAGACAGCAATCAACTGGCATAGACTGAAGCTTTGGCTAGACCCAGATGGGGGTAGACTGAAGCCACAAAAGGTATGTATGCATGTATGTATGTATGTATGTACGTACACATGTGTTTGTCCAGGTTAGTGTATTGACATGTATTGTACGTCTTTGTTGGATGCAGGACACAACTGATCACACCAAGCCTTCAGTTAATAACAGCAGAAAGCCAGGAAAGAGAACTGGTGGGTCAGGAAATCCACTTCCTCCAAAAAAAAAGAGCAAAGGTTGGTTTTGATGCATGTATACATGTCGTGTTGGTAATGTATGTTAGTTGCCAAAGAAGTATTCTCTCTGACTTGTACGACCTGCAACTTTTCACACACAGACCTCTGAGCAACCTTGGGTGGCAGAGTTGAACCTCACAATGAGAGATAAAGCTGTCCTAGAAAGTCCTAATGGCATGCTGACAGACAAGCACATGGATGCAGCGAGTAAACTTCTATCTGCTCAGTTCCCACACATGCAAGGCCTTCAGTCATCTTTGAGGTACCAAACAGCTGGTGGACTCACTCCTATTACCTTTTCTGGTGGCTTTGTGCCTGAAGGTTTGTCACAAACTGTAATTGAGTACATATAACTAGTCAATCGTACACGATAATTATGCTCTAAATATTACTGTCTAAGTCTACATAGCTACTGCTCACATACATGGCTAACTATACACCAGTTTGACTTCTTCAGCTTTGCAGATACTGTTTGTGAGTGAACGACATCACTGGATTCTGTCCAGCTTCCATGAGAATGACGTTAGCATATACGACAGTCTCTCCTCACTTCCCCTCACCACATCTGTGGAGCAGCAACTACTCCAGGTTTATGGGGCAACAATGCCACATGGAAGCAATGGCCTCCTCATATCGTCAGTGCCAGTCCAGCAACAGCGTGATTGTGGCCTGTTCGTGATTGCAACTGCACTTCACATCGCTGCTGGAAACGACATTGAGGAGGTTTCAATCGACCAGACAAAGATGCGAAGCCACCTCGTGAAGTGTTTCCAGATGAAAGTCCTCTCTCCTTTTCCACAGACAAAAAAGAAAGTCGAGCGAAGTATGCTTGCAAACATTCTCATTCCTGTGTACTGCCACTGCGGTAGACCAGACTCTCTAGATGAGATGATTCAATGTGATGGTGTTGATACATGGTTTCATTTTCAGTGTGCACACATTAAAAGAGCAGATAGTGATTGGTTTTGTTCTACTTGTGCTAAGTAGACATGCTGTTATTGTACTTGTACTGTTAATACACTTGTAAGTAGATATGCACTTAAGCTTGTTTTTCACATTCTTCAGTCTTTAAACGTGGTAATCAACAATGCCACATGGAAACAGTGTAACATTCAATATGGTAATCATTAACATAGAAGGGGTACAAAAAATACTAGGACATTTTACATGGGGATACATAATATACTGAGTGTGAGGGGGATACCAAATATCCTAGGGGGATGCAGTATATCCTAGGATATTTTGCATGGGGATACAATATTTCGGGGGATACAAAATATCCTGTGACACCGGCACGGGCCTAACAAGACCTCCACTGTGGTGAAAACGGCTTTCTCGATCTTTCCTGGCACTTAAACAGCCCTGCACCAGCTTCACAGGACCTCCACAGTGGTAAAAAGTGCTTTCTCGAACTTTCTTGACGCCTAAAGTGGCCTGCACGAGCTTCAGAGAACCTCCTCAGTGGTGAAACCTGCTTTCTTGATCATTCCTGCCAGTTAAACAGGCCGGGACGGGCCTAACAAGATCCCCACAGTGGTGAAAACGGCTCTCTATATCATTCCTGGCATTTAAGCAGGCCTAAACGACCTCCACTGCGGTGTGAACGGCTTTCGCGATCTTTCCTGGCACTTAAACAGCCCTGCATCAGCTTCACAGGACTTCCACAATTGTGTAAAGTGCTTTGTGCGATTTTTCCTACCACTTAAGCAGGCCTGCACGAGCTTCACAGTCCCTCCACAGTGGAGAAAACTGATATGTAGATCTTTCCTGTCACTTAAACAGTCCTGCACCAGCTTCACAGGACCTCCACAGTGGTGAAAAGTACTTTCTCACTCTTTACTGCCACTTAAACAGGCTTGTACGAGCTTCACAGTAACTCCACAGTGGTAAAAAGTGCTTTCTCGATCTTTCGTGCCAGTTAAACTGGCCGGCACGGGCCTAACAAGACCTCCACTGTGGTGAAAACGGCTTTCTCGATCATTCCTGGCACTTAAACAGGCCTTCACGAGCTTCACAAGACCTCCACAGAGGTGAAAACGGCTTTCTCGATCTTTCCTGGCATTTAAACAGCCCTGCACCAGCTTCACAGGTCCTCCACAGTGGTGAAAAGTGCTTTCTCGAACAATCTTGACACCTAAATAGGCATGCACGAGCTTCAGAGAACCTCCTCAGTGGTGAAACCTGCTTTCTTGATCATTCCTACCAGTTAAACAGGCCGGCACAGGCCTAACAAGACCTCCACAGTTGTGAAAACGGCTGTCTCGATGTTTCCTATCACATGAACAGGCCTTGACGAGCTTCACACGACCTCCACTGCGGTGAAAACGGCTTTCGCAACCTTTCCTGGCACTTAAACAGCCCTGCACCAGCTTCAAAAGACCTCCACAGTGGTTAAAATTGCTTTCTCACTCTTTCCTGCAACATAAACAGGCCTGTACGAGCTTCACAGTAACTCCACAGTGGTAAAAACTGCTTTCTCGATCTTTCGTGCCAGTTAAACAGGTCGGCACGGGCCTAACAAGACCTCCACTGTGGTGAAAACGGCTTTCTCGATCATTCCTGGCACTTAAACAGGCCTTCACGAGCTTCACAAGACCTTCACAGAGGTAAAAACGGCTTTCTCGATCTTCCCTGGCACTTAAACAGACCTGCACATGCTTCACAAGACCTCCACTGTGGTGAAAACTGCTTTCGCGATCTTTCCTGGCTTTTAAACAGCCCTGCACCAGCATCACAAGACCACCACTGTGGTGAAAACTGCTTTCGCGATCTTTCCTGGCACTTAAAGAGCCCTGCACCAGCTTCACAGGTCCACCACAGTGGTGAAAAGTGCTTTCTCGAATATTCTTGACACCTAAATAGGCCTGCACGAGCTTCAGAGAACCTCCTCAGTGGTGAAACCTGCATTCTCGATCATTCCTGCCAGTTAAACAGGCCGGCACGGGCCTAACAAGACCCCCACAGTGGTGAAAACGGCTTTTTCGATCTTTCCTGGCACCTACGCAGGCATACACGAGCTTCACAAGACCTCCACAGTGGTGAAAACGGATTTCGTCATCTTTCCTGGCACTTAAACAGCCCTGCACCAGCTTCACAGGACTTCAACAGTGGTGAAAAGTGCTTTCTAGAACTTTCTTGACACCTAAACAGGCTTGCACGAGCTTCAGAGAACCTCCTCAGAGGTGAAACCTGCTTTCTCGATCGTTCCTGCCAGTTAAACAGTCGCCTAACAAGAACCCCACAGTGTTGAAAACGGCTTTCTCGATCATTCTTGGCATTTAAGCAGGCCTACACGACCTCCACTGCGGCGAAGACGGCTTTTACGATCTTTCCTGGCACTTAAACAGCCATGCACCAGCTTCACAGGACCGCCACAGTGGTGGAAAGTGCTTTGTGCAATTTTTCCTACCACTTAAAAAGGCTTGCACGAGCTTCACAGTCCCTCCACAGTTGAGAAAACTGATTTGTAGATCTTTCCTGTCACTTAAACAGTCCTGCACCAGCTTCACAGGACCTCCACAGTGGTGAAAAGTACTTTCTCGATCATTCCTGCCAGGTAAACAGGCCGGCACAGGCCTGACAAGACCCCCACAGTGGTGAAAACGGAGTTCTCGATCTTTCCTGGCACTTAAGCAGGCATACACGAGCTTCACAAGACCTCCACAGTGGTGAAAACGTCTTTCGCCATCTTTCCTGGCATTTAAACAGCCCTGCACCAGCTTCACAGGACCTCCACAGTGGTGAAAAGTGCTTTCTCGAACACTCTTCACTGCAAAAACAAGTTGGTTGTTTTAACCACAGAGTGGTTACCATGGTTGCAGACAAGCTGGAGAGACAGTGGTTATGAGAAGTTTGCGTTGATATGGAAGTCTAATTGTATAAGGCAACCCAAGATGCAGCAGCCCAATTTAGCATACAACCACAATACACTGACAACCCTCAGAACATCTGTGAGGGAATCACCTGCTTGCATTAAGAGCATGAAAGGTCGTTGCTACAACTTTGAAGTGCATTTGTTGTGACTCATTCACAGATGTTCTGAAGGTTGTTAGTGTATTGTGGTTGTAAGAGGAACTGGGCTGCTGCATCTTGGGTTGCCTTATGCAATTAGACTTCCATATCAAAGCAAACCTCTCATAACCACTGTCTCTCCAGCTTGTCTGCAACCAGGGTAACCACTCTGTGGTTAAAACAACCAACTTGTTTTTGCAGTGTTGATACCTAAATAGGCCTGCACGAGCTTCAGAGAACCTCTTCAGTGGTGAAACCTGCTTTCTCGATCATTCCTGCCAGTTAAACAGGCCGGCACGGGCATGACAAGAACCCCACAGTGGTGAAAACAGCTTTCTCGATCTTTCCTGGCACTTAAGCAGGCATACACGAGCTTCACAAGACATCCACAGTGGGGAAAACGGCTTTCGCCATCTTTCCTGGCACTTAAACAGCCCTGCACCAGTTTCAAAGTACCTCCACAGTGGTTGAAAGTGCTTTCTCACTCTTTCCTGCCACTTAAACAGGCCTGCATGAGCTTCACAGTAGCTCCACAGAGGTAAAAAGTGCTTTCTCGATCATTTGTACCAGTTAAACAGGCCGGCACGGGCCTAACAAAACCTCCACTGTGGTGAAAACGGTTTTGTCGATCTTTCCTGGCACTTAAACAGCCCTGCACCAGCTTCAGAGGACCCCCACAGGGGTGAAAAGAGCTTTCTCAATGTTTCCTGCCACTTAAACAGACCTGCACGAGCTTCAAAGTAAACCTACACAGGTAAAAAGTGATTTCTCGATCCTTCGTGCCTGTTAAACAGGCAGGCACGGACTTAACAAGACCTCCACATTGGTGAAAACGGCTTTCTCGATCTTTCCTGGCACTTAAACGGACCTGCACGACCTTCACAAGACCTCCACTGCGGTGAAAACGGTTTTCGCGATCTTTCCTGACACTTAAATAGCCCTGCACCAGCTTCACAGGACTTCCACAGTGGTGAAAAGTGCCTTCTCGAACTTTCTTCACACCTAAACAGGCCTGCACGAGCTTCAGAGAACCTCCTCAGAGGTGAAACCAGCTTTCTCGATCATTTCTGCCAGTTACACAGGCCGGAACGGGTCTAATAAGACATTTACAGAGGTGAAAACGGCTTTCTTGATCATTCCTGGCACTTAAACAGGCCGTCACGAGCTACACAAGACCTCAACAATGGTGAAAACGGCTTTGTCGATCATTCCTGGCACTTAAACAGACCTGCACGAGCTTCACAAGACCTCCACTGTGTTGAAAACGGCTTTCTCGATCTTTCCTGGCACTTAAACAGCCCTGCACCAGCTTCACAGGACCTCCACAGTGGTGTAAAGTACTTTCTCGATCATTCCTGCCAGCTAAACAGGCCTGCACGGGCCTGACAATACCCCCACAGTGGTGAAAACGGAGTTCTCGACCTTTCCTGGCACTTATGCAGGCATACACGAGCTTCACAGGACCTCCACAGTGGTGAAAAGTACTTTCTCGATCATTCCTGCCAGCTAAACAGGCCTGTACGGGCCTGACAATACCCCCACAGTGGTGAAAACGGAGTTCTCGACCTTTCCTGGCACTTATGCAGGCATACACGAGCTTCACAAGACCTCCACAGTGGTGAAAACGGCTTTCGCCATCTTTCCTGGCACTTAAACCGACCTGCACGTGCTTCACAAGACCTCCACTGTGGTGAAAACTGCTTTCGCGATCTTTCCTGGCCTTCAAACAGCCCTGCATCAGCTTTACAGGTCCTCCACAGTGGTGAAAAGTGCTTTCTCGAACATTCTTGACACCTAAATAGGCCTGCACGAGCTTCAGAGAACCTCCTCAGTGGTGAAACCTGCTTTCTCGATCATTCCTGCCAGTTAAACAGGCCGGCACGGGCCTAACAAGATCCCCACAGTGGTGAAAACGGCTTTCTCGATCACTCCTGGCATTTAGGCAGGCCTACACGACCTCCACTGCGGTGAAAATGGCTTTCGCGATCTTTGCTGGCACTTAAACAGCCCTGCACCAGCTTCACAGGTCCACCACAGTGGTGAAAAGTGATTTCTATAACTTTCATGGCACCTAAACAGGCCTGCACGAGCTTCAGAGAACCTCCTCAGAGGTTAAACCTGCGTTCTCGATCGTTCACGCCAGTTAAACAGGCCTGCACAGGCCTAACATGATCCCCACAATGGTGAAAACGGCTTTCTCAATCATTCTTGGCATTTAAGCAGGCCTACACGACCTCCACTGCGACGAAAACGGCTTTCACGATCTTTCCTGGCACTTAAACAGCCGTGCACCAGCTTCACAGGACCGCCACAGTGGTGGAAAGTGCTTTGTGCGATTTTGCCTACCACTTAAAAAGGCCTGCACGAGCTTCACAGTCCCTCCACAGTGGAGAAAACTGATTTGTAGATCTTTCCTGTCACTTAAACAGTCCTGCACCAGCTTCACAGGACCTCCACAGTGGTGAAAAGTGCTTTCTCGATCTTTCGTGCCAGTTAAACAGGCCAGCACGGGCCTAACAAGACCTCCACGGTGGTGAAAACGTCTTTCTCGATCATTCCTGGCACTTAAACTGGCTTTCACGAGCTTCACAAGACTTCCACAGAGGTGAAAACGGCTTTCTCGATCTTTCCTGGCACTTAAACAGACCTGCACGAGCTTCACAAGACCTACACTGTGGTGAAAACTGCTTTCGCGATCTTTCCTGGCATTTAAACAGCCCTGCACCAGCTTCACAGGTCCTCCACAGTGGTGAAAAGTGCTTTCTCGAACATTCTTGACACCTAAATAGGCCTGCACGAGCTTCAGAGAACCTCCTCAGTGGTGAAACCTGCTTTCTCGATCATTCCTGCCAGTTAAACAGGCCGGCACGGGCCTGACAACATCCCCACAGTGGTGAAAACGGCTTTCTCGATCTTTCCTGGCACTTAAGCAGGCATACACGAGCTTCACAAGACATCCACAGTGGGGAAAACGGATTTCGCCATCTTTCCTGGCACTTAAACAGCCTTGCACCAGTTTCAAAGTACCTCCACAGTGGTTAAAAGTGCTTTCTCACTCTTTCCTGCCACTTAAACAGGCCTGCACGAGCTTCACAGTAGCTCCACAGTGGTAAAAAGTGCTTTCTCGATCTTTCGTACCAGTTAAACAGGCCGGCACGGGCCTAACAAGACCTCCACTGTGGTGTAAACGGCTTTCTCGATCTTTCCTGGCACTTAAACAGCCCTGCACCATCTTCAGAGGACCTCCACAGAGGTGAAAAAAGCTTTCTCAATGTTTCCTGCCACTTAAACAGACCTGCACGAGCTTCAAAGTAACCCTACAGAGGTAAAAAGTGATTTCTCGATCCTTCGTGCCAGTTAAACAGGCAGGCACGGACTTAACAAGACTTCCACAGTGGTGAAAACGGCTTTCTGGATCTTTCCTGGCACTTAAACAGGCCTTCACGAGCTTCTCAAAACCTCCACCGAGGAGAAAACGTCTTTCTCGATCTTTCCTGGCACTTAAACAGACCTGAACTAGCTTCACAAGACTTCCACTGTGGTGAAAACTGCTTTCGCGGTCTTTCCTGGCACTTAAACATCCCTGCACCAGCTTCACAGGACCTCCACAGTAGCTTTCCCGAACATTCTTGGCACCTAAATAGGCCTGCACGAGCTTCAGAGAACCTCCTCAGTGGTGATACCTGCTTTCTCGATTATTCCTGCAAGGTAAACAGGCCGGCACAGGCCTAACAAGACCCCCACAGTGGTGAAAACGGCTTTGTTGATCATTCCTGGCACTTAAATAGGCCTTCACGAGCCTCACAAGAATTCCACAGGGGTGAAAACGGCTTTCGCGATCTTTCCTGGCACTTAAACAGACCTGCACGAGCTTCACAAGACCTCCACTGTGGTAAAAACTAATTTGTAGATCTTTCCTGCCACTTAAACAGTCCTGCACCAGCTTCACAGGACCTCCACAGTGGTGAAAAGTACTTCCTCGATCTTTCCTGCCAGTTAAACAGACCGGCACGGGCCTAACAGGACCCCCACAGTGGGGAAAACAGCTTTTTCGATCTTACCTGGCACTTAAGCAGGCATACACGAGCTTCATAAGACCTCCACAGTGGTGAAAACGGCTTTCGCCATCTTTCCTGGCACTTAAACAGCCCTGCACCAGATTCAAAGGTCTTCCACAGCGGTTAAAAGTGCTTTCTCACTCTTTCCTGCCACTTAAACAGGCCAGTACGAGCTTCACAGTAACTCCACAGTGGTAAAAAGTGCTTTCTCGATCTTTCGTGCAAGTTAAACAGGCCGGCACGGGCCTAACAAGACCTCCACTGTGGTGAAAACGGCTTTCTCGATCATTCCTGGCACTTAAATAGCCCTGCACCAGCTTCACGGGACCTCCACAATGGTGAAAAGTGCTTTGTGTGATTTTTCCTACCACTTAAACAGGCCTGCACGAGCTTCACAGTCCCTCCACAGTGGAGAAAACTGATTTGTAGATCTTTCCTGTCACTTAAACAGTCCTGCACCAGCTTCACAAGACCTCCACAATGGTGAAAAGTATATTCTCGATCTTTCCTGCCAGTTAAACAGACCGTAACGGGCCTAACAGGACACCAAAGTGGGGAAAACGGGTTTTTCGATCATTCCAGGCACTTAAGCAGGCATACCCGAGCTTTCATAAGACCTCCACAGTGGTGAAAACGGCTTTCGCCATCTTTCCTGGGACTGAAACAGCCTTGCACAAGCTTCAAAGTACCTCCACAGTGGTTAAAAGTGCTTTCTCACTCTTTCCTGCCACTTAAACAGGACTGTACGAGCTTCACAGCCCCTCCACAGTGGAGAAAACTGATTTGTAGATCTTTCCAGTCGCTTAAACAGTCCTTCACCAGCTTCACAGGACCTCCACCGTGGTGAAAAGTACTTTCTCGATCTTTCCTGTCAGGTAAACAGGCCGACACGGGCCTAACAGGACCCCCACAGTGTGGAAAACGGCTTTCTCGATCTTTCCTGGCACTTAAACAGCCCTGCACCAGCTTCACAGGTCCTGCACAGTGGTGAAAAGTGTTTTCTCGAATATTCTTGGCACCTAAATAGGCCAGCACGAGCTTCAGAGAACCTCGTTATAAGTGAAACCTGCTTTCTCAAACATTCCTGCCAGTTAAACAGACCGGAACGGGCCTAACAAGAACCCCACAGTGGTGAAAACGGCTTTTTCGATCTTTCCTGTCACTTGAACAGGCCTACACGAGCTTCACAAGACCTCCACAGAGGTGAAAACGGCTTTCTCGATCTTTCCTGGTACTTAAACAGACCTGCACGACCTTCAGAAGACCTCCACTGCGGTGAAAACGGCTTTCGCGATCTTTCCTGACACTTAAACAGCCCTGCACCAGCTTCACAGGACTTCCACAGTGGTGAAAAGTGGCTTCTCGAACTTTCTTGACACCTAAACAGGCCGGCACGAGCCTCAGAGAACCTCCTCAGAGGTGAAACCAGCTTTCTCGATCATTCCTGCCAGTTACACAGGCCGGCACGGGTCTAACAAGACATCCACAGTGGTGAAAACGGCTTTCTTGATCATTCCTGTCACTTAAACAGGCCTTCACGAGCTTCACAAGACATCCACAGAGGCGAAAAAGTCTTTCTCGATCTTTCCTGGCACTTAAACGGACCTGCACGAGCTTCACAAGACCTCTACTGTGGTGGAAACTGCTTTTGCGATCTTTCCTGGCACATAAACAGCCCTGCACCAGCTTTACAGGTCCTCCACAGTAGTGAAAAGTGCTTTTTTGAACATTCTTCACGCCTAAATAGGCCTGCACGAGCTTCAGAGAACCTCCTCAGTGGTGAAACCTGTTTCCTTGATCATTCCTGCCAGTTAAACAGGCCGGAACGGGCCTAACAAGACCCCCACAGTGGTGAAAACAGCTTTCGCGATCTTTCCTGGCATTTAAACAGACCTGCACGAGCTTCACAAGATCTCCACTGTGGTGCAAACCGCTTTCGCGATCTTTCCTGGCACTTAAACAGCCCTGCACCAGCTTCACAGCACCTCCACAGTGGTGAAAAGTGCATTGTCGAACATTCTTGACACCTAAATAGGCCTGCACGAGCTTCAGAGAACCTCCTCAGTGGTGAAACCTGCTTTCACGATCATTCCTGCCAGTTAAACAGGCCGGAACGGGCCTAACAAGACCCCTACAGTGGAGAAAACGGGCTTTCGCCATTTTTCCTGGCAATTAAACATCCCTGCACCAGCTTCAAAGGACCACCACAGTGGTTAAAAGTGCTTTCTCACTCTTTCCTACCACTTAAACAGGTCTGCATGAGCTTCACAATAACTCCACAGTGGTAAAAAGTGCTTTCTCGATCTTTCGTGCCAGTTAAACAGGCCTGCACGGGCCTAACAAGACCTCCACTGTGGTGGAAACTGCTTTCGCGATCTTTCCTGGCATTTAAACAGCCCTGCACCGGCTTCACAGGTCTTCCACAGTGGTGAAAAGTGCTTTCTCGAACAATCTTGACACCTAAATAGGCCTGCACGAGCTTCAGAGAACCTCCTCAGTGGTGAAACCTGCTTTCTCGATCATTCCTGCCAGTTAAACAGGCATACACGAGCTTCACAAGACATCCACAGTGGGGAAAACGGCTTTCGCCATCTTTCCTGGCACTTAAACAGCCCTGCACCTGTTTCAAAGTACCTCCACAGTGGTTAAAAGTGCTTTCTCACTCTTTCCTGCCACATAAACAGGCCTGCACGAGCTTCACAGTAGCTCCACAGTGGTAAAAAGTGCTTTCTCGATCATTCGTACCAGTTAAACAGGCCGGCACGGGCCTAACAAGACCTCCACTGTGGTAAAAACGGCTTTCTCGATCTTTTCTGGCACTTAAACAGCCCTGCACCAGCTTCAGAGGACCTCCACAGGGGTGAAAAGAGTTTTCTCAATGTTTCCTGCCACTTAAACAGACCTGCACGACCTTCACAAGACCTCCACTGCGGTGAAAACGGCTTTCGCGATCTTTCCTGACACTTAAATAGCTCTGCACTAGCTTCACAGGACTTCCACAGTGGTGAAAAGTGCCTTCTCGAACTTTCTTCACACCTAAACAGGCCTGCACGAGCTTCAGAGAACGTCCTCAGAGGTAAAACCAGCTTTCTCGATCATTCCTGCAAGTTACACAGGCCGGAACGGGTCAAACAAAACATTTACAGTGGTGAAAACGGCTTTCTTGATCATTCCTGGCACTTAAACAGGCCTTCACGAGCTTCACAAGACATCCACAGAGGAGATAACGTCTGTCTCGATCTTTCCTGGCACTTAAACAGACCTCAACTAGCTTCACAAGACCTCCACTGTGGTGAAAACTGCTTTCGCGATCTTTCCTGGCACTTAAACATCCCTGCACCAGCTTCACAGGACCTCCACAGTAGCTTTCCCGAACATTCTTGGCACCTAAATAGTGGTGAAACCTGCTTTCTCGATTATTCCTGCCAGGTAAACAGGCCTGCACGGGCCTAACAAGACCCCCACAGCGGTGAAAACGGCTTTCTCGATTCTTCCTGGAACTTAAGCCTGCCTACACGAGCTTCACAAGACCTCCACAGTGTTGAAAACGGCTTTCTCGATCTTTCCTGGCTCTTAAGCAGGCCTACATGAGCTTCACAAGACCTCCACAGTGGTGAAAACGGCTTTCTCGATCATTCCTGGCACATAAAAGGACCTGCATGAGCTTCACAGGACCTCAACAGAGGAGAGAACTGCTTTGAGTGATCTTTCGTACTACTTAAACAGGCCTGCACGGGCTTTACAGTCCCTCAACAGTGGAGAAAACTGATTTGTAGATCTTTCCTGTCACTTAAACAGTCCAGCACCAGCTTCACAGGACCTCCACAGTGGTTAAAACGGCTTTCTCGATCATTCCTGGTACATAAAAAGACTTGCATGAGGTTCACAGGACCTCCACAGTACAGAAAACTGCTTTGTGCGATCTTTCCTACCACTTAAACAGTCCTGCACCAGCTTCACAGGACTTCCACAGTGGGGAAAAGTGCCTTCTCGATCTTTCCTGCCACTTAAACAGGCCTGCACGTGCTTCACAGTAACTCAACAGTGGTGAAAACGGCTTTGTCGATCTTTGCTGGCACTTAAGCTGGCCTAAACGAGCATCACAAGACCTCCACAGAGGTGAAAACGGCTTTCTCGATCTTTCCTGGCTCTTAAACAGCCCTGCACCAGCTTCACAGGTACTCCACACTGGTGAAAAGTGCTTTCTCGAACTTTCTTGTCACCTAAAAAGGCCTGCACGAGCTTCAGAGAGCCTCCTCAGTGGTGAAACCTGCTTTCTCGATCATAGTACAACAGGCCGGCACGGGCCTAACAAGACCCCCACAGTTGTGAAAACGGCTTCCTCGATCCTTCCTGTCACATAAGCAGTACTACACGAGCTTCACAGTCCCTCCACAGTGGAGAAAACTGATTTGTAGATCTTTCCTGTCACTTAAACAGTCCTGCACCAGCTTCACAGGACCTCCACAGTGGGGAAAAGTGCTTTCTCAATCTTTCCTGCCACTTAAACAGGCCTGTACGAGCTTCACAGTAACTCCACAGTGGTGAAAACGGCTTTCTCGATCTTTCCTGGCACTTAAGCAGGCCTACACGAGCATCACAAGACCTCCACAGTGGTGAAAACGGCTTTCTCGATCATTCCTGGCACATAAAAGGACCTGCATGAGCTTCACAGGACCTCCACAGCGGAGAGAACTGCGTTGAGTGATCTTTCGTACCACTTAAACAGGCCTGCACGGGCTTTACAGTCCCTCCACAGTGGAGAAAACTGCTTTGTGCGATCTTTCCTACCACTTAAACAGTCCTGCACCAGCCTCACAGGACTTCCACAGTGGGGAAAAGTGCCTTCTCGAACTTTCCTGCCACTTAAACAGGCCTGCACGTGCTTCAAAGTAACTCCACAGTGGTGAAAACGGCTTTCTCGATCTTTGCTGGCACTTAAGCTGGCCTACACGAACATCACAAGACCTCCACAGAGGTGAAAACGGCTTTCTCGATCTTTCCTGGCTCTTAAACAGCCCTGCACCAGCTTCAAAGGTACTCCACACTGGTGAAAAGTGCTTTCTCGAACTTTCTTGACACCTAAAAAGGCCTGCACGAGCTTCAGAGAACGTCCTCAGTGGTGAAACCTGCTTTCTCGATCATAGTTCAACGGGCCGGCACGGGCCTAACAAGACCCCCACAGTTGTGAAAACGGCTTTATCGATCCTTCCTGTCACTTAAGCAGTGCTACACGAGCTTCACAGTCCCTCCACAGTGGAGAAAACTGATTTGTAGATCTTTCCTGTCACTTAAACAGTCCTGCACCAGCTTCACAGGACCTCCACAGTGGGGAAAAGTGCTTTCTCGTTCTTTCCTGCCACTTAAACAGGCCTGTACGAGCTTCACAGTAACTCCACAGTGGTGAAAACGGCATTCTCGATGTTTCCTGGCACTTAAGCGGGCCTACACGAGCTTCACAAGACCTCCACAGTGGTGAAAACGGCTTTCTCGATCTTTCCTGGCACTGAAACAGCCCTGCAACAGCTTCACAGGACCTCCACAGTGGTGAAAAGTGCTTTCTCGATATTTCCTGCCACTTATACAGGCCGGCACGGGCCTAACAAGACATCCAAAGTGGTGAAAACGGCATTCCCGATCTTTCCTTGCACTTAAGCAGGCCTACACGAGCTTCACAAGACCTACATAGTGGTGAAAACGGCTTTCTCGATCATTCCGGACACTTAAACAGGCCTTCACGAGCTTCACAAGACCTCCACAGAGGTGAAAACGGCTTTCTCGATCTTTCCAGGCACTTAAACAGCACTGTACCAGCTTCACAGGACCTCCACAGTGGTGAAAAGTGCTTTCTCGAACTTTCTTGACACCTAAACTGGCCTGCACGAGCTTCATAGGACCTCATCAGTGGTGAAACCTGCTTTATCGATCATTCCTGCCAGTTAAACAGGCCGTCACGGGCCTAACCAGACCCCCACAGTAGTGAAAACGGCTTTATCCATCTTTCCTAGTACTTAAGCAGGCCTACACGAGCTTCACAAGACCTCCACAGTGGTGAAAACGGCTTTCGCGATCTTTCGTGGCACTTAAACAGCCCTGCACCTGCTTCACAGGACCTCCTCAGTGGTGAAAAGTGCTTTCTCGATCTTTCCTACCACTTCAACAGGCCTGCACGAGCTTCACAGTAATTCCACAGTAGTAAAAAGTGCTTTCTCGATCTTTCCTGCAAGTTAAACAGTCTGGCACGGGCCTAAGAAGAACCCCACAGTGGTGAAAACGGCTTTCTCGATCTTTCCTGGCACTTAAGCAAGCCTACACGAGCTTCACAAGACCTCCACTGTGGTGAAAACGGGTTTCTCGATAATTCCTGGCACATAAAAAGGCCTGCATGAGTTTCGTAGTCTCTCCACAGTGGAGAAAACTTATTTCCGGATCTTTCCTGTCACTTAAACATTCCTGCACCAGCTTCACAGGACCTCCACAGTGGTGAAAAGTGATTTCTCGATCTTTCCTGCCAGTTAAACAGGCCGGCACGGGCCTAACAAGACCCCCACAATGCTGAAAACGGCTTTATCCATCTTTCCTTGCAATTAAGCAGGCCTACACGAGCTTCACAAGACCTCCACAGGGGTGAAAACGGCTTTCTCGATCTTTCCTGGCACTTAAACAGCACTGCACCAGCTTCACAGGACCTCCAAAGTGGTGAAAAGCGCTTTCTCAAACTTTCTTGACACCTAAACAGGCATGCACGAGCTTCAGAGAACCTCCTCAGTGGTGAAACCTGCTTTCTTGATCAAACCTGCCAGTTAAACAGGCCGGCACGGGGCTAACAAGATCTCCACAGTGGTGAAAACGGCTTTCTCGATAATTCCTGGCACATAAAAGCACCTGCTTGAGCTTTACAGTCCCTCCACAATGGAGAAAACTGATTTGTAGATCTTTCCTATTACTTAAACAGTCCAGCACCAGCTTCACAGGACCTCCACAGTGGTTAAAACGGCTTTCGCGATCTTTCCTGGCACTTAAACAGCCCAGCACCAGCTTCACAGGACCTCTACAGTGGTTAAAAGTGCTTTCTCGAACTTTCTTGACACCTAAACAGTGCAGGACTGTTTAGGTGTCAAAAAGGTTCGGGAAAGCACTTTTAACCACTGTGGAGGTCCTGTGAAGCTGGTGCTGGGCTGTTTAAGTGCCAGGAAAGATCGCGAAAGCCGTTTTCACCACAGTGGGGGTGTTGTGAAGCTCGTGCAGGTCTGTTTAAGTGCCAGGAATGATCGAGAAAGCCGTTTTCACCACTGTGGAGGTCTTGTGAAGCTCGTGTAGGCCTGCTTAAGTGCCAGGAAAGATCGAGAAAGCCGTTTTCATCACTGTGGGGATCTTGTTAGCCCCGTGCCGGCCTGTTTAACTGGCAGGAATGATCAAGAAAGCAGGTTTCACCACTGAGGATGTTCTCCGAAGCTCGTGCATGGCAGCTTATGTGCCAAGAAGGTTCGAGAAAGCACTTTTCACCACTGTGGAGGTCTTGCGAAGCTCGTGGAGGCCTGTTTAACAGCCATGAAAGACCGAGAAAAAGTTTTCACCGCTGTGCAGGTCTTGTGAAGCTCGTGCAGGCCTGTTAAAGTGCCAGGAGAGCTCGAAAGAGCAGTTTCCACCACTGTGGACGTCTTGTAGAGATCGTGGAGGCCTGTTTAAGAGCAAGAAACACTGAAAAAGCAGTTTTCGCCACTGAGGAGGTTCTCTGTAGCTCGTTCAGGCCTGTTAGGTGCTAAGAATGTTCGAGAAAGCACTTTTCACCACTGTGGAGGTCCTGTGAAGCTGTTGCAGGAATGTTTAAGTGCCAGAAAAGATGTACAAATCAGTTTTCTCAACTGTGGAGGTCTTGTGAAGCTCGTGGAGGCCTGTTTGTGTGCTACGAAAAATCGAGAAAGCCGTTTTGACCATTGTGGAGGTCTTGTGAAGCTCGCTGAGGCCTGCTTTGGAGCCTGAAAGGACGAAGAAAGCTGTTTTCGCCACTGAGGACATTCTCTGAAGCTCGTTCAGGCCGGTTTAAGTGCCAAGAATGTTCGACAAAACAATTTTCACCACTGTGCAGGTCCTGTTAAGCCATGCCGGCCTGTATAACTTGGAGGAATGCTCTATAAAGCAGGTTTCACCACTGTGGAAGTCCTGTGCAGCTGGTGCAGGACTGTTTAAGTGACAGGGAAGATCTACAAATCAGTTTTCTCCACTGTAGAGGGACTGTGAAGCTCGTGAAGGCCGGTTTAAGTGGTAGCTAAGATCGCACAAAGCAGTTTTCTCCACTGTGGAGGTCCTGTTAAGCTCATGCAGGTCTTTTTATGTGCCAGGAATGATGGAGAAAGCCGTTTACACCACTGTGGAGGTCTTGTGAAGCTTGTGCAAGACTGTTTAAGTGACAGGAAAGATCTACAAATCAGTTTTCTCCACTGTGGAGGGACTGTGAAGCACATGCAGGTCATTTTGTGAGCCAGGAATGATCGAGAAAGCAGGTTTCACCACTGAGGAGGTTCTCTGAAGCTCGTGCAGGCCTGTTTAGGTGTCAAGAATGTTCGAGAAAGCCCTTTTCACCACTGTGGAGGTCCTGTGAAGCTGGTGCAGGGCTGTTTAAGTGCCAGGAAAGATCGCGAAAACCGTTGTCACCAACGTGGGGGTGTTGTGAAGCTCGTGCAGGTCTGTTTAAATGCGAGGAATGATCGAGAAAGCCGTTTTCACCACTGTGGAGGTCTTGTGAAGCTCGTGCCGGCCTGTTTAACTGGCAGGAATTATCGAGAAAGCAGGTTTCACCACTGAGGAGGTTCTCTGAAGCTCGTGCAGGCCTGTTTAGGTGTCAAGAAAGTTCGAGAAAGCACTTTTAACCACTGTGGAGGTCCTGTGAAGCTGGCGCAGGGCTGTTTAAGTGCCAGGAAAGATCGAGAAAGCCGTTTTCACCTCCTCGTGAAGGCCTGTTGAAGTGTCCGCAATGATCGAGAAAGCAGTTTTCACCACTGTGGAGGTCTTGTGAAGGTCGTGTAGGTCTGCTGAAGTGTGAGGAGGATCGATAAAGCCGTTTTCACAACTGTGGGGGTCTTGTTAGGCCCGTGCTGGCCTGTTTAACTGGCAGGAATGATCGATAAAGCAGGTTTCACCACTGAGGAGGTTCTCTGAAGATCGTGCTGGCCTGCTTAGGTGTCAAGAAATTTCGAGAAAGCACTTTTCACCACTGTGGAGGTCCTGTGAAGCTGGTGCAGGGCTGTTTAAGTGCCAGGAAAGATCGAGAAAGCCGTTTTCACAACTGTGGGGGTCTTGTTAGGCCCGTGCCGGCCTGTTTAACTGGCAGGAATGATCGAGAAAGCAGGTTTCTCCACTGAGGGGGTTTTCTGAAGCTCGTGCAGGCCTGTTTAGGTGTCAAGAAAGTTCGAGAAAGCACTTTTCACCACTGTGGAACTCCTGTGAAGCTGGTGCAGGGCTGTTTAAGTACCAGGAAAAATCGAGAAAGCCGTTTTCACCACTGTGGAGGTCTTGTGAAGGTCGTGTAGGCCTGCTTAAGTGCCAGGAAGGATCGAGAAAGCCGTTTTCACAACTGTGGGGGCCTTGTTAGGCCCGTGCCGGCCTGTTTAACTGCCAGGAGAGATCGAGAAATCACTTTTCACCAATGTGGCGGTCTGGTGCAGGAATGTTTAAGTGACAGGAAAGATCTACAAATCAGTTTTCTCCACTGTGGAGGGACTGTGAAGCTCGTTCAGGTCTCTTGAAATGGTAGAAAAGAGCGCACAAAGCATTTTTCTCCCCTGTGGAGTTCCTGTGAAACTCATGCAGGTCTTTTTATATGCCAGGAATGATCGAGAAAGCCGTTTTCACCACTGTGGAGGTCTTATGAAGCTCGTAGAGGCCTGTTTAAGTGCCAAGAATGTTCGACAAAACACTTTTCACCACTGTGCAGGTCCTGTTAAGCCATGCCGGTCTGTATAACTTGGAGGAACGCTCTATAAAGCAGGTTTCACCGCTGTGAAGGTCCTGTACAGCTGGTGCAGGACTGTTTAATCTGACAGGAAAGATCTACAAATCAGTTTTCTCCACTGTGGAGGGACTGTGAAGCACGTGCAGGCCTTTTTATGTGCCAGGAAAAATCGATAAAGCCGTTTTCACCACTGTGGGGGTCTTGTTAGGCCCGTGCCGGCCTGTTTAAGTGACAGGAAAGATCTACAAATCAGTTTTCTCCACTGTGGAGGGAGTGTAAAGCTCATGCAGGTCCTTTTATGTGCCACGGTGGAGGTCCTGTGAAGCTGGTGGAGGACTGTTTAAGTGACAGGAAAGATCTACAAATCAGTTTTCTCCACTGTGGAGGGACTGTGAAGCTCGTGCAGGCCTGTTTAAGTGGTAGGAAAGATCGCACAAAGCAGTTTTCTCCACTGTGGAGGTCCTGTGAAGCTTATGCAGGTCCTTTTATGTGCCAGGAATGATTGGTTTCACCACTGAGGAGGTTCTCTGAAGCTCGTGCATGCCTGTTTAGGTGTCAAGAATGTTCGAGAAAGCACTTTTCACCACTGTGGAGGTCCTGTGAAGCTGGTGCAGGGCTGTTTAAGTGCTGGGAAAGATCGAGAAAGCCGTTTCTACCTCCTCGTGAAGGCCTGTTGAAGTATCCGCAATGATCGAGAAAGCTGTTTTCACCACTGTGGAGGTATTGTGAAGTTCGTGCAGGCCTGCTTAAGTGCCAGGAAGGATCGAGAAAGCTGTTTTCACATCTGTGGGGGTCTTGTTAGGCCCGTGCCGGCCTGTTTAACTGGCAGGAATGATCGAGAAAGCAGGTTTCTCCACTGAGGGGGTTCTCTGAAGCTCGTGCAGGCATGTTTAGGTGTTAAGAATGTTCGTGGAAGCAATTTTCACCACTGTGGAGATCCTGTGAAGCTAGTGCAGGGCTGTTTAAGTGCCAGGAAAGATCGAGAAAGCCGTTTTCACCGCTGTGGTGGTCTTGTAAACTCGTGAAGGCCTGTTTAAGAGTCCACAATGATCGAGAAACCCGTTTTCGCCACTGTGGAGGTCTTGTGAAACTCGTGTAGGCCTGTTTAAGTGCCAGGAAAGATCGAGAAAGCCGTTTACACCACTGTGGGGATCCTGTTAGGCCCGTGCCGGCCTGTTTAACTGGCAGGAAAAGATCGAGAAATCACTTTTCACCACTGTCGTGGTCTGGTGCAGGAATGTTTAAGAGCCAGGAAAGGTCTACAAATCAGTTTTCTCCACTGTGGAGGGACTGTGAAGCTCGTGCATGTCTGTTTAAATGGTTGGAAATATCGCACAAAGCAGTTTACTCCCCTGTGGAGGTCCTGTGAAACTCATGCAGGTCTTTTTATGTGCCAGGAATGATCGAGAAAGCCGTTTTCTTCCACTGTGGGGGTCTTGTGGAGCTCGTGTAGGACTATTTAAGTGCCAGGAAAGATCGATAAAGCCGTTTTCACCTCTGTGGGGTTCTTGTTAGGCCAGTACCGGCCTGTTTAACTTGCAGGAAAGACCGAGAAATCAATTTTCACCACTGTGGAGGTCCTGTGAAGCTGGTGGAGGAATGTTTAAGTGACAGGAAAGATCTACAAATCAGTTTTCTCCACTGTGCAGGGACTGTGTAGCTCGTGCAGGCCAGTTTAAGTGGTAGGAAAGATCGAACAAAGCACTTTACTCCACTGTGGAGGGACTGTGAAGCTCATGCTGGTCCTTTTATGTGCCAAAAATGATCGAGAAACCCTTTTTCACCACTGTGGAGGTCTTGTGAAGCTCGTGTAGGCCAGCTTAAGTGCCAGGAAAGATCGAGAAAGCCGTTTAGCCACTGTGGGGATCTTCTTAGGCCCGTGCAGGCCTGCTTAACTGCCAGGAAAGATCGAGAAAGCCGTTTTCACCACTGTGGGGATGTTGTTAGGCCCGTGCCGGCCTGATTAACTGGCAGGAAAGATCTACAAATCAGTTTTCTCCACTGTGGAGGGACTGTGAAGCTCGTGCAGGCCTGTTTAAGTGGTAGGAAAGATCACACAAAGCAGTTTTCTCCACTGAGGAGGTCCTGTGAAGCTCATGCATGTCCTTTTATGTGCCAGGAATGATCGAGAAAGCAGGTTTCACCACTAAGGAGGTTCTCTGAAGCTCGTGCAGGCCTGTTTAGGTGTCAAGAAAGTTCGAGAAAGCACTTTTCACCACTGTGGAGGTCCTGTGAAGCTGGTGCAGTGCTGTTTAAGTGCCAGGAAAGATCGCGAAAGCCGTTTTCACCACCGTGGGGGTGTTGTGAAGCTCGTGCAGGTCTGTTTAAATGCCAGGAATGATCGAGAAAGCCGTTTTCACCACTGAGGATGTCTTGTGAGGCTCGTGTAGGCCTGCTTAAGTGCTAGGAAAGATCGAGAAAGACGTTTTCACCACTGTGGGGGTCTTGTTAGGCCCGTGCCGGCCTGTTTAACTGCCAGGAATGATCGAGAAATCACTTTTCACCACTTTGGAGGTCTGGTGCAAGAATGTTTAAGTGACAGGAAAGATCTACAAATCAGTTTTCTCCACTGTGGAGGGACTGTGAAGCTCGTGCATGTCTGTTTAAATCGTAGGAAAGATCGCACAAAGCAGTTTTCTCCCCTGTGAAGGTCCTGTGAAACTCATGCAGGTCTTTTTATTTCCCAGGAATGATCGAGAAAGCCGTTTTCACCACTGTGGAGATCTTGTGAAGCTCGCGGAGGCCTGCTTTAGCGGCTGAAAGGACGAAGAAAGCTGTTTTCGCCACTTAGGATATTCTCTGAAGCTCGTTCAGGCCTGTTTAGGTGCCAAAAATGTTCGACAAAACACTTTTCACCCCTGTGCAGGTCGTGTTAAGCCATGCCGGCCTGTATAACTTGGAGGAATGCTCTATAAAGCAGGTTTCACCACTGCGGAGGTCCTGTGCAGCTGGTGCAGGACTGTTTAAGTGACAGGGAAGATCTACAAATCAGTTTTCTCCATTGTGGAGGGAGTGTGAAGCACGTGCAGGCCTTTGTATGTGCCAGGAAAGATCGATAAAGCCGTTTTAACCACTGTGGGGGTCTTGTTAGGCCCGTGCCGGCCTGTTTAACTGGCAGGAAAGATCGAGAAAGCACTTTTCACCACGGTGGAAGTCCTGTGAAGCTGGTGCAGGACAGTTTTAGTGAGAGGAACGATCTACAAATCATTTTTCTCCACTGTGGAGGGACTGTGAAGCTCGTGCAAGCCGGTTTAAGTGGTAGGAAAGATCGCACAAAGCACTTTACTCCACTGTGGAGGGACTGTGAAGCTAATGCAGGTCCTTTTATGTGCCAAAAATAATCGTGAAACTCTTTTTCACCACTGTGGAGGTCTTGTAAAGCTCGTGTAGGCCAGCTTAAGTGCCAGGAAAGATCGAGAAAGCCGTTTAGCCACTGTGGGGGTTTTCTTAGGCCCGTGCAGGCCTGTTTAACTGGCAGGAATGATCGAGAAAGCAGGTTTCACCACTGAGGAGGTTCTCTGAAGCTCGTGCTGGCCTGTTTAGGTGTCAAGAAAGTTCGAGAAAGCACTTTTCACCACTGTGGAGGTCCTGCGAAGCTGGTGCAGGGCTGTTTAAGTGCCAGGAAAGATCGACAAAGCCGTTTTCACCTCCTCGTCAAGGCCTGTTTAAGTGTCCGTAATGATCGAGAAAGCTGTTTTCACCACTGTGGAGGTCTTGAGAAGCTCGTGTAGGCTTGTTTAAGTGCTAGGAAAGATCAAGAAAGCCGTTTTCACCACTGTGGGGATCTTGTTAGGCCCGTGCCGGCCTGATTAACTGGCAGGAAAGATCGAGAAATCACTTTTCACCACTGTGGAGGTCTGGTGCAGGAATGTTTAAGTGACAGGAAAGATCTACAAATCAGTTTTCTCCACTGTGGAGGGACTGTGAAGCTCGTGCAGGCCTGTTTAAGTGGTAGGAAAGATGACACAAAGCAGTTTTCTCCACTGAGGAGGTCCTGTGAAGCTCATGCATGTCCTTTTATGTGCCAAGAATGATCGAGAAAGCAGGTTTCACCACTGAGGAGGTTCTCTGAAGCTCGTGCAGGCCTGTTTAGGTGTCAAGAAAGTTCGAGAAAGCACTTTTCACCACTGTGGAGGTCCTGTGAAGCTGGCGCAAGGCTGTTTAAGTGCCAGGAAAGATCGCGAAAGCCGTTTTCACCACCGTGGGGGTGTTGTGAAGCTCGTGCAGGTCTGTTTAAATGCCAGGAATGATCGAGAAAGCCGTTTTCACCACTGTGGATGTCTTGTGAAGCTCGTGTAGGTCTGCTTAAGTGCTAGAAAAGATCGAGAAAGACGTTTTCACCACTGTGGGGGTCTTGTTAGGCCCGTGCCGGCCTGTTTAACTGCCAGGAATGATCGAGAAATCACTTTTCACCACTGTGGAGGTCTGGTGCAGGAATGTTTAAGTGACAGGAAAGATCTACAAATCAGTTTTCTCCACTGTGGAGGGACTGTGAAGCTCGTGCAGGCCTGTTTAAGTGGTAGGAAAGATCGCACAAAGCGGTTTTCTCCACTGTGGAGGTCCTGTGAAGCTCTTGCAGGTCCTTTTATGTGCCAGGAATGATCGAGAAAGCAGGTTTCACCACTGAGGAGGTTCTCTGAAGCTCGTGCAGGCCTGTTTAGGTGTCAAGAATGTTCGAGAAAGCACTTTTCACCACTGTGGAGGTCCTGTGAAGCTGGTGCAGGGCTGTTTAAGTGCCAGGAAAGATCGCGAAAGCTGTTTTCACCACCCTGGGGGTGTTGTGAAGCTCGTGCAGGTCTGTTTAAATGCCAGGAATGATTGAGAAAGCCGTTTTCACCACTGTGGAGGAGTTATGAAGCTCGTGTAGGTCTGTTTAAGTGCCAAGAAGGATCGAGAAAGCCGTTTTCACAACTGTGGGGGTCTTGTTAAGCCCGTGAAGGCCTGTTAAA
Source organism: Agelas oroides (assembly GCA_949130485.1). Classification (NCBI taxonomy): domain Eukaryota; kingdom Metazoa; phylum Porifera; class Demospongiae; order Agelasida; family Agelasidae; genus Agelas; species Agelas oroides. The sequence goes on along the minus strand of OX422192.1, from coordinate 5,341,088 downwards.
CTGGCAGGAATGATCGAGAAATCAGGTTTCACCACTGAGGAGGTTCTCTGAAGCTCGTTCAGGCCTGTTTAGGTGTCAAGAAAGTTCGAGAAAGCCCTTTTAACCACTGTGGAGGTCCTGCGAAGCTGGTGCAGGGCTGTTTAAGCGCCAGGAAAGATCGACAAAGCCGTTTTCACCTCCTCGTGAACGGATGTTTAAGTGTCCGTAATGATCGAGAAAGCTGTTTTCACCACTGTGGAGGTCTTGAGAGACTCGTGTAGGCCCGCTTAAATGCCAGGAAAGATCGAAAAAGCCGTTTTCACCACTGTGGGGACCTTGTTAGGCCCGTGCCGGCCTGTTTAACTGGCAGGAAAGATCGAGAAATCACTTTTCACCACTGTGGAGGTCTGGTGCAGGAATGTTTAAGTGACAGGAAAGATCTACAAATCAGTTTGCTCCACTTTGGAGGGACTGTGAAGCTCGTGCAGGCCTGTTTAAGTGGTAGGAAAGATTGCACAAAGCAGTTTTCTCTACTGTGGAGGTCCTGTGAAGCTCATGCAGGTCCTTTTATGTGCCAGGAATGATCGAGAAAGCGGGTTTCACCACTGAGGAGGTTCTCTGAAGCTCGTGCAGGCCTGTTTAGGTGTCAAGAAAGTTCGAGAAAGCACTTTTCACCACTGTGGAGGTCCTGTGAAGCTGGTGCAGGGCTGTTTAAGTGCCAGGAAAGATTGCGAAAGCCGTTTTCACCACCGTGGGGGGGTTGTGAAGCTAGTGCAGGTCTGTTTAAATGCCAGGAATGATCGAGAAAGCCGCTTGCACCACTGTGGAGGTCTTGTTCGTGTAGGTCTGCTTAAGTGCCAAGAAGGATCGAGAAAGCCGTTTTCACAACTGTGGGGGTCTTGTTAGGCCCGTGCAGGCCTGTTAAACTGGCAGGAATGAGCGAGAAAGCAGGTTTCACCAATGAGGGGGTTCTGTGAAGCTCGTGCAGACATGTTTATGTGTCAGGAAAGTTCGAGAAAGCACTTTTCACCACTGTGCAGGTCCTGTGAAGCTGGTGCAGGGCTGTTTAAGTGCCAGGAAAGATCGACAAAGCCGTTTTCACCTCTGTGGAGGTCTTATGAAACACGTGAAGGCCTGTTTAAGTGTCCGCAATGATCGAGAAAGCCGTTTTCACCACTGTGGAGGTTTTGTGAAGCTCGTGTAGGCCTGCTTAAGTACCAGGAAAGATCGAGAAAGCCGTTTTCACCAATGTGGGGGTCTTGTTAAGCCCGTGCCGGCCTGTTTAACTGCCAGGAATGATCGAGAAATCACTTTTCACCACTGTGGAGGTCTGGTGCAGGAATGTTTACGTGACAGGAAAGATCTACAAATCAGTTTTCACCACTGTGGAGCGACTGTGAAGCTTGTGCAGGTCTGTTTAAATGGTAGGAAAGATCGCAGAAAGCAGTTTTCTCCCCTGTGGAGTTCCTGTGAAACTCATGCAGGTCTTTTTATATGCCAGGAATGATCGAGAAAGCCGTTTTCACCACTGTGGAGGTCTTGTGAAGCTCGCGGATACCTGCTTTAGAGGCTGAAAGGACGAAGAAAGCTGTTTTCGCCACTTAGGATATTCTCTGAAGCTCGTTCAGGCCTGTTTAGGTGCCAAGAATGTTCGACAAAACACTTTTTACCACTGTGCAGATCCTGTTAAGCCATGCCGGCCTGTTTAACTTGGAGGAATGCTCTATAAAGCAAGTTTCACCCCTGTGGAGGTCCTGTGCAGCTGGTGCAGGACTGTTTAAGTGACAGGGAAGATCTAGAAATCAGTTTTCTCCATTGTGGGGGGACTGTGATGCACGTGCAGGCCTTTTTATGTGCCAGGAAAGATCGATAAATCCGTTTTAACCACTGTGGGGGTCTTGTTAGGCCCGTTCCGGTGTCACCGGAAATCCGATCGGGGCCTATACCGATCCGGGCGGATCGGATCCGCTAGCGGGATCAATCCGTCGGATCGGATTCACTAGCGGATCCGATCCGCACCCGGATCAATTTTACTAGCGGATTCGATCCTTCGCCGCGAAAACGATCCGTCTTTGGTGCAAGTGTTCTGTCAAGAAAATCACTAGCTGTCAGGATGATGTACGATTTCTCAGCACTTCTAGAACATATTACATCGATCTATGACTATCTCCACTGCAGGAAGTGTCCAGCAGGAACGGATGTGTAAACCAGAAGCGAGCAACGCGGAACAAGGCGAAAAAGTTTGTCATCAAGGATGGCGTTTTACACTACATAGCCAAGGAATGGATGGATATATAGAGTTGCTTTCAGAAGAAGGAAAGGCAGCCATTCCCACTGACCCGGACAGCCCCGCATCACCAGAGTTACTTCCCTCTTATAGGGATCGACAAGTGTTGGGACTTGTACCACATGGAGTGTGTAGGACTTGAAAGACCACCATCAAACAAGAGCAATGGAATTGTAACAATTGCTCTATACAGTCATAATAACTGTTGTATTTGTTTCAGACCAAACCATTTGACATGGATATTCGTTATACCCTAGTCAAGGGTTAGTCAAGTCAGACTCTGAGTCAAGGAATACTCTGACAAAGTAGACTCGCAACCCATATAGTATCCACGTCAGGTCCGTATGCCAGAATACACTACAGTTTACTATGAGAAGTCAACAGTAGGAACCCTATGGCACCCGTTGATACCCCGGATCGAATCCGCTGAGGTAGGATCGAAACCGCTAGCATATCTGATCCGGCCCGGATCGGATTTTCGGGGGGATCGGATCCGCTGTCACACCGGCCTGTTTAACTGGCAGGAAAGATCGAGAAAACACTTTTCACCACGGTGGAGGTCCTGTGAAGCTCGTGTAGGCCTGCTTAAGTGCCAGGAAGGATCGAGAAAGCCGTTTTCACAACTGTGGGGGTCTTGTTAGGCCCGTACCGGCCTGTTTAACTGGCAGGAATGATCGAGAAAGCAGGTTTCACCACTGAGGGGGTTCTCTGAAGCTCGTGCAGGCATGTTTAGGTGTCAAGAAAGTTTGAGAAAGCACTTTTCAACACTGTGCAGGTCCTGTGAAACTGGTGCAGGGCTGTTTAAGTGCCAGGAAAGATCAAGATAGCCGTTTTCACAACTGTGGAGGTTTTGTGAAGCTCGTGTAGGCCAGGAAAGATCGAGAAAGCCGTTTTCACCACTGTGGGGGTCTTGTTAGGCCCGTGCCGGCCTGTTTAACTGCCAGGAATGATCGAGAAATCACTTTTCACCACTGTGGAGGTCTGGTGCAGGAATGTTTAAGTGACAGGAAAGATCTACAAATCAGTTTTCTCCACTGTGGAGGGACTGTGAAGCACGTGCAGGTCTGTTTAAATGGCAGGAAAGATCGCACAAAGCAGTTTTCTCCCCTGTGGAGATCCTGTGAAACTCATGCAGGTCTTTTATGTGCCAGGAATGATAGAGAAAGCCGTTTTCACCACTGTGGAGGTCTTGTGAAGCTCGTGTAGGACTGTTTAAGTGCCAGGAAAGATCGATAAAGCCGTTTTCACCACTGTGGGGGTCTTGTTAGGCACGTGCCGGCCTGTTTAACTGGCAGGAAAGATCGAGAAGTCACTTTTCACCACTGTGGAGGTCCTGTGAAGGTCGTGGAGGAATGTTTAAGTGACAGGAAAGATCTACAAATCAGTTTTCTCCACTGTGGAGGGACTGCAAAGCTCGTGCAGGTCTGTTTAAGTGGTAGGAAAGATCGCACAAAGCAGTTTTCTCCGCTGTGGAGGTCCTGTGAAACTCATGCAGGTCTTTTATGTGCCAGGAATGATCGAGAAAGCCTTTTTCACCATTGTGGACGTCTTGTGAAGCTCGTGTACAACTGTTTAAGTGACAGGAAACATCTACAAATCAGTTTTCTCCACTGTGGAGGGACTGCGAAGCTCGTGCAGGCCTGTTTAAGTGGTAGGAAAGATCGCGCAAAGCAGTTTCCTCCACTGTGGAGGTCCTGTGAAGCTCATGCAGATCCTTTTATGTACCAGGAATGATCGAGAAAGCCGTTTTCACCACTGTGGAGGTCTTGTGAAGCTCGTGTAGGCCTGCTTAAGTGCCAGGAAAGATCGAGAAAGCCGTTTAACCACTGTGGGGGTCTTCTTAGGCCCGTGCAGGCCTGTTTAACTGGCAGGAATGATCGAGAAAGTAGGTTTCACCACTGAGGAGGTTCTCTGAAGCTCGTAGAAAACTGATTTGTAGATCTTCCCTGTCACTTAAACAGTCCTGCACCAGCTGCACAGGACCTCCACAGTGGTGAAACCTGCTTTATAGAGCATTCCTCCAAGTTATACAGGCCGTCATGGCTTAACAGGACCTGCACAGTGGTGAAAAGTGTTTTGTCGAACATTCTTGGCACCTAAACAGGCCTCTACGAGCTTCACAAGACCTCCACAGTGGTGAAAACGGCTTTCTCGATCATTCCTGGCATATAAAAAGACCTGCATGAGTTTCACAGGACCTCCACAGGGGAGAAAACTGCTTTGTGCGCTCTTTCCTACCATTTCAACAGACCTGAACGAGCTTCACAGTCCCTCCACAGTGGAGAAAACTGATTTGTAGATCTTTCCTGTCACTTAAACATTCCTGCACCTGACCGCCACAGTGGTGAAAAGTGATTTCTCGATCTCTCCTGGCAGTTAAACAGGCCGGCACGGGCCTAACAAGTCCCCCACAGTTGTGAAAACGGCTTTCTCGAGCCTTCCTGGCACTTAAGCAGGCCTACAAGACCTCCACAGTGGTAAAAACGGCTTTCTCGATCTTTCCTGGTACTTAAACAGCCCTGCACCAGCTTCACAGGACTTCCACAGTGGTGAAAAGTGCTTTCTCGAACTTTCTTGACACCTAAACAGGCCTGCACGAGCTTCAGAAAACCCCCTCAGTGGAGAAACCTGCTTTCTCGATCATTCCTGCCAGTTAAACAGGCCTCTACGAGCTTCACAAGACCTCCACAGTGGAGAAAACTGATTTGTAGATCTTTTCTGGCACTTAAACAGTCCTGCAACAGCTTCACAGGACCTCCACAGTGGTGAAAAGTGCTTTCTCGAACATTCTTAGCACCTAACAGGCTTGAACGAGCTACAGAGAACCTCCTCAGTGGCGAACACTGCTTTTTCGGTGTTTCTTGCTCTTAAACAGGCCTCCACGATCTCTACAAGACGTCCACAGTGGTGGAAACTGCTCTTTCTAGCTCTCCTGGAACTTTAACAGGCCTGCACGAGCTTCACAAGACCTCCACAGCAGTGAAAACTTTTTTCTCGGTCTTTCATGGCCGTTAAACAGGCCTCCACAAGCTTCGTAAGACCTCCACAGTGGTGAAAACGGATTTCCCGATCTTTCCGGGCTCTTAAACAGGCCTTAACGAGCTTCACAAGACCTCCACAGCGGTGAAAATTGCTTTGTGCGATCTTTCCTACCACTTAAACAGGCCTGCACGAGCTTCGCAGGTCTTCCACAGTGGTGAAACCTGCTTTCTCGAGCATTCCTGCCAGTTAAACAGGCCGGGACGGGGCTAACAGGACCTGCACAGTGGTGAAAAGTGGTTTCTCGAACCTTCTTGGCACATAAGCTGCCCTGCACGAGCTTCGGAGAACCTCCTCAGTGGTGAAAACTGCTTTCTCGTTCTGTCCTGCCACTTCAACAGGTTTGCACGAGCTTCACAATACCTTTACAGTGGAGAAAGCTGCTTTCTTGATCATTCCTGCCACTTAAACCGGCCGGTACGGGCTTAAGAGGACTTGCACAGCGGTGAAAAGTGCTTTCTTCAACATTCTTGGCACCTAAACAAACCTGCACGAGCCTCAGAGAACTTCCTGAGTGGTGAAAACTGCTTTCTCGATCATTCCTGCCAGTTAAACAGGCCGGCATGGCTTAATAGGACCTGCACAGTGGTGAAAAGAGTTTTGTCGAACATTCTTGGTACCTCAACAGGCCTGAACGAGCTTCAGAGAATATCCTCAGTGGCGTAAACAGCTTTCTTCGTCCTTTCTGGCTCCAAAACAGGCCGCCGCGAGCTTCACAAGACCTCCACAGTGGTGAAAACAGCTTTCTCAATCATTCCTGGCACTTAAACAGCCCTGCACCAGCTTCACAGGACCTCCACAGTGGTGAAAAGTGCTTTCTCGAACTTTCTTGACACCTAAACAGGCCTGCACGAGCTTCAGAGAACCTCCTCAGTGGTTAAACCAGCTTTCTTGATCATTCCTACCAATTAAACAGGCCGGCACGGGCCTAACAAGACCCCCACAGTTGTGAAAACTGCTTTCTCGATCCTTCTTTGCACTTAAGCCGGCCTACACGAGCTTAACAATACCTCCACAGTGGTGAACACGGCTTTCTCGATCATTCCTGGCACTTAAACAGTCCTGCACGAGCTTCGCAACACCCCCACTGTGGTGAAAACGGCTTTCGCGATCTTTCCTGGCACTTAAACAGCCCTGCCCCAGCTTCACAGGAACTCTATAGCGGTGAAAAGTGCTTTCTCGAACTTTCTTGACACCTGAACAGGCCTTCACGAGCTTCAGAGAACCTCTTCAGTGGTGAAACCTGCTTTCTCGATCATTCCTGGCACATAAAAAGACCTGCATGAGCTTCACAGGACCTCCACAGTGGAGAAAACTGATTTGTAGATTTTCCTGTCACATAAACAGTCCTGCATCAGCTTCACAGGACCTCCACAGTGGTGAAAAGTGCTTTCTCGATCTTTCCTATCACATAAACAGGCCGGCACGGGCCTATCAAGACCTCCACAGTGGTGAAAACGGCTTTCTCGATCTTTCCTGGCAGTTAAACAGTTCTGCACCAGCTTCTCAGGAACTCCACACTAGTGAAAAGTGCTTTCTCTAACTTTCTTGACACCTAAACAGGCCTGCACGAGCTTCAGAGAACCCCCTCAGTGGTGAAACCTGCTTACTCGATCATTCCTGCCAGTTAAACAGGCCGGAAGGGGCCTAACAAAATCCCCACGGTGGTGAAAACGGCTTTCTGGATCTTTCCTGGCACTTAAGCAGGCATATACGAGCTTCACAAGACCTCCACAGTGGTGAAAACGGCTTTCTCGATCATTCCTGGCACTTAAACTGGCCTTCACGAGCTTCACAAGATCTCCACAGTGGTGAAAACGGTTTTCTCGATCTTTCTTGGCACTTAAGTAGGCCTACACGAGCTTCACAAGACCTCCACAGTGGTGAAAACGGGTTTCGCGATCTCTCCTGGCACATAAGTAGGCCTACACGTGCTTCACAAGACCTCAACGGTGGTAAAAACGGCTTTCTTGATCCTTCCAGGCACTTAAGCAGGCCTACACGAGCTGCACAAGACCTCCACAGTGGTGAAAACGGATTTCTCGATCTTTCCTGGCACTTAAGCAGGCCTACACGAGCTTCACAAGACCGCCACAGTTGTGAAAACGGTTATCGCGATCTTTCCTGGCACTTAAACAGCCCTGCACCAGCTTCGCAGTACCTCCACAGTGGTGAAAAGTGTTTTGTCGATCTTTCCTGCCACTTAAACAGGCCTACACGAGCTTCACAGTTACTCCACAGTGGTAAAAAGTGCTTTCTCGATCTTTCCTGCCAGTGAAACAGGCCGGCAAGGGCCTAACAAGACACCATCAGTGGTGAAAACTGCTTTCTCGATCTTTTCTGGCACTTAAATAGCACTGCACAGCTTCACAGGATCTCCACAGTGGTGAAAAGCGCTTTCTCGAACTTTCTTGACACCTAAACAGGTCGGCACGAGCTTCAGAGAACCTCCTCTGTGGTGAAACCTGCTTTCTCGATCATTCCTGCCAGTTAAACAGGATGGCACGGGCCTAACAAGAACCCCACAGAGGTGAAATCTTTCCTGGCACTTAAACAGCCCTGCACCTGCTTCACAGGACCTCCACAGTGGTGAAAAGTGCTTTCTCGAACATTCTTGACCTCTAAATAGGCCTGCACGAGCTTCAGGGAACCTCCTCAGTGTTGAAACCTGCTTTCTCGATCATTCCTGCCTGTTAAACAGGCCGGCACGGGCCTAACAAGATCACCACAGTGGTTAAAAAGGCTTTCACGATCATTCCTGGCACTTAAGCATGCCTACACGAGCTTCACAAGACCACCACCGTGGTGAAAACGGCTTTCTCGATCGTTCCTGGCACTTAAACAGACCTGCACCAGCTTCACAGTGCCTCCACAGTGGTGAAAAGTGCTTTCTCGAACTTTCTTGACACCTAAACAGGCCTGCACGAGCTTCAGAGAACCTCCTCAGTGATGAAACCTGCTTTATCGACCATTCCTAGCACATAAAAAGACATGCATGAGCTTGACAGGACCTCCACAATGGAGAAAACTGCTTTGAGCGCTCTTTCCTACCACTTAAACAGGCCTGCACGAGCTTCACAGTCCCTCCACAGTGGAGAAAACTGATTTGTAGATCTTTCCTGTCACTTAACCAGTCCACTGTAGAGGTCCTGTGAAGCTGGTGCATCTTTCTCGATCTTTCCTGCCAGTTAACCAGGCCGGCACGGACCTAACAAGACCCCCACAGTGATGAAAACGGCTTTATCGATCTTTCCTGGCACTTAAGCAGTCCTTCGCGATCTTCACAAGACCTCTACAGAGATGAAAACACCTTTCTCGATCTTTCCTGGCACTTAAACAGACCTGCACGAGCTTCTCAAGAACTCCACTGTGGAGAAAACAGCTTTCGCCATCTTTCCTGGCACTTAAACAGCCCTGCACCAGCTTCACAGGTCCTCCACAGTGATGAAAAGTGCTTTCTCAAGCTTTCCTGCCACTTCAACAGGCCTGTACGAGCTTGACAGTAACTCCACAGTGGTAAAAAGTGTTTTCTCGATCTTTCGTGCCAGTTAAACAGGCCGGCACGAGCCTAACTAGACTTCCATAGTGGTGAAAACGGCTTTGTCGATCATTCCTGGCACTTAAACAGGCCTTCACGAGATTCACAAGACCTCCACTGGTGAGAAAACGGCTTTCTCGATCTTTCCTGTCACTTAAGAAGGCCTACACGAGCTTCGCAAGACCTCCACAGTGGTGAAAACGGCTTTGTCGATCATTCCTGGCACTTAAACAGGCCTGCACGAGCTTGACAGTAACTCCACAGTGGTAAAAACGGCTTTCTCGATCTTTCCTGGCACTTAAAAGGACCTGCACGAGCAACTTAAGACCTCCTCTGTGGTGAAAACGGCTTTCGCCATCTTTCCTGGCACTTAAACAGTCCTGCACCAGCTTCACAGGACCTCCACAGTGGTGAAAAGTGCTTTCTCAATCTTTCCTGCCACTTCAACAGGCCTGCACGTGTTTGAAAGGAACTCCACAGTGGTGAAAACGGCTTTCTGGATTATTCCTGGCACTTAAACAGGCCTTCACTAGCTTCACAAGACCTCCAATGCGGTGAAAACGGCTTTAGCGATCCTTCCAGGCACTTAAACAGGTCTTCACGTGCTTCACAAGACCCCCACAGAGGCGAAAACCGCTTTCTCGATCTTTCCTTGCACTTAGACAGCCCTGCACCAGCTTCCCAGAACCTCCACAGTGGTGAAAACGGCTATCGCGATCATTCCTGGTACTTAAACAGGCCTTCACTAGCATCACAGGACCTCCAAAGTGTTGAAAAGTGCTTTCTCGAACATTCTTGACACTTAAATAGGCCTGCACGAGCTTCTGAGAACCTCCTCAGTTGTGAAATATGCTTTCTCGATCATTCCTGCCAGTTAAACAGTCCGGCACGGGGCTAACAAGATCCCCACAGTAGTGAAAACGGCTTTCTCGTTCTTTCCTGGCATTTAAACAGACCTGCCCGAGCATCACAAGACCTCCACTGCGGTGAAAACGGCTTTCGCGATCTTTCCTGGCACTTAAACAGGTCATTACGAGCATCACAAGACCTCCACAGACGTGAAAACAGCTTTCACGATCTTTCCTTGCAATTAAACAGACCTGCACGAGCTTCTAAAGAGCTCCACTGTGGTGAAAACGGCTTTCGCCATCTTTCCTGGCACTTAAACAGCCTTTCACCAGCTTCACAAGACCTCCACAGTGGTGAAAAGTGCTTTCTGAAGCTTTCATGCCACTTCAACAGGCTTGCACAAGCTTCACAGTAACTCCACAGTGGTAAAAAGTGCTTTCTCGATCTTTCGTGCCAGATAAACAGGCTGACACGAGCCTAACTAGACTTCCATAGAGGTGAAAACGGCTTTGTCAATCATTCCTGGCACTTAAACAGGCCTTCACGAGATTCACAAGACCTCCACTGATGTGAAAACGGCATTCTCGATCTTTCCTGGCACTTAAGAAGGCCTACACGAGCTTCGCAAGACCTCCATAGTGGTGAAAACGGCTTTGTCGATCATTCCTGGCACTTAAACAGGCCTGCACGAGCTTGACAGTAACTCCACAGTGGTAAAAAGTGCTTTCTCGATCTTTCGTGCCAGTTAAACAGGCCGGCACGGGTATAACAAGACCTCGACAGTGGTGAAAACTGCTTTCTCGATCATTCCTGGCACTTAAACTGGCCTTCACGAGCTTCACAAGACCTCCACAGTGGTTAAAACGGCTTTCTCGATCATTCCTGGCACTTAAAAAGACCTGCACGAGCAACTTAAGACCTCCACTGTGGTGAAAACGGCTGTCGCCATCTTTCCTGGCGCTTAAACAGTCCTGCACCAGCTTCACAGGACCTCCACAGTGGTGAAAAGTGCTTTCTCAATCTTTCCTGCCACTTCAACAGGCCTGCACGTGCTTGAAAGTAACTCCACCAGCTTCACATGACCTCCACAGTGGTGAAAAGTGCTTTCTCAATTTTTCCTGCCACTTCAACAGGCCTGCACGTGTTTGAAAGGAACTCCACAGTGGTGAAAACGGCTTTCTGGATTATTCCTGGCACTTAAACAGGCCTTCACTAGTTTCACAAGACCTCCACTGCGGTGAAAACGGCTTTAGCGATCCTTCCAGGCACTTAAACAGGTCTTCACGTGCTTCACAAGACCCCCACAGAGGTGAAAACCGCTTTCTCAATCTTTCCTTGCACTTAAACAGAACTGCACGAGCTTCACAACACCTCCAGTGTGGTGCAAACTGCTTTCGCGATCTTTGCAGGCACTTAGACAGCCCTGTACCCGCTTCCCAGAACCTCCACAGTGGTGAAAAGAGCTTTCTCGAACATTATTGACACCTAAATAGGCCTGCACGAGCTTCAGAGAACCACCTCAGTGGTGAAACCTGCTTTCTCGATCATACATGCCAGTTAAACAGGCCGGCACGTGCCTAACAAGACCTCCACAGTGGTGAAAACGGCTTTCACGATCTTTCCTGGCACTTAAGCAGGCATACCCGAGCTTCACAAGACCTTCACAGTGGTGAAAACGGCTTTCGCCATCTTTCCTGGCCCTTAAACAGCCTTTCACCAGCTTCACAGCACCTGCACGGTGTTGAAAAGTTCTTTCTCAACCTTTCCTACCACTTAAACAGGCCTGCACGAGCTTGACAGTAAATCCGCAGTGGTAAAAAGTGCTTTGTCGATCATTCGTGCAAGTTAAACAGGCCGGTACGGGCCTAACAAGACCTCCACAGTGGTGAAAACGGCTTTCTCGATAATTCCTGGCAGTTAAACAGGCCTACACGAGCTTCACAAGACCACCACAGTGATGAAAACCGCTTTCTCGATCATTCCTGGCACATAAAAAGACTTGCATGAGCTTGACAGGATCTCCACAGTGGAGAAAACTGATTTGTAGACTTTGCTGTCACTTAAAGAGTCCACTGTGGAGGTCCTGTGAAGCTGGCGCATGCATCTTTCTCGTTCTTTCCTGCTTGTTAACTAGGCCGGCACGGGCCAAACAAGACCTCAACGGTGGTGAAAACGGCTTTCTCGATCCTTCCTGGCACTTAAGTAGGCCCACACGAGCTTCACAAGACCTCCACGGTGGTGAAAACGGCTTTCACGATCTTTCCTGGCTCATAAGCAGCCCTACACGATCTTCTCAAGACCTCCACGGTGGTGAAAACGGCTTTTTCGATCATTCCTGGCAATTAAGCAGGCCTAAACGAGATTCACAAGACCGCCACAGTGGTGAAAACGGCTATCGCGATCTTTACTGGTACTTAAGCAGGCCTTCACTAGCATCACAGGACCTCCAAAGTGTTGAAAAGTGCTTTCTCGAACATTCTTGACACCTAAATAGGCCTGCACGAGCTTCAGAGAACCTCCTCAGTGGTGAAACATGCTTTCTCGATCATTCCTGCTAGTTAAACAGGCCGGCACGGGGCTAACAAGATCCCCACAGTGGTGAAAACGGCTTTCTCGATCTTTCCTGGCACTTAAGAAAGCCAACACGAGCGTCACAAGAACTTCACAGTTGTGAAAAGTGCTTTCTCGAGCATTCTTGACACCTAAACAAGCTTGCACGAGCTTCAGAGAACCTCCTCAGTGTTGAAACCTGCTTTCTCGATCATTCCTGCCCGTTAAACAGGCCGGCACGGGGCTACCAAGGTTCCCCAAAGTGGTGAAAACGGCTTTCTCGATCGTTCGTGGTACTTAAGAAGGCCTACACGAGAATCACAAGACCTCAACAGTGGTGAAAACGGCTTTCTCGATCGTTCGTGGCACTTAAGAAGGCCTACACGAGCATCACAAGATCCCCACAGTGGTGAAAACGGCTTTGTCGATCGTTCCTGGCACTTAAACAGGCCTTCACGAGCTTCACAAGACCTCCACAGAGGTGAAAGCGGCTTTCTCCATCTTTCCTGGCATTTAAACAGACTTGCACGAGCTTCATAAGACCTCCACTGTGGTGCAAACTGCTTTCGCGATCTTTCCTGGCACTTAAACAGCACTGCACCAGCTTCACAGGACCTCCACAGTGCTGAAAAGTGCTTTCTCGAACATTCTTGACACCTAAATTGGCCTGCACGAGCTTCAGAGACCCTCCTCATTGGTGAAACCTGTTTTCACGATCATTCCTGCCCGTTAAACAGGCCGGCACGGGGTTAACAAGATCACCACAGTGTTGAAAACGGCTTTCTCGATCTTTCCTGGCACTTAAGCAGGCCTACACGAGCTTCACAAGACCCCCACAGCGGTAAAAACGGCTTTCTCGATCTTTCCTGGCACTTAAACAGACCAACGTGAGCTTCATAAGACCTCCAGTGTGGTGAAAACTGCTTTCTCGAACATTCTTGACACCTAAATAGGCCCGCACGAGCCTCAGAGAACCTCCTCAGTGGTGAATCCTGCTTTCTCGATCATTCCTGCCAGTTAAACAGGCCGGCACGGGCCTAACAAGATCCCCACAGTGGTGAAAACGGCTTTCTCGATCTCTCCTGGCACTTAAGCAGGCCTACACGAGCTTCACAAGACCTCCACTGTGGTGAAAACGGATTTCTCGATCTTTCCTGGCACTTAAACAGATCAACGTGAGCTTCATAAGACCTCCAGTGTGGTGAAAACTGCTTTCTCGAACATTCTTGACACCTAAATAGGCCCGCACGAGACTCAGAGAACCTCCTCAGTGGTGAAACCTGCTTTCTCGATCATTCCTGCCAGTTAAACAGGCCGGCACGGGCCTAACAAGATCCCCACAGTGATGAAAACGGCATTCTCGATCTCTCCTGGCACTTAAGCAGGTCTACACGAGCTTCACAAGACCTCCACAGTGGTGAAAACGGCTTTCTCGATCTTTCCTGGCACTTAAACAGAATAGCATGAAATTCACAAGAATTCCACTGTGGTGCAAACTGCTTTCATGATCTTTCCTGTCACTTAGATAGCCCTGCACCAGCTTCACAGGACCTCCACAGTGGTGAAAAGTGCTTTCTCGAACATTCTTGACACCTAAATAGGCCTGCACGAGCTTCAGAGAACCTCCTCTCCGGTGAAACCTGCTTTCTCGATCATTCCCGCAAGTTAAACAGGCCGGCACCGGGCTAACAAGGTTCCCCACAGTGGTGAAAACGGCTTTCTTGATCTTTCCTGACACTTAAGAAAGCCAACACGAGTGTCACAAGAACTCCACAGTGGTGAAAAGTGCTTTCTCGAGCATTGTTGACACCTAAACAGGTCTGCACGAGCTTCAGAGAACCTTCTCAGTGGTGAAACCTGCTTTCTCGATCATTCCTACCCGTTAAACAGGCCGGCACGGGGCTAACAAGGTTCCTCACAGTGGTGAAAACGGCTTTCTTGATCGTTCCTGTCACTTAAGAAGGCCTACACGAGCATCACAAGACCTCCACAGTGGTGAAAACGGCTTTCTCGATCATTCCTGGCACTTAAACAGGGCTTCACGAGCTTCACAAGACCTCCACAGAGGTGAAAGCGGCTTTCTCGATCATTCATGGCGCTTAAACAGACATGCACGAGCTTCACAAGACCTCCACTGTGGTGCAAACTGCTTTCTCGAACATTCTTGACACCAAAATTGGCCTGCACGAGCTTCAGAGAACCTCCTCAGATGTGAAACCTGTTTTCACGAACATTCCTGCCCGTTAAATAAGCCGGCACGGGGTTAACAAGATCACCACAGTGTTGAAAACGGCTTTCTCGATCTTTCCTGGCACTTAAGCAGGCCTACACGAGCTTCACAAGACCTCCACAGTGGTGAAAACGGCTTTCTCGATCTTTCCTGGCACTTAAACAGACCAGCACGAGCTTCACAAGACCTTCACTGTGGTGAAAAGTGCTTTCTAGAATATTCTTGACACCTAAATAGGCTGGCACGAGCTTCTGAGGACGTCCTCAGTGGTGAAACGTGCTTTCTCGATCATACCTGCCAGTTAAACTGGCCGGCACGGGCCTAACAAAATCCCCACAGTGGTGAAAACGGCTTTCTCGATCATTCTTGTCACTTAAACAGGCCTTCACGAGCTTCACAAGACCTCCTCTGCGGTGAAAACTGCTTTCTCGATCATTCCTGGCACCTAAATAGGCCTGCACGAGCTTCAGAGAACCTCCTCAGTGGTGAAACCTGCTTTCTTGATCATTCCTGCAAGTCAAACAGGCCGGCACGGGCCTAACAAGATCCCCACAGTGGTGAAAACGGCTTTCTCGATCATTCCTGGCACTTAAACAGGCTTTCACGAGCTTCACAAGACCTCCACTGCGGTGAAAACGGCTTTCTCGATCTTTCTTGGCACTTGAACAGCCCTGCACCAGCTTAAAAGGACCTCCAGAGTGGTGAAAAGTGGTCTCTCGCACATTCTTGACACCTAAATAGGCCTGCATGAGCTTCAGAGAACCCCCTCAGTAGTGAAACCTGCTTTCTCGATCATTCCTACCAGTGAAACAGCCCGGCACGGGCCTAACAAGACCCCCACATTGGTGAAAACGGCTTTCTTGATCATTCCTCGCACTTAAGCAGGCCTACACGAGCTTCACAAGACCTCCACAGTGGTGAAAACAGCTTTCGCCACCTTTCCTGGCACTTAAACTGCTCTGCACTAGCTTCACAGGACCTCCACAGTTGTGAAAGCGGCCTTCTCCATCTTTCCTGCCACTTAAACAGCCCTGCACGAGCTTCACAGTAACTCCACAGTGGTGAAAAGTGCTTTCTCGATCTTTCCTGCCTGTTAAACAGGCCGGCACGGGCCTTACAAGACTTCCACAGTAGTGAAAACGGCTTTCTCGATCATTCCTGGCACTTAAACAGGCCTTCACGAGCTTTACAAGACCTCCACAGTGGTGAAAACGACTTTCTCGATCATTCCTGCAACATAAAAAGACCTGCATGAGCTTCACAGGACCTCCACAGTAGGGATAACTGCTTTGTGCGATTTTTCCTACACTGAAACAGGCCTGCACGAGCTTCACAGTCCCACCACAGTGGAGAGGACTGATTTGTAGATCTTTCCTGTCACATAAATAGTCCTGCATCAGCTTCACAGGACCTCCAAAGTGGTGAAAAGAGCTTTCTCGATCTTTCCTGGTGCTTAAACAGACTTGCACGAGCTTCGCAAGACCTCCACAGAGGTGAAAACGGCTTTCTCGATCTTTCCTGGCACTTAAACAGAATAGCACGAGCTTCACAAGACTTCCACTGTGGTGCAAACTGCTTTCGCGATCTTTCCTTTCACTTAGATAGCCCTGCACCAGCTTCACAGGACCTCCACAGTGGTGAAAAGTGCTTTCTCGAACATTCTTGACACCTAAATTGGCCTGCACGAGCTTCAGAGAACCTCCTCAGTGGTGAAACCTGCTTTCTCGATCATTTCTGCCAGTTAAACAGGCCGGAAGGGGCCTAACAAGATCCCCACGGTGGTGAAAACGGCTTTCTGGATCTTTCCTGGCACTTAAGCAGGCATATACGAGCTTCACAAGACCTCCACAGTGGTGAAAAGTGCTTTCTCGAGCATTCTTGACACCTCAACAGGCCTGCACGAGCTTCAGAGAACCTTCTCAGTGGTGAAACCTGCTTTCTCGATCATTCCTGCCCGTTAAACAGGCCGGCACGGGGCTAACAAGGTTCCCCACAGTGGTGAAAACGGCTTTCTCGATCGTTCCTGTCACATAAGAAGGCCTACACGAGCATCATAAGACCTCCACAGTGGTGAAAACGGCTTTCTCGATCGTTCCTGGCACTTAAGAAGGCCTACACGAGCATCACAAGACCTCCACAGTGGTGAAAACGGCTTTGTCGATCATTCCTGGCACTTAAACAGGCCTTCACGAGTTCACAAGACCTCCACAGAGGTGAAAGCGGCTTTGTCGATCTTTCCTGGCATTTAAACAGACATGCACGAGCTTCACAAGACCTCCACTGTGGTGCAAACTGGTTTCGCGATCTTTCCTGGCACTTAAACAGCACTGCACCAGCTTCACAGGACCTCCACAGTGGTGAAAAGTGCTTTCTCGAACATTCTTGACACCTAAATTGGCCTGCACGAGCTTCAGAGAACCTCCTCAGTGGTGAAACCTGCTTTCTCGATCATTTCTGCGAGATAAACAGGCCGGCACGGGCCTAACAACACCTCCACAGTAGTGAAAACGGCTTTCTAGATCATTCCTGGTACTTAAACTGGCATTCACGTGCTTCACAAGACCTCCACAGTGGTGAAAACGGCTTTCTCGATCATTCCTGGCACATACAAAGACCTGCATGAGCTTCACAGGACCACCACAGTAGAGCAAACTGCTTTGTGCGATTTTCCTACACTGAAACAGGCCTGCACCATCTTCACAGTCCCTCCACAGTGAAGAGAACTGATTTGTAGATCTTTCCTGTCACATAAACAGTCCTGCATCAGCTTCACAGGACCTCCACAGTGGTGAAAAGAGCTTTCTCGATCTTTCCTGGCACTTAAACGGACTTGCACGAGCTTCACAAGACCTCCACAGAGGTGAAAACGGCTTTCTCGATCTTTCCTGGCACTTAAACAGAATAGCACGAGCTTCACAAGACTTCCACTGTGGTGCAAACTGCTTTCGCGATCTTTCCTGTCACTTAGATAGCCCTGCACCAGCTTCACAGGACCTCCACAGTGGTGAAAAGTGCTTTCTCGAACATTCTTGACACCTAAATAGGCCTGCACGAGCTTCAGAGAACCTCCTCTCCGGTGAAACCTGCTTTCTCGATCATTCCCGCCAGTTAAACAGGCCGGCACCGGGCTAACAAGGTTCCCCACAGTGGTGAAAACGGCTTTCTCGATCTGTCCTGACACTTAAGAAAGCCAACACGAGTGTCACAAGAACTCCACAGTGGTGAAAAGTGCTTTCCCGAGCATTCTTGACACCTAAATAGGCCTGCACGAGCTTCAGAGAACCTCCTCAGTGGTGAAACCAGTTTTCACGATCATTCCTGCCCATTAAACAAGTCGGCACGGGGTTAACAAGATCACCACAGTGTTGAAAACGGCTTTCTCGATCTTTCCTGACACTTAAGAAAGCCAACACGAGTGTCACAAGAACTCCACAGTGGTGAAAAGTGCTTTCTCGAGCATTCTTGACACCTAAACAGGCCTGCACGAGCTTCAGAGAACCTTCTCAGTGGTGAAACCTGCTTTCTCGATCATTCCTGCCCGTTAAACAGGCCGGCACTGGGCTAACAAGGTTCCCCACAGCGGTGAAAACGGCTTTCTTGATCATTCCTGTCACTTAAGAAGGCCTACACGAGCATCACAAGACCTCCACAGTGGTGAAAACGGCTTTCTCGATCATCCCTGGCACTTAAGAAGGCCTACACGAGCATCACAAGACATCCACAGTGGTGAAAACGGCTTTGTCGATCATTCCTGGCACTTAAACAGGCCTTCACGAGCTTCACAAGACCTCCACAGAGGTGAAAGCGGCTTTCTCCATCTTTCCTGGCATTTAAACAGACATGCACGAGCTTCACAAGACCTCCACTGTGGTGCAAACTGCTTTCGCGATCTTTCCTGGCACTTAAACAGCACTGCACCAGCTTCACAGGACCTCCACAGTGGTGAAAAGTGCTCTCTCGAACATTCTTGACACCTAAATAGGCCTGCACGAGCTTCAGAGAACCTCCTCACTGGTGAAACCTGTTTTCACGATCATTCCTGCCCGTTAAACAGGCCGGCACGGGGTTAACAAGATCCCCACAGTGTTGAAAACGGCTTTCTCGATCTTTCCTGGCTCTTAAGCAGGCCTACACGAGCTTCACAAGACCTCCACAGTGGTGAAAACGGCTTTCTCGATCTTTCCTGGCACTTAAACAGACCAGCACGAGCTTCACAAGACCTTCACTGTGGTGAAAAGTGCTTTCTAGAACATTCTTGACACCTAAATAGGCTGGCACGAGCTTCAGAGGACGTCCTCAGTGGTGTAACGTGCTTTCTCGATCATACCTGCCAGTTAAACTGGCCGGCACGGGCCTAACAAGATCCCCACAGTGGTGCAAACGGCCTTCTCGATCATTCCTGGCACTTAAGCAGGCCTACACGAGCTTCACAAGACCTACCCAGTGGTGAAAACGGCTTTCTCGATCTTTCCTGGCACTGAAACAGACCAGCACGAGCTTCATA
This sequence comes from Agelas oroides, assembly GCA_949130485.1. Lineage (NCBI taxonomy): Eukaryota > Metazoa > Porifera > Demospongiae > Agelasida > Agelasidae > Agelas > Agelas oroides. The sequence goes on along the minus strand of OX422192.1, from coordinate 5,322,112 downwards.
AGACCTTCACTGTGGTGAAAGGTGCTTTCTAGAACATTCTTGACACCGAAATAGGCTTGGACGAGCTTCAGAGGACGTCCTCAGTGGTGAAACGTGCTTTCTCGATCATACCTGCCAGTTAAACTGGCCGGCACGGGCCTAACAAGATCCCCACAGTGGTGCAAACGGCCTTCTCGATCATTCTTGGCACTTAAGCAGGCATACACGAGCATCACAAGACCTCCACAGTGGTGAAAACGGCTTTCTCGATCATTCCTGGCACCTAAATAGGCCTGCACGAGCTTCAGAGAACCTCCTCAGTGGTGAAACCTGCTTTCTCGATCACTCCTGCCAGTGAAACAGGCCGGCACGGGCCTAACAAGATCCCCACAGTGGTGCAAACGGCCTTCTCGATCTTTCCTGGCACTTAAGCAGGCCTACACGAGCTTCACAAGGCCTTCACTGTGGTTAAAAGAGCTTTCTAGATCATTCCTGGCACCTAAACAGGCCTGCACGAGCTTCAGAAAACCTCCTCAGTGGTGAAACCTGCTTTCTCGATCATTCCTGCCAGTTAAACAGGCCGGCACGGGCCTAACAATTTCCCGACAGTTGTGAAAACGGCTTTCTCGATCATTCCTAGCACTTAAGCATGCACACATGAGCTTCACAAGACCTCCACAGTGGTGAAACGGTTTTCGCGATCATTCCCGGCACTTAAACAGGTCTTCACGAGCTTCACAAGACCTCCACTGTGGTGAAAACTACTTTCGCGATCTTTCCTGGTTCTTAAACAGACTTGCACGAGCTTCACAAGACCTCCACAGTAGTGAAAACGGCTTTCTCGATCTTTCCTGGCACTTAAACCGACCAGCACAAGCTTCACAAGATCTTCTCTGTGGTGAAAAGTGCTTTCTAGAACATTCTTGACACCTAAATATGCTGGCACGAGCTTCAGAGGACGTGCTCAGTGGTGAAACGTGCTTTCTCGATCATATCTGCCAGTTAAACTGGCCGTCACGGGCCTAACAAGATCTCCACAGTGGTGCAAACGGCCTTCTCGATCATTCCTGGCACTTAAGCAGGCCTACACGAGCTTCACAAGACCTCCACAGTGGTGAAAACGGCTTTCTCGATCTTTCCTGGCACTGAAATAGACCAGCACGAGCTTCACAAGACCTTCACTGTGGTGAAAAGTGCTTTCTAGAACATTCTTGACACCTAAATAGGCTTGCACGAGCTTCAGAGGATGTCCTCAGTGGTGAAACGTGCTTTCTCGAACATACATGCCAGTTAAACTGGCCGGCACGGGCCTAACAAGATCCCCACAGTGGTGCAAACGGCTTTCTCGATCATTCCTGGCACCTAAACAGGTCTTCACGAACAGTTCGAGCTTCAGAGAACCTCCTCAGTGGTGAGACCTGCTTTCTCGATCATTCCTGCCAGTTAAACAGGCCGGCACGGGCCTAACAATATCCCGACAGTTGTGAAAACGGCTTTCTCGTTCATTCCTAGCACTTAAACATGCACACACGAGCTTCACAAGACCTCCACAGTGGTGAAAACGGCTTTCGCGATCATTCCTGGCACTTAAACAGGTCTTCACGAGCTTCACAAGACCTCCACTGTGGTGAAAAGAGCTTTCTAGATCATTCCTGGCACCTAAACAGGCCTGCACGAGCTTCAGAGAACCTCCTCAGTGGTGAAACCTGCTTTCTCGATCATTCCTGCCAGTTAAACAGGCCGGCACGGGCCTAACAATTTCCCGACAGTTGTGAAAACGGCTTTCTCGATCATTCCTGGCACTTAAGCATGCACACATGAGCTTCACAAGACCTCCACAGTGGTGAAAACGGTTTTCGCGATCATTCCCGGCACTTAAACAGGTCTTCACGAGCTTCACAAGACCTCCACTGTGGTGAAAACTACTTTCGCGATCTTTCCTGGTTCTTAAACGGACTTGCACGAGCTTCACAAGACCTCCACAGTAGTGAAAACGGCTTTCTCGATCTTTCCTGGCACTTAAACCGACCAGCACAAGCTTCACAAGATCTTCTCTGTGGTGAAAAGTGCTTTCTAGAACATTCTTGACACCTAAATATGCTGGCACGAGCTTCAGAGGACGTGCTCAGTGGTGAAACGTGCTTTCTCGATCATATCTGCCAGTTAAACTGGCCGTCACGGGCCTAACAAGATCCCCACAGTGGTGCAAACGGCCTTCTCGATCATTCCTGGCACTTAAGCAGGCCTACACGAGCTTCACAAGACCTCCACAGTGGTGAAAACTGCTTTCTCGATCTTTCCTGGCACTGAAATAGACCAGCACGAGCTTCACAAGACCTTCACTGTGGTGAAAAGTGCTTTCTAGAACATTCTTGACACCTAAATAGGCTTGCACGAGCTTCAGAGGATGTCCTCAGTGGTGAAACGTGCTTTCTCGAACATACATGCCAGTTAAACTGGCCGGCACGGGCCTAACAAGATCCCCACAGTGGTGCAAACGGCTTTCTCGATCATTCCTAGCACCTAAACAGGTCTTCACGAACAGTTCGAGCTTCAGAGATCCTCCTCAGTGGTGAAACCTGCTTTCTCGATCATTCCTGCCAGTTAAACAGGCCGGCACGGGCCTAACAATATCCCGACAGTTGTGAAAACGGCTTTCTCGTTCATTCCTAGCACTTAAGCATGCACACACGAGCTTCACAAGACCTCCACAGTGGTGAAAACGGCTTTCGCGTTCATTCCTGGCACTTAAACAGGTCTTCACGAGCTTCACAAGACCTCCACTGTGGTGAAAACTACTTTCGCGATCTTTCCTGGCACTTTAACAGACCTGCACGAGCTTCACAAGACCTCCACTGTGGCGAAAACGACTTTCTCGATCTTTCCTGGCACTTAAACAGCCCTGCACCAGCTTCACAGCACCTCCACAGTGGTGAAAAGTGCTTTCTCGATCTTTCTTGACACATAAACAGGCCAGCACGATCTTCAGAGAACCTCCTCAGTGGTGAAACCTGCTTTATCGATCATTCCTGCCAGTTAAACAGGCCGGAACGAGGCTAACAACATCCCCACAGTAATGAAAACGGCTTTCTCGATCTTTCCTGGCATTTAAGCAGGCCTATACGAGCTTCACAAAACCTCCACAGTGGTGAAAACGGCTTTCTCGATCATCCCTGGCACATACAAAGGCCTGCATGAGCTTCACAGGACCTCCACAGTGGAGAAAAGTGCTTTGTGCGATTTTTTCTACACTGAAACAGGCCTGCACGAGCTTCACAGTCCCTCCACAGTGGAGAGAACAGATTTGTAGATGTTTCTTGTCACATAAACAGTCCTGCATCAGCTTCACAGGACTTCCACAGTGGTGAAAAGTGCTTTCTCGATCTTTCCTGGCACATAAACAGACCTGCACGAGTTGCACAAGCCCTTCACTGCCGTGAAAGCGGCTTTCTCGATCTTTACTGGCACATAAACAGACCTGCACGAGCTTCACAAGACCCCCACTGCGGTGAAAACGGCTTTCGCGATCTTTCCTGGAACTTAAACAGGTCTTCACGAGCTTCACAAGACCTCCACAGAGGTGAAAACGGCTTTCTCTATCTTTCCTGGCACTTAAACAGACCTGTACGAGCTTCACAAGACCTCCTCTGCGGTGAAAACGGCTTTCTCAATCTTTCCTGGCACTTAAAGAGCCCTGCACCAGCTTCACAGGACCTCCACAGTGGTGAAAAGTGCTTTCTCGAACATTCTTGATACATAAATAGGCTTGCACGAGCTTCAGAGAACCTCCTCAGTGGTGAAACCTTCTTTCTCGATCATTCCTGCGAGTTAAACAGCCCGGCACGGGCCTAATAAGACCCCCACAGTGGTGAAAACGGCTTTCTCGATCATTCCTGGCTCTTAAGCAGGCCTACACGAGCTTCACAGGATCTCCACAGTTGTGGAAACGTTTTTTTTCTCCATCTTTCCTGCCACTTAAACAGGCCTGCACGAGCTTCACAGTAACTCCACAGTGGTGAAAAGTGCTTTCTCGATCTTTCCTGGCAGTTGAACAGGCCGGGACGGACCTAACAACACCTCCACAGTAGTGAAAGCGCCTTTCTCAATCATTCATGGCACTTAAACAGACCTTCACGATCCTCACAAGACCTCCACAGAGGTGAAAACGGCTTTCTTGATCTTTCCTGGCCCTTAAACAGACCTGCATGAGCTTCACAGGATCTCCACTTTAGAGAAAACTGCTTTGTGCAATTTTTCCTATACTGAAACAGGCGTGCACGAGCTTCAAAGTTCCTCCACAGTGGAGAGAACAGATTTGTAGATCATTCCAGTCACATAAACAGTCCTGCATCAGCTTCACAGGACCTCCACAGTAGTGAAAAGTGCTTACCCGATCATTCCTGCAAGTTAAACAGGCCGGAAGGGGCCTAACAAGATTCCCACAATGGTGAAAACGGCTTTCTCGATCTTTCCTGGCACTTAAGCAGGCATACACGAGCTTCACAAGACCTCCACTGTGGTGAAAACGGCTTTCTCGATCATTCTTGGCACTTAAACAGGCCTTCACGAGCTTCTCAAGATCCCTACAGTGGTGAAAACGGCTTTCTCGATCATTCCTGGCACATGAGCAGGCCTACACGAGCTTCACAAGACCTGTACAGTGGTGAAAACGTCTTTCTAGATCATTCCAGGCGCATAAAAAGACCTGCATGAGCTTGACAGGACTTCCACAGTGGAGAAAACTGCTTTGTGCGATCTTTCCTACCTCTTAAACAGGCCTGCACGGGCTTCACAGTCCCTCCACAGCGGAGAAAACTGATTTGTAGATCTTTCCTGTCACTTAAACAGTCCACTGTGGAGGTCCTGTGAAGCTGGTGCATCTTTCTCGATATTTCCTGCCAGTTAACCTGGCCGGTACGGGCCTAACAAGACCCCAACAGTGGTGAAAACGGCTTCATCGATCTTTCCTGGCACTTAAGCAGGCCTACACGAGCTTCACAAGACCGCCAAAGTGGTGAAAACGGCTATCGCGATCTTTCCTGGCTCTTAAACAGCCCTGCACCAGCTTCACAGGACCTCCACAGTGGTGAAAAGTGCTTTCTCAATCTTTCCTGCCACTTAAAGGGGCTGCACGAGTTTCACAGTAACTCCACAGTGGTAAAAAGTGCATTCTCGATCTGTCCTGCCAGTTAAACAGGCCGGCACGGGCCTAACAAGACCCCCACAGTGGTGAAATCTTCCCTGGCACTTAAACAGCCCTGCACCTGCTTCACAGGACCTCCACAGTGTTGAAAAGTGCTTTCTCGAACATACTTGACACCTAAATAGGCCAGCACGAGCTTCAGAGAGCCTCCTCAGTGGTGAAACCTGCTTTCTTGATCTTTCCTGGCACTTAAGCAGGCCTACACGAGCTTCACAAGACCTCCACAGTGGTGAAAACGGCTTTCTCCATCTTTCCTGCCACTTAAACAGGCCAGCACGAGCTTCACAGTAACTCCACAGTGGTGAAATCTGCTTTCTCGATCTTTCCTGCCTGATATACAGGCCGACACGGGCCTATCAAGACCTCCACAGTAGTGAAAAGGGCTTTCTAGATCATTCCTGGCATTAAACAGGCCTTCACGAGCTTCACAAGACCTCCACAGCGGTGAAAACGGCTTTCTCCATCTTTCCTGGCACTTAAACGGACCTGCATGAGCTTCACAAGGCCTCCACTGTGGTGAAAATGGCTTTCGCGATCTTTCCTGGCACTTAAAAACCTTGCACCAGCTTCGCAGGACCTCCACAGTGGTGAAAACTGCTTTCTCGAACATTCTTGACAACTAAATAGGACTGCACGAGCTTCAGAGCACCTCCTCAGTGGTGAAACCTGCTTTCTCGATCATTCCTGCCAGTTAAACAGGCCGGAACGGGCCTAACAAGATCCCCACAGTGGTTAAAACGGCTTTCACGATCATTCCTGGCACTTAAGCAGGCCTACACGAGCTTCACAGTAACTCCACAGTGGTGAAATCTGCTTTCTCGATCTTTCCTGCCAGATATACAGGCCGACACGGGCCTATCAAGACCTCCACAGTAGTGAAAAGGGCTTTCTAGATCATTCCTGGCACTTAAACAGGCCTTCACGAGCTTCACAAGACCTCCACAGCGGTGAAAACGGCTTTCTCCATCTTTCCTGGCACTTAAACGGACCTGCATGAGCTTCACAAGGCCTCCACTGTGGTGAAAATGGCTTTCGCGATCTTTCCTGGCACTTAAAAACCTTGCACCAGCTTCGCAGGACCTCCACAGTGGTGAAAACTGCTTTCTCGAACATTCTTGACAACTAAATAGGACTGCACGAGCTTCAGAGCACCTCCTCAGTGGTGAAACCTGCTTTCTCGATCATTCCTGCCAGTTAAACAGGCCGGAACGGGCCTAACAAGATCCCCACAGTGGTTAAAACGGCTTTCACGATCATTCCTGGCACTTAAGCAGGCCTACACGAAATTCACAAGACCTGCACAGTGGTGAAAACGGCTTTCTCCATCATTTCTCGCACTCAAACAGCCCTGCATCAGCTTCACAGGACCTCCACAGTGGTGAAAACTACTTTCTCGATCTTTCCTGCCATTTAAACGGGCCTGCACGGGCTTCACAGTAACTCCACAGTGGTACAAAGTGCTTTCTCGATCTTTCCTGCCAATTAAACCGGCCGGAACGGTCCCCCACAGTGGTGAAAACGGCTTTCTCGATCTTTCCTGGCACTTAAGCAGGCCTATACGAGCTTCACAAGACCTCCACAGACGTGAAAAGTGCTTTCTCGATCATTCCTGGCACTTAAACAGCCCTGCACCAGCTTCACAGGGCCTTCACAGTGGTGAAAAGTGCTTTCTCGATCTTTCTTGACACCTAAACAGGCCTGCACGAGCTTCAGAGAACCTCCTCTGTGGTGAAACCTGCTTTCTCGATCATTCCCGCCAGTTAAACAGGCCGGCACGGGCCTAACAAGACCCCCACAGTGGTGACATCTTTCCTCGAACTTAAACAGCCCTGCACCTGCTTCACAGGACCTCCACAGTGGTGAAAAGTGCTTTCTCGAACATTCTTGACACCTAAATAGGCCTGCACGAGATTCAGAGAACCTCCTCAGTGGTTAAACCTGATTTTTCGATCTTTTCTGCCACTTAAGCAGGCTTACACGAACTTCACAAGACCTCCCCAGTGGTGAAAACGGCTTTCCCCATCTTTCCTGCCAGTTAAACCGGCCTACACGAGCATCACAGTAACTCCACAGTGGTGTAAAGTGCTTTCTCGATCTTTCGTGCCTGTTAAACAGGCCGGCACGGGCCTAACAAGACCTCCTCAGTAGTGAAAACGGCTTTCTCGATCATTCCTGGCACTTAAACAGGCCTTCACAAGCTTCACAAGACCTCCATTGAGGTGAAAACGGCTTTCGCGATCTTTCTTGGCACTTAAACAGCCCTGCACCAGCTTTACAGGTCCTCCACAGTGGTGAAAAGTGCTTTCTCGAACATTCTTGACACCTAAATAGGCCTGCACGAGCTTCAGAGAACCTCCTCAGTGGTGAAACCTGCTTTCTCGATCATTCCTGGCACATAAAAAGACCTGCATGAGCTTGACAGGACCTCCACAGTGGAGAAAACTGCTTTGTAGATCGTTCCGGTCACTTAACCAGTCCACTGTGGCGGTCCTCTGAAGCTGGTGCATCTTTCTCGATCTGTCCTGCCAGTTAAGCAGGCCGGCACGGGCCTAACAAGACCCTCACAGTTGTGAAAAGGTTTTTATCGATCTTTCCTGGCACTTAAGCAGGCCTACACGAGCTTCACAAGACCTCCATAGTGGTGAAAACGGCTTTCTCGATCTTTCCTGGAATATAAGCAGGCCTACACGAGCTTCACAAGACCGCCACAGTGGTGAAAACGGCTATCGCGATCTTTCCTGGCACTTAAACAGCCCTGCACCAGCTTCACACGACCTTGACAGTGGTGAAAAGTGCTTCCTCGAACTTTCTTGACACCAAAATAAGCCTGCACGAGCTTCAGAGAACCTCCTCAGTGGTGAAACCTGCTTTCTCGATCATTCCTGCCAGTTAAACAGGCCGGCACGGACCTAACAAGATCCCCACAGTGGTTAAAACGGCTTTCTCGATCATTCCTGGCACTTAAGTAGGCCTACACGAGCTTCACAAGACCTCCACAGTGGTGAAAACATCTTTCTCGATCATTCCTGGCACTTAAGCATGCCATCACGAGCTTCACAAGACCTCCAGAGAGGTGAAAACCGCTTTCTCGATCTTTCCTAGCACTTAAACAGCCCTGCACAAGCTTCACAGGACCTCCACAGTGGTGAAAAGTGCTTTCTCGAATTTTCTTGACACCAAAACTGGCCTGCACGAGCTTCAGAGAACCTCCTCTGTGGTGAAACCTACTTTCTGGATCATTCCTGCCAGTTAAACAGGCCAGCACAGGTCTAACAAGACCTCCACAGCAGTGAAAACGGCTTTCTCGATCTTTCCTGGCACTTAAACAGCCCTGCACCAGCTTCACAGGACCTCCACAGTGTTGAAAAGTTCTTTCTCGATCTTTCCTGCCACTTAAACGGGCCTACACGAGCTTCACTGTAACTCCACACTGGTAAAAAGTGCTTTCTCGACCTTTCCATCCAATTAAACAGGCCTGCACGAGCTTCAGAGAACCTCCTCTGTGGTGAAACCTGCTTTCTCGATCATTCCTGCCAGTTAAACAGGCTGGCACAGGTCTAACAAGACCTCCACAGCAGTGAAATCGGATTTCTCGATCTTTCCTGGCACTTAAACAGCCCTGCACCAGCTTCACAGGACCTCCACAGCAGTGAAAAGTTCTTTCTCGATCTTTCCTGCCACTTAAACGGGCCTACACGAACTTCACAGTAACTTCACACTGGTAAAAAGTGCTTTCTCGAACTTTCCATCCAATTAAACAGGCCTGCACGAGCTTCAGAGAACCTCCTCTGTGGTGAAACCTGCTTTCTCGATCATTCCTGCCAGTTAAACAGACCGGAACGGGTCTAACAAGACCCTCACAGTGGTGAAATGTTTCCTTGCACTTAAACAGCCCTGCACCTGCTTCACAGGACCTCCACAGTGGTGAAAAGTGCTTTCTCGAACTTTCTTGACACCAAAATAAGCCTGCACGAGCTTCAGAGAACCTCCTCAGTGGTGAAACCTGCTTTCTCGATCATTCCTGGCACATAAAAAGACCTGCATGAGCTTGACAGGACCTCCACAGTGGAGAAAACTGCTTTGTAGATCGTTCCGGTCACTTAACCAGTCCACTGTGGCGGTCCTGTGAAGCTGGTGCATCTTTCTCGATCTGTCCTGCCAGTTAAGCAGGCCGGCACGGGCCTAACCAGACCCTCACAGTTGTGAAAAGGTTTTTATCGATCTTTCCTGGCACTTAAGCAGGCCTACACGAGCTTCACAAGACCTCCACAGTGGTGTAAACAGCTTTCTCGACCTTTCCTGGCATATAAGCAGGCTTATACGAGCTTCACAAAACCTCAATGATGGTGTAAACGGCTTTCTCGATCCTTCCTGGCACTTAAGCAGGCCTACACGAGCTTCACAAGACCTCCGTAGTGGTGAAAACGGCTTTCTCGATCTTTCCTGGAATATAAGCAGGCCTACACGAGCTTCACAAGACCGCCACAGTGGTGAAAACGGCTATCGCGATCTTTCCTGGCACTTAAACAGCCCTGCACCAGCTTCACAGGACCTCCACAGTGGTGAAAAGTTCTTTCTCGATCTTTCCTGCCACTTAAACGGGCCTACACGAGCTTCACAGTAACTCCACACTGGTAAAAAGTGCTTTCTCGACCTTTCCATCCAATTAAACACGCCTGCACGAGCTTCAGAGAACCTCCTCTGTGGTGAAACCTGCTTTCTCGATCATTCCTGCCAGTTAAACAGGCCGGAACGGGTCTAACAAGACCCCCACAGCGGTGAAATGTTTCCTGGCACTAAAACAGCACTGCACCTGCTTCACAGGAACTCCACAGTGGTAAAAAGTGCTTTCTCGAACATTCTTGACACCATAATAAGCCTGCACGAGCTTCAGAGAACCTCCTCTGTTGTGAAACCTACTTTCTCGATCATTCCTGCCAGTTAAACAGGCTGGCACAAGTCTAACAAGACCTCCACAGCAGTGAAAACGGCTTTCTCGATCTTTCCTGGCACTTAAACAGCCCTTCACAAGCTTCACATGACTTCCACAGTGGTGAAAAGTGCTTTCTCGAACTTTCTTGACACCTAAACAGGCCTGCACGAGCATCAGAGAACCTCCTCAGTGGTGAAACCTGCTTTCTCGATCTTTCCTGGCACTTAAGCAGGCCTGCACGAGCTTCACAAGACGTCCACTGTGGTGAAAACGGCATTCTCCATCTTACCTACCACTTAAACAGGCCTGCACGAGCTTCACAGTAACTCCACAGTGGTGAAAACTGCTTTCTCGATCTTTCCTGCCTGATAAACAGGCCGGCACGGGCCTACCAAGACCTGCACAGTAGTGAAAACGGCTTTCTCGACCATTCCTGGCACGTAAACAGGCCTTCATGAGCTTCGCAAGACCTCCACAGAGGTGAAAACGGCTTTCTCGATCTTTCCTGGCACTTAAACAGACCTGCACGAGCTTCACAAGTTCTCCACTGTGGTAAAAACGGCTTTCGCGATCTTTCCTGGCACTTAAAAACCCTGCACCAGCTTCGCAGGACCTCCACAGTGGTGAAAAGTGCTTTCTCGAACATTCTTGACAACTAAATAGGACTGTACGAACTTCAGAGAACCTGCTCAGTGGTGAAACCTGCTTTCTCGATCATTCCTGCCAGATAAACAGGCCGGAACTGGCCTAACAAGATCCCCACAGTGGTGAAAACGGCTTTCACGATCATTCCTGGCACTTAAGCAGGCCTACACGAGCTTCACAAGACCTGCACAGTGGTGAAAACGGCTTTCTCCATCATTCCTGGCACATAAAAAGACCTGCACGAGCTTCACAGTACCTCCACAGTGGAGAAAACTGCTCTGTGCGATTTTTCCTACACTGAAACAGGCCTGCACGAGTTTCACAGTCCCTCTACAGCGGAGAGAACAGATTTGTACATCTTTCCTGTCACATAAACAGCCCTGCATCAGCTTCTCAGGACCTCCACAGTGGTGAAAAGTGCTTTCTCGATCATTCATGCCAGTTAACCAGGCCGGATCGGGCCTAACAAGACCCTCACAGTCGTGAAAACGGCTTTATCGATCTTTCCTGGCACTTAAGCAGGCCTACACGAGCTTCACAAGACCTCCACAGTGGTGAAAACGACTTTCTCATTCTTTCCTGGCATATAAGCAGGCTTACACGAGCTTCACAAAACCTCAACGGTGGTGTAAACGGCTTTCTCGATCCTTCCTGGCACTTAAGCAGGCCTACACGAGCTCCACAAGACCTCCATAGTGGTGAAAACGGCTTTCTCGATCTTTCCTGGAATATAAGCAGGACTACACGAGCTTCACAAGACCGCCACAGTGGTGAAAACGGCTATCGCGATCTTTCCTGGCACTTAAACAGCCCTGCACCAGCTTCACAGGACCTCCACAGTGGTGAAAAGTACTTTCTCGATCCTTCCTGCCACTTAAACGGGCCTGCACGAGATTCACTGTAACTCCACAGTGGTAAAAAGTGCTTTCTCGATCTTTCCTGCCAATTAAACAGGCCGGCACGGGCCTAACAAAACCCCCACAGTGGTGAAAACGGCTTTCTCGTTCATTCCTGGCACTTATGCAGGCCTACACGAGCTTCACAAGACCTGCACAGTGGTGAAAAGTACTTTCTCGATCTTTCTTGTCACTTAAACGGGCCTGCACGAGCTTCACAGTAACTCCACAGTGGTAAAAGGTGCTTTCTCGATCTTTCCTGCCAATTAAACTGGCCGGCACGGACCCCACAGTGGTGAAAATGGCTTTCTCGATCTTTCCTGGCACTTAAGCAGGCCTATACGAGCTCCACAAGACCTCCACAGAGGTGAAAAGTGCTCTCTCGATCTTTCCTGACACTTAAACAGCCCTGCACAAGCTTCACAGGACCTTGACAGTGGTGAAAAGTGCTTCCTCGAACTTTCTTGACACCTAAACAGGCCAGCACGAGCTTCAGAGAACCTCCTCTGTGGTGAAACCTACTTTGTCGATCATTCCTGCCAGTTAAACAGGCCGGCACAGGTTTAACAAGACCTCCGCAGCAGTGAAAACGGCTTTCTCGATCTTTCCTGGCACTTAAACAACCCTGCACCAGCTTCACAGGACCTCCACAGTGGTGAAAAGTGCTTTCTAGATCTTTCCTGCCACTTAAGCAGGCCTACACGAGCTTCACAAAACCTCCACAGTGGTGAAAACGGCTATCACGATCTTTCCTGGTACTTAAACAGCCCTGCGCTTGCTTCACAGGACCTCCACAGTGGTGAAAAGTGCTTTCTCGATCTTTCCTGCCACTTAAACCGGCCTGCATGAGCTTCACAGTAACTCCACAGTGGTAAAAAGTGCTTTCTCGATCTTTCCTGGAACTTAAGCAGGCCTACACGAGCTTCACAATACATCCACTGTGGTGAAAACGCGTTTCTCGATCATACCTGGCACATAAAAAGGCCGGCATGAGCATCACATGACTTCCACAGTGAAGAAAACTGCTTTGTGCGATCTTTCCTACCACTTAAACAGGCCTGCACGGGCATCACAGTCCCCCCACAGTGGAGAAAACTGATTTGTAGATCTTTCCCGTCACTTAAACAGTCCACTGTAGAGGTCCTGTGAAGCTGGTGCAGCTCTCTCGATCTTTCCTGCCAGTTAACCAGGAGGGCACGGGCCTAACAAGACCCCCACAATGGTGAAAACGGCTTTATCGATCTTTCCTGGCACTTAAGCAGGCCTACACGAGCTTCATAAGTGGTGAAAACGGCTTTCTCGATCTTTCCTGGCACTTAAACAGACCTGCACGAGCTTCACAAAACCTCCACTGTGGTGAAAACGGCTTTCGCGATCTTTCCTGACTCTCAAACAGCCCTGCACCAGCTTCACAGGACCTCCAATGTGGTGAAAGTGCTTTCACGAATTTCCTGCCAGTTAAACAGGCCGGCACGGGCCTAACAAGACCCCCACAGTGGTGAAAACGGCTTTCTCGATCTTTCCTGGCCCTTAAGCAGGTCTACACGAGCTCCAGAAGACCTCCACAGTGGCGAAAACGACTTTCTCGATCCTTCCTGGCACTTAAGCAGGCGTAAACCAGCTTTACAAGACCTCCACTGTGGAGAAAACGGATTTCGCGATCTTTTCTGGCACTTCAACAGCCCTGCACCAGCTTCAAAGGACCTCCAATGTGGTGAAAACTGCTTTCTCAATCTTTCCTGCCACTTAAACAGGCCTGCACGAGCTTCACAGTAACTCCACAGCGGCAAAAAGTGCTTTCTCGATCTTTCCTGTCACGTAAAGAGCCCTGCACCAGCTTCACCGGACCTCCTCAGTGGTGAAAAGTGCATTGTCGATCTTTCTTGACACCTAAACAGGCTTACACCAGGTGGTGAAACCTGCTTTCTCAATCATCCGTGGCACTTAAACAGGCCTACACGAGCTTCACGAGACCTCCACAGAGGTGAAAAGTGCTTTCTCGATCTCTCCAGGCACTTAAACAGACCTGCACGAGCTTCACAAAACCTCCACTGTGTTGAAAACGGCTTTCGCGATCTTTCCTGGCACATAAGCAGGCCTACACGAGCTTCACAAGACCTCCCCAGTGGTGAAACCTGCTTTCTCGATCATTCCAGCCCGTTAAAGAGGCCGGTACGGGGCTAACAAGACACCCACAGTGGTGAAAACTGGTTTCTCGATCTTTCCTGGCACTTAAACAGGCCTTCACGTGCTTCAAAAGACCTCCACAGTGGTGAAAACGGATTTCTCGATCTTCCCTGGCACTTAAACTGCCATGCACCAGCTTCGCAGGAAATCCACAGTGGTGAAAAGTGCTTACTGGAACTTTCTTGACAGCTAAACATGCCTGCCTGAGCTTCAGAGAACCTCCTCAGTGGTGAAACCTGCTTTCTCGATCATTCCTGCCAGTTAAACAGGCCGGCACGGGCCTAACAAGACCCTCACAGTTGTGAAAACGGCTTTCTCGATCTTTCCTTGCGCTTAAGCAGGCCTACACCAGCTTCACAAGATCTCCATAGTGGTGAAAACGGCTTTCTCGATCATTCCTCGCACTTAAACAGGCCTTCACGAGCTTAATCGGACCTCCACAGTGGTGAAAAGTGCTTTCTCGAACTTTCTTGACACCTAAACTGGCCTGCACGAGCATCACAGTCCCCCCACAGTGGAGAAAACTGTTTTGTAGATCTTTCCCGTCACTTAAACAGTCCACTGTGGAGGTCCTGTGAAGCTGGTGCAGCTTTCTCGATCTTTCCTGCCAGTTAACCAGGCCGGCACGGGCCTAACAAGAACCCTACAGTGGTGAAAACGGCTTTATCGATCTTTCCTGGCTCTTAAGTAGGCCTACACGAGCTCCACAAGTGGTGAAAACGGCTTTCTTGATCATTCTGGGCACTTAAACAGGCCTTCACGAGCTTCACAAGACCTCCATAGAGGTGAAAACCGCTTTTTCGATCTTTCATGGCACTTAAACAGCCCTGAACCAGCTTCACAGGACCTCCACCGTGGTGAAACCTGCTTTTTCGATCATTCCTGCCCGTTAAACAGGCCGGTACGGGGCTAGCAAGATCCCCACAGTGGTGAAAACGGGTTTCTCGATCTTTCCTGGCACTTAAGCAGGCATACACGAGCTTCACAAGACCTCCACAGTGGTGGAAACGGCTTTCTCGATCATTCCTGGTACTTAAACAGCCCTGCACCAGTCTCACAGGACCTCCTCAGTGGTGAAAAGTGCATTCTCGATATTTACCTGCCACTTAAACTGGATTGCACGAGCTTCACAGTAACTCCACAGTGGTAAAAAGTGCTTTCTCGATATTTTCTGCAAATTAAACAGGCCGGAACGGTCCTAACGAGACCCCCGCAGTGGTGAAAACGGCTTTCTCGATCTTTCGTGGCACTTAAGCTGGCCTACACGAGCTTCACAAGACCTCCACAGTGGAGAAAACGGCTTTCTGGATCATTCCAGGCACCTAAACAGGCCTTCACGAGCTTCACAAGACCTCCACAGAGGTGAAAACGGCTTTCTCAATCATTCCTGCCACTTAAACAGACCTGCACGAGCTTCACAAGACCTTCACTGTGGTGAAAACGGTTTTCGCGATGTTTCATGGTGCCTAAACAGCCCTGCACCTGGTTCACAGTAACACCACAGTGGTAAAAAGAGCTTTCTCGATATTTCCTGCCAATTGAACAGGCTGGCACGGTCCTAACAAGACCCCCACAGTGGTGAAAACGGCTTTCTCGATCTTTCCTGGTACTTAAGCAGCCCTACACGAGCTTCACAAGACCTCCACAGTGGTGAAAACGGCTTTCTCGATCACTCCTGGCACTTAAACAGGCCTTCACGAGCTTCAAAAGACCTCCACAGAGATGAAAATGGCTTTCTCGATCTTTCCTGGCACTTAAACAGCCCTGCACCAGCTTCACAGGACCTCCACAGTGGTGAAAAGTGCTTTCTCGAACATTCTTGACACCTAAACTGGCCTGCACGAGCATCACAGCCCCTCCACAGTGGAGAAAACTGATTTGTAGATCTTTCCCGTCACTTAAACAGCCCACTGTGGAGGTCCTATGAAGCTGGTGCAGATTTCTCGATGTTTCCTGCCAGTTAACCAGCCCGACATGGGCCTAATAAGACCCCCACAGTGGTGAAAACGGCTTTATCGATATTTCCTGGCACTTAAGCAGGCCTACACGAGCTTCACAAGACCTCCACAGTGGTGAAAACGGCTTTCTCGATCATTCCTGGCACTTAAACAGGCCTTCACGAGCTTCACAAGACTTACACAGAGGTGAAAACGGCTTTCGCGATCATTCCTGCAAATTAAACAGCCCTGCACCAGCTTCACAGGACCTCCTCAGTGGTGAAACCTGCGTTCTCGATCATTCCTGCCAGTGAAACAGGCCAGCTCGTGCCTATCAAGTCCCCCACAGTTGTGAAAATGGATTTCTCGATCTTTCCTGCCACTTAAACAGCCCTGCACCAGCTTGACAGGACCTCCACAGCGGTGAAAAGTGCTTTCTCAAACTTTCTTGTCACCTAAACAGACCGGCAGGAGCTACAGAGAACCTCCTCTGTGGAGAAACCTTCTTTCTCGATCATTCCTGCTAGTTAAACAGGCAGGCACGGGGCTAACAAGATCCCTACAGTAGTGAAAACGGGTTTCTGGATCTTTACTGGCACTTAAGCAGTCCTGCACTAGCTTCACAAGAATTCTACCGTAATGTAAACGGCTTTCTCGATCATTCCTGGCACTTAAGGTTACGGGATACGGAAGTGGGCGTGGTCAGCAGTCAAGATGGACCAACTCTCAGTGGCTGCGTACGTTAGGCTACAGCTGCAAAACACGAAGGATGTGTCGAGAGGCACGACACAAACTTCCACAGCGAGAAGCAATGAGAGACCTCTAAGTGTCGGTCGTGCACGCGTGGTCAAAGTTCGCAAATTTTCCAGCCAAATTCCACTCCCGCAAACAACCGGAAGGGAGGAACGGCAACGCAGAGGGACAATTCTTAACAATTTCTAGGTCCGGACGAAGGCGTTTTTGAAAAATACCTCTTGCTTTTTAAGAAACAGTCTGTTTTCCGCTTAACTCCATGTACCACACAATTATCAACTTCTGTATACTTACGACAGCTGACGCTATCCCAAAAAGCTCTCCGTCCGCACCTGCATTGTCCATTTTTTAGCACATAGGACGTTAAACCGCTTCATATACATAGCTGCTGAACTCTATATTTGGCTGGAAAAAATACATACCTAGTCGTGGCTGTTTCAAGTGAAAATTGTAACGTGCGTACGTAAATTTAGAATATACGGTAACCACGCGCGCGCGAGCGGTATCCCGTAACCTTAAACAGGCCTTCACGAGCTTCATAAGACCTCCACAGAGATGAAAACGGCTTTCTCGATCTTTCCTGGCACTTAAACAGCCCTGCACCAGATTCACAGGACCTCCACAGTGGTGAAAAGTGCTTTCTCGAACATTCTTGACACCTAAACTGGCCTGCACGAGCATCACAGTCCCCCCACAGTGGAGAAAACTGATTTGTAGATCTTACCCGTCACTTAAACAGTCCACTGTGGAGGTCCTATGAAGCTGGTGCAGCTTTCTCGATCTTTCCTGCCAGTTAACCAGCCCGGCACTGGCCTAACAAGACCCCCACAGTGGTGAAAACGGCTTTGTCGATATTTCCTGGCACTTAAGCAGGCCTACATGAGCTTCACAAGTGGTGAGAACGGCTTTCTTGATCATTCCTGGCACTTAAACAGGCCTTCACGAGCTTCACAAAACCTCCACAGAGGTGAAAACGGCTTTCTCCATCTTTCCTGGCACTTAAACAGACCTGCACGAGCTTCACAAGACCTCCACTGTGGTGAAAACGGCTTTCGCGATCTTTCCTGGCACTTAAAAACCCTGCACCAGCTTCGCAGGACCACCACAGTGGTGAAAAGTGCTTTCTCGAACATTCTTGACAACTAAATAGGACTGCACGAGCTTCAGAGGACCTCCTCAGTGGTGAAACCTGCTTACTCGATCATTCCTGCCAGTTAAACAGGCCGGAACGGGCCTAACAAGATCCCCACAGTGGTGAAAACGGCTTTCACGATCATTCCTGGCACTTCAGCAGGCCTACACGAGCTTCACAAGACCTCCACAGTGATGAAAACGGGTTTCTCCATCATTCCTGACACATAAAAAGATCTGCACGAGCTTCACAGGACCTCCACAGTGGAGAAAACTGCTCTGTGCGATTTTTCCTACACTGAAACAGGCCTGCACGAGCTTCACAGTCCCTCCACAGTGGAGAGAACAGATTTGTAGATCTTTCCTGTCACATAAACAGCCCTGCATCAGCTTCACAGGACCTCCACAGTGGAGAAAAGTGCTTCCTCGATCTTTCCTGCCAGTTAAACAGGCCGGCACGGGACTAAGAAGACTTGCACAGAGGTGAAAACGGCTTTCTAGATCATTCCTGGCACATAAAAAGACCTGCAAGAGCTTCACAAGATCCCCACAGTGGTGAAAACGGGTTTCTCGATTTTTCCTGGGCATAAGCAGGCCTACATGAGCTTCACAAGACCTCCACAGTGGTGAAAACGGCTTTCTCGATCTTTCCTGGCCATAAGCAGGCCTACACGACCATAACAAGACCTCAACGGTGGTGAAAACGGCTTTCTCGATCTTTCCTGGCCATAAGCAGGCTTACACGAGCTTCACAAGACCTTCACATTGGTGAAAACGGGTTTCTCGATCTTTCCTGGCCATAAGCAGGCCTACACGAGTTTAACAAGACCTCAACGGTGGTGAAAACGGCTTTCTCGATCCTTCCTGGCACTTAAGCAGTCCTACACGAGCTTCACAAGACCTCCACAGTGGTCAAAACGGCTTTCTCGATCTTTCGTGGCACTTAAGATGGCCTACACGAGCTTCACTAGACAGCTGCAGTGGTGAAGACGGTTATCGCGATCTTTCCTGGCACTTAAACAGCCTTGCACAAGCTTCACAGGGCCTCCTCAGTGGTGAAAAGTGCTTTCTCGATCTTTCCTGCCACTTAAACGGGCCTGCATGAGCTTCACAGTAACTCCACAGTGGTAAAAAGTGATTTCTCGATCTTTCCTGCCAATTAAACAGGCCGGCACGGGCCTAACATTAACTCCACAGTGGTAAAAAGTGCTTTCTCGATCTTTCCTGCCAATTAAACAGGCCGGCACGGGCCTAACAAGACCCCCACAGTGGTGAAAACGGCTTTCTCATTCAATCCTGGCACTTAAGCAGGCCTACAAGAGCTTCACAAGACCGCCACAGTGGTGAAAACGGCTTTCTCCATCATTCCTCGCACTTAAACAGCCCTGCACCAGCTTCACAGGACTTCCACAGTGGTGAAAAGTACTTTCTCGATCTTTCCTGCCACTTAAACGGGCCTGTACGAGCATCACAGTAACTCCACAGTGGTAAAAAGTGCTTTCTCGATCTTTCCTGCCACTTAAACAGGCCGGAACGGACCCCACAGTGGAGAAAACGGCTTTCTCGATCTTTCCTAGCACTTAAGCTGGCCTATACGAGCTTCACAAGACCTCCACAGAGGTGAAAAGTGCATTCTCAATCTTTCCTGGCACTTAAACAGCCCTGCACCAGCTTCACAGGACCTTCACAGTGGTGAAAAGTGCTTTCTCGAACTTTCTTGACACCTAAACAGGCCTGCACGAGCTTCAGAGAACCTCCTCTGTGGTGAAACCTGCTTTCTCGATCATTCCCGCCAGTTAAACAGGCCGGCACGGGCCTAACAAGACCCCCTCAGTGGTGAAATGTTTCCTGGCACTTAAACAGCCCTGCACCTGCTTCACAGGACCTCCACAGTGGTGAAAAGTGCTTTCTCGAACATTCTTGACACCTAAATAGGCCTGCACGAGCTTCAGAGAACCTCCTCAGTGGTTAAACCTGCTTTCTCGATCTTTTCTGCCACTTAAGCAGGCTTACACGAGCTTCACAAGACCTCCCCAGTGGTGAAAACGGCTATCCCCATCTTTCCTGCCACTTAAACAGGCCTATACGAGCATCACAGTAACTCTACAGAGGTGTAAAGTGTTTTCTCGATCTTTCGTGCCTGTTAAACAGGCCGGCACGGGCCTAACAAGACCTCCACCGTAGTGAAAACGGCTTTCTCGATCATTTCTGGCACTTAAACAGGCCTTCACGAGCTTCACAAGACCTCCATTGTGGTGAAAACGGCTTTAGCGAACTTTCCTGGCACTTAAACAGCCCTGCACCTGCTTCACACAGGACCTCCACAGTGGTGAAAAGTGCTTTCTCGAACATTCTTGACACCTAGATAGGACTGCACGAGCTTCAGAGAACCTCCTCAGTGGTGAAACCTGCTTTCTCGATCATTCCTGGCACATAAAAAGGCCTGCATGAGCTTGACAGGACTTCCACAGTGGAGAAAACTGCTTTGTAGATCGTTCCTGTCACTTAACCAGTCCACAGTGGAGGTCCTGTGAAGCTGGTGCATCTTTCTCGATCTTTCCTGCCAGTTAACCAGGCCGGCACGGGCCTAACAAGACCCTCACAGTGGTGAAAACAGCTTTATCGATCTTTCCTGGCACTTAAGCAGGCCTACACGAGCTTCACAAGACCTCCACAGTGGTGAAAACGGCTTTCTCGACCTTTCCTGGCATATAAGCAGGCTTACACGAGCTTCACAAAACCTCAATGGTGGTGTAAACGGCTTTCTCGATCCTTCCTGGCACTTAAGCAGGCTTACACGAGCTTCACAAGACCGCCACTGTGGTGAAAACGGATATCGCGATCTTTCCTGGCACTTAAACAGCCCTGCACCAGCTTCACAGGACCTCCACAGTGGTGAAAAGTTCTTTCTCGATCTTTCCTGCCACTTAAACGGGCCTACACGAGCTTCACAGTAACTCCACAGTGGTAAAAAGTGCTTTCTCGAACTTTCCATCCAATTAAACAGGCCTGCACGAGCTTCAGAGAACCTCCTCTGTGGTGAAACCTGCTTTCTCGATCATTCCTGCCAGTTAAACAGGCCGGAACTGGCCTAACAAGACCCCCACAGTGGTGAAATCTTTACTGGCACTTAAACAGCCCTGCACCTGCTTCACAGGACCTCCACAGTGGTGAAAAGTGCTTTCTCGAACATTCTTGACACCAAAATAAGCCTGCACGAGCTTCAGAGAACCTCCTCAGTGGTGAAACCTGCTTTCTCGATCATTCCTGCCAGTTAAACAGGCCGGCACGGACCTAACAAGATCCCCACAGTGGTTAAAACGGCTTTCTCGACGTTTCCTGGCACATAAACAGCCCTGCACCAGCTTCACAGGACCTCCACAGTGGTGAAAAGTGCTTTCTCGAACTTTCTTGACACCTAAACAGGCCTGCACGAGCATCAGAGAACCTCCTCAGTGGTGAAACCTGCTTTCTCGATCTTTCCTGGCTCTTAAGCAGTCCTACACGAGCTTCACAAGACTTCCACAGTGGTGAAAACATCTTTCTCGATCATTCCTGGCACTTAAGCAGGTCTTCACGAGCTTCACAAGACCTCCAGAGCGGTAAAACAGCTTTCTCGATCATTCCTGGCACTTAAACAGCCCTGCACCAGCTTCACAGGACTTCCACAGTGGTGAAAAGTGCTTTCTCGAACTTTCTTGACACCAAAACTGGCCTGCACGAGCTTCAGAGAACCTCGTCTGTGGTGAAACCTACTTTCTCGATCATCCCCGCCAGTTAAACAGGCCGGCACAGGTCTAAGAAGACCTCCACAGCAGTGAAAACGGCTTTCTCGATGTTTCCTGGCACATAAACAGCCCTGCACCTGCTTCACAGGATCTCCACAGTGGTGAAAAGTGCTTTCTCGAACTTTCTCTGACACCTAAACAGGCCTGCACGAGCATCAGAGAACCCCCTCACTGGTGAAACCTGCTTTCTCGATCTTTCCTGGCACTTAAGCAGGCCTACACGAGCTTCACAAGACCTCCACTGTGGTGAAAACGGCTTTCTCCATCTTACCTACCACTTAAACAGGCCTGCACGAGCTTCACAGTAACTCCACAGTGGTGAAAACTGCTTTCTCGATCTTTCCTGCCTGATAAACAGGCCGGCACGGGCCTACCAACACCTCCACAGTAGTGAAAACGGCTTTCTCGATCATTCCTGGCACTTAAACAGGCCTTCACGAGCTTCACAAGACTTCCACAGTGGTGAAAACTGCTTTCTCGATCTTTCCTGGCACTTAAACAGACCTGCATGAGCTTCACAAGACCTCCACTGTGGTGAAAACGGCTTTCGCGATCTTTCCTGGCACTTAAAAACCCTGCACCAGCTTCGCAGGACCTCCACAGTGGTGAAAAGTGCTTTCTCGAACATTCTTGACAACTAAATAGGACTGCACGAGCTTCAGAGGACCTCCTCAGTGGTGAAACCTGCTTTCTCGATCATTCCTGCCAGTTAAACAGGCCGGAACGGGCCTAACAAGATCCCCACAGTGGTTAAAACGGCTTTCACGATCATTCCTGGCACTTAAGCAAGCCTACACGAGCTTCACAAGATCTGCACAGAGGTGAAAGCGGCTTTCTCCATCATTCCTAACGCATAAAAAGACCTGCACCAGCTTCACAGGACCTCCACAGTGGAGAAAACTACTCTGCGCGATTTTCCTACACTGAAACAGCCCTGCAGAAGCTTAACAGGACCTCCTCAGTGGTGAAAAGTGCTTTCTCGATCTTTCCTACCACTTAAACGGGCCTGCACGAGCTTCACAGTAATTCCACAGTGGTAAAAAGTGCTTTCTCGATCTTTCCTGCCAATTAAACAGGCCGGCACGGGACTATCAAGACCCCCACAGTGGTGAAAACGGCTTTCTCGTTCAATCATGGCACTTAAGCAGTCCTACAAGAGCTTCACAACACCGCCACAGTGGTGAAAACGGCTATCGCGATCTCTCCTGGCACTTAAACAGCCCTGCACCAGCTTCACAGGTCCTCCACAGTGGTGAAAAGTGCTTTCTCGATCTTTCATGCCTGATAAACAGGCCGGCATGGGCCTATCAAGACCTCCACAGTAATGAAAATGGCTTTCTCGATCATTCCTGCCAGTTAAACAGGCCAGAACGGGCCTAACAATATCCCCACAGTGGTTAAAACGGCTTTCATGATCATTACTGGCACTTAAGCAGGCCTACGCGAGCTTCACAAGACCTGCACAGTGGTGTAAACGGCTTTCTCCATCATTCCTCGCACTTAAACAGCCCTGCACCAGCTTTACAGGACCTCCACAGTGGTGAAAAGTACTTTCTCGATCTTTCCTGCCAATTAAAGGGGCCTGCACGTGCTTAACAGTAACTCCACAATGGTAAAAAGTGCTTTCTCGATCTTTCCTGCCAATTAAACAGGCCGGCACGGACCCCCACAGTGGTGAAAACGGCTTTCTCGATCTTTCCTGGCACTTCAGCAGGCCTATACGAGCTTCACAAGACCTCCACAGAGGTGAAAAGTGCTTTCTCGATCTTTCCTGTCACTTAAACAGCCCTGCACCAGCTTCACAGGACCTTCACAGTAGTGAAAAGTGCTTTCTCCAACTTTCTTGACACCTAAACAGGCCTGCACGAGCTTCAGAGAAGCTCCTCTGTGGTGAAACCTGCTTTCTCGATCATTCCCGCCAGTTAAACAGCCCGACACGGGCCTAACAAGACCCCCACAGTGGTGAAATCTTTCCTGGTACTTAAACAGCCTTGCACCTGCTTCACAGGACCTCCACAGTGGTGAAAAGTGCTTTCTCGAACATTCTTGACACCTCAATAGGCCTGCACGAGCTTCAGAGAACCTCCTCAGTGGTTAAACCTCCTTTCTCGATCTTTTCTGCCACTTAAGCAGGCTTACACGAGCTTCACAAGACCTCCCCAGTGGTGAAAACGGCTATCCCCATCTTTCCTGCCACTTAAACAGGCCTATACGAGCATCACAGTAACTCCACAGTGGTGTAAAGTGTTTTCTCGATCTTTCGTGTCTGTTAAAGAGGCCGGCACGGGCCTAACAAGACCTCCACAGTAGTGAAAACGGCTTTCTCGATCATTCCTGGCACTTAAACAGGCCTTCACGAGCTTCACAAGACCTCCACAGTGGTGAAAAGTGCTTTCTCGAACATTCTTGACACCTAAATAAGCCTGCACGAGCTTCAGAGAACCTCCTCAGTGGTGAAACCTGCTTTCTCGATAATTCCTGGCACATAAAAAGATCTGCATGAGCTTGACAGGACCTCCACAGTGGAGAAACTGCTTTGTAGATCGTTCCTGTCACTTAACCAGTCCACAGTGGAGGTCCTGTGAAGCTGGTGCATCTTTCCCGATCTTTCCTGCCAGTTAACCAGGCCGGCACGGGCCTAACAAGACCCTCACAGTGGTGAAAACGGCTTTATCGATCTTTCCTGGCATTTAAGCAGGCCTACACGAGCTTCACAAGACCGCCACAGTGGTGAAAACGGATATCGCGATCTTTCCTGGCACTTAAACAGCCCTGCACCAGCTTCACAGGACCTCCACAGTGGTGAAAAGTGCTTTCTCGATCTTTTCTGCCACTTAAACGGGCCTACACGAGCTTCACAGTAACTCCACAGTGATAAAAAGTGCTTTCTCGAACTTTCCATCCAATTAAACAGGCCTGCACGAGCTTCAGAGAACCTCATCTGTGGTGAAACCTGCTTTCTCGATCATTCCTGCCAGTTAAACAGGCTGGAACGGGCCTAACAAGACCCCCACAGTGGTGAAATGTTTCCTGGCACTTAAACAGCCCTGCACCTGCTTCACAGGACCTCCACAGTGGTGAAAAGTGCTTTCTCGATCTTTTCTGCCACTTAAACGGCCCTACACGAGCTTCACAGTAACTCCACAGTGGTAAAAAGCGCTTTCTCGAACTTTCCATCCAATTAAACAGGCCTGCACGAGCTTCAGAGAACCTCCTCTGTGATGAAACCTGCTTTCTCGATCATTCCTGCCAATTAAACAGGCCGGAACGGGCCTAACAAGACCCCCACAGTGGTGAAATCTTTCCTGGCACTTAAACAGCCCTGCACCTGCTTCACAGGACCTCCACAGTGGTGAAAAGTGCTTTCTCGAACATTCTTGACACCAAAATAAGCCTGCACGAGCTTCAGAGAACCTCCTCAGTGGTGAAACCTGCTTTCTCGATCATTCCTGCCAGTTAAACAGGCCGGCACGGACCTAACAAGATCCCCACAGTGGTTAAAACGGCTTTCTTGATCATTCCTGGCACTTAAGTAGGCCTACACGAGCTTCACAAGACTTCCACAGTGGTGAAAACATCTTTCTCGATCATTCCTGGCACTTAAGCAGGCCTTCACGAGCTTCACAAGACCTCCAGAGCGGTGAAAACCGCTTTCTCGATCTTTCCTGGCACTTAAACAGCCCTGCACCAGCTTCACAGGACCTCCACAGTGGTGAAAAGTGCTTTCTCGAACTTTCTTGACACCAAAACTGGCCTGCACGAGCTTCAGAGAACCTCCTCTGTGGTGAAACCTACTTTCTCGATCATTCCTGCCAGTTAAACAGGCCGGCACAGGTCTAAGAAGACCTCCACAGCAGTGAAAACGGCTTTCTCGATGTTTCCTGGCACATAAACAGCCCTGCACCAGCTTCACAGGACCTCCACAGTGGTGAAAAGTGCTTTCTCGAACTTTCTTGACACCTAAACAGGCCTGCACGAGCATCAGAGAACCTCCTCAGTGGTGAAACCTGCTTTCTTGATCTTTCCTGGCACTTAAGCAGGCCTACACGAGCTTCACAAGACCTCCACTGTGGTGAAAACGGCTTTCTCCATCTTACCTACCACTTAAACTGGCCTGCACGAGCTTCACAGTAACTCCACAGTGGTGAAAACTGCTTTCTCGATCTTTCCTGCCTGATAAACAGGCCGGTACGGGCCTACCAAGACCTCCACAGTAGTGAAAACGGCTTTCTCGATCATTCCTGGCACTTAAACAGGCCTTCACGAGCTTCACAAGACCACCACAGAGGTTAAAACTGCTTTCTCGATCTTTCCTGGCACTTAAGATAGGGTTTACAATGTGAAAACGGAGATATAGAGTAACACTAAAACAAGTATATGGTTGGAATAGTTTTTCATGTGCTAGTAATAGGTGAGCATTTTTTTTGGTCCGGAATCTCTACGTTAGTGGAAACGGCGACGATTTCTCCAGGGCGTCGGAGTCAAATATTTGGGATTACGTAATTTCCTCACGTGCGAAAGTTTCAAGAGAAGCGTGCGATGTTCTTTTTGCTCTTGTAACGTACCAGCAACGGCCTCAGATTGTAACAGACCCATATCAGTTGCAAGACTTTAATTTTCGCGTAGATAACTGAAAGAGTGCTATTTCGCTGATTCGCGCAAGCTCCGTTTCCAGATATACAAGTGAGTTGCAACCACACTGCACCTTGATTTATTGTTGCCTTGTTGATACCTATCATTGCATGTGGTAACCTTTTAAAATGCTTGTTGAAAGTCACTAGTTTAGAATACCTGTACTATGCTTCATAGAAAAGCAGGATGTTGCCTTACAACCTCTAGTAGGCATAATGAAATTGATCGCTGCACTTAGAATCATGAAGTTTGCCTTGAGTTAAGTGAGAATATGTGGCTGTTTCTTTGGCTGCTTTTAGAAAGTCACTTGTTCTGAGAGTAAATAGTTATTGATAGGAAGCCATAATGCAGTATGACCTGTTTTGTCAAAACCTCAAGGCTGTGTAGACCTCAAAGATAAATTGGCATGTGATTCTGTCACATTTGAAGCTGTAGACTTCCAAGATGTATAGTCATGTTTCATAGCTGGTGATACTGGAACACTTTCATACTACAATGCTATACTGTAGATACAACATACTTGTATGTGAGGCCATACAACAGCATTTTATTAATCCAAGGTCATACCCTAGCTGTCTCTGCTTTGTCACTTAGTAGATTTATGCACCTTTGGCTTGGTAGAAGTAGTGGGACTAAAACCAGTACCACTAAAACCAGCACCGCTAAAATCAGTATACCACTACATAAAGATGTTTACTTAGTTTCTGTCTGCCTTTGTTATCATGCCATTGTTATTTTCTTGTGATCACATGCAGACTGAGAGGATCAATGAACCAACTTCACAATAAACTGCTACAAGCTTTTACAGGCCCCTGAAATTGCTGTTCATATATACATGGACTACTCGACTTATTTATATGTGAATTCATAATTCTTTCCAAACATTGCCTGAATCAGTGTGACTTGACTGACTCTTCTTAGAGACCCAAACCTGAAAATGCCTCGTAATGGCTTCCTATGACTTTTGGGGGTTGTCCAAGGACTAACGTAGCTGGAAATGTAATTTCAAAGCTCAGCAACCAACTATTGTTTCACTTGGTATAGTAGACCAATTTTCAGACAATTTCCTCTAAACCATGGTGTTGCAGTGTAGTACAAAAACACCCTGTTTCCATGGAAATCAACATATTTTCACCCAACTTTTTGCACAGTGCATCTCACCATAGACAAAGTAAAACTTTGAGGGTATAAATATTTTCTACTTGTGAAGTTCATATTTCATGTTGACAACCCTACTTAAGATGGCCTACACGAGCTTCACAAGACCGCCACAGTGGTGAAGACGGCTATCGCGATCTTTCCTGGCATTTAAACAGCCCTGCACCAGCTTCACAGGACCTCCTCAGTGGTGAAAAGCGTTTTCTCGATCTTTCCTTCCTCTTAAACGGGCCTGCACAAGCTTCACAGTAACTCCTCAGTGGTAAAAAGTGCTTTCTCGATCTTTCCTGCGAATTAAACAGGCCGGCACGGGCTTAACAAGCCCCCCACAGTGGTGAAAACGGCTTTCTCGTTCATTCCTGGCACTTAAGCAGGCCTACACGAGCTTCACAAGACCGCCACAGTGGTGAAAATGGCTATCGCGATCATTCATGGCACTGAAACAGCCCTGCACCAGCTTCACAGGACCTCCACAGTGGTGAAAAGTACTTTCTCGATCTTTCCTGCCACTTAAACGGGCCTGCACGAGCTTCACAGTAACTCCACAGTGGTAAAAAGTGCTTTCTCGATCATTCCTGCCAATTAAACAGGCCGGCACGGACCCCCACAGTGGTGAAAAGTGCTTTCTCGATCTTTCCTGACACTTAAACAGCCCTGCACCAGCTTCACAGGACCTTCACAGTGGTGAAAAGATCTTTCTCCAACTTTCTTGACACCTAAACAGGCCTGCACGAGCTTCAGAGAACCTCCTCTGTGGTGAAACCTGCTTTCACAATCATTCCCGCCAGTTAAACAGGCCGGCACGGGCCTAACAAGACCCCCACAGTGGTGAAATCTTTCCTGGCACTTAAACAGCCCAGCACTTGCTTCACAGGACCTCCACAGTGGTGAAAAGCGCTTTCTCGAACATTCTTGACACGTAAATAGGCCTGCACGAGCTTCAGAGAACCTCCTCAGTGGTTAAACCTGCTATCTCGATCTTTCCTGGCACTTAAACAGCCCTGCACCAGCTTCACAGGACCTTCACAGTGGTGAAAAGTGCTTTCTCGAACTTTCTTGACACCTAAACAGGCCTGGACGAGCTTCAGAGAACCTCCTCTGCGGTGAAACCTGCTTTCTCGATCATTCCTGCCAGTTAAACAGGCCGGAACGGGCCTAACAAGACCCCCACAGTGGTGAAATCTTTCCTGGCACTTAAACAGCCCTGCACCTGCTTCACAGGTCCTCCACAGTGGTGAAAAGTGCTTTCTCGAATATTCTTGACACCTAAATAGGCCTGCACGAGCTTCAGAGAACCTCCTCAGTGGTGAAACCTGCTTTCTCGATCTTTTCTGCCACTTAAGCAGGCTTACACGAGCTTCACAAGACCTCCACAGTGGTGAAAACGGCTTTCCCCATCTTTCCTGCCACTTTAACAGGCCTACACGAGCATCACAGTAACTCTACAGTGGTGTAAAGTGCTTTCTCGATCTTTCGTGCCTGTTAAACAGGCCGGCACGGGCCTAACAAGACCTCCACAGTAGTGAAAACGGCTTTCTCGATCATTCCTGGCACATAAACAGGCCTTCACGTGCTTCACAAGACCTCCATTGTGGTGAAAACCGATTTCGCGATCTTTCCTGGCACTTAAACAGCCCTGCACCAGCTTCACAGGACCTCCACAGTGGTAAAAAGTGCTTTCTCGAACATCCTTGACACCTAAATAGGCCTGCACGAGCTTCAGAGAACCTCCTCAGTGGTGAAACCTGCTTTCTCGATCATTCCTGGCACATAAAAAGAGCTGCATGAGCTTCACAAGACCTCCATAGTGGTGAAAACGGCTTTCTCGATCTTTCCTGGAATATAAGCAGGCCTACACGAGCTTCACAAGACCGCCACAGTGGTGAAAACGGATATCGCGATCTTTCCTGGAACTTAAACAGCCCTGCACCAGCTTCACAGGACCTCCACAGTGGTGAAAAGTTCTTTCTCGATCTTTCCTGCCACTTAAACGGGCCTACACGAGCTTAACACTAACTCCACAGTGGTAAAAAGTGCTTTCTCGAACTTTCCATCCAATTAAACAGGCCTGCACGAGCTTCAGAGAACCTCATCTGTGGTGAAACCTGCTTTCTCGATCATTCCTGCCAGTTAAACAGGCCGGAACGGGCCTAACAAGACCCCCACAGTGGTGAAATCTTTCCTGGCACTTAAACAGCCCTGCACCTGCTTCACAGGACCTCCACAGTGGTGAAAAGTGCTTTCTGGAACATTCTTGAAACCAAAATAAGCCTGCACGAGCTTCAGAGAACCTCCTCAGTGGTGAAACCTGCTTTCTCGATCATTCCTGCCAGTTAAACAGGCCGGCACGGACCTAACAAGATCCCCACAGTGGTTAAAACGGCTTTCTCGATCATTCCTGGCACTTAAGCATGCCATCACGAGCTTCACAAGACCTCCAGAGAGGTGAAAACCGCTTTCTCGATCTTTCCTAGCACTTAAACAGCCATGCACAAGCTTCACAGGACGTCCACAGTCAAGAAAACTGCTTTGTGCGATCTTTCCTACCATTTAAACAGGTCTGCACGAGCATCATTGTCCCCCCACAGTGGAGAAAACTGATTTGTAGATCTTTCCCGTCACTTAAGCAGTCCACTGTGGATGTCCTGTGAAGCTGGCGCAGCTTTCTCGATCTTTCCTACCAATTAAACAGGCCGGCACGGGCCTAACAAGACCCCCACAGTGGTGAAAACGGCTTTCTCGATCTTTCCTGGCACTTAAGCAGGCCTACACGAGCTTCACAAGACCTCCACAGAAGTGAAAACGGCTTGCTCGATCTTTCCTGCCACTTAAACAGCCCTGCACCAGCTTCACAGGACCGCCACAGTGGTGAAAAGTGCTTTCTCGAACTTTCTTGACACCTAAAACAGGCCTACCCGAGCTTCAGCGAACCTCCTCAGTGGTGAAACCTGCTTTCTCGATCATTCCTGCCAGTGAAATAGGCCGGTACGGGCCTAACAAGACCCCCACAGTTGTGAAAACGGCTTTCTCGATCTTCCCTTGCACTTATGCAGGCTTACACGAGCTTCACAAGATCTGCACAGTGGTGAAAACGGCTTTCTCGATCTTTCCTGGCACTTAAACAGACCTGCACGAGCTTCACAAGACATACACAGTGGTGAAAACGGCTTTCTCGATCACACCGGGCCCTTAAACAGGCCTCCACGAGCATCACAAGACCTCCACAGAGGTGAAAACGGCTTTGTCGATCTGTCCTGGCACTTAAACAGCCCTCCACCAGCTTCACAGGACCTCCTCAGTGGTGAAAAGTGCTTTCTCGAACTTTCTTGACACCTTAACAGGCCTACACGAGGTTCAGAGAACCTCCTCAGTGGTGAAACCTGCTTTCTCAATCATCCCTGGGAATTAAACAGACCTGCAAGAGCTTCACAAAACCTCCACTGTTGTGAAAACGGCTTTCGCGATCTTTCCTGGCTCTCAAACAGCCCTGCACCAGCTTCACAGGACCTCCAATGTGGTGAAAAGTGCTTTCTCGATCTTTCCTGCCAGTTAAACAGGCCGGCACGGGCCAAACAAAACCCCCACAGTTGTGAAAACGGCTTTCTCGATCTTTGGTGGCACTTAAGCAGGCCTACACGAGCTTCACAAGACCTCCACAGTGGTGAAAACGGCTTTCTCGATCATTCCTGGCACTTAAACAGGCCTTCACGAGCTTCACAAGACCTCCACAGACGTGAAAACTGCTTTTTCGATCTTTCCTGCAACTTAAACAGGCCTGCACAAGTTTCACAGAACCTCCAATGTGGTAAAAAGTGCTTTCTCGATCTTTCCTCCCAGTTAAACAGGCCGACATGGGCCTAACAACACCCCCACAGTGGTGAAAACGGCTTTCTCGATCTTTCGTGGTACTTAAGATGGCCTACACGAGCTCCACAAGACCTCCACAGTGGTGAAAACGGCTTTCTCGATCACTCCGGGCACTTAAGCAGGCCTACACGAGCATCACAAGATCTCCACTGTGGTGAAAACGGCTTTCTCGATCATTCCTTGCACTTAAACAGGCCTCCACGAGCTTGAGAAGACCCCCACAGAGGTGAAAACGGCTTTCTCGATCTTTCCTTGCATGTAAAAAGCCCTGCACCAGCTTCACAGGACCTCCTCAGTGGTGAAAAGTGCTTTCTCGAACTTTCTTGACACCTAAACAGGCCTACACGAGGTTCAGAGAACATCCTCAGTGGTGAAACCTGCTTTCTCAATCATCCCTGACACTTAAACAGGCCTACACGTGCTTCACAAGACCTCCACAGAGGTGAAAACGGTTTTGTCGATCTTTCCATGCAGGCACTTAAACACACCTACACGAGCTTCACAAAACCTCCAGTGTGGTGAAAACGGTTTTCGCGATCTTTCCTGGCTCTCAAACAGCCCTGCACCAGCTTCACAGGACCTCCAATGTGGTGTAAAGTGCTTTCTCGATCTTTCCTGCCAGTTAAACCGGCCGGCACGGGCCTAACAAGATCCCCACAGTGGTGAAAATGGCTTTCTCGATCTTTCCTGGCACTTAAGCAGGCGTACACCAGCTTCACAAGACCTCTACAGTGGTGAAAACGGCTTTCTCGATCATTCCTGGCACTTAAACAGGCCTTCACGAGCTTCACAAGACCTCCACTGTGGTGAAAACGGCTTTCTCGATCATTCCTGGCACATAAAAAGACCTGCATGAGCTTCACTGGGCCTCCACAGTGAAGAAAACTGCTTTGTGCGATCTTTCTTACCACTTAAACATCCCTGCACCAGCTTCACAGGACCTTCACAGTGGTGAAAAGTGCTTTCTCGAACTTTCTTGACACCTAAAGAGGCTTGCACGAGCTTCAGAGAACCTCCTCTGTGGTGAAACCTGCTTTCTCGATCATTCCTGCCAGTTAAACAGGCCGGCACGGGCCTAACAAGACCCCCACAGTGGTGAAATCTTTCCTCGCACTTAAACAGCCCTGCACCTGCTTCACAGGACCTCCACAGTGGTGAAAAGTGCTTTCTCGAACATTCTTGACACGTAAATAGGCCTGCACGAGCTTCAGAGAACCTCCTCAGTGGTTAAACCTGATCTTTTCTGCCACTTAAGCAGGCTTACACGAGCTTCACAAGACCTCCACAATGATGAGAACGGCTTTCCCCATCTTTCCTGCCACTTAAACAGGCCTACACGAGCATCACAGTAACTCCACAGTGGTGTAAAGTGCTTTCCCGATCTTTCGTGTCTGTTAAACAGGCCGGCACGGGCCTAACAAGACCTCCACAGTAGTGAAAACGGCTTTCTCGATCATTCCTGGCACTTAAACAGGCCTTCACGTGCTTCACAAGACCTCCATTGTGGTGAAAACGGCTTTCTCGATCATTCCTAGCACATAAAAAGACCTGCATGAGCTTCACTACAGTGAAGAAAACTGCTTTGTGCGATCTTTCTTACCACTTAAACAGCCCTGCACCAGCTTCACTGCACCTTCACAGTGGTGAAAAGTGCTTTCTCGAACTTTCTTGACACCTAAAGAGGCTTGCACGAGCTTCAGAGAACCTCCTCTGTGGTGAAACCTGCTTTCTCGATCATTCCTGCCAGTTAAACAGGCCGGCACGGGCCTAACAAGACCCCCACAGTGGTGAAATCTTTCCTCGCACTTAAACAGCCCTGCACCTGCTTCACAGGACCTCAACAGTGGTGAAAAGTGCTTTCTCGAACATTCTTGACACCTAAATAGGCCTGCACGAGCTTCAGAGAACCTCCTCAGTGGTTAAACCTGATCTTTTCTGCCACTTAAGCAGGCTTACACGAGCTTCACAAGACCTCCACAATGATGAGAACGGCTTTCCCCATCTTTCCTGCCACTTAAACAGGCCTACACGAGCATCACAGTAACTCCACAGTGGTGTAAAGTGCTTTCCCGATCTTTCGTGTCTGTTAAACAGGCCGGCACGGGCCTAACAAGACCTCCACAGTAGTGAAAACGGCTTTCTCGATCATTCCTGGCACTTAAACAGGCCTTCACGTGCTTCACAAGACCTCCATTGTGGTGAAAACGGCTTTCTCGATCATTCCTGGCACATAAAAAGACCTGCATGAGCTTCACTACAGTGAAGAAAACTGCTTTGTGCGATCTTTCTTACCACTTAAACAGCCCTGCACCAGCTTCACTGCACCTTCACAGTGGTGAAAAGTGCTTTCTCGAACTTTCTTGACACCTAAAGAGGCTTGCACGAGCTTCAGAGAACCTCCTCTGTGGTGAAACCTGCTTTCTCGATCATTCCTGCCAGTTAAACAGGCCGGCACGGGCCTAACAAGACCCCCACAGTGGTGAAATCTTTCCTCGCACTTAAACAGCCCTGCACCTGCTTCACAGGACCTCAACAGTGGTGAAAAGTGCTTTCTCGAACATTCTTGACACGTAAATAGGCCTGCACGAGCTTCAGAGAACCTCCTCAGTGGTTAAACCTGATATTTTCTGCCACTTAAGCAGGCTTACACGAGCTTCACAAGACCTCCACAATGGTGAAAACGACTTTCCCCATCTTTCCTGCCACTTAAAAAGGCCTACACGAGCATCACAGTAACTCCACAGTGGTGTAAAGTGCTTTCTCGATCTTTCGTGCCTGTTAAACAGGCAGGCACGGGCCTAACGAGACCTCCACAGCAGTGAAAACGGCTTTCTCGATCATTCCTGGCACTTAAACAGGCCTTCACGTGCTTCACAAGACCTCCATTGTGGTGAAAACGGATTTCGCGATCTTTCCTGGCACTTAAACAGCCCTGCACCAGCTTCACAGGACCTCCACAGTGGTGAAAAGTGCTTTCTCGAACATTCTTGACACCTAAATAGGCCTGCACCAGCTTCAGAGAACCTCCTCAGTGGTGAAACCTGCTTTCTCGAACATTCTTGACACCAAAATAAGCCTGCACGAGCTTCAGAGAACCTCCTCAGTGGTGAAACCTGCTTTCTCGATCATTCCTGCCAGTTAAACAGGCCGGCACGGACCTAACAAGATCCCCACAGTGGTTGAAACGGCTTTCTCGATCATTCCTGGCACTTAAGTAGGCCTACACGAGCTTCACAAGACCTCCACAGTGGTGAAAACATCTTTCTCGATCATTCCTGGCACTTAAGCATGCCATCACGAGCTTCACAAGACCTCCAGAGAGGTGAAAACCGCTTTCTCGATCTTTCCTGGCACTTAAACAGCCCTGCACAAGCTTCACAGGACCTCCACAGTGGTGAAAAGTGCTTTCTCGAATTTTCTTGACACCAAAACTGGCCTGCACGAGCTTCAGAGAACCCCCTCTGTGGTGAAACCTACATTCTCGTTCATTCCTGCCAGTTAAACAGGCCAGCACAGGTCTAACAAGACCTCCACAGCAGTGAAAACGGCTTTCTCGATCTTTTCTGGCACTTAAACAGCCCTGCACCAGCATCACAGGACCTCCACTGTGGTGAAACCTGCTTTTTCGATCATTCCTGCCCGTTAAAGGGGCTCGTACGGGGCTAACAAGACCCCCACAGCGGTTAAAACGGGTTTCTCGATCTTTCCTGGCACTTAAGCAGGCCTACACGAGCTTCAGAGAACCTCCTCAGTGGTGAAACCTGCTTTCTCGATCATTCCAGTCAGTTAAACAGGCCGGAACGGGTCTAAAACAAGACCCCCACAATGTTGAAAACGGCTTTCTCGATCCTTCCTGGCACTTAAGCAGCCCTACACGAGCTTCACAAGACCTCAACAGTGGTGAAAACGGCTTTCTCGATCATTCCTTGCACTTAAACAGGTCTCCATGAGCTTGACAAGACCTCCACAGAGGTGAGAACGGCTTTCTCGATCTTTCCAGTCACGTAAAGAGCCCTGCACCAGCTTCACCGGACCTCCTCAGTGGTGAAAAGTGCATTGTCGATCTTTCTTGACACCTAAACAGGCTTACACCAGGTGGTGAAACCTGCTTTCTCAATCATCCGTGGCACTTAAACAGGCCTACACGACCTTCACAAGACCTCCACAGATGTGAAAAGTGCTTTCTCGATCTCTGCAGGCACTTAAACAGACCTGCACGAGCTTCACAAGACCTCCACTGTGGTGAAAACGGCTTTCGCGATCTTTCCTGGCACATAAGCAGGCCTACACGAGCTTCACAAGACCTCAGTGGTGAAACCTGCTTTCTCGATCATTCCAGCCCGTTAAACAGGCCGGTATGGGGCTAACAACACCCCCACAGTGGTGAAAACTGGTTTCTCGATCTTTCCTGGCACTTAAACAGGCCTTCACGAGCTTCACAAGACCTCCACAGTGGTGAAAACGGATTTCTCGATCTTCCCTGGCACTTAAACTGCCCTGCACCAGCTTTGCAGGATA
The DNA here is from genome assembly GCA_949130485.1 of Agelas oroides. Classification (NCBI taxonomy): domain Eukaryota; kingdom Metazoa; phylum Porifera; class Demospongiae; order Agelasida; family Agelasidae; genus Agelas; species Agelas oroides. The sequence continues at coordinate 5,286,485 of OX422192.1, read as the reverse complement.
TCCACAGTGGTGAAAAGTGCTTACTGAAACTTTCTTGACACCTGAACTTCAGAGAACCTCCTCAGTGGTGAAACCTGCTTTCTCGATCATTCCTGCCAGTTAAACAGGCCGGCACGAGCTTCACAGGACCTCCACAGTGGTGAAAAGTGCTTTCTCGAACTTTCTTGACACCTAAACTGGCCTGCACGAGCATCACAGTCCCACCACAGTGGAGAAAACTGTTTTGTAGATCTTTCCCGTCACTTAAACAGTCCACTGTGGAGCTCCTGTGAAGCTGGTGCAGCTTTCTCGATCTTTCCTGCCAGTTAACCAGGCCGGCACGGGCCTAACAAGACCCCCACAGTGGTCAAAACGGCTTTATCGATCTTTCCTGGCTCTTAAGTAGGCTTACACGAGCTTCACAAGCGGTGAAAACGGCTTTCTTGATCATTCTGGGCACTTAAGCAGGCCTTCTCGAGCTTCACAAGACCTCCATAGAGGTGAAAACCGCTTTCTCGATCTTTCATGGCACTTAAACATCCCTGAAACAGCTTCACAGGACCTCCACCGTGGTGAAACCTGCTTTTTCGACCATTCCTGCCCGTTAACCCTTTAGGGCCCATAGCGCCAAAAGTCGCACTTTTGACTTCGTACTGTTTTGTGGCTTCTCACTTTGAAACGAAGTTCGCCCACAAACTAATAGTCTTGCTTGTAGTTTGTTAGTGTTTCCACTCTCTAGGACTGTAGTAATAAGGGCGGGCAACGGTTCTGAGCATAGCAGCGAGCAGCTGTTCAGACGGAGACCACCAACTAGCGATAATATCGATCGAACGGTAAAGTAGGCAGGCTTATTTTGCCTTCGTTTTATGTTTACCTAGAGTAACGCTCCTGTTGTGAGCTACTATGGGCCTCTCCTCTCCAGTAGCGAAGCAGGTGATAGCATCCAACCACAGAACGGACAGCTTTACACAAGCCTTCGACTAGTACTCCCGCCGCGTGGCTACCTCAGTGTGGCCCCACCCCTTGAATCCCTCCCCTTCCTGCCTAGGATAACAATCATTACTAATCATTACTAGTAACTATCGGGGCATACCCCCGAGGTATAGAGAAGCCGTTACCGTTGCCGTAGGGCAGGATGGGAATTGCTACGCACAGTGGAAGCAGTTATATCAGCAGCCATACCGCGTGAAGAAAATTTCCAGATAAATCTGGGCCCTAAAGAGTTAAACAGGCCGATACGGGGCTAGCAAGACCCCGACAGTGGTTAAAACGGGTTTCTCGATCTTTCCTGGCACTTAAGCAGGCCTACACGAGTTTACAAGACCTCCACAGTGGTGAAAACGGCTTTCTCGATCATTTCTGGCACTTAAACAGGCCTTCACGAGCTTCACAAGACCTCCACAGAGGTGAAAACCGCTTTCTCGATCTTTCATGGCACTTAAACAGCCCTGCACCAGCATCACAGGACGTCCACAGTGGTGAAACCTGCTTTTTCGATCATTCCTGCCCGTTAAACAGGCCGGTACGGTGCTAACAAGACCCCACAGTGGTTAAAACGGGTTTCTCGATCTTTCCTGGCACTTAAGCACGCCTACACGAGCTTCACAAGACCTCCACAGTGGTGAAAACGGCTTTCTCGATCATTCCTGGCACTTAAACAGGCCTTCACGAGCTTCACAAGACCTCCACAGAGGTGAAAACCGCTTTCTCGATCTTTCATGGCACTTAAACAGCCCTGCACCAGCATCACAAGACCTCCACAGTGGTGAAACCTGCTTTTTGGATCATTCCTGCCCGTTAAACAGGCCGGTACGGTGCTAACAAGGCCCCCACAGTGGTTAAAACGGGTTTCTCGATCTTTCCTGGCACTTAAGCAGGCCTACACGAGCTTCACAAGACCTCCACAGAGGTGAAAACGGTTTTCGCGATCTTTCCTGCCACTTAAACAGCCCTACATCAGCTTCACAGGAGCTCCACAGTGGTGAAAAGTGCTCTCTCGAACTTTCTTGATACCTAAACAGGCCTCCCCGAGCTTCAGCGAACCTCCTCAGTGGTGAAACCTGCTTTCTCGATCATTCCTGCCAGTGAAACAGGCCGGCACGGGCCTAACTGAAAACGGCTTTCTCGATCATTCCTCGCACTTAAACAGGCCTTCACGAGCTTCACAGGCGGTGAAAACGGTTTTCTCGATCTTTCCTGGCACTAAAACAGACCTGCATGAGCTTCACAAGACATACACTGTGATGAAAACGGCTTTTTCGATCATACCTGGCACATAAAATGGCCTGCATGAGCATCACATGACCTCCACCGTGGAGAAAACTGCTATGTGCGATCTTTCCTACCACTTAAACAGGTCTGCACGAGCATCACAGTCCCCCCACAGTGGAGAAAACTGATTTGTAGAACTTTCTCGTCACTTAAACAGTCCACTGCGGAGGTCCTGTGAAGCTGGTGCATCTTTCTCGATCTTTCCTGCCAGTTAACCAGGCCGGCACGGGCCTAACAAGACCCCCACAGTGGTGAAAACGGCTTTATCGATATTTCCTGGCACTTAAGCAGGCCTACACGAGCTTCACAAGTGGTGAAAACGGCTTTCTCGATCTTTCCTGGCACTTAAACAGACCAGCACGTGCTTCACAAGACCTCCATAGAGGTGACAACGGCTTTCTCGATCTTTCCTGGCACTTAAACAGCCCTGCACCAGCTTCACAGGACCTCCACAGCGGTGAAAAGTGCTTTCTCGAACTTTCTTGTCACCTAAACAGGCCGGAAGGAGCTACAGAGAACCTCCTCTGTGGAGAAACCTTCTTTCTCGATCATTCCTGCTAGTTAAACAGGCAGGCACGGGGCTAACAAGATCCCTAGTGGTGAAAACGGGTTTCTGGATCTTTCCTGGCATTTAAGCAGTCCTGCACTAGCTTCACAAGACTTCTACTGTGATGTAAACGTCTTTCTCGATCATTCCTGGCCCTTAAACAGGCCTTCACGAGCTTCACAAGACCTCCACAGAGATGAAAACGGCTCTCTCGATCTTTCCTGGCACTTAAACAGCCCAGCACCAGCTTCACAGGACCTCCACAGCGGTGAAACCTGCTTTCTCGATCATTCCTGGCACTTAAGCAGGCCTACACCAGCTTCACAAGACTTCCACAGTGGTGAAAACGGCTTTCTCGATCATTCCTGGCACTTAAACAGGACTTCACGAGCTTCAAAAGACCTCCACAGAGGTGAAAACGGCTTTCGTGATCTTTCCTGCAACTTAAACGGACCTGCACGAGCTTCACAAGATCTCCACTGTGGTGAAAAGGGCTTTCGCGATCTTTACTGGCACTTAAACAGCCCTGCACCTGCTTCACAGGACCTCCACAGTCAAGAAAACTGCTTTGTGCGATCTTTCCTACCACTTAAACAGGTCTGCACGAGCATCACTGTCCCCCCACAGTGGAGAAAACTGATTTGTAGATCTTTCCCGTCACTTAAACAGTCCACTGTGGATGTCCTGTGAAGCTGGTGCAGCTTTCTCGATTTTTCCCGCCAATTAAACAGGCCGGCACGGGACTAACAAGAACCCCACAATGGTGAAAACGGCTTTCTCGATCTTTCCTGGCACTTAAGCAGGCCTACACGAGCTTCACAAGACCTCCACAGTGGTAAAACGGCTTTCTCGATCATTCCTGGCACTTAAACAGGCCTTCACGGGCTTAACAAGACCTCCACAGAAGTGAAAACGGCTTTCTCGATCTTTCCTGGCACTTAAACAGACCTGCATGAGCTTCACAAGACATACACTGTGGTGAAAACGGCTTTCTTGATCATACCTGGCACATAAAAAGGCCTGCATGAGCATCACATGACCTCCAAAGTGGGGAAAACTGCTATGTGCGATCTTTCCTACCACTTAAACAGGTCTGCACGAGCATCACAGTCCCCCCACAGTGGAGAAAACTGATTTGTAGATCTTTCCCGTCACTTAAACAGTCCACTGTGGAGGTCCTGTGAAGCTGGTGCATTTTTCTCGATCTTTCCTGTCAGTTAACCAGGCCGGCACGGGCCTAACAAGAACCCCACAGTGGTGAAAACGGCTTTCTCGATCTTTCCTGGCACTTAAACAGACCAGCACGAGCTTCACAAGACTTCTACTGTAATGAAAACGGCTTTCTCGATCATTCCTGGCACTTAAACAGGCCTTCACGAGCTTCACAACACCTCCACAGAGGTGAAAACGGCTTTCTCGATCTTTCCTGGCACTTAAACAGACCGGTACGAGCTTCACAAGACCTCCACTGTGGTGAAAACGGCTTTCGCGATCTTTCCTGGCACTTAAACAGCCCTGCACCAGGTTCACAGGACCTCCACAGTGGTGAAAAGTGCTTTCCCGAACTTTCTTGACACCTAAACAGGCTTGCATGAGCTTCAGAGGACATCCTCAGTGGTGAAACCTGCTTTCCCGATCAGTCCTTGCACTTAAACAGGCCTTCACGAGCTTCACAAGATTTCCACAGAGGTGAAAACGGCTTTCTCGATTTTTCCTGGCTCTTAAACAGCCCTGCACTAGCTTCACAGGACCTCCAATGTGGTTAAAAGTGCTTCCTCGATCTTTCCTGCCAGTTAATCAGGCCGGCACGGGCCTAACAAGATCCCACAGTTGTGAAAACGGCTTTCTCGATCTTTCCAGGCACTTAAGCAGGCCTACACGAGCTTCACAAGACTTTCACTGTGGATAAAACGGCTTTCGCGATCGTTCCTGGCACTTAAACAGCCCTGCACCAACTTCACAGGACCTCCAATGTGGTGAAAACTGCTTTCTCGATCTTTCCTGCCACTTAAACAGGCCTGCACGAGCTTAACAGTAACTCCAGAGTGGTAAAAAGCGCTCTCTCGATCTTTCCTGGCAGTTAAACAGGCCGGCACTGGCCTAACAAGATCCCACAGTGGTGAAAACGGCTTTCTCGATCTTTGGTGGTACTTAAGCAGGCCAACACGAGCTCCACAAGACCTCCAAAGTGGTGAAAACGGCTTTCTCGATCACTCCGGGCCCTTAAACAGGCCTCCACGAGCATCACAAGACTTCCACAGAGGTGAAAACGGCTTTGTCGATCTTTCCTGGCACTCAAACAGCCCTCCACCAGCTTCACAGGACCTCCTCAGTGGTGAAAAGTGCATTCTTGACACCTAAACAGGCCTACACGAGGTTCAGAGAACCTCCTCAGTGGTGAAACCTGCTTTCTCAATCATCCCTGGGAATTAAACAGACCTGCAAGAGCTTCACAAAACCTCCACTGTTGTGAAAACGGCTTTCGCGATCTTTCCTGGCTCTCAAACAGCCCTGCACTAGCTTCACAGGACCTCCAATGTGGTGAAAAGTGCTTTCTCGATCTTTCCTGCAAGTTAAACAGGCCGGCACGGGCCAAACAAAACCCCCACAGTTGTGAAAACGGCTTTCTCGATCTTTGGTGGCACTTAAGCAGGCCTACACGAGTTTCACAAGACCTCCACAGTGGTGAAAACGGCTTTCTCGATCATTCCTGGCACTTAAACAGGCCTTCACGAGCTTCACAAGACCTCCACAGACGTGAAAACTGCTTTTTCGATCTTTCCTGCAGCTTAAACAGGCCTGCACAAGCTTCGCAGTAACTCCACAGTGGTAAAAAGTGCTTTCTCGATCTTTCCTCCCAGTTAAACAGGCCGACATGGGCCTAACAACACCCCCACAGTGGTGAAAACAGCTTTCTCGATCTTTCGTGGTACTTAAGGTGGCCTACACGAGCTCCACAAGACCTCCACAGTGGTGAAAACGGCTTTCTCGATCACTCCGGGCACTTAAGCAGGCCTACACGAGCATCACAAGATCTCCACTGTGGTGAAAACGGCTTTCTCGATCATTCCTTGCACTTAAACAGGCCTCCACGAGCTTGAGAAGACCTCCACAGAGGTGAAAACGGCTTTCTCGATCTTTCCTTGCACTTAAACAGCCCTGCACCAGCTTCACAGGACCTCCTCAGTGGTGAAAAGTGCTTTCTCGAACTTTCTTGACACCTAAGAACTTTCTTGACACCTAAACAGGCCTACACGACGTTCAGAGAACCTCCTCAGTGGTGAAACATGCTTTCTCAATCATCCCTCGCACTTAAACAGGACTACACGTGCTTCACAAGACCTCCACAGAGGTGAAAACGCCTTTCTCGATCTTTCCATGCAGGCACTTAAACAGACCTACACGAGCTTCACAAAACCTCCACTGTGGTGAAAACTGTTTTCGCGATCTTTCCTGGCTCTCAAACAGCCCTGCACCAGCTTCACAGGACCTCCAATGTGGTGTAAAGTACTTTCTCGATCTTTCCTGCCAGTTAAACCGGCCGGCACGGGCCTAACAAGATCCCCACAGTGGTGAAAATGGCTTTCTCGATCTTTCCTGGCACTTAAGCAGGCCTACACGAGCTTCACAAGACCTCCACAGTGGCGAAAACGGCTTTCGCCATCTTTCCTGGCACTTAAGCAGGCGTACACCAGCTTCACAAGACCTCCACAGTGGTGAAAACGGCTTTCTCGATCATTCCTGGCACTTAAACAGGCCTTCACGAGCTTCACAAGACCTCCACTGTGGTGAAAACGGCTTTCTCGATCATTCCTGGCACATAAAAAGACCTGCATGAGTTTCACTGGACCTCCACAGTGAAGAAAACTGCTTTGTGCGATCTTTCTTACCACTTAAACAGCCCTGCACCAGCTTCACAGGACCTTCACAGTGGTGAAAAGTGCTTTCTCGAACTTTCTTGACACCTAAAGAGGCCTGCACGAGCTTCAGAGAACCTCCTCTGTGGTGAAACCTGCTTTCTCGATCATTCCTGCCAGTTAAACAGGCCGGCACGGGCCTAACAAGACCCCCACAGTGGTGAAATCTTTCCTCGCACTTAAACAGCCCTGCACCTGCTTCACAGGACCTCCACAGTGGTGAAAAGTGTTTTCTCGAACATTCTTGACACGTAAATAGGCCTGCACGAGCTTCAGAGAACCTCCTCAGTGGTTAAACCTGATATTTTCTGCCACTTAAGCAGGCTTACACGAGCTTCACAAGACCTCCACAATGATGAGAACGGCTTTCCCCATCTTTCCTGCAACTTAAACAGGCCTACACGAGCATCACAGTAACTCCACAGTGGTGTAAAGTGCTTTCCCGATCTTTCGTGTCTGTTAAACAGGCCGGCACGGGCCTAACAAGACCTCCACAGTAGTGAAAACGGCTTTCTCGATCATTCCTGGCACTTAAACAGGCCTTCACGTGCTTCACAAGACCTCCATTGTGATGAAAACGGATTTCGCGATCTTTCCTGGCACTTAAACAGCCCTGCACCAGCTTCACAGGACCTCCACAGTGGTGAAAAGTGCTTTCTCGAGCATCCTTGACACCTAAATAGGCCTGTACGAGCTTCAGAGAAACTCCTCAGTGGTGAAACCTGCTTTCTCGATCATTCCTGGCACATAAAAAGAGCTGCATGAGCTTCACAAGACCTCCATAGTGGTGAAAACGGCTTTCTCGATCTTTCCTGGAATATAAGCAGGCCTACACGAGCTTCACAAGACCGCTACAGTGGTGAAAACTGCTATCGAGATCTTTCCTGGCACTTAAACAGCCCTGCACCAGCTTCACAGGACCTCCACAGTCGTGAAAAGTTCTTTCTTGATCTTTCCTGCCACTTAAACGGGCCTACACGAGCTTCACAGTAACTCCACAGTGGTAAAAAGTGCTTTCTCGAACTTTCCATCCAATTCAACAGGCCTGCACGAGCTTCAGAGAACCTCCTCTGTGGTGAAACCTGCTTTCTCGATCATTCCTGCCAGTGAAATAGGCCGGCACGGGCCTAACAAGACCCCCACATTGGTGAAAACGGCTTTCTCGATCTTTCCTGGCACTTAAGCAGACCTACACGAGCTTCACAAGACCTCCACAGTGGTGAAAACGGCTTTCTCGATCTTTCCTGCCACTTAAACGGGCCTACACGAGCTTCACAGTAACTCCACAATGGTAAAAAGTGCTTTCTCGAACTTTCCATCCAATTCAACAGGCCTGCACGAGCTTCAGAGAACCTCATCTGTGGTGAAACCTGCTTTCTCGATCATTCCTGCCAGTTAAACAGGCCGGAACTGGCCTAACTAGACCCCCACAGTGGTGAAATCTTTCCTGGCACTTAAACAGCCCTGCACCTGCTTCAGAGGTCCTCCACAGTGGTGAAAAGTGCTTTCTCGAACATTCTTGACACCTAAATAGGCCTGCACGAGCTTCAGAGAACCTCCTCAGTGGTGAAACCTGCTTTCTCGATATTTCGTGTCTGTTAAACAGGCCGGCACGGGCCTAACAAGACCTCCACAGTAGTGAAAACGGCTTTCTCGATCATTCCTGGCACTTAAACAGGCCTTCACGTGCTTCACAAGACCTCCATTGTGGTGAAAACGGATTTCGCGATCTTTCCTGGCACTTAAACAGCCCTGCACCAGCTTCACAGGACCTCCACAGTGGTGAAAAGTGCTTTCGCGATCTTTCCTGACTCTCAAACAGCCCTGCACCAGCTTCACAGGACCTCCAATGTGGTGAAAATGCTTTCACGAACTTTCCTGCCATTTAAACAGGCCGGCACCGGCCTAACAAGACCCCCACAGTTGTGAAAACGGCTTTCTCGATCTTTCCTGGCACTTAAGCAGGTCTACACGAGCTCCAGAAGACCTCCACGTGGCGAAAACGGCTTCTCGATCCTTCCTGGCACTTAAGCAGGCGTAAACCAGCTTCTGAAGACCTCCACAGAGGTGAAAACGGCTTTCTCGTACTTTCCTGGAACTAAGGCAGACCTGCACGAGCTTCACAAGACCTCCACTGTGGAGAAAACTGCTTTTTCGATCTTTCCTGGCACTTCAACAGCCCTGCACCAACTTCACAGGGCATCCACTGTTGTAAAAAGTGCTTTCTCGATCTTTCCTGCCAGTTAAACAGACCGGCACGGGCCTAACAAGATCCCCACAGTGGTGAAAACGGCTTTATCGATCTTTGTTGGCACTTAAGCAGACCTGCACGAGCTTCACAAGACATCCACAGTGGTGAAAACGGCATTCTCGATAACTCCGGGTACTTAAGCAGCACTACACGAGCTTCACAAGACATCCACAGTGGTGAAAACGGCTTTCTCGATAACTCCGGGTACTTAAGCAGCACTACACGAGCTTCACAAGACCTCTACTGTGGTGAAAACGGATTTCTCGATCATTCCTGGCACTTAAACAGGACTTCACGAGCTTCACCGGACCTCCACAGAAGCGAAAACAGCTTTCTCGATCTTTCCTGGCACTTAAACAGCCCTGCACCAGCTTCACTGGATCTCCACAGTGGTGAAAAGTGTTTGTTCTCCAACTTTCTTGACACTTAAACAGGCCTGCACGAGCTTCAGACAACCTCCTCAGTGGTGAAACCTGCTTTCTCGATCATTCCAGTCAGTTAAACAGGACTGAACGGGCATAACAAGACCCCCACAATGTTGAAAACGGCTTTCTCGATCCTTCCTGGCACTTAAGCAGCCCTACACGAGCTTCACAAGACCTCAACAGTGGTGAAAACGGCTTTTTCGATCATTCCTTGCACGTAAACAGGCCTCAATGAGCTTTACAAGACCTCCACAGAGGTGACAACGGCTTTCTCGATATTTCCTGTCACGTAAAGAGCCCTGCACCAGCTTCACCGGATCTCCTCAGTGGTGAAAACTGCATTGTCGATCTTTCTTGACACCTAAACAGGCTTACACCAGGTGGTGAAACCTGCTTTCTCAATCGTCCGTGGCACTTAAACAGGCCTACACGAGCTTCACAAGACCTCCACAGAGGTGAAAAGTGCTTTCTCGATATCTCCAGGTACTTAAACAGGCCTACACGAGCTTCACAAGACCTCCACAGTGGTGAAAACGGCTTTCTCGATCATTCCTGGCACTTAAACAGGCCTTCACGAGCTTCACAAGACCTCCACAGCGATGAAAACGGATTTCTCGATCTTCCTTGGCACTTAAACTGCCCTACACCAGCTTTGCAGGACATCCACAGTGGTGAAAAGTGCTTACTGGAACTTTCTTGACAGCTAAACATGCCTGCCTGAGCTTCAGAGAACCTCCTCAGTGGTGAAACCTGCTTTCTCGATCATTCCTGCCAGTTAAACAGGCCGGCACGGGCCTAACAAGACCCCCACAGTTGTGAAAACGGCTTTCTCGATCTTTCCTTGCGCTTAAGCAGGCCTACACGAGCTTCACAAGACCTCCATAGTGGTGAAAACGGATTTCTCGATCATTCCTCGCACTTAAACAGGCCTTCACGAGCTTCACAGGACCCCCACAGTGGTGAAAAGTGCTTTCTCGAACTTTCTTGACACCTAAACTGGCCTGCACGAGCATCACAGTCCCCCCACAGTGGAGAAAACTGTTTTGTAGATCTTTCCCGTCACTTAAACAGTCCACTGTGGAGGTCCTGTGAAGCTGGTGCAGCTTTCTCGATCTTTCCTGCCAGTTAACCAGGCCGGCACGGGCCTGACAAGACCCCCACAGTGGTCAAAACGGGTTTCTCGATCTTTCCTGGCACTTAAGCAGGCCTACACGAGTTTACAAGACCTCCACAGTGGTGAAAACTGCATTGTCGATCTTTCTTGACACCTAAACAGGCTTATACCAGGTGGTGAAACCTGCTTTCTCAATCGTCCGTGGCACATAAACAGGCCTACGCGAGCTTCACAAGACCTCCACAGAGGTGAAAAGTGCTTTCTCGATATCTCCAGGCACTTAAACAGACCTGCACGAGATTCACAAGATCTCCACAGTGGTGAAAACGGCTTTCGCGATCTTTCCTGGCACATAAGCAGGACTACACGAGCTTCACAACACCACCTCAGTGGTGAAACCTGCTTTCTCGGTCATTCCAGCCCGTTAAACAGGCCGGTACGGGGCTAACAAGACCACCACAGTGGTGAAAACTGGTTTCTCGATCTTTCCTGGACACTTAAACTGGTCTTCACGAGCTTCACAAGACCTCCACAGCGATGAAAACGGATTTCTCGATATTCCCTAGCACTTAAACTGCCCTGCAACAGCTTTGCAGGACATCCACAGTGGTGAAAATTGCTTACTGGAACTTTCTTGACAGCTAAACATTCCTGCCTGAGCTTCAGAGAACCTCCTCAGTGGTGAAACCTGCTTTCTCGATCATTTCTGCCAGTGAAATAGGCCGGCACGGGCCTAACAAGACCCCCACAGTTGTGAAAACGGCTTCCTCGATCTTTCCTTGCACTTATGCAGGCTTACACGAGCTTCACAAGACCTGCACAGTGGAGAAAACGGCTTTCTCGATCATTCCTCGCACTTAAACAGGCCTTCACGAGCTTCACAAGACCTCCACAGCGTTGAAAACGGCTTTCTCGATCTTTCCTGGCACTTAAACAGACCTGCACGAGCTTCACAAGACATACACTGTGGTGAAAACGGCTTTTTTGATCATACCTGGCACATAAAAAGGCCTGCATGAGCATCACATGACCTCCAACGTGGAGAAAACTGCTATGTGCGATCTTTCCTGCCACTTAAACAGGTCTGCACGAGCATCACAGTCCCCCCACAGTGGAGAAAACTGATTTGTAGATCTTTCCCGTCACTTAAACAGTCCACTGTGGAGGTCCTGTGAAGCTGGTGCATCTTTCTCGATCTTTCCTGCCAGTTAACCAGGCCGGCACGGGCCTAACAAGAACCCCACAGTGGTGAAAACGGCTTTATCGATCTTTCCTGGCACTTAAGCAGGCCTACACGAGCTTCACAAGTGGTGAAAACGGCTTTCTCGATCTTTCCTGGCACTTAAACAGACCAGCACGAGCTTCACAAGACTTCTACTGTAATGAAAACGGCTTTCTCGATCATTCCTGGCACTTAAACAGGCCTCCACGAGCATCACAAAACCTCCACAGAGGTGAAAACGGCTTTGTCGATCTTTCCTGGCACTTAAACAGCCCTGCACCAGCTTCACAGGACCTCCACAGTGGTGAAACCTGCTTTTTCGATCATTCCTGCCCATTAAACAGGCCGGTACGGGGCTAACAAGTCCCCCACAGCGGTTAAAACGGATTTCTCGATCTTTCATGGCACTTAAGCAGGCCTACACCAGCTTCACAAGACCTCCACAGTGGTGAAAACGGCTTTCTTGATCTTTCCTGCCACTTAAAAAGCCCTGCACCGGCTTCACAGGACCTCCACAGTGATGAAAAGTGCTTTCTCGAACTTTCTTGACACCTAAACATGCCTACCCGAGCTTCAGCGAACCTCCTCAGTGGTGAAACCTGCTTTCTCGATCATTCCTGCCAGTGAAATAGGCCGGCACGGGCCTAACAAGACCCCCACAGTTGTGAAAACGGCTTTCTCGATCTTTCCTTGCACTTATGCAGGCTTACACGAGCTTCACAAGACCTGCACTGTGGTGAAAACGGCTATCTCGATCATTCCTCGCACTTAAACGGGCCTTCACGAGCTTCACAAGACCTCCACAGCGTTGAAAACGGCTTTCTCGATCTTTCCTGGCACTTAAACAGACCTGCACGAGCTTCACAAGACATACACTGTGATGAAAACGGCTTTTTTGATCATACCTGGCACATAAAAAGGCCTGCATGAGCATCACATGACCTCCAAAGTGGGAAAAACTGCTATGTGCGATCTTTCCTACCACTTAAACAGGTCTGCACGAGCATCACAGTCCCCCCACAGTGGAGAAAGCTGATTTGTAGATCTTTCCCGTCACTTAAACAGTCCACTGTGGAGGTCCTGTGAAGCTGGTGCATCTTTCTCGATCTTTCCTGCCAGTTAACCAGGCCGGCACGGGCCTAACAAGAACCCCACAGTGGTGAAAACGGCCTTATCGATCTTTCCTGGCACTTAAGCAGGCCTACACGAGCTTCACAAGTGGTGAAAACGGCTTTCTCGATCTTTCTTGGCACTTAAACAGACCTGCACGAGCTTCACAAGACTTCTACTGTAATGAAAACGGCTTTCTCGATCATTCCTGGCACTTAAACATGCCTTCACGAGCTTCACAAGACCTCCATGGAGGTGAAAACGGCTTTCTCGATCTTTCCTGGCACTTAAACAGACCGGTACGAGCTTCACAAGACCTCCACTGTGGTGAAAACGGCTTTCGCGTTCTTTCCTGGCACTTAAACAGCCCTGCACCAAGTTCACAGGACCTCCACAGTGGTGAAAAGTGCTTTCTCGAACTTTCTTGACACCTAAACAGGCCTGCATGAGCTTCAGAGGACATCCTCAGTGGTGAAACCTTCTTTCTCGATCAGTCCTTGCACTTAAACAGGCCTTCACGAGATTCACAAGATTTCCACAGAGGTGAAAAAGGCTTTCTCGACCTTTCCTGGCTCTTAAACAGCCCTGCACTAGCTTCACAGGACCTCCAATGTGGTTAAAAGTGCTTCCTCGATCTTTCCTGCCAGTTAAACAGGCCGGCACGGGCCTAACAAGATCCCACAGTTGTGAAAACGGCTTTCTCGATCTTTCCAGGCACTTAAGCAGGCCTACACGAGCTTCACAAGACCTTCACTGTGGATAAAACGGCTTTCGCGATCTTTCCTGGCACTTAAAAAGCCCTGCACCAACTTCACAGGAACTCCAATGTGGTGAAAACTGCTTTCTCGATCTTTCCTGGCACTTAAACAGGCCTGCACGAGCTTCACAGTAACTCCAGAGTGGTAAAAAGCGCTCTCTCGATCTTTCCTGGCAGTTAAACCGGCCGGCACGGGCCTAACAAGATCTCCACGGTGGTGAAAACGGCTTTCTCGATCTTTGGTGGTACTTAAGCAGGCCTACACGAGCTCCACAAGACCTCCAAAGTGGTGAAAACGGCTTTCTCGATCACTCCGGGCCCTTAAACAGGCCTCCACGGGCATCACAAGACCTCCACAGAGGTGAAAACGGCTTTGTCGATCTTTCCTGGCACTTAAACAGCCCTGCACCAGCTTCACAGGACCTCCTCAGTGGTGAAAAGTGCATTCTTGACACCTAAACAGGCCTACACGAGGTTCAGAGAACCTCCTCAGTGGTGAAACCTGCTTTCTCAATCATCCCTGGGAATTAAACAGACCTGCACGAGCTTCACAAAACCTCCACTGTTGTGAAAACGGCTTTCGCGATCTTTCCTGGCTCTCAAACAGCCCTGCACCAGCTTCACAGGACCTCCAATGTGGTGAAAAGTGCTTTCTCGATCTTTCCTGCCAGTTAAACAGGCCGGCACGGGCCAAACAAACACCCACAGTTGTGAAAACGGCTTTCTCGATCTTTGGTGGCACTTAAGCAGGCCTAAACTAGCTTCACAAGACCTCCACAGTGGTAAAAAAGGCTTTCTCGATCATTCCTGGCACTTAAACAGGCCTTCACGAGCTTCACAAGACCTCCACAGACGTGAAAACTGCTTTTTCGATCTTTCCTGCAACTTAAACAGGCCTGCACCAGCTTCACAGGACCTCCACAGTGGTGAAAAGGGCTTTCTCGAACTTTCTTGACACCTAAACTGGCCTACCCGAGCTTCAGCGAACCTCTTCAGTGGTGAAACCTGCTTTCTCGATCATTCCTGCCAGTGAAATAGGCCGGCACGGGCCTATCAAGACCCCCACAGTTGTGAAAATGGCTTTCTCGATCTTTCCTTGCACTTATGCAGGCTTACACGAGCTTCACAAGACCTGCATAGTGGTGAAAACGGCTTTCTCGATCCTTCCTGGCACTTAAACAGACCTGCACGAGCTTCACAAGACATACACTGTGGTGAAAACGGCTTTTTTGATCATACCTGGCACATAAAAAGGCCTGCATGAGCATCACATGACCTCCACCGTGGAGAAAACTGCTTTGTGCGATCTTTCCTACCACTTAAACAGGTCTGCACGAGCATCACAGTTCCCCCACAGTGGAGAAAACTGATTTGTAGATCTTTCCCGTCACTTAAACAATCCACTGTGGAGGTCCTGTGAAGCTGGTGCATCTTTCTCCATCTTTCCTGCCAGTTAACCAGGCCGGCACGGGCCTAACAAGACTCCCACAGTGGTGAAAACGGCTTTCTCGATCTTTCCTGGCACTTAAACAGACCGGTACGAGCTTCACAAGACCTCCACTGTGGTGAAAACGGCTTTCGCGATCTTTCCTGGCACTTAAACAGCCCTGCACCAGGTTCACAGGACCTCCACAGTGGTGAAAAGTGCTTTCTCGAACTTGCTTGACACCTAAACAGGCCTGCATGAGCTTCAGAGGACATCCTCAGTGGTGAAACCTGCTTTATCGATCAGTCCTTGCACTTAAACAGGCCTCCACGAGCATGAGAAGACCTCCACAGAGGTGAAAACATCTTTCTCGATCTTTCCTTGCACGTAAACAGCCCTGCAATAGCTTCACAGGACCGCCTCAGTGGTGAAAAGTGCTTTCTTCAACTTTCTTGACACCTAAACAGGCCTACACGCGGTTCAGAGAACCTCCTCAGTGGTGAAACCTGCTTTCTCAATAATCCCTGGCACTTAAACAGGCCTACACGTGCTTCACAAGACCTCCAATGTGGTGTAAAGTGCTTTCTCGATCTTTCCTGCCAGTTAAACCGGCCGGCACGGGCCTAACAAGATCCCCACAGTGGTGAAAACGGCTTTCTCGATCTTTCCTGGCACTTAAGCAGGCCTACACGAGCTTCACAAGACCTCCACAGTGGCGAAAACGGCTTTCGCCATCTTTCCTGGCACTTAAGCAGGCGTACACCAGCTTCACAAGACCTCCACAGTGGTGAAAACGGCTTTCTCGATCATTCCTGGCACTTAAACAGGCCTTCACGAGCTTCACAAGACCTCCACTGTGGTGAAAACGGCTTTCTCGATCATTCCTGGCACATAAAAAGACCTGCATAAGCTTCACTGGACCTCCACAGTGAAGAAAACTGCTTTGTGCGATCTTTCCTAGCACTTAAACAGGCCTGCACGAGCATCACAGTCCCCCCACAGTGGAGAAAACTGATTTGTAGACCTTTCTCGTCACTTAAACAGTCCACTGTGGAGGTCCTGTGAAGTTGGTGCAGCTTTCTCGATCTTTCCTGCCAGTTAAACAGGCCGGTGTCACAGCGGATCCGATCCCCCCGAAAATCCGATCCGGGCCGGATCAGATATGCTAGCGGTTTCGATCCTACCACAGCGGATTCGATGCGGGGTATCAACGGGTGCCATAGGGTTCCTACTGTTGACTTGTCATAGTAAACTATATGGTGTATTCTGGCATGCGGACCTGACATAGACACTGTATAGGTTACGAGTCTACTCAGTTTGTCAGAGTAGTATTCCTTGACTCAGAGTCTGACTTGACTAACCCTTGACTAGGGTATAACGAATATCCATGTCAAATGGTTTGGTCTGAAACAAATACAACAGTTATTATGACTGTATAGAGCAATTGTTACAATTGCTCTTGTTTGATGGTGGTCTTTCAAGTCCTACACACTCCATGTGGTACAAGTCCCAACACTTATCGATCCCTATAAGAGGGAAGTAGCTAACTCCGGTGATGCGGGGCTGTCCGGGTCAGTGGGAATGGCTGCCTTTCCTTCTTCTGAAAGCAACTCTGTATATGCATCCATTCCTTGGCTATGTATGTGTAAAACGCCATCCTTGATGACAAACGTGTTCGCCTTGTTCCGCGTTGCTCGCTTCTGGTTTACACATCCGTTCCTGCTGGACACTTCCCGCAGTGGAGATAGTCATAGATCCTAACAAGACCCCCACAGTGGTGAAAACGGCTTTATCGATCTTTCCTGGCACTTAAGCAGGCCTACACGAGCTTCACAAGACCTCCACAGGGGTGCAAACGGCTTTCTCGATCATTCCTGGTACTTAAACAGCCCTGCACCAGCTTCACAGGACCTCCTCAGTGGTGAAAAGTGCTTTCTCGATATTTTCCTGCCACTTAAACAGGACTGCACGAGCTTCAGAGGACCTCCTCAGTGGTGAGACCTGCTTTCTCGATCAGTCCTGGCACCTAAACAGGCTTTCACGAGTTTCACAAGACTTCCACAGAGGTGAAAACGGCTTACTCGATCTTTCCTGGCTCTTAAACAGCCCTGCACTAGCTTCACCGGACCTCCAATTTGGTGAAAAGCGCTTTCTCGATCTTTCCTGCCAGTTAAACAGGCCGGCACGGGCCTAACAAGATCCCACAGTGGTGAAAACGGCTTTCTCGATCTTTCCAGGCACTTAAGCAGGCCTACACGAGCTTCACAAGACCTCCACTGAGGTGAAAACGGCTTTCTCGATCATTGCTGGTACTTAAAAAGGCCTTCACGAGCTTCACAAGACCTCCACAGAAGTGAAAACGGCTTTCTCGATCTTTCCTGGCACTTAAACAGCCCTGCACCAGCTTCACTGGACCTCCGCAGTGGTGAAAAGTGTTTTTTCTCGAACTTTCTTGACACCTAAACAGGCCTGCACGAGCTTCAGAGAACCTCCTCAGTGGTGAAACCTGCTTTCTCGATCATTCCAGCCAGTTAAACAGGTCGCAACGGGCCTAACAAGACCCCCACAATGTTGAAAACGGCTATCTCGATCCTTCCTGGCACTTAAGTAGCCTTACACGAGCTTCACAAGACCTCCACAGTGGTGAAAACGGCTTTCTCGATCAATCCTGGCACTTAAACATGCCTTCACGAGCTTCACAAGACCTCCACAGAGGTGAAAACGGCTTTCTCGATCTTTCCCGGCACTTAAGCAGACCTGCACGAGCTTCACAAGACCTCCACTGTGGAGAAAACGGCTTACGCGATCTTTCCTGGCACTTAAACATCCCTGCACCAACTTCACAGCACCTCCAATATGGCTTTCTCGATCTTTCCTGCCACTTAAAGAGGCTTGCAAGAGCTTCACAGTAACTCCACAGTGGTAAAGAGTGCTTTCTCGATCTTTCCTGTCAGTTAAACAGGCCGGCACGGGCCTAACAAGACCTCCACAGTGGTGTAAACGGCTTTCTCGATGATTCCTGGTACTTAAACAGCCCTGCACCAGCTTCACAGGACCTCCTCGGTGGTGAAAAGTGCTTTCTCGATATTTTCCTGCCACTTAAACAGGACTGCACGAGCTTAAGAATAGCTCCTCAGTGGTGAGACCTGCTTTCTCGATCAGTCCTGGCACCTAAACAGGCCTTCACGAGCTTCACAAGACTTCCACAGAGGTGAAAACGGCTTACTCGATCTTTCCTGGCTCTTAAACAGCCCTGCACTAGCTTCACAGGACCTCCAATGTGGTGAGAAGTGCTTTCTCGATCTTTCCTGTCAGTTAAACAGGCCGGCACGGGCCTAACAAGATCCCACAGTGGTGAAAACGGCTTTCTCGATCATTCCTGCCAGTTAAACAAGCCGGTACGGGCCTAACAAGATCCCACAGTGGTGAAAACGGCTTTCTCGATCTCTCCAGGCACCTAAGCAGGCCTACACGAGCTTCACAAGACCTTCACTGTGTTGAAAACGGCTTTCTCGATCATTGCTGGCACTTAAACAGGCCTTCACGAACTTTACAAGACCTCTAAAGAAGTGAAAACGGCTTTCTCGATCTTTCCTGGCACTTAAACAGCCCTTCACCAGCTTCACTGGACCTCCACAGTGGTCAAAAGTGTTTTTACTCGAACTTTCTTGACACCTAAACAGGCCTGCACGAACTTCAGAGAACCTCCTCATTGGTGAAACCTGCTTTCTCGATCATTCCAGCTAGTTAAACAGGCCGCAACGGGCCTAACAAGACCCCCACAATGTTTAAAACGGCTATGTCGATCCTTCCTGGCACTTAAGCAGCCCTACACGAGCTTCACAAGACCTCCACAGTGGTGAAAACGGCTTTCTCGATGATTCCTGGCACTTAAGCAGGCGTACACTAGCTTCACAAGACTACCACAGTGGTGAAAACGGCTTTCTCGATGATTACTGGCAAGTAAACATGCCATCACGAGCTTCACAAGACCTCCACAGAGGTGAAAACGGCTTTCTCGATCTTTCATGGCACTTAAGCAGACCTGCACGAGCTTCACAAGACCTCCACTGTGGAGAAAACGGCTTTCGCGATCTTTCCTGGCACTTCAACAGCCCTGCACCAGCTTCTCAGGACCTCCAATGTGGTAAAACTACTTTCTCGATCTTTCCTGCTACTTAAACAGGCCTGCTCGAGCTTCACAGCAACTCCACAGTGGTATAAAGTGCTTTCTCAATCTTTCCTGCGACTTAAACAGGCTTGCACGAGCTTCACAGTAATTCCACAGTGGTAAAAAGTGCTTTCTCGAACTTTCCTGCCAGTTAAACAGGCCGGCACGGGCCTAACAAGACCCCAACAGTGGTGAAAACGGCTTTCTTGATCTTTCGTTGTGCTTAAACAGGCCTACACGAGCTCCACAAGACCTCCACTGTGGTGAAAACGGCTTACTCGATCATTCCTGGCACTTAAACAGGCCTTCACGAACTTCACAAGACCTCCACAGAGGTGAAAACGGCTTTCTCGATCTTTCCTGGCACCTAAGGAGACCTGCACGAGCTTCACAAGACCTCCACTGAGGAGAAAACGGCTTCCGCGATCTTTCCTGGCACTTAAACAGCCCTGCACCAGCTTCACAGGACCTCCAATGTGGTGAAAACGGCTTTCTCGATCATTCCTGGCACATAAAACCTCCACAGTGAAGAAAACTGCTTTGTGCGATCTTTCCTACCACTTAAACAGGCCTGCACGATCATCACAGTCCCCCCACAGTAGAGAAAACTGATTTGTAGATCTTTCCCGTCACTTAAAAAACGTCCACTGTGGAGGTCCTGTGAAGCTGGTGCAGCTTTCTCGATCTTTCCTGCCAGTTAACCAGGCCGGCACGGGCCTAACAAGACCCCCACAGTGGTGAAAACGGCTTTATCGATCTTTCCTGGCTCTTAAGTAGGCCTACACGAGCTTCACAAGTGGTGAAAACGGCTTTCTTGATCATTCCGGGCACTTAAACAGGCCTTCACGAGCTTCACAAGACATCAATAGAGGTGAAAACGGCTTTCTCGATCTTTCCTGGCACATAAGCAGGCCTACACGAGCTTCACAAGACCTCCTGAGTGGAGAAACCTGCTTTCTCGATCATTGCTGTCCGTTAAACATGCCGGTACGTGGCTAACAAGAGCCCCACAGTGGTGAAAACGGCTTTCTCGATCACTCCGGGCACTTAAGCAGGCCTACACGAGCATCACAAGACCTCCACAGAAGTGTAAACGGCTTTCTCGATCTTTGCTGGCACTTAAACATGCCTTCACGAGCTTGACAAGACCTCCACAGAAGTGAACACGGCTTTCTCCATCTTTCCTGGCACTTAAACAGCCTTGCACCAGCCTAACTGGACCTCCACAGTAGTGAAAAGTGTTTTTTCTCGAACTTTCTTGACACCTAAACAGGCCTGCACGAGCTTCAGAGAACCTCCTCAGTGGTGAAACCTGCTTTCTCGATTATTCCAGCAAGTTAAACAGGCCGGAACGGGCCTAACAAGGCCCCCACAATGTTGAAACCGGCTTTCTCGATCCATCCTGGCGCTTAAGCAGCCCTACACGAGCTTCATAAGACCTCCACTGTGGTGAAAACGGCTTTCTAGATCAATCCTGGTACTTAAGCAGGCGTACACTAGCTTCACAAGACCTCCATAGTGGTGAAAACGGCTTTCTCGATCATTCCTGGCACTTAAACAGGCCTTCACGAGCTTCACAAGACCTCCACAGAGGTGAAAACGGCTTTCTCGATCTTTCCTGGCACTTAAGCAGACCTGCACGAGCTTGACAAGACCTCCACTGTGGAGAAAACGGCTTTTGCGATCTTTCATGGCACTTCAACAACCCTGCACCAACTTCACAGGACATCCTCAGTGGTGAAAAGTGCTTTCTCGATATTTTCTTGCCACTTAAACAGGACTGCACGAGCTTCACAGTAACTCCACACTGGTAAAAAGTGCTTTCTCAATATTTCCTGCGGATTAAACAGGCCGTCACGGGCCTAACAAGACCCCCACAGTGGTGAAAACGGCTTTCTCGACCTTTCGTGGCACTTAAGCAGGCCTACACGAGCCTCACAAGACCTCCACAGTGGTGAAAACGGCTTTCTGGATCATTCCTGGCACTTAAACAGGCTTTAACGAGCTTCAAAAGACCTCCACAGAGGTAAAAACGGCTTTCTCGATCTTTCCTGCCACTTAAACTGACCTGCACGAGCTTCACAAGACCCCCACTGTGGTGAAAACGGCTTTCGCGATCTTTCCTGGCACTTAAACAGCCCTGCACCTGCTTCACAGGATCTCCACAGTGGTGAAGAGTGCTTTCTCGATTTTTTCCTGCCACTTAAACAGGCCTGCACGAGCTTCACAGTAACTCCAAAGTGGTAGAAAGTGCTTTCTTGATCTTTCCTGCCAGTTAAACAGGCCGGCACGACCCTAACAGGACCACCACAGTTGTGAAAACGGCTTTCTTGATCTTTCGTGGTGCTAAAGCAGGCCTACACGTGCTCCACAAGACCTCCACTGTGGTGAAAACGGCTTTCTCGATCATTCCTGGCACTTAAACCGGCCTTCTCCAACTTCACAAGACCTCCACAGAGGTGAAAACGGCTTTCTCGATCTTTCCTGGCACTTAAGGAGATCTGCACGAGCTTCACAAGACCTCCACTTAGGTGAAAACGGCTTTCGCGATCTTTCCTGGCACTTAAGCACACCTGTACGAGCTTCACAAGACCTCCACTGAGGAGAAAACGGCTTTCGCGATCTTTCCTGGCACTTCAACAGCCCTGCACTAGCTTCACAGGACCTCCAATGTGGTGAAAAGTGCTTTCTCGATCTTCCCTGTTAGTTAAACTGGCCGGCACGGGCCTAACAAGATCCCACAGTGGTGAAAACGGCTTTCTCGATCTCTCCAGGCACTTAAGCAGGCCTACACGAGCTTCACAAGACCTCCACTGTAGTGAAAACGGCTTTCTCAATCATTGCTGGGACTTAAACAGGCCTTAACGAGCTTCACAAGACCTCCACAGAAGTGAAAACGGCTTTCTCGATCTTTCCTGCCAGTTAAACAAGCCGGCACGGGCCTAAAACTATCCCACAGTGGTGTAAACGGCTTTCTCGATCTCTCCAGGCACCTAAGCAGGCCTACACGAGCTTCACAAGACCTCCACTGTGGTGAAAACGGCTTTCTCGATCATTGCTGGGACTTAAACAGTCCTTCACGAGCTTTACAAGACCTATAAAGAAGTGAAAACGGCTTTCTCGATCTTTCCTGGCACTTAAACATCCCTTCACCAGCTTCACTGGACCTCCACAGTGGTTAAAAGTGTTTTTACTCGAACTTTCTTGACACCTAAACAGGCCTGCACGAACTTCAGAGAGCCTCCTCATTGGTGAAACCTGCTTTCTCGATCATTGCTGGGACTTAAACAGTCCTTCACGAGCTTTACAAGACCTATAAAGAAGTGAAAACGGCTTTCTCGATCTTTCCTGGCACTTAAACAGCCTTGCACCAGCCTAACTGGACCTCCACAGTGGTGAAAAGTGTTTTTTCTCGAACTTTCTTGACACCTAAACAGGCCTGCACGAGCTTCAGAGAACCTCCTCAGTGGTGAAACCTGCTTTCTCGATTATTCCAGCAAGTTAAACAGGCCGGAACGGGCCTAACAAGGCCCCCACAATGTTGAAACCGGCTTTCTCGATCCATCCTGGCGCTTAAGCAGCCCTACACGAGCTTCATAAGACCTCCACTGTGGTGAAAACGGCTTTCTAGATCAATCCTGGTACTTAAGCAGGCGTACACTAGCTTCACAAGACCTCCATAGTGGTGAAAACGGCTTTCTCGATCATTCCTGGAACTTAAACAGGCCTTCACGAGCTTCACAAGACCTCCACAGAGGTGAAAACGGCTTTCTCGATCTTTCCTGGCACTTAAGCAGACCTGCACGAGCTTGACAAGACCTCCACTGTGGAGAAAACGGCTTTTGCGATCTTTCATGGCACTTCAACAGCCCTGCACCAACTTCACAGGACATCCTCAGTGGTGAAAAGTGCTTTCTCGATATTTTCTTGCCACTTAAACAGGACTGCACGAGCTTCACAGTAACTCCACACTGGTAAAAAGTGCTTTCTCAATATTTCCTGCGGATTAAACAGGCCGTCACGGGCCTAACAAGACCCCCACAGTGGTGAAAACGGCTTTCTCGACCTTTCGTGGCACTTAAGCAGGCCTACACGAGCCTCACAAGACCTCCACAGTGGTGAAAACGGCTTTCTGGATCATTCCTGGCACTTAAACAGGCTTTAACGAGCTTCAAAAGACCTCCACAGAGGTAAAAACGGCTTTCTCGATCTTTCCTGCCACTTAAACTGACCTGCACGAGCTTCACAAGACCCCCACTGTGGTGAAAACGGCTTTCGCGATCTTTCCTGGCACTTAAACAGCCCTGCACCTGCTTCACAGGATCTCCACAGTGGTGAAGAGTGCTTTCTCGATTTTTTCCTGCCACTTAAACAGGCCTGCACGAGCTTCACAGTAACTCCAAAGTGGTAGAAAGTGCTTTCTTGATCTTTCCTGCCAGTTAAACAGGCCGGCACGACCCTAACAGGACCACCACAGTTGTGAAAACGGCTTTCTTGATCTTTCGTGGTGCTAAAGCAGGCCTACACGTGCTCCACAAGACCTCCACTGTGGTGAAAACGGCTTTCTCGATCATTCCTGGCACTTAAACCGGCCTTCTCCAACTTCACAAGACCTCCACAGAGGTGAAAACGGCTTTCTCGATCTTTCCTGGCACTTAAGGAGATCTGCACGAGCTTCACAAGACCTCCACTTAGGTGAAAACGGCTTTCGCGATCTTTCCTGGCACTTAAGCACACCTGTACGAGCTTCACAAGACCTCCACTGAGGAGAAAACGGCTTTCGCGATCTTTCCTGGCACTTCAACAGCCCTGCACTAGCTTCACAGGACCTCCAATGTGGTGAAAAGTGCTTTCTCGATCTTCCCTGTTAGTTAAACTGGCCGGCACGGGCCTAACAAGATCCCACAGTGGTGAAAACGGCTTTCTCGATCTCTCCAGGCACTTAAGCAGGCCTACACGAGCTTCACAAGACCTCCACTGTAGTGAAAACGGCTTTCTCAATCATTGCTGGGACTTAAACAGGCCTTAACGAGCTTCACAAGACCTCCACAGAAGTGAAAACGGCTTTCTCGATCTTTCCTGCCAGTTAAACAAGCCGGCACGGGCCTAAAACTATCCCACAGTGGTGTAAACGGCTTTCTCGATCTCTCCAGGCACCTAAGCAGGCCTACACGAGCTTCACAAGACCTCCACTGTGGTGAAAACGGCTTTCTCGATCATTGCTGGGACTTAAACAGTCCTTCACGAGCTTTACAAGACCTATAAAGAAGTGAAAACGGCTTTCTCGATCTTTCCTGGCACTTAAACATCCCTTCACCAGCTTCACTGGACCTCCACAGTGGTTAAAAGTGTTTTTACTCGAACTTTCTTGACACCTAAACAGGCCTGCACGAACTTCAGAGAGCCTCCTCATTGGTGAAACCTGCTTTCTCGATCATTGCTGGGACTTAAACAGTCCTTCACGAGCTTTACAAGACCTATAAAGAAGTGAAAACGGCTTTCTCGATCTTTCCTGGCACTTAAACAGCCTTGCACCAGCCTAACTGGACCTCCACAGTGGTGAAAAGTGTTTTTTCTCGAACTTTCTTGACACCTAAACAGGCCTGCGCGAGCTTCAGAGAACCTCCTCAGTGGTGAAACCTGCTTTCTCGATTATTCCAGCAAGTTAAACAGGCCGGAACGGGCCTAACAAGGCCCCCACAATGTTGAAACCGGCTTTCTCGATCCATCCTGGCGCTTAAGCAGCCCTACACGAGCTTCATAAGACCTCCACTGTGGTGAAAACGGCTTTCTAGATCAATCCTGGTACTTAAGCAGGCGTACACTAGCTTCACAAGACCTCCATAGTGGTGAAAACGGCTTTCTCGATCATTCCTGGAACTTAAACAGGCCTTCACGAGCTTCACAAGACCTCCACAGAGGTGAAAACGGCTTTCTCGATCTTTCCTGGCACTTAAGCAGACCTGCACGAGCTTGACAAGACCTCCACTGTGGAGAAAACGGCTTTTGCGATCTTTCATGGCACTTCAACAACCCTGCACCAACTTCACAGGACATCCTCAGTGGTGAAAAGTGCTTTCTCGATATTTTCTTGCCACTTAAACAGGACTGCACGAGCTTCACAGTAACTCCACACTGGTAAAAAGTGCTTTCTCAATATTTCCTGCGGATTAAACAGGCCGTCACGGGCCTAACAAGACCCCCACAGTGGTGAAAACGGCTTTCTCGACCTTTCGTGGCACTTAAGCAGGCCTACACGAGCCTCACAAGACCTCCACAGTGGTGAAAACGGCTTTCTGGATCATTCCTGGCACTTAAACAGGCTTTAACGAGCTTCAAAAGACCTCCACAGAGGTAAAAACGGCTTTCTCGATCTTTCCTGCCACTTAAACTGACCTGCACGAGCTTCACAAGACCCCCACTGTGGTGAAAACGGCTTTCGCGATCTTTCCTGGCACTTAAAGAGCCCTGCACCTGCTTCACAGGATCTCCACAGTGGTGAAGAGTGCTTTCTCGATTTTTTTTACCTGCCACTTAAACAGGCCTGCACGAGCTTCACAGTAACTCCAAAGTGGTAGAAAGTGCTTTCTTGATCTTTCCTGCCAGTTAAACAGGCCGGCACGACCCTAACAGGACCACCACAGTTGTGAAAACGGCTTTCTTGATCTTTCGTGGTGCTAAAGCAGGCCTACACGTGCTCCACAAGACCTCCACTGTGGTGAAAACGGCTTTCTCGATCATTCCTGGCACGTAAACTGCCCTTCAACAGCTTCACAGGACCTCCTCAGTGGTGAAAAGTGCTTTCTCGAACTTTCTTGACACCTAAACAGGCCTGCACGAGCTTCAGAGAACCTCCTCAGTGGTGAAACCTGCTTTCTCGATCATTCCAGCAAGTTAAAAGAGGCCGGAACGGGCATAAGAAGGCCCCCACAATGTTGACAACGGCTTTCTCGATCCTTCCTGGCGCTTAAGAAGCCCTACACGAGCTTCACAAGACCTCCACTGTGGTGAAAACGGCTTTCTAGATCAATCCTGGCACTTAAGCAGGCGTACACTAGCTTCACAAGACTTCCACAGTGGTGAAAACGGCTTTCTCGATCATTCCTGGCACTTCAACAGGCCTTCACGAGCTTCACAAGACCTCCACAGAGGTGAAAACGGCTTTCTCGATCTTTCCTGGCACTTAAGCAGACTTGCACGAGCTTGACAAGACCTCCACTGTGGAGAAAACGGCTTTCGCGATTTTTACTGGCACTTCAACAGCCCTGCACCAACTTCTCAGTACCTCCAACGTGATAAAAACTGCTTTCTTGATCTTTCCTGCCACTTAAACAGGCCTGCACGAGCTTCACAGTACCTCCACAGTGGTAAAAAGTGCTTTCTCGATCTTTCCTGCTAGTTAAACAGGCCGGCACGACCCTAACAGGACCACCACAGTGGTGAAAACGGCTTTCTTGATCTTTCGTGATGCTTAAGCAGGCCTACACGTGCTCCACAAGACCTCCACTGTGGTGAAAACGGCTTTCTCGATCATTCCTGGCACTTAAACAGGCCTTCTCGAACTTCACAAAACCTCCACAGAGGTGAAAACGGATTTCTCGATCTTTCCTGGCACTTAAGCACACCTGCACGAGCTTCACAAGACCTCCACTGAGGAGAAAACGGCTTTCGCGATTTTTACTGGCACTTCAACAGCCCTGCACCAACTTCTCAGTACCTCCAATGTGATAAAAACTGCTTTCTTGATCTTTCCTGCCACTTAAACAGGCCTGCACGAGCTTCACAGTAACTCCACAGTGGTAAAAAGTGCTTTCTCGATCTTTCCGGCCAGTTAAACAGGCCGGCACGACCCTAACAGGACCACCACAGTGGTGAAAACGGCTTTCTTGATCTTTCGTGATGCTTAAGCAGGCCTACACGTGCTCCACAAGACCTCCACTGTGGTGAAAACGGCTTTCTCGATCATTCCTGGCACTTAAACAGGCCTTCTCGAACCTCATAAAACCTCCACAGAGGTGAAAACGGATTTCTCGATCTTTCCTGGCACTTAAGCACACCTGCACGAGCTTCACAAGACCTCCACTGAGGAGAAAACGGCTTTCGCGATTTTTACTGGCACTTCAACAGCCCTGCACCAACTTCTCAGTACCTCCAATGTGATAAAAACTGCTTTCTTGATCTTTCCTGCCACTTAAACAGGCCTGCACGAGCTTCACAGTAACTCCACAGTGGTAAAAAGTGCTTTCTCGATCTTTCCGGCCAGTTAAACAGGCCGGCACGACCCTAACAGGACCACCACAGTGGTGAAAACGGCTTTCTTGATCTTTCGTGATGCTTAAGCAGGCCTACACGTGCTCCACAAGACCTCCACTGTGGTGAAAACGGCTTTCTCGATCATTCCTGGCACTTAAACAGGCCTTCTCGAACCTCATAAAACCTCCACAGAGGTGAAAACGGATTTCTCGATCTTTCCTGGCACTTAAGCACACCTGCACGAGCTTCACAAGACCTCCACTGAGGAGAAAACGGCTTTCGCGATCTTTCCTGGCACTTCAACAGCCCTGCACCAGCTTCACAGGACCTCCAATGTGGTGAAAACTGCTTTCTCGAACTTTCCTGCCACTTAAACAGGCCTGCACGAGCTTCACAGTAACTCCACAGTGGTGAAAAGTGCTTTCTCGATCTTTCCTGCCAGTTAAACAGGCCAGCACCGGCGTAACAAGACCCCCACAGTGGTGAAAACGGCTTTCTCGATCTTTCGTGGTACTTAAGCAGGCCTACACGAGCTTCACAAGACCTCCACTGTGGTGAAAACGGCTTTCCCGATCACTCTGGGCACTTAAGCAGGCCTACACGAGCTTCACAAGACCTCCACTGTGGTGGAAACGGCTTTCTTGACCATTCCTTGCACTTAAACAGGCCTCCACGAGCTTGAGAAGACCTCCACAGAGGTGAAAACGGCTTTCTCGATCTTTCCTTGCACGTAAACTGCCCTTCAACAGCTTCACAGGACCTCCTCAGTGGTGAAAAGTGCTTTCTCGAACTTTCTTGATGCCTAAACAGGCCTACACCAGGTTCAGAGAACCTCCTAAGTGGTGAAACCTGCTTTCTCAATCATCCCTGGCACTTAAACAGGCCTACATGAGCTTCACAAAACCTCCACAGAGGTGAAAACGGATTTCGCGATCTTTCCTGGCACGTAAAGAGACCTGCACGAGCTTCACAAACCCTCCACTGTGGTGAGAACGGCTTTCGCGATCTTTCCTGGCTCTCAAACAGCCCTGCACCAGCTTCACAGGACCTCCAATGTGGTGAAAAGTGTTTTCTCGAACCTTCCTGCGAGTTAAACAGGCAGGAACGGGCCTAACAAGACACACAACAGTGGTGAAAACGGCTTTCTCGATCTTTCCTGGCACTTAAGCAGGCCTACACGAGTTTCACAAGACCTCCACAGTGACTAAAACGGCTTTCTCCGTCATTCCTGGAACTTAAGCAGGCGTAAACCAGCTTCACAAGACCTCCACAGTGGTGAAAACGGCTTTCTCGATCATTCCTGGCACTTAAACAGGCATTCAAGAGCTTCACAAGACCTCCACAGAGGTAAAAACGGCTTTCCCGATCTTTCCTGGCACTTAAACAGACCTGCACGAGCTTCACAGGACCTCCACAGTGACGAAAACGGCTTTCTCCATCATTCCTGGCACTTAAGCCGGCGTACACCAGCTTCACAAGACCTCCACAGTGGTGAAAACGGCTTTCTCGATCATTCCTGGCACTTAAACAGGCATTCAAGAGCTTCACAAGACCTCCACAGAGGTGAAAACGGCTTTCTAGATCTTTCCTGGCACTTAAATAGACCTGCACGAGCTTCACAAGACCTCCACTGTGGTGAAAACGACTTTCTCGATTATTCCTGGCACATAAAAATATCTGCATGAGCTTCACTGGACCTCCACAGTGAAGAAAACTGCTTTGTGCGATATTTCCTACCACTTAAACAGGCCTGCACGAGCTGCACAGTAACTCCACAGTGGTAAAACGTGCTTTCTCGATCTTTCCTGTCAGTTAAACAGGCCAGCACGGACCTAACAAGACACCCACGGTGGTGAAAAGGGTTTTTTCGATCTTTCGTGGCACTTAAGCAGGCCTACACGAGCTTCACAAAACCTATCCTGTGGTGAAAACGGCTTTCTCGATCACTCTTGGCACTTAAGCAGGCCTACACGAGCTTCACAAGACCTCCACAGTGGTGAAAACGGCTTTCTCGATCATTCCTGGCACTTAAACAGGCATTCAAGAGCTTCACAAGACCTCCACAGAGGTGAAAACGGCTTTCTAGATCTTTCCTGGCACTTAAATAGACCTGCACGAGCTTCACAAGACCTCCACTGTGGTGAAAACGACTTTCTCGATTATTCCTGGCACATAAAAATACCTGCATGAGCTTCACTGGACCTCCACAGTGAAGAAAACTGCTTTGTGCGATATTTCCTACCACTTAAACAGGCCTGCACGAGCTGCACAGTAACTCCACAGTGGTAAAACGTGCTTTCTCGATCTTTCCTGTCAGTTAAACAGGCCAGCACGGACCTAACAAGACACCCACGGTGGTGAAAAGGGTTTTTTCGATCTTTCGTGGCACTTAAGCAGGCCTACACGAGCTTCACAAAACCTATCCTGTGGTGAAAACGGCTTTCTCGATCACTCTTGGCACTTAAGCAGGCCTACACGAGCTTCACAAGACCTCCACGGTGGTGAAAACGGCTTTCTCGATCATTCCTTGCACTTAAACAGGCCTCCGCGAGCTTGACAAGACCTCCACAGAAGTGAAAACGGCTTTCTCGATCTTTCCTTGCACATAAACAGCCCTGCACCAGCTTCACAGGACCTCCTCAGTGTTGAAAAGTGCTTTCTCGAACTTTCTTGACGCCTAAACAGGCCTACACCAGGTTCAGAGAACCTCCTAAGTGGTGAAACCTGCTTTCTCAATCATCCCTGGCACTTAAACAGGCTTACACGAGCTTCACAAGACCTCCACAGAGGTGAAAACGGCTATCTCGATCTTTCCAGGCACTTAACTCTTTAACAACCGTAGGCTATTTACTGGAAGTGTTTATTAGGCTATGGATACTTTCCATGGTCCGTATTTTCACATCTGCTTGGAGCTAGCACTGGAAACTTGACTCAAAGCTTTATTGACACATTGTCTGTAGGTTCATGACCTTGGACACACCCACTCATTAGCGAGCGTTCAATAGTCAGGGCCCTCCAACCAGAGAACGCTCCTTCGGACTAAAAGCTGCCTAAAATGCCAGAAATGGAGTCCCTACACGGTGAAAGGAGCGTTTTCTAAGCCCGTTTGTCCAAGAAAGCAGACAAATAGCCCACCCGGCATTGACAAGGCTTTTCTACAGGCAGCTGCAACCGCCGCCATGCACTGTCAGCCAGAGCGGTGCACCCACCCACCTCCCCCTGTCCCACCCTTTCTGCTAGCGCACAGCCTATCTTCAAAACGGATTGCGCCAACTGATAACATGCTGCCAAAATCTGACGACGCCATATGGCGTCATTGGTTGGTAAAGGGTTAAACAGACCTGCACGAGCTTCACAAATCCTCCACTGTGGTGAAAACGGCTTTCGCGATCTTTCCTGGCTCTCAAACAGCCCTGCACCAGCTTCACAGGACCTCCAATGTGATGAAAAGTGCTTTCTCGAACTTTCCTGCCAGTTTAACAGACCGGAAAGGATCTAAGAAGACCCCAACAGTGGTGAAAACGGCTTACTCGATCTTTCCTGGCACTTAAACAGGCCTTCAAGAGCTTCACAAGACCTCCACAGAGGTTAAAACGGCTTTCTCGATCTTTCCTGGCACATTAAAAGACTTGCATGAGCTTCACTAGACCTCCACAGTGAAGAAAACTGCTTTGTGCGATCTTTCCTACCACGTAAACAGGCCTGCACGAGCATCACAGTCCCCCCACAGTGGAGAAAACTGGTTAGTAGATCTTTCCCGTCACTTAAACAGTCCACTGCGGAGGTCCTGTGAACCTGGTGCAGCTTTCTCGATCTTTCCTGCCAGTTAACCAGGCCGGCACGGTCCTAACAAGACCCCCACAGTGGTTAAAACGGCTTTATCGATCTTTCCTGGCACTTAAGCAGGCCTACACGAGCTTCACAAGTGGTGAAAACGGCTTTCTTGATCATTCCGGGCACTTAAACAGGCTTTCACGAGCTTCACAAGACCTCCATAGAGGTGAAAACGGCTTTCTCGATCTTTCCTGGCACATAAGCAGGCCTACACGAGCTTCACAAGATCTCCTAAGTGGTGAAACCTGCTTTCTCGATCATTCCAGCCCGTTAAACAGTCCTGTACGGGGCTAACAAGACCCCCACAGTGGTGAAAACGGCTTTCTCGAGATTTCCTGGCACTTAAACGGCCCTGCACAAGCTTCACAGGACCTCCTCTGTGGTGAAAAGTGCTTAGTCGAACTATCTTGACACCTAAACAGGCCTACACGAGGTTCAGAGAACCTCCTCTGTGGTGAAACCTGCTTTCTCAATCATCCATGGTACTTACACAGGCCTGCACGAACTTCACAAGACCTCCACAGAGGTGAAAACGGCTTTCTCGATCTTTCTAGGCACTTAAACAGACCTGCACGAGCTTCACAAAATCTCCATTGTGGAGAAAACGGCTTTCGCGATCTTTCTTTGCTTTCAAACAGCCCTGCACCAACTTCACAGGACCTCCAATGTGGTGGAAATTGCTTTCTCGATCTTTCCTGCCAGTTAAACAGGCCGGCACGGGCCTAACAAGACACCAACAGTGGTGAAAACGGCTTTCTCGATATTTCCTGGCACTTAAACAGGCCTTCACGAGCTTCACAAGACCTCCACAGAGGTAAAAACGGCTTTCTCGATCATTACTGGCACTTAAACAGACCTGCACGAGCTTCACAAGACCTCCACAGTGGTGCAAACGGCTTTCTCGATCATTCCTGGTACTTAAACAGCCCTGCACCAGCTTCACAGGACCTCCAATGTGGTGAAAACTGCTTTCTCGATATTGTCCTGCCACTTACACAGGATTGCACGAGCTTCAGAAGACCTCCTCAGTGGTGAAACCTGCTTTATCGATCAGTCCTGGAACTTAAACAGGCCTTTACGAGCTTCACAAGACTTCCACAGAGGTGAAAACGGCTTTCTCGATCTTTCCTGGCTCTTAAACAGCCCTGCACTAGCTTCACAGGACCTCCAATGTGGTGAAAAGTGCTTTCTCGAACATTCTTGACACCTAAACAGGCCTACACGAGGTTCAGAGAACCTCCTCAGTGGTGAAACCTGCTTTCTCAATCATCTCTGGCTCTTAAACCGGCCTACACGAGCTTCACAAGACCTCCACAGAGGTGAAAACGGCTTTCTCGATCTTTCCAGGCACTTAGACAGACCAGCACGAGCTTCACAAAACCTCCACTGTGGTGAAAACGGCTTTCGCGATCTTTCCTTGCTCTCAAACAGCCCTGCACCAACTTCACAGGACCTGCAATGTGGTGGAAAGTGCTTTCTCGATCTTTCCTGCCAGTTAAACAGGCCGGCACGGGCCAAACAAGACCCCCACAGTGGTGAAAACGGCTTTCTCGATCTTTCCTGCCCCTTAAACAGGTCTTCACGAGCTTCACAAGACCTCCACAGAGGTGAAAACGACTCTCTCGATCTTTCATGGGAATTAAACAGCCCTGCACCAGCTTCACAGGACCTCCACAGTGGTGAAAACTGCTTTCTCGATCATTCCTGCCAGTTAAACAGGCCGGCATGGACCTAACAGGACCCCCACAGTCTTGAAACGGCTTTCTCGATCCTTCCTGGCACTTAAGCAGCCCTACACGAGCTTAACAAGACTTCCACAGTGGAGGAAACGGCTTTCTAGATCATTCCTGGCACTTAAGCACGCGTACACTATCTTCACAAGACCTTCACAGTGGTGAAAACGGCTTTGTCGATCATTCCTGGCACTTAAACCGGCCTTCACGAGCTTGACAAGACCTCCACAGAGGTGAAAACGGCTTTCTCGATCTTTCCTGGCACTTAAGTAGACCTACACGAGCTTCACAAGACCTCCACTGTGGAGAAAACGGTTTTCGCGATCTTTCCTGGCACTTAAACATCCCTGCACCAACTTCACAGGACTTCCAATGCGGTGAAAACTACAATCTCGATCTTTCCTGCCACTTAAACACGCCTGCACGAGTTTCACAGTAAGTCAACAGTGGTAGAAAGTGCTTTCTCGATCTTTCCTGCCAGTTAAACAGGCCGGCACGGGCCTAACAAGACCCCCACAGTGGTGAAAACGGCTTTCTCGATCTTTCCTGGCACTTAAGCAGACCTGCACGAGCTTCACAGGACCTGCA
The DNA here is from genome assembly GCA_949130485.1 of Agelas oroides. NCBI lineage: Eukaryota > Metazoa > Porifera > Demospongiae > Agelasida > Agelasidae > Agelas > Agelas oroides. Next base: position 5,252,887 of record OX422192.1, on the reverse strand, counting down.
CTGTGGAGAAAACGGCTTTCGCGATCTTTCCTGGCATTTAAACAGCCCTGCACCAGCTTCACAGGACCTCCAATGTGGTGAAACCTGCTTTCTTGATCTTTCCTGCCACTTAAACGGGCCTGCACGAGCTTCACAGTAACTCCACTGTGGTTAAAAGTGCTTTCTGGATCTTTCCTGCCAATTAAACAGACCGGCACGGGCCTAACCGCAGTGGTGAAAACGGCTTTCTCGATCTTTCCTGGCACATAAGCAGGCCTACACGAGCTTCAAAAGACCTCCACAGTTGTGAAAAAGGCTTTCTGGATCATTCCTGGCACTTAAACAGGTCTTCACGAGCTTCACAAGATCTCCACAGAGGTGAAAACGGCTTTCTCGATCTTTACTGACACTTAAACAGACCTCACGAGCTTCATGGGACTTCCACAGTGGTGAAAAGTGCTTTCTTGCACTTTCTTGACACCTAACTGGCCTGCACGAGCTTCAGAGAACCTCCTCTGTGGTGAAACTTGCTTTCTCGATCATTCCTGCCAGTTAAAAAGATCGGCACGGTCCTAACAAGACCCCCACAGTGGTGAAAACGGCGTTCTCGATCCTTCCTGGCACTTAAGCAGGCGTACACGAGTTTCACAAGACCTCCACAGTGGTGAAAAGAGCTTTCTCGATCTTTCCTGGCACGGCCAACACGAGCTACACAAGACCTCCTGAGTGGTGAAACCTGCTTTCTCGATCATTCCTGCCCTTTAAACTGGCCGGTACGGGGCTAACAAGACACCCACAGTGGTGAAAACGGGTTTCTCGATCGTTCCTGGTACTTAAACAGCCCTGCACCAGCTTCATAGGACCTCCTCGGTGGTGAAAAGTGCTTTCTCGTTATTTTCCTGCCACTTAAACAGGGCTGCACGAGCTTCAGAGGACCTCCTCAGTGGTGAAACCTGCTTCCTCGATCAGTCCTGGAACTTAAACAGGCCTTCACGAGCTTCACAAGACTTCCACAGAGGTGAAAACGGCTTTCTCGATCTTTCCTGGCTCTTAAACAGCCCTGCACCAGCTTCACAGGCCCTCCAATGTGGTGAAAAGTGCTTTCTCGAACATTCTTGACACCTAAACAGGCCTACACGAGGTTCAGAGAACCTCCTCAGTGGTGAAACCTGCTTTCTCAATCATCCCTGGCACTTAAACAGGCCTACACGAGCTTCACAAGACCTCCACAGAGATGAAAACGGCTTTCTCGATCTTTCCAGACACTTAGACAGACCTGCACGAGCTTCACAAAACCTCCACTGTGGTTCAAACGGCTTTCGCGATCTTCCCTTGCTCTCAAACAGCCCTGCACCAACTTCACAGGCCCTCCAATGTGGTGGAAAATGCTTTCTCGATCTTTCCTGGCACTTAAGCAGGCCTACATGAGCTTCACAAGTGGTGAAAACGGCTTTCTTGATCAATCCGGGCACTTAAACAGGCCTTCACGAGCTTCACAAGACCTCCATAGAGGTGAAAACGGCTTTCTCGATCTTTCCTGGCACATAAGCAGTCCTACACCAGCTTCACAAGACCCCCTCAGTAGTGAAACCTGCTTTCTCCATCATTCCTGCCCGTTAAACAGGTCGGTACGGGGCTAACAAGACCCCCACAGTGGTGAAAACGGGTTTCTCGATCTTTCCTGGCCCTTAAGCAGGCCTACACGAGCTTCACAAGACCTCCACAGTGGTGCAAACGGCTTTCGCGAACTTTCCTTGCTCTCAAACAGACCTGTACTAACTTCACAGGACCTCCAATGTGGTGGAAAGTGCTTTCTCGATGTTTCCCGCCAGTTAAACAGGCCGGCACGGGCCTAACAAGACCCTCACAGTGGTGAAAACGGCTTTCTCGATCTTTTCTGGCACTTAAGCAGGCCTACACGAGCTTCACAAAACCTCCACAGTGGTGAAAACGGCTTTCTCGATCCTTCCCGGCACTTAAGCAGGCGTACACTAGCTTCACAAGACCTCCACAGAGGTGAAAACGGCTTTCTCGATCTTTCCAGGCACTTAGACAGACCTGCACGAGCTTCACAAAACCTCAACTGTGGTGAAAACGGCTTTCGCGATCTTTCCTTGCTCTCAAACAGCCCTGCACCAACTTCACAGGACCTCCAATGTGGTGGAAAGTGCTTTCTCGAACTTTCCTGCCAGTTAAGCAGGCCGGCACGGGCCTAGCAAGACCCACACAGTGGTGTAAACGGCTTTCTCGATCATTCCTGGCACTTAAGCAGGCGTACACCAGCTTCACAAGACCTCCACAGTGGTTAAAACGGCTTTCTCGATCATTCCTACCACTTAAACAGGCCTGCACGAACTTCACAGTCCCTCCACAGTGGAGAAAACTGATTTGTAGATGTTTCCTGGCACTTAAACAGTCCTGCACGAGCTTCACAAGATCGCAACAGTGGTGAAAACGGCTTTCTCGATCATTCCTGGCTCATAAAAAGACCTGCATGAGCTTCACTGGACCTTCATTGTGAAGAAAACTGCTTTGTGCGAACTTTCCTACCACTTAAACAGGCCTGCACGAGCATCACAGTCCTCCCACAGTGGAGAAAACTGATTTGTAGATCTTTCCCGTCACTTAAACAGTCCACTGTGGAGGTCCTGTGAAGCTGGTGCAGCTTTCTCGATCTTTCCTGCCAGTTAACCAGGCCGGCACCGGCCTAAGAAGACCCGCACAGTGGTGAAAACGGCTTTATCGATCTTTCCTGGCACTTAAGCAGGCCTACACGAGCTTCACAAGTGGTGAAAACGGCTTTCTTGATCATTCCGGGCACTTAAACATGCCTTCACGAGCTTCACAAGACCTCCATAGAGGTGAAAACGGGTTTCTCGACCTTTCCTGGCACATAAGCAGGCCTATACGAGCTTCACAAGACCTCCACAGTGGTGCAAACAACTTTCTCGAACATTCTGGTACTTAAACAGCCCTGCACCAGCTTCACAGGACCTCCTCAGTGGTGAAAAGTGCTTTCTCGATATTTTCCTGCCACTTAAACAGGACTGCACGAGCTTCAGAGGACCTCCTCAGTGGTGAAAGCTGCTTTTTCGATCAGTCCTGGCATCTAAACAGGCCTTCACGAGCTTCACAAGACTTCCACAGAGGTGAAAACGTCTTTCTCAATCTTTCCTGGCTCTTAAACAGCCCTGCACTAGCTTCACAGGACCTCCAATGTGGTGAAAATTGCTTTCTCGATCTTTCCTTCCAGTTAAACAGGCCGGCACGGGCCTAACAAGATCCCACAGTTGTGAAAACGGCTTTCTCGATCATTCCAGGCACTTAAGCTGGCCTACACGAGCTTCACAAGACCTACACTGTGGTGAAAACGGCTTTCTCGATCATTGCTGGAGCTTAAACAGGCCTTCACGAGCTTAACAAGACCTCCACAGAAGTGAAAACGGCTTTCTCGATCTTTCCTGGCACTTAAGCAGACTTGCACGAGCTTCACAAGACATCCACTAGTGAGAAAACGGCTTTCACGATCTTTCCTGGCACTTAAACAGCCCTGCAACAGCTTCACAGGACCTCCAATGAGGTGAAAACTGCAATCTCGATCTTTCCTGCCACTAAAACAGGCCTGCACGAGCTTGACAGTAACTCCACAGTGGTAAAAAGTGCTTTCGCGATCTTTCCTGCCAGTTAAACAGGCCAGCACGGGCCTAACAAGACCCCCACAGTGGTGAAAACGGCTTTCTCGATCACTGCGGGCACCTAAGCAGGCCTACACGAGCTTCACAAGACCTCCACTGTGGTGAAAACGGCTTTCTCGAGCATTCCTGGCACTTAAACAGGCCGCCACGAGCTTGACAAGACCTCCACAGAGGTGAAAACGGCTTTCTCGATCTTTCCTTGCACGTAAACAGTCCTGCACCAGCTTCACAGGACCTCCTCAGTGGTGAAAAGTGCTTTCTCGAACTTTCTTGACACCTAAACAGGCCTACACGAGGTTCAGAGAACCTCCTAAGTGGTGAAACCTGCTTTCTCATTCATCCCTGGCACTTAAACAGTCCTACACGAACTTCACAAGACCTCCACAAAGGTGAAAACCCCTTTTTCGATCTTTCAAGGCACTTAAACAGACCTGCACGAGCTTCACAAAACCTCCACTGTGGTGCAAAGTTCTTTCTCGAACTTTCCTGCCAGTTAAACAGGCCGGAACTGGCCTAACAAGATCCCCACAGTGGTGAAAACGGCTTTCTCGATCTTTCCTAGCACTTAAGGAAGGCCTACACGAGCTTCACAAGACCTCCACAGTTGCGAAAAGGGCTTTCTCGATCATTCCTACCACTTAAACCGGCTTTCACGGGCTTCACAAGACCTCCACAGAGGTGAAAACGGCTTTCTCGATCTTTCCTAGCACTTAAGGAAGGCGTACACCAGCTTCACAAGACCTCCACAGTGGTGAAAACGGCTTTCTCGAACATTCCTACCACTTAAACCGGCTTTCACGGGCTTCACAAGACCTCCACAGAGGTGAAAACGGCTTTCTCGATCTTTCCTGGCACTTAAACAGACCTGCACGAGCTTCACAAGACCTCCACTGTGGTGAAAACGGCTTTCTCGGTCATTCCTGGCACATAAAAAGACCTGCATGAGCTTCACTGGACTTCCACAGTGAAGAAAACTGCTTTGTGCGATATTTCCTACCACTTAAACAGGCCTGCACGAGCATCACAGTCCCCCCACAGTTGAGAAAACTGATTTGTAGATCTTTCCCGTCACTTAAACAGTCCACTGTGGAGGTCCTGTGAAGCTGGTGCAGCTTTCTCGATCTTTCCTGCCAGTTAACCAGGCCGGCACCGGCGTAACAAGACCCCCACAGTGGTGAAAACGGCTTTATCGATCTTTCCTGTCACTTAAGCAGGTCTACACGAGCTTCACAAGTGGTGAAAACGGCTTTCTCGATCTTTCCTGGCACTTAAACAGACCAGCACGAGCTTCACAAGACCTCCACTGTGGTGAAAACGGCTTTCTCGATCATTCCTACCACTTAAACAGGCCTGCACGACCATCACAGTCCCCCCACAGTGGAGAAAACTGATTTGTAGATCATTCCCGTCACTTAAACAGTCCACTGTGGAGGTCCTGTGAAGCTGGTGCAGCTTTCTCGATCTTTCCTGCAAGTTAACCAGTCCGGCACGGGCCTAACAAGACCCCCACAGTGGTGAAAACGGGTTTCTCGATCTTTCCTGGCACTTAAGCAGGCCTACACGAGCTTCACAAGACCTCAACAGTGGTGCAAACGGCTTTCTCGATCATTCCTGGTACTTAAACAGCCCTGCACCAGCTTCACAGGACCTCCTCAGTGGTGAAAAGTGCTTTCTCGATATTTTCCTGCAACTTAAACAGGACTGCACGAGCGTCAGAGGGCCTCCTCAGTGGTGAAACCTGCTTTCTCAATCATCCTGGCACTTAAATAGGTCTACACGAGCTTGACAAGACCTCCACAGAGGTGAAAACGGCTTTCTCGATCTTTCCAGTCATTTAAACAGACCTGCACGAGCTTCACAAAACCTCCACTGTGGTGAAAACGGCTTTCTCGATCTTTACTGCCACTTAAACAGGCCTTCACGAGCTTCACAAGACCTCCAATGTGGTGGAAAGTGCTTTCTCGATGTTTCCTGCCAGTTAAACAGGCCGGCACGGGCCTAACAAGACCCCCACAAGGGTGAAAACGGCTTTCTCGATCTTTCCTGGCACTTAAACAGGCCTTCACGAGCTTCACAAGACCTCCACAGAGGTGAAAACGGCTTTCTCGCTCTTTACTGCAACTTAAACAGGCCTTCACGAGCTTCACAAGACCTCCACAGAGTTGAAAACGGCTTTCTCGATCTTTCATGGCATATAAACAGCCCTGCACCAGCTTTACAGGACCTCCACAGTGGTGAAAAGTGCTTTCTTGAACTTTCTTGACACCTAAACAAGCCTGCACGAGCTTCAGAGAACCTCCTCAGTGGTGAAACCTGCTTTCTCGATCATTCCTTCCAGTTAAGCAGGCCGGCACGGACATAACAAGACCCCCACAATGTTGAAAACGGCTTTCCCGATGCTTCCTGGCACTTAAGCAGCCCTACACGAGCTTAACAAGACCTCCACAGTGGAGAAAACGGCTTTCTCGATCTTTCCTGGCACTTAAGCAGGTCTACACGAGCTTCACAAGACCTCCACAGTTGTGAAAACGGCTTTCTCGATCTTTACTGCCACTTAAACAGACCTGCACGAGCTTCACGGGACCTCCACAGAGTTGTAAAGTGCTTTCTCGAACATTCTTGACACCTAAACTGGCCTGCACGAGCTTCAGAGAACCTCCTCTGTGGTGAAACCTGCTTTCTCGATCATTCCTGCCAGTTAAACAGGCCGGCACGGGCCTAACAAGACCACCACAGTGGTGAAAACGGGTTTCTCGATCCTTCCTGGTACTTAAGCAGGCCTACACGAGCTTCACAAGACCTCCACAGTGGTGAAAACGGCTTTCTCGATCTTTCCTGCCACTTAAACAAGCATGCACGAGCTTCACAGTAACTCCACAGTGGTAAAAAGTGCTTTCTCGATCTTTGCTGCCAGTTAAACAGGCCGGCACGGGCCTAACAAGACCCCCACAGTGGTAAAAACGGCTTTCTCGATCTTTCGTGGTACTTAAGCATGCCTACACGAGCTCCACAAGACCTCCACAGTGGTGAAAACGGCTTTCTCGACAATTCCTGGCACTTAAACAGGCCTACACGAGCTTCACAAGACCTCCACAGAAGTGAAAACAGTTTTCTCGATCTTTCCTAGCACTTAAACAGTCCTGCACCAGCTTCACTGGACCTCCACAGTTGTGAAAAGTGTTTTTTCTCGTACTTTCTTGACACCTCAACAGGCCTGCACGAGCTTCAGAGAACCTCCTCAGTGGTGAAACCTGCTTTCTCGATCATTCCAGCCAGTTAAACAGGCCGCAACGGGCCTAACAAGACCCCAACAATGTTGAAAACGGCTTTCTCGATCACTCAGGGCACTTAAGCAGCCCTACACGAGCATCACAAGACCTCCACAGTGGTAAAAACGGCTTTCTCGATCCTTCCCAACACTTAAGCAGGCGTACACTAGATTCACAAGATCTGCACAGTGGTGAAAACGGCTTTCTCGACCTTTCCTGGCACTTAAACAGCCGTGCACCAGCTTCACAGGACCTCCTGAGTGGTGAAAAGTGCTTTCTCGAACTTTCTTGACACCTAAACCGGCCTACACGAGGTTCAGAGAACCTCCTCAGTGGTGAAACCTGCTTTCTCAATCATCCCTGGCACTTAAACAGGCCTACACGAGCTTGACAAGACCTCCACAGAGGTGAAAACGGCTTTCTCGATCTTTCCAGTCATTTAAACAGACCTGCACGAGCTTCACAAAACCTCCACTGTGGTGAAAACGGCTTTCGCGATCTTTCCTGGCTCTCAAACAGCCCTGCACCAACTTCACAGGACCTCCAATGTGGTGAAAACTGCTTTCTCGATCTTTCCTGCCACTTAAACAGGCCTGCACGAGCTTCACAGTAACTCCACAGTGGGAAAAAGTGCTTTCTCGATCTTTCCTACGAGTTAAACAGGACGGCACGGGCCTAACAAGATCCCCACAGTGGTGAAAACGGCTTTCTCGATCTTTCGTGGTACTTAAGCAGGCCTAAACGAGCTCCACAAGACTTCCACAGTGGTGAAAACGGTTTTCTGGATCACTCCGGGCACTTAAGCAGGCCTACACGAGCTTCACAAGACCTCCACAGAAGTGAAAACGGATTTCTCGATCTTTCCTGGCACTTAAACAGTCCTGCACGAGCTTCACAAGACCGCTACAGTGGTGAAAACGGCTTTCTCGATCATTCCTGGCACATAAAAAGACCTGCATGAGCTTCACTGGACCTTCACAGTGAAGAAAACTGCTTTGTGCGATCTTTCCTACCACTTAAACAGGCCTGAACGAGCATCACAGTCCCCCCACAGTGGAGGAAACTGATTTGTAGATCTTTCCCGTCACTTAAACAGTCCACTGTGGAGGTCCTGTGAAGCTGGTGCAGCTTTCTCGATCTTTCCTGCCAGTTAACCAGGCCGGCACGGGCCTAACAAGACCCCCACAGTGGTGAAAACGGCTTTATCGATCTTTCCTGGCACTTAAGCAGGCCTACACGAGCTTCACAAGTGGTGAAAACGGCTTTCTTGATCATTCTGGTACTTAAACAGCCCTGCACCAGCTTCACAGGACCTCCTCAGTGGTGAAAAGTGCTTTCTCGATATTTTCCTGCCACTTAAACAGGACTGCACGAGCTTCAGAGGACCTCCTCAGTGGTGAAAGCTGCTTTCTCGATCAGTCCTGGCATCTAAACAGGCCTTCACGAGCTTCACAAGACTTCCACAGAGGTGAAAACGGCTTTCTCAATCTTTCCTTGCTCTTAAACAGCCCTGCACTAGCTTCACAGGACGTCCAATGTGGTGAAAAGTGCTTTCTCGATCTTTCCTGCCAGTTAAACCGGCCGGCACGGGCCTAACAAGATCCCACAGTTGTGAAAACGGCTTTCTCGATCATTCCAGGTACTTAAGCTGGCCTACACGAGCTTCACAAGACCTACACTGTGGTGAAAACGGCTTTCTCGATCATTGCTGGAGCTTAAACAGGCCTTCACGAGCTTAACAAGACCTCCACAGAAGTGAAAACGGCTTTCTCGATGCTTCCTGGCACTTAAGCAGCCCTACACGAGCTTAACAAGACCTCCACAGTGGAGAAAACGGCTTTCTCGATCTTTCCTGGCACTTAAGCTGGTCTACACGAGCTTAACAAGACCTCCACAGTTGTGAAAACGGCTTTCTGGATCATTCTTGGCACTTAAACAGGCCTTCACGAGCTTCACAAGACCACCACAGAGGTGAAAACGGCTTTCTCGATCTTTACTGCCACTTAAACAGACCTGCACGAGCTTCACGGGACCTCCACAGAGGTGTAAAGTGCTTTCTCGCACATTCTTGACACCTAAACTGGCCTGCACGAGCTTCAGAGAACCTCCTCTGTGGTGAAACCTGCTTTCTCGATCATTCCTGCCAGTTAAACAGGCCGGCACGGGCCTAACAAGACCCACACAGTGGTGAAAACGGCTTTCTCGATCCTTCCTGGCACTTAAGCAGGCTTACACGAGCTTCACAAGACCTCCACAGTGGTGAAAACGGCTTTCTCGATCTTTCCTGGCACTTAAACAGTCCAGCACCAGCTTCACTGGACCTCCACAGTTGTGAAAAGTGTTTTTTCTCGTACTTTCTTGACACCTCAACAGGCCTGCACGAGCTTCAGAGAACCTCCTCAGTGGTGAAACCTACTTTCTCGATCATTCCAGCCAGTTAAACAGGCCGCAACGGGCCTAACAAGACCCCGACAATGTTGAAAACTGCTTTCTCGATCACTCCGGGCACTTAAGCAGCCCTACACGAGCATCACAAGACCTCCACAGTGGTGAAACCTGCTTTTTCAATCATCCCTGGCACTCAAACAGGTCTACACGAGCTTGACAAGACCTCCACAGAGGTGAAAGCGGCTTTCTCGATCTTTCCAGTCATTTAAACAGACCTGCACGAGCTTCACAAAACCTCCACTGTGGTGAAAACAGCTTTCGCGATCTTTCCTGGCTCTCAAACAGCCCTGCACCAACTTCACAGGACCTCCAATGTGGTGAAAACTGCTTTCTCGATCTTTCCTGCCACTTAAACAGGCGTGTACGAGCTTCACAGTAACTCCACAGTGGGAAAAAGTGCTTTCTCGATCATTCCTACGAGTTAAACAGGACGGCACGGGCCTAACAAGACCCCCACAGTGGTGAAAACGGCTTTCTCGATCTTTCGTGGTACTTAAGCAGGCCTACACGAGCTCCACAAGACTTCCACAGTGGTGAAAACGGCTTTCTGGATCACTCCGGGCACTTAAGCAGGCCTTCACGAGCTTCACAAGACCTCCACAGAAGTGAAAACGGCTTTCTCGATCTTTCCTGGCACTTAAACAGCCCTGCACCAGCTTCACTGGACCTCCACAGTGGTGAAAAGTGTTTTTTCTCGAACTTTCTTGACACCTAAAGGGGCCTGCACGAGCTTCAGAGAACCTCCTCAGTGGTGAAACCTGCTTTCTCGATCCTTCCCGGCACTTAAGCAGGCGTACACTAGCTTCACAAGACCTCCACAGTGGTGAAAACGGCTTTCTCGACCTTTCTTGAAACTTAAACAGCCCTGCACCAGCTTCACAGGACCTCCTCAGTGGTGAAAAGTGCTTTCTCGAACTTTCTTGACACCTAAACAGGCCTACACGAGTTTCAGAGAACCTCCTCAGTGGTGAAACCTGCTTTCTCAATCATCCCTGGCACTTAAACAGGCCTACACGAACTTCACAAGACCTCCACAGAGGTGAAAACGGCTTTCTCGATCTTTCCAGGCACTTAAACAGACCTGAACGAGCTTCACAAAACCTCCACTGTGGTGAAAACGGCTTTCGCGATCTTTCCTTGCTATCAAACAGCCCTGCACCGACTACACAGGACCTCCAATGTGGTGAAAAGTGCATTCTCGATCTTTCCTGCCAGTTAAACAGGCCGGCACGGGCCCAACAAGACCCCCACAGTGGTGAAAACGGCTTTCTCGATCTTTCTTTATATCCACCACTCAGAAAAGATCAAACAACCCATGGTAGCTTTATGGGACAAACATACTGGCGATGTGTTGATAGGAACAGCCCTGGTAGAGGTGTGACTGATGGGAACAACCACCTTCTTTCTACTAACAACAAACACTGTCACCAACCGAACGATATTGAGATAAAGGTAGTCATTCTTGTGGTTGGAAGAACTGCTCCAAACCATTCCTGGAGGAACCCAGTTGAGAGAATTATGACCGTGATCAACTTGGGCCTCCAGTGTGTTGGCATGATGCGAAAAGAAGGCAGCTTGGAGTTTGAAAGGCAATAAAAAATGCCAATAACCTGAATGAATTGCGTGAAGCGGCAAAGGAAAGGTACAGAGACCTTTCTTAACATTGAAGAGTCAAAGAAGTCGTCTTGCTGCCGAAGGAGTTGCGCATCTGTCCTGCCACACCTCCAACTGGGTCAGACCCTGTATGTCAACTCGATCTACTGGGAGATCATCAATGTCTGGATATCCTTTGGAGAAAAGGAACATGAATAAGCGTGGGGTGGCTGACCAGGTGTGGCACTTAAGCAGGCCTACACGAGCTTCACAAGACCTCCACAGAGGTGAAAACGACTTTCTCGATCTTTACTGCCACTTAAACAGGGCTTCACGAGCTTCACATGACCTCCACAGAAGTGCTTTCTCGATCTTTCATGGCACTTAAACAGCCTTGCACCAGCTTCACAGGACCTCCACAGGAGTGAAAAGTGCTTTCTCGAACTTTCTTGACATCGAAACAAGCCTGCACGAGCTTCAGAGAACCTCCTCCGTGGTGAAATCTGCTTTCTCGATCATTCCTGCCAGTTAAACAGGCCGGCACGGGCCTAACAAGACCCCCACAATGTTGAAAACGGCTTTCTCGATCCTTCCCTGGCACTTAAGCAGCCCTACACGAGCTTAACAAGACCTCCACAGTGGATAAAACGGCTTTCTCGATCATTCCTGGCACTTAAGCAGGCGTACACTAGCTTCACAAGACCTCCACAGTGGTGAAAACGGCTTTCTCGATCTTTCCTGGCACTTAAGCAGATCTGCACGAGCTTCACAAGACCTCCACTGTGGAGAAAACGGCTTTCGCGATCTTTCCTGGCACTTAAACAGCCCGGCACCAGTTTCACAGGACCTTCAATGTGGTGAAAACTGCTTTCTCGATCTTTCCTGCTACTTAAACGGGCCTGCACGAGCTTCACAGTAACTCCACAGTGGTTTAAAGTACTTTCTCGATCTTTCCTGCCAATTAAACAGGTCGGCACGGGCCTAACAAGACCCCCACAGTGGTGAAAACGGCTTTCTCGATCATTCCTACCACTTAAACAGGCCTGCACGAGCATCACAGTCCCCCCACAGTGGAGAAAACTGATTTGTAGATCATTCCCGTCACTTAAACAGTCCACTGTGGAGGTCCTGTGAAGCTGGTGCAGCTTTCTCGATCTTTCGTGGTACTTAAGCAGGCCTAAACGAGCTCCACAAGACCTCCACAGTGGTGAAAACGGCTTTCTCAATCACTCCGGGCACTTAAGCAGGCCTACACGAGCTTCAGAAGACCTACACCGTGGTGAAAACGGCTTTCTCGATCATCGCTGGCACTTAAACAGGCCTTCACGAGCTTCACAAGACCTCCACAGAAGTGAAAACGGCTTTCTCGATCTTTCCTGGCACTTAAACAGCCCTGCACCAGCTTCACTGGACCTCCACAGTGGTGAAAAGCGTTTTTTCTCGAACTTTCTTGACACCTAAACAGGCCTTCACGAGCTTCAGAGAACCTCCTCAGTGGTGAAAACTGCTTTCTCGATCATTCCAGCCAGTTAAACAGGCCGCAACGGTCCTAACAAGACCCCCACAATGTTGAAAACGGGGTTCTCGATCCTTCCTGGCACTTAAGCAGCCCTACACGAGCTTCACAAGACCTCCACAGTGGTGAAAACGGCTTTCTCGATCCTTCCTGGCACTTAAGCCGGCGTACACTAGCTTCACAAGACCTCCACAGTGGTGAAAACGATTTTCTCGACCTTTCCTGAAACTTAAACAGGCCTGCACCAGCTTCACAGGACCTCCTCAGTGGTGAAAAGTGCTTTCTCGAACTTTCGTGACACCTAAACAGGCCTACACGAGGTTCAGAGAACCTCCTCAGTGGTGAAACCTGCTTTCTCAATCATCCCTGGCACTTAAACAGGCCTACACGAGCTTGAGAAGACCTCCACAGAGGTGAAAACGGCTTTCTCGATCTTTCCAGTCACTTAAACAGACCTGCACAAGCTTCACAAAACCTCCACTGTGGTGAAAACGGCTTTCGCGATCTTTCCTGGCTCTCAAACAGCCCTGCGCCAACTTCACAGGACCTCCAATGTGGTGAAAAGTGCTTTCTCGATCATTCCTGCCAGTTAAACAGGCCGGCACGGGCCTAACAAGACCCCCACAGTGGTGAAAACGGATTTTTCTCGATCATTCCTGGCACTTAAGCAGGCCTACACGAGCTTCACAAGACCTCCACAGAGGTGAAAACGGCTTTCTGGATCATTCTTGGCACTTAAACAGGCCTTCACGAGCTTCACAAGAACTCCACAGAGGTGAAAACGGCTTTCCCGATCTTTACTGCCACTTAAATAGACCAGCACGAGCTTCACAGGACCTCCACAGTGGTGAAAAGTGCTTTCTCGAACTTTCTTGACACCTAAGCTGGCCTGCACGAGCTTCAGAGAACCTCCTCTGTGGTGAAAACTGCTTTCTCGATCTTTCCTGGCACTTAAGCAGGCCTACACGAGCTTCACAAGACCTCCACAGTTGTGAAAACGGCTTTCTGGATCATTCTTGGCACTTAAACCGGCCTTAACGAGCTTCACAAGACCTCCACAGAGGTGAAAACGGCTTTCCCGATCTTTACTGCCACTTAAACAGGCCTACACGAGCTTCGCAAGACCTCCTCAGTGGTGAAACCTGCTTTCTCGATCACTCCTGCCCGTTAAACAGGTCGGTACGGGGCTAACAAGACCCCCACAGTGGTGAAAACGGGTTTCTCGATCTTTTGTAACACTCGCTGGTTACTTGTTTATGTAAACGCAATCTTTATCTCAATTGACTGGCTCATATCATGAGATGAGAGAGCACACAGAATACACACTAGCCATACACACTGGAAAATACACACTGGGAGAGCTACACACTGGGAGAGCTACACACTGGTAATACAGAGTCTTTTTATACTAAACTAGACTTGACACCTACTAACATTTCTACAAAACAACACAACTGAACAGATAGCCAAATATGGGCCATTTGATAGGAAATGGGTCTTTGGGGTGATTTCTGGAAATGTGCATGTTTATGCACCAAATTATACTTTAGTATTTAACACTTTCCTGGCAAAGAATGCTTGTTGAAATAACTTATCATTGCCAAGTTATATTTCTTAAAACCAACTCATGTACAAAAGACAACTTTGAGAAATAACAGTTTAAAGTTTGACAAATGTTTGATGCTGGATGTGGACGTGTGTGCATACCATGTTCTGGTTCTCCTAGCTCAGTCATTTGCAATTGAATTGAGTACATTTACTCCTCAGGAAATTGACTATAACAACTGTTTGAGCAAACATACTCACTTTCTAGCTCTTTTTACGCTAGTTTCCTTGCATTGTCAAAATTAGGCATAAGAACATTTGGCTGGTCACCCTCATTTAAAACACCTCTAGCAATCACAGTGCCAAGATCCAATTAATCTTCACTCCCAATGTCCACATCAGAACTTCTGCCATGACGGTAAGTGTTCCTGGGACCTCCAAAGTAAACCCATAGAATATTCCTCATCCTATTCAGTGAATGCAGCTAAGAGTGCTTCATCTTCACATGCTAGAATGCTTATGTCATCGCCAGTAGTAGCTATAGCTCATAGCAGCTGTATAAAACATGTAAAGTGGTGACACTACTAAATGTTCTACAGTTATAGCTAGGCAACTTATCAGAAATACAGCTGCATTCCACATGCCATATGGATATTTCCCACTTAGTGAGCGCTTTCTAACATGGGAGTATACATATGTTTAACCTCCGGATTGTGGCAACTCAAAATTGCAATAATCCCAGTTTTGTCTAAAATTTCGTATTTCACATATTTAGAGCTACTGAATATTCATAAATTTCACCCTAAGGGCCCTTTTCCTATAAAACGGCCCATATAGTCCTAACACATGAAATGCTAAAGAATTACACCTATTTACGACAAATGTTCTAAGTGTCATCACATTAGCACTATTATTAACACTGACTGTCACATGTCCCCGCCCTAAGTATCGGGCGTCCTCGCATGATTTTGCTGTCTGGGTCGAAGTCGGCCATCCCAAGGTGATGTGTCCACTTGTTCTGCAATTGGCGTAGCAGTAGCATCACTTTCCTCTAACATCTCAGGACTTGTCAGTACACTCAAATCACTTTCCCTTGATTTTCGTTGAACAGAACGATGTGGCCAGGACTCCTCTGGTGAAATCTCTTCAGGGCAATAGCGAACTCTATCCAAAGAAACAAATATTGGATCAGCTTTAGGACGATTCACTGGACAGACTTTGGCATCGTTTGCAGTCAGCTCAATAACACGGAAAGGACCATGAAAAGTCTCGCAAATTTGTGTGCCTTCCCTTTCTTGGCAGAGGGCATATAAACAAAGACGCGGTCTCCAACACAAAATCTTGGTGTCTTGGCATGACGATCATAGTACAGTTTCTGGTGCTTTTGGGCTTTCTTGATCTGATCTTGGGCTAACTTCCAGGCTTGAGTCAGGTTGTCGGTTAATTCCAGCTTGTAGTCATCTAGGTCAACTTGGTATTTTGTTTTTGGATGATTCAGTGCAGCTTCAGTTGGCAGTTGGGGATCTCTTCCATACAAGAGAAAGAAAGGTGATTCCTTGGTCGACTCTTGGGGACTTGCTCGATAGGCAAATAGAACATGTGGCAGATGTTGGTCCCAATCACGACCATTCTTTTCAACTGTTTTGGCCAACATGTCGATCAAAGTCCGATTAAACCTTTCGACTAACCCATCAGTTTGAGGGTGATAGGCAGTGGTAGAGACTTTGTGGGTTCCAAGCAGCTGGTACACTTCTTGTAACAGTATGGATAGAAAAGCGCTTCCTCGGTCTGAGAGAAGTTCGGCTGGAACACCATGGCGACACACAATTTGTTCCACTAGCAGGTGGGCAATTGTATCAGCAGTCTGGTCTGGTACTGCGAAAACTTCTGGCCATTTAGTGAGATAGTCCACAAATACGACTGCATACTTGTTGCCATTGTAAGAAGTTGGGAACTGGACTACATCTACTCCCACTCGATCAAACGGACCAGAGACTGGGATAGGAGTCATTGGAGGTCTCTCAGTTCGACCAATTCGACGTGAAGCACAGGTGATGCAAGCCTTACACCATTGTCGAATGTCTGTTCGCATCTGTGGCCACCAATAATGGCGACTAAGTTGTCCGTGCATCTTTGCTTCTCGAAGGTGTCCACTCAACAGGCCTGAATGTACTTCATCAAACAACTTCTTCCGGTGAGTGGTGGGAGGTATAATCCTGAGCGTCTTGTCATTCTCAACATAGTATAAAACTCCATCCAATAACTCGTACTGAGACTTGGTCAGGGCCAATTCACGGGCTTCCTTATCATTGTCTGGGAGAATTCCATCTTGAACGTAGTGTATAATCGCCATCAACTGAGGATCTTCTCTTTGAAGCTCGGGTAAGGTGGGCTCCCCGCCCTTTGCTTCAGACCAGGAGGGATTAGTAGCAGCCACAACAGCCAGGGGTTGGTCTGCATGTGAAGAAGGAACTTCTGGTGAATTGGGATAACGAGACAGAGCATCAGCATTGGAATTTTTCTTTCCAGACCGATAATGAATTGACAAATCAAGTTCTTGAATTGCCATACCCCAACGAGCTAATTTGCCAGATGGCTGAGGGGTGTTCAGGAGAGATTTTAAAGCTTCATGATCTGTATAAAGATCACAGTGGTGGCCATACAGATAGAGTCTGAAATGTTTGGCAGCCCATACCACTCCTAGAGCTTCCAGTTCAGTGGCCCCGTAATTTTTCTCATGTGGTTGCAGAGTACGGCTTGCGAAGGCTACTGGAATGATACCACCATCCTGATGTTTCTGGGCAAGCACAGCTCCCAATCCATCTCCAGATGCGTCTGTTTCTAAAATGAAGTCCTGTTCAAAGTTTGGGAAGGCCAGCACTGGTGCATTAATCAGTAACTGCTTCAGCTTGTCAAAAGCTTGCTGGCAGGTAGGAGTCCAAACAAATGGAGCATTCTTGCAGGTAAGACTATGGAGGGGTCTAGCTTCTTTTGAGAAATTCTGAATAAATCTTCGGTAGTAGGATGCTAATCCTAGGAAGGACCGAAGAGTTTTGAGGTTGCTTGGCTGCGGGAAACCTTTCACTGCTTTCACTTTCTTTGGATCCACCTCAATTCCATCTCTAGTCACTACATGACCGAGGTACTCCACTTTTGGTTGGGCGAATGTGCACTTCTTGAGTTTCAGGCGTAGACCAGCTTGTCTCAAGCGATTGAAAACTTGCTCTAAGTGGGTGAGATGTTCCTCAAAGGTCTTGCTGAATACTAAAATGTCATCAATATACACCATACATGTCTGCGTGCCAGTCCAGCCAATACGGTCTCCATCAAGCGCTGAAAGGTGGCTGGTGCATTACAAAGACCAAATGGCATCACGGTGAACTCATAGAGTCCGGAGTAGGTGGTAAAGGCAGTTTTCTCTTGAGATTCAGGGGCCATCTTCACTTGCCAATATCCTGATGCAAGGTCAAGTGTGGTGAAATACTTGGCAGATGATAGTAAGTCCAGGGTATCATCGATGCGTGGGAGAGGAAATACATCCTGCTTGGTGATCGCATTCAAGCGACGGAAGTCTACACAGAAACGCGTACCACCGTCCTTCTTCTTCACAAGAACAATGGGACTAGCCCAGGGACTGTGCGAAGGTTGGACTACTCCTTGATCCATCATCTCCTTCACCATTTCATCCACTTTACTTCTGAGTGCAAATGGTGTTCGTCGTACTGGCTGGCGAATGGGTGGTTGATCTCCAGTATCAATTGAATGAGTCACAAAGTCAGTGCTCCCCAGTTCACTGCTGTCGAGTGCAAACACATCTTCATGCTGGATGAGGAAGTCTTGCAAGCATTTTATCTCTTGGGTCGAGAGGACACTCGACTCTAGGTGAAGAAGTTCAAGTAGACGCTGTATTCGCCTTGAGGTGGGGAGGTTCTCAGTAGTAGGTGTCGCTGAGCATGAATGGGTGTAAGCCAGTCTGGGCTTGACTCCATCTCCTTTCATGGGTTCTGTAGTGTCTGGTTGTGGATCCTGGTCTGACAGGATGCTTGCAGGGTACAATTGCCCCAAAATTCTCCCCTTCTTCAATCGGGTAGGCTCCAAACTGGAGTTCTCCATCACCAGTGTGACAATGCAACTTGCATCTGGTTTGACCAAGGCTTCAGGCATGCTCAACTCTGCTCTCAATTCTCGTTCTGGCTCAAACAAGGCACAGGGGCCATCAGTAGACCCTTCAACTTTAGCTTTCAGCAGCTTTTTGTGTCGGGCTGGCAAACGAACAGCTTGCAGAAGGCGTACAATTGCATGCTGATACACTGGTTCATCTAGCCTTGCTGACATGGCTTCAGGCATTATAGCCTGGTTGTTGGCGGCGGGGGTTGTGCCGTCAGATGATTCTGGCTCAGGCACAGCTGATGACAGTGAAGGCTCTTTTGGTAAAACCTCTTCTTGCTCTTGCTCTGATGGTGTGCCACTTCTGGGCTGGATTGATTGATTCTGCCACTTTTGACCTAGGAGCAGGTCAGTAATCATTCCATTAGGATGTGACTCCAGCATAGCAAAACCGAGTTGGGGTAATACATCTGTGCCAAGAAGTAGGCGAACAGGTGCACCATGTTGAACTTGAATTATTGCATCAGCTTGTTTTCCAGCTTTAGACAAATTCACTTGGATCTGTCGTATTAGAGGCAGTTGGTCACCACCATAATTCTGAAGGGCAACCATGGATGGCTCTAGCCTCTTCTCAACTTCTGCCCTCCAATCTGTTGGGCTCTGTGACTTAGGCCTTTGTGAGGCAAGCACTTCTAGAATCAGGCTGAGGGACACAATTGTTGCTGGTGAACCAGTATCCAACAATGCTTGGACGGGAACTCCTTCAATTTCCACTTCTGTGGTCAGTGTGGGGCCCAACTTTAGCCTTGGCTTCTGGTCGGTTGAGGTAAGACCATGCATTGTGGCAGTGATCGTATTCAAGGCTGAATCCAGCACTGAATTCTGCTGTGTGTCACTATGTTGTGTCACCATTGTCTGTGGAACTTCAAGGGTTGAGGCCTGTGTTCCAGGAACAACTGCAGCTATACGGGCTTCACTTCTAGGTGGATAAAGTTGTAGATTTCTCCCTCGTGCTTCCTCTTGTCTTCTCTGACGGGGGCAGTTCCTTGAAATATGCCCAATTGCATTGCAGTTGAAACACCTAGGTGATTCACCATAGCTTCTTTGAGGGTTACTGACTGGTGGACCCCTGAAATTTGACTGGCTTGGATGTTGATTATCCCTGGGTAATGGTGGTCCATGGGACCTTCGCCATGCTTCTCTAGCACTTTTTGGGTGAGTTGTGGATGTGCCATCCACACGACCAACGTTTAATTCACGTAGCTTGGCTTCCTCGAATTGGGCCTTGGTTAGTAGCTGCTCTAGTTTTCTCTCACTTCCTGCCACTTTAGTTTTGAGCTCAGGAAGAAGTCCAGCAACAAACTGGTTAGCAAGGACTAGCTGTCCCATCTCTTCAGCTTCACGGGTCCCTTGCTGTACTGTCGGGTAAGCCTTCTAAAATCGTTGTCGCAAATCTTGCGCATATGCATCAACAGTTTCTCGAGGTTTCTGTTTTCGGTCGTGAAACAAACTACTCTGCACAGCCTGGATTTGCACCGGTGTGAATCTCTTTGTCAATTCGGCGACGAGTGTAGCATAGCAAGCTCGCTGCTGCAAGGTACACGACCGATAGAATGCATAGGCCTGTCCTCGAAGGCGGGTAACCAGGTTAACAAGCTTGGTCTTTTCGTCCCACTCTCCTAGGCTGGCTACCAACTCGAATTGCTCTAGCCAATCCTGGAACGTCTCCCCTTGGCTTTGTTCTTCCCCCGTATACTTTGGAAGCGGCGGCAATTGCTGTGCCAGCAACGCCTGAGATAAATCGCTTGCTCTCACTTCTTGGTTACTTTTCGCAGCTTCTCTTTCTGCGTCGTAGTGTTCGCTCGGCACGTCTTCAAACGTAACTCTCGTTCTCCGTGTCTGTTGCCCAGGACTCTCCGTTCCTGGGGAAGAAGTCTCCCCTCCGTGGCGATCGTCACTTGACTGACTCCGCCTCTCTGCAAATTCCTCGTCGCGATATTTTTCGGTCTCTGACGATCGTAATTGCGTCTGTAAAAGCGATATCTGCTCAATCAGTCGCTCTTCACGTTTCTCCCATTTTTGTCTCTCCGTATCGACAGCTCGATAGATCTGTAATTCTGTGTCTTTGTGCGCGCGGAGCAGCTCCTCTTCTCGGTGCTCCAGCTCCGCAGCCAAACGTGTTGCTTGGGCCTCGATCTCTTCCAATCGTCTCCTGGACTCTTCCGCATTACTTTCTGCCTGTGCGAGGTTTTCTCGTAGTTGCTTTTCGCCCTCTCGCTCGTCTGCCTCACGATATGTTGCTTGTAATTCTTGTCTGAGCTGCTCCCCTTGCGCCAGGGCCTCGCTCAGCTGCTGCTCTAGGCGTGGGAGCTCTCCCAATCGCTCCGTCAAATGTGCAATTTCCTCCTTACTCTGTTCCAACTCTGCCTCTAACTCTAAGAGCTTTTCCTGATCGGGGTTACCCTCACGCAGACGCCTATTCTCTATTTCCAACTGGCCCATTTCCCTCTTCAGGGTATCCATCTGGGTCCGAAGGGCTTCTAGAGACATGGCGGCGGTTAGTTTCCTCGTCGGTTTCTGCTCCAGTGCAAGAGGTCGCAGTATTGATCCCGGACAAGCCCCCAAATGTAACACTCGCTGGTTACTTGTTTATGTAAACGCAATCTTTATCTCAATTGACTGGCTCATATCATATGATGAGAGAGCACACAGAATACACACTAGCCATACACACTGGAAAATACACACTGGGAGAGCTACACACTGGTAATACAGAGTCTTTTTATACTAAACTAGACTTGACACCTACTAACATTTCTACAAAACAACACAACTGAACAGATAGCCAAATATAGTCCTAACACATGAAATGCTAAAGAATTACACCTATTTACGACAAATGTTCTAAGTGTCATCACATTAGCACTATTATTAACACTGACTGTCACACTGTCCTGGCACTTAAGCAGGCCTACACGAGCTTTACAAGACGTCCACAGTGGTGCAAACGGCTTTCTCGATCATTCCTGGTACTTAAACAGCCCTGCACCAGCTTCACAGGACCTCCTCAGTGGTGAAAAGTGCTTTCTCGATATTTTCTTGCCACTTAAACAGGCCTGCACGAGCTTCACAGTAACTCCACACTGGTAAAAAGTGTTTTCTCGATATTTCCTGCAGATTAAACAGGCCGGCACGGGCCTAACAAGACCCCCACAGTGGTGAAAACGGCTTTCTCGACCTTTCGTGGCACTTAAGCAGGCCTACACGAGCCTCACAAGACCTCCACAGTGGTGAAAACGGCTTTCTGGATCATTCCTGGCACTTAAACAGGCCTTCACGAGCTTCAAAAGACCTCCACAGAGGTGAAAACGGCTTTCTCGATCTTTCCTGCCACTTAAACTGACCTGCACGGGCCTAACAAGACCCCCACAGTGGTGAAAACGGCTTTCTCGATCTTTGCTGGCACTTAAGCAGGCCTACACGAGCTTCACAAGACCTCCACAGTGGTGAAAACGGCTTTCTCGATCATTCCTGGCACTTAAACAGGCCTTCACGAGCTTCACAAGACCTCCACAGAGGTGAAAACGTCTTTCTCGATCTTTCCTGGCACTTAAACAGCCCTGCACGAGCTTCACAAGACCTCCACTGTGGTGAAAAGTGTTTTTTCTCGAACTTTCTTGACACCTAAACAGGCCTGCACGAGCTTCAGAGAACCTCCTCAGTGGTGAAACCTGCTTTCTCGATCATTCCAGACAGTTAAACAGGCCTGATCATACCTGGCACATAAAAAGGCCTGCATGAGCATCACATGATCTCCACAGTGGAGAAAACTGCTATGTGCGATCTCTCCTACCACTTAAACAGGCCTGCACGAGCTTCACAGTCCCTCCACAGTGGAGAAACTGATTTGTAGATCTTTCCTGGCACTTAAACAGTCCTGCACGAGCTTCACAAGACCTCCACAGTGGTGAAAACGGCTTTCTCGATCATTCCTGGCACATAAAAAGACCTGCATGAGCTTCACAGGACCTCCACAGTGGAGAAAACAGATTTGTAGATCTTTCCCGTCACTTAAACAGTCCACTGTGGAGGTCCTGTGAAGCTGGTGCAGCTTTCTCGATCTTTCCTGCCAGTTAACCAGGCCGGCACGGGCCTAACAAGACCTCCACAGTGGTGAAAACGGCTTTCTCGATCATTCCTACCGCTTAAACAGGCCTGCACGAGCATCACAGTCCCCCCACAGTGGAGAAAACTGATTTGTAGATCATTCCCGTCACTTAAACAGTCCACTGTGGAGGTCCTGTGAAGCTGGTGCAGCTTTCTCGATCTTTCCTGCCAGTTAACCAGGCCGGCACGGGCCTAACAAGACCCCCACAGTGGTGAAAACGGCTTTATCGATCTTTCCTGGCACTTAAGCAGGCCTACACGAGCTTCACAAGACCTCCACAGTGGTGAAAACGGCTTTCTGGATCATTCCTGGCACTTAAACTGGCCTTCACGAGCTTCACAGGACCTCCACAGTGAAGAAAACTGCTTTGTGCGATCTTTCCTACAACTTAAACAGGCCTGCACGAGCATCACTGTCCTCCCACAGTGGATAAAACTGATTTGTAGATCTTTCCCGTCACTTAAACAGTCCACTGTGGAGGTCCTGTGAAGCTTGTGCAGCTTTCTCGATATTTCCTGCGAATCAAACAGGCCGGTACGGGCCTAACAAGACCCCCACAGTGGTGAAAAGTGCTTTCTCGAACTTTCTTGACACCTAAACAGGCCTGCATGAGCTTCAGAGGACCTCCTCAGTGGTGAAACCTGCTTTCTCGATCAGTCCTAGCACTTAAACTGGCCTTCACGAGCTTCACAAGACTTCCACAGAGGTGAAAACGGCTTTCCCGATCTTTCCTGGCTCTTAAACAGGCCTTCACGAGCTTCACAACACCTCCACAGAAGTGAACAGGCCGGAACGGGCGTAACAAGACCCCCACAATGTTGAAAACGGCTTTCTCGATCCTTCCTGGCACTTAAGCAGCCCTACACGAGCTGCACAAGACCTCCACAGTGGTGAAAACGGCTTTCTCGATCATTCCTGGCACTTAAGGAGGCGTACTGTCTTGATGGCTTCTAGTTGCCAGTTCTTGAATGTGGTCAAGCCAAAGTTTTTCACTAGCAACCCAAGCAGCTGTGTATTTCTCTCTTTTGTAAACAGGAATGTGAAAGTAAAAATGTTTTTACCTTGCAACCACGTTTGGGAACACACTATATATATGTATGTAAACTAGGTGGAAAGAAAGGACTGCAACTAATTAACATACCTTGCTGTGAAGCTGTCACATGTTCTTCTTCCTGCTCAAAACTTGACTCACTGATCAACGATATAATATTGTGAGATTTTCTTGCACGGTGATGGTGTCTCTGGCTACTACACTTGAGACAGTAGCCATGCCCACATCAGTGCAGTGTACTTGAGCAGGTAACAGGCAGTAGTCACACAGTTCTGCATACAAAAGAAGTGAGTTATATTTACTAGAAGTTTAGTAAGGCATTGGTCAGGCATATAATATAACAAATTTAACACTTACCTGAACTGTCCATGGCTTTGGTTTCAGGCTGAATCCACTGATGAAATCATCGCCTGAGTCAACTTCTGCCTGATCTCTGTTAATCTGCCTACCTTAGTCAGATGCACCTCTCACTTTCTTATTGAAAATCTTCAAACACTTCACAAAACTTGAATGATTTCCTTCTGACAAAGTTCAATTTTTGACACCAGAAATGAGATGTGTGAAGTGATACTGTTCCCAGGACAGTTGACCGATCCGGATGTGATACTTAGTTAATTACGCATGATAACTGCAGTGTATTTATGGTTACTGAGAAACCCCATAGATACTGAGAGTGCCTGGACACGTTTTTGTGTGGGGGTACACAGTTTGTTCCCTTATGAATTAGGGGAAATTCTGTGTGGGGGTACACAGTTTTCACAGTTTTTCCCCTTAATAATAAGGGGAAATTCTGTGTGGGGGTAAACAGTTTTTTTCCCTTAATAATAAGGGAACATTTTGTGTGGGGGTACACAGTTTTTCCCCTTAATAATAAGGGGAAATTCTGTGTGGGAGTACACAGTTTTTTCCCTTTATATAAGGAATGCAGCAGCTGTGTTTCAAATAACCCAGGCACAGTTTTTTCCTTTATTATTAAGGGAAAAAACTGTATGGGGTACACAGTTTTTCCCCTTAATATAAGGGATGAGTTACCAAACAGTGTAGATCTATTTGAACCCTCCGTGGTAAGGTGGAGAAACACAGTGAGGAGTACACTCTTTCTCCTTATCTGTAAAGTGGAGAAGAAGCGCACTACAGAATTTCTAACAGTTTTCTGTGCTGCACTATCATCACAAGAAGCAGTATTTACACTATTGCATGTCACTATATATAAAGAGAAGAAGCCAGTTCTAATTTTCTTTGAGAAAGAGTCTACCCCCTCCACTTTACAAATGGAGAGAGAGTGTACTGTTGCTTTTCTCCACCTTATGGATGAAGAGAAAGAGTGTACTCCCCCCCCCCCCAATGCTTTCCTCCACCTTATGGATGAAGAGAAAGAGTGTCCCCATCGGACATGCCAGCTTGGTATCTGCTTTGGCTGGATCCCTGGCAGCTCAGCCTTTAAGTACCTGAACTCAGCCACTGAGTTGCCGGGTGACTCGGTAGCTCAGTTGGTTAGAGCATGGCAGGCCATTTGCCAGGTTGTGGGTTCGAGTCCCTCCCTGAGTCACTTTCTCCACCTTATGGATGGAGAGAAAGAGTGTCCCTAGGATTTCATACAGGATTTTGACTTGGGGGGGAAACAGGATGGTGGGGAGTGCCAGGGATCAGGTACCAAAGACAACTCTATTCCACCTCCTCAAGCCCCCTCACGCATTTTCCCTCACATCCTCACCCCCTCACACACAAATAGCTACAGGTGTTTGTCAGATTGTCTCGGGACAGAGTGTCGTGGGTATAGTGGTAGGGGTGGACTTTATGTCAGATGTTCCCATACGACTGTCACATGGACTCAGAAAAGCTCTCCTCTCTTTGAACAAGGTCAGTACACCCCAGCATACTCCCAGCATACCCCCAGCATCCCCCCAGCATACCCCAGTATACCCCCAGCAGTATACCCCCCAGGATACCCCCAGGATACCCCCCAGCATATCCCCAGGATACTCCCAGTATACCCTCCCAGCAAATATACCCCAGTATACCCTCCCAGCATACCCCCCAGGATACTCCAGGATACTCCCCAGCATACCCCCAGCATACCCCCAGCATACCCCCAGTATACCCCCAGTATACCCCCCAGCATACCCCCAGCATACCCCCAGCATACCCCCAGTATACCCCCAGTATACCCCCAGCATACCCCCAGGATACCCCCAGCATACCCCCAGCATACCCCCAGGATACTACCAGTATACCCCCCCCCCCCCCCCCAGCATACTCCAGGATACCCCCAGCATACCCCCAGCATACTCCAGGATACCCCCCCCCCAGAATACCCCCCAGCATACTCCAGGATACCCCCAGCATACCCCCAGCATACCCCCAGGATACCCCCAGCATATCCCCAGGATACCTCCAGTATTCCCGGTACCCCCCAGAATACCCCCGGGATACTCCAGGATACCTTCACTCAGGGTATCTTAGTATATTGTCAATGTGTCATTTGCGATCTCTCTTCCCTTAGGCCCTGGGGGCTCGTCTTGGCATCATTTTGGGTGGTCTGAAACACATAGGGATTGAGGTATGCGTCTGTCAATGTAGTATAGAGGAGTTACCTTGCGCTCACCCACACACACTCCCCAGCTCCCTGCAATCACAGAATTCTCTACGAATGAGACCATGGGACATAGTGGAGACAGACTGGCTGCTGCATTTGACATTAGTCGCAAGGAGCAAAATGACTATGCTCAGCGGTCACACACACTGGCGTTTGAAACAAATAAGAACGGACTTTTGGAGGACCTTCTCCATGTCTTTGTACCAGGTGTGAGAGTGTGAGGGAGTGCGAGTGTGAGGGTGTGAGATTGTGAAGATTGTTTTGGTCATCATCAGTTGACTGTGGTAGTATTCCACCCTCATGGTTACTGTTCAGCTGTCACCATGGAAACAATCTCTGCAGGCAAGGGGAAGATGGTGGGTTCTGACAATGGTATTCGTGTGTCCACTCCTGAGCAGATGGCGAAACTGGGGTATGAGGATGGTTAGTATGTGAACATCAGGTGGATGCAGAACCAGTGTGGTGTAGATTCAACTGACATACAGTGTACTAAACTTCATCATTTAGTGCTTCATTTATTTGTGGCCGACAGTGCTTGGCTTGACCACAGTAAGGAACTTGCTCAGTTTAGTACATACATGTTTGTAGTTGGGCACCACCCTCTCACATGATAAGTGTTCCCAGGCATTCCCCATTTTTGCCAATCTGTATGTTATTGTGAATGCAAACAAAAATGTGGGAGTCAGGTCAGATCCAGAGTAAAGTTAATTTCATTCCTGTTTTCTACTCCTCCTTTCCTCCTCCTCCCTCCCTCCTCCTCCCTCCCTCCCTCCTTCCTCTAGACCTCTGCACAGTGCCAACCACATGGTTGTGTAACTAGTTCTGCCCTTGTATCCTCCTCCTTCCTTCACCCCTTCTCCCTCCTTCATTCTCAAGCAGTGGTTGTGTTACATGTGTTCCCCCAAGCACGATTTGGGACTACATGAGGGTTGGGACCAGAAACTCCAGCAACTCTTTATGAATGACCATGAGATGGAATACATCTACCTGTCTGCCTGCCTGTCTGTCTGTTGTTCCCTTATCTCTTTACGACTGATTAGTCAGGTGGTACCTTTGTTTGAAGATACCAGGTACTACAGTGACAAGAGGTAAGGAGTGTATGTCTCGTCCTTCCTTCTTCTCTTATTTTTCTCTCCTCTCCTCTCCTCTCTTCTCCTCCCCTCTTCTCTCCTCTCTCCTCTCCTCTCCTCTTCTCTCCCCTCCCCTCTTCTCTCCCCTCCCCTCTCCTCTCTCCTCTCCTTCCCGCTTCTCTCCCCTCTCCCCTCCTCTCCCCTCTCCTCCCCTTTCCTCCCCTTTCCTCTCCTCTCCTCCCCTTTCCTCCCCTTTCCTCTCCTCTCCTCCCCTCTCCTTCCTTTCCCTCTCTTCTCCTCCTTTCTCCTCCCCTCTCCTCTCCTTCCTTTCCCTCTCCTCCATTCTCCTCCCCTCCCCTCCCTCTCGTCTCTTCTCCCCCGTCTCTTCCCCTCTCTTTTCCTCTCATCCCCTCTCTCCCTCCCCTCCCTTCTCTCTCTCTCTCCTCTGTCTGCTAAAACAGTAGTTCTGGTTTAAATCCCAGGGTACATGATTATACCTCTCAATTTTGTATTCAAGAAGACTGAGGGACTACAAGTTTCTATTAGTGTACATAACACTATCAACAATGTTAACGGTATGCGTGTATTTCGGCTTTCATCTTTATATTGGGTCATCTAGAAGGGCTAATAGAGAAAGAAAATTTAGCAGTTTCCATATACAAAAATAACCATTACATACCTTCTTCCTCTCGCCTTATTCTTCCTGCTCTTTCTTCTCTTCCTCCCTCAATGTCTGTACAGTGCAAGTTTTAATATTGCCTTAATCATAGTACTCACTGTGTTGAGAAGGAATGGGTGCGTACTACATGCCTAATATTATGCATCTAGTGCCCACCTCCCTTTTCTGCTACAATCATCTACATTACTACATATAGGTATTATCATACTCCAATCCATAGCGTCTCTTTCCTCCCTCTTGTCTCTCTCTCCTCCTTCTCTCTCGATTTCTCTTCCTCCTCCCCTTCTTCTTTCTTCTTCATTTCCTTGTTCTTCTCCTCCTCTTCTTCCTCCATCTCCTCTTCCTCTTTCTCCTCCTCTTCCTCCTCCTCTTCCTCCTCCTCCTCTTCCTCTTCCTCCTCCTCTTCCTCCTCCACCTCCTCTTCCTCTTTCTCCTCCTCTTCCTCCTCCTCCTCCTCTTATTCCTCCTCCTCCTCTTCTTCCTCCTCCTCTTTCTCCCCCCCTATGCCTTCCTCTTCCTCTTTCACTTCTTTCTCCCTCTATTGGCTCCTCATCTTCTCTTCTTCCTCCCCCCCTTCCTCTTTCTCTCCCTCTTCTGCCCTGCACTTGATCTTCCTGTTCTCTTCCTCTTTGCCTTTGTCTTCCTCCTGCCTCTTCGCTTTCTCCTCCTGTTCCATCCACTACTTGTTCTTGCCCTTCTCTTCCTTCCCTCCCTCCTCTTCCTTGCCCTCTTCTCCTTCCTCCCCTTTCTTCTCCTCTGCCTCTGTATCCTCTGCCTCCTCTTCCTGAAAAAATGTAATTATGTTGATGCAAAAACCCTAACCTGCATTTACACATTTCATACTTGCATTGTAGGAACTGATAGTATACCCAGGAAGAAAAAAAGGATATCTTACACAATATGAAGGTACAGCTACCTAACATGTAGCTACACAAAACGTTCAGTGTACAATCAGTTGAATAATTTGTGAAACGCCGGTGCCTTTTTCTTTAGTCATACCAGGCCCTCTCCTGCTTTATTGTACTAACGAGGCTAATTTTATTTATTGTACTGCCTGGGAACGCAGCTAATTTTCTTTGCCTGTCAGCCATTGTGTTTGTTTGTCTTACAGGTTGCAGTATACTGTGTACGTTGCAGCCATTATACTTGAACTATGTGCTAGCATGGTATCAGCCTCATTCCTAGGCCCATTTAAAAAATAAGAGAAAAGGGCTGTCAACTGTTCATGCATGTGCTTAATTGGGACACAGAGCTCACGTGGAATTATGCAAGCATACATGTACGTCAAATGACAGTCACTATCATGTGGTCGTAAACAGCACTTGACGTCTTGTATACTGGCTTATACAAAATCGCCCAAGACAGCTTTCCTAGCTTCTTCCTTGGGCCTTCTGACACCAGTGTTTGTCACTTCAACCATGCTGCGACAATTTTTGCATATAGCTTCGCAAGTGTCGTAACACAAATTATGACTTGCCAAAGCCTGTAGGCAGCCAGTGAAAGAGCCCTTATCCTCGTACAGATGCTTTACAGATGCTTTCTGCTCGGGTTTGAGCACCATCTCTTCACTGCAAAGTCGATTGAAGGTGTATAGAAATTAATAATAGAATAGGTTGTGCATACAAGTAGTTATTACGAACAGTATACGATTAAAGATATGGCAATATACACGTTCCTGATGCCATAGCACACAGAGATGAGACGATAGTATCTGAACTTCCCGGGATGTTGGGAAATTGAGTGCATCCGCAAATAGTGGATAACAGACCCTTTTCTCTGATTTTTCGAACAAGCCTGGGAAAGAGGCTAGTATGATATTGAAAGAGGTACATACCCAGTGGAGTGATGAAAGCATGTCAATTAGCATATGTACCCAGTACTTTCTTCTCCCCACCACCAAAGAGCCAGGGTACAAGGCTTCAAGGCTACTGTCTGCCTATGTGTATGTATGCTAACATGCTTTCATCACTTCCATGGTGAATTACCATGCTAGCACATCACTGCACAAACAGTGGATACTGGTTGAACTGTTATTGCAGTAGTAGCATACATAACCCCACTATCAATTGACTCACTCACTGAATGTATTGAGATCATTAATTTTAGGCTCACCCATTATACAATGCACCGTGATCTACTCTGGGAAGAGGTACATGAACTTTCTTCATGCTACTTACCCCCTCTCCTCCTCCTCCTCCTACTCCTGTCTCTCTCCAGTACCAGGAGGACCAACTCGGCTACATCTGCAAGTAAGATAAACAGAAACTGTCATACTGCTATAGCCTTCATTAGCACTCTTCTTACTTTGCAAATCCATAGTCAGAACTGAAGTCAAGCTGAAAGGAAAGCAATTTATAACCCTTGGGAAGACCACTAAAATTTTAGAAGAGACCACAGTGAATAGAAAGGCAAAACCAAACCTGAATACCCCAAAACCAATAGTGATCTCATCACCTACCATGTTCCCAGGCCAGCTTTTGCCTAACTTGAACCCCCAAAACCAATAGTGGTCTCATCATCTACATGTACCATGTTCCCAGGCCAGCTTTTGCCCGTCTAAATTAGCAGTTTAGTATACTAAACCCCATTTTGTGCTAAGTGCATTCTATTCTCAGCTCCGCTGTACGATGTTTGACTCCCAAGAGTCCCCATAACTTCCTAAGCGCGTACAGATTGCTGAGTGCGACACAACAAATGTCTTGGCTAGTGTTTACCTTGTGCATGAGTTTGACAAGTAGGCAAGACGGAAAGTCGACACTACATGCATTTTGGAGGTTCATCCACACAATAAATCTATTTGACATTGACATCAACCACTGCATCTCTGTCTAAACCAACAGTTCCTCTACTCCCCAGGCCAAGGTCCCAGACGCAGATGACAAACTACTTTACAACATAATTAAGGGTGGTGCTACATCATTGGTGCTCACTGGGAAATTACTGTGACAGACAAGGTATGTGTGTGTTTCCCCGACCAAAGTCCATCCCCTCCTCAACGCGGTGGTCGGGTGAACAGTCAGCAATGACTGGCTAACGGGGCTCTGGCATGTTTGTGTCCATGTGTGTGTGTGTGTGTGTGTGTGTGTGTGTGTGTGTGTGTGTGTGTGTGTGTGCAGGGTTTGATACGGGGGGTGGCATGGTTATTATTGTTTTGTCACAGGTATTAAACAACAATCTTGTCCCAGATTGCATCAGAAGCAATCGGAGAGGATCTAAATTCCTGGGGGGGAGCATGTCCCCAGACCCCCCTAATAAACATGCAGACTTACATGTGCATGAGCATACTTTCTCACGCACTACTATCATCCTGCTACCATCCTGTTTTTCCCTCCCTCAACTCAAAATCCTGTATGAAACCCTGGTGTGTGTGTGTGTGTGCGTGCGTGTGTGTGTGTCGTGTGGAAGAGCAGTTGAAAAGAAAAGAAGACCAGGTAGAAGAGCAGTTGAAAAGAAAAGAAGACCAGGAGGAAGAGCAGTTGAAAAGAAAAGAAGACCAGGAGGAAGAGCAGGTGGAAAGAAACGAAGACCAGGAGGAAGAGCAGGTGAAAAGAAAAGAAGACCAGGAGGAAGAGCAGGTGGAAAGAAAAGAAGACCACCAGGTGGAAGAGGAAGAAGAGGAAGCAGAAGAAAAGGACAAGAAGGTAACAGACGTCACAATTTCTTAAAAGTATTGTAGAAGTAATGAAGGACAGACGTGACGTGACGTCACGTATATTGCATTCCATTGCGTCTTTAATGGGAAAGGTCTATTCTACTTCTAATGGCTATAGACTAGGAGTAGAATCAACAGTAGAATGGAAGTACAATCAGTAGTAGAATGGCCATAGAATCAGCAGTAGAATGACAGTAAAATCAGCAAAGATGCTACAGGATGTGGGATTATCTCAAGCCACCCACACAGCAGCAGATGGAAAGGATGGCAACGATTCTGTTAAGGATGGAGACGCAGCAGCAGGAGATGGCAGAGAGGATGAAACGGATAGAAGAAAAGATTGATAAAATGCAGATGGTGAAGGAAAAGATGAGGAAGGCAAGCATTGCAGAAATCTTATTGGTTACTGAAAATTTACTGATGATTTTAGAGTACAATTGATAGCTAGAGTACAATTTTGAAACTGTTTTCAATGCTTTCACTGGAAGAGGAGTAAGATGGGATGGGAGGAGTGCAGTAGAGTACAATTTTGAAACTATTCTCAATGCTCTTGCTCTTGCAGCGGGCAAGGGACGATGATGAGGACGAGGCGAGCAATGAGCTAAAGGCAAGCTATAATCATGAATTTTGATGCAGAAAAAGGGAGCAGAATATGAGAGTATGCACTCCAATGTGTAGGCAAATTAGCAAATGGATGGGAGTAGTAGAATCAGAGTGCACAAGGGAGTAGAATAATCCGCAGAATGGGAGTAGAATCATCAGCAGCAGGGATTAAAATCTCCAGTAGAATGGGAGTAGAATCATCAGTAGAATGCGAGTAGAATGGGAGTAGGATCATCATCAGTAGAATGCGAGTGGAATGGGAGTAGAATCATCAGTAGAATGCGAGTAGAATGGGAGTAGAATCATCAGTAGAATGCGAGTAGAGTGGGAGTAGAATCATCAGTAGAATGCGAGTAGAATGGGAGTAGAATCATCAGTAGAATGCGAGTAGAGTGGGAGTACAATCATCAGTAGAATGCGAGTAGAGTGGGAGTACAATCATCAGTAGAATGGGAGTATAGTGGAGGAAGGGAGTAGAATAATCCGTAGAAAGGGAGTAGAATATGAGAGTATGCACTCCAATGTGTAGACAAATTAGCAAATGGATGGGAGTAGTAGAATCAGAGTACAATTTTGTTTGCTATTGCAGCGTGCAAGGATGGAGGACGCACAGGTAAGCCGTAATCTTGAATTTATGTCCTTCCACTCACTTACGGTTGCAATCATGAATAACTAGAGTACAATTTTGAAACTATTCTCAATGCTCTTGCAGCGTGTGAAAGAAGAGAAAGAAAGACTAAGAGCTAGACTCTTAGAAATTTTCGAGGAAACAAAGGTGAGTTACCAACTCATTATTATATAACACATTATTACATAACATGCCCTTTTTGTCTCACAGCTCCAGCCATGCACGTACGCAAAGCATAATTGTACAAGTTTACGTTCCAGGAGGTGTGGCTACATGTTTTAACTGTAGCAAGTCGTTCTCATCTCATGATGGTTTTGGGCGCCACGTGGAGAGGTGTTGTGGTGACGGCGTGCCAACCATCCCCACTGAATACATTACCTACCTCGAACTAAAAGCCAGAAAGAAGGAGAAAGATGAGGAGGAAGAGAAAGATGAGAAGGAAGAGAAAGATGAGAAAGAGGAAGAGGAGGATGATGAGAAGGAAGAGGAGGATGTTGAGGAGGAAGAGGAGGAAGTTGTTACTGGTGATACAGGTATAGAACAGTGTAGTATAATTTTGGTATGTGTAAAGTATTTTTACAGTATTTGTATGTTCTGCTATGCGTTTGGCTGAACATTTTACTGTCGTTCATTCCTTTTCAGTCCACCTCCTCATTGGGGAAACAGAAATTGGTGAAGGGAGGGTTGCTCACAGAACCAAGTACATCCATCAAAACATATTACTGGACTCTGAACTAAAGGTTCAGCTTACCAAGGTGAACTACAAGAAGATGGATCACCCGGATTACTCGTACCAAATTGAGAGCGGCGGATTTACAGCGTGGCCAAAAGAAGATTGCCGCTGAAAAAACTGAGAATCTTCCTGTAAAAAAAAACAAACAAACAAAAAAAAAGATATATTTGTCAAAGTTTTATTCCTTTTTCCTCTTTCTACTCTCTACTTCTATTTATGTACACTTTTCCTCTTTTACTCTCCACAAAAAAACAAAAAACAAAAACAAAAAAAGAACAGATATATTCTCTATTTCCTCTATTAACCTCCCTAACCTTATATATTCATCACATTTTTATTCCACATTCTCTTTCTACTTTTTTTTCCTCTTGTACTTCTCCACTTATATAAACTCTTCAGTAGAATGGGAGTAGAATGTTCAGTATATAGAATGAGAGAAGAATGATCGGTAGGAGTAGAATCATGTGAATAGAATGGAGATGGAATCAGCAATGCAGCCAGAGTGGAATCGCCAGTAGAATGGGAAAGGGATCATCAGTAGAATGGGAGTAGATACACCAGAACAGTGGGAGTAGAATCACCAGTAGAATGGGAGTACAATCACCAGAATGGGACTAGAATCGCCAATAGATTGGCAGTAGAATGGAAGTAGAATGGGAGTTACAATCATCAGTAGAATGGTAGTAGAATACTCAGTAGAGAGGCAGAATGATAAGTAGAATGACACTAGAATGATGGGGATAGACTCATTAGTAGAGTAGGTGTAGACTCATTAGTAGAATAGGTGTACAATCATGCAGTAGGAGAATGCAAGTTGAATCATCAGTAGAATGATGGGAGTGCATTCTAATGCATTCTAATGCATTCTACTGATGATTCTACTCCCATTTCTATGGATCATTATACTTCCATTCTACTCGCATTTCCTGATGATTCCACTCTTATTCTACTGATGATTCTACTGATGAATCTACTCCCATTCTGGTGATTGTAATCTTCTACTGGTGATTCTACTTCCATCCCCCCTTCCTCCCTTTCTTGTGCACTGCTGGGACCTGTGGATCAATTCTACTGACGATTCTACTCCCTGCTGGGACCTGTGGATCAATTCTACTGACGATTCTACTCCCAATCTACGTATCATTCTACTTTCATTCTGCCGATCATTCTACTCAATATCTACTCCCATTCTATACTGATGAATCTACTCCCATTCTACTCCCATTCTGGTTATTGTAATCCCATTTTACTGGTGATTCTACTCCCACTGTACTGGTGTCTCTAGTGTAGCAAAGTATAGGAGCATGTCACTTTGTTCTAAGCTTGAACAGATTCCCGCTGTGATTCTACTCCCATTCTACTCGCATTCTACTGATGATTCTACTCCCATTCTACTCGCATTCTACTGATGATTCTACTCCCATTTTACTCGCATTCTACTGATAATTCTACTCCCTTCCTTGTGCACTGCTGGGACCTGTGGATCAATTCTACTGACGATTCTACTCCCAATCTACGTATCATTCTACTTTCATTCTACCGATCATTCTACTCAAAATCTACTGACGATCTGCTTGCATGCTACTGATGATTCTACTTCCATTCTACTGATAATTCTGAACGCTTGTAGAATCATCAGTAGAAAGCAAGTAGAATGGGAGTAGAATAAGGGACCTGTGGATCAAGTAGAATCATCAGTAGCATGGAAGTAGATCGTCAGTAGATTTTGAGTATTATATGTAGATTGGGAGTAGAATCGTCAGTAGAATTGATCCACAGGTCCCAGCAGTGCACAAGGAAGGGAGTAGAATAATCCGTAGAATGGGAGTAGAATCATCAGTAGAAAGCAAGTAGAATGGGAGCAGGGATTAAAATCTCCAGTAGAATGGGAGTAGAATCATCGGTAGAATGTGAGTAGAATGGGAGTAGAATCATCAGAAGAATGGGAGTAGAATCTCCAGTAGAAGGGTAGTAGAATGCTCAGTAGAGTGGGAGAAGAATGATCAGTAGAATTAGAGTAGAATGATCAGTAGAATACTGTCAGTAGAATGGGGATCGAAACTGTTTTGTTGATTCCTGGCCCGCTGATTTCTTCTCCCGCCAAGAAGCGTCCAGAATGATCAGTAGAACGGAAGTAGAATCATCAGTAGCATGCAAGTAAACCATTCTACCGATCGTAATTACGGCAACATCAACATCCAGACTACCCTTACATCATAGAAAAGGGAGGCTATTCAGCATGGCCTGCTGAAGATTGTAGAAAGAACTGTTGATGATCCTCTATCTTTGTATATATTATATAGTCTTTATTCATGGAGTTTTTTTATTCACTCCCCTAACCCCACTGAAAAATCCACTGATCCACGGGTCTCAGCATGCAGTGCACTAGGAAGGGAGTAGAATCACCAGTAGAATAGGAGTGTCGTCATCAGTAGAATGGGAGTAGAATAATCCATATTGCATCATCAGTAGAAAGCGAATAGAATGGGAGTAGAATCATAGCATAAGGGAGTAGAATCAGGCTGGCCGAACTCACTCTGATGGAGAGTTTGGTACAGTTCGACCTCAGACTAAAGGGGGCAATATCAAGTTCAAAAGGGGCCAAACTCAGGAGAGTTTGACGCAGTTCAACTACTCCGAATTCAGTCTAAAGGGGGCAAAATAGAGTTCGAAGGGGCTGAACTCTTAGATACAGCTATATATAGCATGGTGTCCCTCAATTAAATAATTCCCTGGAACGTATTTCTCTACTGTTGCCCTAACCAAGAGTATGTACCGTCTCTGCTGTTGCGCTTGGTAACCAAGAGTACCGTCTCTGCTGTTGCGCTTGGTAACCAAGAGTACCGTCTCTGCTGTTGCCCTTGGTAACCAAGAGTACCGTCTCTGCTGTTGCCCTTGGTAACCAAGAGTACCGTCTCTGCTGTTGCCCTTGGTAACCAAGAGTATCGTCTCTGATGTTCTTACTTGAGTTCAGGAACTCCGAAACCTGGTTATGACTGAGGATTCACACCAGTCCTAGAATAGTTTTTACTTGAGTTCAGGGGGGTTCAACCCAACTCAAATTCCTGTTTCATAAACCTAGTCTCACCCCACATGTGATTTCAATATAACTCTTCATGAACACAAACTCTTTGTGAACACAAAAACATAAATGCTTTGCAATTCTAGTTACCAGGGTGAACAGCAGAAATGCATTCATTACAACCACTAAGCCAACTATCTTCAAAGTCTTTATAATAGCGCTCCTGCCATTCACCTAGTGAAGAAAGTCATTGCAAAATGAACGATGTAGGTATACATGTAACCTTTTAACTACTAGGCCACCGGCCTTCATTATTCGTTAAAACTTGGTCTGGACTGGACCAAAGTAGGGCCGTATGAGTGTAGTATGCACACAGGATCTACATCACCTCACTACTGAGCTGACTGTTGGTTGGACACATGGTGCCACAAGCAGACCTTACCATCCATGCTTGAGCAGAGAACCACTGGATCCGAATAGCCTTGTTCCCAGGTTCCACCCAGCTTTCCGTCGCTTGCAGTACGGAAAAGTGGGGTTTTCCATACTGTAAGCGACGGAAAGCTGGGTGGGGCCTGGGAACAAGGGTAGGATCCAATAGCAGATTGCATTGGTTGAGTGACTTACATAGCAACTACTAAAGTAGCTTTCAAGCTACATGGAAGTAGTGTTGGCCTGGTTCACACTACAGTACAGTTTTACGGTTGGTCCAGTCTGGTTATAACGAAGGCCCTAGGCCTCTTAAACATTAACATTATAAGGATGGTATAACAGTTTACCTCCATCCAACAAGCACTTCACAAACTTGTTGTTCTTCAGTGATACATTTACTTTGTTCCTACATAACATACAATAGTAATCATCTTTTTGCACACCGTCATCTAGTACGTAACATACTATTAGACCAACAGCCTTCCAATCCAGTTGTCTATTCACCCAAGATGAGTTGCCTGGAATATACATGTCACTGGTAGTGTAAGTACATGTTGTACCAGTAGCTTCTCCATCAGCAGGTGCATACCTATCCAAATCAATCAGCTTGACATTCATGCCCGTGTCACTTCTACCGAAAACTATGTTTGGAAGGCGCACATCAAGGTGTGCAGTCGGCACAATATAAGAGTGGAGCTCGTCGAGTGCCATTCTTATTCCAGCTAAAAGTTGGATCAAACATCGCTTTGCTTGGCCCCTTTTGAGGGGTTGTAGAAAGCGTTCATATTTCAGGAAAATATGGTGTCCAAACGTTTGTTCTGATAATGGAAGGACACAGTTCAATAATGGACTTGTATTCACATGTCTCAGAATGACAGTTGCCAAGACATTTTCGGATCGTATTTCCAGTATGATGTGGAGGTAGAAACAATAATACTTGATTTGGTCTTTTCTTGAACAGCACCAGTACCAAACTGACTGCATTCATTCCCTGATAGTCGAATGAAGTAAGGATAAACATCGGATTCCGAAGGTGTGCTCCTATATATAGTGTTGATTTACACTGTATGCCCGCTTTGATTGTCGACACTGCATCTTCTTTTTCGATAGGTGAAAATGTGCATTTGAACATGAAATCAGAAAACTTCACCTCCACCTTGGTTATGAAACTTGGCGTCTTCTCGTTTGGTAAAACAAACCCAATAGATTCATCAACTGAGCTATCATATGAGCGCAAAATTCTTAACAGTTCGATGCCATTTGTCAGAGCTTTTTTTAGTGTTTGCTTGTACGTTTGTGAAACGACCTCCACCGTCATAATGGGAAAACATGTCATCTTTGTTAGTAAAACCACATCAGGCCGGATATGTGTTCCAGAGGTGAAACCTTGGTAATTTTCCAACTTCAGCAAGGCTAATTTAGGTTCAGCATGTAACCTCTTCTTTTGAGCATCAGTCAGCAGCTTTGAAATCCAATTTGAAGCTTTCTCTTCACCATCACCATCTATACCATCTGTTCCTGATATCAATTCGTCAAGTTTATAGTGCGAAGTGGCAGGGAGAATCGTTTCCACTTCAAAAAGTGTGGGACCATTGTGACGTTTTACCATTCGGTGAGTGAAGACTGAAAATGGTCCATACAATGGACTTGTTGAAGGACTGGTCAGTCGATATCCTGGAGTGGTACTCATTACTGAGAGAGACGTACATGAATCGCACCAGAGAGGAAGTTACCACCTACATCAGTAGACACACACACTTAGTGAGGCGCAACATGGACTCACGTGACAAATCAGTGGCGTAAAAGTAATTCGCTTACCGAGTCGGCGAGTTCTCTGTAAGAGTAAACACAACGGTAGCCTCGTCCCAGGGGGGTTCACTAAGGCCATACCAAATTGATTTATGTTTCACGGATTGCTTAGGTCAGAAACATGACCCGGTAGGCAGGCAAAAAAATAAAAATAAAAATGACGAAACTTCTCATGAATTTAATTAGATACGCTCAGACACACAAAACTACTTGCCATCCTCCATCCTTGCCACGTTGTGAGTACTTAGCCTCGTTTCCAGGCCTTCGCGCGTTCGTCGCGTTCAACGCGCGAAGGCCTGAGAACGAGGCTAGTGAGTACTGGATTACGTGTACATATTAATTGCATTTTTACATTTTTTTTTTTCAATTTTCAAAAAAAAAGACCCGGCCGGATCCGTGAAACATAAAATCAATTTGGTATGGCCTAAGTTCACCCAACTCCATGAGGTGACGTCATAAACAGTAATGTGCGCATTGCGCGCGCGCAGAGCGCAATGGAACTGGATCCAGACATGTAGCGCATTAGTCTTGCAAGCCACACCTCTCTGCGAATGCATTAGCTTCTCAGGTCGAGTTCGAGTTGCCGGAGGGCATGCAGCAACAAAACACCAGTTGGACAAGACATCAGGTAGCCTGTATTGTGTTCCTGAAAGAGATTGTGCAACTTTAATTAAGGGCCAAGAAAGATCGAGAAAGTCTTTTTCACCACTGTGGAGGTCCTGTGAAGCTCGTGCAGGCATGTTCAAGTGCCAGGAAAGATCGAGGAAGCCGTTTTCACCACTGTGGAGATCTTGTGAAGCTCGGTCTGGCCTGTTTAGGTGCCACGAACGTTCAAGAAAGCACTCTTCACCACTGTGCAGGTCCTGTTAAGCCCGTGCCCGCCTGCTTCACTGGCAGGAATGTTCGAGAAAGCAGTTTTCTCCACTGTGGAGGTCTGGTGAAGCACGTGCCTGCATGTTTAAGTGGCAGGAAAGATCAAGAAAGCAGGTTTCACCACTGTGGAGGACATGCGAAGCTAGTCTCGTGCCCAGACAACTTTTCGCCGAGCGATATTTTGAAACTGCCGTGACGTCACGTCAACTGGATTGTAAATTCAAAACCGCTCTAGTAAACAGCAAACTCCTAGACAGCCTACTCGTGCTCCTTTCGATAGATACAATAGCCTAGTCTACTCACGGCAGCTAGGGTTGCCCGATCAATGTCCATTTCGCTAGTAGATCGTTGGCACGCAATGTGGAATGTAACCTTCGATGACGTCAAGCGTTAAATTAGAAAAGAACAATGCGCCAGCATTCCGGCGCACTTGAACGAAAACGGAATAGGCAGTTCACCAGACCCTTTTTTCCGGCGGGCGCGCGCGAAAAATGCGGTCTGGGAACGAGACTAATGCGAAGCATGTGCAGGACTGTTTCAGTGCCAAGAAAGATCGAGAAAGCCGTTTCCACCACTGTGGAGGTCGTGTGAAGCTCGTGGAGGCCTGTTTAAGAGCCGGAAAAGACCGAGAAAGCAGTTTTCACCACCGAGGTGGTTCTCTGAAGCTCGGTTTGACCTGTTTAGATACCAAGAAAGTTCAAGAAACCACTGTGCAGGTCCTGTTAAGCCTGTGCCCGCCTGCTTCAGTGGCAGGAATGTTCAAGAAAGCAGTTTTCTCCACTGTGGAAGTCTGGTGAAGCTCGTGCCTGCCTGTTTAAGTGGCAGGAAAGATCAAGAAAGCAGGTTTCACCGCTTTGGAGGACCTGCGAAGCTTGTGCAGGTCTGTTTAAGTGGTAGGAAAGATCAAAAACGCAAGTTTCACCCCTGTGGAGGACCTGCGAAGCTCGTGCCGGTGTCACAGGAAATCCGATCCGGGCCTATACCGATCCGGGCGGATCGGATCCGCTAGCGGAATCAATCCGTCGGATCGGATTCGCTAGCGGATCCGATCCGCCCCCGGATCAATTTTACTAGCGGATTCGATCCTTCGCCGCGAAAACGATCCGTCCTTGGTGCAAGTGTTCTGTCAAGAAAATCACTAGCTGTGAGGATGATGTACGATTTCTCAACACTTCTAGAACATTTTACATTATTCAGAGCTTTGGGACTCATGGATATCGACTACCAGACGATCTATGACTATCTCCACTGCGGGAAGTGTCCAGCAGGAACGGATGTGTAAACCAGAAGCGAGCAACGCGGAACAAGGCGAAAAAGTTTGTCGCCTGTTTCTGTGTAGTCTGTCCCCTGGTGTACCCTGAGAAGGGTCCCAGGGGAAGGCTTGTCTGTTTCTGTGTAGTCTGCCCCCTGGTGAACCCTGGGAAGGGTCCCAGGGGAAGGCTTGTCTGTTTCTGTGTAGTCTGTCCCCTGGTGTACCCTCGGAAGGGTCCCAGGGGAAGGCTTGCCTGTTTCTGTGTAGTCTGTCCCCTGGTGAACCCTGGGAAGGGTCCCAGGGGAAGGCTTGTCTGTTTCTGTGTAGTCTGTCCCCTGGTGTACCCTGGGAAGGGTCCCAGGGGAAGGCTTGTCTGTTTCTGTGTAGTCTGTCCCCTGGTGAACCCTGGGAAGGGTCCCAGGGGAAGGCTTGTCTGTTTCTGTGTAGTCTGTCCCCTGGTGTACCCTGAGAAGTGTCCCAGGGGAAGGCTTGTCTGTTTCTGTGTAGTCTGTCCCCTGGTGAACCCTGGGAAGGGTCCTAGGGGAAGGCCTGTCTGTTTCTGTGTAGTCTGTCCCCTGGTGTACCCTGGGAAGGGTCCCAGGGGAAGGCCTGTCTGTTTCTGTGTAGTCTGTCCCCTGGTGAACCCTGGGAAGGGTCCCAGGGGAAGGCCTGTCTGTTTCTGTGTAGTCTGTCCCCTGGTGTACCCTGAGAAGGGTCCCAGGGGAAGGCCTGTCTGTTTCTGTGTAGTCTGTCCCCTGGTGAACCCTGGGAAGGGTCCCAGGGGAAGGCTTGCCTGTTTCTGTGTAGTCTGCCCCCTGGTGAACCCTGGGAAGGGTCCCAGGGGAAGGCTTGCCTGTTTCTGTGTAGTCTGCCCCCTGGTGAACCCTGGGAAGGGTCCCAGGGGAAGGCTTGCCTGTTTCTGTGTAGTCTGCCCCCTGGTGAACCCTGGGAAGGGTCCCAGGGGAAGGCTTGTCTGTTTCTGTGTAGTCTGTCCCCTGGTGTACCCTGAGAAGGGTCCCAGGGGAAGGCTTGCCTGTTTCTGTGTAGTCTGCCCCCTGGTGTACCCTGAGAAGGGTCCCAGGGGAAGGCTTGTCTGTTTCTGTGTAGTCTGTCCCCTGGTGTACCCTCGGAAGGGTCCCAGGGGAAGGCTTGCCTGTTTCTGTGTAGTCTGTCCCCTGGTGTACCCTGAGAAGGGTCCCAGGGGAAGGCTTGTCGGTGTAGTCTGTCTTTGGTGTTCAGAGAAGAGTACCCAATGGGGGGCTATTTCAGCCATTAAATACATTCTATTCTTTCATCCATGCTCTCCCTGCCTTGACAGTAT
This sequence comes from Agelas oroides, assembly GCA_949130485.1. Taxonomy (NCBI): domain Eukaryota; kingdom Metazoa; phylum Porifera; class Demospongiae; order Agelasida; family Agelasidae; genus Agelas; species Agelas oroides. The sequence goes on along the minus strand of OX422192.1, from coordinate 5,210,849 downwards.
AATTAGCTACTCCCTCAACTTTCTTGGGTCCATTTTTTCTTTTTTATATACATATATACAACTTAGCTGCATTAATATTACTAACCATAAATGTACTATGATAAGTTTCTTTTTTGTACAACACTATCTGTGCTGCCGTCTTATGAGCCTAGCTGGCTTGCTGTCCTAGGGACAAGACGTAAAAATAAAATTCAAATTCAAATTCAAATTCATCAAGGATGGCGTTTTACACTACATAGCATATACAGAGTTGCTTTCAGAAGAAGGAAAGGCAGCCATTCCCACTGACCCGGACAGCCCCCCATCACCAGAGTTACTTCCCTCTTATAGGGATGATCGACAAGTGTTGGGACTTGTACCACATGGAGTGTGTAGGACTTGAAAGACCACCATCAAACAAGAGCAATGGAATTGTAACAATTGCTCTATACATGCAGTCATAATAACTGTTGTATTTGTTTCAGACCAAACCATTTGACATGGATATTCGTTATACCCTGGTCAAGTCAGACTCTGAGTCAAGGAATACTCTGACAAAGTAACCTATATAGTATCTATGTCAGGTCCGCATGCCAGAATACACTATAGTTTACTATGAGAAGTCAACAGTAGGATAGTAGATACTATATAGGTTACGAGTCTACTTTGTCAGAGTATTCCTTGACTCAGAGTCTGACTTGACCAGGGTATAACGAATATCCATGTCAACAGTAGGAACCCTATGGCACCCGTTGATACCCCGGATCGAATCCGCTGAGGTAGGATCGAAACCGCTAGCATATCTGATCCGGCCCGGATCAGATTTTCGGGGGGATCGGATCCGCTCCGACAAGTGGTAGGAGAGACTTGTACGATCTTCACAGGACCTCCACTGTGGAGAAAACTGCTTTATCGATCATTCCTACCAGCTAATCAGGGCTGCACGAGCTTCGCAGGTCATCCACAGTGGTGAAACCTGCTTTCTTGATCTTCCCTGCCACCTAAACAGGCCTTCACGTGCTTCACAAGACTTCCACAGTGGAGAAAATTGTTTTGCCGGCCTGTTTAAGGGCCAAGAAAGATCGAGAAAGCCGTTTTCATCACTGTGGAGGTCCTGTGAAGCTCGTGCAGGCATGTTTAAGTGCCAGGAAAGATCGAGGAAGCCGTTTTCAACACTGTGGAGGTCTTGTGAAGCTCGTGCAGGCCTGTTTATAGGTGCCAAGACGGTTGGCGAAAGCACTTTTCACCACTGTGCAGGTCCTGTTAAGCCCGTGCCCGCCTGCTTCACTGGCAGGAATGTTCTAGAACGCATTTTTCTCCACTGGGGAGGTCTGGTGAAGCTCGTGCCTGCCTGTTTAAGAGGCAGGAAAGATCAAGAAAGCAGGTTTCACCACTGTGGAGGACATGCAAAGCGTGTGCAGGCCTGTTTCAGTGCCAAGAAAGATCGAGAAAGCCGTTTCCACCACTGTGGAGGTCTTGTGAAGCTCGTGGAGGCCTGTTTAAGAGCCGGAAAAGACCGAGAAAGCAGTTTTCACCACTGAGGAGGTTCTCTGAAGCTCGGTCTGACCTGTTTAGATACCAAGAAAGTTCAAGAAAGCACTCTTCACCACTGTGCAGGTCCTGTTAAGCCCGTGCCCGCCTGCTTCAGTGGCAGGAATGTTCGAGAAAGCAGTTTTCTCCACTGTGGAACTTTGCAGGGGGTGACCATTCTTATGAGGGGGTCCCCATTTTCCCATGTAAATCAGTAACCCGGGGTTCCCAATCTCATGGTAAAATGGTCACCCGGGTGACCAAAATTTTAAATTTCCCCGTGAGATTAGTCACCCGGGGTGCCTAAAAATGGGGGTCCCTAATCTCACATGACACCGGTTTAAGTGGCAGGAAAGATCAATAAAGCAGGTTTCACCACTTTGGAGGACCTGCGAAGCTTGTGCAGGTCTGTTTAAGTGGTACGAAAGATCAAAAACGCAAGTTTCACCCCTGTGGAGGACCTGCGAAGCTCGTGCCGGCCTGTTTAAGTGGTAGGAAAGAACTGCACGATCTTCACAGGACCTCCACTGTGGAGAAAACTGCTTTATCGATCATTCCTACCAGCTAATCAGGGCTGCACGAGCTTCGCAGGTCATCCACAGTGGTGAAACCTGCTTTCTTGATCTTCCCTGCCACCTAAACAGGCCTTCACGTGCTTCACAAGACTTCCACAGTGGAGAAAATTGTTTTGCCGGCCTGTTTAAGGGCCAAGAAAGATCGAGAAAGCCGTTTTCATCACTGTGGAGGTCCTGTGAAGCTCGTGCAGGCATGTTTAAGTGCCAGGAAAGATCGAGGAAGCCGTTTTCAACACTGTGGAGGTCTTGTGAAGCTCGTGCAGGCCTGTTTATAGGTGCCAAGACAGTTGGCGAAAGCACTTTTCACCACTGTGCAGGTCCTGTTAAGCCCGTGCCCGCCTGCTTCACTGGCAGGAATGTTCTAGAACGCATTTTTCTCCACTGGGGAGGTCTGGTGAAGCTCGTGCCTGCCTGTTTAAGAGGCAGGAAAGATCAAGAAAGCAGGTTTCACCACTGTGGAGGACATGCAAAGCGTGTGCAGGCCTGTTTCAGTGCCAAGAAAGATCGAGAAAGCCGTTTCCACCACTGTGGAGGTCTTGTGAAGCTCGTGGAGGCCTGTTTAAGAGCCGGAAAAGACCGAGAAAGCAGTTTTCACCACTGAGGAGGTTCTCTGAAGCTCGGTCTGACCTGTTTAGATACCAAGAAAGTTCAAGAAAGCACTCTTCACCACTGTGCAGGTCCTGTTAAGCCCGTGCCCGCCTGCTTCAGTGGCAGGAATGTTCGAGAAAGCAGTTTTCTCCACTGTGGAACTTTGCAGGGGGTGACCATTCTTATGAGGGGGTCCCCATTTTCCCATGTAAATCAGTAACCCGGGGTTCCCAATCTCATGGTAAAATGGTCACCCGGGTGACCAAAATTTTAAATTTCCCCGTGAGATTAGTCACCCGGGGTGCCTAAAAATGGGGGTCCCTAATCTCACATGACACCGGTTTAAGTGGCAGGAAAGATCAATAAAGCAGGTTTCACCACTTTGGAGGACCTGCGAAGCTTGTGCAGGTCTGTTTAAGTGGTAGGAAAGATCAAAAACGCAAGTTTCACCCCTGTGGAGGACCTGCGAAGTTCGTGCCGGCCTGTTTAAGTGGTAGGAAAGAACTGCACGATCTTCACAGGACCTCCTCAGTGGAGAAAACTGCTTTATCGAGCATTCCTACCTGCTAATCAGGGCTGCACGAGCTTCGCAGGTCATCCACAGTGGTGAAACCTGCTTTCTTGATCTTCCCTGCCACTTAAACAGGCCTTCACGTGCTTCACAAGACTTTCACAGTGGAGAAAATTGTTTTGCCGGCCTGTTTAAGGGCCAAGAAAGATCGAGAAAGCCGTTTTCACCACTGTGGAGGTCCTGTGAAGCGGTAGGAAGTGGTAGGAAAGAACTGCACGATCTTCACAGGACCTTCACAGTGGAGAAAACTGCTTTATCGATCATTCCTACCAGCTAAGCAGGGCTGCACGAGCTTCGCAGGTCCTCCACAGTGGTGAAACTTGCTTTCTTGATCTTCCCTGCCTCTTAAACAGGCTTACACGTGTTTCACAAGACTTCCACAGTGGAGAAAACTGTATTGCCGGCCTGTTTAAGGACCAAGAAAGATCGAGAAAGCTCACTGCGGAGGTCCTGTGAAGCTCGTGCAGGCATGTTTAAGTGCCAGGAAAGATCGACGAAGCCGTTTTCACCACTGTGGAGGTCGAAGCTCGTGCAGGCCTGTTTATAGGTGCCAAGACAGTTCGCGAAAGCACATTTCACCACTGTGCAGGCCCTGTTAAGCCCGTGCCCGCCTGCTTCACTGGCAGGAATGTTCGAGAAAGCAGTTTTCTCCACTGTGGAGGTCTGGTGAAGCACGTGCCTGCATGTTTAAGCGGCAGGAAAGATCAAGAAAGCAGGTTTCACCACTTTGGAGGACCTGCGAAGCTTGTGCAGGTCTGTTTGCAAGCTGAACCAGCAGCTCACAGAAAAATTTGGAATCAAACATCAGCTCACAACTGCATACCACCCTCAAGCCAACGGTTTAGATGAGCGCTATAACCAAACATTGGTAAATTCCCTTGCCAATTTTGCTCAAGACAAGCGTGAAACATGGGATGAGAATGTTTGTGAAGTAGTGTACAGTTACAACACAGCAGTCCAAGAGTCAACAAAGCATACTCCATTTGAGTCGATGTTCGGACGGATGGCCATTCTTCCTGTGGATATCAGTGCTGCTGGTAATTATGACCCAGATGACATGATCAAGCAGTTTGATGAAGCCAAAGAACCAGATGAAGAGGAGTCAAAAGCCAAACGACAGAAGATGGCAAATTGGACTACCTTTGGCTAGGTCCTTTTATGATCACAGCAACCCTGGGAAAAGGACTATACTGCCTTAAAGAAGTGAATGGAAACAAGGTAAAAATTTTGTCTATAGACAGCTCATTGTGACTAAGTGCCATGTCTTTTTGGTTTTACCTAATCCAGTGCGAAATTTGTAGGAAGTGGTATCATGAAGTTTGCGAGGGTGTAGATCGTACAAAGTTTGAACATCCAAAAAATCATTGGTATTGTACCAAATGTTTTTCATTTTACATAACATATTTATAGCATTTGTCTTTACGTAGGCATTTGAACCTGTTTATACTGTTTGCTTTTACTTTTTAGTTGTGTAAAAATTTGTCCATACTAGTTTTCAAGTCACAAAGTATCAAAGGGGTCCATATTTTTCAATTGCCCTCAGATGTGGGCATTATTTTTCAACTGCCCTTTGAAAAATACGTTCCATGGGGTCCATTTTTTATGTGACAGGCCCCATGTTACCGGGAGATTGGGGCCGGGGGGCCTCCATGATGGTTAAAACTGTGTTTTGAAGCCTTCCAGTACTTAAAGCGGACTTGTACGAGGTTTAGATGACCTCTCCTGTCGTGAAAACTGCATTTACAGACCTTCCATGTGCTTAAACTTGCCTCCTCCAGGAGGACCTCCATGGTGGTTGAAACGGTGTCATAAAATTTTGGGGTCTTCTGAAGTTCGTACAAACCTGTTTAAGTGCTGGGAAGGTTTGAAAATGCCGTTTTAACACGCATGTAGATCTTCTGAAGCTTGTGCAGCCCTGTCTAAGTACTGTGGTGGTCCAAAAAGGTCATTTTAGCCATTGTGGAAGTGCTGTTAAGTTTGTGCAGGCCTCACGAAGGTTTGAAAACGCGAGGTAATGGGAAGTTTGTATACAGGCCAGTTTAAAGTATTGGGAATGTTTGAAAATGCCGTTCTTATAGTGATATGTGTTGCCCTGGGTAACGTGTGCCCCCGAACACATATCCCTAGTGATATCTGTTCCCCAACTGCCAATTATCACTAGGGCCAGGAGTTTCTCCTTGCGAAAACGTCGGTGACATGCAGTGATATATGTTTCCGTCCTCAAAGCGTACGGCTGCGATCTAGGAAAACACATCTCGTACAGAGCAAGTCGCATTGCTTCTCCCCACAGTGCTGAGCACACAACCAAATCATGAATGTGCAAATTCAGTATGGAAGCTCAGACTGTGGATTATTTGCAGTAGCATTTGCTACCTCACTGTGTGAAGGCATTCCCAACTGCAAGAAATCCGTCGACCCATTTATACCAAGCCAGCGAAAATTGAAGAACTAATAGTATACTGTACATGCAGAATGTCATTTAATGAACGAGAGGCAGGCGGTGAGATGATGAATGTGCTTCAAATGCAGGGAGTAGCCTACTCCCAGACAAGTATCATGAAAGTTTCATGGTGAAAACAATCCCAGAACAGTACTTGATAGTTAGATCTACGTATAGATTTACATCAATCTATAAAATCGCTGTTGTTCTTTGCTCTGTGTCTATAATTACACGGTTATACCTTTATATCATGACATGAATGGGGGAACGGTTAACACATCAATATTCTATATTGTACCTATGAACACAGACTTGCATGAGCTTACTTACCTTTATCATGGGGGAACAGTTAACCCTGGGGAACATATATCGCTGATGTTAACCCTTTAACTACGAATGACGACTATAGTCGTCATCGAAATTCGGCCGCATGCAGTTGGCGCAATGCGTTTTGAAAATAGGGGGTTATGCGCTAGCAGAAAGGGTGGGACAGGTGGAGGTGGGTAGGTGCACCACTCTGGGTGACAGTGCATGGCGGCTGTTGCAGCTGGCTATAGAAAAGGCCTGGTCAGTGCTGGATTGCCCGTTCTTCTGCTTTCTTGTACAAACGAGCGTAGAAAACGGTCTTTTCACTTCGTAGGGACTCCATTTCTGGCCTTTTAGGCAACTTTCAGTCTGGAGGAGCGTTCTCTGGTCGGAGGGCCCTGACTATTGAACGCTCGGTAATGAGTGGGTGTGGTCAGTCATGAAACTGCAAAGAACTTCTTAAAGGAAGCTGTGGATCACGTTTCTAGAGCTAACTCTTTGCAGAAGTGGAAATAGAGGTGAAAGAAGATGGGTCTATAGTCTAAACAAGACCTTTAGGGATATAATTTAGTATTTAAAGGGCTAAAACGACCTTTTCGGACCACTCCAGTACTTAGACAAGGGTGCACGAGCTTCAGAAGATCTCCATGCATGTTAAAACGGCATTTTCAAACCTTCCTAGCACTTAAACAGGCTTGCACGAACTTCAGAAGACCTCCGCGGTGAATGAAACGGCCTCTACACACCTTCACGGTACTTGAACAGGTCGAGACGACCTTTAAAAGGCTTCCATGGTGGATAAAACGGCGTTTTGAAGCCTTCCGGTACTCAAAACGGACTTGTACGAGGTTTAGATGACCTTTCCTGTTGTGAAAACTGCGTTTACAGACCTTCCATGTGCTTAAACTGGCCTCCTCCTGCTTCAGAGGACCTCCATGGTGGTTGAAACGGCATTTTCAAACATTCCCAACACTCAAACCGGCCTGTACCATAGATACTATCTATGCCTGTACGAACTTCCCATCACCTCCACGGGTGTTAAAATGGCGTTTGCAAACCTTCATGTCGCTTAAACAGGCCTGCACAAGCTTCACAGCAGCTCCTCAACGGTTAAAACGACCTTTTCGGACCACCCCAGTACTTAGACAGGGCTGCACGAGCTTCAGAAGATCTCCATGTGTGTTAAAACGGCATTTTCAAACGTTTCCAGCACCACGCACCCTTTTCGAACATAGTCTCTGCATGCAGTTCATGCTAACAAACTGCGCATGCGTGGACAAACTTCAGAAAACCTACACGGTGGATAAAACAGCTTCTACACCCTTTCACGGTACTGAAACTGGTCGAGACGACCTTTAAAAGACCTCCATGGTGGTTAAAACGGCGTTTTGAAGCCTTCCCAGTACTTAAAACGGACTTGTTTCACTACACACCTTCACGGTACTTGAACAGGTCGAGACGAACGAAATTTTCTGTTTGCTGGCCAATCTCTGAAGCTGGCTGATAAGAGATGTCAAGCTACAGTGGAACCATAGATAATAGACCTACGGAGAAGGGATTGGAAACGCGTCAAATTTATCCGGGCATGACGTCACTACCCGGAAGTAGAGCGCGTTACGGTTGGCGAATTTCTATCTGACGCACCCTTTTCGAACATAGTCTCTGCATGCAGTTCATGCTAACAAACTGCGCATGCGTGGATGGGTGGAGTTAAACCCTTGAACTCTATACAGCTGCATAGCGTGAACAGCGTATAGCGCAGCGTTTCTGCTACCAGCTAAGCCTGCCAACCTGTGAATCTTCAGCATATGTAGTAGAGCTGTCCAAAAATGCCAGCAATATAGTTAATCTGTATCTCTGACCGTGAATGCTCTTCACAATACTTATTGTGAAGTTGTATTATTCCTATATATTGTGATTTATGCAACAGACTAGTATATACAATCATATTCTTGCAGCCACACCCTTCGCAAAGAGAGGAAGAGTCTTATCACACTACAACTGATGAGTCGTCACTGAGGAATACAATTATTGTATACTGCACAGCTAAACCTGCCTTTGCTATCATGTCTATGTGAATGTCAGAGTACCATTTACAAAAAACACAATTGGTCATGGCAACATTCTGCTGTGGCAGTGACTTGATGGTGGCAGTTTGACCAGATTCTTCCCCATTTTGTGCCGGGGACGAGGCCAATCCACTATGACAAATAAATGATATCCTTGTCTGACTTTGAAAATCAGAAAATGTCTTTGGTTGCAGTTTTTGCATAAAACGGCTCCGCAGTTGATTCACCATTCAGTCTCTCTTCAGTCACCTGTGTTCACATCCTCAACATCAAGCAATGACTTTGGGAGTAAGGGACAATTTTCTTGTCTAATTGTTGATGTGTGTCTCCAAGAGTCCAATAGAAAAGGACAGCAATTTGGTGTGACAATAGGAACTTGTGCAGGTTCATATCAGCAAAAATAAGACATATTTGTGGACACAATTTCATCTGGAAAAGAATGAATGCATAGCTTTAATTTCCATCATCTTTTGATCACTTTGAGGGTGGCCTGGGAGATTTTCCCCATCAGGAAGGTAGCTACAAGGATTCTCCACAACCCTCCTCTTCCTAGGAAGACATTGATGTCTCTCATGTGGTAAAATCTCCCAGCCTGGACATGTATACAAACTTCAAACACAGCCACAGTGCACCTGCATATATGGTGGGAGAAGGCATGGGAGATCTCATCACATGCAGTGATGTCATGTAACATCAGGTAGACAGAATGCAGTCACATGCACAAGGGGCGGTACTCTCAATCGTTACAATTTATATATACTTGGGGTTGTGTTGATCAGTTCTGAGTGTACCAAAGTAGATGCATGACACTGCCTTGCAAATGTTTACACTTCAAACAGAAATAGGATTTAGAAGCCGGAAGGGTCTCAAGATTGTTCGTCGAGCAGAGCCTTCCATGTGCCTACCATCTGTCTACCTAATGCTACATGAAATAATCGCATGTGATGACATTTTCAGGTCTTATTCCACTATATTTCGATAGAAGTATAGATGGTTTCCAAATGTCAATTAAGCGTCCTACTTCCGGAGGGCAAACGCGCGATCAAGAGGCAGCTGTACAGCGGACCTTTTACCTTGAGAGAAGCAGCTTCTTTTATCTTTCGGTACTAATGGTAAGGACTCGATGTAGCACTTACTAGCCTGTATTTTGCACGCAGCTGCACTAAACCCAGACACCGACTTTTGCCCTCCGGAAGTGAAGCCACGCCCCATGAAAACCATCTATATACAAATACTGCATGGAGACATTGAAGATTGGCTACTTTCAAGGTCAATAGGTTGACTTGTGGTCAAACACTCAAGCTCTCGGCAGTGAAATCAAGCTGTCAAGTATCCAAATGGTCGAACTTTTAAGACCTTTGTCTTTACTGTGACCATAGGTGTGGTTTCTCAGAGTCACTGTAGCTATAGCTACTGACTGAGAAACCACACCTTCGCACATTAAAAAATAATAGTGGTTGACCAACCAATTGCTTTTGTCGACCACAACACTAGTTCAATCACAGAGGCAAACTTGAACTTCGCTGTTAGTAGCTATAGCTCACCTTGCAGCTTGCTTGATGACTGTACATACTCCACACAGATCGAACATATACTTACTGTTGCATCTATGATTACAGTAATGTTTCGTTTGTAGGTAACAGCTGAGAGAATGGAAGGGGTAAAAGTCACTGGTACCCTGCATAGAATGTACTGTTTTTCTCACAGTTACGGGTGTTTACCAGGTACTGTACATGCTTTAGCAACGAAGAACTGTAGAATCGCACGAATCCGCTAGATATTCGGCAGTTGTACGTATGGCTACGCTGCACTAGAGCTCTGGCAGGTGCTCGCTACAAGACGCTAGCGCCATTTGTAGATCACGTGACCGCAACGCGTACCGGAATGGGAAATTGCCAAAAAATTGCGCGTTTCCAATCCCTTCTCCGTACCCCCGGGTGACCATAATGGCGCGATTGAAATTCATTGGCTTGTTTACACTTTCCCATGGCGGCAACCGGAATCAACAAGGGGGCGTGTCCCTTTGATGTGGCCTGCGGCCCTTTGTAGTGGGCTGGCGGCACTTTCATGTGGCTGGGCGGAACTTTGAAGAAATCCTCCAACACTTAAAAAAACAAAAAAAAACAAAAAAAAAAAAACAAAAAAAAAAAAACACAAGAAAAAACAAAACAAAAAAAAAAACACAGTGAAAAGATTTTCTAGCTCGTTGAATGTGATGGTTGGCTATTTGTGTGTGCAAAGCTTGCCTGAGTGGGCTTGAATGTTTGTGAGTGTGGTGGAAAGGCAGAGAGCCCTCCTATGCTTTTTCCCGCTCACCTCCAGGCCAGGGAGTTATGCCTACAAACCTACTCCCTGTCATTGCCCCTAGAATGGAGCCAAGTTACACACATTCCCGCTAGCATAAAATCGGGTGGGGCCTACAAGCCCGAAAAGTCAGCTTTCTACAGTACCTTTGCCAGACAACTGTGTGATGACACCCGTCTTCCACGTAGTTTTGTAGAGGGTGAGTTGAGCTTTCTGAAACTGGGCTCAGTGTTGGTTGGTTTGAGTGGTGTGTCGAATTTTTCTTGAAAGCCAGCATAGCCAAATTTACTGCTTTTGAGGTCAAATGTGTGTTTTGGCCTGTAGACTGGAACTGAAGTGGTCCCAGGACAAACCCATACGTAAAGTTTTTACTTGTTTTGTGTGTGTGTGTGTGTGTTGATGATGTGGTCAGACTGGGGGTGGAGCCTTGGAGAGGGTGCAAATTTTTATTTTAGCTGAGGGACTAAAAATTGAGTTTTTTGGCATTATCAGCTTGAGAAAGCAGTTTGGTACAAACTTTTTGTGAATCTTGTGTACGCTTAGACATTACCCATCAGTCCGTCCACATGGCTCGGAGATTTGTGATTCAAGGTTGTCCTACCTTAACGGACACCCCTCCACAGTGGACACCCACGATATAACAGACAATTCTGAAAGTCCCGACTGCCTTCCATTCACTTCAATACTTAATTAAGCAATCCCTGAATAGCGGACACCCCACTACTCCGTATAAGACAGTTTTTGCCGTCCCGATTGTGCGCAAACAATAGTCAACCATTCTGAAAGTCTCTTCTTACACCTATTGTGGTGTGTACAATGAAATTTAATGATTCTGCACCTTCCATGATTTTGTCATTAATTTTTTCAAAATTGTCCCCCCCCTCCTTGCTGTAGTATTGAGTGTACTGACAAACTAACTGCATGCACTTTTCCACTAGTCTTGCCATCTCATAGAATCTCTAGCTCTAGCTGTAAATAATACACACAAGGACTAATTTCATGCATTTCTATTTCCCGGAACCAATCCTGGTTACGTCTCAGATATCAATGGTTAAGACATATCATAATTCCCTTTTGTCTTCTTTGTGTCTAACTGTAGCTAGTTGACAGGTTTCTTTGCTTGTGGGTATAAGTGATGGTATCTCATGATAAGAGACAGTTATCATAGTATAGCATGCTCTTTCTTAGTTCGCATGTCTCTGTTCTGAACTGAAACTGAAGATCTTCACTTTGGCACAAGGTCATCAATGGAATCACCTGCCTCCAGCCTCTTCTCCATCTGTGAATTCAAAATGGAAATAGCATCATATGTCCAGGTGTAGCATGGTTTACAGGTTCAGTTATGCAACAGCTGGGGATACCAGCAGTTGAAGTGTTGCTAATTGCAATAATTATGCCAAAACTTCCCACAGATATAAGATGGAGAGGACCTTACAGTGGAGGTAGACCATAGTTACAATTTACTGTGCCTCTGTCACACTTTACCTCCTGTCTGGCCTCTCTTCACTGCATTAATGTCACATGCTTGCAGGTTACTTGTGCCGTCCCCACTACCATCCTCCTCACTGGAGATACTTTTTAAGATAGTAGATCTACTATGAAATCAAGTGAACTAAATCTTGGTGACAGAAATCCTGCATAACAACTGCATGCTATAATACTTGTAACACAGGAAGAGTCTGGCTATGCAACTTGTTTGACGGATGAGATCAGTTTCAGTTTCACTTTTGTACCTAGACAGTCACTTTGTTGGAGACAGTTGTAGAACAAATGTCTTATGAATATTCAGTAGAATAACTTATAAAGTCAGTGCCATATAGCTTTGTTCTAAGGTCTTCTTACCATTCAGTTAGTTTTTGGTTGCTTGCAGTATGCAAAAATGGAAGGGGAAGGGCTGGTACCATTTATCACACGTCAATGTCTACCAAGGTAGACAGATGGGGTGAGGGGCCCTTGAACGACAGAGCACATTTGTGGCCTTTTCTTGCAACTTCCAACATGCATCCGAGTTCCAAATGTTTGTGAAGTGAAAAAGGTACCGCTCCTCATACAGGATGAACGTTTGTGTGAAACGTGCTCTTTCATTCAAGGACCCCATCCCAGCTCTGTGTACCTATATAAGTATACATTGACATCACTTATGTGATAAATGGTATCAGGCAGATAATGATGATATTATATGAAAAATCGCCATTCAACTCACTAGTGTAGGGCTCGCTCACATGCACTCGCCCCAATCAGATCTTACGTTGCATAATGTACCTAGGTAAATGTACAGCTGGCTTTTCCTTCAATTGTATACATACCTTGTCAAACTCTGCGGTGGGTGAAGGTTTCACCAAGTGTAGCTAGATACCTGGAATTGTGTATAGACCTTGCCGAACTATGAAGAGAGTACACTTGTTTGTGAGACTGGTAGGATGGCCATGATGGTTGGAGGTTGAATCCAGTCATTATCTTACGCTAAATGGGATTAGCATAAATAAATCAAGAGTTTGGTTTACGTAGAATTAGATTCATGATAAATTCCTGGAATTGAATTTCTTATGCTAAATTGGATCATAAATAGTATTAGAATAATTATGGTATGTTTAACTTCACACTTGATGTGTGTGCCGAGAAAAAAATTCACAAAATGAAAATCATTGTACCAGCGGCTGTCCGTGCTCCTCCATTTGACACACAAATTCATGTGAATGTATGGGAGTCAATGGGGAAACCCTTGCAGCTGTGTGCAGTTTATAAAAAGCTGTACCGTATAGCGGGAAATTTTCGATGGTGCAAATTTTCACATAAATGACTGACAGGCCTTTAGAAGAATTTTTCATATTTTAATTTTCGCACGCAAGCACTAGCATGTTGTCACGCCCCCTCACGATGTGTCATTTTGCAGCAATTATGGCGTCGTTTCTCGGTTGAGGCAATGGTGAGAGGCTACCATGTCTAGAAGGATATCTGGGCTACTGTTGTCGGTGAGGAATTGCCATGCCAGCGTGAAGATGGCAACAGAGCCGACCCTTTCGCTGTAGTGGTGGTCAGAGGGGAGGCCATCGTTGGCTCTCTCTATCTATGCCGGGGGTTAGGGGTCTGGAAGGGCATCCAGAGTTTGCAAAATTGAATACCGATACAATGCCATCTCTTTTACTCTCGATCTCAAACTGTTCTGTGCTCCTCGTGCTAGAATCAAAATTTTGACGTCTTCAAAATTTTGCACGGAAATTTTTTCGTAGTTTAAATTTTCGCATCTTGGAGTTTTATGCAAAATCTTGCACCATACGAAAATTTCCTGCTATACGGTATTTTTTACTACAAGTCATGCGAGAATCCGTATCAGTATTACAAGTCATGCGAGAATCCGTATCAGTATTACAAGTCATGCGAGAATCTGTATCTGGTATTACAAGTCACGTGCGCTGCATCTGAATGTGCAATGAAATTGAAGGTTCGTATGCTAAGATTATTTTCACCATAGTACCAAGAATTCAATTGCTGTTGTAGGGGTTTTCCTTTTGACCAAGTGTGGAGTGATACAGAGCCATACAGCTAGCTACGAAGAAGAAATGGCTGGACTGCTGCACCTACCACTCTCTATGCTGTTGTAAGTATTAAAGAGCTAATCATGATAATATATAATTATCACCATAGTACGAAGCTATACTGGAAAATATCACGAGTTTGTTGCCGTCTGTATTGTTACGAGTGCGCAGCATGAGTAACAATGCCAACGGCAACAAACGAGTGATGTTTTTTTCCGGTATAGCTTGGTACTATGGTGATAATGATTTTATCATACGAACCTTCGATTTCATTGCACGTTCAGACGCAGCTCACGCAACTTGTAGTACTTCATACGGATTCTCGCGTGACTTGTAGTACCTGATACGGATTCTCGCGTGACTTGTAGTACTGATACGGATTGTCGCATGACTTGTAGTAAAAAATACGGCTTTTTATAAACTGCGTGCAGCTGCAAGGCTTTCCCATTGACTCCCATACATTAGCGTGAGTTAGACATATGATAATATGCTGTACCATAGCAGAACTGTCAAGAAAAGTCTTTGTTAAACTAAAGACATGCCTTGTGAGGATGAGCAACTTTTTACATGCTAACAAAATATAGAGTTGTCTATTTAGAGATCTTTATTCGAGTCTGTCCCAAGAGTGCTTGAGTCAATGTGCAAAGATGTATCACAACAGAGTAAATCAAGTATGAATGATTGTCTAACTTCTGAGAAAAAATGAAGTCTTGCTAATGCTGGGTATGCCAAAACTAGATCTAAGCTGACTGTTTAGCAAAGGAAAAGTACTGACCAATGACTAGCAGAGCAACTTCAGCCACATTACTATAGCCTTGTGGGTAAACACTAGGCTGAACCATAGTCACCGCATATGTAGTTTATCTACCCTGCATGCACAACAATGCATTATCAAAGGGGCACAAACAGCACATCATGCTCCACATCAGTCCATCATTCAGTTCTAAATAATAGTTAGATGCTGAGACCAAGGGATTTACACGATTTTGAAACCCGAGGGCCATAGGCTGTAGTGCCTGAGCATAGCAGGGCGCTACTTAATGGCCCGACAGTTTCTGAATTGCTTAGATCCCGTCGGTCAAAGTGTCTAACTTAGAAAAGCAAAACAAGCTCCACCTTCGGTGGCTCAATGCGCCTTTGGCTATACCTTTTACTCCAGTGCCTAGGCACCTACTTCAAAACAAGTTAACCCATCTCTCCCATAAAGGATGTTCGAAGACAGCAGAGTAAAAGGGAAGACCACAGACTGTTCTATGAGTGAACCTCCGGACAACACCGAACAGCCCCAGCCCAACCCTAGCCATAGCTCTAGCCTTACGGAACCGACTATACCCCTAGGCGTACCGTTACTTTAGCAAAGCACACGCCATAACTAGCGTAAAGATGCCGTTACAACGATAAGTACGCCATTACTAAGAGAAGCACGCTCCCATTTAAAGCATGCTGACCGCATCTCACACACAAACTAGTATAGTCACCGCAAGAAAGTCGCCACAGCACAGACCCTGATGTCCAGTGAAAGAATCTTCGGTACACAAATGCCTACCGCCGAACAACAAGCCTCCCAGACACCCCACCAAGATGAGACGACAGCGAGTCTGCGAGAGACATCATGTTAGTGCGCCCACCCCCCTAGATAACTCCACTCATTGATCCTCACGCCAAATTTGCTTAGTAATTAGAATATTCATAGCTCTGTCAAAATAGCTCCGTAGACGGGTCTCTCTAATCGCTGGACTGGAATATGGAATGGAACGATGGAATGGAAAATGGAATGGAACAGTGAACGTACACAATTGCAGCTATCTTGTGTAACTGGCGCTGCTCAATCTAGTAGCTAGCTCAACCTTGAAGAACAGTGCCAGTTACATGAGTTAGCTATAATTGTGTGCATTCACCATTTCATTCCATTTTCCATTCCACTGTTCCATTCCATATTCCAGTCCAGCGATTAGAGACGCCTTCTGTAGATAATCTTCAAGGCTCAGTTCAAAAGTTTATTAACAAATATGTCTGAATTTGGCTGCTCTACTGTTCAGCTTGTGAACAAGGTAGAGTCAAAAACTTCTACGTGTGTTTAGTAGCCCAGGAGGAGGCTGTGTGCAGGAGGCTGTGTGTTTATGTTGCAAACCGACTGCAAACTTGACCAGTTTGTAAACGTGCCACCGGTTTATAAACAATTCATCCAGTTTTTAAACTAGTTGGCCCACTTTCAATTATACAAAGCGAGGTAGTCTCGCAAGTGAGACCCAACCAACGCCAGCTCGGATCGGATGCTGAAAGCGATCCACGCTGGTTGTGAGAGTAAAAGTGAAAGCTAAAACTAACATGAAAGAGAACTGACTAGCCTCGTTCCCAGATTGTGTTTTGCAGCTTTTTTTCAGTTGCTTTTATCGGTACACACACGAGATGCTAAGCTGTCCAGTGCATGCGCGAGCCCGCTTTTTGACCATGCATGCCGGCTAATTGACCTGCTTTTGACTTAGTGTACACTGGACCGGTTATAAATCTGGCCAACCAGCTTATAATCTGGTTTAATACTATAGCTAGTGTAGCTACAATATAAAATGCATATATAAAAAGTGTAGTATTATTTTGAAATACTACACTTATTGACCAATCAGATTAGTATTACACTTTTTTGACAGTAAAGTATCAAAAAAGTGTAATACTAATCTGATTGGTCAATGCGAAGCGATGCGTACGTGGTTGCTATACGCTGCGGGGATGCAGCCGTTCATTTTTCAAATTTGGGTGGAGCAGAAGGCGGAGCTCTCTTTTTCGGACTACAATGCGAATAACAGCGCTTTACTGTTAGCAGAAAAGTAGAATTATCAAGCGAAAGTGTTTCAGAAGTCGTGTCGACATTGAAGAGTATAGGCAGTAGCGAAATTACGGAAGCTCGGCACGGGTTGGCAAGTGCTGTGTTGCTGCGTTCGGCTTGTGCTTGCGTGTTTAGCCTCATATTCAGGTTTTATCGCCACAGCGTTTGCTGCTTGCGGTACCACGAAGGTTATTAGGTGCTACAGACGGCAAACGCTAGCGTGAGAAAGCTTGGTTACGAGGCTAATAACTTTCGAGTGTCTTGTCACGGAAGCTCAGTAGCAGTGCATGGCTTCTAGGGACCGTTTTGATGGCAGCTGAATGTGGATTATAAAGCTATAGTATTAATACGTGATAGCATGGCTTGCTGTGGTATTTGGGATTAATAGCACTCGTAATGCAGTAAATTGTACTCGGCTACACCTCGTACAATTATTTCTGCATTACTCGTGCTATTAATCCCAAATACCACAGCAAACCATGCTATTACATATACGAACGGTTTACAAACTGGTCAAAGGTCTGGCTGTAACACTTTTTATTGCTGAGATACAACCCAGCTGCCGGCTGCACATGGATCTTCCGACCACCCTTAACCAGCATTTTTGGCTCCATCTCTCATTCTCAATCCAGCTTGACCAACATTAGCAATTAGAAATCACTAACTGCAACCAACCTGGATAAGGAGGCCCACACCATCGATCACCTTCTGTACAAGTTCTACCTCAGATTTCCCGAGACGGTCAGCATTGGAGATGTCAAACACACCATCAACACTGGCAGTATCAACACCGCCTGCATCAAAGAAAGACGTCATCATCAATATACTATATGCCATGAAAATGCCATGAAATTTCACGCCTAAGTACATTAAATGTTACGTTTTCATAGGTCACCCTCTTACATTTGTATTAAGGTGAGTCCCGGTGGGTGTGGTTTATAAAATATATTAACACAAGATTTCTCGTACAGAATTCATCTCAGCACAACAAAACCTATGAAGTAGGGAGGGTAGTGAATGTGTACAGGAAAACCATTGAAGTAGCTCACTTTGTAGCTACAGTAAGCACACGGGTGTCCCCGCAGACTATTAATCAAAAATATACAGTACGCCGTATACTAGCAACTTGATCTCGCTGTTGGAGATGTGCATTAATAAAATCTAGGTCGGCTCGAAACGTTTTTGCCCCTACGGTAAATTGTACTCGAAATAGAATGACAAAAACTTGAAACAACGGGATATATAGAACTTTGCAATGGGAGGCGATATTGCAAAAACTGCTTCGAGTCGCCCTTTGCATAGTATTTTTGCTTAGTTTTACCATCTTCGCTAGTTGTAAATGAGTCTTCACAACTTTATTTTTAGTTACAAAAAAAGTTCGATAACTAGTATACCGTATCAGCTGAGTTCAAAGTTCACAGTGAATAGCATCAGAAATGTGGGGGAACACAAACCCTGTACAGGCCTTTGCCCACGTTTTGCACAACTGGTGTTCTGCTTAGGAACCATGATTAACGATTCTCAAATGGCCATACCTAGTTGACTGGTGTCAATTCCAATCAATAGCTGAACATATGACAAACTGTCATTACTGCATAATACCCACTCTTCTTCGCCTCCATATTTAGTTGTTACTCACTATTTTCTTTTGCCTACAAACGATTCACTTTTGTCCTCAACGACCACGTTTGTAAGTTAATGTTGCTGCTTATCTTACTCTGTTGTTGACTTTACATTTACACATTTGATTGCTTTTTTCAGTTCTGAGAAGACCCTTGCATTAGCTATAGTTATGGTGTACCAAATAGCTCCAGGCTGGGCACTTTCAAACTACTACTTTCCATGAGGTGACTGATATGGTAAAAGTAGGCCAGGCGTCACAATTTTATTACCCGGCGCGTGCATCCGCGACAGGGTTAAGCAATCGGTTTTGTCCATCTGTCAGTTTGTCAGTTTGTCAGTCCAGTGAAATTTTTAAATCTGAATATAGACAGGGTTAAACAATTTCTAAAACTGGCAGTAGCATTGACATTGTAATAAAAGCGACATATGTGTACCTCATAGTGAGCAAAGTGGTTGTACCCTCTGCTTTTCCAGCTGTTTCTTATTTAACGTTGGGACAGTCTGCCATTTTATTATGGCCAATACTTTGGATGCAGTAGAGTCCGGTATTCACGGACTCGACGCGTGCCCACAATACTTCGGATACGGTGGAGTCTGGGCATTATTTGTACCGTTGTGCCGACTGGTATTTAAACTGTGTATATACCCTGGTGCGGTGAAGACAGGTGAGTTAGTCCATACTAGCCAAAGCCAAGATGGGGTCTAGTGAAGATAGAAGGTGAGTTTCACGACAGAACAACCACACCAGAGTACTAGTGCGGTGAAGGCAGAACAACTGTGTCGAGCGTGGTGGAGATGGAAAGTGAGCTTTGTGTATGCACACAATGTGTGTCTACGCTCCACACACACACACATTAGAAGGACTGGAAAGCTGAGTGACCAAACCCACAAACACTGAATACACCTCCATTACTTGAGAAAATCCCGGAAGTATTTTTACATTTTTATTTTTACAAGCCCCTAGCATAGGCCAACAACTTTCACAGCAAAACCCAACACCATATACGTACCTTCCGTAGAACTTCATTACAGCAACAGCTTCCAACAATTTTAAGCTTACTTGTATTCAACTCCAACCTGTGCACTTACTAATAATTGATTTTGGGTTGGCCCACAATGCTCCCCAGCCCTTGATTTACCCATTTGTGTACCCAGCTACATGCACAACACCAGGTCTCATGCGTGCACGCAACCACGCAAACAGTGTGAGTGGGGTGGATAGCACAAGCCTCTGAGGGGCTCACCCTGGGGTCCTGAGTGACGCACCCACTGAGTGTGTTGCCTAGAATGCAAATTGTACTTACATCCCATCCCTCCCCAACCCAACACCAGCAGATATAACACATACCAGCCTCCCACAAAATGAACACATACCAGCCCTGCTGAAATGAACACCATGCACTAAGCAGGATACATGAAACCAAACATGATACCCCTTTACTGAAAACTGTCAAACAACACCTCAGGGCCACTTTGTTCCACAATTATACCATAAAATAGGGTGGAGTATGTCTTCACTGAAGACTTCTAGTCTTGTATTTGTTGCTGAAAGTTGGGATGGAGACTACAGTAACCTAGCTATACTTGGCTGACCTGTGCCACGCTTTTGCAGATGGAGTTTCTCCACGATGTTTGCAAACCTGTCATCACTGGAGAGTTTTGGCAGCTTGACATGCACACCAGCCCTCAGTCCTGTACCGAGGTTGGAAGGGCAGCTGAGAATGAAGCCAAGGTGTTCATTCCACATGAACTCGTGCCCTGTGGAGATCAAAGAGGGAAAAGAAAGTGACAGTATATGTGGTAAAGTGATTTACGCTGCATGGCCACGGTAATTAAGGTGGCAGAATACTGTTTGGTCAGGTGTATGAGCATGTGTGATTAAGATACTATAACTCCAGATGCAACATATTGCTATTCCTTAAATGTGCCTTTGAAATGTTAATAGCAACCAAAAATACGATTGTAGAGAATGGTAGGAAGTTGTAGTCCGAACTTGCTGCAGATATCTTTGAGCAAAATTTCATGTTTTTTAAATACACAACATTTCAACCAATGTGGTCTTCTTCAAGTGGGGACTACAACTTCCTATTATGTTCTGCTGAATAAACAGTCATCCAGAACCAAGCAAGCCACTCCATCCACCCTCCTCCGAGATTGTAAAGAATGATTTTCATTACAAATGCTAAAAGACAGTGAAACTATACAAGAATACAATGTAAAGAATGACTTGAAGCACTTGTTGTGATACCATCTCCCATTGTAAAGTTATGTACGTCGATGACTTCAGAGATACATAAGGGGGCATGGTCAGCAGTTCAGATTTACTATCCATGAAGCAGTTACACGACACTAAACTATAGCTGCAAAACACGAACATGAAAAGAGGCACACAACGTGTTCTTCACAGCGAAAACTGATAGGTTACCTTGTACGAGTGGTTATGCATACGCAGTCAAAGTTGCCAAACTTTTGAACCAAAATCTGACCATCCAAGCAACCGAGAGCAACAAAGCTGCAAGCGTCGTTCGGTTCTGAAGAAATAGTCCGTTGTCCAGTAAAACTATACACACCTCACGAATTTTGGCCGCTGTAAAATTACAATAGCCAACGATATTTACAAAAAATGACTCTGTCAGGCCCTACATTGTCCATCATACAGTATGTTGGTAACTAGGTCTCTTCTGATCCGTAGATGAGATCCTCCCCCCCCCCCCTAAAAAATACTCAACAGCACCAATCGCGTCAGTTCAAAGTCAGTAGAGAGTCATCCATGCGCATGGATAGTTGCTAAACTATATTCCGTAACCTTAATAGTTTTTGCTGAGACACTTACCTGCTTACTATGGCTAAAGTGAACTACACATTTCTTGAAATTAATAAATTTGGTTTTGTTTCGCTGAGATGAATTCTGTGCAAGACTATTATGTTGATGTATTTCATAAAACGTGTCTATACTACAAGGTGTAGGTGTTAGCGGTGCATTTACGCATGCATGTTGATAATTCCATGTGGCTTAGGTAGGTATTTCTTGAGACCTATGTTGACATGCACTACTTGCAGTCAACTCCATCTGAGAAATTAGAAACTTTGCAGCTAGGTATACAAACACCTATCAAGCAGGTAGTGCACACTTGCAGCAGTACAGGTATCTCATTCTAATAGTAACTAGGTAGAACAGTGTGGGACGAGTGTGAGTGAGCAATGCAGTGAGTCGGCAAGTTAATGCTTCACTGGTGTATCACCAGATCACAAGTTTGTCACTGTCTACAGTCTGTCACAAGCTTCTTCAGGGTTCAGAAAAATTGTCATCAACACAGTAATAGGGGCTTTCCAAAACCACACCCCCTCCATTAAATTTTCTCCCAGCATCTTGATCTACCTACCATAGTTAGTACTCTATGACTGCAGACTGACTTGCAAATTTCAGCTTTATACCATGTTTCATTCGTTGGATATGCAGGCTTCAAGTTTGAAACTTTCCTGTATGTTTAGATGGAGATTGGGGCCAGATTGGGTCCTAGCTATTAAAATGTATGGGAAAACTGAAATTTTGAGTGTGCAGATCTCAGAAACTAAACATGCTATCCAACTCAAATTTTAAACTTAGTCTCTTCCTAATGAGTACTAAGTCATATCTAAAATTCAGGACAATCAGAGGTACTCCCCAAAAGTGGGTGGGTTTTGGAAAGCCATTATTATAAATAGCTTGCCATGTATGGAGAGGTACCACACAATAGAGCTATTGTCTTTTCTTAGCAGCTATACTGTCACTGGATTTGAGTTCACACACTAACAAGCAAAGACTGCATCGACTGACCTCTGGTTTTTGTGAACACACAGGGCTCCTGGTTTGTCATGCTAGTCCTTACTTTTGCGAATAACAGAGGACAGTCGCCACGTATGTACACAGACAATTTTGTTTAACAACTACTTGCCCTTGTACAGTACATTAATTCCTACACGTTTCTCGTACCTGCGTCTTCACTCACACAGACTCGCCGGAACTCTTGGCTGGTGGATACCGAGTGGAAACTTTACTTTTGTCTGCACGTGGCACGCGACTGTTGCATTAAATCATAGAATATGTACGACTGATAGATATACACACAATATGTACAATATATATTCGACTCACTAGTGTGGGGCATTTTCTAACCTTTTGACTTCATGGCCTCCTCCACTTTCTTGAGCCCTGTGCAGAACCTTGTGAACACATTTTTTACGTTGCCACCTTTCTCCATGGAGATCACTCGGGTATGGTCCTCTTCATTCACCCAGATGAGGAAGTTCTTTGCATCATTGTGCCAGATACCCCTGCCATCTGGCCAGTCCCGAGCCATCCCAGCTGCTAGCAGGAGGGGGGAAACTGGCTTGTCAAAGAGGAAGTGGTCATCAATCAGCTGTTGCTGCTCTTCCTCTGTCATGTTGCTGAGGGGATAGTACTTTCCTGTAAGTTACAAAGAAAGCAGTGTGAACATTAGATGTGAAGTGGCACCAAATTCAATTCCCGTACTTTTATTTCAAAAGCTAGAGCCCTAGACTTTTACATTGTTACACATACCATCAGATTTTATGGTGTTTACTCCCAGTTATCGTCTTTCAAACTCAGCAAGTGCCTTCAGCTGTAGTGCTCATATTAAGTTGCCCCATGCAATTTTCAACCATGCTGCTCATGTGATTTATCCCCATGTTCACTCCTGACCATACTATTCCCTGTTGTACAGTTTTGACACTTCGACCACAAACAATAAGACAGGTACAAAGGTGAATAACACTGAAAGCATGTACGTGTTTTGAATGCAGACTAATAACACTGAGTGCAGATCATTACTTGCTATCAGAGTCATAGTCAGTAATGTCTTAAACTGTTTGTTCTGTCTGCCTTATTTACAAGAAATGCCGAAATATATCGTCAAAAACTTCTCACATTATTGGTGGTTATCGAATGAACAAGCTTTCTTCTTGTATGCGTAGGTTCTGCATATAACTCAAGGGAGCTGAAGAAAACATCTGTCTGAGTATTGCGCAGCAGGTATTCCAAAAACGTGTTCTGCATTAGCTGCACTCATTGCATTGTTTTTGTGACAAAATGATGCTGAGATACAGTAAAACTTACATGTTTGTGTGATGATAGTATTTCATCTGAGTCAGTTGTTAACGTTGCTACATGTATAATTTTATAGCTGTTGAACGGTTTGTAAGCTGCTGGTACAGTTTCTACTTATGTTCACCTAGTGAGATTAACAGCCACTCACATAGGGTTGTTTTCAAAACTGTGCTATTATGTACCACCGAAACAGAAAGTTGAAGGAAGAGAACTCCATACTCCACTGTCTTTACTGTCAATGTGATGTTGCAAGCTCTTCATTACTTGACAAAACTTTGTTCTGATTCACAGTAAATTTATTTAGTTCATGAATGGGTCCACAATCAACCAACCATTAAACTGTCCACTCAGGGTGCTCAGAGCCTCTGCCACGATCTTCTCTACAGCCCTGCGCTCAGCCCTGGAGCAGTGAGGGGGCAGGCTGTACCCTCGAATGCTGCGGCCAGTACGAACACGGGAAGAGAGAACATAGTTGGAGTCAAGGTCTTCCCCACCCTTCAGTTTGTTTGGATCCAGGTCAGTCCTGTGCTTAGCATCCTGAGTGTTGGGAGAAAACACCAATGCTAGCTTTAGATTTGAAGCTGTTTTTTTTCTCTCACAAAGGTAAAGGAGAAATAAATGTGGGAAAACTTCCACATCTAAAACAAAATGACAAAGATATAACTGTTCATATTGGAGTGCTCTATATGTGACACTACAACTTCTCAAACAACTATACTGACTTGCTTTCTTATTCACCCTGTCTCTTGCATTGTTTTCATATCTGGCCTATTTATTCACCCTGAAAAAAAATGTCATGCATGTTCAAGGCATGTTACTTATTTTTTGGGCATGTCTACCTGGTGTTTGCATGAAACATGCATGTTTCATGCATGTTTCATACAAAGTGCACAACATGCATGTGACCACTATGCATGTTTGCGGACCACCATGCACGTTACATTCACAATATGTAAGAAACTTGCATAGTATACATGCATGTTTCATGCAAGTTTTGTGTAGTGTCCAACATGCATGTTATGATCATGAATGTTCTGACCATGCATGTTACTGGATCACACACATGTGTGCATGTTGCAATGTGACACATGCTGTTTGTTATCATGTACTTATACAGTCATCATAATGTGCATCTGTGAAACTATAATACTATCACATACTGTCTGTGTGCACCTAAGTTAGCCCTAGGAGACAACTGAAAAGAAGTCAAAGTACATCAAGTTGGGCATACACAGTAGTATTCCTCAGCTAAGTTTCATCATTGCTTCTTTTGGGACATGGTCACTACTAGCCCTTTCCTTCTCAGGGAATGCCACTGTCTACGTCACACATGCATAATAGTAAATTTTGTAGCCTCGTACCCAGGCGAACGATATCTTGGGAACGAGACTGGAATTATTATGCGAGCAATAGCCACGATATCGATCGATAGCGTATGGAAAGAAATAATAATATGTACAGCACGAAGAACGAAGAGCAAGCTAGTGTCATAGTGACTTCAAAACTAACCTCTGGAACCGTTGGCAACAGCTGGTCGTGCTCCAGGTTTGTCATACAGCTTCTAACGCTCTGCAACTGTCAACTTTCACTCTGTTTCCATTCGAGTGCCCTTTTTCTCGTGTTCTGTTCTTATTCGTCTTTGTCTAAACATGAAATTCGTTGAATAAATGTCCTGCATGAGCTCCAGTCCGTCCAAGTCGGTTTTGTGCAGTTACCTCGTGACGTAGTGAAAGTTATGTTATTACGTCAGTGGCATACATCACGTGATAATTTTCACCAGGCCTTCTCCGCGTTATTCGTACTACAAGCGACGATAGCTGTGGTGGAGGTCTGGGAATGAGGCTAGGCTAGGACTCACATGCACTTGATAGAAGCACAAAAATATCTGATGCATCTACGAAGTATGTACAAATCCTGCCCTTAAGGTTACGATCAACTGCGCAGGAGACGGCTGGCATAGAAATTTTACCGTTTTAATATTTCCAAAACCGTAACTGGTATTAATCTCAAACAAGTTACAGTGCAACAGCACATGAAAGAAATATATTATATGGAGACAAAAAAGCTTCTGCTTAAAAAAAACCCCAATGCATTTAAACCAGCAATTAGCCACACCGCTTGCACCAAATTACTCAGCAACTGTAAAGAGTTTGTTTCTGACATTTTTTCTTGCACTACAACACAATATTTGTTAGGTCGGCATGTAAAGATATCTGGTTGTATACTTATTTGTAGGAATTTACTTGCTTTAGGCATAAGAAATGCACTTCGGTGCGTAGAACCTTCAATTCAAGTCCAATTTTTGAGATTTATCTACATGCTGCCCTGCTAAATATGTTGCGCTACCTGTACAACACACCAGAACACAGAAGAAACGCTTTCCTTGCCTTATATTTGGTGTAAGGATGAGCAATCTGCCTTTGAAATATGGCAAGGCCTCAAGCATCACCGGTGAGTTTGGGGACTTGCATTCGTGCAGTTTCCGCAATAAATAATTATTGTGTACTATGTCAACTATAATTGCTTATGTAAACAATGGTGCCTGCATGCATTTCACAGGTTTCCAACTAATTGAAGCAATGCGATCAAAATACACAATGGATTACTACACAGGACTGTCACTCATTATAACCCATTAGAACGTTCTATGAAGTTCTGTTATGAACATGGTGCTGTTCTGTGACTTGTATAGTAATATAATGGGAACCAGTCTAGAACAGTGTTTGGATGGTGGGAGTACTGACATAGCAATGATCAAGGTACACTGATCTCACCTTGGAGTAGCCTCCATGACGTCTGTCAATTATAGGGTCCAGCAGGTCAGCAAAGATGCTATAGCTCTCCTCATCACCAGCGACACAGCCAACTGTCATGATAAATGGGTGGCCTGGATTGTCGACACCTGGAATCAAAACAATGATAAAAACAATGGAACCATAATAGTAGGAGATGGAGTGTGGAGGTGCCAATGATAACAATGCTGCCTGTAATACTATACTAGGTGATATTACTCGTAGCCATAAGTGGGTTACTATCATATTTTACAAATGTACACAACCATGAAATCAACACAAGAACACGTTTGACGAGAATGAAACAAAACTGAAATCCAGCTATTGTAGGCTTATTGAGCATGGTGAAGATTGAAGAAATCCACTGTAAGTACCAAAGTACTTTCTGCTGCAACTATATTAACAACAGGCTTACTGCATGCCAAGTTAAATCACCAGACTATGGGCTGGACTCAAGGTTCATTTCAGTCCAAAAATCCAATACACTTTAGGGGCACATGCCACATGAAAAGTTTTGTCATGACGAGCAAAAGGATATATATTGAATACAAGCTTTGGGTGACCTGCCCTAAAATGTGTCATGGAGGGTGTATTGAACAAAGGCTGTGACAGGAGCTGTGTCAGTGGAGTATTTCTCCCCACCTTCATCCCACTTCCAAACCTTCACAATATACACTAGCTGTCTGTGGTGCTTGACTTACCGGTCTGGATGCACTCATCAAAGGTGAAACCGGAGGGTGTAGTCTTGTCCCTCAGCTTCCCATAGATCTCAGGTGTGAGGCATTTTGACATCCAGTTGTTGTGCTTGGAGAGGTCAGGATAATCCTCAGTGGTGGGATACTTGCACTTGGAGCACATATCTGCAAATAAATTGGGAGTTGACTTAATCATGGTATATTGACATCAGTTCTTGGCATCTGCCTCATTTTCAGGCTGAATGGCTGAAAGAGCTTGCAGGCAGTAGCCTGTCAATTTGATGCTGCATCATCCTGTCATTTTCAGTATGTCACTGGCTATGCATGGAGTTACACTGGTTTGCTTAATCTCATTAACTTTAATTTGTCCTGATTTAAGATTTTCCCCCTCACAAAAATTTACTGTACATGTACAATCAACCAATGGATGTACATTTTTGTTCTGCATGTTTCTTCTTTATGGGATTTCACATTGCTAGTAAGGTAAGAGATTTACATCAGGTCTAGGTTGTACGTGACCTATACTTTCTATGTGCTAACAAAGGACATAGTACAAGTGCATGGTCCTTACTATAGTAGATAGCACTACATGGCTACCCCAGAATTGCTAATACCCTCTATACAACTGCAATTATAACATCAATGGCTGATTTGCCTTATGATGTCACATAGGAGGGCTGGGGTAAAACTTTGGCAACTGTCCGTAAAGAATATGGGGAATTCCAAACATGTGTTGAGAAGATTCATCAGTTTGCTATGCAGAAAGACCGATAGTCTCCATGCGCTGGTAATGCTATACCTGAAGAGGTGCTGTATTCGTGAGTTTGATGGCTGTATTGGCATACAGAGCGTGGTGTTAATTGACTGGAAGGCACCAATG
This sequence comes from Agelas oroides, assembly GCA_949130485.1. Lineage (NCBI taxonomy): Eukaryota > Metazoa > Porifera > Demospongiae > Agelasida > Agelasidae > Agelas > Agelas oroides. Next base: position 5,183,030 of record OX422192.1, on the reverse strand, counting down.
GTTCAGCTGATGATGTCACCCATATACACATGTACCATTATGCTAATTTTGTGGAAAACAGCTAAGATCTTTTTAGGCATGCACTATTTATTGATGTCCTCCCACCTGTCCCACTGCACAAAACATGAATATTGTATGGAAAGAGGTGGCTTACAACAAGCCAGGTTTACAGCTGAATTTATATGATTTAATAAGTTGCAGCTGCTGGGATACTCTTGTACTTTGTGTAGGTATGCAAGTTTTTGATTGTGAATGCATGAACAATCAACGAACCACATCTCCCCCCAAAAAGGCCTAGGTGTTATGTACAGTGGTTTTCAGAATCTTTGATCACGCAAAAGCGTTAAGCCCACAAATCGCATTAGGGCACGCAACGCACTACGCTTGGCTTTGCGCTTCCTAGCGATGCAAAGATTCAGAAAAACGCTGTAAAGTCACCCACTGCGCAGGACGCGTTTCGGCCAAAACCAGGCCTCATCAGCTGCGCTGAGGTGACCGGGAGATGGAGACTGCTATTTCATGCACAAAATGCAGTCAGGTGGCTGGCCTTATCCAAAAGGTTGGTAGAAGCTCTTCGAAGGCATCTTCTCTTCGTGCAGCTGTCTTTCGTTCGAAGATCGTATAGTAATCGTCACGGGTCTCATTACTTTACCTAATCGTCACGTGTTGTCGATGCGCAAACGCGTGCACGTGCGCGCGCTCGCATACAGAATTAGCTGGAGGCACCGGAAGTACTAATGGCAAGTCTGATTTGAGTGAGGCATAAGTCAGACAGCAAACCGTGTGTGCTTAAAAGGCTGTGTGTGCATAAGTATGCTAAGGTATGGTAACTGCATGTGTCAAGCTGTGTTAAACAGGAGGTACATAAGGCAATGCACTCAGCAATGATGTTCTTCAGGCACCTCCTGTACTTCCGTAAAGTCCAGGGATAATGATGCACAAAGGTCTTGTATAGGTACTACAAAGTTTTTGATATACATATCCTTGTCTAAGTAATCTAGTTGTGAGTACTTTAGACCTGTACACAATATCTTAGTAATTACAACATATCCTCAAATATTTTAACTAACTGCGAAATTACTACTCCGTATGCTGGTTTTGAGGGTATGTTGCTATCCATGTGTGGCATGCATGGGTAAAACACACCATGCACTGTGAGTGGCATTGTTCAATTTACACATTTTGCCTCTTCCCCTCCATATGCCTTGATAGGGCCGGAAATTGATGCTTGGTGTTTATCAGAAGGAGTAGGTTTAGCCATGATGCATTTTAGTCTGTACGAATCTGCCAACACAATTCTTGTTGCATAGACTTGAAGTGAATAACTTTCAGACAATTTTAATGCTACAACAGTGGCGAGGCCTTGCTTTAACTTTGTGCTTATTGTGCAGCATTGTGTGAGGTAAGCCATGCCCCAGCTTTTTGGAGTGCCTGGGAACTATAACTTTCTCCTTTCATGTTATGGAAAGAGACAACATGTCTGAGTACAAGTCATTAGGTGAAGTTTTCACATATGGCACTTCAAGACTGAAGATGACTTGTACACGCCTAATCTGTAAGAGTTATCAATCTGCAAGTAGCTAAGCAGTAAGACTCATTCCAAGCAACATCTGTATTGCTGATGGTGGATGCCTCAAGGCTTGCCTACTTAGTGCACTTTGTAGGATTGAGTGTGCATGCTTCATGCAACTGCGTGATGTCAAGTGTTTACCATGATACAAGCTAGCTAGACCATGCCCACTGGGGGGGCTTTTATCAAGTCATCTAGTTCTGAAAAATATTCTTGCTAGAGCCTAGTCTGTGAAGGAAAGTGGCTGGGTTTCCAAGTGCAACCCCATAGGTGAGTTGTCATTAGAGAGCATAAAAATGATTTCTAGCTAGTCCAGTCCACTGATCCAGTCCAGTGACTGTAGACTACCTATAATTTCCAGGCTATAATTTGTTTCTCTGGATGGGTGTCTATAATTGCTGTACTGAACTACTGCACTGTACTTCTAGCTATAGACTCCTAATTTGAATGTGTGCTTAGTAACCCTTGTGGAAACTGAACGTGAAAATGTCGTACCGAAAACTTTTACTGTAGTTGTATGACAGTATGTCCTACGTGTATGCATACACAATTGAGATTGTAGCTAGCAGGACTCAGTAGCCCATGACATGCAGTTTGAAGGTACCTTGTGAAGTAGCTTTCGCAACTCTAGCTTGGTAGTACAAGTAGATAGGACTGCGCTTGAATCAGTTGAACCAGCTGCTGCTGAGCCCGGGACTCTGTACATGTAGCCAACGCAACGTGCAACCACGGGCAACGCGCGCGCGCTGATGGCGAATCGCCGGCACTTAGCCCGCGCATGCGCACGCGTGGTCCGCCCGTTTGGCGAAATGGTACGAGAATGGCGAAAATGGCGTCTCTGGCGCTGTCTCTCTCTAAGGTGTGGTAAACTGCCTTAGCTCTTGAAGTCATGCCGGTCTATGTTCCTATTCCCAGTGTTTGTCTTCCTACTTTTCTCCTATGGTGTTATTGGTGTCGTGTCTACTGTCAACGAGGACTGACTAGAGTCTGAACTGACCTGTTGGGTGTATCACGGCTGCCTCCTTGGGCCTCATCCAGTAAAAGACTATCGACGCAGCACAACATATCATGCCGAGAGTGTACGTGGTTCACTTCTGGTTAGGATGTATATTGGCCTAGATAGGACACTCTGGCCCTTCACAGCTGTCAGTCCTGGCATCTCAGAGTAGCGAGTCCAAACAAAAAACAAAATTTTGCAATCAAAAAAAAGTTAGTAATACAGGCTTAAAGAGCAGCCTTAGAGCAATTGAACGATATGCATATTGCCTGGGTTACCTATGTTTTACCCCAAGATATGGCTTTCTGCGTAATATCATTTAACGATCAAGTACATACAACACCTCATCCAGTTTTAAATTTTCTGGGGATCTATGAGTCCTGTGCAATGATATCCTAGCCTTTTTTGGAGCACAACAGCTCACAGTAGTGGTATCAGTGCATATTATGGTATAAACTTTTAAAGTTTGTTTCTTTCAAGAGCTGGCTATGGGGATGACTCTGATAATGTAAATGACATTTGTTTGGCTAATGAGTCATGAGTCTAAGTGTAGCTACCAGTGAGTCCCCAAACCTGAAGACAGGAGTCACCAACATGTATGGTCATCATAATCTGCACTTTAGTGCCTGGAGTCTCTAGGAAGGGCAGTACGGCTTATCCACCTCATTCCCTTCAACCCAGTCAGTCACTGGTGATTCACCTTTACATTCTTGTTTGTGCATCTCTTAATAGTCCATCTTCTTTGCAACTGCAAACACTCCCTTCTCTCCTTCATCATTCTGTGGGCCCACTTTATCTCCCAGCAGCTACAGCTTTGGATTTCATACTCTCTTTAGCTCTATTATACATGAATAGACTCGTTGCCACACACACAAGCATATGCAGTTCTTATGTCGGTACACAGCCTCCACCACCCAGGTATCAGCAGTAGAATGTTTGTTTCCAAGACCAGCTGAGGTCCTTTGGTAATCATAATGAGAATAAAGTAAGTTTCAGCAGAAAATGACTGTATTGGAGTGACACTCTCTTGCAATGTCCTGAGCTTTTGCTGGTTGCCACAGTAGTGTGACTGTTTTGACGGCAAATACAACCCAAACAATTGAAATCTGCACCCCAAGAAACCTATTTCCCATGATAAGGGTTAAATATACCGTAGAAGTCCAGTGAAATTTGTAAAAAGCGGCTAAAACACCAAAAAACATGCAGGTAGAATTTTTTCAAAATGATTGTTCTTACCAGTAGAATTGAAAAGAAGAACGAAAGCGCTTCAATTTGATGTGCGTTGTAAGGCTATTGGCCAAAATTCGACTGTGGTTGCGGGTTTTTGCAAGACACGTAGACTAGAGTAACCAATCAATTATCGGACACCCCACATTATCGGACGGCTGCATAGCACGAATGGGAGTAACAGCGGCCCTTGTTTCTGATCCAGTAGGTAGGTTGATGCAACTGCTATGTGCACCCCAAATTTGAGCTTTATAGATCAGTGAATGTGGACGCTATGCCCCACTAAAGGGCGGTGTCCGATGGTCGCGACCATCGGACGAAACTACTGATCTACGGACGACGAAGTCCTATAAAGCGAGGGAGGCAGCACTGTCCACCAAACTTGGTGTTCAGCTGCAGCTATCCTTCCTCTACCTAACCTCCAATTATCAGCGATTCTGTTGTTGAACGGAGACAAGTGTCGCGTGAAGAAGCGAGTAGGTTCAACCCATCAATCATCGGACGAGAATGAGCATGCGTATATGGACATTTTGACATTGAAAAGGCTTTTGGAAGGTAAGAATCCTTCAAAAGTAGGTGAATAGTCTGACATATGTATGTACTAGTAGCTAGTGGTAAATAGGCTGTATACGAAGTGTGGAACGTGTGATAAGTAGCCTGTATATTGGAAGTGTGCATGGAACGTGGTATAGCATACTTCTCTGCAGCATGACACAGCTTATCACACGTTCCACACTTCGTATGTAGCCTACTTACCACTAGCTACTAGTACATACTATGTCAGACTATTCGCCTACTTTTGAAGGATTCTTACCTTCCAAAAGCCTTTTTAACTTCACGTGCTTTGTCAAAATGTCCATATACGCTTGCTCATTCTCGTCCGATGATTGATGGGTTGAACCTACTCGCTTTTTCACGCGACACTTGTCTCCGTTCAACAACAGAATCGCTGATAATTGGAGGTTAGGTAGAGCAAGGATAGCTGCAGCTGAACACCAAGTTTGGTGGACAGTGCTGCCTCCCTCGCTTTATAGGACCTCGTCGTCCGTGGATCGGTAGCTTCGTCCGATGGTCGGGACCATCGGACACTGCCCTTTATTGGGGCAGAGCGTCCACATTCACTGATCTACAAAGCTCAAATTTGGGGTGCACGTAGCAGTTGCATCAACCTACCTACTGGATCAGAAACAAGGGCCGTTGTTACTCCCATTCGTGCTATGCAGCCGTCCGATAATGTGGAGTGTCCGATAATTGATTGGTTACTCTATACGGTGCCGCATTCACTTCCGCTCCAAAAACGGTTACGCAATTTTTCACTGTTATGAATATCATTTGGACTCGCTACTCAGAGTCATCATGCATCTCTTGCTAGGGTTGGACTCGTAGATCTATTACACGAAAAGGACATTTGATATATGTTTGTGTAAAAATGCCATGCATGAAAACTACCTTGACGATTAATTCTGCCTACTTGGGTATATCTTCGAAGTGACTGAGCCTCTACGCAACACTTTGGTTGGTACTCATCTGAATCTGTACGTGTGTCTGTTTGGTGTAGATGTGTGCTGATGAAGGTGGGATATTCACTGGCCTCTTGTGGCTGTCAGTCCCTCTAATCTTGCCAGAATCTTGCCTCCGGATGTACGCTGCTTATTTGGATGTTTCTACCTGTGTGCAGTTTCTATAATAGACTATAGTTTCATTGTTCATTGACCTCTGTGTTTATGTATGTATCTGCATTCCCTTCTGGGGTATCAATCAATCAATCAATCAATCGACCAGCGATGAGAGTAAGTGTAGGATGCCGTTATTGGCCGTGCCTGTTTGTGGAAACCCTCTACAAATGGATAATAATGGCATTCATGTCTGTATAATAATAATTTGTATTTCATTGACATCAGCATAAACTCCCAGCCGATACCGCAGCTTACAAGTAACCAGTAATAGTTATACCATGGTTGCAGGGATTTATCGTCGAAAACCACCCCGAACCCGAGGGAAAGGGCGTGGTTTTCGACGATAAATCCCTAGCAACCATGGTATATCTGTTAATATATTATACTCCACTTCACCCTTGTTTCTGTGGTAACAGGTGGGTATTATTTTCCATATACTGACAGGAAGTCGTAGATTCTGTAGATTCTGTTCCATATACCACAGAAGTTGTAAAAAGATGTTTCCTATAAGCTACCTTGTTTACAATGTAAACTACTTTACATGTTTACTAATAACATACCTTGTTACAGTGAAAACCACCATGTGCATGTGTTTACTAATAACAACAAGGACCAATCAGAGTGGAGAATATAACAGATAAACCACAGTGCATGCAGTAGACAGGGATTTATGGCCATAAACAACCCTCGCCCTCGGGCTCGGGTGGTTTATGAACAACACTCGCCCTCGGGCTGCGCCCTCGGGCTCGGGTGGTTTATGGACCATAAATCCCTGTCTACTGTACTTTATCTATTACATATCCTACCTCATTGGTCAATACGCCATACGGCATACGTCATCCATAGATACTGCATTCAACCTGCCAGAGCTCTAGTGCAGCGTAGTGATACCTACAACTGCCGATTATCTAGCGGATTCGTGCGATTCTACAGTTCTTCGCTGCTAAAGCATGTACAGTACCTGGTAAACACCCGTAACTGTGAGAATATCAGCACATTCTGCGCATGGTACCAGACTTCTACCCTTCCATTCACTCAGCTGTTACCTACAAACGAAACATTACTGTAATGTAGACATACAGCAGTAAGTATATGTTTGATCTGTGTGGGGTATGTGCAGCTTGTAGCTCCATGGAACTTTTCTGGAAAAAACTACAAACCCAAGTACTGGTCGTGAATGCTAAATCTGTATAATATTTTTGTGTAAAGTGCTATTCAAAGTTTCTTAATTTAATCTAGACATTTACCATGTACATACAGAATAATTGGAATTGCTCACGACGACGCCTCTACTCAAATGAACTGCGAACGCTTCGTTGACGACGCTGTGCTTTCGAAGGGTGTAGTTCCAGCCGGTATGGACAAGTGTGCAAGGTGGGCTTTGATCAATTTTGCTGCTTGGATGAACTTAGAAAGCCAAGAGTGAAAAGCACCCCAACGACCCAATGACCAGGCTATGCTCAACACACACATTTCTAGGTTCGCGCTAGAAACGCGAAAGTTGAATTGACTTTTATCCCCTGAAAACATTACACCAGTTGTTATGTGGACTTCTGCAGACTTCTATTAAAACTACTATGATGAATGCTGTGTTATTATGTTGCTGCATTGTCTACTGTATACAAGTAATCTTGTAAATATCAATTAAAAGTACATATGAAGAGGGGTTTATGAGTGGGGTTTATCACTTTTTAACCCACCCCTGTTACCTAGGATACAAGGGTGCAGTAGGATATATAAACATTTAGTATGAGGTACGTTTTAAAAACAATTATTATAAAGAAGTTTAGCCATTCTACTGTTTGCACTCTGCATAATATTAACAAACTTGTCCTCGTCAGAGAGTGCTCTGAAATCTGCATGAAGGAGGTTCAACTGATGCAGAAGGGGGACTCTAGCCTCTTCCAGAGCGGGACATCCCACACAGAAATGCTGCTTGTCTTCCACCTGCCTTGTGTTACATGACCTCCACATCCCCTCTTCTACTGGGAGGCCAAGGTACTATATATATAGTCTTCCAATCTCAATTTGTAGGGGTGTTGTTCCTCCTCTTTCAATTGTGCCAACAGAGATCTGTGAGACTGTACTCGAACTGTCCGTACGTACTCTTCTGTTTTCCTATATTCTGTTTTAGAAAGAGACAGCAAGTGACTACGTGCTGGAGTTGAGACCCTATCACAGGAGCTCTGGTGCCACCAGGGTTGCAGACCACACTCAGCTAAAATCTGCTTGACTTGACTTGCAATTGTCTTGGTTTTGTTCTTCCACAAGCCTCTTGTATTCTATGTACAAGATGTCGCCAGAATGCAATTATGGCTAGTTTATGTCTGCATGATGTTGGCATCCAACACATGCATAGCCCCAGATACAGCTGCCAGCGGATGTTTGCTACTGACTCCAAGAAAGTACCTGTAAAGTTGGTTTTGCACCTTCCTTTAAGGAACAGGATCTGGACCACACAGGCGCTTCGTAATCAAGTACCCCGGTACAGTAGCTACCATTGTCTAAACCGGTTTAGACTCGTAGTGTAAACGGGGCTAAAGAGCCTGTTTTCATTAGGTGACTTACTAGGCCGTAAACAGAGCAGACAGCTTTCTCAATTTGTGTATGCACAGCCATCTGGAAGGTCAGGTGGTCGTCCAGAAGTATGCCTAAATATATGTTCCTCACCTGGTTGCGCAACCGGATGCCGGTTACGCAACTGGACATCCGGTTGCATAACCGGCTGCCCCGCTGCATAACCTACGAGACGCAGCTACCCGGTTGTGCAACCGGACGGTCTGAAAGCTGCCTTGTGGACGGTGAATGTTCTTAATAATCTCCCGAGCTCTGGTTGGCATGTACTACTTCCCTCCTCACGTCAATACAAGCCTAGAGTAACATTGAATACCTAGTCAGTTAGACACCTCCCTTGATCGCTACATAAACAATCTCTACCCAGGCCATTTACTCTTCATGAGAGCTAGGGTACAAGCCTAGAGTAACATTGAATACTTAGTCAGTTAGACACCTCCCTTCATCGCTGCTACATAAACAGTGGCATGCCCTCTAGGCATGCATGCACTGAATTACATTTCTATACCGCTCGATTACATTGTGCATGTAAAAGTATTGAGGCTTCAAGATTGTCCTCCTTCTTGTCCTGCAGTTCCCCCCCCCCCCCACCCCCCTACACTGGGAGAAGGGGGCGTTACCGCCCGAGGGGGAGGAGGGCTGGAAGGGGAAGGAGAGGAACCAGTAAGCCGATACTCTCTTAATTCATCATATAACAAAAGTTAGGTTTGCTTTTGAAACTACCAGAGTACATATAACAGCTTGTATTTTGCTTCATAAAATCATCTACCTCAGGGATCTTGTCTGGATTCCCCTGAATTGCTGCCACCAATAAATCATACCTTTCGTCACAGAGTGGGCCTCTGTTGTCAGTGGAGCATTTCTTGCGGCAAGATTATGACAAAATAACATTATTGTACATTGAATTTACATGCATTGTAGCTAGTGTTTTTGAAGTTCTCAGGAACATTCCCATGCCTTTCGGTAACCCCTTTTCAGTACTAAATCTGGGGGTAGCACTGCAAGTGATGAAGCCCTGGGAACAAGGCTAAGCCAATGAGCTTGCAACAGATACGGACTCGGTTGCAGTATGGCTACACGTAACACCATTCTGTATGGTACTACCCTCATTCTCATGTTCTTCCCAGACATACAAGTTGTTGAAGTGAGGCTATGATAGTACCATGTTACTGTAACTGACAATGGCACATCGTATAGTGAGTTATTGTTATGAAGATTGACGAGTGCCAGTGGTTTGGATGACGAAGTATGAGTTTATGTACTGAAGTATTGCCAAGAATGATTACAATGCCAAAAAGTACTGGGGAGTTAGCTGATGTGAGCTATCACTACCTGTTTACAGAGTCACTTCTGCATGGTCCTATTTAAAATAGCAAAATTTCCCATGTGTAACACATGGGGAACGTTTAAGTCACCTGTCCCACATATAACACAGTCAGTGATTAACTTTCTCCATACAGCGGAACATTTGAGTCACCTGTAATTAGGAGTAGTCCAAAAAGTGTGAATACAATTAAAAACTTTTTTTTTTTTTTTTAAAAACTTTGCACAATCAGAATCTGCTATATAATTCCCAAGAACCAAGTATAAATATCATTAAAATGTTAGCTCAGCGGATACTTCAGTTTGTGGATTATGAATATGTAGCAGTGAAGATTTCCACAGGGAGGTTAGCATTGGAGTATAAATAGCAATACTTTTATCTCAGCAAGGAGTTTAGTTGGACAATTAATCTTTGTCTTATACCTCCATTCCCTTCCTAAGGTAGGCAACGTGTAGCCTGACTTGTCAAAAGTGTCATTCCCTGGTTGATGATGGTATGATTGTACTGGAATTGAATTCTGTGACAAGAATACACAATGGATGTATAAGATTTCGTTCTCTGATGGTAAACGCCAGCTGCACATCATAATCCAGATTTTCATTCTTCCATTCTAAATGGTATTATGTCACTTATAACAGGGTGTCTCTAATCACTGGACTGGAATATGGAATGGAACGGTGGAATGGAAAATGAAATGGAACAATCATTGTACACAGTGACATCTAACTCATGTAGCTAGCACTGTTCAATCTAGGTTGAGCTACCTACTATGACTCTAGGGGTCTTATCTCACCGTAGAGGTTTTGTACAAGTCCAGCATTGCTGGCATACTTCCTTGTCTGGTATCATGATTTCATGGTCAGAAAGTGGGGCTTTCCTAGCTTGGGGTCCCCTGGATGCATCCACTGCTACTATGCAGCTAATAGCTAGGTATACAGTATCATGCATGGGGGCCACACTTACTACTGTCAAGGAAGGCTGCTGCTAAGGTTGTTAGTCTTAGTAGTGACCGAGGATTGAGGTGCACTGACAAGGATCGAAGTGAAGAGACGAACGATCAGACTATTATTCTGGCACTAATTTCTGCCATCATTCCATAACTCTGGCTGGGCAAGACTACCATAACTATTACCTGATGATGAGCTAGCTATATAGTACCATGCTTGGATATAGAAGCATGTGGCCAATGCCAAATTGTTCAAAAAACCTCTGTGGTGAGATAGCAACCCTAGAGATATACCAGATAGTCCAACCTAGATTGTGCAGTGCAAGTTACACGTGCAACTGTGTACATTCACCATTCCATTCCATTTTCCATTCCACCGTTCCATTCCATATTCCAGTCCAGCGATTAGAGACACCCCTTATAACAAATCATGTTTGAGTTCACTTCTCCAAGTGCTGTATATCTAATGCTGATACATCATATAATCATGTAGGCAATAGCACAAATAATGCCTAAAATAACAAGGTGAAGCCTAGTGTGCACTACAAATGCTACATGTATTTATCCCAATTTTCACAGCAAATTGTGTTATAGAGGAAATTATCAATATTCGGACACCAGCGATAATCGGAGGCTCGTACATGGAGACTAAGCCACGTATAGATACTCGGTTATGCCACGGAAAGGAAGGCGGAGTCCACCGTATCCGGCGACTGAAAAATGGAGCTCGAGCGTCAATCCCCGCTTGCGCTAGGGGCGCTTAGCGTAACAGTCCGAAATTTTCGATAATCGGATAAAATAATGTATTTTCGGATGCCGCTTCCTGTTCCCTTTCTGAAGTAACTATCGTGCACTGTTGGAAAGCTGCAAGACCCTGGTGCTGAACGCCTGATCTTCGTCACAGTAGCTGCCTTGGACGCTGAGGGGTGTTGCCGAAAATTGAGTGGGTTGCTCCATCAATGATCGGACAGTGGATTTATGTATTTTTTTCGCCGTGGAAACCCCCAGCAACGAAATAGGCCAACAATACTGATATCATTGGAATCTACAGGTCCTTACCAACGTAACGGTGCAAGTCTCGTCTTTATGCGTTGTGTGGTTCTCGAGATACAATTGTTCTTGATACATGTACTTCAGAAATTTAGTTTCCTGTAACTAGGCCCGTATGAAGGCGGAAAAACAATTGTAACCTACACACTAAAATGGAACCAAGTGCTACAGCCTTCACACTGCGCTTTGGTTGTAGTCTGGCTTGTCCGTGGTAACACTTTCCATAGTGAGTTCCTGAGTAGAAACACTGCTCTACCCTTCTTCCTTCTATACTATGCTTGGCAGATTCTGACATGATTGCATGGGATAGACATACGCTACTTCCCACCTCGTCAAAAGCGCAAGTTCAAAGGGGGCTCCAAAATCCCGATATCGATGGGAGCCCCATAATGTTAATATAATGGGTCCTCATTCTAACGGGGGCCCCAAAATTTTATGACAATGAAAAGCGTTCAGCTCTGTAGACGATGTTCCAAGTCAGTAAGTTACTCCGTTCGAACGTTTTATCAACATATATGTCTGAATTTAGCCGCTCCGCTGTTCAGCTTGTGGACAAGGTAGATTCATAAACTTGTACGTGTGTTTAGTAGTCCACACAGACGCTAAGTTGCAGCAGGCCGTACGTTTATAAGCCTTTTTATTGCCGAGATACAACCCCCTAGCAACCGGCCGAGCGCGCTCCCAATTAGTTCCGACCACCCTTAACTCTTTAACAACCGTAGGCTAGAGCATAGATTGTAAACCTACGTAACCGGGATAGGAAACATCTCACGTGATCCCGCATATGCCATAGTTAACTGAATCATCGTTTCGGTTTTGGCCTCATTGCGTGTTGCGCGTCGTTTGAGTCTTCGACACAGGCGAAGGGAACAGCAAGCATTGAAACGTACAAGAGGATCTATAGAGCACCAAGGTATGATCTACGGACTCTGTACGCGTGTTTGGAGGTATAATTTTGCCGAGCGAGCTAAATAAGTGTGCGTTAAAATTGTATTTTTGGACCAGACTGGTGTTTCGCTTTCTTTGTGTCCCTCTAGCAGCACCTACTTGCGTTATCTCAACTTATAAACGCTTGTTCTGTGAAGGTGGGGGTGTGCTACGTTGCAACGACGGTTTTATTTGAAAATTTTGGTGAAAAGCTCGTTGGTATACGGTCTTTTTGTACGATTTTTGCATACAATAATGTGCTAAGTTTGTGTACCTATAAATGACTACCAGGTATTAACATTGACCCCATAGTGGTTTTGAACATTCAGTAGGGCATGGTTTAATGCAAGACACTACTATTTCAACTGTTACTTCATTCATTTATGAGATATAAGTTAATAATAACAACCCACATCACTATGATAACGCCCGGAAGGCAAAAATGAAATTCAATTGTATGTCATGATGGGTGCATTGTTGAGTTGCGACAAAACTCTCTGGGCATTCTTTCAGGTGTTGAGCATTCATTGGAAAGGTTCGCGTAATGAATTGTTGGAGTATAGCTTTCATCTGCATAAGGGAAAAGTATTCCTTGTGGTATGACAATGGGACACAAACAGCCTCGTCCAAAGTTCGAGTATTTCCTTGCGATGGTGGGTGCAGCTGACATAGTATGGTAAGATGAACCACTGGGTAGTAACCAAACACATGTAGTTAGGATTGTTGCTGGCAGCTCGGAGCCATAATGTTCTAAATGAGTCTTTCTGGCGTACAAATTTCCACTGTTGTGAAGAAATTGTTCCCATCAAGCAAAACAGTGGATGAACTCCTGGATGTGGGACAGTTGTGGAGCAGCTAATGTAATAGCTTGTCAAACTAGGCATACAAAGCAGGTGGCTAGTGCAGCAATTCTTTGAAGGAAGCAGTCGGCATAATTTGTCATCATCCTCTCTGTAGGCAACCTGTAGGCCAAATTTGAAACCTGAGTATTAAAGCCAGAGTGGGGCTATTGCGACAGTAATATAAACAATGTGGGAAGCCTAACACTTCATACTGAGCAAGTTTTTATTACTTTATGGCGGCTTAGTTTCTAAATAGAGCCGACCCGCCAAAGGGCAGCTGCTCATTTGATTTATTCACAAGGCTCACCTTTCTGCATCAGTGTTTGTGATTGGACCTCAGCCTCATCACGGCTCCGCCAGCTAGCGCTGCCATTTGAGACGATGCTTGAGAGGACTTGTGATAAGCCTCATGTAAACTTAACTTCCACCACCGTTCAAACAGGAAGTGTAACTTCCGGTGAAACGATGATCTAATGCGTAAACGAAATGTTTCCTATCCCGGTTACGTAGGTTTACAATCTATGGCTAGAGTAACCAATCAATTATCGGACTCCCCACATTATCGGACGGCTGCATAGCACCAATGGGAGTAACAACGGCCCTTGTTTGTGATCCAGTAGGTATGTTGATGCAACTGCTACGTGCACCCCAAATTTGGGATTTATAGATAAGTGGATGTGGACGCTATGCCGCAATAAAGGGCGGTGTCCGATGGTCGCGACCATCGGACGAAGCTACCGATCTACGGACGACGAAGTCCTATAAAAGTGAGGGAGGCAGCACTGTCCACCAAACTTGGTTTTCAGCTGCAGCTATCCTTGCTCTATTTAACCTCCAATTATCAGCAATTTCTGTTGTATAGAACGGAGACAAGTGTCGCGTGAAGAACACGTAGGTTCAAGCCATCAATAATCGGACGAGAATGAATGTAGTGGGCATGCATGCATGCACATTTGACAAAGCACGTGAAATCGAAAAGGATTTTTGAAGGTAAGAGTCCTGCAAAAGTAGGTGAATAGTCTGACATATGTACGTACCAGTAGCTATAGTGGTATAAGTAGGCTGTATACGAAGTGTGGAACGTGTGATAAGTAGAGTAAGCGACCAATTGTCGGACGGACTAATATTCGGACGCTTGTTTCAGGCGAACGAAAGGTTTTCTGCATTTCGATCTTGCGCCAGTTCGTAGACCTACTTGCGTACTATTTGCATTCTAAAGATGAACTTGCTGCGGTATTGCTTCGCGGTACTACAGGCTAACGAAAATTGCGTCCGAAAACTGCAGATTTCGGACGATACGATCAATTTTCGGACTTTGCTTATACAGAAGCTGGAGAGCAGTGTAAAGCCACCAAATTCAGTAGGCAGGTACTCCTATCCTTCCACTCACAAAGCTCCATGCAAATTTCGGGTTTTGCTGCACTTTGCCGATGTAATAGCAGGACGTCATTCGCAGGCTATCGCGTGATCAATGTTCGGACACACGCGAACAGAATTCATCCAGCATTCAGCCTCGTATCAAAGCTCCTCCCCAGCCTGGGTACGAGACTATGCAGCGGTACTATAAAACAACAAAAGTGATATGAAAACTCATACATAACACAGTCTAGTCACACTATATATCAATGAAGGCATGATGGACATCCCAGTTCCTGAGACTCTGATTTTGCAAATTCACACAAGAATACCAACAATTGCAATTGTCACATGAAATCATATTGTTTTGGCATTTTGCAGTAAGGCCATACCAAATTGATCTTATGTTTCACGGATCCGGCCGGGTCTTTTTTTTGAAAATTGACAAAAAAATGTAAAAATGCAATTAATATGCACACGTAATCCAGTACTCTCTAGCCTCGTTCCCAGGCCTTCGCGCATTCGTCGATAGCACTACAATTTATCGTGCAGCAAGCGACGAACGTGCGAAGGCCTGGGAACAAGGCTAAGTACTCACCACGTGGCAAGAATGGAGGATGGCGAGCAGTTTTGTGTGACTGAGTGGTATCTAATTAAATTCATGAGAAGTTCGGTCATTTTTATTTTTATTTTTTTGCCTGCCTACCGGGTCATGTTTCTGACCTAAGCAATCCGTGAAACATAAAATCAATTTGGTATGGCCTAACATTATCAACAGTAGACCTTAATTGTGTGAACCATAGAAGTACACTTCCAGCTTGGATAGCTTGGGACTTTCGTGAAGGTGAACAATGATACTCTCCTTCAAATTGCAAAGATTTATCAACCAGTTAATGGTGGGTCTGTCTTGGAGCTACACAAGATGTCTGTCTAGCAGCAGCATGGTGCACTCGATTGTGGCTTGGTTGCTATTGCTTTCGCACTGGAAGTGTGCCTGGGAAGCAATGTACGTAGAGGATGTGAGCTTCAAGCAGAACAAGATGTGAAGTCATTTGATTGACTGTCTAAATAAAGAGATAATGAGCCCTCTCCAAAGACACATCCCAATCAAAAGTGTCTGCCACTTCATATATACTTCTATGGTTCGGATGATT
This sequence comes from Agelas oroides, assembly GCA_949130485.1. Taxonomy (NCBI): domain Eukaryota; kingdom Metazoa; phylum Porifera; class Demospongiae; order Agelasida; family Agelasidae; genus Agelas; species Agelas oroides. Next base: position 5,167,387 of record OX422192.1, on the reverse strand, counting down.
AAGGTCTACTGTTGATGAGGTTTTTGTTGAGTGAGTGAGAAATAAATCCACGGGAAAAAAAATCCAGGATCCAGCTGGATTCAAGCCCAAGACCTGATGAATACAAGTCAGACACTCTTATACCATTAAGCCACCTGGATGCCTGGCAGAGGAGCGGAAGACAAGCTACATAAGCAGCATTGCCTAGAGGCCTCAGCCAAATTCCAACTGAGAGAGTGAGAAGCTGTTTATAGTAAAGAGAGTTGCTAAAGTCGTTTATCTGATTCACGAAGCGTCGCGCGAAAAAAATGTATCCATAGCCTTCTTGGTGGGCGTGGCCATTGGTTTACGGCGATCGACGACGTAGAAACTTCCCAGGCCTTCCTTCATGCTTTTGTCGCTTGTAGTACCCTGCACGGCTACGTAGCTCTTCGAGCTACTGAAGCAGCTGCTACAGTGATTTACTTCATTCAAGAAGACAAACCAGCTGTACAATGGTGGGCGTAAACCGGAAACAATTATTGCGCTTGGGTGGATAGCTTACCCGCCACCTTAAGTATTGCATATATTGCGCAACCGCACCATCCCTACATAGAGAGTCTCTGATAACTCAGGTAAGCCGTGGTTTAAAAAACCCGTATATTCTCAAAGTTAATGAAATACAAGTACTTTCATGTTATTAACAAGCCAGAGCACACTCAGCCAGACGAACACGTTGAGTGCATAATTTTCTTTACCATCGCCCGGGGCCGCCCCTGGGGTGGAGGAAGAATTGTGAGACTATTAAATGCCCTATCTATCCCCGTAGTTGTCCCCAGGAGTCGGAGTTTGGGCATATCATTGATAGGTGTATTATTATTATTATTATTATTATTGCTTTACAGCACAGTGAAGACTTAGACAGGGTGAATGAAGAACAGAAGTTGGTGCTGAATGAAGATGAAAGTTAGAGATTGTACCGTGCTGAAGGACTACTATGGATAAAGAATAGCAGCCTGGACAAAAAACACAAACAAGCTAGTGATGACAAACAATAATTATAGTTTACAAATTATTTATAAATTAAAATCAAAGTTGAAGTTAGTCACGTTGTTTTTCTGTGGTGGCTGGAGAACTTGCACATGCTTGTTACTCAATTTGAAAGTTCGACTTTGGAACAAGAGAACATTTGCTGCATGGGCAGCAGAAATGGTATGTGCATGTAATTTCGCTGTCGAAGTTATGAACAAAGGAGAGCCAGAAGATGTCTTTGAGCTTGTGCTTTACTGTGTCATAGTTGGAATCCAAGTCTATAGATGGGAGGGAGTTCCACAGGAGAGGAAGCCTACTGAAATAGAACTTTTTGTGTCTGGTAGTTTTTACAATAGGCTGAATGAGTTTCCTGTGGCTGCCTGATCTTGTAGAAATATATTGTAGGATGTTGAAAGAACTGCATTGGAGTCTTGACTGCTTTAAGCTTCTGACAAAAAAGAATATGTTTTGTAATTCAAAAGTCATCATAAGAGGGAGCAGATGTAGTTTCATGAGACGACTCTTGTAATCAAGCGAATTGTCGTTAAGGATGAATTTAGTAGCCCTGCGTTGGATTTGTTCTAAGCTTTTGATATCTTTGATTAAGGCTGGTTTCCAGATCTGGGAGCCATAGAGTAGCTGTGAACGAACCAGTGAGATGTATAAACGTTTCCTAGTTACAATATTATTGGTTGCTGAAAAGGATCTGCGAAGCAGACCGAGAATTCGATAGGCATTGCAAGTGATTTGAGTTATGTGCTTCTACCAAGAGAGATCATGAGACATAGTGATGCCTAAATCCTTATGATAAGAACATGCTACAACTTCGCAGTTGTTGATGTAGTAGGGGAGGAGACTGCTGGCATTCCTTGAGGAGCCTGACGTGAAAGATATTAGTGAGCACTTCGACTCATTGAAGAGAAGACTCCAATCTGAACTCCAAGTGGATAGTTGATCTAGATCAGATTGTAGGAGTTGGCAGTCCAAAATAGAAGAAATGGGAGACAAACATTTGGTGTCATCAGCAAACAGTAATATCAGTGAGTGACGAACATATTGAGGTAGATCATTGATAAATATTAAAAATAATAGAGGTCCAAGTATGCTGCCCTGGGGAACCCCGGAGAGGACTGGCAGTATTGCAGAGTTGCAGCCATTTATTGACGTCACAAGCATCGTTGCTGTTGAGAATGTGATAAACTCTGTCCAGAAATACTAGAAGTTGCTGAGTGGTGGACCGATGTTTGAGAAAACCAAACTGGAACTGAGAAATTATGTCGTTAGAGATAATAAATTTGCATAGATAGTTATATATTAAGCGTTCAAGGACTTTTGAGGCTATGCATAGAAGTGACACTGGTCGGTAGTTGTTGACTGAGGTTCTTTCTCCAGATTTGAAAATAGGAGTTATAGAATGATGTTTCCATTCCGAAGGAATAGCATGGTTAAGGATGCTTAGAGAGAACAAGTGGTGAAGGGGGATAGCTATAGAGAGCTGGAGCACAATGCTTGAGAAGTTTAGAACCAATGCAGTCGACGCCCATTGATTTGGCTGGATCTAATGAAGAGAGAGCCGAAAAGACTTCAAGTTCTGTGAAAGAAATGTTTGCAATAGAAGGGTAGGACACAATAGGCTCGGAAGAGGGTAGGGGCAGGGTACCAGTTGGACTGGGATTATACACCGAGTGGAAGAAGGAGTTGAACAAATTAGCTTTCTCTAGGTCAGAGGTAGCACTAACCGAGTTGAGAAAAACGGTGGGTGGAATAGAGCTGTTATTAGAAAGTGAGCGAATATAATCGTAGATTTTTGAATTACAGTTACCGGCACAGTTTGCAACAAGTTGAGACTCATAGAGTGATTTGGCAGATTGGATTTTATCACTAAGGGCTGAAGTTTCTGCTCAAGTTTGTTTCGTAAGTAGGATGTTGGTTTTTTGGATACTTTCTTGCGAAGGGTATGGAGGCATTTGGATAGATGTCTGAGTTCGGGTGTGTACCAGCGAGGGTATTGATGACGGCGCAATCTGACCCTGGGAATGAACAAGTTCATTCCTTCATAGATGGCTGACTTGATTGTGCTCCATACCAAATCAACATCATGTGATAAAAGGCATGTGGTGAAGTCGAAATCAAGAAGAAAAGAGCAAAGACTGTTGTAGTCAGCCTTGGGGTAATCATAAACATATTGAAGAGGAGCAAGAGGAAGATGGTACCGAGGCTGACAAATGGAAGGTGAGAGTGAAGTGGTCAGAAATAATCAAATGGCCACAAGAGTGAATTGTGAGATCTCTGACAGAGTCCTCTGAATTGGTAATGATGAGGTCAAGAATGTTGCCTTTTGAGTGGGTAGAAGTGTCAACTACTTGGAAGAGTGCGTTATCAAAGATGAAATCACAGAAGGCTCTGGAAGCAGATGAGCTTGCTGATAGGTTGTCCCAGTTAATATCAGGGAGGTTAAAATCACCAACAAGGACTAACGAATTTCTTGGGTAAGAGTTAATCAGTGTGGAGAAGTACTGGATGACTTCAGTCAGCTGTAAGTCGTCAGTGCAAGGCGGGATGTATAATTAGCTATAACATGTAAAAGTAAATAATCTTATCTAGTTGTAGTGTTTGTGTGGACTTTTACGTGATGACTCTGATGTTTTGTAATTACATGTATTGTGAAGTCGTGATGTAATGTGATGTAATGCAAATTGTATATAAGTCACTATCCATTAGATTTTTGTCAGTTCTTCTGAGTGATGTGGTGTTTGTATGTGTAACCCGCGCGCCACTCTTGTCAAGATGCCACATTAACTGGCGACGAGGACAATTCACAGTACGCCATGGCAGTTACCTTCGGTAGAATCGAGGAGTTCGATGGGGCCAAAGAGGAATGGTCGCAATACGAAGAGCGGCTAGGCCATTTTTTCGCAGCCAATGGCGTGGAGAGCGCTGAAAAGAAACGCTCCATTTTCCTCTCAGTGGTGGGGGCAGCTACCTACAAGCTCCTACGTAGCCTAGTGGCTCCGGTGAAGCCGGGAGATAAAACCTACGAAGAACTCGTCAAGCTCCTGAGCGCACATTTCAATCCGCCGCCGTCGGAAATCGTCCAGCGTTTCAAGTTTCACAGTCGAGTGCGGGAGCCGGGAGAGAGTGTCGCCACGTTTGTGTCCGAGCTGCGTTCTCTGTCAGAACACTGCAATTTCGAGTCGACATTGGAGGACATGCTGCGCGACAGAATTGTTTGTGGTATCAATGACCACGCTATCCAACAGCGCTTGTTGGGCGAAGAGAAGCTCACGTTCGAAAAAGCGATGAGTACAGCGCAAGCGATGGAGACAGCAGCACGAAACGCCAAAGAGTTGCGTATCACGCCGGGAAGTGCGGTGAGACCGGCTCTCAGTAATATACCGCAGGTTCACAAGGTATCACAGCCGGCAAAACAGACGACCACAGGACAGTGCTGTCATCGCTGCGGGAAGGCAGGCCACACGGCACCGAATTGCCGATTTAAAGACTCTAAATGTTATCACTGTGGCAAGAAAGGCCATCTGAGGAGTGTTTGCAGAAGCAAGCAAGACGGAAAGAGACAACATGCGCACCGGGCCGTACAGCTCGTGCAGGAGGAGGATGTATGTCCATTGTATAAAATTCGAGGAAGCAGCCAGGCGCCGCCTTTGCGAGTATCAGTGGATATAGACAACCAAGTGGTGGACATGGAAGTGGATACAGGCGCAGCTTGCTCACTCATGTCAGAGGTTTCATTCCGGGAACTCTGGCCCTCACGCAAGCTGTCGAAGGCGGACCTTCGTCTGTGTACGTATTCAGGGGAGCCCATACCTGTGCTGGGAACCCTGACCGTGAATGTCAAGTACAAAGAGCAGGTGTACCGGGAGCCACTCCTTGTGGTCAAGGGAGATGGTCCAGACCTCTTTGGTAGGAACTGGCTTGACCACATCAGATTAGATTGGCAGGAAATCAAGTACCTGCAACATAGCCCACTGCAAACGGTGCTGAAGAGACATGAAGCTGTTTTTCATGGTGGGCTGGGGGCTCTACGGGGTTACCAAGCCACAATTGTGGTGGATCCTAATGCCAGACCACGCTTCTGGAAAGCTCGATCTGTCCCCTATGCATACAGGGGATTGGTGGAAGAAGAGTTGAACCGCCTCATCCACGAGGGCATATTGGAGCCAGTGGAGATGTCAGATTGGGCTTCACCAATAGTCCCAGTGTTGAAGAGTGATGGGAAAAGTGTCCGTGTGTGTGGAGACTTTAAGCAGACTGTAAATCCTGTCTGCAAACTCGACCGTTATCCGATACCAAAGATTGAAGACCTTTTCGCGACCTTGAGAGGGGGAAAGGTGTTTTCAAAGCTTGATCTCAGTCAGGCGTACCAGCAGATACCTCTTGAGGAGGAGTCAAAGAAGTTTGTCGTGATAAATACCCAAAAGGGGTTGTTCAGGTACACTCAACTCCCGTATGGCATTAGCTCAGCTCCAGGCATCTTCCAGCGGGTGATGGAGGGTCTGCTGCAAGGGATTGAAGGCATCATAGTGTACATTGATGATGTGCTAGTGTCTGGAGCCACTGCAGAGGAACACCTCAAGCGACTTGAAGAAGTCCTCTCTCGGTTGGAGAAGGCTGGGCTGTGTCTGCAAAAGTCAAAGTGCCATTTTATGGTTAGTTCAGTCACCTTTCTGGGGCACAAGGTGGACAAGGATGGTCTCCATCCACTGCCAGATAAGATCAATGCTGTTCTGAATGCCCCAACTCCCAGAAATGTTCAGGAACTGAAGTCGTATCTGGGTCTGCTTTCATACTATAGCAAGTTTCTTCCGAAGTTGTCCACAGTCCTTGCACCACTCTATAGGTTGCTTCGAAAGGACACTCACTGGAGGTGGAAGGCAGCAGAGGAAAAAGCCTTTGAGTTGTCCAAAGAACTGCTGACCTCGTCTCGTTTATTGGTTCATTTTGACCCAAGTCTACCCCTCATTCTGGCCTGTGACGCCTCAGATTATGGAGTGGGTGCCGTATTAGCACACCAGATGCCGAATGGGGAAGAGCGTCCCATTGGATACGCCTCAAGATCGCTCTCAAAGTCGGAGCGAAACTACCCTCAGTTGGAAAAAGAGGGTCTTGCCTGCATATTCGGTGTTAAAAGATTTCACTCGTATTTGTTCGGACATCACTTTCACATGATCACAGACCACAAACCCCTGTTGGCACTTCTCAATGAACACCGTTCGACCTCACCACAGGCATCTGCCCGGATCCGACGATGGTCCTTGTTTCTGTCCTCGTATGAGTACAACCTGTCCTTCCGAGACACACACTCGCACAGCAACGCAGATGCACTGAGCAGGTTGCCTCTCCCCATAGCACCGGAGGAAGAGGAACCCCCTCCTGAAATTATTCTGTTGATGAGACATCTGGCTGAGTCTCCAGTCACGTCCCGAGACATCCGCATGGGGACTCAGCAGGATCCAGTGTTGTCTTCAGTGCTCCGGAATGTGAGGCTAGGGTGGCCAAACTCAACTGATTCTGCACTTTCACCCTTCTATTCCCGTCGTTACGAACTTTCGGTGCAAGACGGATGTTTGCTCTGGGGAAGCCGAGTCATTGTACCACCCTCAGGCCGCAAGGAAGTCCTCAATGAGCTACATGAAGCTCATCCTGGCATTTCACGTATGAAAGCCCTCGCAAGGATGTACGTATGGTGGCCAGGATTGGACAAAGACATTGAAGAGTCCGTTCGTCTTTGCCGAGAATGTCAAGTCAACCAGGCCTCACCTCCTGTTGCTCCTCTCCACCCCTGGCAGTGGCCATCACGACCATGGTCAAGACTGCACATTGATTATGCAGGTCCAATATGTGGACGAATGATTTTGTTGGTGGTGGACGCCCACTCAAAGTGGGTCGAGGCTTTTCTGGTTACTACTGCTTCTTCTGCTACAACCATTGAGAGGTTGCGGCAGGTATTTGCTCAATTTGGATTACCTGAGACAGTGGTTTCTGACAATGCTGCATATTTCACAAGCCAGGAATTCGAGTCGTACTTGGAATTGAATGCCATTCGTCATGCCAAGTCGTCTCCATACCATCCGTCCTCAAACGGATTGGTGGAACGAGCAGTACAAAGTCTAAAGAATGGACTGAAGAAAGTCAAGGAAGGCACTCTGGAAGCTCGCATTGCCAAGATCCTTTTTCAGTACAGGATCACTCCGCATAGCACTACGGGCATTGCACCTGCTGAACTCTTGCTTCGTGCGAGGCCACGTTCAAGAATGGATGCCCTATTTCCGAATACAGCAGTCACGGTGCAGGCGAAGCAGGAGCAGCAAAAGAGTACGCATGACACCACTGCTCGCAATCGTTCTTTCTCTGTTGGTCAATCTGTGTTGGTTCGAAATTTTGCAGCAGGAGAAAGATGGATACCAGGACACATAATAGAACCTGTTGGTCCTGTGTCATTCATGATAGAACTGGAGGATGGTCGTATATTCAAGCGACATCAAGATCATATCCGAAATCGTCTCACTTCGCAAGTATTCACAGACATTCCAAACAACTTCAGTGATCTCATGGATTTCCCATGCCCAGCTGCTGAGAGTCAGCAGTCGTCATCGAATACACAACTAGCTCAGGCAGTGAGTGAGCCTGTTGAGCTACATGGGAACAATTCAGGTACTGGCCCTGAGGAGCCAGTCTCTCGTTACCCTCGCAGAACGCACAAACCACCAGATCGATTTATTGACTCACAACACTCCCTGAATTAAGGGGGGAGGAAGTGTAGTGTTTGTGTGGACTTTTACGTGATGACTCTGATGTTTTGTAATTACATGTATTGTGAAGTCGTGATGTAATGTGATGTAATGCAAATTGTATATAAGTCACTATCCATTAGATTTTTGTCAGTTCTTCTAAGTGATGTGGTGTTTGTATGTGTAACCCGCGCGCCACTCTTGTCAAGATGCCACACTAGTCACACCCACAGGAAATTCTACTGAGAGACTAGACGTGGTCTGTATTGGTGTCACTCTACTATCTATGTAGCCACGTCCCCAGGCCCCTCCCCCCCTCCCCCCCCCCCCCCCAGGAGAGGCCCGGTACACACTGTTTGCGCATGCGCGATATATTCCTTTCCGTAAAAAAAACTTCGTATACTTATCTTGTCCGTATGCGGAAGAGTATACTAAGCAAGAATACAAAGCTTTCTTCGAAATAGACTCCAGCGCCAATTTGACTTGCAGAATACTACTAGAATACTACTTTTCAGACGTGGTATCATTTCTTCCAAACTTACACTCAAACAGAAAGGTAACAAATCGATTTGCCAAAAGGGCCATTATCTCTCTTTGTACACAACTTATAGCGGCTCCGTCTTGAATATGACCGGCCTTTACAACAGAAACGGCGCACGATAACGCTTTACCAAACAGCGATTTTCCCGGAGAAGCAGCCACTTCAGAGCCGCACTGTCGCTCATTTGCGTGAAACGAACATGCACGGTTCGTGTACGCAGTCGAATCGCTAGCGTACATAACGTCATACTTTTCTCTACTTCACCAGGTAGCTACCGCTCTTTGTATCTGAAGTTGCAGAGGAGCTACAAACACTGGGTAAGCCTTGTGGGAGACCTCGATGGTTACAAAGCTAAGCCTTCTATGAGCTGAGAAGGGCTGTACACTAAAAAGATTGTGCATATTATATTGTAGTTTTACTTACAAAGCGGAGTCCGTTCCCAAGGCTTGAAACTGCCTCCGTGAGCCTGACTTTATGAATGGAAGTCGTTTTGTCACTCTCAATATTCGTGCACTAGCATGCATGGGCTGCAAGTGAGTGGAAGAGAGCTTCGGCACCGTGGCTGGCCCGACGGCGATCTGAGCGCAGGATACATGCAGCGGTTTCTCAGGCTGCATGTTTACTGGCTTTAGCCCTTTTGCAATCCTATTGTCCTTCCCATCAGTGCCTAGTTTTCGTATCAACAACTAGTATAATCCACTTCCGTGCTCGTCCCCTTCTTACTGGATAGCACGGCGCTAATTTTAGCGGCAGACCTAGCTTTAGGGCAACAGTCGAGGTCCTCAACAAAGTTTTTAGCATTTGTAGTCCCTCTACAACTCCAGAATACAGACAGTACTGTCAGCATTGGTAGGGCTACCTCACCAGATGGCAGTTCAACACGTGCGATGTCGGTAATGATTTAATAATAGTTGAACCCGTAAGGGCCATCACAGTACATGTACATGGCAGATTTTTAAGTGACATACGAATACAACTGGGTGATATGATAAATAAATAAATACAGCTATCATGACAGGGGGCATGCACCGGTACCCAGGTAATCAGGGGGAGTAAGAGCTAGTTAACCCAACCTAACAACACCTTACGCCTTTGCCACCATGTCACCATCTCTTTCATTATGCACCTGTCTATGTCATCCATCACCTCCCTATTCACATCTACCCTTCTCCCTAGCAGTAAACTCACTCGACTGTCATCATCACCTTCTTCATATCCCTTCACCCACTCCTCTGCTCCCACAATTCCCTTGATCCTTTTTAAGAAGCCGACATCTATCCTGGTCAAACTCCTCACACTCCAATACAAAATGCTTAACATCTTCCACCTTCCCTCCATTACACAGCACACACCTGTCCTCTTCCACCATCCCACATCTCTTTTTATCTTCAAACAACCCTGCAGACCCTGACCTCAACCGGAACCTCAACCGTACTGCCACATGTCCCTCCCATGAATCTACGTATTTCTCCAGCCCATACTCTTCTTTAACCTTCTTATACCATTTCAAGCTATTTTTCCTGTCCACCTCTTCCTGCCAGTCTTCCCAGTTCTGTTTTTCTATTTTCCTCTTCCAGGCTGCTGCTGACCCTGACTCTTCCTCTTCGGCTTCCTCCAAGCCATACCTTCTTAGCAACATCTCATATTCTTCCCTCCAGCCTACTCCACCTGACTCTTTCAATTTTTCTACTATCAGCTTCACCAACCTCTCTTCGCCTAGCTCCCAGAATCTCCGCCCATACAACATCTTCTTCTCCTTTCTTCTTTCTTCTAACTTTCTCCATCCCATCTCCCCACGGATTGCCTCCCCTGCCACTGTTCTACTAGCTCCCAACAGTTTTCTTCCCAACCTATCCTGTACAGCCTCCAACCTCTTTCCTACTGTCTTCCCCCCTGGTCACCACACCTCTGCTGCATGTTCCAGGCCAGGCCTTGCTACTAGGTCCCATATCAATCGACCTCGCTCTGCCTCTAGTTCCCCATCCACCCTTGCCGTCCATTCACCTTGTGCCTGCCCATTCCTCAGCCTGTTCCACCACCTTCTCCAGCTGCACATTTCCCCTCATCCTCTGGTAAAACCATACACCCAGGTATTTGAAGGACTCTACTTCTTCCATCTCTTCATCACCAATTTTCCACTTCTCACCACTGATTCTTTTCACTACCGCCATCACCTTATTTACAAAGCAATTTCATTTCCGGTCAATCAAAGTTAGTTATTCCGTTATTCCGTTATTCCGCTATTCCGTATTCCGTGTTTTACAGCGTCCCTGCCTCTTGGATTACGTCATTGCAATTTTTTTTATTTTTATTATTATTATTTTTTTAAGACAAAAAATGTATTATAGCAAACTACAGAGGAGGAATAAAAATATATATAGAAAACAACTGTGTGGAAAGACTTAGTTCAGAGTTTTTTGAGGGGCACTTGACCCTCACTGACTGCCAGGTCGAGACGAACGGGCCCCACGCAGGCAGGTGATGGCTGACCTCAGGAGTGAAAAACTAAGGTGGCAACGTAGCCAGGCTATCACAAGGCTGTACGGCTGGTCTCGCTTCCTTGCCAGCAGGGATGCAAGCTGCTTGTAGGCCACGGAGGCGGATTTTGCCATTCCCCCAGAAGTCGAGAACACAAGGGGAGTAGTTCAACCTCCTGAATCTGCTGTTCGTATGTTCTCTGCTTCTTTCTCTCCTGTTTTCGGTAGACTGAGGCTAGCTGGAGCTTCCGGTGTGTCTGAATGTTGGGATTAAAAACCCTTACATCGAAAAATGCTCGCTGATACCGGTTGTCCCAGAAGCCTTGAGCGCTGATGTCAAGGCGGGCTCCGTCTTCTGTATTAGCTGTGGCATATCTGAGTGTTTCACCTGTGAGGGGCTGCAGTGGTGGCTCCAAGCACATGTCATGGCAGACCTCAGTCATGACCTTTGCTGTGAAATCCCTCAGCTCGTTGTGTCTGATGGTCGGGAAGCCACCGGTGGGGCAGCTGAGAGCATGGTCAACCGAGAAGGGATGACCACAGACACAATTGTTGGGTAGGTTGGCCGGCTGCCAGTTATACCGCAGGCACAGGGCATCTCTGAATGCACCTTTGTGCAGTGCAAATCCATACTCCTCGATGGGCAAAACGTACAGCCAGGAGGAGGCACCTTTCTCGCTACCCAGTTCCATTGCACGCTGGAGGTGCCTTGGTAGTGTAGTCCGTAGCTGTGTGGCTGTTGCAGCCTGTTTCTGTTGTCTCAGTTGCTTGATTTCAGCCTTTGCACATTGCTGTTCTTGGATGGTGTCAAAGGTGATCTCATGCTGCTGCAGGAGAATGAGGGTGGCAAGAGGAGCGGTGATTTTCTGAGAAGAAGTGAATTCGTGGGCAGCTGTCCCCATTTGTTTCATAAGGCCTAGGCCACCGAGACGGGTAGGAAGAGCAAAGAGGTCTCTCTCAGCGTCGGTAACACAGCCCTTTCCAGTCAGAGCAGGGATGAAGTAGAGGTTGATTGCTTCTTTGAGGGGCTGCAGTAGGTCTGAGATTTCGGGGATGGTGCGGAGAAAGTATGTCCACTTGCCTACTAAGCCATGAGTGAAAGCGGAGTAGGCAGCATGTGGTTGGGTCGTGGCAATGGATGCAAGCTTCTGAATGGAAGATATCCATTCCTTCACCTTGTCCTGTATGTAGCTTGCAACAAAGGACCTTGAGCCAAGAGTGGCTCCAAGGTGTCTCTTTTCTTCGGTGGTGATGATCACTCCGGTATTCAGAAATCTCTGTGTTGCTGTTGACAGGTGTTTCTCCTTCACAATCAGCCATGCTTTGCTGGGGTTGGCAAAGTATCCAAATGTGGGGCCAAGGTTGTTCACCTTCACTCACCACCCATGAAGCTGTTCTAGGCAGCTACCTGCTGTGGCATCGTCGGCAAACCATGACTGTAGCTAGTTGGTTGATGAGGGGTAGGATGCCTATGGCATACATGGCCATGGCCAGGGGATCTCCTTGTGTTGTCCCCTCACGTGAGAAAAGGGTTTCACTATCAATGAACAGTTGTATGTCCTCTCTGTATGTGTTCATTATGACAGTAGCAAGTGAAGGGCAGAGATGGTGGATGTTCTGTAGGGCAGCTTGACGATTCAAGCTGTTGAACGCGTTGGTATAGCATCAACAAGTAGTACTGCTTCGGTTTGCTCATCTTGGAAGATACTGTGCATTGCATGGATGGCAGCTTCACTCCCAGCCTCCTGACCCATGCACACAAAGTTGGAGAGCACGTATTTGATAACTGCAAGAATGGCTTTGCCAATAATCCTGCGGGAGGCCAAGTTTCTCCAACCCCGATTGGCCGTACACCTGGGCATTTGTCAAGGGCTATCAAACAGCTAGCGGTAAGTGGAGCTACACCTCGAGGGCATAGGTAGTGCATAACTTCCTTGCAACCAAGGCTAAGTCCCTGTTTTACGCACACCGGCGATTCGACTGTACGTACCTAAAGTACGGTAAGCATTCGTTATTTTACGAATTCCCCCGAACTGGGGATATATTACGCTCATGCGCAAACGGTGTGTATCAGGCCTCTCCACGGGGGAGAGGGGCCTGGGGACGAGTCTACTATCTATGGTGCTGGATAGTAAGCAAACGACGCATCGTTGACACTGGCATTTTGTTTTATATTATTACACATCAAAGGAGTAGCCATCTTCGGTTTGTTGTACTTTGGGGGGGATTTGCTCCCCCCCCCCCCCCCCCCCCCCCTCCTCTGCTTGTTAGGCTTATATAGGTGTAACTCTAACTTTAAAAAATTACAGAAAAAATGTAGGGATGGCATGCCAAAAAGTATGCAAACAAGGTAGGGATGATACAAAACCCTATCCCCACATTTTTTTTTACACCGTAAGTCATGCATTTTAGTGTGAAAAACCTTTGCTTTTATATCATCCCTACCTTGTTTGCATACTTTTTGGCATGCCATCCCTAAATCCGTTACATCTTTAATGTTTTTATTTTCTTGTATAACCTTGATCTTTGTCTGCTGGCTTATGCTACCGACAAACAGGACTATGTGACAGATCTTTTAAAATCTGTTTGGAGTGAACAGAAGGCACTACTTTTATCTCCATTTGACCAATTCAATGTATGAAGATTACAAGAATACTCATGCATACACTTCTGATAAGCTGGTTTTTTTTCCAAGCTTAACTTTTATCTCAGTGTTAAGTAGCATTTAAGTTAGAGTACCATGTAGATTGTATTTTTCATGGGACACTGAATGTCTCTGAACCACGATCCACTGTAGTACAGAAACATTTCGTGAGTTACATCTTGTGGCAAGCAAGCATTTTTTGCAGATTAAAAATTTTGAAATCATGATATAATACCCCCCAAATTTTTCTTTCTTTTTTGGCAGTTAGGTTTTTGACATTCACCAAGAACGAAGCAAGGTAGCTTGTAGTCCTGTAAGAGATGTCCACAATGGAGACCTTTGTGTTTGTCACAAGTTGTGTAGTGTACACACTTGCTGGCAGTACAGACTAGTCTCTAAAGGTGAAGTGGGCTGACTTGCATGAGAATACGCATGAACAGCATGCAGCACCCTGAACCAACTGAGAGAGTGGGCCCTATAGTTTGGTAACTGTCTTCAAGCATATATTAAAATAATCATAGAGTAAGTAGAACATAAGGCATGCAACTTTGTACCATCTGCAGTTAGGAACTTGACCTTTCATATCACACTCACAGACATAACAGGAGAGTAAAATCAACTAACAACCAAATACTGAAATAAGTGTCTAGGCATGTGCATATTTTTCAATTGCCTTCTCCACATCTTCAACTTGAGTTAGCAGTCCAGAGAGTTTCTTCTCATCTAGCTCGAAACGAACGATCTCAGAAGCCTGGGATGAAGAGTTGATAACATAATAGATTTTCGTTCAGCCAATATGTGAAGATGCATGCTGACAAACTTAGTTTTATCTGTGCAGTGGTGTGCACTGTTGTGCACTTGGCTACAATCTAGTTTCGTGCACATAAAATATTCACAGTTTTCACACGTGTGCTCAAACTTTGTTGATAAATGTAGAACATTGTAGGGCGAGCCTGAGCGAGCAACGCAAAGCAGCATCATTTGGCTAACTAACGAATTTGTGGGTAATGTGTCGCGGTAAGCATACATGGGTGCTCTTTCGTGGTTAAATGCAGAAGCACTTAAAAGAGGGCCTAGGCCCCCTCTTTGACAGGCTTGTAAGGTGCTCCGCTCATGGGTGCTCTTTCGCGAGACTACGGTATAGGAAAAATCCACCATTCGACTCACTAGTGTGGGGCTCACTAAGGCTTGCCCTAATTAGCTACCAGGTTTCACACATGTTTATTGACACTGTTTTCATTTTGCGATTGTAGTATACTTTTCTTTTGCCACTTAAATGGGTGATGGCCACATCCACTTGCTGGCTTGCAACACTAATACCATCGTTACTCCAACAGAAAAGTAGTCAATTTCAAATCTGGTTTCTGTTAGATTAGAATCCTAAAACTTTCAGAAACCTAGTTTCTTCTACCAGATTAGATCTATCCTTGAAATTGAGCACCTTTTTCAAAAAAAAAATCTATAGCCATGCACGGAAGACCTACAGACTGTGGACTACTGGACTAATAGATTTGCAGACACATTGCAAATCTTTTCAGGGCCGGAATGCTTTGTTAATTACCAACAAAGTTTATGCAACACTCACCAAACTTCCATGGCCTTCAAACAACATGATCAAAAAATCTTTCTTCAGTCTCCAGAGAAACATGTCCAAGCTTTGCAAGTGGTTTAGTGAAATGTGCACTTCGCTACTGACTACATTTACATGTACCTTGTCACTTCCTTCTCTGCTTAGCTGCATCTCCATTATGGCTGTAGGCTGGTTGAGTTGATCAATGTGTCTAGCCTTGGTCTTCACATCAATTCGCCAGGAGAGGCCCTTTAGCCGGTGACCCCACATGTTCTTCTCTACCAGGCGCTGATGGATCTAAGAGCAGTGCAAAAGCCCAACAAGTGATCTGATATAAGAGAAAGCTACCATATCTATTCTAATAAAATGCAAGCAATTATTTAAGTATGTGCATGTGTTAAGTTAGATCCACCAGTGGATTCAATCATGTTTTCTAGTAGAGTAATTATGGTATTTCTAACTGAGTAGTGAGTACAAATGTTGGCAGCTTGAAACAATTGAATTGAATTGAATTGAATTGAAATGATTTATCTCAGAGAGAAAGGGTTACACAGAGGTTAAATACCTATGTATTAGTGCTCCCCTTCATAGCAGTGCAAGCACTGTTGTAGCTAGGTAGACTGGTACATAGACAGCTAGCAAGCTTGTTGAAGATTGATATCTCCTTTGATAACATCTACCAACTGGTAGATGTTATCAAAAGAGAGCAAGCCCTAACTGATCTTGCAGCAGTCCAACTTCATGCTGGATCGCAGCCACCCAGGCAAAGGGAAAATACATTGCTGTAGACCGGTGTTTGAAACTTCTTAAAGAAGTGTACATTGGTGGCAAAAAGACTATTGGCCGACACATTGTTGGTGTTGCATACAACTTAACTAGGTTTGTATAATAACTTTCACCTGTACAATATTGATGTGTATTCACATTTAAACCCATCAATTTTTTTGTTACAGTGTACTTTATGAATTCTCACTTTGCCATCTTCCCACTTTGTGTGAAGATACCTGTATATGTAGCTTGATTCTGGTATGGTATGTGCAAGTGATAGTGTGGGCACACGTAAGAGTCAATAAAGTTTGAGGGTTGGGTATGCATGGTGCTTGTGGATTTGTGACAACACGTGACAACTTAGAAACTATGAGTGTTCTACCTAGAAATGAAGCTCAGAGAACATCATCCTTGCTCACTGTTAATTAACCCATTATACACTGAGTTTCATTTTCTGGAGGTCTTTTTAAAGTTATGGATACCTTGCATGATCCATATTTCCACTTCTGCTCGGAGCTAGAACTGGAAACTTGAGCCAGGGGTTCTTCTCTTAGAGTTCATGACCTCAGCCACACCCACTCTTAGTGAGCTTACAATGGTCAGGGCTTTCCAACCAACGAACACTTCTCATGACTGAAAACTGCCTACAGTGCCAGAAATGGAGCCCCTACAAAGGCAGAGGAGCGGTTTCTACACCCGTTTGTGCTAAAAAGGAGAGAAATGACCCAGCCAGTGCCGACCAAGCCCTTTCTACGGCCAGCCAAGACAGCCACTATGTGCACAGCATGCATGACAATGCCCGCCCACCTTCCCTATTCCGTTTTTTGCTAGTGCAAAACCTATCTTCAAAAATGATTGCGCCAACTGATAACATGCGGCCATAGTTGCATGATGAGTACACTCGTCATCACTGGTTAAAGAGAAGTTGTGTAATCAGTGGCTAGACAGTGCAGGCATTGTTCTGTATGGATGGCAGTATGATTCGCAATGTGCTTTATTGTACTGGCTATACTGTGGCAGAGTAATGTCATAATGGTGGTCAAAAGACACACTGTGGAAAAGTGGCAAGCTGTTTTATTGGCCATGGTAGTCATTCCCCATAAGAGAAGTTTGGAGAAGCTGATTCCCAGAGGGGTGCGGATACATGTAGTAACACAAAGCGAAGCAAACATGAAGCAGTAAACCACAGCTCATGCTAATGGTGTTCGTGCCTGGTCCCAGCAGGTACATTAGTAGATGCAGGCCCAACTATCAGTTTATTGAATTAGACTGTCCAATGGCATGTATAGATACACTGTAAATATGCATTTGCTCTGGGCTAATGTATTCCAGATGCAACTGACTTATTTACAGCAAAATTTGTGGATAGAAGCAATTAAGTTGGTTTGTTGAGGGGGGGCGGGGAAGGAGAAGTGAGGAGGGGAGGGACGAGAAAGGAGGGGAGGGGGGATAGGGGGAGTAGGAAGGAGGGGTGGGGGTAGGAGGGGGAGGGAGGGGGATAAAGGATGGGTAAGCTTGATTCCCAAAGGGCCAATGCAATAATTCCAAGATGTTTGGCTAGGGGAGAGCTGGCTAGCTCCCTTTTCTGAGTATCGGCTTCCATGGTATTGTGGGAGGTTACCCAGAGGTCAACTACTAAATGTGGAGGTTAGTACTGGTCTGTTAGTGTGTTGTACAGTGCAGCAATTCTTTGGAGGGGCTTGTGATTTAGAGACCACTTTCTCAGTAGCAGGTTCTCATGGTGAACATGTTGAAAGTCAAGGAATTCACATCATGTGATCACAGTGAGCATGTACAAATCAGTGAAAAGTTCAGCGAGATATGCCTTTAATGTACTGCTCCCTCTGTGTAGCCTCGTTCCCAGGCCGTTCCCAGATTTGAGGAATGAGGCTCCCTCTGTGTACATGTAAACAGTAACTACTTCTTGCACATATGACATACAACCTTTTAGCTGTTGTAGTCCTAGAAAGATATGTGTGTTGTTGGTTTTTGTTCCTGGCAGCCCAGAGCTCTCCTCACCTCCAGTTTTTGATCACTTGCTTTGCTAGCCTAGCCTTTTCCCACCACTGCAAGTAGCTATTTGTGTATTAGCAAATACTGGGGACAGTAATGGTTCAGTCTCATGCCCAGACCACTCGCAGGTGGAGTCTGGGCACGAGACAAGCAATGGTTGGGACTGAGGCTATCGTACCAGGCGCTTGTGTAAAATAGGGCCTGTGTATGAAGACATTATTTGCTTCACATACTGCAAGCGATCAAGTTAAACTGGAAGTGGGAGTAGGCCTGGGAATGGGGGTTGGCCTGGGAATGAGGCTGCAAAATTAAGAATGCCGGCTTCATTCCAGGACCAAGTAGATTACTCTCATGGTCAGATTGCAACTAGTCTCGTGCCCAGACCCTCTCACATGTGAACCAGACTAGATTGCAACATTGCTTGCCACAATCACAGTGAATACGTAATTACAAAGCACAGTACAAGAGTAAAGGCAAAGCACATGACTTATAAAGCCTGTCATATACACTGGCCATGGAGCAGGGAGTCCATGAAGACGTCGTGGATGCGGAAACCGGCGAACCGCTCATCGGCACCAATGTCGTCATCAAAGGTGAAACCGGCGCACCGGCCGTCCACGATTGGTGCATTTTTTGTTTTCATTTCCGTTTCCAGTTTCCGTTTCCAGTTTCCATTTCTAGTTTCCATATGCCCTTGTATAGTTGAGAACTTACACAATGTTGCTTGTCTGTTCCTCTTCTGCCTAGTGGTTCATGTCTCAGCTACTAAGAGCATCAAGTGTAGCCCCTTGATATTCCTCTCTCACAATTCCCTCATGTTACTTACACCTTCTGACATGTAACCCCGTTCATTTAGCCTTGTTCCAGGCTCTACCCACGGATTAACAAAAAATGTACTGCAAGTGACGAAAAGCTGGGTGGGAGCCTTGAAATAAGCTACTGTCATGATTGTTTAAAGGTAAAGGATCCATGCTGTATTTCGTCCTCAACAGTGTGGGTAAAACTGTGCCTTATATAATACCATGTGTTCAAATGTACAGCTCATTCCAGCCATGAGCGTCTCCTACATGTACAATGTAGTAACTTCAGGCCGTCCATGTTCAATGGATTGGATTAGTGCACTGGACTGGTGGACTGGACTGGACTGATGGACTGACACTATGCTTTTTTAACGAGACTCACAGACTGATTTGATGCCAATTTTGATGACAATAGCCAAAAATTGTCAGGGGAGAGGGGGAAGGGGTGGTGAGCACAAAATGCGAGGTGCAGGCTCAGTTTTCAAACATGCTCCAGACCTGACAGTCATACCTTAACCTGGTCAAAGTCATTAAAGAAAGAAAGGTGAGAAGTAAAGACGTTAAAGAAAGAGGGGAAAAAATTACAGTGACTCAGGGACTCGAACACGCAACCTGGCTTGCCATGCTCTAGCCAACTGAGCTACCAAGTCATTCGGCAACTCAGTGGCTGAGTTTGAGTACTTAAGGCTGAGCTGCCAGTGATCCAGCCGAAGCAGATACCAAGCTGGCATGTTTACTGGACTGGATTAGTGCACTGGAATGGTGGACTGGACTGATGGACTGACAGTATGCTTTTTTAATGACATTCACAGACTGATTTGATGACAATAGCCACTAATTGTCAGGGGAGGGGAGCAGGGGAGGAGGGGGGGGGGAGCAAAAGTTGCATGTTAAAGATTTGAGGGAGCAACACCCATGTTGTTACACTTTACCTCCCAGAAATGTGTTAACACTGAGACTGTAGATGAGACTTGGCTTGTAAGAAGAAAGGAACAAGTATTGTACTGGATACCTGATCAGACTGCTCACTAGTAATGTAGCTAGCGAGAAGGCTGCACAACTCTCCAGAGTCTCGTTAGAAAGTGTAAAAATGATTTTTAGTGTCAGTTCACCAGTCCAGTCCACTATTCCAGTCCAGTGATTGTAGATGGGCAATAGTTCAAGCACCACTGTACTTATGCATGAACAGCTGCACGAAGAGACGGTGCTTTCGAGGAGTCTCTACCGACTTTTGAATAAGGCCAGCCACCTGACTGCATTCTGTGCATGAGATAGCAGTCCCCATCTCCCGGTCACCCCAGCGCAGCTGATGAGGCCTGGTATTGGCCGAAACGCGTCCTGCGCAGTGGGTGACTTTGCATAACATCTAGGCCTGTTTTATAAGGGAGATGTGGTTCGTTGATTGTTCATGTACACTAACACACAAGAGATCAAGAGTAGTACAGAGACTCACCTTCACTTTCTGGTTCTTCCAAAATCTTGTGATTGTTGCAGCAGCTTGAGCTGAGAGTGCACCCTGAATAACAAAATATGGGTTTTGCGATTCTGATTCAATGATAATTCACTACATCGTAAACACCAGCATGTTACTTGAGGGTTTAGAACCAACCACATGTATGAAAGGAAACAGCTATAGCAGAGAATGCTGATATAAAAAGTACCGGAATGAGGCCAACTACCATCATTATGTCCTACAAAGTGGGATAACACATAAGCCTGCCCTTTTTTTAGGGAAATGTGGTTCATTGATTGTTCATGTACAGAGATATGGCTTCATTCCTAGGCCTTCCCAACGTCCAGTTTTTGATTGCTTGCAGCATGCAAAAACAGAGGGGGATGGCCTGGTCAATTTTATCATGTGGATGGTGTTAGTGTCTACCTGGGTAGACAGAAGGGGGGAGGGGTCCCCCATTGAAACAATGCATTCTGCGCAAAGTGTTCTTTGTTTTCAACCAGGAGTGGTGCGTTTTCGCTTCGTGAACGTTCGAAACTCCAGCCCTTGGGGCAGAAACTGCAAGATACATGTAAGGTCTAAAGCTTGTTTTTTTTTTTTCATGGAAGACCCCTCCCCCCTCCGGACGGTGGGAATGCCTGGGAACGAGGCTACAGAAATACACATGCTGGATTGAATAGACATGCCCCTCCTCAAACCTCGGGATTGCTAACACAGCAAAACCATCCCAGCAGCAGCTCGTGTACATAGCTAAATACACAAACATGTATCACTGTATTGATGTAGTCCCATGAGTTGGGGGTTATATTTTCATGGATTTGTTTTCTTTTGTGTACACATTATGGGAGCTGTGATTGAAATTTACATGTAGAAGGATAGCTAATAACCATTCTAGTATCCCAAGTCATAAAAACCAAATGGTAGTTGCTTTGCATTAGCGTGAAGTTCTCCAATGCTGGGTAGGCTGCGATATGTACAATGTACAATGTACATGTACTTGCACATGTACTTCCAAGATTGGCTGACAATGTTGGATTAAACATTGATTGTTGTCAGGTGAGTATACTGTCCTATCAGTAACTGTGATGTTTCCAGGGTCTTTGCCGACTCCAGTATTTGATGACTTTCAGCATACAATATGGAGGGTGAAGGTTTGGGAAATCTCATCATGTGGTGGTGACACGATGTACGTGTTACATGGTGAACACACAGTGCCCAACAAAGACTCTTGAGGCCCTTCCTAGTAATGCCTGTCCAAGGACTGGAGGCTGGAATGTTCACAAGCCAGTATCAGTACAGCTTGTTTGGTACACTTGGGCTGATATATTAGTTTGGCATCTGTCTACCTGATGTCATTTCACTGGTCACATCTCTCAGGCCTCCCCCCTCTGTGTTTGTGTACTAAAAGTGATTGCAATGCAAAGATTGCAGGTGGCAAAGGGTCAGTTCCTGTAACAGTCTGGGATTTGTAGTATGCACATTGTAGTATGCACATTGTACTTTTATATCTAGGCCCTGTCCAGCGTTCCAAACTGCAAGTGGTGGAGCCTCAAAATGAGGAGCAACAGTCTAGTTACACCGTTAATCCGAGACAATCTTGGCATCACTTCAAGGCTCTCCTCCAAATATGTAATGTCAGTTTACTCTTACCCCACCTGTCTCTTCTTCATCTGGGAGGTGAGGAAGGCATCTAGCTGGGTGAAGTCCATGTCTGCTGACACCATGCTGTTCAGAATGCCTGAGTATCGCTTCAGCAGGACAGCATACTCTGTGCAGTGAAGCAAAGTAAACACATCGCTTATTAATGCCCTTTGCAAAAACAAGTACATTACGGTAGCTTTGGGTAGTATAAGGTACAGTACAGAAAGACTTGCGATAATAGGTACAAGCAGGCACCCTATGAATATAGGCATCTATTTGAAAACTACATTATGGTTATACAGTCATGTTCCAAGGTCCCCAACCAGCTTCGTGGGTGGGAACAAAGCTTACATGTATGTTTACAAGCACCCATACAAATACCTCTCAAACATGTAACAATTGGTGATTCCATGTAACAGCAAGTGTTTCCCAGTATTTTATGTGGAGTTCGTTAATAGGTGCTATTTAGCTCCCGTTACTAGGACTACGCATGCGTATGATGCCTCGCGCCGCACCAAGCGTCAGTGTCTTTGCGCATGGCGCAGGTGTCGTTTAGTGGGAACCCAAAGAACAGTACAAAACAACGGTAACGTGAAGATTGAGCCTAAATACCTGGCTTGTGAAGAATCTCCAATACATGCTTTCTACTTTTGAACTCTTGTTCTTCTATCGCTCTCTTGGCATCTATGGTGGACTGACTTCTTCGCTTTTTTTTCTCAGAGTCGGCAGCCGTCGGCTACGTTCAACACTCGTTTATGCACTTGACTCCGTAAAAAAAATACGTACGTTGCGAAGGGCCAGCCGCGCTGTCCTCCCCGTCCTCTGTTGCCAAGAAACGTCGTACCAACGTCGCGAGTAATGCAGGTATCAAGCGACGCCTGAGTTCCAGGTCCCGGGCGTGAGCACAAATTGACATTCCGAGCGTGACCTCAAATTGATATTCCTAAGCGATACTGCAAATTGGCATTCCTAAGCGTGACCGACACGTATGTACATACGCACATC
Organism: Agelas oroides; assembly: GCA_949130485.1. Lineage (NCBI taxonomy): Eukaryota > Metazoa > Porifera > Demospongiae > Agelasida > Agelasidae > Agelas > Agelas oroides. The sequence goes on along the minus strand of OX422192.1, from coordinate 5,144,736 downwards.
CCAAGAATAGATCCCTCATTCAGAGCCTCACGCTAATGCGCTCAGCAACAAGTACACATGTACATGTAGTGTGTTGTATTGTTTAATAATTGATACCTGAGACAATATCTATGAGATAATGTGCTTTTATTTCAGCTGGGTTGTCTGTTTATTCTCGAACATTCTTAGGCACACACTATATATTGCTGCACACTTTTCACTATATTGAGTCAGCCACAATTACAGTCTTTTGAATCTCTGTCACTGGGAACCGCCAGCTACAGCTGCTTGCTGCCTGTGCATGCTTGTTGTGCTGCTGGTGTCCAGGATCCTGAATACACTACAAATTGTACACTACTGTGATTCACAAATCTTGCGAATACATACAAGTAGCAAATGGAGTGCAAAGATAACAAGCGTTGCTACGAGTCGGTAATTCACTGAGAAGTTGCCAGTGGGAACCCTATGATATCGTTCATAGCCTGGATCAAATTTGCAATGGTGGGATCAAAATCGCTAGCATTATGGATCAGACCCAGATCAGATGTAGCAGGGAATACTAGTACATAAGCATAGGCGTGTTTGCTGATTGTCATATACATGTATATACATGCGCATACTGCGTGTTCGTTGACATCATCATACATAATACATCTGACAATTGCAATTACATCACCTCAGAAGAATGACCTTTGTACCCGACCTAAGAGTGGCTGGGTACAAAGGTCATTCATTGTGGTGACATTCTATATATTACGTCATAGAAAATCGGTGCAAATGCACGTCCACGTCAGTGTAGTGTAAAGTATACGGATATTTGTGGAGTACTTTAATAGAATCCTGAATTGGATTTCCGAATTTTAGAGTGAATTTCCAGATTTTAGATTGGATTTCTGGATTTCAGATTGGATTTCTGGATTTCAGATTGGATTTCTGGATTTCACAGACACAGTGGATTTCCGGATTTCAGTTCGGATTTCTGCTGACAGTGTACGAGATTTCTTTCGTGACGGACCCCTCGACATAAGTACACGTACTTCAAAGGTAGTCTCGCGGAGCCAGACTCTCAGAGTCTGGCTCCGCGAGACTACTTCAAAGGGGCCATATTTCTAACTAGAGCTCACCTTCATCGCTGATCCCCCCCAGCACCTCACACCTGAGGAACTCGTCCGTAATATCCTGCTCACTGAAGTACAGCCTTTTCGAGAGGCCATTGAAGAAAGCCAGCAGGGACTTGTCAATCCCTGCTCCCTCAGACATGATGGAGTTTCATGTACAGGAGGATGTGACGTCACAATGTAGCTCCAGACTGGGTGGGGCTCAATTGAGCCTTTTGAGGTAATACTTTTCTGGTAGCTAGGCTAGCTGTTCACAAACGGAGTTTCAACACCGCCTGGAAGACTACTCTGGTAAGCTTTAATATATGTATGGGCAACGTATATTGTACTAGCTTCACACGTGTAGTCTTTTGACCGGTGTCACAACTCATGCTTGCAACGCCAACGGTGACTTGTGATTCCGCGACTTAGCAAAATATTACACCGTTCTCCGCAGTTTACTATGAGACCGAGTGTCGCTGTTGCCGTTTTGCTGGTGTTGGCGGGGTGCATGGGAACTACCGTCAGTGCCCTGGACGAGTCTGAAGGCTTCGTGAAAAGGTGGGTGTAAGTACCAGCTGTGTGGACAACCTGATAACAAGTACTGATTTGTCTGTCACAGATTCCCGCACGTTCTCGCGTTCTTTGTATTGATATATACACAATTTCAAGACTTTACCTGCACAATTCGCAGGATGTTAGAGAGTATTTAGCTGATCAAGTTTTATTTTTTACCGAGAGACCTTAAACATACCTGCTGGTCTTCTACAGTTTTAATAATTTGTAGCTGGAGGTAAAGCGTGAGAATTTTATTTAGAGATGCTAAAGGAAGAATAGATAGGCACTGTGTATACAGCTGTGAACATCTCCAAGGTTTACATTTGTTAGTGTTCTTCTCATTCCTGTCCTGTTATATGTGCAAATTGTCCCACTAGTGCTCTCACCTTACAGTATAGTGTGTGGGCAAATGCTAAGGATTGTGTGGGATGGCCTACAACTATGTGCTATGTGCTAAAATTTGGATCTCATTTACACAAGTACAATAATAAGCTGTATTCTACACTGGGTGTAGGAATGCAGTCTTTCCAGACCACACTCATGATCAGTGGAGACAGGGAAATGTTCACACCCTATTTACCCACATACACACACCACAGATTCCTTCGTTTCTTTGCTGTTAAGCAGCCCCACCCTCTTAGTCGTGTACGTCGCCAGGCAGGAAGCTGTCAGACTAATGCAGACTGCTTCCCGTCAGGTGTCAACAACATCAGCTCTGAGTTTGTGAACTGTGTTGCTGGCCAGTGTGTGTGCATGCAGTGTTTCATGAGCGATGATGACACTGGGAGGTGCCGGAATTGCAGTGACTACCGCTATGACATTATGCAGGGTATATGTGGGGTAGACAATCGACCCCGTCAGCTCACTGCATTCCTTCTCTCTCTCTTTCTATCTTCCACGGGAGCTGCCAACTTCTATATTGGACAGGATGGCCTTGGTAAGGCATACTTGTTATAAGTGAGTTGCAATTGCATGTATATTGCTACCTATAATTGCTGGTGATCAAAGGTTTGATGGTTTGTACTTAAACTTGGCAGTGGCAGTGGTGTAGCCTAAACAATAGTACATTTAGGCTGGCTGAGCAAGCTCAATTAACATGCAACAATTTGATAGTTGTACAAGAAGCCATCACCTTGACGAAAGCACAAGGATACATGAAACTTCAAGATTGCTTGCTATGTACGTTGCAGACCTTTGGCAAGTGGTCTTTTGTAGTACAGCAAAGCATTCATTTGTAGTGCAGCCACAATAGAAAAGTGACACTGGTCCAATCATAATCAAGTTAACTTGATGTTGTGCAAACAAATGTTGTGCTTTGCCCATTTGAGGTAGTTAATCACTCATGGACTATTTGATCATGAGTGGTGTATTGTAAGTAAACTTGGTGCTAGAGTCACTCTCAATGTAGATTTTGCAGTGTGAAGTATCTGTGTACCAGCCTCGTCCCCAGGCCACTCCCAGATTTTATCTAGCAGCTGTGGAGAAAACTTGGGAGTTTCTCCACAGCTGCAAGGTAAGATCTGGGAGTGGCCTGGGGACGAGGCTATCTGTGTACATGCATTGGCTTTTGTAAATTTATGGTGATACTATATTTAAGTATTCACAAGAAAAGGTGCTGTCATCTTTAGGTGCAGGCCAGATAGTGCTCCTGTTGTTGAGTCTGGTTGGCTCCTATGCCCTGTGCTGCCTGCCTTGCTGTATGGCGTGCTGCGTGGACAAAGAAGACATGAAAGGTTGGTCGAGAACAGTTGTGCATACCTGATTCTGCAGCCAACTACATGGCATTGTTCCCATGCCTCTTCACCTGCTATCTCAAAGTGGAATGGCCCAATCAGGATTCTTGATAGTAGAATACAAGATATAATTTTCAACATTCTTTTGTATGTGTGAAGTAATTTGCCTCTGTTACATGTAAGTGCCATGTACATGTATGCATGTGGTAAGACAATAAGCATATACATGATTATATCCTTCTGTATTCATATTATGTTACAGGCAGTATTGTATTCATCTTGCTGCTGCTGGTGTTTATACTGCTGGTTGTGTGCAGCTTCTTGGCTATCTGGGCCTGGTGGATTGCTGACCTGGTGATCTTTGCAACCAACCAGCGGCTCTCGGGCAATGGGTGCACCTTGACAGCTAATCTCTGAGGTCAGCATATGAAAGCCATCTGTTCACACCCACTGGCAAATACGTCACAAGCAGAGGCCTTTGTGTGTGTTTCCTGTTTTAGTGTCAATTGAAGCCAGTCATGCACCTGCTAGTCTGCATTTATGTGCTGCTGTTTGTTGCTCTGATTTGGGACTCTGGGTGTAACTAACCACTGGACTGAAGTGGACTGGACTGAAGTGGACTGGACTGAAGTGGACTCACGAAAACGTCAGAAAAATAAACTACCGGAAACAAAAAGTTGAGCACTCGCAAAAATCAAACACGATGGAACACAGGGTCCTGCTATAACAACGGGGGCCTGATGATTATAATGTTACTTGTTACGTGTAGCCAACAGTAGTCTCGCTGGTCTGGCTAAACCAACAGCTCTCCTAGCCTTGTTACCAAGCCCCGCCCAGCTTTCCATCGCTTGCAGTACGCGTGTATGGAGGGCCTAGGATGGAGGGCCTAGGAGGGAGGCTACATGTGCAATTGTGCAAGATTGGTTATGTAGATTGTGTGCATGCCAAGGGGCTTGCTCACTATTGTACTCTACTCACTCGGTCAATGATCAGAGTATGCGGGTCACCCCGATGAGTCACTCGCTAGAAAAAGTTACTCACGGCCAGTTATAGATGCAAGTCCGGGGTGAGAGCAAGGATTTATACAGCATCCCATAAGACCAATACCATTGGTAAGACCTGTTGTTGTCAGCTGCTGGTCTTGTACGTATGCTCAATTTTGTTTCCGGTGCTTTATTAAACTTATTTCTGACGTTTTCGAGAGTCCAGTCCAGTCCAATCCACTTCAGTCCAGTGATTAGTGACACCCTTCGGACTCTTGGTGTGTTGTGTGTAGGTGATCAGTCAGTGCAAGTTATGCCTGTTCTGAGTAAAATGGCACCTGAATCCATGTGATTGCATGCTAACTATACTTCCAGTCATTGAAGCTGAGGACATTGCTGTGATAAATAATCCCTGCCCCAGATGGGTAAAAGTACTGAACACAGTACCACTTTTTTCACCCAATGAGCCTGACAAAACGTTTTAGTGGACCAGAGTTTGGCATGATGGAATGTCCATTCCTGCGTAGGTTGGTAAGCCAAGCCCTGATCGTGTGATGACTGCACATTTGAACACACTTCTACTTCATCTATGCAATACCTGATACCTCTTCTCAAACCTCTATTATTTTTACCATGACAATCAGTAACCAAAACAGTACTGTTGCTAGGACTGATTGCTAATTTGTGCAAGATGACTAATTTTGACTTGTTCATTTTAGAATGTGTGTGCATCTGATTGGACAAATAAGAATGACATTGGTGGCTCAATATGAGTGCATAGAAAATCGAGATGGAGACTCATAGCTTGTGACACATGACAGGACATACTGTGATTATTATTTTTTTGCCTATTCCCAAACATTTTTTGATTGCCCATTATTCTTTTAATGAATGGCTTTTATTCTCTCATTATTCTCCACAACAAAGTGCTTTTGCTCAATAAAAAATGATTTGGCATTCAGTACCTGGCCTGGCTCAGTGCAGAAATAGTCTTGCAGACCAGACTGTGAGACTACACAGCAACAAAAGGCAACTATTGCTTAGAGTGGGGCTTTGCTGACATTAGAATAAGTGTGTGAGCCTTGATGTTTTTACATGGAAATGAAAAGTTGTAAAGACACAGCGATTTTATACGACTGTAGAGGAGGTTTACAAACTTTGGCATACCAAAAATGGCAGCCTCACATCTGCCCCTGTTTGTGCTGGAAGAAAGACAGTGATCTGTCTGAATAAATTGGATGAATTCATTTTATTTCAGATGCCATATGTCTGTGCCTTCCCTGAAGATGTTTTGGGGAGATTTCTGCATCAATACAATTAATGTCCCAAGACTCCTCCACTCTACAACTGATTATGGACATCAGAGCTGCTTTGAGCTCATGGGGGCACTGATGAATGTTGACTGGGGCTTTTGGCTCTCATTTAAATTATTTCGCGATCAATAGTGCAATTATACACAGAGTGTCAGAAATGTTGCTCATCACATTGTGGAGTACAAAGCTTGATGTTATTTTGTGAGAATATTTCATGAAATTCAATACACAAAGAATTTCATTATATATAACCCCCGAGATGCAGTACCCACATAGTTAATGAATTAATGTAATTGACATACAAGACAAGCCACACAAAGCCACATTGTTCATTGATAGCGGAGACACATACAATCATGTATGTGTGAAGGTTCAATACCTGTGATTACTAGTAATTGTATGGGACTGTAGGTCACAGTAGTAAATTGATTTTTCCAGTGCTGTTCTGAATTGTGCTGTTTGATTCTTTTATGCAGGTGTACAAACAAAATTCTGAAACTGCACATGTTGTGACAGACTGCTTGCATCGTATAGGAAATTAAGATCTAGTGTTATTATGTTGTGTGCTAAGAGCTAAGAGTGTATGGAAGAGTGCATAAGTAAATATCTGTGTCAGCGTATATATGCCAATAAGTTTCCAAACTTGTTGGACATGATTTTTAATGAAATACATGTATTTCTTGCATACCAAAGGGTGATGAAAAGTTACAGGAGGGGGATGCTTAGTATGTATAATATCACAGTTTAAGAGTTGAGAAGAAAGGAGCAGAAACAACCAGTTCTGGAAGAGTGTTTAAAAAGAAATAGTATGTGCAAGGGGCTGATACTAGTAAGAGATGTGTTTGTATATATGAATTTTGGTACAATATGAGCCAAGTGGCACGATTACTTCATACAAGGATCACAGTGTAAGATACAACAACCTTCTCCCTGCAAGAGTGGGCAAGTTAGTCATATTCATGAGCTTGTCGCAGCCTTAATTAGTCACTAGTTTTTGGTGGTCATTTTACATGCAAACTTCTGTGTGCATTCAAGTAAATATCTTTTCTCAAGTGTAGGCTCCAAACAGGTGCTGCATATTTTCACCAGCAGCTCCTGTTTCCTGTCATGGTCAAGCACCGCTCCTCCCAGTGGATCATGTGCATGGTGGTTCTTCCGTGCATGCTCCACTATACCTGCCTTCTCCTATATATCCCTTCTCGCAGGTTTAGTACTAGTTGATGCCTGTGGAAGAGAATATGGGCCGGAAATATCTTTGTACTTACTGTGAAGGAAGGTGTTGGAGATGGTATAGTGCTGAGAGGACTGCAGGTTATAATATAACAGAGTTTGTCCATTATAACCATCTTATCTATTTGAAGTCTGCTCATGCCAATTTTCTTCAGTAGCAGACAAACCACCGACATCTTATAGCTGCATGAATACACAGTGGCTCTGGGGTTACTGCTGCTTTTTGTACTTGGGCTGTGTGCTAGATTGAAAAGATGTTTAGAGGTCAGAATACAATTTAGGGGCAATTTAGCCCCAAAATGGCCTCATAAGTGATCTCAGAGCATCTAATTTACCACATTCTCTTGCAATTGGGGATTTAATTGGGGAAAGAGCATGCCACTCTTCTACTTAGCTGATGCTTGCTTGTGCATGCAATTTTCTACTATCACAGGGTCATACTTGCTCCACACACAAATTTTAGGGAAGTCAATCACAGGGAAGAGCAAAGATTACCAATGAAAGGTTGCATGTGGGTAGATCAACCTTTCAGCAATGGAGATAAGCAATATCTATCCACTGACGTGCTAGTGCATGGCAAACCACCATGCAGGCCCCTCCTTCACCTGAACGAATATTGGCAGCTATACCCAGCCTCCTTTTTCCCTCTTTACATTCAAGAATGTGAGGATCAAACTGCTCAATTGCATATTCTATCCCCAAAATGCTATGTTCCTCTCCGTGTTTCCTCTCATCTCTACTTGAGGAATTTGACCATCTTCAGAGATCCATCCTCAGTGGTACTGCCAATATTAACCTAGTTGACAATGATTCAGTTTGGGCTCAAGCATCACTCCCAGTATGGTCCGGTGGTGTTGGTATCAGAAGTGCTGTCCAGCTTGCACCTTCCGCCTTTCTGGCCTCTGTTGCTGGCTCCACAGACCTCATCCACCAGATCCTTCCTCCTCGGTTACATGACCTACCAGTACTGATGCTCTCACTGTCTGGAGTCAGGGCCATACTGAACCACCACCACCCGCCCCTACCTGTTGCCGGCAAAAGGTTTGGGATAACCCATGGGTGCTTGCTATCTATGAGAACTTACTAGATACAGCCCCTGACACCTACTCTCAATCCAGGCTCCTTGCTGCAGCCAAAAAGGAATCTGGAGCTTGGCTACACGCATTCCCAATGTCACCACATCACACTGGCAACAAGAGAGGGCGGTGCTGTGGCCGATGAAGAAACAGAAGCGGAGAAAGAAACAGAAGTACTCCTCCCTCACGACCAGCCATCACTTTGTTCCCATTGCAATCGAGATGTCTGGTGCATGTATTTGGCTCAGAGGCCATCACATTTTTCATCAAAGAGCTCGGCCAACGGACTAAATTTGAATCTGGAGATCCCAGCTCTTTCCAGTTTTTACTACAAAGAGCTGCTGTGGCAATTCAGCGAGGGAACACTGTGGCAGTACTTGGTACCCTCCCAGTTTGACTGTTTGTATAAAGCAACCATTATTATTGTTTCATGTATTGTTATTTTACAGATAAATATATTATTCTTTGCAATTAAAATTCATTTACATCAGTAGGTTTTGAAAACATAACAGTTTGTATTGTTTCAGTCTGGAAAGTGTTGCTTCTGTTTAACCCCTGCTCTTGACATCTGTTATAGCATCAATTCACAATTACTTTGTAGTAGTATACACAGACACACTTCATTTAGACCACCTATAGGTCACAATGCGATTGACTTCACTGGAGTGAAGACCTGATCTGGCACAGATAGTTACATATAGCTATGTTACATATAAGCCCATCCAATGTGGACAGCAGTAGCCAAAATGAATTTGTAGCTCAGCATGCTCGTGCACATGTTTGTTAAGTCCAACTTGACAGACATTACTGTAGCTACTAGCTAAGTGAGAATATTCATGGTCACCTCATTTTGTCTACTACTGACTGTCATTTGACCTATTCAACCTTAACATTCCTCAACAATTCCGGAAAAAAGGTTTTAAGTAAGGATAAGATTACATTATTTTTACTTAGTAAATGGAGATATATACACTGCATGCAGGTAATCTTCAATCTGATCTTCAACTTATATTTCAGTGCATGGCAAGTTTCCATTTATCATCACAGATTGTTACATGACATGAGATAGTGCATGCCCTGATATCAATATAAACATTTGAATACTGTCAATCACTATGTTCTTCCATATATGCAAGGCTGAGGAAAGTGATGCCTTGTACATGCAACAAGCACAGCTACGTTTGCATAAATACCGGGGTACTTATTGTGAACTTGTATATACTGTGAAAGTTATTGTGGAAAGACATTGAGGTTGGCCATATTAAAACAAACTTGAAAAAACAAACAAACAAAACACAGTCAGCAATGTTACTTTGTCACATTTGGAAGTACTACTTCAGCTTCAGCTGGTGAAAGTAAATTCATGATAAGTAGGCCTATTGTCTTTTTCTGCTTTGTGAAAACGTAAAATGCAGCAGAAACTCAGCACAGCACAGTGAGTATCTAAGACTTACATCAAAAGGCTGTTTTGCAACAAATCAGGGGCTGGAAGGCGTGACGTAATCAGCACCGGTTGCAAAGGTTGTGTTGTCAGTAGATTGGCCAATCTACTAATGATTGGTAATTTACCAATCTACTGACGACACAACCTTTGACCGCGGTTCACCGAATACCTCGGAGACTTTCCGAATCTCACAGCAGGTAAGTCAACCTTGATGTACACAATTGAAGATGGCATGGACTGGAGGAAATGAGGGAGAGAGCATAAAGAGAGAAGGAGGGAGAGTATTTCATGAAGTACAACCAGTTTTGTGCATTGGCTTTACATGACATTGTGGGGATTTCGAGCTAAATGTACTGCCATCTTAGGACAGCTAAGCACAAGGTTGACAGATGTCCATAACATCTGGCTAATACAACATTGATTTAATTACGACTCTCAGCACTGGCCAAGCTACTGATTGTTACTTGGCCAGTGCTTGCTGTTGTGTTTAGCTAGGTGTGTGCTTCAAAAAATATCATGCAAGTGCCCAAACCTGTCTGCCATGTGATTGAGCCGATTAGCAATAACAACAGCTTCTGACATACACAATACACACATCATTGATACGTACAGATTCACAACTTATATGCTGCTATAATGGTACTTCTTATAAAATCTCCCTCTCTCAGTGGCCATGTCGCACATCATCTCACTGAGCTGCACACTGGCTCTCGTGCTGATGCTGGTGGCAAGCCTTGCTGCCAGTCCCGTCAACCATGGAAATGATGCTGAGGAAGTGGGCGTCATGGAGAGGTTAGGGTTACACTGGCAGTAGATTGGTACAGCACATTAGATAAGTAAACGATGAGCACATAGTGTATGATCTTGGGACTCAAGTGTGGCTTCCTCTGTACTGGGCAGACTTTCTGACAGCTTGTAATGTTGTACGTTTCTTGTACACCTAAGTTGTATTGTCTGGTGCCACCAATGACTTCTTGATACTTTATGCTGTTACTCGGCCATGTGAAGGTCTGTTTAGTGTTGTGTGATTTGCTGAACTTAACTGAGCATGAACATGGGCTATTGTAAAGCTGCTTTGCCAATAGCTACAGTAATTCATAACATGTAATTTTGTGTCCTTGTGCGTGAGTGGTTGGCAGTGGTTGTAAAATACTGTGTTTGGAGCAGTGCAAAGTGTTTGCGCAAGATTTCAGCTATGAATTAGGCATTTAGCAAATGCATAGAAATATACGTACAAATAATATGTAGCACAGGATCACATTTCTGCAAAGTGCTGCCACTAGAAATTATGTTTTTTGATAGCACTAGTACTGTATGCTAGACAGAAGCTGGTTTTAGCACCAAAAGCACATGCTTCTGTATCCAGAAAGCAACAACACTTGAACAGCAGCGAAGCTTAGTGACATGACAACCGCAGGTCTACTATACATTGTCCTCCTTCCAAATTTAATTTCTCTTCAACTGAAGAGGTTGCAGCTGGAAGGGCCTTAGCAAGTAATCTCAGGTATAGCTGGCTCAGTTTGAGGTTGCTCACTGTCAGGTCAGTGGAGCTGATGGGGGCTGAAACATGTCCTACATTCCAGACAGTTGTGGTTCTTTGATTGTTCATCTACATGTGTGGAGGAGGTAAATAATAAGACATAGCTGTGTTGCCATGCAGCTGTGTTGCCATGCAGCTGTGTAGTGTAATTGTTCACTGGCTTCTGCTATAGTAAAGTTACACAAGTGAGTAAATTTGTGGCTTTGAACTCTAGGAAATTAGTGTATGCAGATAGACTTGAGCAAACAGTAGCTTTATGTTGTAGTATCAGTTATATACCTTCTGGGGAGTGTGGGGGGAGGAGGGGGAGTCGTTGTCATTTTAACACATAGGTATTGGACCACGAGAAAGTACCTAGACAGCATGCACCTCTGTACATAAAGACATGAGCAACATTCTTGTACATGCCTAGGTAAATTAATGTGGGCAAAAATGGAGTATTGACAATTTTTGGCGGGTGAAAGTATAAGTTGGCGTGCTTGCACACCAACTTATACTTTCCAAGGGGGGCAAATCTTGCAAAGGAGGGGCAAATGTCCCACTTTGTCCCCCCCCCCCCTCCCTTAGTGAAGCCCTGCCCAGAGGGCTTATGCTGCTTTGTTGAAGGCTCATGCTGTTCTGTCTGTGGAATGTATCTTATTTGTTACCCCTAGCAGCATCTATTATCACCTCCACCCATCCCACTTCGGATCATTCTAGTTCAAAGATTTGGTTGCTATGTGTTATCCAACAAGACCTGATGTACCATATGCACCTCTGTAGTGTACGTAGCTCTTTAACAAGGAAACCAAGCAAGCAATCTTTTGTAATAACACTATGAGTACATTGTAGTTTCAGTATCTGCTTACACTATATATACTGTGCTTTCCAAGTTCTCTCTTACTCTGCCCCTCTGTTGGTACTAAGTGCAAGGCAGTATTGTTTTGGTTTAGTGCCTGGCTTACTCTGTACTGTGGTGGAGGAGCCAGTAATCTTTGGCATGAGATCATCTCTTCCAGAGGCTACAAATACAGATTTCCACTTCTGTGTACTCATTGTGCAGAGTATATCATGAAGATCTTAGTGAAACCTGTTAGAGGTGACCACCCTCTCCCTACTCAGAATATAGTAAAATTTGCTGTAAGATGATATTACTACATGGTACTGCGCTTTGCATTTAGGTTGTCACAAGAGAACAGACAGCGTTCATCTCGTGTGTCTTTTGAAGCCTATGAAGTCCCAGTGATAATTGATTGACCACAAGATGAATAGGATATTGGAAAATGTGCGGAATAATGGATTAGTGGAACAACGGAACAACAAAGATTCCAAGAATGCGTATGTGCATAGTATGCAAGCCACGCCCCTTTGCCTAGACCAGGCATATATCTAGAGGTTAGACCATGTAGGTGCTGTTTTGAGCTATGAACTGTTGCTGGTGAGGATTCACTAGTAAAGCAGGGTTCATTAATTTATATCGAGGTAAGTCCTGAAGCTTTTAAGTCGACAGTCAGTGTAACGTTAATTCTTCTCATGTATATCTAGCTAGCTACATAACTGCCTATCATAGCCTACACTCATCGCCTGTGGTCTAAGATTAGTACCCTTGTTCTGTTAAGGCCCTCGACAATTGCCGCTTTGCCAGGTAAACGGTAGTGGACAGATCGGCGGCGTTTTGTCACTGCATGAAGTTTTGGCCAGTAAGACTCCTTAACTCACAACAGCATTGGATCAGTCAGGTTCTCAGAGCCGCGTCCAACTTCAGTGTACTAGTTAGTGTGAGTATAGCTTCCCTCTGTGAATCCTCCAAGGCAACGTTGCTGAAGGTACGAAGTTATAGTGCCAACTGCCCACCATAGACTGAAGTTCGGTGAAGGGATGTAGGTTGACGTGCACGGGGAATACTCTGTGCATGTGCAGTCTAGTATTTATTCAGTTGTTCCATTATTCCTCGTTTTCCAGTATCCCAAGACGAATGCTGTCTGTTTCACACACACATAAACACACACACACACTCACACACATACACACACACACACACACACATACACACACACACACACACACACATACACACACACACACAAGGTTTCTCCATGACTTCAGCCGCAGCTATAAAGGAGCACATGTACGTGTTCGTCGGCAATCTGCTTGCACGAATATCAGTACTTGCCTCGTGAATTCCACTGAAAGTGTTCCACCTAGTTTAGTTGAGTGTGACAATAGAAGCTGTGTTTGTGAAGACTGCTTTTATCGGAACAGTGATGGGCTCTGCACCTATTGCAGTGACTACCCCTATGATTCCAGGACCGGAATGTGTAGAGATGACAATCGCCCAACCCAGCTTACAGCCATCCTCCTGTCTGTCTTCTTCTCACCATTTGGGGCTGCTAACTTCTACATTGGACAAACTGCTCTCGGTATGGTCTCATAATTTCTAAGAGGTATTGGTGTAACTTTGCATTAATACCAGGTACATAATTATGGAGGCTTCTGGGGAAGGAATAGACCCATGTACACTCAATCAGTGCATGGGCATGGTGAAGCTACCGACTTGAAAGAACAGTAAATGTTTAGTCTCAGTGGTACAAAGCAAGTATATGTCAAGTTTTGAAAGACCGTAGTTGTCCAGGAATTCTATATTGAATACGTCCTGCTACTGGATGAACCCTGTATACTGGGTCAAATTAAGACCACCTGCTCTCCAAAGACCTATAAGTTAGGCAGCCAACTTTGTAACAGTGTGAGAATGGTGAAAAACAGGGAATGCCTGGCATTTATTAAGTGAGACTTATTTTGTGAGGTGAATGCCAGGTGGGCGGTGCCCACGTAACTTCGAATATGTATGCACTAAACCTGTGAACAAGTTTTTTACTGGTCAAGCTGGGTATTTTCGATTGCAGGAATGTGTGCGGTTCTTCCTAGTGGTGGGTGCTTGTTGATGAACTCTAGTTTTTGTTATTTGAATGTAGACTCCCCCTTCCCCCTTGCATCCATCTGGCATTATTCACATGAGAAGTGTTCCCAGTCATTTCTGTTTTTTGCCATTCTTCCGCTTCTGTGTAATGGGAATTAAAGGCGGTTGTCTACTACTACTGCTGTGCAATGTTGTTAATTTAGGGCGCATGCAATGTTATGTTTCCTAGCAGTTTGTGTTAAGGTGTACCATATTGTAAGTACATGATGTCCCCCAACCCTCACCCACACAGGTGCTGGCCAGGTTGGATTAACTCTCATTCTCCTGATATCTTGCTACCTACTATGCTGCCCATGCATCCTTTGCTGCTGTGTTGACAAAGATGTGAAAGGTACGCAGCTATATTTTAATACTAGGTGAGCCTGATCCAGCCTACCTCATGTATGATAGACTTGTGAAAGAGTACCCATGGATGGTGCACCTTACATGTTCACCAAAGAGCTAGGCCATAAAAGGTAGCAGCCAACATTGGTTGCAAGATTTGTGATAGGTGCCTGATGTTTGTTTAGCTAGCAGTAACCAGACTAGCCACATATTGAGAAGTGATACACAGATCTGAGGTAAGAGTGTAGCCAACTCGGGCATGAAAGTGTCCCCAAGCTTCTAAAGAAACAATTCAGCCCTGTATGCTCTTGTATGCTACTACTGTTCATACTGTTGAGTGCAACCAGGAAGGCTGGTGGCTCCATTATGCTGTTGTCTTCTGCTGTACTTGCTGGGTGGGTGGCCAATTTGGAATTTCGCTCATTTAGATTATTCTGTCGCAAGAGCATGCGCTTAGCCCAAGGAATTTGACTTGATTCACCAAACTGTTTTTTCCTCATGAGAGTGGGGGTCTGAGTATGAGACTAGGAAAAGAGGATTGCTTTGCAAGAAGCCTTGCATTTTTAAATTGTGCATGCAGAGGAAAAAAATGGCAGTGCAATGGAAAAATGGTCAGGCGGCCTGACGCTCTAACAGGCTGCAAGTGCATCACTTCATTTTAGGTCTCATCCTGTTTTTGAAATATACATGTAAGGATGTCTTTGCCCTTTGGGGGTTCATTAGCCTTGCCCCTATAGTTATTACTTTGCAGTGTGTTAGTAGCTGATACCAGAAAACATGATAGCATAGGATCATACTGCGCATCACTTTCGTCAATATGAAGCTTTCTGTTCCTGCCTACATAGAGCTTTCACATCAAACTTTCCTCAATATTTTTGTTGCTTCCAATGTGCTCATGCCACACCATGCCATTTATAAGTTGATGTTTCCTTGTGGATAACTTATCGTCAATTTCTTTCAACACAGGTGCTTGTTGGTTCCTTGTTCTCATTATTGTGGTGATCGTTTTGATTGTGGCCTGTACTTTGGGAACCATTGCCTGGTGGATTGGTGACATAGCAATCTTTGGAAGAAATGACCGGCTGTCAGGGGATGGATGTGTGCTCAGGCCTATATAAACCCTGAACAGTGGTAAGTAACAGAATCTACACTGCACATATGTGACTGTTGATCATTACAGGCTCTAGTTGTTACTCAAACACTGTATAAACGCTCACAAAGAGATTCAGCAGATTTAACAACTTAAGAAAGGTGGGCCAAGGTTTAATAATCAACATACTTGAAAGTCAACTCCGGATTTAGCAACTGAAATGCCGTATTACTTCGATCAGATGCCACGGCTACTATTTATTTCGCTGCTCGTTTTTGTGCAGCTACTATTTGAGGGCATCTACTATTCCAGGGCAGCTACTATTCGAGGGCGGTGTTTATTTCTTTGGGAAGCCTGCAGACATCAACAATGGCTGAATAAGGTACGTACGAGCGATACAGCGACGATTGTTAGATGCTGTCAGTAGTTTGCGCAGCCTCTAAGTCCTGCTGTCAGCTATGGAAACGAGTCGTGCAACACAAACAGCCCTAGCGCTAGCCTGGTGATGGTTGTTGGAAGTATTCGCACACGTGTACCGTGTATACTAACCATGGATACTATTTGAGGGCGGCGTTTATTTCGCCCAGAGCTTCCAATTGTGTGGCTACTATCCGAGGGTGGCGACTATTCGAGGGCGGTGTCTGTTTCGAAGAAATACGGTATTTACATCCATTCAATCACTGGCCTGTCCTTGGAAATCTATTACATGTAGCAGATAAGTGAAATAGAGCTCTATTGCGCTATTGAAGGTCTCCTTGGAGATCAGCTGTATTAGGATTTCTGTAAATCTAACTACTTCCTAGCTATTGATTCTGCATGGTTGGAGCATCCTCAGCAGTCAAAAGTTATAACATGTAGAGGCAAAACTTTACTCTCGGACTGATAACACCGGACTTACACACAGCAGCAACTGGACCAGATCATCAGAGCAGCAAGACACACTAGTACCGTGATAGTTTACGATACCAGAAACTATTGTAGTATGCGGAATTTATAAAATTACATCTGAAAATACATTGTAAAATCACGCTTAACTTTTCTTTGTCTTCTCCAATAAGGAATTAAATGGTTCTTGCAGCTTCTATCAACCTTGCGTATGAGTTCATACCATTCCCAAGCACTTGCCAAATTTGACTGGCATACATGATCATCAAAGTTATGGTGTGGCACCACGACGTTATGCTAATAAAAAGCGCAAATTCGCTCCATTAACAACTCATTCTGTACAAGTACCAACATATTTTCACCCACAAATGTGGGTGAGATCTGTAACGTGACCTTAGCTTTGCCTTCCCAGTCATACTCTATACCTTCAACTTTCATCTTAATTTGCTTGCTGCTGTGTGTTCAAATTTAGCCCCTCCTGAGTCTAGTATAGCATCACTATTGCCAGAGATGCCATCTGAACACCGCTGACTCTACTTCATGCAATTTCTGTGTAAAGTACGTTTTTTGCTTTTTTTCTCATGCACTATGCTCCTGTGCCCGGAGGTACTGATTATGCTCACCAATGTATGGACATGATAGCCTCGTTCCCAGGCCCCGCCCAGCTTTCTGTCGCTTATTAGTACGGCACGGCTTTTCCGTACTGCAAGCGACGGAAAGCTGGGTGGGGCCTGGGAACGAGGCTATGGACATGATGTGTACCTACCTCCCTAGCCATTTTGTGATAACACTGAAACTGCAGTGTGTTTTGTCTATGGGAAATACATCTTGTAATCTGTGCTATTATCTTTTCGTTTAGGGAGGATCTCAGAAGCTGATTTCATTAAATATAGGGTACAATTCTTGAGTGTCCCTTACAGTACATTTTAGATTGTTCCTTTTTCCTGTATTTTCGATCCCTTGTAATTGTTTTGAAGAACGGACTAATTAATTTTATGTAGATTTATGGAGCAGGAAACATTTGGTAAATCTGACTAAAGTGTACGGTTAGAAATCAGCTGGATAGTCATCAAGGAGTTCATGCAACGTGATTACTTAGTAGCCTCGTTCCCAGGCCTTCCCCGGCTCCAGTTTTTGATCGCTTGCAGTATGCAAGCGATCAAAAACTGGAGCCGGGGAAGGCCTGGGAACGAGGCTAATTACTTAGTACTTACCGTGTAGTTGCGTGGGCGGGGCTGCAGGATGTGCTTTATTTGGATTTTGGTGTGCAACTGTGTGGTTAGCAGTATTGGGCTATTCCAGATAATAAGGATACACCCCCATTGAGGAGCATTTTGATGAAAACCCCCAAGACAGTAATGAGGTTGACTTTTTACCCCCCAGACAAATTATTTTGCCAAGATTTACCCCCCAAGACTAATTACTTCTCCTCAATGGTTCCAAGCCTGCCAATAATTAGTGTGTAGCCAACATTTTGAGGCTACACCCACAATATTGTAAGAGGCACACCCACATGCAGTACTGTAACTATACAACCCCCATTGAGGAGCATTTTATAAAAACCCCCAAGACAGTAATGAGGTTGGCTATGTACCCCCCAGACAAATTATTTTTCAAAGATTTAACCCCAAAACTAATTAGTTCTCAATGGTCCCAAGCAGCCTTGTTCTAGCAATTATTGGTGTGAATACCCCTAGACCTCCCAATACAGACCAATTACTTGTTAATTATCCATAGTGATAAGAAGCCATTTTGGCCACACCCCTAAATGTACGTAATCCTCTCTCCTTACTATAATCGCCTCACATCAACCAGATATCAATCATGTGAATGAGACCAGATCGTTTCTGAAAAAAGGGGATGTATGTGGACGAAGCAGTATATCTCAGTAATTTGTGTGCAACCAGCATGCTGCTGAATAACAAGAATGAACCATGTCACTAGTAAACAAACGTACAGCTATAATTGGCTGTAACAAGAGTGCATAAGAGCGGGTGGCATGAGTAAGAGTGTGTAACTCTGTAAGATTTGAAACCGTTCGGCAGTATTAAAATAGTACATAACATGTACTGCGCAGCTGTGCGTAAACATTAATCACTGTTGCTAAGCACGTGACCGGGTGTTCTATTTTTAGTGTGGTTCAATAATTTTGACTGGACTATGAGCTATTGGAGTTGTACACTTTCACTCGAGCCGCCTGTTCTTATGCGCTCTTGCTGTAAGATAAAGACAAACCTTAGCAATTTAATGGTAACAACTCTTCCTCGGAAGGAATCCCTGGTTCAGGGGCGTGGTTGAGATATAATAAGTTTACATCTCTGTTAAGACTTGTGGTGGTAACGGTAATGCTTTGTCCTATTTTCTCTTGCTGTCACATAACTTGTAAGTCTTCTTTATAAATAAATTTATACTTTGATAAGTTGGATCAGGCTGCAGAGTGCCAATAGTCTGCACAGTCATGCACTTCTTGGTGCATGCATGTACTACTCTTATGCAAATGTAGAGCACAAGCTTGTGTAGAAAGCATCCCCAACAGGTAAAATGTTTACTATGGGCCTAACCGTGTTTTGCATCAATTGTACACAAAGATCTAATTCACTATGCTCTATTTCATTTGATGACCAAAATATCAATCACGGTTTCTTTGCTTGTGTGAGCTCCTTTACATGTGGCTATTCCTTACACCTAACAATAACAACTATGAAGGGCACTGTGACAGTACATCACAAGTACAATCTTTGGGGGGGGGGGGGGGGGGGGGGGCTGCATGGATGTGGAATTGGTCACATACCCATGCAGATACCGAACTGAATGGAGTCTCTGGTGACAACATGCTTGTAGCTGGTCTCATTCCCAGACACCTCAGAAAAGCGGAAAGAGGGTCTGGTCATAGATAATATATCTATGGTCCGGTGTTCTGAGTGACATTTCTTGTCAGATGGGACAGGGGCTATGCATAATGTTGTAATTGTATTTTACATCTGGGACTCGAATTTTCTGATGGCCTAGACTGCTGCAGGACATGGTTTACAAAAGCTCAATAAGATTGCAATATCTCTCTTAGCAGAGAACAAGGAGTTATGCATTCAAGCTCTCCAATCGGAGGGCAACCCCACCAAATGTCCCTCAGAATAACAGTCCCTTCTTTTTCTAGCACAGAGACTATCTTGTAGCTACATGTATATTTATCTAACAGCACTGTACTGGTTTCCTCACCACAAGTTTTACTCATCACACCTATACAAACCTACTTAGCACACCTCCAATTTAGAAGCCCAGCAAGCAACTTGCAATGGAATCCATATCACTGTATCAATTGCGTGATGTGCTTCCAACTTCTCTACAACACTTCACCTTCTCCTATTCTCTTAGACTAACATTCTTGGTACTTGGACTTGAAGAAATCACACAACAGTTGTCCTCAAAAGAGTAGCAGTAGGTGTAGGGATGAGCATAGTAGCATGGTTATCAGAAGTATATACAGTATACCACAATGTATTGTGTACAGTGGGCTGACTATAATATGTGGAAATAGGCTATAGCCACACGACAGTCCAACATAAATAAGGCCATACAAAGGTTTATTGTTTCACATCAGCGCCCACTTCATTTGAGACCTGCCACCTCAACTGTCTTATATTGCCTTCCAACCATGACAGGCCCACTTTTGATGGCTAAAGTGGCGTAAATTTGTCAAGCATGTATAGTGGTTGCTAGTAACAAATAATCGCCTGCCTGTACGCAAGTGACTGATGAGAAACAAGAAATCTACTTTGCTTGGCCCAAATCAGCAACAGTTTCTCCTGTCCTACATGGAACTGGTACTGTTGCAAGCCTCAGTTCCATCAAAATAGGAGACTACATGACAAACAGTCCGGGGAAACTATGTTGCCTAAATCACTTTCTCCCTGAACTTAGTCATTTGTGGTGTGTTACTAAGAACCTGGCAGGCATGTACAGGTAGCACAGCTCAAGTTACCGGCTCCCGCTAAGACAGAAACCCACAAAGGGTAGAATTAAGGAGGTGTGATCTTACTGTGAATAGGCCTATGTAAACTCAACCACCTGCTTAACCTTATTCAGCGGCTTGCATGTGCATATGTTTGTTTGTGAGAGCTGAACTGAACGTGAGCTTCCACCATTAGTCCACTACTTTCTCTTGAACAAAAAGACTATCTATTATGCGAGATGTCAAGATGTCAAGATTCAGATAATTAGCTGCATACAAGTTACCCAAACAATGTTACAAACAGTGAACTAAACAACAAGTAAATCCAGTCACTGTCCACACAACATGAAATCACTGTGTTCAACATCACTACCAAACAATTGGATTATGTTTGCAAGTTATGAAAACATAATATGTATATATGTGGACTTGCACAACAAATTATTTTGTGCCTAGGTTTAGCTAAACCTCATTGTAATACACCCCTTCCCTCCAAACAACACCTTTCTACTGTCTACTGCAGAAGGGAAATGGAGTTGCACGGAACACTTAGTAGTTACTTGCATACCAGAAATATACCCAAGACACTGGGTGGTTGTAACTCAAATCAGATACATGTAGCTAGTTTACTAAGGGATGGGAAATCTCAAGGCATAGCCCCGAAGTATATTTAGTTTAAAAGGTTGAAATAGTAATGTATAAGGTTGACTAAATTGGCCTAATTGAGTAGCCTGTAAGTGTGCCAATTTAATACTTAAAAAAAAGATCATTTTAGACCAACATTGGTTAAAAAAGAGAATATAGACCGAAAATGGTTTCGTTATATATCTGCTATCTGCTGCTTCTGGTTAACTGATCAAAAGCTTGGGTTAGGGACATCTCATTTCTATGGCACATGTCTCTATATACTTTGCCATGCACTAAAATAAACAGTGTGAATTGTCTCATGAAAGAATTTAGAAGTTAATGGAATAAAATGTGTGGGGAGCATTCAAAGCAAAATTCAAGGTACCATTACATATCTTGGACTTTGCATAAGAAATGCCTTCTCTAACTGCAAGATGAGCTTCTAGAGCTAAGATATAGCACTAGCTAGCTACGGTGAAGACATGGCTTGAGAACATGCACTTACAGCTATCACAACAATTAATAAACAGCGACACTCACACATGCAGCTACAGTTCCTTGAATGTTGTGTTATACAAGCTGCAACAAGTTGCTGTAGGTAGTTGGAATCAGGTTTATGTCAGTCGTATGTAGCCTGGCCATAAACAACTTTGCTTGCTTGGAAGTGCTTCGATATCATGCCCATTCTCACACACCCTTTCCATACAATTATAGCTCCTCAATTATCGTAGTTCCCCTCCCTACACAATTACAGCTTCTCACACCCTTTCCATACAATTATAGCTCCTCAATTATCGTAGTTCCCCTCCCTACACAATTACAGCTCCTCACTCCTAACCTACAGCCAATTAAGTGTTATCCTTAAATAACATTGTGATACAATTACAGTCCCTCAATCATACCCCAAAGGGCAGTAATTGTTACCAACGAATGTCCTTCCTGAGACAATTACAGCCCCTCAATCATACCCCAAGGACAGTAATTGTTTCCAACGAAAACCCCTCAGGACGCAATTACAGCCCCTCAATCATACCCCAAGGACAATAATTGTTTCCAACGAAAACCCCTCAGGACACAATTACCGCCCCTCAATCATACCCCAAGGACAATAATTAATTCCGAGCGAAGCGAGGCTATACCCGGGTTCAATTGAGATTTTTCGTCGTCGTCGTCGTCGTCGTCGTCAACCGGAAGTTGGCCTAAAAACTTCGATATCTCAAGAATGGTGTACGGGATCACTATCAGACTGGCAGGCATGAAAGCTCTAGCTGTTACTAAACAACAGTGAGCAAACTGTATCGGTAACCCAAGGGAAACAGATGCAGCAGCGAGATATCCGTAAAACACGGATTTCTCCAGAACGGTAGGCACAACAGCTACCAAACTTACTGGTATGGCAGTTCCACCTGTGAGCAACCCACGGCAGACAAATAGCGACCGTACCATAAGACAAACACGCTCTTTGTTCCTACCAACTCAAGCTTACAACAGCAGCCATTTTTACATGGTAAGACTGGTCTGGTTCCCAGGATACATGGATTGGGAACGTAGAAACTATACTTGGGAAATACGAGGGCAAACGCGGACGTTCGCGGAGCGAGGTCCATTTGCACAATGTGTATCCCTAGTTTTTAACAGAAATACCCCTCCAGACATAATTATCGCTCCTCAATGGGGGTGTACCCTTATTTACTGGAATAGCCCATTGGGCAGTACTCAAGTAGGCGAGGACAAAACAGTAAGTTTCATGTTGACGAATATAGTTAGGGACTGTGGCACTCTATAATTGTACGGATCT
Source organism: Agelas oroides (assembly GCA_949130485.1). Taxonomy (NCBI): domain Eukaryota; kingdom Metazoa; phylum Porifera; class Demospongiae; order Agelasida; family Agelasidae; genus Agelas; species Agelas oroides. The sequence continues at coordinate 5,122,154 of OX422192.1, read as the reverse complement.
CGGGACTCGGCGACGGAGATGCTGCCGGTCTGTTCGGCCATATCTACATTGTTTTGGGAACCCCATACGTATAGAGATCTCCTTTTTTTTAATGCCTACACAGGCCCTTAGGCTGGTTAGCTAGTGGGGGGGGGGGTTCTTATCTTGGGTGTGACCCGGATCAGGGAGGTCTGGGGGCATGCTTCCCCAGGAAATATTTGGAAAATACTGAGATCACTTCTGAGAACACTCTTGGGCTAAAATATAGTGCTAGATACTGAAAAACTGATGTTTCAGTATTACATTACAAGATAATCTAGTTCAGTCATGCAGTCTTGGGTGCAAGTGTGCAGATAAGCCACTGTTCTCATTGTGACATCTATTATCACTGGGTTACTACTACCAATGCGGGGGTAATTGTGAACAAGACTGCTCCTGCTATTGCTAGATCTTGGACGAAGGCAGTAGAAGGCAAAAAACTTTGTTTGCAACATTTCAATCGCACTTTGGCAATTTTCATCAGGCAATACACTACAGAGTGGTGTAGCTACCTATATATAGAGTAATTACGTAATCATTACAACGAGGCAGATGCCGATAAATAGAACGGAATATCAAAGTCTACAATAAGGAGGTCCACACTGGGCTAACTGCTAGGCCATCGTCTTGATTGAAGTTGTGATGTGTACGAATGAGCAAGGCCTCTTTAACTTTTCTTTTGAAGAAATTGTCTTCATGCTCAAGAACAGAAGAGTTCTCCCAATCGATGTCATGGAGAGTTGAGACTGCGTGGGCGGCTACTGCTGAACTGTCTGTTCTCCCATAGGCCAGTTGACGATGATGTTCCTTCTGTCTGACACTCAACGTTCTGCCAGTCTCCCCCACATACACCTTGTCGCAATCCTTGCAGGGTATGTTGTAGATGACACCCGTCTTGTCGAGAGGTGATTGTGTGGGTTTAACCGAAGTCAGCAATGACCTAATGGTCGTGTTGGTCCTGAAGGCTGCCCTGATATTTACCCTGCCAAGGATCCGTCTGACTTGCTCACTGATTCCTTTGACGTAAGGAAGGGTCACCGTTGTGATATATTCCTGTTCTGGAGTGGATCTCGGTTGTGTCGGGGTCATTGCACGGTTGATGAAACCGGTTGTGTAGCCAGTGTTCTTGAAAACTCTACGAATGTGTTCTTTTTCCTTGGTAAGTGCTTCTTTGTTGTTGCAGATACGTTTGGATTGGTGTAAGAGTGTGCGTATAACTCCTGTCTTCACATGCGCATGGTGGTAGGATTCAAAATGAAGATACCTGTCAGTGTGCGTTGGTTTCCGGAAAACCTCTGTGTGGAAGGCTCCGTTCGTCATATCCCTTGTCACCAAAACGTCCAGAAAAGGAAGTTTCCCTTCCTGTTCCATTTCCATTGTGAACTGGATGGATGGTCGTATGGAGTTGAGGTGGTCGAGGAAATTGTCAAGGTCCTGTCCATTGTGTGGCCACAGAGCAAAGGTGTCGTCGACGTATCTCAGCCAGATGTCTGGCTTCGTGTTGGTTAGTTCCAGAGCTTTTTGTTCAAAGAATTCCATGTATATGTTAGCCACGATGGGGGAAAGTGGGGAACCCATCGCCGCACTGTCTGTCTGTTGGTAGAAGCTGCCTTCGTACGAGAAGTACGTCGTCTTGAGGCATAAGGTCAGTAGCTCCATGATCGAGTCCACACTCAAGGCTAGAGAGTCATCATCCTCGAGTCCACTTTTGATCACCTGGAGTGCTTCATCAACCGGAACATTGGTGAATAGGCTCTTGACATCGAAACTGACCATGAGGGAGTCGTTTGACATCTCCAGACCTTCCAAAATTTGCACAAAGTGTGCAGAGTCCTTCACGAACGAATCCGTATGACCCACCAGGGGAGCAATGACTCTCTGTAGTGTATTGCCTGATGAAAATTGCCAAAGTGCGATTGAAACGTTGCAAACAAAGTTTTTTGCCTTCTACTGCTTTCGTCCAAGATCTAGCAATAGCAAGTTATAGTTCAGGAGCAGTAACATGACTCTCAAAGAAGACTGCTCCTGTATGTACTGTCGACAGCGTAGCCTTGCTTCTGGGCCCAACACTAACATTTCATCGCCCACATGTGCGTGAAGTGTCCACACTCAGTGTGCAAGTCCTCAACATGTATATACACATTTGCACTTGTACAAGCATACCCACATACAGTACGCTGACATGCTCACGCTACGCTATTTGAAGTGAGGTGGGTTCAGTGAAACGTTTCGGTGTGAAACTTGATCTGTCTTAGCTTGGCCTTAAGTACTCGAACTCAGCCACTGAGTTGCCGAGTGACTCGGTAGCTCAGTTGGTTAGAGCATGGCAGGCCATTTGCCAGGTCACGGGTTCGAGTCCCTCCCTGAGTCACTGTCTTTTTTTTCCCTCTTTATTTTCTCGTCTTTCTCTCTGACTTTGACTTGGGTTAAGGTGTGACTGTCAGGTCTGGAACATGTTAAACATCTGAACGTCACGCGCCTCGCGCTTCGCGCTCGCCGCGACCCCCCCCAGCCTATGGGCCTGCTACAGTAAGTTATTTTGTGACTCCACACCCAAATGAATCTATGTGTACAACTCTGGCTGGTGTCTCTTTGTTGCTCGAATGTGTATGGACAGGAGAAGTGCAATGGAACGGTGGAATTGGAAATAAAACTTGAGATGCCATTTTGTAGCTAGCTAGCCCTGCTCTACACTGTCACATGGAATCATGTAGAATATCTAACTTCCTTGTTTACATGTAGATGAAAATATTATGGGGTGTGGTCTACTGCTTATGGCAAGTCATGTGACAGCGTATTCATGTGCCACACCCTTCACAGAGAACTCACTAACCATTATATAACTAGGGCATATGCATGCAGAAAGCCTCGCATGCATAGCAGAGCCTGGCCACTATTTATTGGGGCAGACACTAAGTTATAGACCACAATAGCTACTGCTTGATGGTCCTTAGCCTTGTACTTAGGCTGTTCATGGGCCTGGGTACGAGGCTAGACAATCTTTGAACAGTAGCTGTTGAAAGGTCTTTTAGCCTCGTACCCAGGCCACACCACGAGGCTAAAGGTCTTTGTGAAAGCCAGTGCTCAGCTGTTCTTTAGTTAGTCCAGAACTGCTGAGCGGGGGAGTTCGGATAGGGCAGACAAAAGGCAATACACTGTCTGTAAGAGGAGTGTAGAAACTGCTGAGCACTGTAGATAGAGCTGGGTGTCAAATTTGCTTGCTTGTCCAAATGGGAGTCGAGCTGGAAGCTCATGCCAAGCTCGCTTGCTTGGCTAGTAGTGCTATCTACGATCGTGAGCTATGGAAGAGCTTGATGTTCACGCCGAACTCACTTTCTGCTTAGTAACGCTATTTTGAACTGGAGCTATTTTGACCACTTACTCAGCAGCAATGGAGATCACGTGTGCCTATAGCTTCTGGGAGGTGTCTTGGGGGCCAAAAGCTGACATACATTTGACATTTAGACTGCAACGCAACTACCAAGCCTCGAGCCTCGCTATGCTTACGTCACACCTCTTACATGTATGTACATCACTTCTCCTACATATGTCATGTCTCCTATTCCTACGTCACGATTACCAAGCCTCGCTCTGCTTTGCTGGGCTCGGCAACAACCTATAGAGAAGGGATTGAAGTATGAAGTTTATTCACCAGGATGCGTTCTTGTCATGTGATCAACAGGAAGGCGTTAGTGACTCAATGAGAACCGCGGTGAATGCTAAATGAGCACAACCCACCTAAAAATTCAGATTGCTGTCAAGTGGATTTGTGACAGCCTCCATCTTTTTGGCCTTGTTACTTGCAAACACAACCACATACAGGTAACACAAATGACATTAACTCCCTCAGACAGGAAGCAACTCTCGTTAGCTTTACATCTTGTACATATGTACATGTACATCCTTGCAGTTAAAGGTGTTATTAACCTGCTACATTGCTTCATAGGTTTGCAGGCCAGCAGTATACGTTGCGTTGGGCAACCACACACAATACTTTATCATGCCACTGTGTGAGTGACTGTAGCACGACTTTATCCAGTGCTATGTCATGCTACGATCACTCACCGAAAGTTCAAGAAAATGGACACAAACATCATCACCATCAGCTACGAACAGTTTCTGGAGATGACTATTGAACTCAATCACCCCAGATGGTGACATCTGTGTCGGAATAAAGTTTACACGTTTTCAATTTCTTCTCTATAGTATTCTCTAGACCATGCTCACTCTACGTACCGGTACATGTAGCTATATGGAGGAGTAACTCTTTCTCACTCAGTTCTTGCAGTATGTAATATTTTAAGTCAGAGTGAGAAGGCCTGGTATATGTGATCATGAGTGATGTCGATGTCCACCTAGGTAGACAGAAGGTAGGAGGGGACCTGATTGAGGAAGCACATTTTGTGCACGTGGTCCTAATCATGAACAACAACTGTTAGTACCTGTATGATTGTTTCGGCTTCTTTGGCCCTTGGACAACACTACAAGATAAGGACTCAAATCCTTCCAATCTCTTCTTCCTTCTGTCTATCTAGACAGACAATGACATCACCCATGTGATGTATCTGGCCTTCCCCTTCTGTTTCTTGCATACTGAAAGTGATCAAAAACTAGATGATGGGATGGCCTAGGAACAATGCCAGTGTTGTGACACATACAGTACTCTATCTTGTAAGTTTGTCAATGGCACCTCAGGTGACCTAATTGATTATATAATGATGATATTTCCTGAGATAGTAAGTTGATTGTGGAAGGGAAGAAATCTTGTTTTGGTGGCAAAACTTTGCTGAGGATATTACACATCACCATCTCTTTTCTCCAAGCGGCATAGTATCACAGCTTACATGTATGTACTCTAGCCTTGCTGCTGGATACTGGGCTCATTCACTGCTGGATTAAGTTCAACCCTTGTTTTATCTTCCTCTTCATTGTGTAGCTTAGTAGCCAAGCCAAGGAATACTGTGATTATGGTACCCCTTCATTTTATACAGAGGTTACTTACTAGTGCTGCATGTATTGAGGTACAAACGGTTCCTCAATTCAGTAGGGTCGCCATGTCTGTCTGTCTGTCTGTTTGTTAGTCATTCCGTCTGTCTGTCTGTCTGCCTGCCCACCTGCTTGTCTGTCTGTCTGTCTGTCTGTCTGTCTGTCTGTCTGTCTATCTATCTATCTATCTATCTATCTATCTATCTATCTATCTATCTATCTATCTACCTATCTATCTATCTACCTACCTGTCTGTTCATCCATCCATTATCTTTCCGACTATTTCCATCTGTATCGTACATGTCACTCCAGATGTCTGGCCAAGTGCAGTTTCACTTTTACAGTAGATCTTCATAATTCACTGTACCTTCAACATGGCTGTTGATGGCAAGAAAGGTCGATCTTGGTGTTAGTCCCATACTCAAATGCCACTTTTCTGATTGGGGTATAGGTTTTTTTCTGAGTGTGGGGATAGCGTGGCTAGCGAAATATTCTGAAATGTACTGTGTGGAATACTGCAATCACCTTGTTTGACCTTAACTAAGGTGGTATATATTTTAAACTGTTTACAGGAATGGTATGTTTCCTGTGTGTCATTTTCATGCTCATGTAATTTCTTTCTTGCTGCAGGTATCTTTAGAGAGAATAAGTCAGTATGAAGCTTCTTCAGCTGTTCTGTGGCTATCTTATCATTTTGCTTGAGGTAACTGGAAGATTGAAATTTGTACAAGGTGACAGCAGGTATGAAAACGACATTGTTGTACATGTATTTACTTAATTTTCTGTGCTAACCCTAATCCTTCTATGAGTACCGTATGGCGAGAAATTTTCGCGGGACAAAATTTTTCGCGGTTTTCGCGGATTTGCCTCAGACCGCGAAAATTTTAACCGCGAAATTTTGTGATAGTCGTGCTTTGTGCTTTGTGATCATCAAACCGCGAAAATTTTTTCGCGAAATCTTTGCCAGCGGCCAATCCGCGAAAATTTTGTCCCGCGAAAATTTCTCGCCATACGGTATTTAACTCCTTGTCCTCCCTCTCGGTTCAGCTGTTTGTTGTCCATGCATACAGAAGGTTAAAAAAAAGAGACATGTTAAGGGATTACATCACGTAACTTTTTATTGTGCACTACGTATATACAGATATTTGATACATCTGGATTCTGGATGCTCATATATGGAGCTTGAGTGCTGAAACTACCCAAGAATGTCGTAGTGCAGATGTAGCCACTCAGAAAATTTAGGAAACTTTTGTCAGACGTTTCCAGTCTGCACTAGAGACGAAAGGGCTAGTGTTTTGGACACAACTCTGTTTGGACTGTTGATGGCTTCTTTTTGTGTGCTTACACATGAGCAGAGTTTGTGTACCACTGTGAAGGGCCATTGCCTCCTGCTTAATACTCAGGATTCATCGCTGTAGCTCCATAAAAATGCCAGTTTTAGTCTCATAAATGAAACAAGTGTACATTACACACTATGCTTGTGCAAATCGATTTATCAGCGTTGGTAGTTTCCGCTAAAATCAACACTGTTTGTACACACAGCAGTGATGTAATGATTACCTTCATAGTGTAATCATATGTACGTGGAGATTGCTGTTATGAAAGCTATCCACTGAATACATGTGTAGTATATTCATTGAAATGATTCATTTATGTATATCTCCACAGTTTCATGGGTCGAAACAGTTTAACTAGAAAGATGCTGCATCATCCTGGGGCAAGCCTGAGCGAGTAGCAAAATGCATTTCAAAAGCCCACACAGACATGCACGAGCTATTCGTCCAGCTGGACTACTGGGCATGGGCTAAGTTTCACAGTCAAACCATGAGCTAGCAAGAGAATTCCTGCTATGTATGAGCGGTCATGCCAGGCGCTTACCTGAAACAAACCTTGCCACCGTACATTCTGCTGTCTGTCACTCGCAGTCTGCTTTGTCACGTGATCGTCAGACTCGTACCATAGTTCAGAAAGTAAGTTGCCGTGCATGCTGCCAATATTCAACGTTGAATCATTTTCGCTCTCGCTCTCTTTCACGCCGACCCTGCAGTCTGGCAGTAACCCTTCATGCTCTCTTTCACGCCGATCCTACAGTCAGGCAGTAACCCTTCATGCTCGTTCTCACGGCTTAGCTGAGCCTGAAGTACATGTCGGAATGGATGTGGCATTCAATCATCGTGAAATATTTGAATGCGCTCATTTAAAATTTACGGTAAGTGGTCGGTCCAAACAAGCATACACACACGGGTGTGCAATGCAGTCACGCTAGTGTGGGGCTTGCTTAGGCTCGCCCCAACTACAGCTCTTGTACTACATCATGGTGTCACATGTCTCAATCAATATGTAACGTCACAATGCATGCAAAAACACCAGTGAGATATAACTGAAATACTAATGGACTCAGTGCATGAATGCGAATTTCAACATTCACATGTGTTTTAGATTCCACATTGTCACAGTTTAGAAATTTCTTTTGTCACTGTAGTGAAAATGAAGTACTGTAGCAGAGCCAAACATGTACCATTCTGCATAGATGTATTAGCAAATATATACCCTAATGTACATATATCATGTACCCTTTTGCATAAAATACCCATATAAGTACCCATTTCAGCATTTTTGTTAACTCACATTTTCTGCCTCCATGTACAGTAAAAAGAAATTAGCGACAGCATCCAGCCTTTCGAAGGGCATTCAGCAGGAGGAGATGGCCCTTCACAGTTGTTTAAAGTACTCTCTGAAACCTGCTTAAGTGTGACCATGTGAAGGGCCATCCATTAATACATTTGTGTCTGAATTGCTAGCAATTTCACTTCCAGCAGAGACAGGAAATGATTTTTTCAAAACGTGCACCTTTAGACTGCAAAATAAAGCCTTTTTTCAAGGGTATAAGCCTTCAGACCCTCCCAACCGTCCAGTAAAATATTTGGAAAACAGTAAGATTATACGTACTGACTTTGTCGTCGTTCCCAGGAGACCGCCCAGCTTTCGTCGCTTGTGGTAGTCTCTGTGAAAATGTGCACTAGCCTCGTACCAAGCCATCTCACTGCCAAGATTTTGATTGCTTTATATATAGTGTAGAATACATTTAAGCGGAAATGTACTGCATATGAGACTGGTCCAACGAAGAGGCTGCTTGAGCTTGGGCTCGTTGCCAGGGAAATAGGCTAGCTTTAGCTAATAGTAACTTATAGCAGGTTATGAATATTAATTTGCGGCCTAAAAAGTGTAGCGGCCAAAGCCGCTACGGCCACTACGGTTCCTACGCCACTGCTCCAGTGATCAAGACTAGCTGACTGTCAGCCTCCACTAGCCTCAGTCCTAGACTCTCCCTCCAGTGATCAAGACTAGCTGACTGTCAGCCTCCACTAGCCTCAGTCCTAGGCTCTCCCTCCAGTGATCAAGACTAGCTGACTGTCAGCCTCCACTAGCCTCAGTCCTAGGCTCTCCCTCCAGTGATCAAGACTAGCTGACTGTCAGCCTCCACTAGCCTCAGTCCTAGGCTCTCCCTCCAGTGATCAAGACTAGCTGACTGTCAGCCTCCACTAGCCTCAGTCCTAGACTCTCCCTCCAGTGATCAAGACTAGCTCAATACATGTAGAGGTATCTCAGTGTTTATGGTTCATGTTTATATTTTGTATCTTCCGCAGGTTGCCTTTGTCTCGCTACAAACGTGCTATGGTTAAGGATAGGATAAAGTACAGTGCAGTCCAGCTACTTCGTGTACAGTATGCCTGCACTACTGACAAGGACTGTTACCCGTCAAACCTGCAGAATACCACCATTCCTTCAAAGTACATTAACTGTGATACCAGCCGTGGCTTGTGTCAGTGCAATGATTGCTTTGTACGTGAGAATGATACCTGTGCTTTGGCCAGGTGCCATCACTTGTCCAGGAATAATACGGAGTGTGTGGACCAAAGAAGGTCTCAAAAGATTGCCTTCCTTCTCTCTGTATTCCTCTCCTCTACTGGAGCAGCTAACTTCTACATTGACCAGTATGCATTGGGTTAGTGGCATGATGACTTGTAACTTATTTTAACCACTGAATTTTTAAGTTAATCAATTAACCACTGAATTTTATTTGTAGAAGTCACTTTTCTGTTGGAAGCTGGGCTTTCAAACTAATTATGACAGCATTTGCAGCCATCATGTGTAGATTCATAGGTTTATAAACACACTCACTCATTAATTAGTTTTCAACACTCAGGGTTTTAGCCAGCGAGTGCCCATTGTGACTAAAAACTACCTTCAGTACTAGAAATGGAGCTCCTTCAAGGTGATAAGAGCACATTTAGGCAAGAGTAGAGAGAAATGGCCTATCCAGTGCTGGCCTTGGCTTTCCTATAGCCCAAGCACAGAAGTAGCCTAGCCATATGTAGTAAACCCATCCACCTCTTCTGTCTTGCCCTTACTGTTAGTACAGTAGCTATGCAGTGCCTATCTTTTTGTGCAGTACTTACGAGCTCACTCATAAGTGAATAGGCTAGTGCCGGTGTGAGTGGCCTATCTCTTTAACATTCACTTTCCTCCCTACATGCTTGTCATCAAGGCTAACCACCACATTTAAGATTCTCACAGAACCTAAGTTTAGTGCTGCAGATTTACTTTAGGTAAAATGCATTAGAGGTCAGAGCTATTTAGCCGTTCAAAGATTTATCAAACAGCTTTACCAGAAGAGTTTAGTGCTACTTAGGTAAAAGCTAGTCATAGGCTTCAAGCTTTACCTTCAAGGGAGGAGCCAGACATCTGATAAGAAAGCACACCTTTACTGTTTACATTGGCATGTATAGTTAGCCTGGAGTACTGTAGTACGCTCAATACTTGTAACAATGGTTTTATACGTATGGTTTGCATATGGAACATGTGATGTCACATAAGTCAGAGAAATCGGTTCTGGAGCTGCTGTGAGGATTGAGGGTAGTGTAGGTGGCTTGGTGGTAAACCAAGTTTTGTACCATGACACTAATAAATATTCACCCAGGTTGGATGTCCATTTCTTCGTCTAGCATATATTATGTGAATCCTTTAGTTTGCATATTGAGTGTAACTTACTTGATTTAAGATGGCAATGAAGTTTGACTAGTAAATACTTTGGAACGAATCAGTGCAGACTCTACTTTGAAGAGCACTTTAACTTTACTACCCTGAATCAAAATCATTCCCTATTTTGCAGCTGACCTCTTTGTTTAGTAGAAAATTTGCTCATTTGTGCTGTTATTGCTTGAATCTGTGTGGTGGAAGGTATAGTGGCAATGGAATGTCATATCAGAACTATGATACATACTTTTTTTTTATGAACTGAAAGTGATTTCACATGAGTTTCTCTGTTTACATGCAGGTGCAGCACAGCTATCACTGTTGATGTTGTCAATAGTGTGTGTGTGTGTCGTTATTTGTTTTCCTTGCTGCCTGATCTTTTGTCTGGAGGATGATTTTGAGGAAGTTTCAGGTACAGTGGGCCCTTTTGTTAGTATACTATCACAAATGTTTGATACTCAGTTTTGAGGACTTATACTGTGTGACAATGCAGTGATGGAGAGTACTGGTATAGTTATGAGCCTGTTACACTGTCACTTGATAAGAGAGTATCATATACCCCTTGTACATTACTGGTGTGATCATGATTGAGACAGGTAAGAAAGCAGAGGTGATAAACTGTGTAGTGGCAACCTGGAGCGAATGTTTAGCTACTTGGAGTTAGCTTTTGTCTCAGCTAGTAGTATTCTAGTCTGTGGGTTAGTTTACCACCAGTCTGCATCAGGAACATTTGTTTACTCATACAGAATTACAATGTGTCTGTCTGTGACACATTTACATGATTAGGTTGCCTTTTCCCTTTTAGTGGCAGAGCATTCAAATAGTGAAGGTTGTGATATACAATTGATATGGTACCTTTGTATGATAGGCTAATTTTCAGTCAGTATAGTCTTGTAAATGATTTGTATAATCCTGCAAACAACTAAGATTGTTTTTGTCCTTTGTTATAATTCCCACAGGAGCCCTGTACTTTGTTTGCTGTATGTGTCTGCTTGTGGTGATGATTGTGCTATGTCTATTTGCTATTGTGATGTGGTGGGTGGTAGACCTTGTGGTGTTTGTGCAGAATGGAAGAAGTGATGGAGATAACTGCCCTCTCCTTGCAGACCTGTAGCCACACACATGTTGAGAATCAGGTCAGTGTCTGCATGCATACGTGATGTGTAAGAGAAACGTAACTGGCACAGTATTGTCTGTAAGGTGTTATGCATGTTTTCATCTTGAAAGGTTTTTAGTAGCCTCGTTCCAGCAGACTGTCCATCACTTGTAGTATGGACTGCAAGTGACAAAAATCTGAGTGGGGCCTGGGGATGAGACTAAGTACATGTACTAAGATCACACGGTACAATCAGAACATACCACAACGTTAGATGAGTGATGCAACAAAATTATATCTACAAGCCATTGTTTGGCTTAGGAGGCCTTGCTTGTATGAAGGAATATTTGTACCTGCTAAACAGCTGATGAAGGCTCTTGAGCCAAACATACTTGAAAGTGTGATGCTATGTCGTAGCCTTGTTCCCACATCATGTGGGAGGAGAGAAACGGCATGGTATCGACTGCTTTTACATGTGCAAGAAATCTGGTAATCTGTGTATGCTTGGAGATTGTCAGTAAAATCAATACGTATCCGTATCATTGAAAGAGGGACATCTTGTAGGCTGTTGCCAGTCAAAATTACCTTTAACCCCAAGGGGATGGAATCTATTCTCCATGTATACAAAGGCAAAGATGCTTTCTTGCGGCTACCAACTAATTTAGTGTGCTACAAGGTGCTGCCATTTGTGTGCTTAACCACAAACAGAGCGAGTTGGGTACAGGCAGAATAGCTACAGCATGGTCTTTGTCTTGCTGTTAATATCCCATAGGATTGCCAAAAGTATCAGCCGGAGTGAGTGGCAGCTATTTTTTCAGCTATTTACTTATACTGCTTTCGAATATCTTGTCCTGATATTATTTCATATGGACAAGCTACATGAACATTGCAATTTTAAAAGAAATATAGCAGAAATGGGCGTGCATGCACAAGCAGTCACTACCAGGTCGTTTCTCTTCCACACGTGAGGCTAGCTATGTTGATGCTTTGTTAAAGTGTGTTCCTAGCCTCATTTGGGCCTCGGAACAAGACTAAGTGTGTTCCTAAAATAGTGCTATGTAAATAGTGCTACCTAAAAATTAGTCTCGTTCCCAGACCCTCAGTACAGTACACACATGTGAGAGAGGAGGGTCTAGTGAATATAGTACAAAATTTTTGAGCACCAAGAAAGTTTGGAGGTAACAATCTGATTGGCTCATTGTCCAATTATCTTGTATGTACTGGGCTTTCTGACCGCAATTTCTTAGCTTTACTTATCACATCTCCAATTTACTGAAGCCTGGTAAGCAACTTCAAAGGCCTAATTAGCTTCAATAGCAACGGTAGCCTATGGTGTGATTATGTACTATATTTAACAGACCCTCCCTCCTATTCACTGAGGGTCCTGCTGAGGGTCTGGGAGCATATAGTACTTTGACCTGTTAATTGTTTCTGTGGGGAAGGGTAGGGTCTAAGGGGCGGGCAAGTTTTGTTTGCACGAATGTTTCCGTGCTGGGTCCCTTGGTAGGCTATAGCCAAGTATAGGTAAATTAGTTGCTAGAACGAGACTACACAGCAATGAGCCTATATGATATTAGAATATGCTTCTTTCAAGCTGAATGTGGGATTTTAGCACTTTTCTTGATGGACACACATCATCTTGTTCTTGCCTATTTTAGCAGGAATAATTTTTCATCCTGTATACATAATCTTTCTTCTTGGTTTTCATTACAGGCAATCACTGGATATGTGCACATTTGATCACTGATGTGTGGGTTTGAAACCTTTTTGTAGCCTTAAATATTATTGTACCCATTAATTATTGTCCTTGTGCATTTATCAATTGAGTAGTGGCCTACAGTTAAAAATGCTATAATACTTTGCAAAAATGTCACCCTCTTATGCATCAGCACAATCCTCTACCTCATTCCCACCTGGCATATTAATTTGATTAGGTGAGCATACAGCTGCTAGAAGGGGCAATGAACTTATTGCCGAGCGCATTAGCGCGAGGCTCTGAATGAGGGATCTATTCTCGCAATGTACGTGCGTACGTACGTACGTACGTGTCGGTCACGCTTAGGAATGTCAATTTGCGGTATCGCTTAGGAATGTCAATTTGAGGTCACGCTCGGAATGTCAATTTGCGCTCACGCCCGGGCCCAGGCAGGATATCGGATACGTACGTTACGACATTTCTTGCCGACGGAGGACGGGGAGAACAGCGCGACTGGCCCTTCGCAACATACGTATTTGCGGAGCGAAGTGCATAAACGAGTGCTGAACGCAGCCGACGGCTGCTGACTCCGGCTGAGAAAAAACAAAAAAGCAAAGAAGTCAGCCCACCGTAGAAAGCCATGCAAGAGAGCGACAGAAGAACAAGAAAGAGTTCAAAAGTAGAAAGCACGTACTGGAGATTCTTGACAAGCCAGGTATTTAGGCTCACTCTTCACGTTACCGTTGTTCTTTGGACTCCCACTATACTAAACGAGCAACGCCTGACACCTGCGCCGCGCGCCCCATCCGCGCATGGCGCTTGGAGCGGCGCGAGGCATCATGCGCATGCGTAGTCCTAGTTATAATATCATTAGAGTGGTGCATGTGAGTGCTGATGACTAGTTTGCATGGCCAGTGAAGTGTGAAAAGGACTTACGTTGCCACTGAGTCAGTGGGGTGCCTGCTTTATGACACACTAGTCAACACATGTCCAGAGTGTTGAGCAAACCCAATGTGAAATTACAAGGATGAATTTTTCAAAGTACACACAATATTGAATTTTACATATGCACACAAAAAGACATCTTATATTGTTCACATATTGATGTTAGTTTTGCGACTCAAGCAGAGATTCACGCAGTTCAATGAAGGTAGTGGTGACTGGTGGTGGGGTTGCTGTAGGCGGTGCCACCATTTCAATAGTGCCTTGACGATTTTGTCGATGAGTTAAACTGTCGCTGAAACGTTGGAGTGTTGGTCTAGCATGGGTTCTCCAGGTTCTTGATTCTACTATTCGTTCTGTCACATGGTACATGATGATGCCTATGAAGGTAGCGAATGCAACACTTACCGAGGTGTAGGCAGCAGCTGCTTGACTCCCCTCTTCTACTTTCACCTGGTAGGAGGCTAAAGCCAGAATAGCTAGATTGAGGATAAAGGACGACTCAAGAACATTATTGTACCATTTTCTGTACATGCTGCCAGTGTTCAGAGCTAATGTCAGGAGACTAGCACAGGCAATGCCCAGAACAAAAAGGTTCACACTGGGATCTCGGGGTGAGTTGATGTCAATGACAGCGGAGATGATGAACAGAAAAAAGCGAAGTAGCAGCAGCAGTCCAGTCCAGTAGCGATGTTTGTCCTTGTATGGAGCGTGGTAGGCATCAAGGAATGACCTCAATTTGGGATTATTGGACCAGGATAGCATCTTGTGGTTGGACCTGGACACAATGCACTGTCCAAAGAGCAAAAGAAGAGTGTATGGGAGAAAGAGGAACAAGAAGGCTAGTAGGCCAGCAAGAAATAAGGCAATATGCTTGCCCTCAAGGTAACCAATGTTTCCATCATGTGCCCATACAACAACAGTTCTTTCATTTGGGTAGGCCAAGGTGGTGAAAGAGAAAGTAGCAATTATGGTACGAAGGAGCTTTGTGTAGGAGAGGAGGAACAGTGTTGCAAGGACTGAAACTGGATTTGTAGGTCCTATAATTCTGGCAATTGTTGTGGAGTAGTAGCTTACAAGTGTGATGACACCGACCAGTAGCCAGATGTAGAGTGGAAACAAAAACTGGAGCCATGTCTGAGTATACGCATCCATTCCATTAAAAAAGCAACTTCTGATGCCTAGATCCAGGTTCAACCAAGCTACAAACACGGTAAGAACATTCGTTTTTCCAGAAGGAAAAAATACACTTCGATTAACAGCAACCATATTGCCATAGAAGATTAGCCCACTGATTGTTCCAGCTGCAACTGTCACTTTGCAAGTGAGTAGTACAAGGACTAAAAGAAATCCTGCAATGGCAAAGGGAAGAAACAGAAGCAGAAAGATGTTTGAGCAACGTGAACATTGTGACGATCCCATGTTAAGACTGTATCCTGGCTTGCAGGCTCCACAGAGTGTCCCGGACCTGTTGTCTGCACACTGCAGGTCTATGGAGTTGAGTGAGAAGGACACAGCTTCTGATCTGCAGTAGTCAAATGAGCAATGTGGATGGAGTATCAAATCTTGTGACTGATTGTCAAATCCTACCCAGAATTCTCCACTGCGACTAATAGTTCTGTCATTGATATTACAATTGCTCGTGTACTTCTGTAGCCTTATTGCACATTCACATGATCCTACCTGTGAGAGGGCAAAGCCATCTGGACAGGGTAGGAAGTTCACAAACATGGTTAGAGGTAGACCTGAATCTCCACATGGGCCTTCTACAGACAATGATAGGTCTGTTGATTTGACTCGATTTGAATACAAAGTATATGTAAGGAATGAACATGACAAATTTACATTTTGTGTGTTCTGAAGTTGAGCCAACCATGCTTGCTCTGGATGACTAAACTTTGCATGCATAACTGCAGGGACCGTTCCATTTACTTGACCTACTGCTACTACAGGAAGAGAAACTGTTTCTCCAGGAAAAGCAGTGAGGTTGATAGTTCTTTCAGTGCAGTTAGGTGTCTCCATCAGGTCATCACAGATACAAACCTTGAATGCATCAGATGCGATGTTTAGGGGGTTTGCTGTAATCGCTTCAACAGATGTCCAAGCTACTACAGCAACAGCCTCAAGTCCGGACATGTATGTATGGCCAAAATAATAAAGTCCTTTAATGGTGTTGAATTCAATTCTACACTCTTCTAGAGCCCCACCATATATAATACTGCCTCCTTGTTCTGCCAAGTTGTTGTTAAAGGTAATCTGGCCTATGTAATCCTGTAGGTAAGGAACAAAAGCATCTGGGAAGCTCACAAACTCTGCAGCTTCCTTAGTATCATTGCTAAATCTGAAGAAGCAGGTCCTGCTTGGTGAAACGCTATCAACGTCAGAGGCACAATAGGTAAATGGATCGTCAATGATATGTATTGCTCCCCCATTAGCCTGTGCATAGTTCTTAGAAAAGGTCACAGAAATCATAGGAGCAAAATAGAGAAAATGGTCCCGATTGTAATCAGCTATTGCTAGTCCTCCACCATACCTTGCAGAATTGTTCACAAAACTGTGCCCTCCATTCAGTGTTACTTGTGACCTCAGTGCATGAATTACTCCTCCATACCCTCCCTTTTCACCCTGTCCACTGTGCTTTGCTTCATTGCTTATGTAATTGTGGGTTCCACTCAATAGAAGGTAAGTACTTTCAGCAAAAACTGCACCACCATTGGTTGCCCAGTTTCTTGTAAAATTTGATGTTCTAGTGAAAGAGATTTTACCTTCAACCACTGACACAGCTCCTCCAAATGTAGCAGAGTTCATTACAAAAGTGTTCTTACCATCAAACAACAAAACATCATGATCTATAGCACTGATGGCACCTCCACAAACACCTGCTATATTGTCAACATACTTTCCATTCCCACTTACATTGAGAAAGCTTTTCCTCATGTATATTCCGCCACCATTTTTGTGAGCTTTGTTGCCAGTGAAAGTAGTCTCCTCTGAAAAAATAAGTGCACTAGTTGCAGCATCAATTCCACCACCAAATTTTTCCGCTGAATTACCAGTGAAATTGGTTTGTTGTCCACTGAAGTGAATATTACTATGTGTTGTACTGATGCTGCCACCAAAACGTTTCGCTGAATTGCTGTCAAAGAGACTCATCCCTTTAAACTCTATGGTACAGTTGTTGTTCACCCTGAGGGCACCACCATAAGAGGCTGAATTGTTTATAAAACTATTTTGTTTTAGCGGTAGGAGCATGGATCTCTTTTGTGATAGCACACGTAAATTGTATTCATGTACATTCAATCCAAATATTAGTTTGCTTTTATCTGAATGGATTGCTCCTCCCTGATGACCTGCAGTGTTGCTTTCAAAGACAATTGTACTGGAGTTCCATATACTAAAATGAATAAACACTGCACCACCTCCACTTGCACTGTTGCTTTCAAATATCACAAGACCATGAAAAAGAACGAAGCTGTATTGGCTGTGAAGTCCTCCCCCATCATTGTTCGCAAAATTTTCAGTGAAATTCAAGACCCCTCTACTTTGTTTTAGTGTGGTCTGTAGCAGTAACAGGCTGCCCCCATCAGTATATGCCATGTTCTGTTCAAACAGGCCAATTCCATGACCTCTGTCACAGGAGATACTGTCAAGTTCTTGTGTGATATTTCCAGAGATATGATTAAAGTAGACATAACTAAGGTCTGCATTAATGCCACCACCACGATCTGCTATGTTGTGCTTAAAGTAATGGTTACCAATAAATTGTATGGTACTGTCGTACACTTGAATAGCACCACCACTGTTAGCTGTATTGTTTTTAAAAGTACTGTGATAATAACAATCTGTACCACTTTGTTGATGTTGATACATACTGGTTGGTATTTGAACAACTGAACCAAAGTCAAGTCGACCCCCAAATGAATTGACAGCACCTCCAGATTCTGCCAAATTATTTATAAATCTGATTGCTGTGGAGTTCCAAGTGCCAATCCTTACAGCAACTGCACCTCCCACTACAGCAGAATTGCTTTCAAATACAACTAAATCATCAAGATAGATGTGACTGAAATCACTACTCATTCCACCACCAACATAAGCAAGGTTTTTAGAGAACTTCAGATTCCCTCCTTTTAGATTTACAATACTATTATTTAATGATATACCACCTCCAGACAAACTTGCGAAGTTCTGTGCAAAAATGTAGGATTTGTTAACCTTTTTATCAAAGCCAGCTGGCACTCTTGCACCATCACTTTGGTCTCGTGTAAAGTGGATACTACTGTTGATAACTCTGATACCACCACCATGTTTTGCCGCACTGTTGCCAATGTAGGCACCAGACCCTCTGAGTATCAATACACTACTCTGTGCAAACACACCACCGCCAGTCTCAGAAGCAGAGTTGTTGCAAAAATGGTTATACCCCACAAACACTAGAGTACTATCATGTGCAGCTATTGCTCCCCCAAATACTCCTTTGTTATGCACAAACTTGCTGTTCTGTAGGTATACTGTACATCTGCTAACAAAGAGAGAAAGGTGATTGTGTTCCATGTTGCAGCTGACAAGGTGTAAGTTAGAGATGGACAGACCAAAAATTCCAGGAGCTACATACCCAGTCATTTCCAATATTGCAGCATTGTATGGGACTGAATGAGAGCCCACAGTGTGTTGACCTCCACAGGAGACAAAGGCCAGTGCACTGATCTCTACATTAGATATGTTTATGAGATTAAAAGTAGCTGTTTTATCACATACAATCTTGCTTGTGATATTTGGTAGGGAAGAGACATTACCCTGTAAAATTACAGTATCCAACAGCTGAAAAATAATGGAAGTGTTCAGAGTATGTTCACCTTGGAGGAACACCAGTGACAGATTCTCTGAATGCAAGTACTTGCTGGCATCAGTTGCATACTCTGACAGGGTGAGGCAATCTCCATTGAGGCATGGTGATTCTAACATTGATATCGGCCTGATATAGTAGGTGGCTTGGGTAGAAGCCAGAGGAAGATGGAGCAGAACAAACAGCAGAAAAGGCATGGCTGTGGTCCTTCTCACTGGAACTAGATCTTCACTTTGTTTTTATGACAATCAATGGCACACTAATGATAACTTACTTTGAACCAGACAAATTATATGATAATCATCATCTGTGTACAAACTAGAACCTTTTCTGGTTATGTTTGCGCTCTAATCAGTATAATTTACTTATCTTTCTTTTTAACTATCTTGGGAAAGCCTTGTGTTTACAAACTTGCTAATTGTTTTGATAAATAGACACTGATACTGTTCACTTTACAATAAACATCGTTTTCTTGAGGGAATATCTGAAAAGCTGTACACTGTTGTAGTTTGTAGTAACAAGCACACAAACCCTCTCTTGTTACTGACTTTATCTCCTGGAGATTCTCCCAAATATACTCTACTGCATGAGACTACATTTGCTTTCAACAGTGTACAAGTATACACAACTAGCACCACCATACAGGAATGTTGACTATAGCAGTTGCATCTTAAGCATGTAACTTACCTATACTTAGGTTGAATGTATGTAATATAGCAATAATAAAAATACACTTAATTGTACCTATACCTATACCTATACCAGCAGACTACATTTTGGAGAATCTCCAGGAGATAAAGTCAGTAACAATTAAGAGAGTGTTCTTGTTACTACAAACTACAGCAGTGTACAGCTTTTCGTGCAGATATTCCCTCAAGAAGACAGTATTTATTGCAAAATTAACAGTAGACTGGAGCAAATGTGGCTATGTCACTATTTGCATGTCATGCGGAGCCTCCGACTGTGATGAAATGGCTGTCACAACTCTGCGTTTGGAGTGCATGTACTGCAACCTGTCAGATTCAACACAGATGATATTCCTTCCAAGCATCAGAGATGCTATCATTCCTGTCCCTGAGCAATGTGAAAGACAAGACCTGGATTTTCAGAAACTTCAGAGTGAAAATTTCAGTAAGGCATGCTACAAGTGACAAAAAGTGGGATGAAGGTCTTAGGAACCAGGGTATATTGGCTAACTGTAGTGATGTCCAACAAATGAAGGGCTGAGAAGCATAGTGGTCTGACCCAAAATCAAGTACTGGGAATTGTGCAAATATGCAATAAAAAATGTACATACCATATGAACATGTGGTCAGAAATCTCAAATTCCTAAATGTTCAGCATCTTCTGAAATGCATTTTAAGAGTATTCCTATGTTAGGGGGGCTAACTCAACATTTGTGGGTTAGACCGCTATGCTTCTCAGCCCTTCAATTTAATGGTCATTATCAACAGCAAGAAGGTGGATCAAAGGTTTATTAGTGCAGTCTAGGAAAGTGCAGTCTAGGATAGTCTAATTGGTATGTGCAGCTAGCTACCACCACCACTGCTGCTTGTGCTAGACCAGTTTGACAGCTGACCAGAGAGATGATTGTTCTCGTGCATAAGTGACTCAAACTACACTACACCCATGTAGTGAGTGAAGTGACTGGAAGCCATCTAATTAGCTCTGGAAGCTACTACAGAGATACAAATGTTTTATTAAACATGGGACTTCTATGATTGATTCATGTACAGCAACTGAGGAGGGATGGTGGTACACAACAGTTGACTAAACGGTTATGCAGGAGTTAGATGGAGGCAATAGCAGAGTGCTGCTAAAAGATGCATATACTTTGTCTCTAGTACCTTTTTAACTGAGTCTCTTTTAAATCAACCCTCCCAAGTTGGATTGACGCTGTAGCTCCATTGATTATGAAAGAGGACTGGTAAGCCGATAGGTATGACTTTCACCTATGCAGATAAGGTAGGCACTAAACTGTTCAGTTGAAAAGTCAACCATTGCTAAGCAAAATTCTGCATGCTCTTATTACTACTCTGTTGGGTTACTCTGCAATGTCTGTGGTGATTGAACTATGTCACTCTCCCGATTCTCTGAGCATCTCACCTCAGATGATTTTTTCTAGGAGAGTAGACATGTCCCTCCAAGTGATGACTGTCAGGTCTGAGGGAGTGTGCATGGTAGACTGTAGCTTGATGATTGAAACATATACCATGTAAACCTTCTGAGTCATGCCACCATGTGTATAGTGACCATGGTTTAGTATTAACTATTGTGTAGCTAATGAGCCAAAGGAAAGAGATTTAAGGTTCACTTGAATCAAAGGAGTGCTGGTATGGTGGTAATCCCCCTAGAATTCGTTGGTTTATAAGTAGCTATATGGGTCTTGCAGAGTTAATGTAGCAGGAGTTAGTGAAGTTGAATGGAACATGGGGGGATGCTAAGTGGTTGTCAAAGATCTGTTTCTTCTCCGTGGCAATATGTTTCCCCTGTTTGTTTAGTTGTTGGTAGGTGTTGATATGTGTTCTGGCTGCTTGACAGATTGGAAGTGAGAAATGTGGGAAGCAGTTTTGCTCTGGGTCTTAAACCAGGAGTATAAAAATTTGTTATATAGGGATCTGTGTTTCAGAGATAGAGTTAGTTGCTCTGAGATTGTTTCTGGTGCAATTTGGCATCCAACTGAGAGAAGAAATGCTGTTCTTTGTATGTGATGCATAGGCAACCACATTGCATCAGGTAACCACAAACTGTTGTATCTGCAGCTGAACAGTGGGTATTCATACAGACTTGAAATTAATTGTAGTCACTCAACCACACCATTGACTTGTTATGTATTGTAGCTTGCTTGTTTCTACTAGCTCAAGTAACTTGTACTATTAGCCCAAGTATAAAACAACTAGCTTTTGGACAGTACTAGCCCCTAATTTCAGGTCCCAGATAGAATGTCCTCTACAGATTGTCCATCAAAGTACCTACATATGGACTTCACCTGGAAGCTCCTAGGATGGGGGCTCATTTCATACAGTGCAACAGATAGGCTCTCTGTATCTGGTTTAGGGATTAGAATACCACTGGGATTGGGCAACATTGATATGGGTGGAAGAAAGTAAGAAGATGGTAAAGTAATGCATCTATTCAGAATGTTCCTTACTGGGACTGAAATCTTCTATGCACGTGTACCTACCCATAGAAGACAGCTCCTAACCTAATAACAGAGGCAGTAGTGACAAACTGTGGTACACTAGAATGAAATCTTACTGATCCTGCAGGGTAACTAGGGTGATATCAGTTAAGCTATAAAAGCATTATGAAAGAGAAACAGTCAGTTGATCTCATCAGAGTCATCACTCAGTTTCATTAGTAACTCAGAGGCTTGATGTTATTTACTGGTAACAACAGTAGGCGCTCATGAATGATGATGTTTTGTTTATTTCTCACTCTGTCAACAAAACATCATAGTAACTGTATATTAATAATTAAACACGTACAACCAAGACAATGATACTGCATTCTGCTTTGGTGAAATTGTAGCAATCCTCAATGTGAGCCATCCAAATAGAGGGGTGTGCTTCTCTCCAACAAAGTTAACAGCTTGGGACGGTAAGGAAATTGTCACCCACATACTTGTTATATAGATGTAAGAATTCAGAAAGCTCCAGCACTTTAACCCTGTAACTACCAATGACGAGCATAGTCGTCATTGAAATTTGGCCGCATGTTATCAGTTGGCACAATCCGTTTTGAAGATAGGTTGTGTGCTAGCAGAAAGGGTGGGACGAGGGGAGGTGGGTGGGTGTCACCCAGAGGGTGACAGTGCATGGCGGCTGCTGCAGCTGGCTGTAGAGAAGCCCTGGTCAATGCCAGGTGGGCCATTGTTCTGCTTTCTTGCACAAATGGGCCTAGAAAACACTCCTTTCGCCTTGTAGGGGCTCCATTTCTGACATTTTAGGCAGCTTTCAGCCCCAAGGAGTGCTCTCTGGTCGGAGGGCCCTGACTATTGAACACTCGCTAATGAGTGGGGGTCATGAACTTGTAAAGGGCATGTGGAAGAAGCTGTGGCTCAAGTTTTCAGGGCTAACTCACAGCAGAAGTGGAAATACAGGTAAAAAGGTGGTGTGACTAGTCTAAACAAGACCTCTAGAAAATACAATTCAGTAGTTAAAGGGTTTTAAGGATATAGCTCAAGAACAAAACATGCACTCTTGTAAGGTAGTACCTGTAACTCATGATAATCAACAAACACACACAAACATTTCACTGTTCATTGGTTATACTGTTATATCCAGTATCACTGTGGGACACAAGTGGTTGGTCCTCTGTAAGCGACACAGTAATGTCTGTAAATTCTCCTGTGTGGGGCACATTGAAAAATGAGGAACTTGGGAACATCCACCAGGTGGGAGCTAGAGCAAGTGGCCGTGAGGTTCTGGGTTAGAGGATACATACGTGTTGATCTGAAATGTGCAGGCTTACTTGTTCTGATGCAAGCACAGGAAGTCTTCCACCCTGCAGCTGCTCTCTTGATTGACTGCCATTTGAATTTTTTGAGATCATAGAGATAAAACATGAAGCCAACAGGGTATATATCAGCATGGAAAAAATTGGAGGACCTACTGCAGAAAATATCCAAAAACCATACTGCGGAGTGATATCTTCCCCAATCTTTAGTGACAGAAATATGATTGAAGTACTGTCAAATATGGCTGAAGTAAGCAGAAAGCACATCAAAAGTAACGTGTCTCTGACGGTCTTAATGTGCCTATGTTTGATTCCTTTGTAAGTGTATGCCAGTTTGCAAAAGACAACAGCAATTCCAAGTGTAAACAGTACATGGACAACACAAACAATTCCAATGAGAATCGTTTCAGCATATACCACTTCACTGTACGGATGAACTGTTCTACAGTTTTTCTCTACACCCTTTATCCAGCAAATAGCACTTGAGGGTCCTGACCTTACACCATAGGTGTGATTGGTAAAAGGTAACCACAAGTATGCAAGGGGCAAAACGACAATCAGGAAGATGCAGGAACATTCCAGCATAATCATCACATGTGTGGAGTTAGCAAGTCGTGGAAACGGATCACCTCGAAGCTGTTTATAAACTGTATAAACTAAGAACAGGTTTATCTGAAGGACGAAAAGATATAACACAGTAGAGGTCCATGTATCAAAGAAACCAATAAAAGCACAGAATTTGTTTTGACCATTGTATTCGAACTGGTGTTCTATCTGTAGCACAAAACTGATGTCATGCAAGCAAGTAACCATTGTAAGATAGACCAACAACCGCTGCAGTGCACTCCTGTATGCTTTGTAGAATATCAGGAAGAGAAGTATCAATGACACCATCACCAGAGATATTGCTCCTGTGATGCCCCTTGCTAGATTGATAGTCTTCAATTGTGGTACAGTAAAGTTGGTGCAGTTAAGATCAAACTGTGAGTGGAGGTACACTTCATCATCATGCTGGGCTGATCCTGTACACAAAAAGAATGGGATGACAAATACTTGTAATACTTGTGGATTCCTGTGTCACTGTCATGGGATGACAAAAAATAGTTGTGTCACTGGGTGTACTGTATGTCCATGTCAGGTTGACTCATGATCACTCACTTACTAATCAAGTAGCTTGTCATTTTTTTGACTCTTACTAATCAAGTAGCTTGTCATTTTTTTGACTCTTACTAATCAAGTAGCTGGGCAATGTTTGACTCTTACTAATCAAGTAGCTGGGCAATTTTTGACTCTTAGTAATAGTTATATCCCTCCCTGGGGGGTGGTCGTTTTACACATTGTGGTGTCGGGTGTAGCCCGACACCAATGTGCAAGACCACACCCCAGGGAGGGATATAACTATTATATAACCTGTTACCTAGGCAACATCACTGTACAAGAGAGATATGGGCAACATTCTTAGATGTTGCCTGGGTAACGGGTTATATCTACTCAAGTAGCTCATCAATGTTTGACTCTTACTAATCAAGTAGCTGGGCAATGTTTGACTCTTACTAATTAAGTAGCTGGGCAGTGTTTGACTCTTACTAATCAAGTAGCTGGGCAATTTTTGACTCTTACTAATCAAGTAGCTGGGCAATTTTTGACTCTTACTAATCAAGTAGCTCATCAATGTTTGACTCTTACTAATCAAGTAGCTGGGCAATGTTTGACTCTTACTAATCAAGTAGCTGGGCAATTTTTGACTCTTACTAATCAAGTAGTCTTGTCATATTTTTTGACTCTTACTAATCAAGTAGCTGGGCAATTTTTGACTCTTACTAATCAAGTAGCTGGGCAATTTTTGACTCTTACTAATCAAGTAGCTCATCAATGTTTGACTCTTACTAATAATGTAGCTGGGCAATGTTTGACTCTTACTAATCAAGTAGTCTTGTCATATTTTTTGACTCTTACTAATCAAGTAGCTGGGCAATGTTTGACTCTTACTAATCAAGTAGCTGGGCAATGTTTGACTCTTACTAATCAAGTAGCTGGTCAATTTTTAACACCATATACAGTGGCCTTTATCAGTAAAGGTCAGGCAATGTAACCGACATAATTTTCTCACCATCTTTTTTGCTTGTCATGTTCACAACACCTTTACTTTTGTATTTAATTAAGACAGGGAGGAAGGGTGGCAGAGATATATGAATCATGCAAGCAAGGAATACAGCAATGTGTCATAAAAATTTCATTGTTACAGCAGGTTGTAAAAGTCTTGTAGAAAACAAGTGGGTTGTATATTTTGGGAAAATTGGTGTCTGAGAGAACAGGTAGTGCATGGAGCATCCAAATACTCTGCCACTATTTTGTTTATACTGGTTGTCTTAATCATTCCTACCTAGTGTAAGTTGCCAATTATTGACCAGTACCTATTATCGACCAGTTATGTGTTGTAGATTTACAATGAAGTTTACGGTGTTGTGTGTGCGTGATTTGTCATTGCCGAGTAGTGTGTAACATGTTTACAAGCCAGTTTGAGGATGACGTGAGAATCTTGTTGATCTATGGTTGTTAGGTTGTCCATGTAGTTGATCTAGAATATATAATTCCACTTGTCTTTAGTGTAAGATGTTCCGTTTACGTCATGAATATTGCAAGGTTACAAAAACAGTATGAATACGTGTGTGAATATACACAGCAGCTATGCCAGAATGGAGGAATGTTGTTTGTGCAGGCGTTCCGTAGGGATCGGAGGCTCAAGGAAGAAGCGGAAACTGTTGTATGGTACTGGTATGTGTGGTGTCAACAGCATATTGGAGAGACTTGCTGAGATCAAGGGACAGCATGCATTCTTGTACCATGTGTGTGAGGGAAGGCTGCAGAGTGTAGCCAAACATGAAGAGCAGCTCAGGACTCTCAGAGCACAAAAGATGTACTGAAGATGCCATGATAATGATACCAGTTCCATCGGCGAGAAAAGCTCCCTGAATGGACCCACACCCGAGGCATTCTCATTCTGAGGGTGTAACAGAGCAACTCATTCAACTGGAACCACCAGCCAGTAGCTCAGATGTAGAAGATCCCCCATCAGTCATTCAGGAGCAATCTTCAGTCAGTCATTATCAACTCTCTCCACCTTTTACTGCTAGTAGTATACTCCAACCAGCCAAGAACAGAGAAATGTGCAGCAGTCTCCAAACATTGCAGTATGTGATCCTACATGCATGCATTTTGTGTAAGTTATGTTGTTGTTGTTATCTGGCCTTTTTAACGTTAGATCCGCTTTAACTCTTTCAAACAATGTACAGATTACCATAGGATACCCATCTTGACGAGGATTTTCAAAGTGAACACCCAAGAACGCAAATGCACTGTGAAAGGCTGGCTTGCTGCAGCCATAAATTGCTTGCATCCAGCATAATGAAGTGTAGCTCAACCTCCACATATATGGTGTCAGAGGTAGCTAAGAAAATCAAGGCAGGTATGAAGGGCATCAGTTCACAGCATCATAATACCATTCTGTTGGATATCACGGAGTCAGTGAAGAATTCTAGTTGGGAGAGTCTCGTATTTGGCAAACAGTCTACACGCAGGCCTCAGGCTTCCCATACATTTTATTCCACTTACAAAATCAGATTAGCAATTACAAGTAGTCAACTAAAAGTACAGCTTGTGTAAATTGTTATTATGCAACAGCTCACAATACGGCTGTCATTCAGTTGCCATAGCAAGTGCTGCGAACTTCCCGGGAATTTCCAAGCAGATTACTGAACAATATCATGACTTTGCTCAATCATAACTGGAAAAATACTTGGAGGGTGACTAAGTTATATGAGTATTGCGTAGTCGGAGTGGGAAAAAATGTGTCCAGAAATTTACGGAGCTCTTGGCCGTTCTGCCCCTATTTATGCGCCAAATCGAAAATCGATCACAGCTGAAAGCGGTCACTAGGCCACTTGTGTAAGTGCTTGTATCTCGGAGAGTACGATAGCTATGGAGGTTGGACATTTTGTAACTTATAGCAAAGAGCCAGAAGGGCTACGTAGCACTGGTTGGACTTTCGTAGCATGTTCTATACCATGTCTACGTTCGAGCCTGTGAAGCCATTTTTTCCGATATTGTACCCTTTGTATCTACTATGTGACTTGAGCTTTTGGCTTCTAACTCGACTATGTTATAGTACTGTGTATACGCTGTGAAGATCGTGTTCTAGCTCCACTTTGCCCCTAGTTGTGCGGTAAATCAAAGATGGCTCAGAATTGTACTTGTAAGTGAAATTAATCTCTTGTAAGCGAAAGTAATCTCTACCACCGTATGTAGCACCCAGCAGGTACAGCGACACTATGAACTTACACTTGGCAGCTCTCACAACACTGCGTGTAAGTTCAATCTCGATCCAGGTTTGCTACTACGAAATACAACGCTTGAAAGTTGGCCGTGTGTGGAGCTCATTACGTATTCATCCAGAATTTGATGACGTCACGCAATTACGCGGGTGGAATAAATTTCGAGGTCTGCGTGTAGACTGAAAGTCACTTGTAGGCACATATCTTAGGCTTCTGCTTGATGCCAAGACCAGCTCTGTCATGGTGTCCATGCATATGTTCTCGATTTTTTTGTCTCTCAGGCTCCTCTAGGTTGTGTTTCACAATGCCATTAAAGAAGGTGATGGTAATCGACTTGGAAGCTGCTTTTAGTAGTTTTCAAAAGCGCTATATAACCGGCCAAACGATGGGAAAGAAGCAATGAACTTCTTTTCCAACAGAAATATGAAAGAGAGTGTATGGAGCTCATGTGGTCACAACTTGTCAATGCATTAGGTGTAACATTCCATGTGATCTCCACATGGAACACTGAAATCAGAGACTCGAAACTGTACTTCGTAACTTGGGATCCAATGTCAACCCAACTATTTCCGGCTAGAAAGTCACTTGAAGTAGTGCATCATGTGTGCGACATTTTTGAGGAGGAAACATCTGGGATAACTACCTGGGTATGGGATAACTACTATACCCGGAGTCTTTGTCCCTCAAACAAATCGCTGCCACCCAGCATTCTCACAGCTCAAAGAAGTACCTTTTGAAAAATTATCACACAAAGACCTAGTTAAGAAAGTAAAAGCCACTATTGACAACATAATGTTACTGTTTGCTTATGATGAATAAATTAGCTGGCAACATCACCAACTGAGCAACACATAGTATATATGCGATCTCTAGCACCACTATGACAACATTTACACTTACTAACGCTTTCATCAGCATATTATAGAAGGAAGTCTCCTAGCAACAATGCATGTCTGCACACAGAATGGTTCTCAACATATCTTTGACTTGTATGCTTCCCTATCTTGTACTGGTGAAGAACTTCTCCCTGTAAACCATCAAGACCAGCTCTGCCTGTCTCTTGAACATATTGTTCAATGTCACTGGGAACCGCCCAATGTATAATGGTACGGATATCTCGGCAATCAACACCCATGTCAAAGGCAGTTGCGGTAATCAAAAGCCTTGGAATGCTGTTCGGATTAGTGAATAAAGTTGAAACCCTTAGTGAAAGAATTGAGAACTTGTTCTCTCATTCGTATAGTTGAAACCCTTGTGTAGAGATCAACTAACCTGAATTGGTGGAGGTCAGAGTTGTCAGAAGGGTGGGTAAATGCCCCACCCAACTTTTTTTCAGGTAAAGTTGTGAACAGTCAGTATATCTCTAACAGAAGATCACAGATTCACAGTTCTGGGATAAAGTAATACCTAGGATCAGTGCTGAGACAGTTGGTAAACTCTTGCAAGTTCTGTAGGGGCTGAACTTGGTACATAACATTTGGCAGGTTAGGAGGTAGTGCAACAACTACCACATCATTCAGAGACAAGCATTGTGACACGACCTGTAGAGTCTCCTGAGTGGCGGTGGCTGTACCAACATGGCACAATGTTTCTTAAATCCCCATTTGTTGCAAACACGACTTGAAATTCATCTTCGCATTTGCTGATGCAGTGGGCTGCGTCAATAGTAAGAGCGACCAGTTTCTCCTGGTACCGAGGTGACATAACCATATTGCGAAAAAGAGGATTTGTTATAAATACCCTCTGGGCTAATGAATACCAGCTGAGCAAGCCCACCAAGTATGCGTTTGGTTGCTTCAGTATTCATTTGGGCCTCTCCGACAAAGTCCATTGCTATGCCTCGAGGAGAGAACTTAGCAGTCTGATGGAAGTGAGGGCACTGACCACCACCATAATGCTCTCAGTACAGCCTGTGTGAAGAGACAGGCATAACCTAAGACGAAGGCCTGTAGATGTTTAGGTCGACCTCAATTGATGGGGTGTGAAGAGGCAAGCAATAAATAGAACGTAGGCCTGGGCTAGGCATTTATACTAGAAGCTCTTAAGTTAACCAACAACCGGCTAAATGCTAAAGTGTTACTTCATACCTTTGAGTTTATCAAACACAAGTGGTAGGATTGCGTAGATGATTGATTTTCCGTACCCGTTGGGAGAACTCAGGTTCGGATGGGTGTTGGAACAAGTCTTATATGGGTGTCTCAATTCACTACTGGACTGACTTTTTGCCGCTAAAAAATCATTTTTACACCCTGTAATTAGACACACCTACCACTAGATTTGCAATTTTAGGAATTGATGTAATACTTCTTTGCCTGGATTTTGTACATAGCTGCATTGCACACAAACCCTGCTTGTTGCCCTCCAAAAGTGAATACTTGCCATGAAATGTGCAGATTTTTGATCATGCACAAGCTTATTTCACAACAGTGATCACGCTGTAGTGACAACTGTGATTTGAACACAAGTTGGCAGCTCACCAGGCTACAAATGTCTCCGTGTGGTGGTTAGAACCTTTACTAGACTTGTCTTAGGTCTTGCATACTGCTGAGTGGCAGTATACAAACACTTGGCAAGTGAGCATAATTACAGCAGGGTATAAAAATGATTTTTGGTGACAAAAAGGTCAGCCCAGTAGTCTAGTCCAGTAAATAGAGACACTCAGTTCTCCCGCCATGAAAATGGTGACACTCTGAGATCGCTTCTGAGCCCGTTTTCGGCCACAAATACCATTCTTCAGACTTACCTGTATGTTCGCTTCATGTCGGCATGAAAATTGCGATCGCACATGCTAATAACTGATCTTTGACCTTAGCTTTCTATTTTACCCGGGCACCAGCAAATTTAACGTGCGGGTATGCCCGGGTGTAGCTACGCCACTGGTGAATATTGGCCCCCCCTAGAGCAGCGATGAGAACTGTCATCTTCGGGGATTTAGGCATTTATAGGTAGGAAGATAAGTTCCCTTTGAAACAAGCAAGTAATTTGGAGTGGCCTTACAAGACACACAGACCTGTGAGACAATGAAGTGTACAACATTTTCTTGGCACACAAAGTTCTCACTCAATTTATAGTGTCACCTAGACTTTTACCCTGGCCATTTGGCTTACCCCAGCATTTGGAAGCACATGCATGGGGCCGGAAATAATTCACTAGATGGGACATTATTCACCGGTGATTAATGTCCGGGGAACATTATTCACTGGGACATTATTCACTCTGACACCGACAATATACCCATCACCCTTACTACTCTAACAAAGTTAATGACATTTCAGGAGTTTTGAAATTGAGTCATTGGCGTGTGTACAGTGAAGACTGCACACAAAGTTTAAGACTTGCCGAGACATGGTAACAGAATAGCTAGTCACACCAAAGCAAGACATCAATTTACTGGGGTGACTCCCTATGTTTTTGTGATGAGCTGTTTAACTGTCAGAGGAAGGAGACTGGGCTCATGGAATCCGGGAATCTGCATGGTGTGTCAGTGATTAATTCCACAGTGTTGGTGCAGTACAAATGCCACCTGTCAGAGGTCCTATACCTCTGTCACTTGTCAGATGTCCCATATCTCTGTACTTGCCTTTGTCCTTACCTATGTTGTATTGTGTTGACAAGACTGCCAACAATAGTGTGTTTGTTTAGCAGTTGTGTCTGTATGCCCTTGTTGGGTGTTAACAGACAATGAACCTTTGTAGAACACCCATTTTTTACGACCTCGGGTATGCATTTGTGCAAGGTGAACTCGAGGATATTAACTTTGTAGGGACAAGGCAAAGGGGGATTAAAAGTATTGACTTATATACATGACTTTAAAAACGTAGATAAGTAAGGTATTCTATTATAGTGACACAAAGCTCAAGTGTAAAAAGTGATAAAAAACTAACTCAGTGCTAGTTTAGTTATTCACGCACTATAGTGACATCAATTCTATGTAACTGCAAAGGAAAAGGTTGTGTTTGTTCGCAACTTCATGTGTAGACGTTGTTGACCATGAAACCTTGTCTAGTTGGCGTTCACTTTTTTCTGAGATATTGCACACGAATTGCTTGGCTGAGTGTTGTTATTACATGCATCTACAGCTTGATTACTTGCAATACTTTGGTAAGTACGTTGACCCTGATCATTCCGATGGGCATCAATGGCTCTCTGAAGGGATGGACTGGGCTGATATGTGTTGCCTTCTTCAGCTCTTTCAAACAAGAGGCTAGTGTTTCTGACAGAGCTTTGCATGGTCCCACTTGCTGAGTCCATCAATGGAATGTAGTTTGGATGATTTTGGCAACAAATACAGCAGAACAGATATGAACGCTTTAGGAAATGTTTGATTTTATGTCCACACGCTGTTACAAAGTACCACAAGAGGTATGAGATCGCATAAAGAAGTGGTAGATATATCAAAATGTACTGAGCAATGAAAGCTGCTTTTGGCTGCTCTGGTGGATCCTTTATGCTTTCAACAAATATGTACATATTAAGTACATTCAATACTGCAAGATTCAAGAACGTAAGTGTGTCAATGTAATTGAAGAAGTTTTTTCGATATGGCTGAAGTATTGCAAGGAGGGCAATCACTGTACAGCAAAGAACCTGCTGAATTGTGTATAGTTGTAGTGAATTTTCAGATGTGGCAAGGGTTACAAAAACGGCAATCCTAAACATGAAGTAGACAGCTGCAAAAAATCTCATTCTGGGTTTGTAACACCCCTGAAAGGTGTCAAGCAAAATGTTAATTTTATCTGCTGGCCAATACCTCCTAATTGGGTAGCACTTGGAAACAATAAGCCGGTCTAGCCATTGCAATGGGCCAAGGAGTAAAAGTGGTGGTAGGGCTACAAAAAACACTATCACAATTATAGAAGGTAGTGCATATTTAGTTAAGTAATAGGGGTCATTGTGTGAAAATTGCCCAGCAAGGAGAACACGATGTGGTTCCACCTGTGTGTTATTCTCATCAAACAGCGGTGACGGCACCAGAATATAGGCTGATGATATGGCAAACTTGGTATAGGATAGTAGCACAAAGGCAACGAATGCATGTACAGTTGAACTTGCAAATCTCCATCTCCTGGAGCCCCGGTTCCTTTGCGCTTGTAGCCTTCTCCATGTACATTTTATGGTACACCAATTTTTTAACTTGAGGAAGAGCACGACAACTACAATCATTACCAAGGGAAATAGTGCCACTATGTAGTTGAGTTGAAGTACGTCCAATGAATTCAATGTAGAAGTGATGCAGAAAGGATCCAGTAGGTATGAAATGGGGTCTAAATTGAAGATTCCATACAGAACACGGTAGGCTGATAGGAATTGTCTTGTAGGTTCTCCAAATGCATCTAAAGAACTCTCTTTCAATTCGAATGCACTGGTTGTCATTTGAGCATAGAGGATGAAGGCATTGGCTGGACCAGTGGTCAGCTTGACATTGAAAATAATAATTATCAAGAACA
The DNA here is from genome assembly GCA_949130485.1 of Agelas oroides. Lineage (NCBI taxonomy): Eukaryota > Metazoa > Porifera > Demospongiae > Agelasida > Agelasidae > Agelas > Agelas oroides. The sequence continues at coordinate 5,089,297 of OX422192.1, read as the reverse complement.
AAAGGAAGGTAGGGGCAAAAGTGGAAAAAACATAGTAACAGGTTTGTGTATCTACGTGTGTATCATTACACTCCACACATAGGATGTTGAAATTCCAAGAGTTCACAGCAGGTCCATAGCCTTTCCTGCATCTTCCACATAGAATATCAGTTCGATTCTGTTTGCCACACACAGTGGAATCAAGGTTCTTTGTAGTGTTTGGAAGGGGCAGAAACTCTTCTTGGTATGATGAGTAGCAGTATTGAGACGGACATTTTCCAATGACCAGGTTACTGGAGCTAGTGTTTTGATCAGGTTGTAGTCCAATCCAGTAACCACTTTTTAATGTTACATTGTATGGATCCAAGGAGCATTTCACGTTCCCTCCATAATTGCCGCTGCATGTACATGTGGTGTTTGGTGTCTCAGAATCTGCTTTCATTCCAGGTGGGCATTGTAGTATCTCAATCACAATGTTTATGTGCCATGCACGCTCACCAACTGTGTTTAATTCCAGGGAAATGTTTTTCTTCTCAATTCCGGTGATATTTAATGTTCTCTGAGCAACGTAAGCAAATTTTGGATCAACCTGAGCTGTAGATTTATTAGCAGAGGCTGCAATGTAAGCAGTTTGGTTGGTAACATCATGCTGTAAATCATCCTGCACCGTGATGGGAAGAACAAACACCTTTCCAGGAAACACTTTGATGGAAGCACTGGGAAAGTTAAACTTCTGTGGTTCAGTAAAAATCTCATCACTGCAATTTCTACCACTGTAGTTCCAGTGTTGTGTGTTCCAACAGAAGATGCTAGTGATGTTGCTGGAAATGCCTGTCCCCACTGACCATGCACAGGGTAGTATAGATGTGGAGAAGATGGATCTGCCCAAAGTGGCCCAATTTCTACTAAAAATGAAAGTTGATTTCCAATTTTCTGGGCCATAAAATGGTTTTGAGTATCGTAAAAAGCAATGCACGTATGTTTTCATAGAATCTTTGCTGATATAGTTGTTGAATATAGCTCCACCACGATGTTGAGCATTGTTATTACGAAAAGTCATTGTAGTGGACTCTCCTATCAGAAGATTGGCAGCTCCTAGTATAGCTATGGCGCCACCATCAATACCTCTATTTGATTCAAATAAAGCATTGCATTCAGTGAAGTCTAAGTATGTTCCAACTACACCTAATGCCGAACCATTGTTACTTTCAAAATGGACCATAGAGTGGAATTCTACGGGTACATCACCAACATACATTGCACCTAATCCTGTGTTATAACATGAATCATTGATATTTACCACGCTATTGTTAACAAATACACAGTTTGAGAAGGCTATGTGTGGGAGCTTTCCCTTTGGAATTGTTTGAAACAAAGCAACGTGAACAGCAGAACCCAAACGCCCATCATTTCTATCAAAAGTACAGTTCTCAATGTTCACCCTTGCAACCTGGTTATCATTGGTGTTGTCTTGTAAGGCAGGCTGTACTGAAAGAGCACCACCATTGAGGGCTCTGTTCTCCTTGAATGTAGAATTTCGTACAGTAACTTGATTACCACTCAGTTCTGAGGAACTCCCATAGTACACCTGGGTGGCAATTCTGATTGCACCACCTCCAGTTCCATATGAGTCATTGAAGTCGCAATGGTTGTACTCGAAGCAGGATGAGGCCACAAGTACAGCGTTACAAATACTGTTGTCATCAAATTCAATCAGCAGTCCCCCACCCCACAAAGCATGATTATATTTAAAGGTGCAGTTCACTACATGGACGGTGTTATTTGTAGCACTGCCTTTAAAGAACACTGACAGACCCCCCCCTCTACCGAATGCTTCATGGATTTTTCGGTACGGAAGAATAAAACTGGAAGAAGATTTGTATTTTTCTAATGTGTTTGCCTTGTTATCAAGGAATACACAATTGTTGAAGTGATAAGCAGAGTCTGAGTTGTTGCCTGTTTGGAAACTGACATTACTACAGTTGTTGTCCCCAGGTTTACAGTATGAAAACTCAACGTATACCCCACCTCCACCTGAGTAGGGTCCAAGGTTTGGTTTAGGCACAGAATTGTTGTAGAAGGAGCAATTGGAAATGGTGTTTATTCCAGTGGTGTCATACATTACCATTCCTGTAGCATTTGTACTGTTGGTTACTGTGACTTGATTGATGTTGACATTATGACATTGATAAAAATATAGGCTTGCTCTGAATTTCTGAAGTTTGAAGGTTTGCTGACTAAAGTCTTTGCTTGTGCTGTTTTGTACTGCTCCACATTGCAATAATGTGATCCGATTAAGAGTAATGTTAGTGCTATTGACAAAACTTAGTCCAGCACCATCCTGACACTCTATAACAGCAGTTCCATTGTCTCCAACTATTGTTACTTCATTCATAGCACTAAATTCAGTAGCGTTATCAAGGAAATGCTTGTCTGGGCTCAATACGTATATGGCTGGATATTTGCGGAATTGAAAAACAAAGTTGATATTCCCACAGATAGGATTTGATTTATTTGAGAAGTAGCATGCTATAGGATTAGATTGTACATCACTGAAAGGATATCCACTGCTCCACTCTGTTTCATTCTGAAGGTTACCTGCACACAGTGCTATTACTGTCAGTATGGCCAGCATCAAGCCACAGCATTGAAACCACCCCATGTCTGAAAATAGGAGGAAGACACTAGTCACAGATAAGTACAGGCTGCAATCAATATAGCTTGAAACTAAGCTATAGCTAGCATCTAAAACTCACCTGTTGAGATCCGAAAGAGCTCAAGTACTTTGAGTGGAAGTAGGTCTTGTGATCAGATCAGTCACATCACATGTTTGCAAGCTAGACAATATTAATGAAGTTGTCATAACTCACACAAAATCAGCTAGCTGCTGATGCTACCGTAGTACTACTGTAAACTAGAGTAAGAGGGCATCCACTGGACTGATGCAGACAGTGATAACTGCTCACCTCAGAATAGTGTCTGACTGTGGAATCATAGACATTAGTTGGCACTCTGAGTTTTTAATGTTTTTGGGTTGGACTGATTCAAGCTACCCAACACACATAAGGGAAACTGGCATTTTGTACTTCATACATGATGCAATATAGTCACCTATCCCCTTAGACAACTGTGCATGTGGTTAAAAATAACAAAAGTGCACACACGTGCCCCATGTATACAGACCCCCAGACACGTACCACTTTAAGTTGCAAGGTTTAGCTGTGCACCTGTGCTCAATATTTAGCTACTGGCATCCCTTGGCTTCTCTTTGTCCTTCTCACCCATGCCAAGGCTTCTGGTTGCCTTGTTTAATGCTTTAACCTTGTACTTTGCCTTAAGTTTGGCTGCTTGTGCCATGCACAACTGCTTTTTGTCTATGGAAGACAACAACATCTAAAAGTATAACTATGGCTTGCATGCAGAATGGTGAAAGACATCAACAAAACAGTTTGTCAAGTTTACATAATTTAATTAGTGAATGCTGTGAACATGTTGCTATAACTATAATCAACTTCCACAATGTGTACTAAAGAATGTATTGTCCACTTCTCCTGCATGCAGTGCATGTGGCAGGTTCTGGAAGAGTATGTTAGAGCCATGCTAGTGTATGGTTGGGTAGGCAAAATCTGGTAGAGTCTGGTAGAGCCATGCTAGAGCCATTGTATAGAGTGCAGTAGACTATGATAGTATCTGGTACAGTGTGTAGAACCTGGTAGATGATTTAATTTCACTCCTATTTCATTTCTATTTCATTTTTGCTCTTCTTTTCTGTGTTGCTGAAAATTTTAAGTTTGCAAACCTGGCTAACATTGCTTCATGCCATATGTTGTGTTACGCCTTGTCTTGCTGTTGTCTTAGGACTTGTTTTGTAACACTTGTATCTTCCTTTGCATTCATGTGTTGAATCTTGTCTTGTGTTTAGAATAAGCCTGTGGATAGACAGATGGATGAATCTTTGGGTAAGCCATATTTTACACCCTCAGTCAGTCACTATGGTCTGTAAGCCAACATCCTTTTGAGATTGAAAGCCATGTACCTATAACTGTGGTATACATGTACAAGGCCGTAGACAAGTGGGTGCTTGGGGGTGCTGAAGCACCCCCAAATTTTTGGCATTTGTATTTGAAGGATATAGCACATAGCCACAGCACACAACTGCTTATGATGTGTAGTGAAAGTTAGCACCCCCAAACTAAAAAACTTGTCTACGGCCCTGATGTATGCATGGCAGTCTGTCAATAATTATGTGGTAGCTATAACTGGACAGTCATGTGATAAATTCAACAATAAACTTTGAGTGACTTGAACCCTACATGAGTAGCTACTTGTTAATTGCATGAAGCTATTGCAAATTTGCTCTGTTCCTACTCCCCACTTCCTACTGATTTTGTCAATCAATGCTACCGGTAATTTGCTAACCTCATTCCCAGGTTTCCAATCTTTGCCATGCAGCAACATTGATCCCTCCCTGGTACTGTCTTGAACAAAAAGCAATGTTGATGCTGCCTTGCTTTGCTGTCTACCCTCTGTCCACCTGTATGATGTCACATGAGCAGACCTCCCAGGTCTTGCCTTTCATATTTGTATAAAGACTGATCAAAGGTTGGTCCGGTGGAAGCGTCAAAGGCTTGAAAATATTCTAATGACAGCAGCCAGAGGAAATGACTAGTAAAAATTACCTTCATTGTTATTACTCACATTGGTTCAGGCAGACAATTAATGTAACTCCACATACCCAAGTTACATGCCGAGTGTGTACCCACTCACCCCTTTGATTCCTGTACAATTTAGAGATATGTCATAATTAAAAGCAGCTTGAGCCCTTAAATTTAGCCTTATATCTTGTTGGGGCGAGCCTGAGTGAGCCCCACACTAGCGTGACTGCATTGCGGAAGTGTGTGTGTATACATGTACGTGCTTGTTTGCTTGTTTGCGGCCATAGGCCTATACCGTAAATTTTAAATGAGCGCATTTAAATATTTCACGAAGAGTGAATGAACGTCCTTGGCCGGATACTCTCGTGCCCAGCGCGCTGTCGGTGAAGGACTACTGCCAGAACGCAGCGTCGGCGTGAAAGAAACTCGGAGCAAAGACTACTCAAGTTAACGCACGCATGGCAACTGCGGACCGTGCAGACAAGGGCAGGCTACTCACAGACGGTACAAATTACGCCCAGTATAGTTTAGGTCTTGAGGAAGGGTCATGTATAATCAACACGCATAATTTAAGCGCCAGAGATTCAGTTCATGACTTCAGTGTGAAGTTTAGTCCAAGTTTGTGTGTAGCTGTAGCTTCCTTGACCGGAGAAATGACTGCAATTCAGTCAACATGTATGATCATCTATATCTGGTGACAACTAAGTGCTTGGCTACATGAAGTTTTGCTTACCACGCTCATGGAACAGCAGACAGTGCCAAACCCTGCTGTTATGCATGGTTTGTGTGCAATGACAAAACATTAAATCAGCAATGTATTGCTCGCTCAGGCTCACCCCACGATGATGATATCATATCATTGGGGCGAGCCTGAGCGAGCCGCACACTAGCGTGACTTCATTGCGCACACGCGTGTGTATGTTTGCTTGCTTGCTTGCTTGCTTGCTTGGACCGACCACTTACCGTAAATTTTAAATGAGCGCATTCAAATATTTCACGAAGTCGATATCGTGAAGCATGTGAAGGCCAGTGCAGGGCTACTGTCAGAGTGCAGCGTCGGGAACCCGGAGCGAAGACGACTGAAGTTGAAGCATCGTGCATGGCACTGGTTTGTGCTTCTACCGACAACGGCAGGCCGCTCACAGGCGGTAGACTACACACTTACTGATATGTCGGTGGCCGGTTGACTGGGTCGCCCTCGGGGTCGCCTGCTTCAGGTAGCAGGCCCTGATGCATAAACGGCACTCATAAACGGCTACGCCAGAAATTTAGCTCACGATTTCGGTGTAAAGCTTAGTCCATGCATGTGTAGCCACGTTAGCTCCCCTGACTGGAGAAATGGTTGGCATATAGTGATTGGGGCGAGCCTGAGCGAGCCCCACACTAGCGGGACTGCATTGCGAACGTGCGTGTGTATGTTTGCTTGCTTGCTTGCGGCCATATACCGTAAATTTTTAATGAGCGCGGTTAAATTTTAATATTATGAAGATCGAGCTCATGCACTCGCCGTAGGTACTAGGTGAAGGGCTATTGCCAGAGTGCAGCGTCGGTGACCCGGAGCGGAGACGACTGAAGTTGAACCACGCATGGCAACTTACTCCTTGTTTGTATGTGCTGCTACAGATCATGAACGGCAGGCTGCCCACAGGTAGTACAAATTCCGATCACAGTGGTTGAGGTCGTCGCTTCAGGTAAGGGCCATGCATAAACGGCACTTATAAACGCCAGAAATTCCGCTCATGATTTTAGTGTAAAGCTTAGTCCATGCATATGTAGCCACACTCCACTGACATGCCTTCCCCTGGAGCCTCTCCAGGAGACAGACAACATGTAGACAAACAAGCCTTCCCCTGGCACCCCATGCAGTACCAGGGGACAGACTACACAGAGGACATAGAAGCCTTCTCCTGGCACCCATTTCAGTTTCCCAGGAGACAGCCTGTATCAGCTTGCTCAGGCTCGCCCCCACAATGTTCTACATTTTCTAGTACTCATCGTTATTTGTTTCTGGTGAGGACTTAGCTTAAACAGTCGACAGTGACAAATCCTGCTGTGTGCCATGATAAGGTAGTAAATCAGCAGTTTGCTGCTTGCTCAGGCTCGCCCCATGATGATGAATCATCTCACTAGTCTTACTAGTTATGGGCCTAATTGGGGCGAGCCTGAGCGAGCCCCACACTAGCGGGACTGCATTGCGCACGTGCGTGTGTATGTTTGCTTGCTTGCTTGCTTGCTTGCTTGCGGCCATATACCGTAAATTTTTAATGAGCGCGGTTAAATTTTAATATTACGAAAATCGAGCTCATGCACTCGCTGTAGGTGAAGGGCTATTGCCAGAGTGCAGCGTCGGTGACCCGGAGCGGAGACGACTGAAGTTGAACCACGCATGGCAACTTACTCCTTGTTTGTATGTGCTGCTACAGATCATGAACGGCAGGCTGCCCACAGGCAGTACAAATTTCGATCACAGTGTCAGTGGTTCAGTGAGGTGCTTCAGGTAAGGGCCATGCATAAACGGCACTTATAAACGCCAGAAATTCAGCTCATGATTTTAGTGTAAAGCTTAGTCCATGCATATGTAGCCACACTCCACTGACATGCCTTCCCCTGGAACCTCTCCAGGAGACAGACAACATGTAGACAAACAAGCCTTCCCCTGGAACCTCTCCAGGAGACAGACAACATGTAGACAAACAAGCCTTCCCCTGGCACCCCAGTACCAGGAGACAGACTACACAGAGGACATAGAAGCCTTCTCCTGGCATCCATTTCAGTTTCCCAGGAGACAGCCTGTATCAGCTTGCTCAGGCTCGCCCCCACAATGTTCTACATAATTTTTCTAGTATTACTATGGGAGTATGAAACTTCTGCTATACACAAATGTATACTGATATTATGGGTCTCTTAAATTTCATTGTCTTACGTTTTCGAATTTCTGACAGAGATTGAGATACACAGTGTATAGGGTCTGATAGTGATTGAGATACACAAAGTATGGAGCCTGATAGAGATTGAGATACGCAAAGTATGGAGCCTGATAGAGATTGAGGTACACAAAGTATGGAGCCTGATAGAGATTGAGATACGCAAAGTATGGAGCCTGATAGTGATTGAGATACACAAAGTATGGAGCCTGATAGAGATTGAGGTACACAAAGTATGGAGCCTGATAGAGATTGAGATACACAAAGTATGGAGCCTGATAGAGATTGAGATACACAAAGTATGGAGCCTGATAGTGATTGAGATACACAAAGTATGGAGCCTGATAGAGATTGAGATACACAAAGTATGGAGCCTGATAGAGATTGAGATACGCAAAGTATGGAGCCTGATAGAGATTGAGATACGCAAAGTATGGAGCCTGATAGAGATTGAGATACGCAAAGTATGGAGCCTGATAGAGATTGAGGTACACAAAGTATGGAGCCTGATAGAGATTGAGATACGCAAAGTATGGAGCCTGATAGAGATTGAGGTACACAAAGTATGGAGCCTGATAGAGATTGAGATACGCAAAGTATGGAGCCTGATAGAGATTGAGATACCCAAAGTATGGAGCCTGATAGAGATTGAGATACCCAAAGTATGGAGCCTGATAGAGATTGAGATACGCAAAGTATGGAGCCTGATAGAGATTGAGATACACAAAGTATGGAGCCTGATAGAGATTGAGATACACAAAGTATGGAGCCTGATAGTGATTGAGATACACAAAGTATGGAGCCTGATAGAGATTGAGATACACAAAGTATGGAGCCTGATAGAGATTGAGATACACAAAGTATGGAGCCTGATAGAGATTGAGATACACAAAGTATGGAGCCTGATAGAGATTGAGATACGCAAAGTATGGAGCCTGATAGAGATTGAGGTACACAAAGTATGGAGCCTCATAGAGATTGAGATACGCAAAGTATGGAGCCTGATAGAGATTGAGGTACACAAAGTATGGAGCCTGATAGAGATTGAGATACACAAAGTATGGAGCCTGATAGAGATTGAGATACGCAAAGTATGGAGCCTGATAGAGATTGAGATACGCAAAGTATGGAGCCTGATAGAGATTGAGATACACAAAGTATGGAGCCTGATAGAGATTGAGATACACAAAGTATGGAGCCTGATAGAGATTGAGATACACAAAGTATGGAGCCTGATAGAGATTGAGATACACAAAGTATGGAGCCTGATAGAGATTGAGGTACACAAAGTATGGAGCCTCATAGAGATTGAGATACGCAAAGTATGGAGCCTGGTAGAGATTGAGGTACACAAAGTATGGAGCCTCATAGAGATTGAGATACGCAAAGTATGGAGCCTGATAGAGATTGAGGTACACAAAGTATGGAGCCTCATAGAGATTGAGATACACAAGTATGGAGCCACAGAATGGGGAGACATGGAATCTCATTGTATATACAAATACAATGCTTCTGAAATCAAAACCAAAATGGAATATGATAACAATTTAATGCACGACTTACTTATGAGTAGTGGTTACCAACAGTACATCCACCTCCACACCTCACCACATTGTTACTATAACAACGAGAGTTTACATGTAGTTTATCTTTCTACTACTGTTGGGATCACAATTTGGGATGCTTATATGGGGCTCCAAATTTGGGGAGTATGTAGCTTCATTCCCTTTCAAGCTACTTAACATGACAGACTGCATGTAGATCAATCTTTTAAACTTGTACTCAGCAACTATTTTACCTGTCTACCCTCTCAGAACAGTTAAGGCAGGCTAAAACATATAAAATGATACACAGATCAAGTTTTTACATGGTGAATTTAACTTTAAATATCTCATGAACCCATGGCAGTATGAACATGGGGTTTGTAACAATGACAACAATGATGCTTCCCAATTCTGTAAATGAAAACAATTTGTTGTCATGGCAACTAATTAACAGCAGCCGCGCTCGTGTAAACAAGCCGTTTGTAGCAATAAATACAGCAAAATGCGGAACTGAAGACGTAGCCTGAGAGCTAAGCCATTGTAGCCACTATTACTATAGATCATGGTCTAACAGAAACCAGGTGGCATGAAACGGCTTTCCTTTTTACGGCTGAGTTAAGGCTTTCTCAGCACAGCGTTAACAGCACAAATGCCACTTGGTTATAACAACTTCAACTCCTCCTGTACACAGAAAAGCCATCAGATCTTGGTTCCAAGGCTGGTGAGTGTTCCGCATAAACCGCCAAAGACGATCGGTCATCGTCGCTCGATATGACTTGAGCTTTACTTCTGCCTTCTGCTCGCAGAAACACGTAGCTCTTGGTCTCAGTGATATCCCTTCTGAAATTCGGACATACCTACTTCATTATCAGCGCTAAAACAAAGCTATGGAGAAAATACTAACGGTCAGAATAACGATGACAAAGTTAAGACGCTTACACTCGGCAGCCATTCAGTTTCCGTAAACTATTACAATATCTTCGCGTACTTCCGCGTTACGAATAATACAGTTAAGCCCGCCTCGTTCTGAGCTCCCTTTCCCCTGCTCTTACTCCCTGAACCCACCTGCTTTCATGCTACATGTAGCTGTACTGATCAGGATTCACATGACTAGTGGACCTAGTATAGCTGGCATGAGTGAGAGAAGTAAGGCTGCTGGCATCAGACTGGTAGAGGCAACCAGTCTCTCTTGGCTCTTGGACACGTCAAACATGTCCCCTTGTTCAGCAAGTGCCTTCAAAGTTGTTAGCACTGAAATTTTGACAACAGTTTGCTAACACTTCTAAGTTAAGTAGTTATGAGATTCTCATAAAGTGGAAATGGGAATGTTGCTGTAAGTTGCAAACTTATGCTTTGAACCTTGACTTTACTTTGTAATACAAGTTTCAGGAAGGACCTAGTCTAACCAGCCCACTCATTATAATGCTATCAAGTAACCTTTGTTTATCTATTATGAGATTGAAACCCATGTACCTACAACTGTGGAGGAGGAGGAGGAGGAGGAGGAGGAGGAGGAGGAGGAGGAGGAGGAGGAGGAGGAGGAGGAGGAGATACTAGGAACATGTACAAAACCAGTATTAAAAATAGTATATGAAAAATCCACTGTTCAAGCCGCTAGTGTGGGGCTAGTGCAGGTTTGCCGCAATTAATCATTCAATGGCGTGCGTCCTTGTGTGCATGCGGAAACGTAAACGTAAAATTACGACACTTCTACAGAGGTACGGAATGTTGGGTCCGGATATACACTGCTAGCTTTTTGCAATCGCAAGTATAAAAATTGTCCCCAGCGGTGAAAGTCTGAAGAAGTACTAATCTGTCTGGAAGTCCTGGCCTGACTTGAATGGGGAGAGTTGCGACTGTGACGTAAGCTATGTTAAGATTAATTATGAGCTTTAACTTATAAGTTTGCCGGTTTAGCCGATCTTGACGCCATTACAGAAAGAAAAAGTTTGTTGCAAATATGTAATAGTTTAGTTGGTGCAGTTGAAATCAAGGAAGTGGCCGTCTACAATCACTGGACTGGACTAGTGGACTGGACTGGTGGACTGGACTGGTGGACTGACACTTTCTACGCTTTCTAATGAGACTCACTCGTCTATGGAGTTGTGTGGAACCCTGCAGCCTTCTCTGTAGCTATACTGTGGTCCTGGAGCAAATAATTTACTAGGCCTTCAGTATTAGTGAAGGTGTACCCAGCATGTAATGGATTTCTCATCCCATATGTTATAGTGCTAAACAACCTGACTTCAGTGAAAGAGGTCATCATTACACCATATTAGCATACTACGGCTACACTGTAATGCTCTAGCCTCATTCCCAGGCACTCAAAGTTCAACTTTTTACCAGGAAGCTCCTTGGAATGAGGCCATGTAATGCTCAAGTGTATATTAGTGAACAATTCATTCAATACCCAATACGTTTGTTCCTTTCTTTTTACAAGCCACGCCTCATCCTACACTGCTAATCTCTGTTCCCAGGAGGTAAGGTGCAAAAAAACATAGGGTGCTGCTCCGTCAAATCTTTGACATGCAACTTTTGCTTCCCCCCTCCCCCTGACAATTTGAAGCCCATGCAGGTTATGCATTGGCTATTGTCAGAGAAAAATATTAGCTTGGCATCCAATCACTCTGTGCATAAAAGTTGCAGCCTTACAGGCTGGTGAGTCTTGCTAGAAACCATAAAAATGATTTTTAGTGTCAGTCCACCAGTCCAGTCCACCAGTCCAGTCCACTAGTCCAGTCCAGTGATTGTAGATGGCCCAAGGAAGTTGTTAGTAGCAACTTGAAAACTGAGTAACAGACAGCATTCAGCATAACGTATAGCTAGAGTAAGTGTTTCAGATTTCTTCTGTTTTAGTGTCAACCCCCTCCTAATAGATACCTTGAGTTAAGGATATCAGTACACCAATTAAAGAAATCCCAACTTCATATAAATACCAGGGCTGGTCCAACCACTCAGGTCAGGACTGGACCATTGTCTTAGCAGTTTGACAAAAGTCAAAACATAGGATGAAATTTAGTAGTAATGGGCAAACGTGATTACATCTTGGCTCCAGTCTAGGGGCAGTAGTAGGGAGGAAAAAGCTCTCTAATCTAGAAACAGCAAGACTGTTCCTAGTTTTGCAGGGCGTATGTTGAACTTATTACATCTGACAATGGCATAGCTAAACCAAGGGTCTGGTCTATGAGTGTGCAACTCCCATATGGTTTCTACACAAGCCATCTGGACTGTATGATGTAGGCAATCAGCAGTGAATATGTTTTGCAGGTACTTTCATGAAGCCATTCTGGGTGCTAGTGTACAATTAGCTATATGTGAACACTGTAGCAAAAGCCCGCCTCTTTGCTGCAGGGGTAAGTACAAAACCTGGACTCTGGACTGAATTATGGACTCTATTTTAGACTTGGTTTTGGGCTGGACAGCAGAATGTACGAACTAACCGCATGTTTTGGAACTTTCCACGCCTTCCCACCGTCCAGCTTTTATTGCTTCCAGTCTTGTTCCAAAGGTTAGGATTATACAGATTCTATATGCATTCCTAGACAATGCATCGGAAGATAGGTGATTGAGCTAGAGGCTAAGTAGTCTCACAAGTTACACCCTTTTCGAAGAGTGGGCTTAAGCATATCTGCTCAGGCAAGATGCTCTTTCTACTGAGCCACAGGACTCACAGCAGAGGAGCAGAAGCAAGCCTTGTAACAGCCAGGCTAGAGGCTACATCTAATATCAGCTAGCTGTCTCAAGCTTAAATTAGGTATAAGCTTGCAACTCCTTGCCAACCAGCTGGGCTTGGGACTGTAAGAGCAGAGCGATGGCTTAAACCAACCAGCTGTTCTTGTAAAAGCTGCACACATGACGTTAGGCCAATCCCCTACTTATTGGGCAATCCAGCATTCAAAGTCTTCTTTAAACAGCGGATCTAGAACACTATTCGTCCAATCAAGTCCAAAATTGAGCCCATAATCAAGTCCATAGTCCAAAGTCCAGGTTTTGTACCTGCCCTCACTGCTGTGTTTTCACAGCTTAGTATATCCAAGGCTGATTGCCTATGTGTCATACTGTCATACTGTCCAGATGGCGGGTATGGAGTTGCACACTCCTACTGTAATAAACTTTTATTAGCTGTCTTGTGCAGGGGATACAGCTACTACACTTGTAAAAGCAGCCAAACCATGGCTATGGCAACCTTGGGCTTCCCTTAATATGCGGAAGTAGTTATTCATTACAGTTTATTAATGCGGAAGTTATTCAATATTAGCGTTATTAATCTGAAGACCAAAGTGGCAAGCAGTGCTAGCTAGCCTTGGGCCTGGGACATTTACCTAAGTACTTGACCACAGCTAACTAAGCAATTTTCTATATACTTTTTTGAAGCCATTTTCTGCCGCCATACATCGTAGCGACTGGAAATAGTACCAATTTTCCCACTTGATACTTACTGCCTTGACATATTGAGCCAATTTTCAAGTTTAGTTAAAGGTAACACTTCCATCGTAAGTGAAAACTGGGCACCGTTTGCTTCCTCTGTTCGAGAAAAAGCTTCATGTTTGGCAGCCATTATCAAACCCAGGGTCACTCACAACCCCCCTTCGTGGCTTTCCTGAATATAGTCTCATCCCCAGACCCCACCCTCTCACAAGGAAAAGGGTCTGGTGACTATTGAGCACTTCCTTGGTTGTGCCGAGTCAGCAATCTTGGTTTTTGAATAAGTGAATGATAACTTCTTTATGACGTAGCGGTATTTCATTGGCTAGTTTGAACGCATGTATGATGTAGCGCTATTTCATTGGCTTGTCCAAAATAGAGACTGCCAGTGGCGTAGCCAGGAAATAGCCGATGCCAGGCCACAGCATGGGCACACTACGTTCTCACCAGCGCAGAAACAAAGAAGCAACTACGGGGGTCTGGGGGCATGCTCCCCAGAAAATTTTGAGCTTCCCAGGTCGGTTCTGATGCTATTTTAGGCCATACCGTCGCCTTGAATCAGGAGCACTTCCCACTATGCCCTCGATACGGATGTGTGCGCGGTGTAAAGTCACTTTATATAATACTTACGGCAAACTCGCGTGCAGTGAGATCAGTGGAGCATACGAGACTTTGTTATTAATTCTGAGGATGCAGATAGCTATACTGCGCTGCTAGATTTCAAGACCTTTATGTATTTTTAGCGCCCGATCACGGTCGACAACGGTACCTTCGGCGCCGATAATTTGCAGGCGCGCCTGCAGTTGGTGGGGCACGGCCTCTGGTTGCTAGGGCATGTGCCCCAGTGTGTCCCAGCTTGGCTACGCCACTGGTGACTGCTTACCCCAAAGTCACGCTAAGCTTCTTAGCTTCACGCAGTAAGCGCGTCTTAGTGACTTTGTTGCAATATTGTGACAGCCACACTTAGTGCATGCCCACGCCGCGTCGCAAATATATATTGTTCTCCAATTAGTCCATAGTATGTAATTTGCACACATTGTCCACATGTTCTGAGGTCACACATCATGAATTTAGCATGTTGTATTATTTGCAAACAGCTGAGTAAACTGTAGATAACTTTACAATGGGAGATAAAAGAATACTGCTGTGGCATGTCTACACCCAGAGGAGGTAGGACATGGCGTCATGTCGTAGTGACAGTTAGTGCGCTCTGATGACATTCCAACTGCAAGCGTAGATGCAAACTACAAGGATCATTGCTCTATGGACTAAGTCATAATGGGCGCAGTGGGTTTTCAACTAAGCTGAAGCCATCTAGCTAGTCAAAATTGGTTATTATATGACTCACCTAGCAAACTATATCTAGCTATATCACTGTAAAAACAGATTGGTTGTTTTACTGCAAAGTGGTTATCCTGTTTGCATGGTTTTGCTTCATTACTAGAGGCGGTTTCTTCTTGTTCCTCCTCTTTTCCTCATTCTGGAATAAGGAAAGTGGAGGAAACAACAGGAAAACTACCTCCCTGGTTGTTTTTTACAATTAGCCTCTGATACCAACATAAGCCATGCATGCAGGGTAATCACTCTGTGGTTAAAAGAACCAATTGGTTTTTATAGTATAAGCTTATAGGTTATCAGTTCCACGCAAGGTGAGTCAAAGGAGCCCATTTTAGCTGCCAAACTTCTTCAGCTTTGTCAAAAATCATGCACGCCCATTGCGCCCATCCTGACTTCATTCATATAGATGTTTGCTTAGCTTGCATCCACTATTCTTGACCTTGGAATGTCAGTTAATTGTCTCTATCACGTGCTCTTGTCCTACCTCCTTTGGTCTACACCTGGAGTAGGTGAGTACCTTACCTAAATTACTGTATAGAGTAGAAATCACCAGGAGTAAGCACTTCTGATCCTTACCAGGTAGTTTTTATCTCTGGATATGATGCAGTAGTCTGTGAATAATATGGCATGTCTGAATCCATTTCAGCTGCAGTGAATGCTATGTAGTTTTGTCTGAGGTTGGCAGAGAGAAAGCAAAGCCATTCTGTTCAGTACGTTAATTAGCTGTGCACACACATGATCTGAAAGATGACTTTACCACATGGAATTGGACAGGAAATGGATCAAATTAGCAACTGCCTTTCTTTTGCCTCATCGTGCCTAGGTATGAGCATACTAATCTACTGGCTACTGACTTGGCTTTAACAGCAGACGTTCCTGGCTAATGACTTTGCCATGAACAGCTGAAATTACTGAGCTGCTGGCTATACTCAATTAGACCAAGACTACCGGTACTTGTAGTTACACCTTGTTGTTTAAATGTTGTTTAAATGTGGTTACAATGCAGTTTTTTTAAATATTTTATTTCTTTTTCTCATCTTTATTATTAGTTGTACTCCGCACCCCAAATTAAAAGAAATCAAACAAAATTAGTGACTTAAGGTGGCATGCCGGTCACTCGGTGGAGGTTAACGAAAACATAAACGTGGGTTACAGTCAGGACCAGGGTTACTCGCATTGACATGCTCACTCTAGGTAGCGTCCTAACCACCAATGTATCTCAAACCAATCTATGTTAGCTTTTGTTCAGAGCTACTCTCAAAGTCAGGCTAGACTCATGTTTGTCACTATACTCTTGGAATGGACAACTTTGACTGCACCAAATGATGCACATTTCAAAAAATTCACAGCTTGTCTACGGGAGGGGCTCATTCACGAGTGGAAGCAAGCATTACTAGCCCCACCTCTCCCCATTATGTCGCTAAACAACTCACGGCTCTGTTCCACACACAACCCCTCTTCAGCTTTCTTGTCTTCGGCAGTGTTGTACCAACGATATATTGTGCATTCTAAAGCCCAGCCCAGCACTCGGAGCACTGGGCCATGGTCACCTACTAGGCTTGGCATACGATCGCAAGACCTGAGCCTACCCAATGAGTACAATCTTGGCCACTGTGGCCTTTCTGCTGCTTCTAGACACAAGCTAGCTTTCACAAGCAGGCATTACGCACTACTCACAGTAGCTGACATTACAGCACTCTACTAAACTCCTTGTTTTTTTTTTTTTCAAGTTGATCTAAGCTTATCTTCAAAGTTCCAACCACCACATGAGGGGTTCCGCCAGGCCACATCTTAACTAACTTAATTATAAACTGATTATTGGATGCCAATGCCGACAGGAAATGGGGAAAATCCCCAACGGACAGTGAATGGATGAACACTCCCCAAACTGACTGTTTGCTACTAGTTTAACAAGACAAAGACGTCTATCAGCTTGGATTCCAGGTTTGTCAACCTTGAAAATACAGGGTAGCGTGCCACCTTGAATGCAGGTTGATAGCCCAGCTTGTCTTACATAGCCAGTCACCGGCATGTGGTTGTTGCCAAAGTCTAGCTACAAAGAGGTGATCACTTGTGCAACAGGAACTGATTAGGTAGTAGGTGATGCATTCTTGTTGTCTGATTGGCTGCTACTACTTGCTTTGGTGAGGAAGAGTCCATAGTAACTCACAATAGAAGTGTTACTCTAGGTAAGTATAAAACAAAGGCAAAATAAGCCTGTTTACTTGTACTGTTCCACTGCATACACACACTACACACACACATCATACATGCCAGTACCACACTGCTATATAGAATATACTAGCTATAGCCTACAAACCCAAGCCTAATGCTTGCAGAATGAAAGCATCTTTGTAGTGCAGTTGATCCTGTACAATGTTTCAACCCCACTCCGTCTTCTTCAAGTACTGTACAAAGTGAATGCATTCTGTCAATTTATAGTCACAAAATGCAAGACATGGTGATGGTACAGTATGCTATAGCCTATTATGTGTTACATGCTATGCTGTGGTGATGTGACAATAGCACCCTAAACGACATTGTTTATGCGAGTCAGGTGGAGTTCTTCATGCATCTGTGGCTGTGTCAGTAGGTCAGTCCTCCAAGTTGATCCCCTCCGGTACCATAGATCTGAGGTGGTGGATCCAGTAGCAGCTTCTTCTCAGCTGCACATCCTCTTTCCATATTTTCTATACAACCATGATTGTGAAGTCTTCTATGGAGTGTCCAGGAAGGTGTTAATGTGGGCAGCCACCGGCTTCTCCATCTTCCTGGTCTTAATGTCGGACTTGGTGGCCATTGTGGCGGATGTGCAAGGCGTTCTCTGTCTCACCCACGTACTGCTTACCACACTTCTTGCAGGTGGCACTGAGCTGTGCACGCCTTGTACAACTGGGAGGTCTGCTTTGGAAAGAGTCTGTGGCCCTGATGTGCTGGCATGTCTTACAACCCCTGATGTTGCATAGGCTACAGTGGAACCCCTCTAAAGCGGACAACGTTGGCACAACCGCTGCATGTGTGTCCGTAATATGGAGGTATCCATTTTTCAGGGACTTCTAGTATACTTCCGGTAGGTGTAGTAATGTGTACCTGGGCTGTTGAGTACAACGAGGCGCATTTTCAGACCTCTCCGTTGCTGTATGACGCGGCACAGATGTCTATATTACCTATACATGGCCCAAACAAATTCATGCGTGCAACGGTAGGTATAATATAGTAAACATACATGTTTAAGACTTGTGAAACAGTAGCTAGAGAAGGCGTAGCTAGTATAATATATACTAAAGCCAATCGAGGCAGTCGCATGCTGCATGGACGTGGTCCGCTTTTTCGGACTCATAGGTAGTATTTGAGGAGATTATACATTTTGTATGTCCAGACCACTGGACAAGAGCAACAGCAACCATGCAGAGATATTGAACCGTGCTGATCAAACAAAAAGCAAAAATTTTTGCAAGCAACATTGCCAAGTTGCAATGAGAGGGCTTCCTTGCCACTGGAAACTATAGTTGGATAGAAAACATTATGCGCTGTGTGCTGATATTTTAGACGCTACATGCGGTAGTACGCCATATGTAGAGATGACCCCCCAAAAAATGGTGGCCACATTAAAATTCAAAATGCACAAACGATATGCTCGAAATGTCTACGTTAGGTTTGTCAAAGGCCTCCATGAGCCATATCAGGCATTATTGACTGCTTCCATGAGCAACGGGACCGTTATCTTTGCTGGAGAGCATCGCTGAAGTACCAAACCGGCAAGTTGCTAAAATGGGCAAATCGGCTAAAAAATCACCCGGTATTGCACTCGCTACTTATCGTTATTGTAGAACTCCAACTACTCTCAAGCACTCCAATGTTAATGCTTAGTGCAAAGTCAGGTGGTATAACGCAAAACAGACAGAGGGGATGTGCATGTTTCCAGGAGAAGTATTATAAGGTATGTATTGCTAGAGCTGCTGTAAATGAAAGTGTATGTGAGGAGATCCCACACTGAGGACATGTTGTTTGCAAGTGCAGCAGTTTCTACTTACATTTAGACCATAGCTGAAGTCATTTTGTAATCTAGTCAGTTGCTAGTCATAAAGTCACAAAAAAGTTTTCTGAATGTGCATGTAGGGATGGGACCCTCAAAAACCAACCAAACTAGATGGGAATGACACCACAGCAATTTCACACCCTCCCTACATCTTGTGCCATTTTGCCAACTATGCTTTGTGTTTGTTAGTTGTGTACATAGGGAAGTTGTGGAAGGCAGTGGGGTATAGGTAGTGCTGGGTGTGGAGTGCATGTTGATGTGGATGGGGAGTGAGTTACGCTGTGGATGGCTGCAATGTAGTTGCTATACTGAGCATGGCAGGTATAGTCTGTCTTGAGGATGTAGAAACTGTGGAGTGCATGAGCTGGGTCTGTATGGTATGTTGGAGTAAGTTATGTGAAATTTTATTGCTGCTGAACATGGCAGATATGGATTGTCTTTTATGTAGAAGGCTGTGGAGTGAGCAGCGCTGAGTACAGTGTTCATTTAGTGGGTGTGGATAGGCTAAGTGCATGTAGAGAGTTTTGTGGTGTGCATAGTTGGCAAAATGGCACAAGATGTAGGGATGGTGTGAAATTGCTGTGGTGTCATTCCCATCTAGTTTGGTTGGTTTTTGAGGCTCCCATCCCAACCTGCGCTTGTTTTCATTCAGAAAACTTTTTTGTGACTTGTTCCTGCTGTTTTTTGTATTGTTTTTTAGGAATGGTAAGAAAGAAGAGATGTTGGAGGGTAGGACAAGCATGCTGTGTACCGTATGATAGTATAGAACTTTTTTGCCCACAAAAAACTAAGAATCGTCATAAATTCGAATGCTTCTAAGTGAAATTGTAAATCCAAACATCAAACTCCTTTATCTGCATGGTTTAGAAAAAAAAAGCCCAAGCAAAGCCTCATAAAACCCAAGCGCAAAGCACATGGGTTTAATGAGGCTCTGCACACAAGCTTATAAATCCCGCGCTCACTTCATGTGGACTACTAATGGATTCACCGAGAAACTCTCCATGGACTGTCAGCACAGAGTATTGAGTCATAAGACCCCACTACAGGAACAGTTTGATGGTGAGTAGCTATAGTCTAAATCGGTTTGAAACCACAGCATAGTGATCAATGGAGCTGAACAACCGCCAGTTTCTGTGGCCGCCTCCTCTAGTGCGGAAGTTTTTGAATGAAGCCATGCACTGTTGACTCCGTGCTACTAGCTGCACTAGAGCAGTTCGAATCCTAAGCTGTCAATAGGCTACTACTTGCTCCTTTGGGGGAATATGAAGACTCAGGCACAACACAAAAGGAGGATGTTAAGAAGACACCAGCCAAAATGCTACCATCAACTCGAAGTAAACATTGTATGTGTACTATGCATTTTTGTTGTAGCTAAATGACTGTAACAATGGATGTAAAATTTGAAAATAAAAATTGAACATCAATGACTATAGTGTTCTAAGTCATATAACCGACCTAGATACAAAGTACTTGATGGTAAAACACTAGCTGGCAAATTTAGAACACTAGCTGGCAAGTACCAGCTAGTGTTTTAACCATCAAGTATACCTCGTATCTAGGTGTGTTATATGACTAGCAACTGACTAGATTACAAAATGACTTCAGCTACGGTCTAAATGGAAGTAGAAACTGCTGCACTTGCAAACTACATTTGCTCAGTGTGGGAGTCCTCACATACACTTTGATTTACAGCAGCTCTAGCAATACATACCTTATAACACTTCTCCTGGAAACATGCACATACCCTCTCTATGTTTTGCGTTATACTATACCTGACTTGGGCTGTTGCCATCTGAAGTTCATCTTTCACGGTAAACATGTGCTCAGTCGAGCTTCCGGGGGGTGTACTCGCTATGAATAATAATATTCTAGTAAAATGGCATATAGCACTAAGCGTTAACATCGGATTGCTTGAAAATCACTGAAGAATAGTTCGAATTCTACGATAACAATAAGTAGTGAGTGCAATACCCAGCGATTAGTGCTGTTTTTCCCCTTTGAATCGTTGTAATAGCTGTAGCAGTTATTGTGCTGTCGTGTTGGAAGGTAGTCAGAAAGAAAGTCAGAAGATAGACGATTTGCCCGTTTTAGCAACTTGCCGGTCTGGTACTTCAACGATGCTCTCCAGCTAAGTTGATGGTCCCGTTGCTTATGGAAGCACTCGATAATGCCTGATGTGGCTCATGGAGGCCTTTGACTAATCACCCACCTAGATACGAGGAATACTTGATGGTTAAAACACTAGTGGTACGTGGTACTTGCCAGCTAGTGTTCTACGTATCTAGGTGGGTTATATGACTTAGACAACTAGCCACTGTTATTCAATTTTTATTTTCAACTTTCAAATTTCAAATTTGCTTGCTATACTTATTTACAACAAAATGCATATAGTACACATGCAATGTTCACTTCGAGTTGATGGTAGCATTTTGGCTGGTGTCTTCTTAACATCCTCCTTTCGTGTTATGCCTCAGTCTTCATATATTCCTCCAATGCAGCAAGAAGCAGCGTACTGGTAGCTTGGTACTTGAACTGCTCTAGTGCAGCTAGTAGCACCGAGTCAACAGTGCATGACCTCATTCATAAACTTCTGCACTAGAGAAGGAGGCCACAGAAACTGTCAGTTTTTCAGCTCCATGATCCCTATTCTGTGGTTTCAAACCGATTTAGACTATAGCTACTCACTATCAAACTGTTCCTGTAATGGGGTCTTACAACTCAATACTCTGTGCTGACAGTCTATGGAGAGTTTTTCTGTGAACCCTTTAGTAGTCCACATGAAGTGAGCGTGGGATTTATAAGCTTGTGTGCAAAGCCTTATTCAAGTGTGCATGCTTTGCACTTGGGTTTTATAAGGCTTTGCTTGGGCTTCTAAACCCCACAGATAAAGAAATTTGATGTTTGAATTTACAATTTCACTTGAAAGCGTTTGAATTTATAGACAATTCTTAGTTCTTTGTGAACTATACTATCATATTGTACACACCATGCATCTTCTCCTCGGCCTACCCTCCCATGTCTCTTCTCTCTTATTCCTAAAAAACATTACAAAAAAAACAGCAGGAACAAGATGTGGGGATGGTGTGAATATGTTGTGGTGTCATTCTCAACTAGTTTGGTTGGATTTTGAGGGTTCCATCCCTACATCCACTTGTTTTCATTCAGAAAACATTTTTGTGACTTCACTAATTTCCCATGGCCTCAGAAGCACTCACAGAAGCTCAAAATGTGTCAAAAATTTCTGGGGGAGAATGCCACACGCACAGCCCACTATACAGTAACCTCTCTGTGCCCCCCTCTTCCATCTCTGGATCTGTCCCTGGAAACATTATCACAATGAGCGATAATACTAAGATAATGCCGGGTCTTTGAATCCACTGCTGGTGGTGCACAATCTTACAAAATCGGTAGACAAGTGTCCGGATTATTGAGTGAATTTTGTACAGTTTCAGGTACTGTTGAGACTGGGGAACCTGTCTGCTTTATGGAATATGGGGGTTTACACATTTCAGGCGTTTCGATTGTACAGAAACGTATGTAGCTAAATGCATTTGGAGTGTCCGGAATATTGTAGATGGCCGCTTTTCAGGGGTGTCCGTAGGGCGGGGTTCCACTGTATTTCCATTTTGCCTGGTGTCTTTGTAGATAGGTTTGAGCTCCCCTCCCACCAGAAGATCTCTGACGTTTTTTGGGGTGGTGATAGGCAATAATAGGCAATAGTGGGTGCTTCTGGGAAGTTTGTTTCTCACTGTGCTGTAAGGAATATTCTCTGGGGACAATGGCTACCCTGCTGATCCTTTGTTGGACTTGGGCAGGGCAACCGCATACAATTCTAGGTCACCCCGTCTAAGTGAGATCACAAAGAACCATCTCCCAGTGCTTCATGTGTCTGACAGCCTAAAAGGAGCAAAACCGCAGGGTCCCTCAAGTGCAAGAAGTGCGGTAAGCAGTGAGACAGAGAACACCTTGTACATTCGCCACAATGGCCACCAAGTCTGACATTAAGACCAGGAAGATGGAGAAGCCGGTGGCTTCCCACTTTAACACCTTCTGGACACTCCATAGAAGACTTCACAATCATGGTTGTATAGAAAGTATGGAAAGAGGATGTGCAGCTGAGAAGAAGCTACTGGATCCACCACCTCAGATCTATAGCACCAGATGAACTTGGAGGACTGAGCTGTTGACAGCCACAGATGCATGAAGAACTCCACTTAGTGTACAGACTTGCATAAACAATAATATGTTTATAGGATGCTATTGTCATAGCATGTGTACACTATCACCACAGCATTGTACATACATACACTATAGGTTATAGCATACTCTACATTACCATCACCGTGTCTTGCATTTTGTGGCCATAAATTGACAGCATGCATTCACTTTGGACTGTGTTTGAAGAGGACGGTGTTGGGTCAAAACATTGTACAAAGATTAAACACCCACTCTATCATGGTTCACTCTCCTAACTTCATGTATGACCCCACAGTGGACCGAAACCGTGAGCTCACTGTTTGTGCGGTTACTTGACTTCTATCACGTAAAATTAACTGTGACTGCTACTTTGCGACCTGCTTTGCTGACCATTAACACCATTATCAGAGTGCTTACTCCCATGTGTTACATTTCGTGCTTCCTATATATGGAACATGGCCCTACGAGTCCATGAGTCCAGGAGCCGGTGATAGACAGATAATGTCATAGAGCTAATGGCTGCCCACCCACTTGACTACATGTGCATGAGTGAAGTTGTACTTGAATAACTGTACGATCAATTTTTACGGCATCCATATCAAAATGAAAGACAAGTGTAAGTACATGAGCTACTAATTGCTGCATGTTGCACACCATTTGTTGGTGAAGGACTTTGCATTCAGGAAATTCACTACAAGCTTCTAATTCTGAAGCCATGCATTTCATTGGTAGATTATAATTTTACTGTGACATAGCACACATGGTATGCATGGTTAATATAACCACATCTCCTAGCTAAAGGCAGTCCTTACAGATAATAAGAGCCACACTTCTGTGGAGAATGCATGCAGGCCTCATTAACTCTGATGATGTGACCACATGTCTTATAAGAATTAGGAGGTCCTGGAAGTTTGTAATTCAAGAAACATGTGAAACCATGCAAGTGATTTTTGTAATGGCAATTAGCTATAGCAGCCACATATCACAAAAGTGTTGTAACTAACAATAAGATCGCCAACCAGCAAGAATTCTTGCAGCTGGCAATGGTTTAGTCCACTTGTTCCGTTGATGAAGCAAGGTCCTCAAACTTTTGTTTGTTCTTGCTTTACAAATATCCTTGCCTGGTTGTGAGAATGTTAGCAGCAGCATGAAGTGGACTGGATCTGCAAATGATACACCATTTCTTTTCACTTGGTTTCGGTCAACTGTTTTCACATCTCTGGAAGCAAGAGCGGCACAGAGGAAGAGCATGTAACTCGCATAGAGGCATGTAATGTGGGCAGACTTTTGAAAATGAAACATCCAATCATGTGTGGAAGTAACAATAGCTTCTACCTGCGATTATACTTTGGCTAGTATTCCCACATGTCAGTGTCAGAGAAAGCTTACTTCAACTGACAGCAGTGAGCTGGCAAATGGCCTTGCAGTCCCTGAAAGACAAACATACTTGCCTGGCAGTACATGCAATGATGCCAGAATCTCATAATCTAAACTTGAACTCTGATGTCTTCAAAGGTTGACAAACCTTTGTTGTAGGTTGAGCTTTGGCTCACCAACTGGGCTGGAAGCACCAAATGTGTATCAGGGTTAACTCTGAGGCAGCCATGAGCTGTTGATAGATCCCAGGAAGGCTGGTTTTAAATTTAGACTGTTTTCTACACTTTATAAAAGTGTGTTATGTATATATGAATATATCTCAAAGGAGTTGAGTAGAAAACAGGCATTTTTGTGGTAGAAGGAACTTGCTGAAGTTGATGTTCATGTCAGCTAGCAGACTGCGTGCACAGTGTTCACATGAAGTGGAAGTATTTAC
The DNA here is from genome assembly GCA_949130485.1 of Agelas oroides. NCBI lineage: Eukaryota > Metazoa > Porifera > Demospongiae > Agelasida > Agelasidae > Agelas > Agelas oroides. Next base: position 5,064,383 of record OX422192.1, on the reverse strand, counting down.
ATGTTATGACAGCAGATGGGTCTGTATCACACCACTGCATAACAACTTTCTGGCTGGATCTATAGTCATATGTGGCGACCACTAATGTGGCCTTATACCCTACTTGTAGCAGTGTGCAGATTAATTTATTCTCAGTTATGGCTAATTATGTATTTAAGCAAGTATGAAATTCATCAGTTTTAGATAATCATTGTTGTCTGTACAATTCCATTGGCAACAACAGAGCAGAATGTGCAAAGTGAATTAGCTGGTTGTGGTACTTTGATCAGGCAAGTGGTTAGAAGACCCACTAAGAACTTCCTGCCTTTTCTAGGTCTTAATTCCTTTGTTCGCCTCTTGTAAGGCCCATGCACAATCACTGGACTGAACTACTGGACAGAAAGTTTGTTAAAAATCACTTTCATGCTCTTTAGTGAGACTTCCTTGCCCATTGATTGTAGACCATCTCTATTAGAGCAACAGTGAAACCTTCTATGTTGAATAGTACCCTCTGCGTAATGCTCTGTTCTGTTACTTCTCATGATGTTGTTTGCTCACTACCTTAAAAGCGTGTACTTATTATACATACATACATATAGTGGTATGCGCAGTATGATTAGGAGCACGATAGGCTGTGTTGTCCATCTAGATTTAATATTGTTTTCATTTCTCTTGGGGTATACCTGTGTGATTGTCACTAGCATGGAAGATAGAGGAATTACGGTACATGGTATGTATGGTGGTTTTACTATTAGTGGCAATGCTCATCCTCTGACAGAATTTAAGCTCTAGTGTACACAGCGTGGAAAGTATATTGCCCCACCTATTTTGAATTTTGACATTCAATGTACACTCATATAGTACATGACATGTTTACAGTAAATCCAGGTATAGCACAGTCCACTCTTGGCACACAACAGCAGGGCACTAATATTAATTTTGTGTATCTGATTGTTTGATTGTTTGATTATGCAAGTCATAAGATGGTAGCTACTATAGCATACTACCTCATATTTGTATATTGCACATACTCTCTTGGTACCTAATATGGTCTTACCTCCCACAGATTATGGCGGAAGGATCTGGCCCCACCTCTGAAAAAACGAGGCACATTCCAGAAATATTATTGCAGTTGCCCAAAGGTGTACCACCATGGTTCATACCAAAAGGTACTATGTATGCCAACTGCAGTTTGATCTAATAAGAGCACCTTAGAAACTGTGAGTTGATTTCGTAAGAGCACTTTCGAAAAAAACAGATTACTCTCACACCATTAGGCATGTTTTTATATTTGTATGGTGCAGAGCCTGGAAATGAGCATATCAAAAGAGTTCATACAGAGAGAGAGTGTTTATATTGCATTAAGGAGCAGTCAAGACACACAAAAATAGAGCTGTTTCATCACCATGGTGTGACCTTGAGCCAAACATGCTGCTGAATCAGAGAACACACATGCCAAGTGTCAATTAACACTGCACGGTAGCATCATTGACATGCTACCTAGCTCCAGTATTACGACATAAGTCATTATATGTAGAAAGTGCTATGTGGTATGACATAAGTTAGAGCTTTGCACAAGGCCAGCCAGCTCAAGCATGGTAAGGACTGGGTCCTACAAATTTAGATTACACTGAGAAATATGTAATGACATGGTTCATGGAGAAGGTCAATCATAATAAATGAGTATTGTCTTCAATCAACTACTGTAATAACTTGCACCCTGAAAAAGGCTGAGAACATATTATTTATTTTCTACATTTGCAACTAACCAACAAAGCTGCGAATCTCTGGAAAGCAGATTTATATCAGCTTGTAAGGTATGAAAAGAACTGTAATCAAAATGACCGATCGACAAATATATTGGGTGTATACATGCATGTCGTTTATGCATTGGCTTTGCAAAAGCCTAGCTAGTACAGTAGTTCTAGAATTACTTCATACTTTAAAATAAGGTGATTAGATGACATTTAAGGTTTTTCAATTAAATGCAAACGGTCCTTCTGTGTGAGCCTTCACAAAATGGTATGAAATTCTGTTAGGACAGAGTAGTACACATTATTCATGCAATTTCAGACAGGGATCTGCATGCCAGACTGTAGCACTATGTCCTGAATACAACAAGGGGTATCAAGTTAAATTGTGTTGATCTTTAAACCACAGGTAGTTAGCTTAGAGTTCAGCCTCACTTTAGTCTTGCTTATTCACCTGTGGCTTAAGCTATTCTAAGACCACAGTCATCCATCTTATTGGCACAGACAGCTATTTTAACTAGAGTTCAGCTTCACCAACATATTCACCTATGGTTTAAGACCACAGCCATTCATGGTAAAATCTACTCTACACTTCATTAGCATCCAATTAATTCATGCATGTGAGATTTGCTACAGCACTGATTTCATCATTTATTGTGTGAATCCTTTCAATGTAATTACTTGTCATGATAGCACAAATGCTGGTATATGCACTGTGCTCAACTGGCATCTACACTGACTTTCATAGGCAGCTGATGGAAAGCTATCTGAACTGAAGGAAAAATATAAGGATCTACAACTTTTTGATGAAGAAGCCATGAGTACCACCCATGAGCAGTTTGTTCAGAGAAGCATTGTCATCAGTTTGTTTGGTGCCCACAACTCTGGGAAGAGCACTTTGCTGAATGCCTTACTTGGAGGAAAGTGAGTATATGTACTGACTGCCTTTTTGTACCCATCATCTGCAGTTTTTAATATGAGGGTGATTGAGCTTGGAAGTCTATAAACACTGGGCTGCACTACTGGACTACTGGACTACTGGATTGACCTTAATTAATATTGCATTCAAAAATCTCCTCTAATCTCACTGGTAGACTTGAAAGTAGCTCCTTGGACTGTCTATGTACCACAAGAATAGACAGAGTCTTGGCTGTTTGGAGTTATGTTCCAATTCCAAAATGGATGATTATAGACCGTCTGTAATCATCCATACTTGGATGATTTTTTTCATTATATGCAACAATCATCCAATGTTGGATGATTCTAGTTCATTTGTCTCTACATAGAATAAGAACAAACAAATTTTGGATAATTCTATCATCCATTTTTGGATGATTCTAAACGTCCATTTTATGAACTTTGATTTAGCAACCAAATGGTAAATTGCAGGCCCGTAGCCAGGATTTTTAGAACGGGGGTTACATGGGTGTCAGATGTGTATGTATGCATGCATAAGCATGCAAGAGTAGGGGGGTCTGGGGGCATGCTCCCCCAGGAAATTTTTAGAAATTAGATGCTCTGAGATTGCTTCTGAGGCCATTTTGGGACAGAAGCAGAGCCGTAGTAGCTACATGGCTCGCGAGTTTTGGCTGTCCACATGACTTCGAATTTCCAAGAGAGAAGCTACTAAGGTTGGCAGAACAGCAGGTTGGGTGACATCACTGGGAAGACAACTGATGAACTCTCGAACGCCTGAAATAGCAATTTATTTACGCACGTATTTACGCGCGTCCTTTCATTGCAGCGGCGTAAACAACTTACGCGAGCGTTCCGCGCTGGTCCTCCACGAACGAACACGCATAGCTGCAACCACAATTGTTTTGACCGCAGTGATTCTCAATAGCATCGAGGCTAGTGGACCAATTTCAAACGGTAGGGCACTGCAAATGTACAGTTAAGCGGTGCATATGAAATCTTTTGGAGGCCAAAAGGGGGTTCGACCGAACCCCCTCGAACCCCCCCTGCCTACGGGCCTGAATTGGATACATCAGAGTTTTAGATTACCTACATCTAGCTTGCTTTCCTACTATGAGGTCCCTAGGTTGCAGTACAGGATGACAGACATCATACGTAAGGAAGGCTGTCACTTTCATGCAGTTGCTCCATATGTGGTGGCTGTGTGATGTCAACTCCTGACGCTATTGCCTCCATAGTACTTCTTTATTTCCTGCTACCTGCAACAGGCCACAAATTGGACTGTTGTGGGAGAGCTCAGAGAGAGTTTCTGAATAGCTGAGGTGAAGAGCAACATCCTGATTCTGATGAAAGTCGGCTGATCAGCTCTGCAAGTGGTTTGGCAGCTTCATCCTGTAGGAGCTTTTTCAGTTGATGAGAATTCAAAATTGGATGATAGTTTATGCTATCCAAAATTGAATGACTTAGCCTCGTTCCCAGGCCTTCTCCATTTTTGTTTTTTTTGGTTTGCGTTCAATATAATACATGAAAGCAGTTACTGATTGCAAACCGAAGAACAAAAAATGGGGGAGGCCTGGGCACGAGGCTAGGATGACTACAACCATCCAAAATTGGATGATTATTGTTTGTTCTTGTTCTATATAGAGACAAATGTACTAAAATCATCCAATTTTATCATGAAAAATTATGGATGATTACAGACAGTCTAGAATCATCTGGACCAGACCTAGCTGTTCTTTGCTACAGTCTACAATGTACGTAATCTGTGTTGTTGTTTCTTCTTGTTTTTTTTCTGAGACTCTTTTATACTAGCTACAGCTATTGGGACCTTATTGTTTATCCATTTGTTTCAACAGAAAACAAACAAACAAAAAAAGCATACAGAAGGTCGTGAACAACTAGTATCTACGTATATCACAAACATGTAAAATATATCTGTATAAAAGTGGTGCAGAGCTGTCATGGGGCCTAAGATTTACATATATAGGTGCATGCTAGACTCCTGGAAGGATCTACCAAGTCGGCTTAGTATATTATGGATAACATTGCTACATTTTTGTTCAGTGAGGCTATCCATGATAGCACAGAGAACCAGCAAAGATAAGCATAGTTCCATAATGTCAGTCTAGTTTTGCACTAAACAGTCCAAGGAGCTAAGGAGCTTGGATAAAATGGTTCAAATCAAATATGCAATATCAAGGTGTGAAAGTCAGGATTGAGCACTGTCAAACATGTCATGATGCCTTTTATCATGCTGGTGAGCTGCAGAACAGCTGCAAGGTATGGTGAACTGTCCTAGCATTTGGTATGTGAGTAAAAAAGGGTGTACTACAGGAGTGAGGTTAATTTGTGGATGAGTGGTCCACAGCTCACACTTATAAAATGTACTCTAATTACTGATCACTCACAACAAACCTGCAATTGCCTGCATAATTGCAAGCTGAGTGTTGGTTGATTTACGTTTGTATCTAAATCTTGCACTCTTTTTTTCTAGTGTATACAGACATTTCCATTCTTCTGTTTGCAGAACTGTCCACAACTCTTGGAGTGTAAAGGGGAAAACGATTTGTGTAGACACAAAGGTGTTGCTAGTATTCGTGCCAGGCTTCAGGTGCTAAATGGAAGGATTCGTTCAGGAGTGGACAAGGTATGGTTGCGGTAACAGGGTGTCACGTGCTGCATCCTAATGTACGTAGCTGACGTATAATTACTTTTGCGAGTGCAGAACAACTTGCGAAATACTCTAAAATCCATCCACTGCAAAAACAATTCAACAATTACAGACTTTAGTGATTCCGGAGGGTTTTCCAAACTTTTACATAAACTATTGTAGTAATACTTATCGGATTCAGCATTCAATTTTGAGTACAACGGTTTTTGTTTCACGCGAATCGGTGCAGTAGAAGCCGAGATGTGCATCATTATTGCAAAGTGGTCGGTACAAAATTTTGGGTTACTTTTAAATAGACAAAGTGGTACATTCGGTAATCATCACGTGCGTGCACGGAAAATCCAAACTTGCACATATCTCGGGAACGGTTAGGCGTACAAAGATGGAACTTGCACCAAACTGTTGCGCACGGAGTGGTCTATCTCATGAGAGTGTCATCGTGTACAGAGCTCTATGGCCTTCAGGAAAAGCATGCAGAAATCTGAAGATATGAGATCCAAATAAAGCCTGAGAATGTATAAATCAGTCTGAAGCAACAGCAGTGATCAGCAACGGAGTATGGGTATGTTATTGCAAACTGTTTTCACCAATGTACCCCGGGTAGGGTAGGCAACAATGAAGTATAGTTGCCTGTCTCCCCCTGGGTCTGTTTGGATGGCATAGTTCAATGAATCCAAAGTACCTAGTAGCACTAACCTGCAACTGTATGATAGGATACGGTAAATGAGCCTCATTCCCAGAGTTTTGTAGCTGGAGAGAAGAGGCCTCAGGTGCACATTTATTTTGTGCGTGTACGAGGTCTCTTTTGTACTTGCATATTAGTGTGAGGTACTCTGGATGGTTTTGAAGTCAGAACTAATGTCCATTTGATGATGGCAAGTCTTAATTTTCTTATAATTTTTTGAGGAAATTGTTAGACACTCGAAAGTTATTAGCCTCGTAACCAGGCTTTCTCACCCTAGCGTTTTCCATCTGTAGCACCTACTAACCGTCGTGGTACGGCAAATGGTGTGGCGATAAAACCTGAGTATGAGGCTAAACACGCAAGCACAAGCCGAACGCAGCAATACAGCGCTTGCCAACCACTAAATTTGACTGCTGAAAATTGAACATGTGTATACCAGGACAGCCTGGGAATTAGGCATGTGTGCATGTTTGAGAGGGATTGGATGATCTGATTATGATGGGATTTCATGCAGCCTCTGGCCTAGTGTCTGTCATTTCTGCAAGTCATAGTAGAGATTATTGTGTTCTGCTATTTACTGTTTTGTTCAGCAATTCAAACCTATATGTATATATATAAGACGGGAATACTCTAACTCAGAAGAGTCGAACCCTGTGCAAGTTGCCTTTTCCAATTGAGGTAGCCACAAAGGGGCACAATCAGGCTTTTTACAAAGCACACCACAGGGCTATTCCTGCTTAGCAATAACAAATGATGTTGTCCACAACACTTTTCACCTCCTCTTCATTGAGGCTGAAGATTGCACTTGAAATCTGCGTTAGAAGCCATTGATATTTGTATAGGAATGAAAATGGGTAGCTATTCACATTACGTTGTGTGTTTATCCTTCCTTACAGGTGATGGTCATCCTACACCTATGTAAAGTTGCTGCTTTTGACTGGATGTGTTCACATTGCATGCCTTAATTTTCCGAAAGCTTGATTGTGTAAGAACAGAACATTATTCTCACTAATTACTCTATGATTGGAATTGCAAGCATTACAGTTCACATACACTGTATTACCGCTCCTGTACTGTGAAATATTTAGTTTCAGCAGCAGTGGTAGAAGGGGGTTCTTGGTGCAAGGAATGCGATTATGTCACTTTCGAAGTCGGGCATCTCACCGATCAGCTGGTACACGGAAGTTTTCTCCGGTTTTCACAAAGAAGCACTTCAAAGTTACAGTAAAGTGAACGAAAGACCAACCAATCGATTCTCCGATCAAAGAGGATTCGAGAAATATATATTTTGTCGGAGTATGTAGCTACCGTGAGAAGCGCCGAGGTGAAAATCTAAACGGGATTCGCTTTTTTCACAGCGGTTCATGTGGTCACGTGCGCACTTACCAAGTTTAACCCGGCCCGGTATGTAACACTGCACTGGCGGCAAGTTCCAACAGATCCGGTGTGCTCGCTGACTGTTAAGTTGACCACCAGGTATGTATTGATGGACAGACTAGAAATCATTCTCTTACATGTGGAACGTAAATAGCATCAATGACACATAACATGTAATGCAAACATTCGTCTGGGTATACAATTGATTAAAATTCTTTGGTATGCAGTGGCATGGGTGCACAAGTATCAGAGATGGCTCCAAGGTGGGCTGCAGGTTTGCATCAAGTTGGACTGTACTTTGAAGGCTTTGTCAATGATGCACCAGCAGTCTTGGAGGAATACTACAAGGAGACAGTCACATCTTTCGGTGTGCGTAATTCCAGCAGGAGATGTCACTCACAGCTAGAGCACAAGGAGAATGATGAAACTCAAGATGGCAGAAAGGTACAGTTGTACATGTAGATTGAATACTAGCCAGTACATATGGTGTTAATTTTTTACAGAAACCTCAGCCCAGAATATACTGGAGTTACAAACAAGGGAATACTACAGTGGAGTTTGGAAATACACCCTTTATTGTAGGAGACAGCCAGCATCTCCAATGCCAGTATGGTCCTCAGTACTATAAATCCAAACCAAAGAAAGGAAAACAATTACGTTTGCAAAGCACACGTAAAATTGGATGCCCTGCACATGTTGTCGTCAAACACTACACTCTATTCCCAGAGTATGCTATACACCCTGATGATATTGAGGGGAAGAGCAAATACAACCTGCGACTCCTAAAGGAACAAACACTGAAGAAATTGCAGAATGAAATCGAATCTGGATGCATCAAGCAGACGACAAGATACTGGTTATCTTTGCCAACAGTAGAGGCACATGAGAAAGCACACCCAGTGAAACAGGCTGCAGTTTTCTCACAGAAGGTTAACCCAGCTGTAGCTCAAATGATAGCTGAGTTAGTTGCAGATGGTATTACTGAAATTGATGATGTGAAAAAGTCACTTCGACATCGCATCAACCACTACCTCTGCAAAGATTCCCCACCAGACCCAAATGATCGAGCATACTTCCCAACACATGATGACTTGAGGAATCATATATACAGAGCAAAACAAGCTCTACAACATTCAAAATACGACCAAGAAAACCTCAGACTAAAGGTCCTCAACTGGAAGAAAACTCATCCTGATGCAAACTTCTTCTTCCGTCCACGCTGCATTGACAGTGACTGCAACAGCACTGCTGCTGAAAGTAAAAAAGAAGGTGAAGTTGATGGCCCTACAGCTAAACAGTCACAGGAAAACTCTTTTCTCTGGATTCACCAGCAAAAATGGAAAAAAGACCTAATTTTGAAGTATGGGAACACCATTTCCCTAATTGATGCTACACATAAAACCACAAGATATGAGCTTCCACTATTCTTTGTGTGCGTTCGTACCAATGTTGGCTACTCTGTTGTTGCAGAATTTATTCTGGAATCAGAAAGTACAGAAAGCATCTCTGAGGCACTGCATATTCTACATTGCTGGAATCCAGAATGGAATCCAAAGTTTTGGATGTGTGATTACTCAGATGCTGAGATATCTGCTCTTGAATGCTGTTTTCCAGACGCAATCGTTTACCTCTGTGACTTCCATCGTGAACAGGCATGGGAAAGGTGGGTCAAAGATGGGAAACATGGCCTGACATCAGAGGAAGCGGACCAACTCCTGGCTGAGCTGCGGGCTTGTGTATGGGCACCACCTGGAAAAGAGGGTGAAAATATTGGCATCTGCTACGAAGAATCAGTACGGCACCTCAAACATTCAAAGGTGTGGAAAGATCACCCATGTGTCCAGCAGTGGTTATCAACAACATGGCTTTCCATATCACAGGTACCTACATGATGTGCATATGAATGTAATTATGTGGCTGGCTTCTTGACCACATACCAATTAGCAACCCAGTAGCAATGTAAACATGTTACCATGGAGACAAAAGCTCCATATCTAGTGTTATGTGTTAGAGCACAAGGTTCTATGGGCTCTCCTTGGGTTTTCTTATAGGTGGACAAAACCCAGGGACATGCATGGTCATTAGTGTAAACCAAATTCTACCTTGATTGTATCCATTCATGTTGCAGAGATGGGCACATGCCTATCGTGATTCTGTGTACCATGCTGCCGTCAATACAAACAACGGCATAGAAGCTCAGAATAAGCTCTTCAAGTACAACTTCCTTCCTCGCAACAAACAGAGGGCAACTGTCTCTGCCATCACAACTCTACTTGTTGAAGACTACTTGCCAACAGCCTATCAAAAGTACTTGCTGCAAAACTATAAACAAACATCTATGTACCGAACCTACAATGACTTTGTGCCTGATTACCTCCGGGACAGACCCAGAAACATCATTCTGCATTGTCTTGACAGGATGGCAAGAAGCCACAAGCTCACAGCCAGTAACATTATTGACAATGATCAGGAGAAGGGAATATTTGAAATTATGAAATCATCTGGTGCTAAATACAGAGTCAGCTTTGGCAATGACAACCCAGATTCTATGCCCTCATGCACATGTCAAGACTGGACAAATTGGCACATACCGTGTAAACACTTTTTCGCCATCTTCAAGCACAGGTCAGCATGGCAGTGGAGTAACCTACCACCGAGCTATCTTCACAGCCCATACTTATCAACTGATGTTGAGGCTCTGAAGAAGCATTTTGATGGATCTCCTGTTCTCAATCTGAATGATGACAACGATGTCCATAATGCTGAACTGATACAACAGTCTACACAAAATCTGCAAGTTAAAGTATGTGTTATAATGTACATGTACATCATTATGATTTTGTGTATGTTAAAATTGGGCTGGCTGGAGGTAGTAATTTGTGTGGGCAAACAGTACAAACATTTAATTGTTGGTATTGCCGGTCATGTTCAGGTATGTCCTTTTACATGTTTGATTGAAAATGCCATCTTTATGATAGTTTGATGATTATTATGACATAAAAATGTTGCTGATAACATGTCTGTATGGTGCTCACCTTTCACCCCAGGCAAGGTCTGTTAGTGTGGAGAAAGCCGGTCAGAAGGTTCGCATTGCGCTCAAAAGACTCGAAACATTGTCATATGCGTGTACAGATGCAGAAATGTTGATGAACTTGCAGTCATCGATACATGACATCACTGAGATGTTCCAAGAGAAACTTCCTTCTCAGGATGGACTCCTTTTGACAGCTACCCAAACACAAAAACAAGCACTTCGCACAAAGAAGAAATACAAGTCAATCTCTTCAAAGCTGAAACTTGGATATGGTTCCCTACCAAATCCCAAGAGACATGGACGAAAAAGAATGAACTCCAAGTTCACGAATCGTGTTGGGATTCGAGCCAGCAAGCTGCGGAAGGTATGCGTATATCTACACTGGGTGCATGCTTGTGGCTAAAGTCTTCCTTACATCTACAGTGAAATCTTTTTTTGCTAGGCCTGGTATTTCATGCCAGTATCTTGCTAGTTCAGTATCACATCTACTTACTTGTTTTAGTTGCTAAGCAACAAACAACAAGGATTCACTCACATCCAACATGAAGATATCTGTTCATACCTTTGTATAGGCACTTGCAGTCTCCAGCAAATCAACCTCTCTGTCTGACACTGGTTGTCTGCCAAGCCCCTGTGACAATGTACAAGGGAAGAGTGAGCCCACTAAACCACACACAGGTATGATTTATGCAAGCAGAGACAGCAGATAACAAATTATCATACGTACTTCTGTAACTATGATCATAGGGATGAAGAGGAAGCGCTGTGGCACCTGTGAAGGATGCCTTTGTACAGACTGTGGCAAATGCAAATATTGCCTCGACAAGCCAAAGTTTGGGGGACATGGTACACTGAAGCAGTGCTGTGCTAAACGTAGATGTCTTGGGTTAACATCTGCGGAAGAATCACAAGGTAAGGATATAACATACCTGGCTGAATCACTTTTATTTGTGTTGAATACATCGTCTTCTTAGGATCTCATCAGATGAAGCCTGCTGTAACCTCAGGGCCTGCTCTAGCTACACAGCAGATAGGAGATAAGGTGTGTAAAACATACAGTAAACATGGGATCTAATATTATACAGAGTGATCTCAATTCATCCACAGGATCCTCTTCAGCAAGCAATAGCTTCTCTATCTGCAAGGGATTGCAAAGTCAAACCTATCTCTGGAGATGGAAATTGCTTGTTCCGTGCCCTTGCTTTTGTGTTGTATGGCAATGAAATGTGCCATGAGAAAGTACGTGAGCTATTGGTCCAGTTTGTCTCGCAGAACCGAGATAGCTTCAGACCGTACATTGATGGTGACTTTGAAAGATACTTGTCTAATATGAGATGTACAAGGGTGTGGGGCACAGCAGTTGAGATACTAGCAACAGCGTCGCTCCTTCAAATTCCTGTATTCACCCTAATTCCCAATGTGAATACCTACAAATGGTTCCGTTATAATCCTCTCCGTGGGGATAGGCTTACTTTTCCATCCCAAGATCCACCACCCAAACAGCTGTCTCGTCTAAACCACATTGAGCTTCTTAATGTCAGAGGATGCCACTATGACTGTATTTTATCACAACATGGAGATTATCCATTAGATGAGCCTCCTCTCAACCAAAGTGTTCATCACTACTGTATTATATAGTTTGTCTGTACATCTTTTATATTGTTTGTGTTATAAAAAGACTTATCTGTACCTTACTATTGGCATTCAAGGTATTCCTACCACCGTCGTCCTGCGTGACCACTCTTTCAGTCATTGTAAATTCGCACTCAGATCCTGTTTATTTCTAGCGCTAGCGTAGTGCTGTAGGGGTTATTCTTCACACGTGACCACATGAACCGCTGTGAAAAAAGCGAATCCCAAATGGAAACATGCACGCGATACCATTTCCGCAGTTTAAATTTTGCCAGCGGAAATTACGTATGAATACTGAACTTCCGGAATCACTATTACAGTACTCTGTAGTGCATATTCAATTGAAAGTGGCCCCAGATCACTTCTCATGCACTCAAGCAGTACCGTATTCACTCTAATTTATGGAATGGACAAATAAATATTGGTGACCGTTCCGCGTTAATTAGTAAAAATCATTTCCCTTTGTGTTCGAGAGCGGCTTTGCACGTGTCAAAAGCAGTTGAACAGCTACTGAATAAAGCGAGATGGATCGATTTGTAACGATGTCAACGCCAGGGATAACTCAGAAATCTCTCCTATAGCTTAGGCTGTGGAGACTCCCAGGGGTGAACATCCTTCGCTGCAATTGAAGAGATCGTCGCCAGCTGTGAACTGCGGCCCTGGTCGGCCGACAGATTCACTGTGGCCGTTACTATACGCAGCGTTGATAACAACAATACCACTGTTGGCCACGGAAGAAGACTCATCCCGCAGTCGAAATATTGAGATTACAAGTTTATTTGAGCCATTCGGCTGTCTACTGTTAAAGTGTCTACCGTGAACGCGGACCGCCCGCAGCAACGATGGACACGCCAGCTACTTCGCGGAAGTGCCCTGCTTCCTTGCCCCTCATGAAGCTCGCCAGACTACCGCTAGCGTCGGGAGCATCTCTCCGCCTTGCGTTCTACGCTCAGCCCCCACCCCCCCTCCCCTGCATAATCACCCTACAATTGCCAGTGTTTTGCCACTACACTCCATTCCATCTTTGTTCCTTAATCTTTTCCTTTGAAGCTACAACATTTCCTTTTATTGTACATGTCTCTTTCACTTTCAGGTGCCCGACTGTGTTCTTCAGGTCAATGTTCCAGCCCTTTCTGGGGGTACTCATGGGTACAGGATCAGTTTACTAGACAATCCTGGCTTTGGAGAGACGAATGAGTACATTACACAGCTGGCTGACACCTCAGCAAAGAGTAGCTCAGTTTATGTGTACGTGACAGAGTCTGCAAATGTTGCAAGTATAACAGACTTCAACTTCTTTGAGAACCTTGGTCAGCGATGTCCAGGTTTGTGGTAGGAAATTTGAAAATGGGCTGGTTTTCTTGAATCAGACAAATTTTGCGACTATAGGCCTGCAGCAACTACTATCAATATCAGTTTAGAAGTAAAGGTAATACATATTTGAATTTCAACCCTCATGATATAACAGCTGTATTTTTTCACTGGATGTCATAAAACATAACGTTTATATGCCTGATGAATTAATGTTTAAAATAATTTCACTCATATTGCACATAGACAACATGTATAAAAACTGGCTTTACTGCTGTGGCTGCTAAAAAGCGTTAACTTTGGGAGGTGCAGTGTACTCCTTACTGTTTCAGAGATGGTACTATCCATTGTATAGTTAGCTGAGGGCACTGGCATACTAGCATCGTACCACAAAGAGGACTTGAAATTTTGCAACCAAAGTGCTTCTCGTCCTTGTGGAAATTTGCACACATACAGTAACATGTATGTTTGTTTTGCATCCAAATTGCTTGTTTGAGTGTTATTGCGGAATGACCGACAGACTGACAAAACTGACTGCTTAACCACACTCTGTGCAGATGCAGGGTGTAATGCAAATTTTCTGATCTACAGTACATATTTAAGACTGTGTCTTGTTGGAAGGTACTACTATTGTCTATATTATTCATATCAGAGTGGAAAATGGTGAGTTAGTTCATTTGTATTTGAAACTATTGCTTGTTCCAGTCTGATCCAAGGCAAGAAGCTACCATTTGAGAGATGTTGCATGTTAAAAATAGTCTAGTGATGCAACAGGGCTCAATCTGATTTGGCAATGTACTCCCAAATAATCTTTTGGAGTTACGTCCCCACCTTGACAGCCACAATGTTGAAACTGGTTGCATTGAACTCCTTTAACACATTGCCCTGAGCAAGTACCCATTCATCATGCAAGTGCCTACACCCCAATTTTTGTGAAGTCCTCTCACCGTGTCAAAATTTTGCATTGTGTGGTTAACTTGTGTATAGTAAAAACATTCACCAGTAGGTCTTTCTCACTTTTATTATTACTGAACTCACATGCATTGCAGCAATCATTCTGATCTGGCAAGGTTTGCATTCACTGGTTCATATCGTGATCTGCAGCATTTGTTGCTTGCAGTATGAAATTTAGTGACGAACTCTGCGGTGGCGTGTAAACAATGCTACTGTCCATGACAATACAGTTTTTTCAACCACTGGGCTAGCCTCATTTGGAAAGTCTAATGAAAGCAAAGCAGTGGCAAGGTGCCAAATGTGGGTTGAATTTGTTAGCACCCATGGGCCACCTGGGTGGGCTTTTGCACAGAGACCATTCAAGCACTTTTTCTGTGCAAGTGCCCACCTCCAAATTTTGGTGTGTGATGTGCGGTTTATTCCCACTTCGTCAGATTTCCACTTTGTCAATTCCCACTTTGTCAACTCATACTTCGTCAATTTCCCACTTTGTCAACATTGACCAAATGGGAATTGATGAGTGAGAATTGACGAAGTGGGAAGTTGACAAAGTGGGAATATTTTATATTTGGCATTTAATATACTTCTACTTGAGAACACCTGGTTGGATGGTGAGCAGTTTTCTCCTGCAATATGGATTGCTTTGAGCTGAATGGAAACCGAACTGTATGGTGCCACTGGATGTGATGAAACAGCTGTCAATTTGCCTTCATTCCAAAGCCTTAAGTCATCCATCTATTCAGTGGCGTAGCCAGGATGAACAAGTTACGTGGGCACAGCATGGGCACACTCAGTGCGTGCGTAACACGCATTTGCTGGGGCATACACCCGCCATGAAAATTTGTTAAATTATACACTCTGACATAGCTTCTGAGGCCGTTTTCGGCCACAAATACCATTCTTCAGACTTACTTGTATGCTCGCTTCATGTCCGCATGAAACTTGCGATCGCACATGCTAATATTATAAACTGATCTTTGACCGTAGCTTTCCACATTATTTTTACCCGGGCACCAGCGAATTTAACGTGGGCACAGGCCCGGGTATGCCCGGGTGTAGCTACGCCACTGCATCTATTACAGCAGGCTTCAGAGGTTCCCAATGTTGCCTCAAACACGAAAAGAGATTGACTATTGACCGATATATTGATGGTGTTGCATGCAACTTGTGTAGCTTTGTATAATAACTTTCACCTGTACAGTAGAGCTATATGGATGTGTAATCATCACCTTTCTAATTCATGTAGATATTTAAACCAACCCCTTTTTTTTTGCAGTGTACTTTGTCATCTCTCACATTGTCAATTCCCACTTTGTCAACTCCCCACTTCGTCAATTCCTACTTTGTCAATTCCCATTTGGTCAATGTTGACAAAGTGGGAATTGACAAAGTGGGAATTGACAAAGTGGGAGTTGACAAAGTGGGAGTTGACCAAGTGGGAATTGACAAAGTGGGAATTGACCAAGTGGGAAGATACCTGATGTGCAAGTGACCATGGGAGTTTGTTTGGGGCAAGACAGTTATGCAGATACACTTGGGCATATTTATGATTGTGTCCTGATTAGGAAGGTGTCTTCAGTTCAGTATGAGAATAGGATCTGATCATTTTTTCTGATTAACTCACAGGTATTGTTTAAGAGGTGAGGTGGTGTAGTCTATGCAAAATTAAATTTATTAGCTACAAATGATAGTACCAAGAAGAAAATCATGTGTACTATATTAAACTATAGACATAGGGCCTGGATATCCTGTGCACTAAGCACTCTTCACCAGTCCACAACTGTACTTTTAATACCCAGAAAAAAAAGCTGACTATGAAGAATCCAGTCACCTTTATGAAGACATAAAGCGTCAACGGAAAGAAGTTGAAGATACAAATTCAGTTCTCAAAGAAATTGAAAATGCATACCCAGAGGATGTGAAGGTAAGATTTGCAAATAGAAATAGTGGAGGCCACACTCACAATAAGTACTAATTTCACACACATGTTGTGATCAGGCAGTTGATTTTGTGAGTATTTCTACTGGTTTAGTCAATATCGTGTTGTTATAGGTGTATAATGGTCTCTGGTTTGTGTATGCTCTCTTTCTACTTCCCATATGCGAACTTCAATGATAAACGGATTTAGCTAGCATATCTCTGTTGTTGAGGGAGCAAGGTGAAGATCTGAAAATATCTTCTATATACTTCTACCAATCCTGACATCCCTTGAAGGTCACTGGCGCTGACCTCATAGCCTGGCTGTAACTTGTGACCTAAGTCATGATTCCATTTAGAGCCCTAGAAAGTATCTACTGATCACACTGTAGGAGATGTAAACAACTGCAGCTGCTGCTGCACTCCAGATTTTTCAAAAGTGTTACCCTCTATCATACCAACTAACAAGGCAACTTTGACTAATACAAGATAGTGATACAAGTGAGTTGAAGCTGTTATTCTGTTTCAGCATGTTAACAATCGCCCATCACTGTGATGCATGGATACCTTCTAGAATGAAATAACCAATGTGCTAGAGATGACCAGACCATCAACAAAACAGACATGGATTTTCATTTCTTCCGCCATTTACCTGCTTGTGCTGCTTCAACTTCCAAAGATAGTTGTCATTGTCACTTGAGCTACAGTTCTGTCTTCTGTACGTATCCAGAAACGTAGTCTTTTGTTGCTAGTGGAAAGTGATCTAACACATGGAACAGCCTGATTGTGTGCGTAGACATTTTGAGGAGGCATTGCCCTAATTCACAGAAGTTTGTCGGGGCACATGCCTCCAGTTTTGCTGTCTACCATTATTATACCATGTTGTGCAAGTTAGAGCTTTACTTATAATTTTCCAGCTCTCAAAGTCAAAAGAACTTGGGAGAGAAATGTCCTTGAAATTGGTGGATGATTTTGAGGAGAAGTGCTGAAAGAAGATCAATACCAGTTCACTTGAGTTTGGACCAAAGGAGTTTGATGAAGGTAGAATCAGATTATGTTGCTGTTTTGCACTGATTATGAGTTGTGGTGTTTCCTTAACTTGCACAGATCTCAAGACATTTCTCAAGCATGCTCAACAGGAGCTCCAGAGAGTCTTCAATACTGCATGTGGATTTTCTAATGCCCAAGAAGTTGTGCATAGGCAAAAAGCAGCCATGAGAACAAAGGTTACTGTACTAAGGATGCACGCCCACTCCCTTTGCAATGGACGAGGAAAGTTGACAGACTCACATATTGCAGGTACACGCCATTCTATTTTCTCTGTTGTTACTATGCTGCTTTGGGGGATTTTCAGACACCATGACACCAAAATGACCAGACACTGTAAGTCACACATGACTCATGATTCACAGGGTTCTTGCTAGGCCTTTAGCAGATGGTTTTGCACCATTTAGTTAACTGCAGCCCCATCTGGATGTGGTAAGAGCACCATTTGGATCACTTCATAAATCCCTGCCCACAGCTGTTACTGACCTGGCTTCCCACTTTCAATAGCATTATGTAAACAGGGCGTTTCATGCCCATATTAGGATGCTGTTGCATCACGCACCGTTTGGAAAGAAATTTCTACAATAGCAGGAACCCTGCTCGTGAATACAGGTAGCTTTTGGCATTTACCTGTAGTGAATGGGTTTCATAAATCATGTCAATTGGTAGTATTGTGAGAGCGCAATTTTAGCTACCAATGCAGATGAAGGCATACTAAATTGAAGCATGTGATTGCTAATTATTGCAGCGATTTCCCACTCCACCACAGATGACCTCTATTACTGTACATGTATACACTGTCATTGTTGTGTACAAGAGAGTACAACTGCATGGGTGGGAAATTGGGAATGGCCTAGCAAGTTGTGTAGCTTATAGTGTAGGCTTGGTTACTACCACCAATCTCAGTTGTTACTGTACAAATGATCAAATTTCAACACTGCAACCCGTAACTCTTTCTGTCTGGCAAACATTTCTCGCACTTGTGTGGCGAGGTCAACATCCTGCTGTCAAACGTTATCACGATTTAATGTGTAAACACCAACATGTAACTGCACTTCTCAACAATAGTACACAGTGTAGCAATATGTTCAAATGCAAAACAAAGTGCGTACGAGGACTCAAAGAAAAGCATCAGCAAATGCTTCAGTGGTTCTGGTCTTAACTAGGTAAGTTATCTTACTTGCCTCAAGATAAATATATAAAGTTGATAGCCTCATTCCCAAGCCTCCCCCGTTTTTTTGTTTTTTGGTTTGCATTCAGTATAACACAGAAGTGAATGAGTGATGAAAAACGGTGAAGACCTGGGAACACTTATCATGTAATGTGAACAATGGTCGGGGGGGGGGGGGGGGGGGGGGGGATGCCGGTATACAAACGCACAATAAGCCCGAGAGCAAGTTTCTTGCTGGTCAAGCCGAGTACTGTGTAACTCGAGAATGTCTGGGGTCCTGATGGAGTGCTCAATGATGAAAGTCTAGTATGTTATTTGAATGTGGATCCCTCCCCCCCCCCCCCCCAATGTCCACATCATGTTCACCTGACATTGTTCACAAGATAAGCATTCCCAGGCCTTCCCCATTCTTCACTGCTCTTCTGCTTCCGTGTATTAGACTGAATGAACAAAAATGAGGGAGGCCTGAGAACAAGGCTATAAAGTTGAGTCCCATACTTAGTGCTTGCAACTTTTATTCCCTTGCATATTTGAGACTATACCATAAAATCTGGATAATAAGCACCCATACAAAAATAGGCACCTATTTTGTTTACAACAACTACTTCACATTTATAAGCACCCATATATATAGGCACCTATTTTGTTTACAACAACTACTTCACGTTTATAAGCACCCATACAAAAATAGGCACCCCACATAAAAGCACCCGTTACCATGCAAACAGAAGTGAATTGCTGATGCGGCTTTTTGAACGTACCGGCTAAAATTTGCTAGTATTTATCTTCGATTGCTATTGACACGGGATTAAAGCTAACATGGGCAAGGCCTCTTGATAAAACTTATCCAGGAAGTAGCAAATACCTCTCAGGGATTTGTTAATTTCCAAGTGCTTTACTTTGGTGGGCAGGGATTGGCAATGATCGATCAAGTTCTGTCTGTATCTTGCGTTCTATAAAAGCTATGAAGATACAAGAAATAGCAGAAGATAATCTCTAGGCCTAATAATAGTTTCAGCTAGTACGCTCCCCTACAACTGTATCTTGTCATAGCATTACATGTGTTTATTAGCACATAAGCATCCCACGATTATAAGCACCCATTCGGTCTGCTAATTGCAAACAATAGGCACCGGTGCTTAATATCCCGATTTTACGGTATTTGTTTAGTGACTTATGTCATGTGATTGGCAATTGCAGCTTACAGGTTATATGCATAAATTAACACCCACTGATACATGCAAGCACCATTGCAAATATACATGGTACAGCCTACTTTGTATCAGGGGACTGAGATGTTTAAGGTGATATATTACATTTTCCTATCCATCTTAAGGTGGCGGGTAAGCTATCCACACAAGCGCAATAATTGTTTCCGGTTTATGCCCACCATTGTACAGCTGGTTTGTTTTCTTGAATGAAGTAAATCACTGTAGCAGCTGCTTCAGTAGCTTATCGAAGAGCTACGTAGCCGTACAGGGTACTGTCACGGAAAAATGATCCCCCCAAAATTGATCCGGGGGGATCAAATTTTTCAGGCAAAAGTGATCTGGGGGAACGAAATTTTCAATCCCCCAGATCACTTTTGGCTGAAAAAATCAATCCTACCATGGAAAATGGATCCCCCTGCCATAAGCTATATATGAGTACTCAGTATTTTGGATTTGAATGTCACAAGACAAATTTAACCATAACAACTATTACAAAACCACAATAACTTTAATCTTAACTGCATTTGTGACATAGCCATACATTGTCAGCTTGATCAAAAACTATGTCTCTTCGCAGTCTCGAAACCACTCGTTGCAAATGTGGCATGAGACAAGTGGTCCTCTGACATCGTCCTTTTTGTTCCAGGGCAGTCTGCAGGAACAGTAGACTGGAACCTTCTGCTTCCGCATGACTCTTCTCCTCCCCAGTCGCCTATGTCTCTGTGCAAGGGGAAATGGCAAGAGCTCTCATTCCTCAAATGAAGAATATAGATGCTCCCGCATGCTCTTCTGGTCGAATGTGGTCAGGTGGGGATCTGGCCCAGCACATAGAAATCCGTGATAATGAATCTCTTTGCCTTGTTTCTAATGGCTCGCTTCCTGTTCTCTGTCGTGCCATTTGGATACGTCTTATCCGTAAGGCATCGGTAGGCTTGTTCGACTAAGTCCACATCACTCTCGTCTGCACTTTCGTGGTCCATCCTGCTGGCTCGAAAATGACGTGACACAACACCCTAGGTGCCATTTCATTCGTTTTATGGCGGGTTTGACAGCTACTGATCCACTAGGTCAGTAGGTTATACATTTCGCAGTACGTATTTACTTCCGGATCAATTTTCCATGTGCGGATCCAGTGGTGGATCTAGAAATTTAGAAAGGGGGGTTCAGTCACTGGCGCGCGAAGCGCGCCGGAAAATTTTTGGGGTTGCCACGCCCACTTTCGGTCACGCGAACGCATTCATAATAAAATATAGCTGGAAGGCCGAACCGAGAGGTCTGTCACAAAAGAAATCTCGTACACTGTCGGACAGTGTTGTTTTAGTTAACCATAACTTTAACTAAATACATTTTAGTATGGCCTTTTTAAAATTTAGTTAACCAAAATTACAACTAACTATTGCTAAGCTGGGAACTATAACTAAAATATCCAAGAACATACAAGAAGAAACCTGTCGGCTGAAATCCAGAAATCCAAACTGAAATCCAGAAATCCACTCTGAAATCCGAAATCCACGTGAAATCCAGTGGATTTCGAAATCTCGTATGCCGAGGCGCGCCGTGGCGAACCCCTCGGGCCGAACTGAATATCTCGAAGCAACTCTAGGCCTAGTCAAACGTCTGGAGATCAGTAAGGAACTGATACTTGAGTGTGTAACTGTGCCTGGTTGTTGTTGCTGCATGCCACTGCTGCATAATCATTTGATGGTCTCGTGCAGTTATGTACGCAAAAATACATTGCTAGCCGCCAAAGGGGGGTGCATTTGCACCCCCCTTACCCCCCCTAAATCCGCCACTGGGATCACCATTTTCAGGAAAAATTGTTCCGGGGATCAGTATTCCAGCAATTTTGATCTGCCTGGAACATTTTTTTTTTAATGGAACAATTTTTCCGTGACAGTACTACAAGCGACAAAAGCATGAAGGAAGGCCTGAGAAGTTTCTATGTCGTCGATCGCCATACACCAATGGCCACACCCACCAAGAAGGCCATGGATACATTTTTTTCGCAATGATTTGTGAATCAGGTAAACGACTTTAGCAACTCTCTTTACTATAAACAGCTTCTCCAGTGGTTAGTCGAGGGGGTAACGTAAAGTATTCGTGACTAACAAACACTGGGGAGAGTTCGTACCGCGAAACGCCACAAAAAGTGACTTTCCAATAACACTTTCAACTTGGCATCTGTTAAGCCTTACAGCTTATGACCAAAACTCTACGTAGCCCCCTCTAGTGACTGTTGAACTTTCTCCTCGCCAAGAATGGAGTATGTGGCACTCGTACCGTGCGAGCGAAACGTGATGAAAAATGATAAAACTCTACCACTGCTCTCCGCGCTATTTTCTGTAGCATGGTTTCAAGGTTTGTTACACAGCTAGTGCTTGCCATACAGTACTTTTATATCAAGTTTGGTTGTAATTGATTGCACAACTAGTAAGATGAGACATTTTATATATTGCAGCTAATTTATTGTGAAATTATTTACCCCACAATTGAATGTATGGAATACCAAGAGGGCCCTATTTTGTTCCCAGAGATTTGGGAAAGCTGCTCACTATCTGTACCTTCCACATATCAAGTAGCTAGCTAGTTTCATTGTGGTGGTCATGTTGATCCTTCTTGATGTGCTGGCTACAAATACTATTATGCCTGTCCTATACCACAATGTCAGCAAGTTGCTTTATTCTCATTTGATCAATTACTATTTAGTCAATTTCATTCTGGCTCTTGGCTGGCAAGAAACTTGCTTCTAGGCCGTTCACTGATCTACAACCAAGTGATCATTTGAAGTTTTGCCTGTCGAAAAGTGTCTATCCCAAAAAGGTCCAATAAATGGATACCTGCTCCCTTTGGTCAATTTCTACTTGGTCAACTTGCCACTTTGTCAATTCCCACTTTGTGAATGTTGATGTAGTGGGAATTGACCAAGTGGAAAGTTACATGACAAAGTAGGGATTGACAAAGTGAGTAAGAATTGACTAAATGAGAAGTGACAAATTAGGAAGGTACCAGCAATGAATTTCTAAAATTGATTATAGTTACAGAGAACATCGTTTTTGCAGGGTTTAACTCATCACAAGAAACAATCATGTCTATGCACTTATCTGTGATCAAAACTTAATATAGAATATTTGGATTGTTCAGCCTGCATAGATTTGACTGAGACGAATGATGGACAGACCTAATCTAGGGCATCTGCAGGACAAAATTTTAATCCCGTAAGTGACTAATAAATCGGTAAATAGTCTATAGCAAACCTCATGTTTTAAAATTTTGTTCAGATGATTTATAATCCAGAATTAGAAGCTTTCTATTCTATATTAGTGTGGTCTTCTCTGAATAAGTTACTTTAATGTGCTCTGCGAAAGTGAGTAAAAGTTTTCCTAGCTGTTGTCAGTTATGACATGCATTGCAGATTTTATTGTATTTGTGATTCTATTTTCAATTTTTGTATTTCTACCTCCCCCATGCATGCATGGTAGCGGTTTGACATCAGGTACCTAACTGTGGCACCTGTTTTACCCATCTTAGACTACCAGTAGCTAGCTAGGTGCTTAGTTATGGACATCATGTGAACAAAAAAGAAATCAGTAGCCACACTCAATCCTCAGCCATTCTGCCTCTATCCTCAGTCTGCCCACTATGGTAAGGGCCCCCTGTTTCATGGTATTGTAGCTAGTTTAACCTAGTAGCAGCCTATCTCACCAGTATTATGTAGGCAGTTCAATATCAGAGGGGGGCACCATCTTACCGGCAAAAAATCCCCCCCTGATCCCCATCTTACCGGTAGGATGGGACCAGGGAGCCCCATCATACTGGTGAAATGGGCCATGGGGCCTATTTAAGGAGGGTCCCCATTTTACCTTGACAACTGTCCTTGAGAAAGAAAAATGGTGCCCCATAGATTCTAACTTTCGTGTGCATAACCATCCCTAGGTCCAGCATTTCATTTTGTATGTTCATGCATGCACTTATCAATACATGGCTATACCAGTCTAAAATAGCTGCTTCCAGCCCTGATTTGCTACATGGCAATGTCGACCTGTCTGCCACTTCTTTAAGGAGCATTAATTTTCAGGAGGTGGTGCCTAATTTCTGATTCATTGTCAATTATGTTCTGGCGTCTTTGTTTCTTTTCATTGAGGAAAAACTTTTCATCAATGAATTTGTTTACTATGTAGTAGTATGTCACAATATCCATATGTAACACAAAAGTATGGCCAGAATTTTGTATAATATTTATGGAGATTTAATTACTGGTTAATTTTCTTCTTGCTTCCTTTGCATAGGTCTGTGAAGCTGTCATTTTTTGAAGAAATTTACTTGTGGTTTAGGTAAGGTGTATCTATGGCTGTATATCTGTGGTTTTGCAAGGTCCTTCGTGTAACCACCCACCACGCAAAATTCTTGCGTGGTGACTCGAAAGTTGACAGTTTGAGCTCACATAGACTGTAGCTGCGATCATTCCGATGAGTTTCAGGCGCCACTACATCCGGCAGCTAGGTTTGCACACACTGGTCGTAGCCTCGTCCGCAGCGTTCTTCGCTTGCCGTACGAAATTCGCGTACTGCAGCGACGAACGCTGCGAAGTCCTGGCAACGAGACTTCGGGTTGGTCCGTTTCTTGCAGGATACAGCTTTCTCTACTGCCGGGCAAGCCTCGTTTGGCTAATAAACGAAGCACGGGCGAAGCTATATACGATGTAGGTCAGTTCAGTAGCGCCTGTCAGCTAACTTCGGATCCGGGGTGGGCGGTTGCACGGGGATAGTTGGACTATTCAAGCACCTCCTTCGGGTAACCGCCCACCCCCAATTTTTGGTGGTTGAGCTGCGAGCGCCCATGGGCGCTTGCCCGGGACATTACGGTAATACTGACTAGGGGAATGTAGAACATTGTGGGGCGAGCGTGAGCAAGCAGTGCACTACAACATTGACTTATGTAGCTAAGGCTTTACTGCCAGTGAAGTATCAAATCACAGCACACAGGCCATTCATGCATGGCATGTAGCTAAAACGAGGTTTGTAACTCTGTTGTCTACAAAAGTGTCATGGTTGCAGAGAAGAGCTTTTCAAAGCATGGGCATTGGGTAGTACCACACAACAGAGCCATTTGTCCTACCAGCATGCAGCTACTCTGGTTGTTGCAGTTATAGGCTAAGTCAGAACACAGTCTGGCATGCATACGTAGTCCTTCAAGACTTGAGGCATCTTTGAGAAATAGTAGAGGGAAGTCACCACGCATCAGTTATGGAGCAAAATCTCTGCCGCCTACTGCGTTCGGTAAGCTGCATGAGCCTTTCTACACAACTGTTAGCCCTTGTACACTTACTGAGTAGGAGCTACGCTCCAGCTGCCTATCCCGAATGTCGTCGCCAAAACACAACTGCTATCTCTCTTACAATAGATGCGCACGCTCCAGCTGTCATTCCTGGCTATCTATCAAGTCGTCATAACAAGCTCACCAAGAGTATCAAGTTGTACGAAAATTTTACTTACACTTGACTCCGCAAGCGGCGCGGCCCGCGGCTATCGCGTTAAATTACAGCGTTAAGAATATACGGAACGACGTACGGCAGAAAATAATTGGGGCGAGCGTGAGCGAGCCCCACACTAGTGAGTTCTATTGCAATTTTTCATGTATGTGTATATGTATATATCTGTCGTACGTATTCCGTATGTCTTAAACTAGGGGAATGCAGTGCATTGTGGGGCGAGCGTAAAGGAGTTGCATGCATGGTGTTGCTTCGTTCCCAGGCCTCCCTAGTTTAGTTCCTGTGTAAGACCGAAGACCAGAAAACGGAGGAGGCATGGGAACGAGGCTGTACAAGTGTTTCATGTGGTGGTGTTATTTAGGGTACTTTTCCACTAGCACAATACACAAGAACTGCAAATAAAATTGACATAACAGTGACATCAACCATTTCCTTAGAAGTAGTATGCAAATGTCACATACGTAGAATGCATAATGTTGTCTTCACAGTGCCATAGTATGACTGCTTTGTCTTAAATCTTTAGCACGGATAGTGGCATGGCTTGGTCGAGAGGACAGTTGTAATGGAGATATCTGGGGTGGGTAGCTATAGTGGAAGCCGGTGGTGATAGCTATTGGTGAAAGTGGAGAGGGGTGGAAGCTGTGGTGGAGGGTATGTTTCATGGAAGTGAAGTTTCACTTGGGGGAGAAAAAGATACAATTAAAGCAGTGAAGTTGGGTAGAACGAGATGTGAACACAAATGAGCACAATTCGCATTCTGGGTGGTACACTCAGTGGGTGAGTCACTCAGAACCCCAGGGTGGGCCCCGTGGAGGCTTGTGCTGTCCACCCCACTCACCCTGTTTGCGTGGCTGCGTGCACGGGTGAGGCCTAGTGTTGTGCATACATGTACACAAAATGCAGTATAATGAAAGGCATAGTGGACTAACACACAATCAAATACTGAAGTGTATTAATTGCAATAAAAAGTGGTTACATAAGCTACAAATGGTAAGGTCAAAGGTCCTTTAATCAGTTTTTCCTACATTGCATCACAAGGGTGTTTAAAAGTAATTGAGATAAACTGTTGTGGGTTAGACCACTTTGCTTTGCAATTGTGTGTGTGCAGCATGAACACAGTGTGTGCATACACAAACCTCACCTTCTGTCTTCACCACGCTATGGCGCGGCTGTTCTGTCTTCACCACGCTATGGCATGGCTGTTCTGTCTTCACCACGCTATGGCACGGCTGTTCTGTCTTCACCACGCTATGGCGTGGCTGTTCTGTCTTCAAACTCACCCTTCATCCTCGGGTTGGCTTTCTGTTTACACTGTGGAAAACTCACTTGTCTTCACCACGCTATGGCGCGGCTGTTCTGTCTTCACCACGCTATGGCGCGGCTGTTCTGTCTTCACCATGCTATGGCGCGGCTGTTCTGTCTTAACCAGACAAGTGGAAATGAGGATGGACAGTTGTTGTGGAGATCTGGATGGACAAGTGTTGTGAAGACAGTTGTAGTGAAGATGGGATCAAAAGCTGCTATGGAGTAGAAATCTGTTGTGGTGATGGGGATCGACAGCTGAGGCCGGACAACTGAGGATTGACAGTTGTGGTGAAAAACAGGTAGAACAGCTGTGGTGGAGAGAGGGTGGAAAGCAGTGGTGGTGTTGTGTGTGCTTGCGGTGGTGTTGTGTGTGCTTGTAGTGGTGTTGTGTGTTCTTGCGGTGGTGTTGTGTGTGCTTGTGGTGGCGTTGTGTGTGCTTGCAGTGGCGTTGTGTGTGTGCTTGCGGTGGTGTTGTGTGTACTTGCGGTAGTGTTGTGTGTGCTTGTGGTGGCGTTGTGTGTGCTTGCGGTGGCGTTGTGTGTGTGCTTGCGGTGGTGAGGTGGGTGCTTTTGGTGGTGAGGGGGGTGAAAAGGTGTGTGTATGTATGCTGGTGGTAGGCAGTGCAAGGCAAGGAGGAGGAGTTAGAAACTGTAGAAATGGAAGGTTGGTATAGGTTATTGCAAATTGATGGTAAATGCACAATTTTGAGAGGTATAGTGAAATAGGTCACTATAAAATTAAACAACTGTGCTACAGGCTAAATGGTAGCAATTTGGCTACAATATGGTTTGCACATCTGTACATCAAATGTTTATACTTATCAACTCGCCTGGATAATGTGGTCTACAACTGTGAATACGTGGGATAGACTACATTAAGTATGCATGCATCTGTATACAGCATGACTTTACAGTACAAACTTATCTCAGTATGTAGTGAGGGGTGTGGGGAGTGGAGTACATCTTGGCAAGATGGGAAAGGTGTTGTGGGGCAAGTGGAAAGCTCATGATCCTTAGTGGTTTTGTAGAGGTTGTGGACAGCTGTGTTGGACAGGAAGTGGGTAGTTGCATTGCAGGAGACTGGGTGGGTTGTGGGGATGAGTGGGTGTGAATATAAGTAGAAACCTATCTTTGTGGTATAATCAGGGTGGTGGGAACATCTAGGTGAGGTGGAGTAGGTTGCAATGGTTGATTAAGAACTCCATGGGAGTAGAATGATGGTAGCTGTAGTGGATGAGTGAAATATAGGAGTGGATGGATACAGTGATGGTGTGGGCAGTTGTAGGGGTAGGTGGCTGCAGTAGAGGGAGCATGGGCGGCTGTGGTGGAGGCAGAAATGGAGTTGCAAGGAGTGAACCCAAGAGGAGGGGCTACAACATGTCAGAGGTAGAGGAGCTGTGAGACAAAGAAGTAGAGACCTCCGTGAGGAAGAGAGAAATGGAGGAAGTGCAAGATAGTGTGGTGGTGGTGGTGTGGGCAGCTGTAGAGGTAGATACTGGATGTTGAGGCTTGAGAGTAAGCAGTCTGAGATCCTCTTGTTTCCTCTCAAATAGGCGATGGCTATTAGATAAATTTGCCAGTCTTTGGTATGGGAATGGGGGATTGAAGAGTAGGTCTTGTAGGTGGCGAACACGTGAGCAGGCCACAAAGGTTAAACCAGAGGAGAATTTTCTTTGGCCGATATCAATCACTACCTTGTCCAAGGTAAGACCCTGTGACTTGTGGATGGTTACAGCCCAAGCAAGCTTGAGAGGTAGCTGAAGTCGTGAGCACTGGGATCCAGATGGTGAATGGGGGGGATTGGAACAGTCCCATCGTGAAGTGTGGGACCGATGTAGTGGTCAAAGCGAACCATTACAGCAACTGGTAAATCAGGTGGGCCTCCACTACGATAGCAAATTGCTTGGATGGTTCCCATGGCCCCATTTACTAAACCCTTGTCCACCCAGAGGTTACTGATGAGCATAACACGAGCAGAGTGTGCCAGGCATGTCACTGCTTCCAGTCCTTTTGCATCATCAGCTGGAGCCTTGGATGCATTGGGCCCGGTGTGAACGGCTTTGATGGTGGCAATTGGTTTGCCACTGGCTTGAAGTTGACTGACATTGTACTCGACAACAGCTTCTACAGTGGGATAAAGATGCAAGGCACTGGAAAACACAGACAGGTCTTGCGCTTGGGTCGGCGTCTGTGTCATAAGGGTCTTCCAGTCATCTTCAGTCACTTGGGCATCTCTGAGGTGCATCAGGATTTGGCGAAAACGAATCTGTTCTGGATCCTGTCCAGCCTGACGCATGACTTGATCCAGGATGAAAGCCTTGTCAAATTGCTGGTATGCGTTTCTACCCTGATCAGACAACTCAGTGCGTGAATCTGTTGTGTAGAGGGGAAGATCCATGACAGGGGGAAGTTGGCCAAAATCTCCAAACAGCAGGCAAGAACATCCTCCAAGTACCTCTTGTGCATGGTGTGGGAAGACCTGACGAAGACGTCTGTCCACTTGACCAAAAGTTTTTCTTCCCACCATGGACATCTCATCTATGATGAGGTACCTCATTCCTGACAGTGACTGTTGCAGTTGGTGGAGGCGATCTCCTTCAAGGTCTCTGAAGTCACCTTTGGTGGGCAGGCTGAGGAGGGAGTGGAGAGTGCGGCCATTGACGTTATAGGCTGCAACACCAGTTGGTGCTACAACACGGAGCTTGTCTTGTAGAAGTAGTTTCAGGCAGTGAATGAGGTAAGATTTACCTGTCCCTGCTGTTCCAGAAACAATCATTCTCAGTGGTGGTTGGTTGGTAGCTTCAGAATGCTCACGCACAATGGAGTACACTTGCAGCTGTTTGCCTTGAAGATTTAGGGGATTCGCTGATGTTGAAAAAGTGTGTTCTCCTGCTGACTGCTGTTGCCGGGCAATGAAAGAAGGGGTTTCTTCAATGTTTGGATACGCTCGAGCTGCTTGGGTCCAGTCGATATCATGTTGGGTGTCTGTGCTTGGTTGGAGGTCAGCATTTCGCTGGCAGATTAACATCCACTCTTCGACTTGTCTTGATGGTGGGTTGCTGTGTTCGTGTTCCTACATAGGATAAAAATAATTTTTTGTGTAGAACTGCATATACTTTGATATATAGATTTACAGTGTAAGTATTAGCAAATGTAAAACCTTATCTCTGACTCTGTAGTCATGGAAAAATAAGCCCAACCCCACTTTTCAAATAGAATTGTTTTCCACTCCAAAGGAAACCCACCTATTTATGCTGTAGTACATGTTGTTAATGTCAAACAGGAAAGCATTGGAGAAGCAGTACTGTGAAAGAGGCAGGACTAAGGCATGCATTATTTACTGTCATTGCGCAAGCAGATGCATGACAGGAGAGCATTGTAGAGTCACTGCACGCGTACATCTAAGGAAGAACAGTCTTTGCAGGTTGGCTGAGGGAATGCAAATCACTCATGCGTGCCTAATTGAATAATACAATATCACACACAACACTTGCTATTATTCAATTAGGCACCATGATACTCTGCAGCATTCCCTCAACCTAACTGCAAAGACCTGTATACATATCTGCACACTTCTGTGGTGTCCTCAGTAGGCTGCTGAGTTGCTTGTTCCAGATGATGGATGTCATCATGCAGTGAGGGAGGGACACTGCCAGACTGCAGGAATACAGCATACACAGCTGCATACGTTTCACTTTCACCTAATAGATCACTTAGCTGATGAAAGGGTTTGTGCTGCATGAGTGACTGTTGACAATACTGCTCGTACTTTGGACCAGTGGGGTCAGGAGAGCAGTATGGACGTGGTATCACAATAACTTGTTTGTTTCATCGAGTGGGCACAGCCCCAAGTGTCTTCGGCATGGTGTACTGGCGAGCAAACTCAAGAAGTGTGATGTTATTAAATGGCATAGTAGATGGACGAACAAGATAATGGTCAATGGTTGACGGTGCAGTAGCATGTTGCTCTTCATCCAGACGATCTTCAACTGCACGGGACCCATCCAGGCTCAAAATGATAAAATCACGTGAGGCCTTGAACATGGGCAGCTGGAGCAGGAGGTGGCAGGTTTCCTGTGCTGAGTAGTCTCGCTCCCCTACAGTGTTGATGAGCAGCTTCTGTACTGCCTTGAGGGAGTTATTGCCTTCCTTGAGACTGCGCACTATGGTGGTGAAGACATCTTTCAGAGACTGAGAGCGTGGCTCACTCTTGGTGACATACTTGGTGCAGCCGTGACACAATGTACTGCATGTCAACATTAGCACGCCATGCAGATAGCTGGACAGGGTTGAAGCTGTTGACCACGCCATCATTTCGTGCAGTCAGTAGTGTTGGCTCGCTGTCATCTTCCACAACAATGGCTGTTCTGGGTTGTAGTGGTTTAGGATAACCGAAACGGCATTCCTGTTGTCCATGACGTGTACGAAGACAGTAGGCAGCTGAACACCGAGTGTGTCGTTGGCATGTGGCAACAAGGTCAGATAGGTCTTGGTCAAAGTCTTCAACCTCAGTGTACACCTGGTTGCAGACATGGGGGTCAGTCTTTGGAGCTGGTGCATCATCCATGTTGCTTCCATCTGGCAGAACAGCAGGGTTACAAGTGGACACAAGACCATCTGCATGTTGTATAATCTCTTCCTTGGCTTCATCAGAGATGTTGGAGGGAGACAGGAGTTTTTCCACATCAGGAGCATTTCGCAGCCATGCCAAGCCATGCACATGAGGACTGCCACTATGCTGCCATTCAAAACGAATCCAGTAATCAGTCGCTCCTAGGACTCCCACATAAAAGGCTTCAATGAACTTCTGGACTCGGTGGTAGAAGAACCAGTCAGCAATAGCTGGGTTCTCAATCACTGCTTTGGTTCGGCTTGATCTAGATTCAGGATCTTCCGGACAGATGAGATGTGCTAGCTCAGGCCACTGGAGGTCAGCTGCACTGTGGGTGAAGAAGATAGTGGGCAGGCCGAGTGTATCTACCATTGAGAGGAGTCGACTTCGCTGTTTAAACCAGTATTGTCTGGTGCCACGCAGAGTAGAAGCATAGTGCAGCACACGGTTGGAAAACGCTTCCCCTTCTCGTCCAACCATGTCTCGAAGCTCATCCAATGAGAGCTGTGCATCACCAGGGTGTTGTCGAACGTAGATTCGGCCTGTTTGCAGTGCACGCCAACGCATCTCTGTGTTGAGAGCAAAAAACCGAAAGCGAGGATGCTTAGCAAAGCGGCCATCTTTGTACATCATGAGATGTTTGAAGTAATTGCCAATGGTGACTTGGTTGTGTCTCTGACCTAGAAAGTCAGCTGCTCCAGTAGGATAAAGTGTAGGGAAGGCACAGGTAAAGTAACCCTCTGTTGTAAACTCATTGATGGGACTTCCCCCACTGGAAGGCCACATGATTGTTGAAGTTGGGGCAGCTGAAGGGTGGTCCAACTGACGTTGTTGAACACATTGTTGGACCGCCTCTTGCTCAGTCATGGACCTAGTGGCAACTGGGACAAACGATCTTGCTAGGTGGGCATCATAAGGATCATCCTCGGACATCTGCTGGTCACTTGTTGCAGGGATCTCTACTGCTATGGAAGAGATGTTTGAGAGATTGCCATCATGTGGAAGCTGAGCGAGAGCATCCTCATCAATGCGTATGTGGTTGGCATGATAGTAGATGTTGTTTGTGATCAACCACTGTAGAGCACGATGCACCACAGACCTTCTGACATGAAAGTCACGATGAGACTGATCAACACCTTCCTTTCTGACGACCACAATATCAAGGTCTGAGGGTAGTTGTGGCAGCCTGTGAGCAAATGATATGACATCCTGGGGTAAGTTTATGACATGTCCTGTGTAACCATATTGGCCATGTGGTAGTCGGTAGATTGACATGATGGGCATAACAGCAGAAACAAGCATCTCTTCAACTTGTGTCAAGCCCTGCAGTAGGGTGATCAACAGAATATAAAAATAGTTGTGTGTGTTTTGTAGGGTGCTTCAGTGTGGCCTATTACAGTAAGAGTGTGTAACTCCCTTATGGTTTCTATACCACCCATATTGATAGGATGACAGTAGGCAACAGCATTGGATGTGCTAAGGTGTGCATACACAGCAGTAAAGAGGAGGGTATTTGCTAGTGTTCACACAGATGATGTCACCAGCATATAGAATGGCTACTAAACATGTTGACTGCTGGTTGCCTAAACCATATACAGGGGTTGTACACTCTTACTGTATTATACTCTTGGTAAAATAAAATGTATAGTGGTATATGTGTTGCTGTTTCTAGGAATAAGCCTGAAAACTACAGAACACATTTAATGGAAGGCTAAAGGAGGACTTTAAGTGTCTACAAAGCTCGAAGGGACACACATACATGGTATTCAACCATTCAAGACACACTAACCTGAAGTTCAGGAGGTACAGGACCAGGGTCCATGTTGTTCATGGACGAGTACAGCTTGGGGATACGCTTGTCTCGACTGCATCGTACACACTCAGTGTCACTACTGTCAGGTAATACTGTCCTGACATTCAGGCCAGGAAAGTTCTCTAAGCACGTAATACATTTGGAAACCTGTAGAGCTGCTAGATGAGAATGGAAGTTAACCATTTTAGTACGAACAGACTGTTGCTCTCTTTGTCTCCTGTGACTCTCTCTGTCTTGCTCACATCTTGCTGCTGTATCTTCAGGAGTCTCGTGGGTCAGTCTCCTCTGTTGCGCGAGGCTCATTTGCTGGAGCCGGGCCTCTCTCTCGTCCGGAGTCTCGTGGGTCAGTCTCCTCTGTTGCGCGAGGCTCACTTGCTGGAGCCGGGCCTCTCTCTGATCTGGAGTCTTGTGGGTCAGTCTCCTCTGTTGCGTGAGGCTCACTTGCTGGAGCCGGGCCTCTCTCTGATCCGGAGTCTCGTGGGTCAGACTCCTCTGTTGCGCGAGGCTCACTTGCTGGAGCCAGACCTCTCTCTGATCCGGAGTGTCGTGGGTCAGTCTTCTTTGTTGCGCGAGGCTCAGTTGTTTGAGCCGGGCCTCTCTCTGATCCGGAGTCTCGTGGGTCAGTCTTCTTTGTTGCGCGAGGCTCAGTTGTTCGAGACGGGCCTCTCTCTGATCCGGAGTCTCGTGGGTCAGTCTTCTCTGTTGCGCGAGGCTCAGTTGTTCGAGGCGGGCCTCTCTCTGATCCGGAGTCTCGTTGGTCTGTCTTCTTTGTTGCGCGAGGCTCAGTTGTTCGAGGCGGGCCTCTCTCTGATCCAGAGTCTCGTTGGTCTGTCTTCTTTGTTGCGCAAGGCTCAGTTGTTCGAGACGGGCCTCTCTCTGATCCGGAGTCTCATGGGTCATCCTCCTTTGCTGCGTGAGGCTCATATGCTCGAGACGAGCAGTTCTCCGGTCTGGAGTCTCTGACGCTAATCGCCCTCTCCTGTGATCCAAAACTCTCTCCCGCTGGGCAGCAGACCGGGAAGCACGATGGGCTCTATCCCTTACTCTCCGTCTCACTAACCGTGCCTCTCTTTGTTGAGCGCTTTCAGCAGCGCGACGATCCCTGTCGCGTTGGTTTCTACGCCTCAGTCTTTCTCTCCTTGATTCCTCGGATTCCATAAGTGAGTCGTACATACAACTTCTGTTCTGGCTTTCAAACGTAGCTAGCTACTATTCACTATTGTAACATGCATGACATGTGGAAATATTGCATCACGCACAAATAGGGCAGAATGCATATACGGAATATGCACGTACCATATATATAAAGTCACAAAAAAGTTTGCCAAACGCAAACAAGCACATGTAGGGATGAAATCCTCAAAAACCAACCAAACAAGACGGGAATGACACCACAATACTTTTACACCATCCCTACATCTTGTGCCATTTTGCCAAAACTGTGTGATTGTATTTGTTTTTTAGTTGTGTGTAGAAGAGGGTTGTCTTGTAGATGGAAGGGTGTGGCGTGGGTGTGTTGTGCATAGTGAGTATGTTGTGTTGTTGGTGGTTGCTACTGAGTGTAGCAGGTATGGTCCAAGTTGTGTGTAGAAGGTGTGGAGTGAGTGAGGAGTGGTGAGTGTGTGTGTTATGTTGGAATGTGCATTATGTTGTTAAGTTTTATGCCTGTTTAGCATGATAGATATGGGTTGTCTTGTATACAGGTGGCTGTGAAGTGAGTAGTGGTAATTTTGTAATGCTTTGTGAAGGATGGGTTATTTTGTGAGATAGTTGAATGGAGTGAAGTACTATGTTTGTTTGTGGTTGGTGTGGGCTAATAAGTACAAATGTAGAGGTTTTTGTGTTGTGTACAGGTGGCAAAATGGCACAAGATGTAGGGATGGTGTAAAAGTATTGTGGTGTCATTCCCGTCTTGTTTGGTTGGTTTTTGAGGATTTCATCCCTACATGTGCTTGTTTGCGTTTGGCAAACTTTTTTGTGACTTGTTTCTGTTGTTTTTTTTGTTGTTGTTGTGTAACCACACCCCAAGTGAAATGACTTATGTAGTTTATTGTTGATGTTGATGGATTTCTGGAGGATGTTAGCTGTTTGCACTTATCCACTTGACAATGGAATCATGGGTGTAACTGTTGTCTAATTGGGTATGTGCATGTGTGTGTGAGTGGTTGTTCTAAGGCACTGTGGTATATACATGACTGTCTACCTGTTCTGTTGTATGACAGGGTTGTAACACTGTATGTTGTGTGTTGTCCAAGGAACAGTTTCTATAGCTGGTTATACATTGTGGGCAGGTGTGTGTAGGTTGTGTATGGTGGGTGGCAGGTACATAGGTCATAAAGAGGTAAGGCATAACTGTGGTAAAGGAACCCTTGGAGAGTAAGAGTGTTTTTCCGGGTTCTTCCAGTACTTGTTACGGGACGCTTGCCTTTTGCTTTCTTTGTTTCGCAGATAGTTCTGCTTATCCCGCGCCCGTTTCTTGTGGACGTTACGCATACTGCGTTTCTTGTCAAATCCAGCACAAGTACGTCAACTGCTGTATGAAAGTAGCAACATATGCAATCGTTTGGGAATCAATCGATCGTCAAGTTCTCTACGGAAGTAGAATAACCGCAGCTGCATGCCAACTTCACGTGCTGTAGCTGTTGAACTTCTGTTGACGTAATCGCTATGAATATTCTATTCTAACAAAATGGCGTATAGCAGCAAGCATAAGCGTGGGGTTACCTGAGAATCGCCGATTAATTCGACTTCTTTCTTTGAGAACGATGAGTGGTGGGTACAATACCCAGTAATTTATGCTGATCTTTCGCGTTTGAATCGTTGTAATAGCTTCAGCCGTTGTCGTGCTATCGTGGTGAGCAAAAGAAGAAGAAGAAGAAGAAGTCAGAAGATAGACGATTTGCCTTTTTTAGCGACTTGACTGTCAGGTACTTAGCGATGCTTTCCAGCAAATTTAACGATCCTGTTGCCCATGGAAGCACTCGATAATGTCTGATATGGCTCATGGAGGCCGTTGACTTATCTAACGCGGACATTTCGAGCGTGTCATTTGTGCACTTTGAATGTGGCCGCCATTTTTTTTCGGGGTCATCCCTACATATGGCGTACTACCGTACGCCATGATATATAAATAAACTAGGAGTACGCATGCGTATGATGCCTCGCGCGCGCCGCAGGTGTCAGGGGTTGCTCGTTTAGTATAGTGGGAGCCCAAAGTACAGTACAAAACAACGGTATAACGTGAAGAGTGAGCCTAAATACCTAGCTTGTGAAGAATCTCCAGTACGTGCTTTCTACTGTTGAACTCTATCTTGTGCTCTACTGTGGACTGACCTCTTTGTTTTTTCTTTGTCAGAGTCGCTAGCCGTCGGCTGCGTTCAGTACTCGCTTCTGCACTTGACTCAGCCAAATACGTACGTTGCGAAGGCCCAGCCGCGCTGTCCTCCTGTCCTCCGTCGCCAAAAACGTCGTCCCAACGTCGTCGTGTAATGCACGTGGTATCTGATATCCTGCCTGGGCGTGACCTCAAATTGACATTCCTAAGCGTGACCGACACGTACGTACGTACGTACGCACGTACGCACGTACATTGCGAGAATAGATCCCTCATTCAGAGCCTCGCGCTAATGCGCTCGGCAACTAGGGGAATGCAGTGCATTGTGGGGCGAGCGTGAATGAGTTACATGATGCATTAGAGTTTCATAGCACTACATTTTCCCACTTGCATACACTAAGTCTCACATAACAATAGGCTCGTTCCCAGGTCTTCTCCACCTCCAGCTGTAGCCTGTAACAGTAGAGGCGGGAAATGCCCAGGGGTATCAAAAGTATGCTGGTGTTCATGGAGCAATATAGCTTGGGTATAGCTATGTGCTCATCTGGGTAGCTATGTGGTTGCAATTGGGTTCATTGTACACACTCTGTGTTGTTACAGTGGGGTAGTAGCTACAGCTGTAGACAACAAATTTAGTCTCCAAGCAATTGGCCTGAAGAGTTGCAAGTCAAGGGTGAGGGTTCAACAGCTTAGGACGAACAAGTATATTCCATTGGTTTCCTGTGACTCCACATTTCGGCACTGTCTCCTCAAGTGCATGTCTATATAGTGGATATTTGCTGAGCCCATAGAGCTGTGGAATCAGGATTCTCTCAGCTATGGAGTATGGAGCCAGGTCTTTATTGATGTAGTCTATATTGTCAGCTCATTTCCTGAGCACAATTACTGGAGTTGTGGTATGGAAGTTTCACAAGCTCTTCTCTAGCTGTTGCTCATATTTGATCGAGTCACGCAGGCCTCCGTGATTCGAATTCTCACAAGCTGATCGCTCTGTACACTGAGCACTCCTCGCTGGTGGCAGAGTCACGAAGCACGCCGTCAATAATCAGTCGCGGTCTCGCTAGTAGTGCCTCCCTTTCCTCGCCGTTTTCAAATCCCTGTTGCGTTGATTCCCACTGTTCAGCCTTTCTAGTCTTGTCTCTTGAGCAAGCAGTAGAGTAAGCCACCGGTGTTCGGACACCATCAATAATCGGACGCTCACCACAGGAAACAGGAGGTAGCAGTCCATCCCATTCAGGCACCGGAGGATACCACCACTCCACTGTAGTTTAGAACTGGAGTAGCAAGCAGAGCTGTACTTTAGTCTTGCAGCTACGTACCTGCAAAGTTCGTCGGCTGAATACAGCAAAATTCGGCCCAACTCCATCAATGCGCGGACATGCTACTGTAACTTTCCAACCGTACATGGTACGACCACGGAACAAAAAGCTGCAGATAGCCCAGACCCTCCTTAGTGTGCTCAGTAAATTTGAAGTTTATTGCTTTTAATACTTTTGCAATCTACATCAAAACGTTAAGTACTTTTGGTCCATCAATGATCGGACTGAAAGAGGGAGGGGCTACGAAGGCCATGTGCGGTCCCAGAGGAGGTCCGACACGCTTACGGACGTGCACGGAACTCCGTATCACGTATGGTAAGTGAACATTGAAAGATCAACGTGGCAACCGCTCTCGAAGTCTGTTTTTGTACCTGTCCTGTCACGCGAACTAGAGCCTGTAGGAGCACCATACTTGGTTCGCGGATAGTTGAGACGGGACCCTACTGCTCCTGTGTGTCTGTTGCGCTGGGGTGTCAAAACTTCGCAGCAAGAGCGAGCTAAACCCGGAGCGTGATTAACGTGACCTGGAGGACAGTACTTTGAGCAGTTGTAGCTCCATAACGCAACGGGCTATGAAGCTCGGACTTGCGTTGGATGAAAGTAGAAACACGGCTGATTCCAGTGATGTGCATTTGTGGGGGGTAACACCGCCCATTGGTTTTGGAGCTACAGAGCTTTGAAAGTTGACAAGATTTGGGAAATGTAAAAATAGGCTCCAATTTAGGAGCTCATATCTTCCGGTCAGATTGTGCTATCGTGACAGAACTTACACCAAAATGAAGCCCTTTCCATGTACTTTGTGATGATCTTACATTGTTGGTGACACCCCATGCAGATTTGGAGTAATCCAGCTTTGTAGTTGACTAAAATTGTGAAAAACGTAAATCTGGGTAAAATTCAATCACCCGTATCTCCTCAACAAAGAAGGCAGTGGTGATGGGACTCACACCAAAACGATGCACATTCTATATACTTTCCGATGATATCCATATTACTGGTGACATCCCATACAAATTTGGAGCTATACACCTTTGAAGTCAAGTATGTTTGTGCAATATCAAAATATGGGTAAAATAGGAGCCCATATCTTCCGGTCAGATTATGCTGTTGTGACAGAACTTGCACCAAAATGGAGCCCTTTCCATGTACTTTGTGATGATCTCCACATTGTTGGTGACACCCCATACAGATTTGGAGTAATCCAGCTTTGAAGTTGACTATAATTATGAAAGACGTAAAGTTCAATCACCCGTATCTCCTCAACGAAGAAGACAGTGGTGATGGGACTCCCACCAGAAGCACATTCTGTATACTTTCTGATGATATTCAGATTTTCTGTGACATATCATAGAAATTTGAAGCCATCTTGCTCAGAAGTCATGTGAAATTTTGCTGATAAAAATAAACATCTCTGAGGACAGTGATGGGACTTACACCAAAGATGCACATTCTATGTACTTTCTGGTGATACCTACCCATAGTGGTTTATTTTTGGAGCTTTGATTTTGAAAGTATTATGTACTCAAATATAGCCAACAATGTGAAAGTGATAATATAATTATACTTTCTGATATCGATGATTCCACTTTGATGGCGACACTCTATTAATAGCCTCTCATTCTCATGCCTTCACCACATCAAACGTTAGTCATTTCCAGTGTGCAAACAAATGGAGAAGGCCTGAGGTAATATGCTGGAGGCAGGGAAGGCATACAAATGAGGTCATTTCATTAGAGCATGGTTTGATTGCAGTAAGTTTACACATATGCATTCTGGTGAATACCACATAGAAATTTGTCAATAGGTTAAGTCTCATGCATCATGGATGCACTGTCCTCCAAGATATAGGTAGTTCAAAGTTTCACAAACATAGTTGACTTCTTAACCATTTGGTATGAGTCCCATCACTTCTGTCTCTTTTTCAGAAGATGTACGCTGTCAGGTGCTTAAATTTTACCCATATTCAGATATTGCACTAACATGGTTGACCTCAAAGCTCTAAACCTTCATGGGATGTCACCAACAATATGGATATCATCAGAAAGTGGACAGAATGTGCATCATTTTGGTGCGAGTCCCATCACCACTGTCTTCTTCGTTGAGGAGATACGGGTGATTGAACTTTACGTCTTTCATAATTATAGTCAACTTCAAAGCTGGATTACTCCAAATCTGTATGGGGTGTCACCGACAATGTGGAGATCATCACAAAGTACATGGAAAGGGCTCCATTTTGGTGCAAGTTCTGTCACAACAGCATAATCTGACCGGAAGATATGGGCTCCTATTTTACCCATATTTTGATATTGCACAAACATACTTGACTTCAAAGGTGTATAGCTCCAAATTTGTATGGGATGTCACCAGTAATATGGATATCATCGGAAAGTATATAGAATGTGCATCGTTTTGGTGTGAGTCCCATCACCACTGCCTTCTTTGTTGAGGAGATACGGGTGATTGAATTTTACCCAGATTTACGTTTTTCACAATTTTAGTCAACTACAAAGCTGGATTACTCCAAATCTGCATGGGGTGTCACCAACAATGTGAAGATCATCACAAAGTACATGGAAAGGGCTTCATTTTGGTGTAAGTTCTGTCACGATAGCACAATCTGACCGGAAGATATGAGCTCCTAAATTGGAGCCTATTTTTACATTTCCCAAATCTTGTCAACTTTCAAAGCTCTGTAGCTCCAAAACCAATGGGGGTGTCAGCCCCACAAATGCACATCACTGGAATCAGCCATGTTTCTACTTTCATCCAACGCAAGTCCGAGCTTCATAGCCCGTTGCGTTATGGAGCTACAACTGCTCAAAGTACTGTCCTCCAGGTCACGTTAATCACGCTCCGGGTTTAGCTCGCTCTTGCTGCGAAGTTTTGACACCCCAGCGCAACAGACACACAGGAGCAGTAGGGTCCCGTCTCAACTATCCGTGAACCAAGTATGGTGCTCCTACAGGCTCTAGTTTGTGCGACAGGACAGGTACAAAAACGGACTTCGAGAGCGGTCGCCACGTTGATCTTTCAATGTTCACTTACCATACGTGATACGGAGTTCTGCACGTCCGTAAGCGTGTCGGACCTCCTCTGGTGCGGTCCATTGGGGCTCACCCGCACACGTTGTCATCTCGTGAGCCCTTGGTAGGCGCATGCATGCAAGGAAGGTTGGTGTCTGATGTATCTTTGCCAATCCGCTTCTTGTGGTGTTGTAGAATCTAGAGCTGTGTTGTTCATGTCCTTAGCACAGATTCCTTCTCGTGTTGTATCCATTTTTAGGGTATTTTTTTGGGTGTGTTTGACATCAGTGGCTGAATCATCTCTCTTTGCTATAGGGTTGCTGCTAAATACTCTGGTAAGAAGTTTAATTTGAATGAGAAATGGAATGATGTGTGAAAAATGTGTTTATTTTTCTACCATTTTAGATCACCATGTACCATCAGTTTCCTGAACTTGCAGAGAGGGTTTACTCATGTAGACCTCATTGGCAAGCCAGAATGTTATCTCCTGTAGTATCTTCTAGACCTCCAAGCTATAAAGAGTGGAGCAAAGAACAGATGTCTCAAGCCTATAGTGCTGTTGTTAATGATGGACTTAGCATTCGCCGCTCAGCATTAGAGTATGATGTACCCAAGTCTACTCTGGGTGATAGAGTAAGTGGAAAGGTTTTGCCTGGGGCAAAGAGCGGGAGGACAAGGTACCTAAATGATGATGAAGAAGAAGATCTTGTTCGTTTCTTGATTAACTGTGGAAAGGTAGGATTTCCCCGTAGCCGAAAGGAAGTGATGGCAATTGTTCAACAATTTTGTGAGTCCAAAAGAATTCATGCTGTCGTTTCACATGGTTGGTGGGAGAGGTTTTGTCAGCGCCACCCCAGTGTATCACTCCGAACTGCTGCAACACTCTCAAGCGCTCGCGTTAGAAGTTCCACTCCCGAAGAGATTGATACCTACTTTGATGTTTTGGAACAAACGCTTCTTGAAAATGAACTATTGGACAAGCCGTGTCAAATATTCAACCTTGACGAAACGGGGATGCCCCTAGACCCAAAGAAACTGAAGGTTGTTTCAAAGAAGGGTGTAAAGAATCCATCCTATGTGTCTTCTGGCAGCAAATCACAAACTCGGAAATGGAATACCTCAGGTATAACATACATGTAAACATTCGGTGCATGGCATGCCAACTGAGTTTAGAGACATAGTTACATGCATTACGAAATTTTCATAGGTGTACATTTTTTGAAGAAACTTAAAAAAAAACACTTCCTCTATGTCACTCACGTGATAAATTATTCCAGGCCCTCTACCGCTTTTCCGTACTGCAAGCGATGGAAAGCTGGGCGGGGCCTGGGAACGAGGCTTAGTACTGACTACTACTCCTTCAACAATTGGCAGAATGATTTTGTGCCTTGCCATCTAGCAAAGGAGTGTTGTTTGTTTGAGTATTGTATAACTGGTTATTTCTGCGGTCCAGAAAAATATTGCATTTTTCTTTGTGAGCAAATCTTGTGGAAAGAAATTAATGCTACTTTCTACAAGACCCAGTCACAGAGTAATGATAAATTACAAAGTCAGCAGAGGAGTAACAGGTGATAGACCACGATGATCAATCAATATCAATGAACTTTATTTTCTTAGAGCAGCAGTGTTACCGTTTTCGGCGGCATACTTTCCCACCTTGGCACGCTGCTCATCACAGAAGGTAGTATATTTTCGACACTTTGATGGTTGGTGGCTCCTTTGCTCATTGAACACACTGCACAGCTTTGTTGGCGTGTTTTGTAGGGACAGCACCAATTCCAGTTTCCTTCAGTGTGGGAAGGGAAGAGTTGGGCTTGAAGTGTGATTGAATAGACATCTCTCTCGCGTTCACTGTTTTTGCACATGGACTTGAGGGTGTGGTCATGTGTGCATGATGTAATGTACATAATTATGTAGGTGTGGCTCTTCCATCGTGGATTTTGAATGTTTTCGTTG
Source organism: Agelas oroides (assembly GCA_949130485.1). NCBI lineage: Eukaryota > Metazoa > Porifera > Demospongiae > Agelasida > Agelasidae > Agelas > Agelas oroides. The sequence goes on along the minus strand of OX422192.1, from coordinate 5,021,879 downwards.
AACCTTATGAAGCACTTGCAATATTCGCATTAATAAGTTCACTGCAGAAATAACCTGTTATACGGTATATGTCGCAAGACAGTGTGGTCAACTAACAACCTTAATGGTGGCTGGACTAAAAGAAGCCAGTAAAGAGCCTTTGAGTAATCCACTGGCTAGAACAGGAGTGACGTAGTGAGCTAGTGTAGCCAGTAAATAGTAGAAGCATAGCTACCTTGTGTCATACATTCATCTATTTTCAAATACCAATTTTTTTTGCATGTTTACATTAGAGAACTTTCAACTATACAGCATATGTAAAATTGTCCTACTTAGAGGTGCCAAATGCACTTAGAATTGACTGTTGCTAGCAAACTTGAGCTGGGAAAGCACTGACTGAAGCAGCTGATTTTGCATTAATCATCTTGTCTGTTTGACTCTAGCCTTGGATGTCCTGGCCCATGCTTTGGTTTTGGAATTGGTCGAAAACAATTAGGCTGTGGCTAACACTTTGCACAGAAACTAATTTAATTAATGATCAACACCTGCTCCCACAGGAGAGAAGATGACCACTAAGGAGGTTCCAAAAGGTGGTACTGGTGCCAGAAAGTTGCTTGTGGGAGCCATGGAGACCAAAAGCCCGAGGAGGTGTATCAATTTGGAAGGTGATAAAGCATTAACAGTGGGTAGTCTGTATGTCATTGAGGCAAGCCTGAGCTAGCCCCACACTAAGTGGAGTCTATGGAAATTTCAGAATCTTTGTATGTATATACATGCATCCATTTGTAGTGGACAAATTTCATATGTATTGGGTTAACACTTTGCACGTGTGTGCAGCCCATGCACCAATATATTGGCGCTTCGCGTCCTAAGCGTTAAGCCACTAGAATGAATATCGCACGATCCAATTGTTAAACCCTTCAATACAGAATGTTGGTCAACTGTGGCTTCGAAGGCAAAACTGCCTCATATGAAGTCTGAAAAATAGTCTCACTATGCGAGACTACTCGCAACTGACCAGCTAGGCTGCTAACATACAACAAAGGGCAGCAGAAGCTGCCTCAAGTAACTCTGCCTACATGATACTACTTGCAGCTGACACTGTTGCTCTTTGTTGTCTATGAGCAGCCTAGTTCATCTGCCATGAGCGATTTTTTATATATAAGGCAGCTTACACCAAGGTATGTCGCTCTTTGTTGTTGGTGAGCAGCCTGGCTTGAGCTTGGTGTAAGCTAACTTGGTCGACACAAGACTTAGCTCCATTATAAATGGCTCCATGTGTAGTCTGGTGAGGTCTGCTTTTGATTACTATTCATTACACAACCTGTTAACCTCTGCTTGACTACTGTACTCAAAATGTGCATGTAAATACGTATATATGGCACTCGCTCAGCTTGCCCTCACCAATACATGTATTCCCTAGTAGTTCTAATAAGCAGTTCTAAGAAGTAGTTCTAATGTCTGTTTAATTAACTGTTTGGTGGAAGTAATTTTATGACTCCCCTATTTATTGACATGGAAGCTGTTCTGTTCATTAGTAATCACAAAAATAATATTAAGAGCAATGCTTCAATCCACAGAAGTCAAGGTGAGCACTGCCACTGCAAGTGCAAGAAAATTACCCCCAGGAGCCATGGAAACCAGAAGCCAAAGGAGGCGTGTCACCTTTGAAGGAGACAAGGCATCAGGTAAATCCATGTATAGTGTTTGAACATGAGAAAGCTAGTGTGATGGTCAAGTCACTGCACAATGCAGGCCTGCTGATATTTTTTGAACATGGTAGTCTGAGTATCTTGATTATTAGGTTCTTGAATGGATTTGTGCAATTGGCATGGCTTAACTGAACTTTATTGGAATTTAATTAACCTCAAATGCGGAAGCTTTTAATGTCACGTGAGGTCAACTTTTATAAAAGCTTAAATCTAAAAATATAAGCATCAGAGAAGTCAAATGAAGCTCTACAGAGTGAAAAAGAGGATTGAGAAACACCTAGGTAAGTGTTTGTGAAGCACACGGTACCAGTTTACACGGAGTGCCTACCTGCTGCTTGTTGTGTGTACCGTCTTTGGCATTTCTTGTTTACAGCGAGACGCAGCCCCAGAACTGTCTTGCATATGAAGCCTGAAGTCCACTGTGCCTCTGTTCATAGGGGCTGAGAAGAAAACGTGGCTAATAAGTTGCTTCATGATTGAATTGATCGACAACCATTGTGGCATCTCATGCTTATTACGCTCCGCCCCTTGAGGGCTTCTGCACGAAACCTCACAAATTGCTAGGGGAGGCCCCAACCAAACCACAGACTACCATGCTCGTGTTTTAACGCATTGACGCTTATAAGCGTCCATTGCGTATAATCGGTTAAATTTACATGCATGCAAGGTGCTACAGACTACAGTAATGGCAAAGTCAGTTGAGCCAAAAGTGGGTACATGTCCACACGGGATCCCATTATTATATTATCTGAGGGTACTTACAATATTATTAGCTAAACAGATGCTCTCACTGGCCTGTTGGAATTTATTAGCAATGTGTAGGTGGTCAGTGTTCATGTTCTCATGAATTAGCAGTAAGACAGTTAAAGTACATAACAAGAGCTTGTGGACCACTAATTACATTGAACACCCACTGTTACAGACACTCCACCCTGATTTTTTTCTATGTAGTGCCAAAGAATACTGACCTTACATCTGTCTTGGCTGATGAAAAAGGTATCTCATTAAGTGACAAATTGCTTATGTGAAGTGATGTGTGACAAAATTAGGCTAATTGGGATCAAGGAACAGCCTTACATATCAATACCTGCTCTACATTGAAACAGAGGTAGTTATTCTGGAATGCAAGTGAAAGAAGCTGGGATGCAATACTGGTTAATTAAAGGATTATCTCTTGTGACAGGTTTGAAGATGACCCCGTGCAGTTGCAAATCTGGATGTACTGCAGCAAGAAGTTGTCTGTGTAAACGCCGACATAGGCAGTGTACTTCTGAATGCTATCCGTCACGCACTTGTTCACTTCAATGTTCACTTCAATCTCCTATGTCATCGAAGCTATCGACCATGATCAATTCCGACACCACAAGGATCAAGTCACCAAAATCACCAAAGGCACGCACATGGATCAGCCTTGGTGGAAATGATTTGTTGATGGAGGACAAGTGGCTCATTGAAAGTGGGAAGTGGATAAATGATCGAATAATATGTGCCTGGCAGTTTCTACTCCAACAAAAATATCCTAGTGTTGGGGGTCTACATTCAACAGTAGTTGTGTCTAAGCGAAAATTCAATAGAGATTCGAGGAAGCATGAAGTTGCGCAAGTTCTCAACAGTGGAAACAACCACTGGGTTGCAATATCAACACTTGGGTGTTCGGTTGGTGTTGTGAACTGGCTGGACAGCATGCACTGTGGACCATCGTCTCAGCTAAAGGTGATTGTGTCAGATCTGCTGCAATGCCCAAAGGACCGTATCCAGATAAAAATGCTCAACGTGCAATTACAGTCAGGTGGTAGTGACTGTGGATTGTTTGCATTGGCCAACATAACAGCTGCCCTTGATGGTGTGGATCCTTCTTCACTGCACTTCATTCAGAAGCTCATGCGAACTCATCTTGTCACTTGTTTAGAGCAAAAGGACCCCAGGCCTTTCCCACTAGATCTGTCAAAGAGGCAAGCACGGTCGACGAAAATCTTGGATACGCAGACTTTAAGAATTTATTGTGTATGCCGGTTACCTGACAATGGGAACCTCATGGTTATGTGCACCAAGTGCCATAAATGGTTTCATAAGAGCTGTACTGAAGTTAGGGACGTATCTGCATCTGAACTCAAGAAGATAGACTGGAACTGCATAAGTTGTAGCTGAAGTCATTGCTGTGTTCTCTGTGTTATGTGTTCTCTGTGCGGCAGCACATACAGATTGCAAACGTACTCTAAGTCACTAATAATCAGTACGTGTCTGAAGATCATTGCTTAGTAAGGGAACAATACTGTAGCTGGGCACCTACTGTGACCCCGTGCGGTGACTTCAATGGGCAGGGAAGCTCAGCAGCCCCTCCCTCTTATAGTCCGATCATTGATGGGCCAAAAGTACTTAACATTTTGATGTAGATTGCAAACGTTTTACAAGCAATAAACTTCAAATTCACTGAGCACACTAAGGAGGGTCTGGGCTATCTGCAGCTTTTTGTTCCGTGGTCGTAGCATGTACGGTTGGAAAGTTACAGTAGCATGTCCGCGCATTGATGGAGTTGGGCCGAATTTTGCTGTATTCGGCCGACGAACTTTGCAGGTACGTAGCTGCAAGACTAAAGTACAGCTCTGCTTGCTACTCAAGTTCTAAACTACAGTGGAGTGGTGGTATCCTCCGGTACCTGAATGGGATGGACTGCTACCTCCTGTTTCCTGTGGTGAGCGTCCAATTATTGATGGTGTCCGAACACCGGTGGCTTACTCTAATACATGAACCCAATATGCAATGCGGAAATATTGCATCGCGCACAAATAGGGCAGAATGCATATACGGAATACGCACGTACCATATATATAAAGTCACAAAAAAGTTTGCCAAACGCAAACAAGCACATGTAGGGATGAAATCCTCAAAAACCAACCAAACAAGACGGGAACGACACCACAATACTTTTACACCATCCCTACATCTTGTGCCATTTTGCCAAAACTGTGTGTTTGTATTTGTTTTTTAGTTGTGTGTAGAAGAGGGTTGTCTTGTAGATGGAAGGGTGTGGCGTGGGTGTGTTGTGCATAGTGAGTATGTTGTGTTGTTGGTGGTTGCTACTGAGTGTAGCAGGTATGGTCCAAGTTGTGTGTAGAAGGTGTGGAGTGAGTGAGGAGTGGTGAGTGTGTGTGTTATGTTGGAATGTGCATTATGTTGTTAAGTTTTGTGCCTGTTTAGCATGATAGATATGGGTTGTCTTGTATACAGGTGGCTGTGAAGTGAGTAGTGGTAATTTTGTAATGCTTTGTGAAGGATGGGTTATTTTGTGAGATAGTTGAATGGAGTGAAGTACTATGTTTGTTTGTGGTTGGTGTGGGCTAATAAGTACAAATGTAGAGGGTTTTGTGTTGTGTACAGGTGGCAAAATGGCACAAGATGTAGGGATGGTGTAAAAGTATTGTGGTGTCGTTCCCGTCTTGTTTGGTTGGTTTTTGAGGATTTCATCCCTACATGTGCTTGTTTGCGTTTGGCAAACTTTTTTGTGACTTGTTTCTGTTGTTTTTTTTTTTGTTGCTGTGTAACCACACCCCAAGTGAAATGACTTGTTATGTAGTTTATTGTTGATGTTGATGGATTTCTGGAGGATGTTAGCTGTTTGCACTTATCCACTTGACAATGGAATCATGGGTGTAACTGTTGTCTAATTGGGTATGTGCATGTGTGTGTGAGTGGTTGTTCTAAGGCACTGTGGTATATACATGACTGTCTACCTGTTCTGTTGTATGACAGGGTTGTAACACTGTATGTTGTGTGTTGTCCAAGGAACAGTTTCTATAGCTGGTTATACATTGTGGGCAGGTGTGTGTAGGTTGTGTATGGTGGGTGGCAGGTACATAGGTCATAAAGAGGTAAGGCATAACTGTGGTAAAGGAACCCTTGGAGAGTAAGAGTGTTTTTCCGGGTTCTTCCAGTACTTGTTACGGGACGCTTGCCTTTTGCTTTCTTTGTTTCGCAGATAGTTCTGCTTATCCCGCGCCCGTTTCTTGTGGACGTTACGCATACTGCGTTCCTTGTCAAATCCAGCACAAGTACGTCAACTGCTGTATGAAAGTAGCAACACATGCAATCGTTTGGGAATCAATCGATCGTCAAGTTCTCTACGGAAGTAGAATAACCGCAGCTGCATGCCAACTTCACGTGCTGTAGCTGTTGAACTTCTGTTGACGTAATCGCTATGAATATTCTATTCTAACAAAATGGCGTATAGCAGCAAGCATAAGCGTGGGGTTACCTGAGAATCGCCGATTAATTCGACTTCTTTCTTTGAGAACGATGAGTGGTGGGTACAATACCCAGTAATTTATGCTGATCTTTCGCGTTTGAATCGTTGTAATAGCTTCAGCCGTTGTCGTGCTATCGTGGTGAGCAAAAGAAGAAGAAGAAGAAGAAGTCAGAAGATAGACGATTTGCCTTTTTTAGCGACTTGACTGTCAGGTACTTAGCGATGCTTTCCAGCAAATTTAACGATCCTGTTGCCCATGGAAGCACTCGATAATGTCTGATATGGCTCATGGAGGCCGTTGACTTATCTAACGCGGACATTTCGAGCGTGTCATTTGTGCACTTTGAATGTGGCCGCCATTTTTTTTCGGGGTCATCCCTACATATGGCGTACTACCGTACGCCATGATATAGACAATTTTCCGTTTTCACCACAAGTGTGGGGCTCGCTGCGCTCGCCCCAATAACTAGACGAATGCAGGGCATTGTGGGGCGAGCCTGAGCAAGCAGCATGCCAAGGGCTAAAATTGTGCATACGCAGTTCGTATACACGCGTGCCCTTTCGCACTTCTTGTCGAGGTGTCGAAGTTGGCGTGGCGTTTAGTAAGAAGTGAAGTTGCTGTTTGTCTACTGTGCCTCATCCGAGTGTATAAATGACAAAGGCAGTGTTGTACATTATTCACACAGGAAGACCTCGTAATTGAAAGTCTTCAATTCCGTTGGCCAACCCACATCTAGTTTTCTGCTTAGGGATGAGAAACAGTGAACTGATTTGGAAGAGGCTAACATGCAATTTTTTGTGTACACAATCACCGTTATGGTTTTATCAATTTTTGTTGTAAACAACATGACATTGTGTGATATAAAAGTGATGACATAATATTTCCTGTTTAAATGAGAGCTTACATTGTACTTTCTATTGACCAAATGAGCTTCAAATGGTGTATGGTGGTAGTTTTTATACACATTGCCAGTGAGTTAGTGGATGTTGGTTGGTTCAGTTTTTCCATTAGGGCTGTGTCATTGCTATCTCAACACCATTGTTGGTAGCCACAAAAGTTTTCCATATTTTCTATGACATCATGGTTTGAAGTTGCAAGGCCTATTAAAGATCACATGAATCATTCCATTTTCTCTGAGAGTTTCAACTCAAGGTTGCTGAACGTCGTGCTGGCTAGAAGAGTCTATATTTTGCATCATGATTGTGTCTGGCAGATTGTGTAGTGGAGACAACTGTGGCAAATGCTTCTCATTCTTGCTTACCTGGGTAGCCTCGTTCCCAGGCTCTCCCCGCTAAGAAGGGCTCTCCCCCTTCTTAGTGGGGAGAGCCTGGGAACGAGGCTACACCTGGGTACAGTTCACTGAAATCACACAGCTATTGCTTGAATTCTTTGTTGTTAAAGATCACCTGACGGATGGCGTCCTTTTCCTCCTTGACGTCGGCTTCTCTAGCGATCACGGAAGCCATGTACGCTAATGCGATATTGGAAGCCCTACATCTTCGTGCGACCAAGCGCGGCGCGCGGGTGATTCCCTTGCGGTTACAGAAGCCATGTATGCGAATGCGATATTGGAAGCCCTACATACTTCGTGCGACCAGGCGCGGCGCGCGGGTGACGGTCGTACGATAACTAGGGGGAATGTAGAACATTGTGGGGCGAGCGTGAGCAAGCGATGCACTACAGCATTGACTGTTACGTGGCAGCACGCCTAGCCCTGTCAGCTTCCCTGCGCCTTGACAAGCGAAGTTCTTTCTGTTCTGCTGTTTCTGCAGAGCGTCAAGCTCTCTCATATTCTCTTCTTCGCCTCAATCTCTCTTGTCTATCCATAGTTTTACAGTTTAGCTCATTAATGTGCCACGTGCAACAAGAAATATGCTCTTGACCTCTTACCCATGCCTCGCACCCAGGCCTCGTAGCAGTCGATCTTATAATTTTACAGTTTAGCTCATTAATGCGCCACGAGCAACAAGAAATACGCTCTTGACCTCTTACCCATGCCAGTTGATCTCATGCCCAGACCTGGGGCAGGGCGCCGCTTAAATAGATCATAGAGATATACGGAATCACGTACGTACCGTACATACATACATATCGAGAATCCTCCAGCCAACTCGCTAGTGTGGGGCTCGCTCACGCTCGCCCCAATTAGTAACACCAAGACTTTTTTATGGAGAATTCATAACTAGGGGAATGCAGTGCATTGTGGGGCGAGCGTGAGGGAGTTGTATGGTGCATTGCGTTCCATATACACTACCTTTTACTACTTGCATGCATCTCACGTAACAATCCACACCACCGACTGTAGCCTGTAAAACTACAAAGACAGAGCAAGAAGCTTGTTCGGAGCTCTGCATGACTCCATCAAATAAACCTTGCTGAGCAACAACTGGAGAAGACCTTCTGAAACCCCATAGCTACCACAAGTACAGTAATTGTGCTCAGGCCTGGAAAGGGCTGACAATATAGTCTACACCCAAAAAAAGCCTGACTCCATGCATAGCTGAGAGAACCCTGGTTCCACAGCTGTATGTGCTCAGCAAATATCCACTATACACCATGACTTCAGGAGACAGAGCCAAGATGTGAATAATTTGGAGTCACAGGAAAGCAATGTGTTCATACCAAGAGTTGAACCCTCTTCCTCAACTTGCAATTCTCCAAGCTGCCTCCAAATACTTTAAGACCTTGTTGCCTAGCCGCAGCAGTAGCTACCAATTCACAGTAATGACACACAGTGTGTACAATGAATCCAAGATTAGCACATACCCAAGTTATATTGCTCCACAAACACTGGCGATATCCTAGCCTCTTCCCCAGGCGTTCTCTATACCTGTTAATACAATGAGCACTCCCGGTTGGCGGCAGTGTCACGTATACTGTATACTTGTGGAATGACAGCATCAGTGTGAATACGGTAAACTGGCCATAGTGTCCAGATGTATTTATCCCTCCCTCACACTCCTCCCACCGTAAATAAATAAAAATACAGCTGGTTCACAAGACTAAGCTTGTACGGCTATAGACTCTTTTTCATGAGACTAGTTCATCTAATAGTCTTACAAGGCAAATTTGTATGCCTATAGTTATGTAATTGGTTGTAATAATGTAAGCACTGTAAATTGATGTGATGACATTGAGGATAACTTCTTCAATGATTACAGGCTGATGATGTTGGAGAAGCTGCAACAGGGAGTTCAACTGTTGCAACAAGCTAGGAGCTGGAGTCACAAGAACTATGTTAATGTTGTTTGCTGTGGTGCATGTTTGTGTAGTTTCTTATAATTATGTATACTGGTTTTGCTTGTAATTTATGCAGGTGTTTTCTTAATGTCAAGTAGTATAGTGTAGTTTGTTATGTGTAGTTGTTGTGTAGTTAATTGCTATGTAGTTTGCTTATGTGCAATGGTTTTCTTATCTGTGTTGGTAAGTGGATACAATCGGACCCTACAAACATCCATGTGTTGGAGTTCAGTCCCAGTTATAATGTAAGAAATGGAGTGGAAAAAGCAGTTACCGTCCCCTCCTATAGGTTTGATTGTGCATGAGTCTGGAGGCCCCACCTGGACCACATCGGCTTACTCTGTTTGGCCTACGAAACCGAAGGCCCATGAAATCAAACATGCTGCGTTGCCATTGCTCATTCACCAAATGAAATTTGTAAGGTAAGTCAGGCTCTTGGTACAAAAATTCAGCATCAGCCTTGTTGGCACTTAATTGTGCTGTATATTGACTTTGTTCACACACCATAATCTATGTAAAATAATTGATTAGGCTAGATCAAACAGTCAAACTTGTAGTACAAAATTTAAAGGTACATGCTAAATACATTGGAGGTGGTAAATAGATCACGAGAGTAGATGAGAGTGTACGGTAAGACTAAATGCAGAAATGTTTAAAGACAGAATGCAGAAATGCATGTTAAGACAATTAAACTGAGTCTCAAGGCCTCCCAACACTTGTGATGACATTGTTGTAAGTCAAAGTAAATGGTGGCGCCTCCAGTAGTAGCTCGGCTGTCACATTTGCATTCCTAGCTATGTCCGACACGTTTGTGCCGAATGCTAGCAGTGTGAGGAATTCAGTTACTGTGCTGTGAGCGATCACCAGTTTTGCACTCAGTTGTTGTGTGCATTTCGGTAAGCATTGCATTGTGTCGCACTTGGTACAGCTCCCCAACTTGTCGGTGAGTTCTTTAACTTTGCTCTTACATGCAATGCATGCTGCGTAAGATTCCAATGAGATCACCGCAGCTACCTCGGCAGCGTGAATTGTGATATCAACTTGATCGTGGTCGTCGTCGGCAACTTCACCAATATCGTCATCACACTGCGTGATACTGCCACCTTGTTTCGGCATGGAAAGGTACTTGCATCCTTGGTATGACCGAACCATCATGCTTGAAAAACGGTAAGTGGTATCCTCTGTCACTTTACCGATGTCAGCTTCCCACAATGTCAACTTGACTGTGCCGGTGGAATCGGCGATCTTTACGTCTTGTTTGGTAATGCCGCCGGATACTGTCGCTGTTTCGCTGATTCGGGTTACTTTCGCAACAACGAAGATTCTGTCAAAATCGTTCTTAGTAGTAAGATGATCTAAAGTCATTTCGGTCATTTCGTTGTCTGTAATGTTTTCGATGTTGACGGCATCAAATTTTTTAGGTGAGCTTTCAATTCTAGTGTTGGACTTCATCAAAATCTCCAATTCTTGCGACTGGCGGGCTGCTTTTACTTCGCAGTCGTGAATGGCTACTGGCTTTGAGTGGTAGGTAGCCAACTGGTTTTGTTGGTGGCTTCGGAAGCCCACCATTCGCATTGTTTTAGTCCCATCTGTGAGCTTCCCCTCGAAGAATTTGGAACGCTTTCCAGGTTTCATCGGCGAAACGCTCGCAACAACGCCATGGATAATGGCAGTCTCGGTCAACGCTGCGGCACTCACGTCGTCAAATTCCTCGATTAACTTTCGCTTGGCAGCCATTTCATCAAGTTCGTCAGTGGTAGAGACAGATAGTGTTTGAAAAACTCCGGTTTAACTCGGACAAATAATCAATTGTAAAATTCAACACTAAGCTAGCCTAAACTCTCTTTTATACTCTCGGAACAGACATACTGAAACACGCGTACCTGAACACGGCGTAATAAAAACACTTGTGCCTGGTGCACGGTGGTGGTTGAAGTACGCATTTAGTAGACTGACGCGTGACCACTGTGCATGCAGTTGACGTTCAGTGCATCCACACATCATCCATTACACTCAGCTTGCTTCCAGGCGCGCGTGTGACATGTTTCTGTGCGTGCATGAACGTGCGTGGAGCACGAGGGTGGGCTAAGTATGCAGTCAGTAGACGCGTGCATGACCAGTGTGCAGCTGGAGCAAAGTGCAGTTGGACATTCGGGCACGCAGAGATATGAAACACGCGGGTTTGGAAGCAAGCTGGCTGACTGAAGTGTGAAAGCACTTTGTGTGCGTGGCGCACGGTGGTAGTCGAAGTGTGCATTTATTGACGCGTGACCATGTACTGTGCATGCAGTTGACGTTCAGTGCATCCACACATCATCCATTACATGCACTCAGCTTGCTTCCAGGCGCGTGTGACATGTTTCTGTGCGTGCATGAACGTGCGTGGAGCACGGGGGTGGGCTAAGAGTATGCACTTAGTAGACGCGTGCATGACCAGTGTGCAGCTGGAGCAAGGTGCAGTTGGACATTCGGGCACGCAGAGATATGAAACACGCGGGTTTGGAAGCAAGCTGGCTGACTGAAGTGTGAAAGCACTTTGTGTGCGTGCATGGCGCACGGTGGTAGTCGAAGTGTGCATTTATTGACGCGTGACCATGTACTGTGCATGCAGTTGACGTTCAGTGCATCCACACATCATCCATTACACTCAGCTTGCTTCCAGGCGCGCGTGTGACATGTTTCTGTGCGTGCATGAACGTGCGTGGAGCACGGGGGTGGGCTAAGAGTATTATTATTATTAGTATGCACTTAGTAGACGCGTGCATGACCAGTGTGCAGCTGGAGCAAGGACATTCGGGCACGCAGAGTTATGAAAGACGCCTCTGGAAGCAAGCTGAGTTTCTTAGGCATGGTCGCCGTTTATATACTCTGACCAACACTATATGTTCCAAGCATAACCCTACTATCCGTAACAGTTTGGGACTAACGATGGAACCATCCGCGCCTAGTCCAGAATATTTAGACGCAGTAGATGTACTAAAAGAACAAGAGCGGCAAATAAGAGAGCTGCAAGACAAGATTAAAAGCAAAGAGAAAGAAGTGGACGAAAAAAGAAAGTCGTTGGAAGAGCATGCAGTTGCGGTTAACAAGGAGATGGTTAAAAACAAAGAACTGGAGCGGGACGTACGAAGATTGAAGAGGAAAGTAGAACAGTGGGAAAAAGAAGAGGAAGATCACTGCAGGCGAGTAAAGCAAATAAAAATTGAACGTGAAAGAAGAGAGAAGATGGAAGCGGACATTAAAGTGAAGGTCCGGATTGAGGAATATGAGAGGGAGAGGGTTCGGGATGAAATATTCCGCAGAAGGCAAAGAAGACGATATAGGAAATGAAGTGATACTTGTGAATGTGCGAGACTTAAGGTTTGATGAAACATGACTAGCATTACCAATTTGCTGTTGTGAGGTTCAGTTATACAAACACCAGTGACTGGTTTAAGTTTGATTTGATTTGTTCTTTCTGCAAGATGCAAAGTTCATCGTATTGTAGTGTTTGTATATCTGCCTGTTGTTGTCTATTGCTGTTTCAGTACTTTCCACTTGCACAATACAAGCAGAATTGTGAATTTGATGTTGCGTATTGCATAACTAAGTGCGTGTGAAGCAGTATTATGGAACTAGTGCATGCATATACGGCTCAACTAATTGCGGGTGACGTGGGCGTATTTCCGCGAGAAATCTCATAACTCTCGAAAATACGCCCCCGCCACCACACCCCCAATCATTTAGCCCACAAATGTGTTTACGCAAGATTACGGTAGTGTGCAAATGTGTACGTAGAATGTATAGTGTTCATGGTATGACTCTGATTTTGCCTTCAGCAAATAATGGCATGGCTTGAGAGGGTGGACAGTTTTAGTAAAGGGGGATGGAGATGTAGAGGGTGGGTAGCTAAAGCAGGGAGTGGCAAGGTGAAAAGGAAGTGGCAGGTGTGGTGGCAGGTATGTTTGTGGAACTGAAGTTCAGTTCACTTGGGATAGAAACAAAGTGCAAGTTTCGTACGAGATGTGAACACAAATAAGCACAATTCGCATTCTGAGTGACACACAGTGAGTGATACACTCAGTGAGTGAGTCACTCAGAACCCCAGGGTGGGCCACGCGGAGGCTTGTGCTGTCCACCCCACTCACCCTGTTTGCGTGGCTGCGTGCACGGGTGAGGCCTAGTGTTGTGCATACATGTACATAGAATGCAGTATTGTAGAAATGCAAAGCATACTCAGTGCAGTTAAGGACTGGGTCCAGTAAATTTTCAGTCCACAGATCAGTGATTTTCCATGCAGATTTCTTGGACAGTAATGTATTTATACCAGTCACTGGTACATGGAATGAAATAATCATTCATTACCTTCAATTTAATGTTGTTAATTTAATTAGCACACGTCACATGATGGACCAAGGGCCACCCAATACCACTCCCTCCAAGATACATTTTGCAAATTCCAACATTTTTCCCAATGGCTAAAGGAGTTCATTGTATGTTAGAAATAATTTAGTCGATACCATCTAACTTTTCACCGAGGTGCTTCTCGAAAGCTCATTCCTATCTATTTTTAGCTGCAATTCTTTGGTTTTTGGCCTCTGACAACACTCACATTTTTTGCCGTTTCTCATAAACGAATGGGAGTATCAAAAAGCACCTCGGTAGATTCTAATGATTTATGAAGACACTGCGAAAAGTTGAACTTGATCGTAGATACGGCCCTGGGAAGAATGTTGGACAGTCACATCGTGACGAGCGAGCTAAGTTGTGCGGCCATTACTGCCGTAAGTGTCGGAAGTCACGTGGAAATCATGCACTCCGATGTGGCGCTGAGTTCCCGGTAAACTTTAGAGCAACTGTTCTAAGTGTTATCTAGTGTTTGTTGGCAATGAAAAACAATTTCTTGGATGCAAGATCGGTATTTGAACTATCTTAGATTAATGCAAGCGCATTGAGACGTTCTGAGCGTGACTTACTGTCCATATCAAGGGATCCGAGGTTCCAGACTCTAAAATTGTCCACCTTTTTGACGTGTCTTGCCAGTTCACGCCATCGCAATCGTATATACGAAGGTGTCTAGTCCAAATCGCGGATATAAACTAGCATCACGGTGCTTTTAGGACGGTAGAATCTCGAAACTGCTAGGCCAATAATAACGAAGCCACAAAGTGTAACCACAAATTGGAAACCTATCACATGACAGCGTAGTGCTAAATTTAATATTCTATCTGCACTTCTATGGTGCAACTACGGCGCGCGTAAACAAAAAGGAACCAGTCCTTAACTGCACTGAGTAGTGGACTAATGCACAATATGGTATATTGAAGTGCAGTTTCATATACTACAAATGATAAGGTCAAAGGTTGTTTAATCACTTTTAGTCACAGAGTGTAAAGGAAATTCAACAGTTGTGAGTTAGACCACCTTGCTTTGCAATAATTGTGTGTGCGTGTGCAGCATGAAAACAGTGTGTGCATACAGAAACCTCACCTGTCTTCACCACGCTATGGCGCGGCTCTTCTGTCTTCACCACGCTATGGCGCGGCTGTTCTGTCTTCACCACGCTATGGCGCGGCTGTTCAGTCTTCACCACGCTATGGCGCGGCTGTTCAGTCTTCACCACGCTATGGCGCGGCTGTTCTGTCTTCAAACTCACCTTTCATTCATGGGTTGGCTTCTGTTTTCACTGTGAACAACTCACTTGTCTTCACCACGCTATGGCGCGGCTGTTCTGTCTTCACCACGCTATGGCGCGGCTGTTCTGTCTTCACCACGCTATGGCGCAGCTGTTCTGTCTTCAAAGTCACCTTTGATCTTCACAAATGGAGATGAGGGTGGACAGCTGAGGGTGGACAGTTTAGGTGGAGATGGGATGGAAAGTTGTTATGGAAAGTTGTTATGAAGATGGTGGTAGAAATGTTTAGAGGAGCTGAGGATGGACAGTTGTGGTGAATAACAGGAAGGACAGCTGCAGTGGAGAGAGGGTGGAAAGCTGTGGTGGTGTTGTGTGTGCTTGTGGCGAAGTGGTGAAAAAAGTGTATGCTGTGTGCTGGTGGTAACACTGGAACACTGGAACAACTGGAACACTGGAACATTGGAACAACTGGAACACTGGAACACTGGAACAACCGGGACAACAAAAAGGTGGTTGTGGACTCTGTAGTGAAGATATATGGTGGTTGTGGACTCTGTAGGGAAGAAGTATGGTAATTATGACTCTATAGGGAAGAAGTATGGTAGTTATGGACTCTTTAGGGAAGAAGTATGGTGGTTACGGACCCTGTAGGGAGAAAGGCATGGTTGTAGTAGGATAGAAAAGCATGATACAAGGGTGAATAACTTGTCATAACTATATAAGCAATTGGAAAGCTAACATTTTCAGGACAGGGTTGGGTGCAAATGGTAGTAAATGCTGTACTCTTTGGATCGCTGATTCATCAATCTGTGCAATTGTAGCACGCTTAACATAAATACATAGTGGTGACTACTGATTGTGTTATACTTATCTGTGTGGAGAAGTCAGGAGAGCAGAGGAGCAAGTGCAGTGCGGTGGGAGTGGGTAGCCATGGTAGAGAAATGGGTAGCTGTGGTGGAGAGGAGGTGGGTTGCTGTGCTGTGGTGGAGAGGAGGTGGTGGGTAGCTGTGGTGGAGAGGAGGTGTGGTGGAGAGGAGGTGGTGGGTAGCTGTGGTGGAGAGGAGGTGTGGTGGAGAGGAGGTGGTGGGTAGTTGCGTGGAGAGGGGTGGGTAGGGTGGGTGGCTGGTGGGAAGGGGGGGTGTGGTTGGTGGAGAGGCGGTGGGCAGCTGTGGTGGAGAGGGAGGTACTTGGGTGGTGGGGAGGCACGGAGGAGGGTGTGGCTGGTGAGAAGGGGTGGAGGGGGGATGGGCAGCTGTGCAGGAGTGATTGAGCAACTGTGGTGGTGGTTGAGTGTAATATATAAGGACATTGCTGACTGTTTTAAGGTCACAGAGTAAGCAGTCTGAGGTCCTCTTGTTTCCTCTCAACCAGGCGACGGCTGTTAGACAGGTTTGCCAGTCTTTGATATGGAAATGGGGAGTTGAAGAGTAGGTCTTGTAGGTGGCGAACACGTGAGCAGGCCACAAAGGTTAAACCAGAGGAGAATTCTCTTTGGCCGATATCAATCACTACCTTGTCCAAGGTAAGACCCTGTGATTTGTGGATGGTTACAGCCCAAGCAAGTTTGAGAGGTAGTTGAAGTCGTGAGTGCTGGGATCCAGATGCTGACCAAGTCTGGCGAATGGGAGGGATAGGAACAGTCCCGTTGTGAAGTGTTGGACCAATGTAGTGGTCAAAGTGAACCATAACAGCAACTGGTAAATCAGGAGGGCCTCCGCTACGATAGCAAATTGCTTGAATAGTTCCCATTGCCCCGTTCACCAAACCAACATCTGTCCAGAGATTGCTGATGAGCATCACACGAGCAGAGTGTGCCAGGCATGTCACTGCTTCCAGTCCGTTTGCATCATCCGCTGGAGCCTTGGATGCATTGGGCCCGGTGTGAACGGCTTTGATGGTGGCAATTGGTTTGCCACTGGCTTGAAGTTGACTGACATTGTACTCGACAACAGCTTCAACAGTGGGGTAAAGATGCAAGGCATTAGAAAATACAGACACATCTTGTACTTGGGTTGGTGTCTGTGTCATAAGGTTCTTCCAATCGTCTACAGGCACTTGGGCATCTCTGAGGTGCATCAGGATCTGGCGAAAACGAATCTGTTCTGGATCCTGTCCAGCCTGACGCATAACTTGATCCAGGATGATAGCCTTGCCAAATTGTTGGTATGCATTTCTACCATGGTCAGAGAACTCTGTGCGTGAATCTGTTGTGTAGAGGGGAAGATCCATGACAGGGGGGAGTTGACCAAAATCTCCAAACAGCAGGCAAGAACATCCTCCAAGCACCTCTTGTGCATGGTGTGGGAAGACCTGACGAAGACGTCTGTCCACTTGACCAAACATTTTTCTTCCCACCATGGACATCTCATCAATAATGAGGTATTTCACTCCTGACAATGACTGTTGCAGTTGATGGAGACGATCTCCTTCCAAGTCAGTGAAGTCACCTTTGGTGGGGAGATTGAGGAGGGAGTGGAGAGTGCGGCCACTGACATTAAAGGCTGCAACACCAGTTGGTGCTACCACACGGAGTCGGTCTTGCAGAAGAAGTTTGAGGCAGTGGATGAGATAAGATTTACCTGTCCCTGCTGTTCCAGAAACAATCATTCTCAGTGGTGGTTGATCAGTGGCTTCAGAATGCTCACGTACAGTGGAGTACACTTGCAGCTGTTTACCTTGAAGGTTTAAGGGGTTCGCTGATGTTAGAAAAGTGTATTCTTCCCTTGTCTGTTGTTGCCGAGCTATGAAAGAAGGAGCTTCCTCAATATTTGGATATGCTTGAGCTGCTTGGGTCCAGTCGACATCATCTAGCATGTCTGTGCTTGGTTGGAAGTCGGCATTTCGCTGGCAGATTAACATCCATTCTTCAACTTGTCTGGATGGTGGGCTGCTGTCTTCTTCAGCATTTTCCTAACATCATAAAGATAGTTATAATTGTTGATGTAGAACTGTATATTGTATAGCATTTGTTGTAGTAATTGTAGGGCATGCTAAATACTCTCTACATGCACTCATATAAATAAGTGTGATCCCACTTTATAATTGTTTACCTCTCAAAAGTACACTCATACTCACACCCAACTATTCATTCTGTAGTACAGGTGGTTATGTCAAACAGGAAGGCATTGGAGAAGCACTACTGTGAAAGAGGCGGGACCAAGACATGCCTTATTTACTGTTATTGCATAAGCAGATGCATGACAGGAGAAGCATTGCAGAGTCATTGCATGCGTACATCTAAGCAACTATAAATATCTGCACACCTCTGTGTTGTCCTCTGTAGGCTGCTGAGTTTCTTGTTCCAGACGATGGATGTCATCATGCAGTGAGGGAGGGACACTGCCAGACTGCAGGAATGCAGCATATGCGGTGACATGTGTTTCAAATTCTCCTAGTAGATCACTTAGTTGACGAAAGGGTTTGTGCTGCATGAGCGACTGTTGACAGTACTGCTCATACTTGGGACCAGTGGGGTCAGGAGAGCAGTAGGGACGTGGTATCACAACAACTTGTTTGCTTCGTCGAGTAGGTTCTGTCCCAAGTGTCTTTGGCATGGTGTATTGACGGGAAAACTCGAGAAGTGTGATGTTATTAAATGGTGCAGTAGTTGGACGCACAAGGTAATGGTCAATGGTTGATGGTGCAGTAGCATGTTGCTCTTCGTCCAGACGATCTTCAACTGCACGGGACCCATCCAGGCTCAAAATTATGAAATCACGTGATGCCTTGAACATGGGCAACTGAAGGAGAAGGTGGCAGGTTTCCTGTGCTGAGTAGTCTCGCTCCCCTACAGTATTGATCAGCAGCTTCTGTACCGCCTTGAGAGAGTTATTGCCTTCCTTGAGACTGCGCACTATGGTGGTGTAAACTTCCTTCAGAGACTGAGAGCGTGGCTCACTCTTGGTGACATACTTGGTGCAGTACTCGATGACTTTGCGTCGCGACACAATGTACTGCATGTCAACATTAGCACGCCATGCAGATAGTTGGACGGGGTTGAAGCTGTTGACCATGCCATCATTTCGTGCAGTCAGTAGCGTTGGCTGAGTGTCATCTTCCACAACGATGGCTGTTCTGGGCTGCAGTGGTTTAGGATAACCAAAACGGCATTGCTGTTGTCCATGGCGTGTACGAAGACAGTAGGCAGCTGAACATCGAGTGTGCCGCTGACAAGTGGCAACAAGGTCAGACAGGTCTTGCTCAAAGTCTTCAACCTCAGTGTAAACCTGGTTGCAGATGTGGGGATCAGTCTTTGGACCTGGTGCATCATCCACATTGCTTCCATCTGGTAGAATAGCAGGGTTACAAGTGGACACAAGACCATCTGCATATTGTATGATTTGTTCCTCGGCTGTATCGGAGTTGTTGGAGGAAGACAGCAGTTCTTCTACGTTTGGAGCATTTGGCAGCCATGCCAACCCATGCACATGGGGACTACCACGATGCTGCCACTCAAAACGAATCCAGTAATCAGTAGCTCCTAGGACTCCCACATAAAAGGCTTCAATGAACTTCTGGACTCGGTAATAGAAGAACCAGTCAGCAATGGCTGGGTTCTCAATCACTGCTTTGGTTCGGCTTGATCTAGATTCAGGGTCTTCAGGACAGATGAGACGTGCTAGCTCAGGCCACTGGAGGTCAGCTGCACTGTGGGTGAAGAAGATAGTGGGCAGGCCAAGAGTATCTACCATGGAGAGGAGTCGACTGCGCTGTTTAAACCAATATTGCCTGGTGCCACGCAAGGTGGAAGCGTAGTGCAGCACACGGTTGGAAAATGCTTCCCCTTCGCGCCCAACCATGTCTTGAAGTTCATCCAGTGACAGCTGTGCATCGCCAGGGTGTTGTCGAACGTAGATTCGACCTGTTTGTAGTGCACGCCAGCGCATTTCTGTGTTGAGAGCAAAAAATCGAAACCGAGGATGCTTAGCAAAGCGGCCATCCTCGTACGTCATGAGGTGTTTGAAGTAGTTGCCAATAGTGACTTTGTTGTGTCTCTGACCTAGAAAGTCAGCTGCTCCAGTAGGAAAAAGTGTTGGGAAGGCACAGGTAAAGTAACCCTCTGTTGTAAACTCATTGATCGGAGTTCCCCCATTGGAAGGCCACATGACTGTTGAAGTAGGGGAAGCTGAAGGGTGGTCAGACTGACGTTGTTGAACAGATTGTTGGACAGCTTCTTGCTCAGTCATGGACCGAGTGGCAACTGGGACAAATGATCTTGCTAGGTGGGCATCATATGGATCATCATCTGACATCTGGTCAATTGTTGGAGGGGTCTCTACTGCTATAGAAGAGATATTTGAAAGGTTTCCATCATATGGAAGCTGAGCAAGAGCATCTTCATCAATGTGTATGTGGTTGGCACGATAGTAGATGTTGTTCGTGATCAACCACTGTAGAGCGCGATGCACCACAGACCTTCTGACACGAAAGTCACGGTGAGACTGATCAACACCTTCCTTTCTGACGACCACGATATCAAGGTTTGAGGGCAGTCGTGGCAACCTGTTAGCAAATGACATGACATCCTGGGGTAAGTTTATGACATGTCCTGTATAACCATACTGGCCATGTGGTAGTCGGTAGATTGACATGATGGGCATAACAGCTGCAATAAGCATCTCTTCAACTTGTGTCAAGCCCTGCAGTAAAGTGGTCAATAAAAAATGTTCTGTGTTCATTGGATGTTGTATAGTGTGGCCTAAAATGTAAAAGTATAGTGGTATTTGTGCTGTGTTGGAATGAAGCTCCTAAAAGTAAATAAACGTTACAAATGAAGAAAAGAAGGCTTTTACAAAGCTGCAAGGAATCTGCTTCTCAAACTGAAATGTACATAAAATTATGGTATTCAACCATTCAAGACACACTAACCTGAAGTTCAGGAGGTACAGGACCAGGGTCCATGTTGTTCATGGACGAGTAAAGCTTGGGGATACACTTGTCTCGATTGCATCTCACACACTCAGTGTCATTACTGTCAGGTGACACTGTTCTGACATTCAGGCCAGGAAACTTCTCTAAGCATGTAATACATTTGGAGACCTGTAGAGCTGCTAGATGAGAATGGAAGTTAACAATTTTAGTACGAACAGACTGTTGCTCTCTTCGTATCCTGTGACTCTCTCTGTCTTGCTCACATCTTGTTGCTGTTTCTTCAGGAGTCTCATGGGTCAGTCTCCTCTGTTGCGCGAGGCTCACTTGCTCAAGACGGGCCTCTCTCTGATCTGGAGTCTCATAAGTCAGTCTCCTCTGTTGCGCAAGGCTCATTTGCTCGAGACGGGCCTCTCTCTGATCCGGAGTCTCATGGGTCAGTCTCATCTGTTGCGCGAGGCTCACTTGCCCGAGACGGGCCTCTCTCTGATCCGGAGTCTCATGGGTCAGTCTCACCTGTTGTGCAATGCTCGTTTGCTCGAGACGGGCCTCTCTCTGATCCGGAGTCTCATGGGTCAGTCTCATCTGTTGCGCGAGGCTCACTTGCTCGAGACGGGCCTCTCTCTGATCCGGAGTCTCATGGGTCAGTCTCACCTGTTGTGCAATGCTCGTTTGCTCGAGACGGGCCTCTCTCTGATCCGGAGTCTCATGGGTCAGTCTCATCAGTTGCGCGAGGCTCACTTGCTCGAGACGGGCCTCTCTCTGATCCGGAGTCTCATGGGTCAGTCTCACCAGTTGTGCAATGCTCATTTGCTCAAGACGGGCCTCTCTCTGATCCGGAGTCTCATGGGTCAGTCTCATCTGTTGCTCAATGCTCATTTGCTCGAGACGGGCCTCTCTCTGATCCGGAGTCTCATGGGTCAGTCTCATCCGTTGCGCAAAGCTCATTTGCTGGAGACGACTCGTTCTCTGGTCTGGAGTCTCTGACGCTAATCGCCCTCTCCTGTAATCCAAAACTCTCTCCCGCTGGGCAGCAGACCGCGAAGCACGGTGGGCTCTATCCCTTACTCTCCGTCTCGCTAACCGTGCCTCCCTTTGTTGAGCGCTTTCAGCAGCGCGACGATCCCTGTCGCGTTGATTTCTACGCCTTAGCCTTTCTCTCCTTCTTTCTTCGGACTCCATAAGTGAGTCGTATATACAACTTCTTTCTGGCTTTCAAACGTAGCTAGCTTAGCTATATCTTCCGACATGTAGCTAACATGTAGAAATATTGCATCACGCACAAATAGGGCAGAATGCATATACGGAATACGCACGTACCATATATACATATAAATATATAAAAATATAAATATACTAGGGGAATGCAGTGCATTGTGGGGCGAGCGTGAGGGAGTTGTATGGTGCATTAGCGTTCCACATACACTACCCTTCCCACTTGTGTGACAATAGTCTCATTCCCAAGCCTTCCCCACCTCCAACTGTAGCCTGTAAAACTATACAGGTGGAGAACACCTGGGGAAGAGGCTACGTAGGATAGGTGGAGAACACCTGGGGAAGAGGCGATGTATATAGGATATCAAATGTATGCCATGCAGTGTTCGTGGAGCAATATAACTTGGGTATGTGCTAATCTTGGGTTCGTTGTACACACTCTGTGTCATTACTGTGGAATGATAGCTACTGCTGCAGACAACAAGGTCTCAAAGCATTTGGAAGCGGCTTGAAGAGTTGCGAGTTAAGCGTGAGGGTTGAACATCTTGGTACAAACAAATACATTCCGTTGCTTTCCTGTGTCTCAAACTTGTTCACATCTTTGCACTGTCTCCTCAAGTCACGGTCTATAGTGCATGGGTACTTGCTGAGCACATATACAGCTGTGGAATCAGAATTCTCTCAGCTTTGGGGCATGGAGTCAGGGTGGTGTAGACTATATTGTCAGCCCTTTTCACAGCACAATTACTGGAGTTGTGGTAAGGGGGTTAAGAAGCTCTTCCGTAGCTGTTGCTCACGAAGGTTATTTGGTCCAGTCACGCAGACCTCTCTAGTTCAGGTCCTCACAAGCTAATTGCTCTGTCTTTAATACACTGAGCACCCTGTTGGCGGCAGTGTCATGCAGCACGTTATAATAATCAGTCTCCGTTTTGCTAGTCGAGCCTCCCTTTCCTCACCGTTTTCAAGTCCCAGTTACGTTGGTTCTCACTGTTCAGCCTTTCTGCCCTGCTAGTCTTCTCTCTTGAACAACAGTGGTCACAACACTGATGCAATGTGGAAATATTGCATCGCGCACAAATAGGGCAGGATGTGTATATACGGAATACGCATGTACCAAACATACATATAGACAATTTTCCGTTTTCACCACAAGTGTGGGGCTCGCTGCGCTCGCCCCAATAAATAGACAAATTTTCGTTTTATCCACAAGTGTGGGGCTCGCTGCGCTCGCCCCAATAACAACTAGGGGAATGCAGTGCATTGTGGGGCGAGCGTGAGGGAGTTGTATGGTACATTAGTGTTCCGTTACCAAAAGGTAGTGCTATGGAATCCATAGCACTACCTTTTCCCACCTCTCACATAACAATAGTCTCGTTCCCAGGTCTTCCCCACCTCCAACTGTAGCCTGTAAAACTAATGGCGACGAACGCCTGGGGAAGAGGCTATGTAGGACATCCAATGTATGTCGGTGTTTGTGGAGCAATATACCGTGGGTATATGTGTGCTAATCTTGGGTTCATTGTACACACTCTGTGTCATTACCGTGAAATGGTAGCTACTGCTGCAGGCAACAAGGGCTCAAAGCATTATATTTGGAGGCGGCTTGAACTGTTGCAAGTTGAGGATGAGGGTTCAACATCTTTGTACGAACAAATATATTTCGTTGGTTTCTAGTGTCTCCAAATCTTGGCACTGTCTCCTCAGTCACGGTCTATAGTGCATTGATAGTTGCTGAGCACACACAGCTGTGGAATCAGGATTTTCTCAGCTCAGAGGTATGGAGTCAGGGTGGTGCAGACTACACTGTCAGCCCTTTTCCAGAGCACAATTATTGGAGTTGTGGTATGGGGTTTTAGAAGCTCTTCTGTAGCTGTTGCTCACGACGGTTACGTATTTCGTCGAGTCACGCAGACCTCTCTGGTTCGGGTCCTCACAAGCTAATCGCTCTGTCGTTAATACATGCACATGGAGCACTCCCCGTTGGCAGCAGTGTCACGCATCACGTTAGTAATCAGTCTCTGTCTTGCTAGTCGCGCCTCCCTTTCCTAACCATTTTCAAGTCCCTGTTACGTTGGTTCCCACTATTCAGCCTTTCTGTCTTCATTGTGTCTTGCTAGTCTTGTCTCTTGAGCAACAGTGGTGGTCAACATACAATGTAGAAATATTGCATCGCGCACAAATGGGGCAGGATGTATATATACGGAATACGCACGTACCAAACATACCTACATACATATAGACAATTTTCCGTTTTCACCACAAGTGTGGGGCTCGCTGCGCTCGCCCCAATAATACATATATGATTTCGCCCAGTTGTACGGTCTATGTGGGGCTCGCTCAGGCTCGCCCCAACTAGGCGAATGTAGAACATTGTGGGGCGAGCGTGAGCGAGGGTTAATCTTGTGTAGGGAGCATGGCAGTTGTAGTATGTTACATCGTATCCATTGCACATTTTCAAAGTAGAGTGTGTAACGGTAACAAGTATTGGATTGTTTCCTTTGTGCAGGCTGGCTGTGTTGTGAAGGTGTTGTGGATTTATCCATAGTCTTATTCATATAGTGTTTGTATGTAAAAGCAAGGAGTGTTCAGCATTCAATTAACTAACCTGAAAGGTTTCTATGCATCTGTAAATGTGTTAATGTATGCTATCCTTATGTTTTGTAGCTATATACTTTGCGCATGCATGCGTACATCTAACAATTATAGACGGGGTGGGGAGGGGAGGTGGTGTTTAGGGACTTGGTTACATGTCCGGGGGAGGTTAGAGTTTAGGTGTGAGGTTAGAATTTGTTGCATGTCTTGGGGTTGTGCAATATGACAACTGCATGCATTTACAGGTTATGTTATAAGGAGGAAGTTCAATTGAGGATAAAATTATCTGTGGTTTGGTGGTAGGTAGCTAGTGCTGGAGGCTACTGTGCTACGGTACACAATAGTTTGTGCAGCAATTTCTTGTGCTGTTTCTACACCCTTTGTTGTATCATACTGGTGAGAAGTTGCATGTATGCTTGGCCTTGCAAGGAATACTTAGTTCAGTTTGTTAACCAGGAGTTGTAAGCAGTGTTTGGCACTGTTTGATAATGGCTATTACAACTGTGTGTTGGCTGTTCGCACTTGCTCCAAAAAATTGTGTAAGTTCATGCAGCTACTAGTCGTCATCGTTTTGTCTGCTGTTAAGCTTGTTGTAGCAGAGGTATGGTGGTGAGAGGTTCATTAGCTGGAGTTTATGAGTGTTTGTCAATGCTAAAGTTGCCAAAATAAAACAATCCGTTACAGTATCTGGCGGGTTAAGCAAGCAGCATGTTGTTTAAGCAGACACAACCAGTACAGCAGCCACTATGGTGCTATCAGGGGAAACTGGTGTGGGATCTGATTTGGTTGTGCGTTCATGTTGACTAACTTTGTTGACTCCAACTGGAAGTGGAGTTTAGTGTGCAGTTAAATAGCCGTATGCATGAAAGACGGTGCTGACTTCCAGTTACTACTATTTAATATAGTGTTAGGTTGGCATGGAAACCATGTGTATATAAAAGGAGAGTTCCACAGAAACCATCTCTTTAATTAGCAATGTTTGTGACAGTGTGGCGGATGCATTTGTATGGAATTGTAGTTTAACTGAAGTTTCAATGGTAACCATTGCAACATTCCAGAGCGCTACTATTCCGAGACCATGCAAATTTGAGATACCTCATCCATGTAACACTTAACTTTAATAGTTCACAGATCATTCAAGAGACAACTTCAATTTTAACTGTATGATCAAGTTCTTCAACAAGAATCCAAAAATGCAAAATGTACAGACTATAGACCATTCAAGAGACAACTTCCGTTTTACCAAGTTCTTCAACAAAATTCCAAAAAATGCAAAATGTACAGACTAGACCACTCAAGAGACAAACTTCTGTTTAAACTGTTTTACCAAGTTCAACAAATTCCAAAAATGCAAAAGGTGCATGCAAAAATGTAAAGTACAGACTAGGAAGAGTTTCAAACTCAAGCAGATCTTGAAATCCCCGTGATTACATTGTTTTCGTGGGTGAATGTAAATGGCCTGGCCGACAGAAGCGATTCAACAGTGATGTGCTTTTGCTCCGCTATATCATTGATGTTGGTCCCGAACACGTTTAGGGTATGATAGTCCGCTCCCGAGCTGATCAGGAGCTTAGCGTTGTTTAGGGTTGCACAACGAGCGACGTTTAGTTGGATACCACACTACGTACCCAGGTTTGCTGCTGTTGTTTCCACTTTACATTTGCATACAATGCACGCCGGAAAGGTTTGAAGGTTCAATACCCCTATCACTTCAGCTCCATGAACTGTGAGTGTGTCCTCCTCAAAGTCCAGATCATCTTCGCAAACTTCGCCTATGTCAGGTATATTCTCCATAGATGCATCTTGCTTAGGTAGCGACAGATATTTACGTCCTTGATACTCACGCACAACTATGTTGCTGAATTTGTAAGATAGGTCGTCTGTAACCGAGTCCACGTCTGTTTCCCATAGCGTCAGAGTGGCTATACCAGTCGCGTCAGCTAAAACGATGTCTTGCTTCGTCAAGCCGCCAGATACTGAAACTGGTTGTTTCCTTTTTGCAACTTTAGCCATGACGGTTACTCTGTCGTACGCCGTTCTGGTGTTTAGCTCCGATAGTCGGATGGTTGGGTTGGTCGCGAGTTGAGCAATGTCTTGAATTAGAATTTTTCTTGGCGATTTGGCCACCCGGGAATTAGTTTGTAATACAATTTCGAGGTCTTCGGCGGATTTTCTGCTTTTCTTGATTTGACAGTTGTACAGTTCAACTGGTTGCATATGGTCTTCAAACTCGGCCAATCTTTTTCGCTGTTCCTTTCGGAAACCGACTACTCTCAATTGCGCTTCACCATCTGTTATTTTGGCATCGAAATACTCGGCTTTGGACCCTTTCTTCATTGGGCTAACTGCTGCGATGACCCCGTGAAGGGTTGCGTTCCCAGCTTCTGCTGCACCGCTTATTTCGAATTCGGTAGGAGTCTTTGCCATCTCTTGAACGAAGCAGGAATAGTCGAAGCAGGAATAGTCGTATAACATAGAATATTTAATGTTTAAAGAATTTTTGAGTGCTTTTATACCTACTGTGGTTGCAGGCACCGTGAATTTATTGCTATGTCCAGTCAGTAAAACTTGTTTTTGGATTTGTTGCTTGTCTAGATCAAAATAAGTTAGTTGAGGCGCGATTTGTCTGGATTGGGATTTGCATAAATGATTTCGTGAATTACAATGTATAAATTGATTAGGTTGTTTACAAGTTGAAGTTGTTCCTTGTTTAGAAAGGTTATCGTTCGCAACAGTATACTGGTCATGATAATAGAAGTGTCTGAGGTAGTTTACAAATTGTGCAGTGTACCACTATTAGAGATGGTATATAGTCTGTATTTGTTTAAGTGACC
The DNA here is from genome assembly GCA_949130485.1 of Agelas oroides. Taxonomy (NCBI): domain Eukaryota; kingdom Metazoa; phylum Porifera; class Demospongiae; order Agelasida; family Agelasidae; genus Agelas; species Agelas oroides. Next base: position 4,994,581 of record OX422192.1, on the reverse strand, counting down.
AGGCCGCGGGCATTTTGCTTGTCACTCTACGTACTACAATGTTTCGTTATTCATTTATGCATGACCAGCAGCTGTTGGGGGTATCAATAGAGGTATGGCGGATGAAAACAAGTTTTATCGACACAATCATAGATGGAGTTACTTGGCTGTATAACGTTTGCAGGTACATTACAAAATTTATTCCGTGTTAGAAGTACGCATGTTGTTAGACGCGTGTGCTGGCTACACAGGCACATTGTATTTGCACAAAATTTACACTAGCATTCAGAATTCAAAGTGACTATCACTAAGGGATACCAGACTTTAACATGCGCATGGAAGCATTGTCTGAATTTAAGGTGCATGAAATGGTAATGTTTAGCGTGGGGAAACATGAATATTCGGGGCATGGTATAGGGTAAGTAATAAGGTTATGAGAACCAACGTATGACCTGTCTAGGTAGAATGCAAGTTTTACATGAAAACACTAATCTGATACAAAAATCATTAAGCAAGATGCACGCGTATGGAAATACGGGTTGTTTCAAGGGTCGGTGGAAACCTCGGTGGGTATGTCTCTGCGCGACAGATTCCAAAATTCACACTTTGGCTAATTAAAAGTGACTATCACTAAGGGATACCAGACTTTAACATGCGCATGAAAGCATTGTCTGAATTTGAGGTGCATGAAATGGTAATGTTTAGTGTGGGGAAACATGAATATTCGGGGCATGGTATAGGGTAAGTAATAAGGTTATGAGAACCAACGTATGACCTGTCTAGGTAGAATGCAAGTTTTACATGAAAACACTAATCTGATACAAAAAATAAAAATCATTAAGCAAGATGCACGCGTATGGAAATACGGGTTGTTTCAAGGGTCGGTGGAAACCTCGGTGGGTATGTCTCTGCGCGACAGACTCCAAAATTCACACTTTGGCTAATTAAAAGTGACTATCACTAAGGAATACCAGACTTTAACATGCGCATGAAAGCATTGTCTGAATTTGAGGTGCATGAAATGGTAATGTTTAGAGTGGGGAAACATAAATATTCGGCGTGTGGTAGCTATAGGGCAAGTAATAAGTAACAGCAAGAGCGCATAAGAACGGGCCGCCCGTTCTTATGTGCTCTTGGTTTGAGAAGTGTAAAAGTGCTTTGCCTTCATCTTGTTGCGCTGTGGGTTTAGCGTGATGGAGTCGGACAGTCCTGAATATGTGGACGCTTTTCCAGATTGGGTGGAATTGAAGGCTGCACTGAAGCGAAAAGATGACGAGCTAATAACCAAGAGAAAGGAAGTCGACAAAATACTAAAGGAAGGAACACAAGTTGCAGAAAAGATGAAGATGTTGGAAAAGGAAGTGGACGAAGGCAGAAAAGCAATGAGGGAGGTAAAACAGAGAAATGAATGGTTAGAAAAAGAGATTTTGGGACTGAAACGGAAGGTGGGCGAGTGGGAGAACGAAGAACATGAACGCTGGTGGAGGGCCAAGAAAGTTAGGCTGGAGCAGGAAAGAAAAGAGCAGTTTGAAAGAGATATTCGCAACCGTGTTTGGATTGAAGAAACGGAGAGAAAGAGAGTGAGAGATAAACTTGGAACAAGTTACAGTTATGGAAAGAAATGAGAACTGGCTTGTAACTCTTTGCAAGATGCATGCATATGTATGTGTTGTGTAACCATGCATGATTTCATTCGCTATTTGAGCTATGGAATTGAGGAACGTTATAATTACTAAAGAAAATATTTGCAGTAGCAGTAAGTTCGACTTAGTCGGCGACACTAATTATCTGCGCATGCGTCGTGTCACACCCTTTCCATACTTCGACGTTTGACTGGTATTGCCTGAGGAACAAATTTGAGCGAAACTATGTGAAGAAGAGAGTGGGAAGAGACTTCAGGTGGTCTTTAACAATAAAGGTCTTTAGCTACAACGCACTGTCAGTGGGTTGTAAACAAAAATGAGAAGCACTGTTCAATGTTGGCTCTTGTATAGAAGACATGGTTTGATAGGGACAAAGGGGGCATTATATAGCCTATTCTAACCATCTTGAAGCTGTTGAGTAAAGTTATCCTAGGGGAAGGTCATCAATTCAGTAGAACGGTGTGTATGAACAGCTAGTCTTGCAAAGCCATGCAGACCTACACCTCGCAAGACTAGTGGGTAGCAGAGAGGACCCAGAGGTCAGTCCAGTGTTGGTTGTTTGCAGTAGGTATCTTAAGTAGCTAGGAAATTCAGTGAGAAGGCTACCGTATGAAGTAACGTTGACAACCCATCAGACAGTGTCAGACGGTGTACAACATTCTATATAGTATGGATGTCAGTTCTGTTGCCAGAAGTCCATGTAGCTACCTGGGCTCATACGTATTTTCCCCAGGCGGAAGTGGGAGCTTAATATTCAAACATAGCTCAGTTCCCAGGCCTACCCTGGTTGGATCCAGTTTATGGTCACTTCCAGCGATCATAAACTGGAGCCAGGGAAGGCGTGGGAATGAGGCTAATCCTAACATAAGTCCATGCATGTAGCTACCTGTGCTCATACGTATTTTCCCCAGGCGGAAGTGGGAGCTTAATATGAGAACATAGCTCAGTTCCCAGGCCTACCCTGGTTCCAGTTTTAGGTCGCTTTAAGTAGTCAAAAGACTGGAACCAGGGAAGGCATAGGAACGAGGCTAATCCTAACACTGAAGAGCCATCCCTCTCGTAATTACGAATAAACAGCATGTTTGCATATGTGATGAAATTCAAATATATAGGTGAGCAGTACATACAACACACAAAAATGAATATAAATGAAATGAAAATGAGTACATTTGGCTGTGTCAATCAAAACCCCAGGGTGACCCACGCGGAGGGAGTACTCGTTCACCCCACCCACCCTGTTTGCGTGGTTGCGTGCACGGGTGAGGCCTAGTGTTGTGCATAATGCATATGCAATACAAATTTGAAACAAAGGATTGCGAAGTGACATAACCTGCTTGTGCATACAAACTATCTTTAAAATGCAGAAGGGTAAAGGCTAGCAGTCTTCGTCTGACCACGGGGTCAGGCAATCTTCACCTGACCGCGGGGTCAGGCAATCTTCACCTGACCACGGGGACAGGCAATCTTCGTTCTTCACCTGACCACGGGGACAGGCAATCTTTGTTCTTCACCTGACCACGGGGACAGGCCATCTTCAGTCTTCATCTCACTTACCAAGAGGCAGTCTTCACCTCACTTACCAAGAGGCAGTCTTCACCTCACTTACCAAGAGGCAGTCTTCACCTCACTTACCAAGAAGCAGTCTTCACCTCACTTACCAAGAGGCAGTCTTCACCTCACTTACCAAGAGGCAGTCTTCACCTCACTTACCAAGAGGCAGTCTTCACCTCACTTACCAAGAAGCAGTCTTCACCTCACTTACCAAGAGGCAGTCTTCACCCTTTTGCATTTGTAAATTTGGTTTCCTGTTAGTGAGTTAACGAGGAAATTCAAAAGCACCTATATAGAGCATATTAAAAATTCCCCGGGACCGACAGCTTAACGTCCCCTCCGAAGGATGTGAAGGTGAACCTTCTACTCATTTTTTGAGGTAGGGCTGAGTGCACCCAGAAGAGAAATCTCTGCTGCTAGTGGGACTGGAACCTGAGACCTCAGTCCAGTGCTTTAACCACTAGGCCACCAGCAACCCTCGTTACTCTTAAGTTGCGGTTATCATGTTACTTTAAGCAATTCCGTTGTCACTTTCTCTCTAATCCTTTGTTTATTAGTGTGTGTGCAGCATGAACAAACAGTGCGTGCATACACAAACTTACATATACAACTTACATACATAGGAGGGAAGGTATGTTGTAGAGGGGCTGGCTGGCTTATATGTAGCACGACAATTGTGTTGGTTGTACAGCTGTAGGTCTTATGGTCAGAGTCCCCTGCTTATGAGGGTTTCATGTGATTGAGGTGTGGGTAGAAAGCTGTAGTAAAGGTATGTATGCTTGTGGTGGACAGGGAATGAGTTGCTGTAGCAAAGTGTATGGTTGTGGGGCTCTAGTGGTTACATATGTTCTGAAAAACAATGAGACTACACACTGTAGGAGAGAGGGAAGCAGGAAATGGTAATGCAAAATCAGAGAGGGGTATATGCATGGTTTTGAGCACATGTGGTGCCTGTGGGGTTCAATTTGTGGTCTACAATGGATAAATCACCGGCGGTGGTCTAAAATTGTGTAGTGGTAGGAACTTATCTCTTTGGTGTGTTGAAGGTGGTAGGTGGCTCTGGGTGGCTGTGGTGGAGGGAGGGTGGCTGTGGTGGAGGGTGGGTGGTTGTGGTGGAGGGTGGGAGGGTGGCTGTGGTGGAGGGTGGGAGGTTGGCTGTGGTGGAGGGTGGGTGGGTGGCTGTGGTGGAGGGAGGGTGGCTGTGGTGGAGGGTGGGTGGCTGTGGTGGAGGGAGGGTGGGTGGCTGGGTGGGTCGCTGTGGTGGAGGGTGGGTGGGTGGCTGTTGTGGAGGGTGGGTGGCGGAGGGAAAAACAGGGGACTACACACTGTAGGGGAGATGGAAGCAGGAAATGGTAATGCAAATCAGAGAGCGGTGTATGCATGGTTTTGAGAGCGTATGTGGTGGCTGTGGGGTTCAATTTGTGTATCTCAAGTTAGTAAATAATCCCACTATTGGATATATTGTCAGTACAAAATGTGGTCTAAAATTGTGTGGTGGTTGCAGGGTACAATACACATGTGCGTGTGCAGTAGGACCTCATAGTAGGAACTTATCTCTTTGGTGTGTGGAGGGTGGTAGATGGCTGTGGTGGAGGGTGGGTGGCTAGCCACCCAACCCCCCTCCACCACAGCCACCCACCCCTCCTCTACCACAGCCACCCTCCCTCCACCACAGCCACCCACCCTCCCTCCACCACTGCCACCCACCCTTCACCACTGCCACCCACCCTTCACCACTGCCACCCACCCTCCAGCACAGCCAGCCACCCGCCCACCCTCCACCTCAGCCACCCACCCTCCACCATAGTCACCCTCCCTCCACCACAGCCACCCACCCTCCCTCCGCCACAGCCACCCACCCTCCCTCCACCACTGCCACCCTCCCTCCACCACAGCCACCCACCCTCCACCACAGCCACCCACCCTCCACCACAGCCACCCACCCTCCACCACAGCCACCCACCCTCCACCACAGCCACCCACCCTCCACCACAGCCACCTACCCTCCACCACATGTGTGGTGGAGGGTGGGTGGCTGTGGTGGAGGGTGGGTAGCTGTGGTGGAGGGTGGGTGGCTGTGGTGGAGGGAGGGTGGGTGGTGGGTGGAGGGGGGTGAGTGGCTTTGGTGGGGGGTGGCTATAGTAGGGGGTAGGTGAGTGGCTGTGGTGGAGAGTTGAGTGGCTCTTTTGAAGGGTTGGTAGGCAGCTGTGGTGAAGGCGGTATGGATAGTTGTGGTGAGGTACCTGGAGGCAGTACAGGTGCGCTGGGGATGGTTAAGAGGGGGCATGATAGAAGGGAAGTTTCCTCCATATGTCGAAGCCTTGCATCTTCAAGTAGTCTTTCCTGCAGGCGTTGACTCCTGGCAAGGTTTGCCACACGTTAATGTCACCAAACTTCGTGCCAACGGCCAACCCATTGCTACAGTTAAAGCCATTCATACAGGGCCAAATGCATCCAAGGCTTCACTTGATGATGCAGCTGGACTAGAACCAATCATCTGCACAGCACATGGTGCTCGGGTGATGCTTACTGCCAACCTCTGGACAGAAGTTGGACTGGCCAATGGTGCTATGGGAACTGTCACATCCATTTGCTACAAAAGTGGCCAAGCGCCACCCCAACTGCCAGTTTCTGTAATGGTACGGTTTGATTCCTACAGAGGCCCCACACTTCCTGATGGAACAGTTCCTATTGCCCCCATCCGCCACACTTGGTATACATCTGGTGCCCAGTGCTCACGCTTGCAACTACCACTGAAGCTGGCATGGGCTGTCACCATCCATAAAACACAGGGCCTTACCCTAGACAAAGTCGTAATTGACATTGGAAAGAAGGAGTTCTCCTGTGGGCTGACATTTGTTGCCTGCTCACGTGTTCGCAGATTGACTGACATGCTCTTTGATCCTCCGTTTCCTTAGTGGGGTAAAGATGAAGGGCATTGCGGAACTGCTCTAGATCCTGTACTTGAGCAGGTGTTTGCTTCATGAGGTGTTGCCAGTCCTCTTCTGTCACTTGACCGTCTCTCAAGTTGAGTAAGATGTTGTGGAACATAACTTGATCATTGTCTTCTCCTGATTGGCGCATCACTTGGTCAAGGACAATAGCACGGTCAAAAAGCTGGTATGCTGAACTGCCAAGGTCAGAGAGGGCAGTCCGTGACACTGTGGTGTAGAGAGGGAGATCCATCACTGGTGGTAGTTGGCCAAAGTCTCCAAACAGAAGGCAGGAGCAGCCTCCAAACAGCTGATCAGCATGGTGAGGAAACACTTGACGGAGACGCTTGTCAATCTGACCAAAGGTCTTTCTTCCAACCATGGACATTTCATCGATGACAAGATAACACATTCCTGCCAGAGACTGCTGCATGTGGTGCAGACGTTCACCTTCCAGGTCCTTGTACTCGCCTTTGGTTGGTAGACTTAGGAGGGAGTGGAGGGTGTGGCCATCAATGTTGAAGGCTGCCACACCTGTTGGTGCTGCCACACGTACTCTGTCTCCAAGGAGAAGTCTGATACAATGAATTAAATAGGTCTTTCCCGTGCCTGCTGTACCTGAGACAATCATCCTGAGTGGTGGTGTTGCTTCAGCTTCCATGTGTTGCTGCACAATGTTGTATGCTTGAAGTTGTTTGCCTTGGAGTCGCTGAGGGTCAGCACTGGTGGTGAAGGTACGCTGAGCTGCAGACTGTCGTTGCCGGGAGATAAATGATGCCATTTCCTCCAGATTGGGGTATGCCTGAGCTGCACGTGTCCAGTCCATCTCCTGTTCAGATTCAGTATTTGGATGGAGGTCAACAGTACATTGGCACACAAGCATCCATTCCTCGACAACTCTGTTAGGAGGTTGGCTATAATGTGTTTCAATTTGTTCCTAAGGAAGGAAAGGATGAAGAGAAGCTTGCTAACTGCTGGTGGTGGCAGTTCATGCATCCCAACTTTGGGCAAATACGTACAGTGGGCAATCACATTTCAAGTTTTAATCTTGTTAACAACACTAACAAGGTTAGCTAAATTAATGCAATTAAATTAGGCACAGGGCTGCCAACATACCTCAGCACTGTCATCGCTTGAAGAGTGTTCGCTCTGCTGCTCAAGTCTGCGAACGTCATCTTCCAGGGAAGGATGGACGTTGTCAGATTGGAGAAAGGTAGCGTATGCAGCTGCATAGGTATCAGTTTCTGCCAGGAGTTCCTCTTCACGACGGAACAGTTTGTACAGCATCAACTTCTGACGACAATACTGCTCATAGTTGGAGCCATTTGGTTCAGGAGACAAGTAGGGACGCACAATGACTACAACGTCCTTCCTCCTGTGGGATGGGTCTGAATCCAACCCCTTTGGGACGGTGTATCGCTCAGCAAAGTGAAGAAGCTTCATATCTCTAAATTGTGGGGTAGCAGGGCGGGCAATGTAGTGGTCCAGTATTGACAAAGCAGTTGCAGGCTGGCCCTCATCCAATTGCTCTTCTACTGCACGTGATCCATCCAAGCTCAGCACAATGAAGTCCCGAGATGCTTTGAACATTGGTAGCTGGAGGAGCAGGTGGCAGGTTTCTTGGGCTGAGTAGTCTCTTTCTCCTACACTGTTTATCAGGAGCTTCTGTACAGCCTTCAGGGAGGTGTTGTCATCCTTCAGACTCCTCACTATCTTGGCAAAAATCTCTTTCATTGGCTGGGAGCGAGGTTCACTCTTGGTGGCATACTTTGCACAGTATTCAATGACCTTGTGGCGAGATACACAGTACTGCATGTCCACGTTGGCACGCCATCCAGACAGCTGAACAGGGTTGAAGCTGTTGACAAGACCATCGTTTCGTGCAGTTAACAGTTCAGGCTCTCCATCCTCTATTACAAGTGTTGTCTCTGGCTGCAATGGCTTTGGATAGCCAAAACGGCACTTTTGCTGGCCATTGTGAGTGCGTTGGCAGTAAGCTGCTGAGCAACGTGTATGTCGTTGGCACGTGGCAACAAGGTCAGCCAGGTCTTGGTTGAAATCTCTTACCCTGTCGTAGGCCATGTTGCAGATGTGAGGATTTGTTTTGGGGGGGGGGAGCATCATCTGCATTACTTCCATCAGGTAGAATTGCCGGGTTGAGAGTGGTCACAATCTTGTCCACATATCTGGTGAGTTCATACTTTGCTGCATCAGCACCATCAGCTGAAGCTACGATCTGTTCCACGTTAGGTGCACCTGAGAGCCAAGCCAAGCCATGAACATGTGGGCTGCCACGATGTTGCCACTCAAAACGTATCCAGTAGTCAGTAGCACCAAGGACACCAACATAGAATGCTTCAACAAACTTTTGGATGCGATGGTAGAAGAACCAGTCTGCAATGGCTGGATTCTCCAACACAGCTTTATTGCGGCTGGAACTACATTCAGGGTTGTCTGGGCAGATGAGGCGTGCTAGTTCCGGCCATTGTAGGTCAGCTGCACTGTGAGTGAAGAATATGGTGGGTAGACCAAGCGTGTCAACCATGGCAATGAGTCGGCTCCGTTGCCTGAACCAGTAGTGTCGTGTTCCTCGTAGGCTAGCAGCATAGTGAAGCACACGGTTGGAAAAGGCTTCACCCTCACGGCCAACCATATCACGCAGCTCTTCCACAGACAGTCGAGCATCATGAGGGTGTTGGCGAACATAGATTCGGCCTGCCTGAAGAGCACGCCAGCGCATCTCAGTGTTGAGTGCAAAATAGCGGAATCGAGGGTGTCTGGCAAACCGACCATCATCATACATGAGAAGATGTTTGAAGTAATTGCCAATAGTGACTGCATTAGGTCGAGGAGCTACAAAGTCAGCAGCTCCAGTTGGAAAGAGTGTGGGAAAGGCATATCACCACGAAAGATTAGCAGTTGAAACCCCTGAGGCGAGGGAAACAAGATTGCAACGCTACAGTGTGAGGTACAGAGAACAGTCTGCGCAGCCACAGCTCCCACTGTTTCAACAGTGTTCCATTAAAGCCAAGATGCGTAAATTCCATGCAAACATGGCTACGTTGGATACACCAGTATGCACAACCTGCTCAGAGAGTTTTCCTGGCCTCCAGCTTCATTCAAAGTCTACTGAGTGTCTGCGTTGTAGCCGTGACAAGCGTATTCCAAAATTATACTCCTCAAGTACTAATTTCTTGTAACCTTGCTTCCCTCTCTTCAGGGCTTTCAATAGCCAGCCTATCTCTCATCTGTTGCAACCTTGCTTCTCTCTCTTCGGGAGTCTCAGCTGCCAGTCTATCCCTCATCTGTTGCAACCTTGCTTCTCTCTTCGGGAGTCTCAGCTGCCAGTCTATCCCTCATCTGTCGCAACCTTGCTTCTCTCTCTTCAGGAGTCTCAGCTGCCAGTCTATCCCTCATCTGTTGCAACCTTGCTTCTCTCACTTCGGGTGTCTCTGCTAATATTCTTTCGCGCTCACAGGTGCTCTTTCGCTGTAATGTGGCTTGTCTTCTACTGCCAGTTTGAGCAGTGCGCCTAGCATGCCAACAACATGAACCCGGGCCCCATACCACCTCAACTGCAGGTTAGCAACACTGAAACACATCCATATTAGTGCCTTAACCTCAGAAAGTACGGGTATAATAAGCTTTAGTGGTGTGGTGAGTGTATTCCCAAGGGTTTTGACATTTCTCTTGAAGTATACATTCTAGCCCTTGAGCTATACTTATTGCAACACCTCTCTTATTATGCACCTGCTTATGTAATAGTAGCAAATGCTGTCTGCCTTCATTTGTTGGTCCCACCTCTTCCACAACACATGCTGGTTTAAATGTATGACAATTTGCTTTATACCCTTCAGGGATTGACACAGGTGGAGGAAATGTTAATCTCTGCTGTTTTGCCAATCATGTCCATCTATCACTTGCCTCACGGACAGTATGCCTACAGTGGACACGTCATTAACCTGCCCCAAGACGTTGCATCATTTACAATTACCTTACCACGTCTACCCAGCAATTTGGATATCATAGTGGTGAGAAAGGAAGGAGCTGCCGAATCACACTGTGATTTCCGTGTGAGGAGGTCTGTAGTGCTTCTTGCACTTCAATGGTTGCTGTCTAACAACATCTACTACCGCAACATTCGTATGGACCCTAATGCCCTTGCTCTGCTCCCAGAAGATGGGAACTTGACTGGCCTGTGCACCATGACACTGGAGTCTTCTGACGACCAAGAATTGCCATCTCCACAGGACGTGGACCCTTATGATGCCCACCTTGCAAGAACTTTTGTCCCCAGCACTGCCCAGAAACTGACAGAGCAGGAGACCATCCAACAGTCTATAAATGAGCGACAATCTCACCAGTCACCTCACACAGTACCATGGCCTAGCAGTGGGTCACCCATCAACGAATTCAACACAGAGGGCTACATTTCTTGTACGGTCCCTTTCCCTCCGCTTTCTCAACCTTTCGCTCTTTTGTTGCGCTGTCTCTGCCGCACGTCGGGCTCTGTCTCCTTCGTTTCTGCGCCGTCGCCTGCCTTCTTGTTCCTGCGGTGACTCGAGGGCTCTTCTGGAAGTACCCTGGGAATCCATGTTAAATACAAGTAGTGAACGTTACAAAAATCTCAACAGAAATCTCAAGCAGGACTCTGAGTAGAACTGGGAATGTTCTTTTCGATATTTTGTCCGCACATGTACTCGGCGCGCGCGTTGTTTCGCGTTAAAAGAGTGGGAGCGTGCATTTACGGAAAGACGTTCGACAGATAATAAAAAATCTCGATTCAACTCACTAGTGTGGGGCTCGCTAACGCTCGCCCAAATATATAGACAAATTTTCGTTTTATCCACAAGTGTGGGGCTCGCTCACGCTCGCCCCAATTATAATTTAACGCGACCGTCGCGTTCCGCATACGGACAAAAGTAAAATTTCCACTCAGCATGCAGCATAGCAGTCCAGCTCGAGTTCTAGCGTGTCTGCGTGAGTGAAGACACAAGTTGAGAGAAACATCTAGGAGGGAAAGCTAGAGCGTAAGCATATTCTGTACGAGGGCAAGCAGTTGTGTAAACAAACCAGGCTACTTACATATTGAACGCAGAGATATCCTGGTTACTTCACGGTGTAGCGTTTCAAGATTGTCTAGCTGTGTATTTAGCGTGTGTGGCAACTTTCCTCTGTTATTTGTAAGGAGTATGCATGACAAACCAGGCTGTGTGTTCACAAAGAAAACAGAGGCCAGCAGGAGTCAGTCTTTGCCTGTCAGTGTGTGAACACTAAAACCCAGCGACAGTCAGAGCGGCATAGGCAAGACAAATGGCTCTATTGTGTGGTACTTCTCCATACATGGCAAGCTATTTATGTAATGCATCCGGACGACAATTTCTCTGAACCCTCACATGTAAAAAATCTTGTGACAGACTGTAGAGAGTGACAGACCTTGTGATCTGGTAATACACTGATGAAGCATCAACTTGCCAACTAACTGCATTGCTTGCTCACGCTCGCCCCACAATGTTCTACATTCCCCTAGTAATAATATACTAGGGGAATGCAGTGCATTGTGGGGCGAGCGTGAGGGAGTTGTATGGTGCATTCGCGTTCCATAGCACTACCTCTTCCCACTTGCATACATCTCACATAACAATAGTCTCATTCCCAGGTCTTCCCCACCTCCAACTGTAGCCTGTAAAACTACAGGCGGAGAATGCCTGGGGAAGAGGCTATGATATCAAATGTATGCCGGTGTTTGTGGAGCAATATAACTTGGGTATGTGCTAATCTGGGGTTCGTTGTACACACTCTGTGTCATTACTGCTACTGCAGGCAACAAGGTCTCAAAGCATTTGGCGGCGGCTTGAAGAGTTGCTAGTCAACATCTTGGTACGAACAAATATATTCCGTTGGTTTCCTGTGTCTCCAACTTATTCACTCTTGGCACTGTCTCCTCAAGTCTATAGTGCATGGATATTTGCTGAGCACATACAGCTGTGGAATCAGGGTTCGAGTCAGGGTGGTGTAGACTATGTTGTCAGCCCTTTTCCAGAGCACAATTACTGGAGTTGTGGTATGGGGTTTTAGAAGCTCTTCTCTAGCTGTTGCTCACGAGGGTTATTTGGTCGAGTCACGCAGACCTCTCTGGTTCGGGTCCTCACAAGTTAATCGCTCTGTCTTTAATACACTGAGCACTCCCCGTTGGCGCCGGGCAGTGTCACGCAGCACGTTGATAATCAGTCTCCGTCTTGCTAGTTGTGCCTCCCTTTCCTCACCTTTTTCAAGTCCCTGTTACGTTGGTTCCCACTGTTCAGCCTTTATCCTGCTAGTCTTGCCTCTTTGAACCAACATGCAATATGGAAATATTGCATCGCGCACAAATGGGGCAGGACGGAATACGTACGTACCAAACAGTACGTACCAAACATACATATATATAGACAATTTTCCATTTTCACCACAAGTGTGGGGCTCGCTGCGCTCGCCCCAATAAGCAAAGTAACCGCACCCCAAGATGCTCACGGAAGGTTAGTGCTGCAGGTTTACCTTGACTCGACTTTAAGTTGCATCTTGGGGTGTATATGAAAAATCGCAATAGAACTCAGTAGTGTGGGGCTCGCTCCCGCTCACCCCAATTACCATGAGTAGGTCCTGTAACTAGGTTCTAGTTTAGTATATCTACGTATACTAGCGATCTCAAAACCTCTATGATGCCACCTTCTGTAGCAATGTACAAATTTGAACTACATGTCTTCGTTTCGTTGGTTGACCCCGAGAATGCCGCCCAGTCACTGCTCTTCCGAACAAAATTTGTTTCGCGAATATGAGCGCGAAGAAATACAATAATTTACCAACTCATGACGCTTCTGGCGTCGTCTGACTTTGGCAGCATGTTATCAGATCGGAGGCTGTTTTTCACCCCAGGGGGGAAGGAGAAGCTCATGTGCGAAAAATATCAATTTTGAAAGTTGGCCAATGGAAGCTTGTAATAAACACAGCATGAGAAATAGAAATTGGTCCTGGATTAATCCCCAAGTGAAAATCAACGTTGAAGCTGGTAAATGCAATTTTAATGGGTTCAGGAATGCAATTAGTAGCCTAAAGTCATGTGATACTCTGAGTTCATCCTACCTGCCTGTTGTCACCGAATCCCATGTGGATCGCATGATAGGCCTGCACAACATAAGATCATTGATGGAGGCAAAGTGTTGGACATTGCGCTTGTGAAAGGCAGGAGCTGTGTGTTCTCCTCGACACGTAAGACAGCTTTATAGACTTTATGTATGAATGAGAGGTTAGCTTATTTGATATACTGGGATGGGATACACACGAGACTTCTTCCCACATCTGGTCAGTTTTGTCTGCTCTACAAACCTCCTCTGGTAGATGCTGAGTCTGGCAAGAAAGAGAGCATTGTAGCTATGTAGCTACATACGAGATTTGAGCAAGCTATGGTGCCTGCATCACATCATGTGTGTGATTCTGAAAGTAGTAAGAGCCAGTGAAAGTATAATGCAGACAGAAGCATAAATTATCAATTTCAATTGGCGTAAGGCCCTTCTAACTGGTTGTCTTGTTTGTGCTCCTTGAACCCTTATTGATTGCATCAATTTTAGCAACTCGACTTTTGTGCAAATAGGTTAAAGATAGCTGTAAATCGGCTACATTTATAGTCTAAGATTGTTTTGTGTGAATATAAATATATCAGTTTATGTGTATTATAGCATCAGTGAACTGTAGGGCAATGTGGTGGCTTAATACCACCTGATTTGTTGGTTTCACCATACATTCATTTGGGTATAAACTGTAACTGTTGTTGGTTTCTAATTATCCATTGGCTAGTTGGAATAGTCTAATCCTATGTGCGTCACTTTACTACATTACGTAAACATGCACTGGTGTCCTGTTATCACAAGTGTCCAGGAGTTGATAGGAAACTGTTTCTATATATTTCTCTGTCCAGAAGTGCAGAAGCTTCATTCAAAATCTGCCTATCATATCGTCCCATGTGAAGACATAACTAGAGGCAGTCCACACCATTCATTCAGAGTTTCTCTAGCTGAGAGGGAGGATTATATAATGGATTACATGCAAGAACTTGTGTTGTATAAGGTCATTTTTGTACCTAGTATTTGTTAGCCTCAGTCCTTACGACTCTAGTGTTGGTAGCTACTGCATACTGCAAGAAACTAATGCATGATGAGAAGGCCTGGGTATGAGGGTTATTTTGTAAGCATTGATGGTCAAATTTTATAATCAGTTCTGATTTTGCATACGAACTTAACCAGTATCAAGAATCAATAACATCAGCCTTGTTCTTTATGCATGCTTCTTTAGTGACATGAAGTACATATCTACGTCATGTATTAAGAAGTAATCTAGCTAGTTCCATACAGCAGAGGCTATAACCTGGGTTCCAGTGTGAGACTGAGGGCAAGGCTAGGCAAGAGTGATAGACTAGTGTAAGTGTACTACTTGCTCAACTTGACTGTAGGCAGTGCACGTTTCACCAGAAGTTCCTGGACATGTACGTAAGGATCTACAAGGGAAGCAGACTTAGAGAACCTGTTATCCTCAATCTTCAAACCCACCAGTATCGCATCTACAAACTATATTTTCCAAAGTAACGTCATTGTGACGTTAACATGTAACCCCCCTCCCCCCCTCCTCATAATGTCATGCATACTGTCAACTATTGATCAGACACCGCTCTCAAATATCAGCTGCACAATCTGAAACTCTGAGTGAAACATCATCAAATAGTACCAAGGGGGTGGGTGAGGCCATTCAGCTCTTTAGGTCCAATTCTGGACAGGATAATTGTGAAAGAACCATCTTCTTAGGCACCACCTACTCTGTAGCAGGTAGCTACCCTAAAAGTTTCTTTGACCCACTCTTCTCTACAGTTCCATACTCCCCTACTAACAAATACATCCATGCAACCTCTTCCTACCCTTAACCTCAACCTCTCCTCTAGCCCTATCACACCTATTGAACTCTAACCCCTTATCTCTAAGGATAAAAATCTCACACAACTCTTCTTTACTCCACAGCTTTGTTTCAGACAAGAAAAGCACTCTCCAACCACTTAGTCTCTGCTATGACAGCTTGGAAGACCCCGGCCCTCCCCCCATAACTGAAGTTCCCCTGCAGACAAGTACAACCCCTAAGAGCGTAGAATCACCCATGTTGTCTCACCTGTCCTAAACTTCTTTCATACATCATCCATTCCAGCACTACACATCAACCTTACTATGCAGGGGCGGAGATATAGGGGGGGCAGGGGGGGCTTAGGCCCACCCACTTTTCAGATTGGGGGGGCTGAGCCCCCCCAATTTTTCTACTAGTTGTTGTACAGAGAAATACAATATCATCTTGTTTCCAGGATTCGGGATAAACTGGGCTACACTGCCACTAGTTTTGGTCTGTGGCTCTCCCACGACAGCGTATAGTAGTCTCGCCCAGATCCCACGAGACTAATGCTTTCATGCGGTCTAATTATGCCGGCGCAACCTCGGGCCCCACCCTTTTACTCAGGTAGCATTAATTAGAGTAAGCTTCACCGTAATTCAGCTTGGACCATGAGCCCCCCCACTTCTTGGTAGCTGTCTCCGCCTCTGCTATGCCACCCATACCTTCACCAGTAAATGTACCAGCCTTATCTACTGCATCATCTGATGTTTCAACTGTGCTGTCCTCCAGTGCCTGTTTAATAATCACCCCTCCTTCCCATCTCAATCAACAGTTTTCCACTCACTGCATTGTAGTCCTGGCAATCTCCCCTATTATTATTTTTATTTATACACACTACAGAGGAGAGTGAGCACAAGGGAAGTAGCCAAGAGGCTAATATTAAGGCTGCCCAGAACAAAATAGGAAAGGAGCCCAAAGATATAGAGCAAGAAAGATAATAATGTGCAAGCACCGATCAGAACGTAACTCACGATAAATCAATAAACTTTAACCTCTTTTTAAAAGAGTAAAGACTAGGGGCACAATCAACATCCATGGGAAAGTAACTCCACAGTGGTACAACAATGACAGCAAATGAGGATAAGTGAGCATTTGAATGACAAGTGGGATAGTATAAAGGAAAGGGGTGATTATGTCTAAGATGTTGGGATAGATGTGGGGTAAAAGGGATGGTGGATGTATTGAATAACTGTTCAAAATGTGGTTACATAACAAAAGTTTCTGCTTCTTTCCAGTGTCAAAAGCTTTTGAGAGGATAAAAAGGCGACACTCAGCTTGTTGTCCAGGTATATTGATGCCAGTCGGTAGTAGCAGCAGTCAGGGGCTCCTGGGTGGGGAGCTGCATGGACGAAAACCAAACTGAATATTAGAAAAAAAAAGAGAATTGGATAGTAATTATGTTATTTAAATATCCTTGACAACTAAGTCCATTATTTTACGTCAACTACCTATTATTCACAAATTATTTTCATGCGCTAACTTCGCGATAAAGACCCTTGTCAAGTTGAGGGCATTAATTTAGGGATGCTACTATTAGTGAGGAGAGCCAGAGAATGGCCTCAAGTTCGGGAAACAGCCTGTTATAATATGGGTAATTTCCGTTTATCTTCCGATTATTTACGAATTATGTGAGAGGAAGTCCCTAAAAATTATGCGCGCATAATTAGCGCAGGCCTATATAAAACCTAAGCGCGCACCTGCCATGAAGCGAATTTCTGGGTCAATTGATACTGCGTATACACATTCGGGTGTGTCGCTACTTCAGCCGTTCGCAAATCGGTCGGGATTTCGAAAGTTGTGTGATTGCTGTACAGGCAATGGCTCAAAGATTTGGCTTCCAAAGTGTTCAGATCATCAAATCAGCCTGCCTTGGAGTTGGATCATATGGTTCAGTCTACAAAGCTACGTATGATGAACTCCCATGCGCTGGTAAAATCCTCCATCCTACGCTGTTTGAGACAAGTGACCCAGGTGCACGAAAGGTTATTGAACGTTTCGACCAAGAATGTGAGTTCCTGAGTGTCATTAGACATCCCAACATTGTGCAGTACTTGGCAGTCAGTAGGGATCTCGAGACGCAACTACCAGTACTCCTAATGGAGTTAATGGACGAGAGTTTGACCAGGTTCCTGGAGCGATCCCAAACACCTCTCTCATACCACACCCAAGTAGATATTTGCCATGACATAGCCCTGGCCCTCGCCTACCTGCACTCAAATAGCATTATACATCGCGACCTATCTAGTAACAATGTCCTGCTAATAGCAGGCAGCAGAGCAAAAGTGACTGACTTTGGTATGGTGAAATTATTCAACTTGAATTGCAATAACATGACCCACTTAACCATGTGCCCAGGTACGCTTGCATACATGTCTCCTCAGGCATTGGATGACACACCATTTTACACCGAAAATCTGGATTGTTTCTCATTTGGTGTACTGGTCATTCAAACTGTCACTTGTCAATTTCCCAACCCTGGCCCTCGTACCCAGAAGATCCAAGACCCACACTTCCCAATGGGTAGGGTCCAGGTACTAGTACCTGAGACTGAACGTCGCAAATCACACATTGACCAGATCAAACCCAACCACCCTCTTCTCCCCATTGCCATTGACTGTCTCAGTTACAATGAGGAAGACAGGCCCAGTGCTCGGGAGCTCTGCCATTGCTTAGCTAGACTAAAAGAAGACACCCAGTATGGTGAAAGTATGCAGCAAGCTCAAGACAAAGATACACAAGCAGTACCATGTACCATAGTTGACAGAGAGATGCAAATGAGGGAACTGCAGAAAACAAAGGAGAAACTGCAACAACAGCTACATGAAAGGACATGTCGACATGAAGCTCAAATCCAAATGAAGGATGAAATCATAGCTGCACAACAAAAAGACATACAACAACTCAGGCAGAAACTTGAACAAGCCATTTATGAACAAATGCAAGAGAAACATCAACAAACCGAAGGAACAAAATATGCCTTGGAAAGGCCACTCCCAGAGAAAGAACAGTTGGCAGCCGGTGAGCAGGTGCAGAGAGATGGAGTAAATGTGGCAGAAAATTCATTTCCACCACAGCAGGAAATCCTTACAACAAAAGAGGAATCTTTGCAACTGTCAACAGCAACACAGAAAAGTATACTAAATCTGAAGTTAAAATTGTGTAAGGCAGCACCATACACAATGCGGGCAGGTTCAGCAACTATTCATGGCAGCGTGGCATACTTCAGACCAGGAAAAAGTAAACAAGTGCAAGCGTACAATTCAGACACAGAAGAGTGGTCTACCCTTCCAGATTGTCCCATGTATGCTTTCACTCTGACAGTTGTCAATGAGTTTGTGACTGCTGTTGGTGGGCGGTACTCCACTCTCTTTAATGATAAATACACCAGCTCAGTTTTCAGTCTTGCGGCTACACAAGGTGGGAAGAGGAAGTGGGTGGAACATTTTCCACCTATGTCCACCAAGCGATGTGGTGCTGCTGTTGTGTACAGTGGAAAGGCCTTGGTGGTGGCAGGGGGGATAGGAGAGGGAGGTGAATCGTCAACTATAGAAGTGATGGATACTGATACTCTGCAGTGGTCTACAGCCAGCAGCATGCCATACCCTCTCTCTTCTGCATCAGCCACAGTTTGCGGGGACAACATCTACCTGGTAAGAGGAATTGAGAAGCATCACAACTCAACAAAGTGCATGCTAGTCTGTAGTCTGAGCGCACTTCTCCAATCACTGACTATTGTTGAGGCAAAGACAAGTGTATCGATAACCAGAAACCATTTCGTGTGGAGCACAATCACTGACCTACCAGTTTTTTGTTCCACCTGTGTTACATTACAAAGACAGCTACTAATCGTTGGTGGACAACATGCAGACAAGAAGGAAAGTGACGCTATTTACATGTACAATCCAGTGACTTACTCTTGGGACACTGTTGGCCGCATGGCTATCTCTCGTTACAGATGTCTAGTGACAGTCCTCCCAGGCAACAAACTAATTGTGGTGGGGGGCACAACTGATGGTTGTGAAGAGACAGATACAGTAGAAATTGCCAATGTTAATTGAACAATTAGAGCATGTCATTTGCTTCAAATTCATTTGTATTACATGCATGCGTGCACTACATACCTATATATACTCTCTGATATAAAATGCATATTATAGTAAAAACAGAAATGTTGTTATGACCAAATGTTTGCTACAGTCGTCATGTATTTCAGTAGCACATGCATGTGTTTGCCACAAAGATGCTACTGTGAGTTAGTTATACATGTGTAAAAACTTCCAAACTCCCACAGCACAGGTGTTTAGTGACAACAAAATCCAAAGAGCAAGCTAAACAAATATTCATTCACAGATGATATGGAATTCCAAAGTGGACAAAATTGCATTACTGAAATAAAAGACATGCTGTGTTCGAAATACAAAAAAGTTCAAAATGCAAGAACCTTGTGTGCAAAATGCACAAATGTTATCCTCAAACTACACAAATGACATGCTCAAAGTACACAAATGTTGTGCTCAAAACACACAAATGTTGTGCTCAAAACACACAAATAATATGCTCAAAATACACAAACGTTGTGCTCAAAATACACAAATGTGCTCAAAATACACAAACGTTGTGCTCAAAATACACAAACGTTGTGCTCAAAATACACAAATGTGCTCAAAATACACAAATGTGCTCAAAATACACAAATGTGCTCAAAATACACAAACGTGCTCAAAATACACAAACGTGCTCAAAATACACAAACGTGGTCAAATACGCAAACGTGCTCAAAATACACAAAGGTAATGTTTTCGCATTTTTATGGTTGTATACAAGCTACAGTACATTGTGTAATTTACAGCAAATTGTTGTCACAAGTTACATTGTGAATGTAGTTTACAGCAAATTGTCACAAGTGTGACCAATCAGTGAGTGATTGCACCTGCACGATTGTGTACTTTTTGTACTTTTTGTACAATTAGCTCTTCTACCAGCGGAATTGCGAAAATCATGAGTTTTGTGTATTTGAGCACAATGTTTGTGTATTTTAGGATAATGTTTGTGCATTTTGACCATAACATTTGTGCATTTTGCGCATGAGGTTCCTGCATTTTGAACATTGCACTATGTTGTTGTTGTTTTTTGTATTTCGAACATGTCTTTTATTTCAGTGATGCAATTTTGTTCACTTTGGAATCCATATAGATGATACCATGCACATGAGAAAACAATGTTACGTACCTTTTTCTGCATCATTGGAATTGATTCTCCCGTGACATTTATCAATGTTCTTGAAAGTCTGATCAAGTGGTTTACTCAAAGAACTAGGTCAGTGACTACAATGTGTTTAATGATGCAGACATGAGGTATGAAACTGTGGTAAACACATTTAGTCAAAATAATTCCTTTTTGACAACAATATAGAGTAAGTTAGAGATCTTACGCCAAGGCTAAGTGCTGAAACTAGGTGCCCATGCAAGAGATCTACTGGACAATTTTGTGTCCAACTGTCGTACACAGTGCATGGGTGACTTTACATAACATCTATAGGCCTAATAATTGTAGAAAGATGTGGTTTGTTGATTGTTCATCCATATGCTTATTGGGACGAGGCTACAGCCAAGAACATGAGAGGTTAAAGAGTTTATATAGTACAGAAGCCATCTAACTAGTCAAAGAAGCATTCCACAATTTTTCAACCTCCAAACAGCATTTATGTGACAGTTGAGAGCTAGAAAAATCAATCTCAACTAACTAGCTCAACTAAACCACAGGAATTGGAATGCAGCATGTAAGCAATACCTACCTGTCAAAAGCGCAATATCGACGGGAAGTAGCCAACAGGCTAATATTAAGGTTGCCCAGAACAAAATAGGAAAGGAGCCCAAAGATATAGAGCAAGAAAGATAATAATGTGCAAGCACCGATCAGAACGTAACTCACGATAAATCAATAAACTTTAACCTCTTTTTAAAAGAGTAAAGACTAGGGGCACAGACAACATCCATGGGAAAGTAACTCCACAGTGGTACAACAATGACAGCAAATGAGGATAAGTGAGCATTTGAATGACAAGTGGGATAGTATAAAGGAAAGGGGTGATTATGTCTAAGATGTGGGGATAGATGTGGGGTAAAAGGGATGGTGGATGTATTGAATAACTGTTCAAAATGTGGTTACATAACAAAAGTTTCTGCTTCTTTCCAGTGTCAAAAGCTTTTGAGACGATAAAAAGGCGACACTCAGCTTGTTGTCCAGGTATATTGATGCCAGTCGGTAGTAGCAGCAGTCAGGGGCTCCTGGGTGGGGAGCTGCATGGACGAAAACCAAACTGAATATTAGAAAAAAAAAGAGAATTGGATAGTAATTATGTTATTTAAATATCCTTGACAACTAAGTCCATTATTTTAGTCAACTACCTATTATTCACAAATTATTTTCATGCGCTAACTTCGCGATAAAGACCCTTGTCAAGTTGAGGGCATTAATTTAGGGATGCTACTATTAGTGAGGAGAGCCAGAGAACGGCCTCAAGTTCGGGAAACAGCCTGTTATAATATGGGTAATTTCCGTTTATCTTCCGATTATTTACGAATTATGTGAGAGGAAGTCCCTAAAAATTATGCGCGCATAATTAGCGCAGGCCTATATAAAACCTAAGCGCGCACCTGCCATGAAGCGAATTTCTGGGTCAATTGATACTGCGTATACACATTCGGGTGTGTCGCTACTTCAGCCGTTCGCAAATCGGTCGGGATTTCGAAAGTTGTGTGATTGCTGTACAGGCAATGGCTCAAAGATTTGGCTTCCAAAGTGTTCAGATCATCAAATCAGCCTGCCTTGGAGTTGGATCATATGGTTCAGTCTACAAAGCTACGTATGATGAACTCCCATGCGCTGGTAAAATCCTCCATCCTACGCTGTTTGAGACAAGTGACCCAGGTGCACGAAAGGTTATTGAACGTTTCGACCAAGAATGTGAGTTCCTGAGTGTCATTAGACATCCCAACATTGTGCAGTACTTGGGAGTCAGTAGGGATCTCGAGACGCAACTACCAGTACTCCTAATGGAGTTAATGGACGAGAGTTTGACCAGGTTCCTGGAGCGATCCCAAACACCTCTCTCATACCACACCCAAGTAGATATTTGCCATGACATAGCCCTGGCCCTCGCCTACCTGCACTCAAATAGCATTATACATCGCGACCTATCTAGTAACAATGTCCTGCTAATAGCAGGCAGCAGAGCAAAAGTGACTGACTTTGGTATGGTGAAATTATTCAACTTGAATTGCAATAACATGACCCACTTAACCATGTGCCCAGGTACGCTTGCATACATGTCTCCTCAGGCATTGGATGACACACCATTTTACACCGAAAATCTGGATTGTTTCTCATTTGGTGTACTGGTCATTCAAACTGTCACTTGTCAATTTCCCAACCCTGGCCCTCGTACCCAGAAGATCCAAGACCCACACTTCCCAATGGGTAGGGTCCAGGTACTAGTACTTGAGACTGAACGTCGCAAATCACACATTGACCAGATCAAACCCAACCACCCTCTTCTCCCCATTGCCATTGACTGTCTCAGTTACAATGAGGAAGACAGGCCCAGTGCTCGGGAGCTCTGCCATTGCTTAGCTAGACTAAAAGAAGACACCCAGTACACTGTTAAAAATGAGGTGTTACATTAACACTTAAAAGAGGTGTTACTTGAGTGTCCACTCAGTGACTCTACCTTTGGGTGCTCGGATAGCACCTCTAAAATGGTGCTAATGCTACACTCGAGTGGTGTAGAACTACACCAGCTTCCTGGGCATGTTTAGCACCAGAGGATTTAGAATAGCACCGTATTGTGGAGTTCTTCAAAGGCCAAATATTGGTAACACCAGCTGAGAGTGCTCAATTGGCACCTCTAAATGGTGTAAGGGTACACCAGTTTTGGGGTAAATTTAGCACTGGAGGATTCAAAGTTCAAAGTTCAAACACATATTGAACGTATACTTCAAAAACGAACAAGTACAATAAAATGGATGAATAGCAGTTCATAAATAAGTTGCACAAATGCAATAACCTAACATGCGATAAAATAAGCAGCTTCAGTTTGTCCATGCACACAACACACTTTAACATTTTGGAATTCAAAGTTTGACTTGCTTTCTCTGAGAGCAGAATCCGGATCATCCTTGTCCTACATCGAGAGAAAGATTGTGTAGACGCAGTCATAGTGATTTCCTTTATGTATTTCAAGCAAGCTAGTGTAAGTGCATGCATTTACATGTATTTGTATTTGTCTTTTAAACATGCAGGTCCATGAAGGACCTAGTACATGCATGTCATTTCATAATAAAAGTGAGAACGCAACTGCCTTCTGTGCATCACTGCTAGCTATGCCCATGGATTTCCCTTAATTGACCAGACCATTCACTCATGTTTTCACTGGGTCTAGTAAGTAAATCAATACATTTGCCAAAACGCCCTCTCCCCTTTTTCTATACCGTAGTCTCACGAAAAAGGGCCCACTTATGAAAGAGCGTCCACCCCCTACTTTTCGCCCAATTTCCTGTACAGGGTCAAAGTTTACTCGAATGAGCGCCCACCCTGGAGCGAGCTTCGCGTGGAATTTGAGAAGCACAGTATGCGTATCTGAGGTAAGAAACTTCGTGTAATACTTCACCAAAGTTGCTACAAGGCATGTATCTTTGCGTAGACGGACATAGCTAATGCAGTGTGCACTGCGAGCTACACCATGCTCACGGTGACGTGGTGCCGTTCAGAGTGTTGTGTGCCATTAGGACTCGACTTTGAAGCCGCTGTGGTTCTGTTGTACGTTACTGTTTGTCCAATTATTTGCTTCGAGGGCATCGAGTCGCTGTAAACAAGACATGGGCGCTCTTTTGTGGTTAAATGCCGAAACACCCGAAAGAGCGCCCACCCCCCCCTTTGGCAGACTTGTAAGGTGCTCCACCCATGGGCCCTTTTTCGCAAGACTACGGTACTACATTTTAGTCTAAAGTGAGGAGGAGGCATTTACTCAAATGTAAACCTCACCTCCAACAACTGAAGCCAACTCCAGTTTGTACCACATCAACAACAGGAGCAGAGCTACTGCACTCTCATTCTCTACATGGAGAAGATTGAAACAACACGCTGTTAGAGACAGTTTATATATCTTGTAAATTGGAAAAATTTTGGTGTTAACATATTTTGTAGACCTAGACAGCAACAAGAATTAAACTGCTGAAAAATTTTCAATAGCTAAGTATTAAAACAATGCTACATGAAAATATAGCTCAAGCTAGTGACATGCCTGTGGGGTAAATACTGCTAGCGACAAACTTGAGCGCTAGGCATAGAAGTCTTGGGTAAGATCAACTGACTCAGATTGAGGCTATAGTTCCAATGCAGTGTGTTGGTTTCACAATTTCACCTTCGAAGAGTCTGCCCAAGGAGTCGTTTTTTATTCATCTGCCTTCACAAGCGATTGTAGCCAAGGTACCTAATGGTAGGCACAAATACAGCTATGTCTTTGGCCAGTGGTAGCTCATCAGCAGCTGAATCCCTCAATCCACCCTTGCCCTGCTAAAAAAATTTCGACGTTAACAATTTTTGTGTAAAAATGATGGCATATGAAAATATTTTGACATGAACCTTAATTGAATCACGCATGTGGCTCCTGTTGAATGTTGCTTACCATGTTATCCACCACCTGTAGTAGAGAAGTCGTCATTGGCTTAGTCCACACAGCTTTGCCACTCCAAACGTTTCCCCTCATTTTCTCTCAGTTGATACTCCCTGTTAGCACATCCTCAGCTTTGAGCTTCTTGAGCAGCTACAAATATAGATATGTATAATGGCATTCCATACAGTGAAATCAACTGCATGTTGGTATAAACAATAAGCCTATAGATACAGTTATACAGGTTGTGTACTGCATGCATGCTGTGGCAATCTCCTAGTCTTGTTCACACTAGAGTTTATTGCTTGCAACTCACTATGATAGCTGATTCCACTGTCTTGTTGCTGTCGCTCGCGGTAGAAGGACTCCAACAATACAGAATTGTTTGTTCTCCTGTTGGAATCTGGGGGAGCGAAGTCCAACCCAGTGCGTGCTGACTATGGCATTCATCTTCCAGCTGTCCTTGATGCGACAGTCACCGATTCGACGATCAGTGATACGCCGACTCGGATGCGCGGGATGCGCACACATTTTAAACGTCGAGAGCGACTACTTTAAAACAGTAGGAGGTTGCTAGAATCACAAAAGTTAGAAGTTACAAACCAGGGAACGGCCACAGAAGGTTCAAATCGCACACAAGAGAAATCGGCAGCTGCTGCGCTGCCCGCGCGCCGAAAATCACGCGATTGTACAAAGTGCAAAGTACGAAGTTCAGTATGCGCATGCGTAGCACGGAAATACTTACCCAGTGAGACACAGCAGGCTAGAAACTGCATCTCTGCACGGATTCCCACCGCAGCAAGCGTCTGGAGTTTTACTACTATATGTTTAACTCCAAATTTTAGCAAGTCCATGATATATAGCGCCTTCAAATTGATGTCAGCAATTGTTTCAAGGTGGTTAACATCAATGTATTGTAGCAAATTAACCAAGGAAGTGTGTAATAAAGTAGCTATCTGTATGTTTTATGAAAAGTACTCAGGAAATTCTTGTCTGAGGTGCACTAGAGTATGAACCTTATAAACCCTACTGTTGGTGCTATTTCTACACTAAAGTTTTAAATTAAACTATGTTAGGGCTAAAGTAAAACATGTAGTGCTACACTGCACCTACTGGGTTAACTTTAACACTACATAAATAGCACTCCTGGTGTTGGTATAACACCTCCCTTTCTTGCGTGTATCATGTGAACCTCACATTGGTGTCAATCCTACTCACTGGTGGTTTACACTAAGCCATGCTGGTGCTGAACTAAACAACCAAGTGTTATACTACACCTCATGGGTTGATACTTGCACTGCAGATATATGCTTACTTTAACACTACCGGTGTTAATTTCACACCTCTATTTTAACAGTGTATGGTGAAAGTGTGCAGCAAGCTCAAGACAAAGATACACAAGCAGTACCATGTACCATAGTTGACAGAGAGATGCAAATGAGGGAACTGCAGAAAACAAAGGAGAAACTGCAACAACAGCTACATGAAAGGACATGTCGACATGAAGCTCAAATCCAAATGAAGGATGAAATCATAGCTGCACAACAAAAAGACATACAACAACTCAGGCAGAAACTTGAACAAGCCATTTATGAACAAATGCAAGAGAAACATCAACAAACCGAAGGAACAAAATATGCCTTGGAAAGGCCACTCCCAGAGAAAGAACAGTTGGCAGCCGGTGAGCAGGTGCAGAGAGATGGAGTAAATGTGGCAGAAAATTCATTTCCACCACAGCAGGAAATCCTTACAACAAAAGAGGAATCTTTGCAACTGTCAACAGCAACACAGAAAAGTAAACTAAATCTGAAGTTAAAATTGTGTAAGGCAGCACCATGCACAATGCGGGCAGGTTCAGCAACTATTCATGGCAGCGTGGCATACTTCAGACCAGGAAAAAGTAAACAAGTGCAAGCGTACAATTCAGACACAGAAGAGTGGTCTACCCTTCCAGATTGTCCCATGTATGCTTTCACTCTGACAGTTGTCAATGAGTTTGTGACTGCTGTTGGTGGGCGGTACTCCACTCTCTTTAATGATAAATACACCAGCTCAGTTTTCAGTCTTGCGGCTACACAAGGTGGGAAGAGGAAGTGGGTGGAACATTTTCCACCTATGTCCACCAAGCGATGTGGTGCTGCTGTTGTGTACAGTGGAAAGGCCTTGGTGGTGGCAGGGGGGATAGGAGAGGGAGGTGAATCGTCAACTATAGAAGTGATGGATACTGATACTCTGCAGTGGTCTACAGCCAGCAGCATGCCATACCCTCTCTCTTCTGCATCAGCCACAGTTTGCGGGGACAACATCTACCTGGTAAGAGGAATTGAGAAGCATCACAACTCAACAAAGTGCATGCTAGTCTGTAGTCTGAGCGCACTTCTCCAATCACTGACTATTGTTGAGGCAAAGACAAGTGTATCGATAACCAGAAACCATTTCGTGTGGAGCACAATCACTGACCTACCAGTTTTTTGTTCCACCTGTGTTACATTACAAAGACAGCTACTAATCGTTGGTGGACAACATGCAGACAAGAAGGAAAGTGACGCTATTTACATGTACAATCCAGTGACTTACTCTTGGGACACTGTTGGCCGCATGGCTATCTCTCGTTACAGATGTCTAGTGACAGTCCTCCCAGGCAACAAACTAATTGTGGTGGGGGGCACAACTGATGGTTGTGAAGAGACAGATACAGTAGAAATTGCCAATGTTAATTGAACAATTAGAGCATGTCATTTGCTTCAAATTCATTTGTATTACATGCATGCGTGCACTACATACCTATATATACTCTCTGATATAAAATGCATATTATAGTAAAAACAGAAATGTTGTTATGACCAAATGTTTGCTACAGTCGTCATGTATTTCAGTAGCACATGCATGTGTTTGCCACAAAGATGCTACTGTGAGTTAGTTATACATGTGTAAAAACTTCCAAACTCCCACAGCACAGGTGTTTAGTGACAACAAAATCCAAAGAGCAAGCTAAACAAATATTCATTCACAGATGATATGGAATTCCAAAGTGGACAAAATTGCATTACTGAAATAAAAGACATGCTGTGTTCGAAATACAAAAAAGTTCAAAATGCAAGAACCTTGTGTGCAAAATGCACAAATGTTATCCTCAAACTACACAAATGACATGCTCAAAGTACACAAATGTTGTGCTCAAAACACACAAATGTTGTGCTCAAAACACACAAATAATATGCTCAAAATACACAAACGTTGTGCTCAAAATACACAAATGTGCTCAAAATACACAAATGTGCTCAAAATACACAAACGTGCTCAAAATACACAAACGTGCTCAAAATACACAAACGTGGTCAAATACGCAAACGTGCTCAAAATACACAAAGGTAATGTTTTCGCATTTTTATGGTTGTATACAAGCTACAGTACATTGTGTAATTTACAGCAAATTGTTGTCACAAGTTACATTGTGAATGTAGTTTACAGCAAATTGTCACAAGTGTGACCAATCAGTGAGTGATTGCACCTGCACGATTGTGTACTTTTTGTACTTTTTGTACAATTAGCTCTTCTACCAGCGGAATTGCGAAAATCATGAGTTTTGTGTATTTGAGCACAATGTTTGTGTATTTTAGGATAATGTTTGTGCATTTTGACCATAACATTTGTGCATTTTGCGCATGAGGTTCCTGCATTTTGAACATTGCACTATGTTGTTGTTGTTTTTTGTATTTCGAACATGTCTTTTATTTCAGTGATGCAATTTTGTTCACTTTGGAATCCATATAGATGATACCATGCACATGAGAAAACAATGTTACGTACCTTTTTCTGCATCATTGGAATTGATGCAGCATGTAAGCAATACCTACCTGTCAAAAGCGCAATATCGACGGCGATGCCAAAAAAATGTTTTGGGGAACATGCCCAAGACTAGTCTCGCGTGGCCACACCCCGTTCCGCAAGAGAGGGAAGGGGTCTGGTAACCTTCGTTGCAGCCGCTCGTAGCACAGGAATTTCATTTACTCGCATTGCGTAAGCGCTAAGGCCGCATAATTATCTCGGGAAGATTGACGAAGCAGCTGCTTGTGGTTTCACAGTTGATTTACACCTTGTAATTTCCTATTGAAGTTGTGATAACAGCACTCATGTGACCGAATACTGCGCTGTGATTGGAACGCACTCCACAGTGCGGGGCAACAAACTGCTGTAACAGAAGTTACCAGACCCCTTCCCTCTCTTGCAGAAATGGGTGTGGCCACGCGAGACTAGCCCAAGACCACCTCATATTAGCCTAGTTTTCAGAAACGCAGTGTGCCCATGCAGTGTGCCCTGGCTTCGTTGGTGACCTGGCTACGTCACCGAACTGTGGTGTGCATTCTGTTATACTTGTCAATGTGTCAGACCTCCTCTGCCTCAAACCCTTGCTTGGAGAGAATGAATAAGGGAATTGTTCGATCTGTCCTAGAACAGCGATAATTTTTTTATTTCCGCCAACCGCTAACTGCTAACTTCCGGCATTTGATTACTCAATTTTAACTTCTATTACGAAACAGAGAGAAGGATTGCCAAGTTTGTAAGTATGGTTGCGTCGTGGAGAACGGGTGTTTCGATGGCATGGTTGCTTTGCTTGCTGCAGCTGCACCATGCAAGAAGTCAGGTTGCGGCCAACAACACGACAGAGTTGTACATCGCCTTTATCACGTCTTTTGGCGGGCAGTACGTCTCATCGGGAACAGTGCCTGCGGTTGAAATGGCGCTGGAAGAAATCAACAGTCGAGCCGATGTGTTACCCAACTACAAACTTACCCTCTTCGTTGGAGATTCGCAGGTAGCTGTGGCAAAAATTATGTGTAATTATGTGTGACGCACCATTACCAGTCTCTATAGTTTTTATGCTGTGTTCTTTACTACTAATAGTAGCTCTATCTTTCAGAATCTGGTGCATGTACACTGTTACAGTAGTCACACCATGGCCCATTGTGCGACTAAATGTAACAGTGTACATGCACAACAGGGGCGGCGGAAACAGCTGAAGAGTGGTCCGGCTCCTAATATGGAGGCCGCGCAGTGCGAAAAATTTGTTTACCTTCGTTAATTGAACTGTCAGGAAGGAGGTCTCAGCATGAAGATGCGTATGCAGTCAATACACGCGGGGTGGGACGCTAGTATAGTGCAAGGAATCATGATAATTATATAATGTGTCAAGTTTAGTGAAAAACTTTCAGTGCGCTGCACCGTTTGAATATGGGATAGACTAAGTTCACCGGTTTGAAACGGTTACGTCATCTTATTAAATATTCATAAGAGGCTACCGAAGCAAAGATGTTCATCACATTTTGTAAGACCAGAGAGAAAAAAAAGGAAGTACTACAGTGGAGTAGGAACCAATTTTGGATTGGGGGGGCCAAGGTGTATTGGGAGGGGTGGGGTTAGGGTTATATAATAATCAGCATGCATGATATAGTATATTATATACTATAACATGGAGCCTGATTATTGGGGGGGGCAGGCCCCCCTGTTGGATTATTGGGGGGGGGGGGGGGGCAGTGGCCCCCCCGGCCCCCCCGGTTCCTACTCCACTGTACTACATACATTCCCCGACCCCAGCCCTAACCCTAACACTAGCCCTAACTCTAACCCTTAACCATTTAGCCAACAAGCCGCTTCAGACGGCCACCATGCAGTATGGTCTAATGTATTTAACTTACGACAGCGCGACGGATTATAATGGTTCCTGTTAGGTACAGGTCGAATGCCGCATCCGGTGGGTGGAGCTATGGGCGTGATATGTCATGATGACATATAAGGGGATACACCCACGGTTACATCGTCTAATTAAATATTCGTAAGACGCTTTTGCGCTGGCTTGCAAGACTGTTGTACTTTGACCTCGACTGCTAACTTTTGCTTGCTTGGCAAGGCACACAGCCAACTGTTCTACAGCTCTTCCTAAGGTATTCAGTAGAGATTTACAAGTGTACCAATGCGTCAGAACTCATAAGTTGACATAAAACTCAGCAGGAGTCCATTTGGGTTGCATAAATTTATGTCCTACTCTGGTACATGTACACATAGCCACTGAATTTCTTGAGACTCTCCATCCTGGGGCGACAGGCCTGTGTTTCATGATAAAGGTTTGGTTGGTGACATTGACAGGATTAACTAATTCACTTAGTACTTCCAACTTCTCAGAGATGATAAAAAAACGTGCATGTATTCCTGGTCAAGGCAGTAAATAGGCAAATGCGAGCCATCCACGCCCCCCAACGAAGAATGTCTGGTGGCTTGACTCAAATTCCTTGTCAAGAAGGTATGTCCAGCAAATTAAGAATGGAGCACTGATGCATGCAGTTCACTCTTTGTCACTATTGATTATACACTCTTTGATTTTTTTGGCCATCCGATATTCTGGTTGGGAAGCATCCTAGTGACAAGAATATTGAATCAAACCACCAGACATCAGAGATTGTGGATAAGCATAAATCTGGGGACTAACATCACTACTTGTAGCCACATTGCTGAAATTGATGCTCAAGCCTTCTGCTTTCAGTGACAGCTGTAAATCATACCCATTTCTCTGCAATACCTCTAAGAAACACACAGTCACATGGTTGTTAAGATGCAAACATTAGGTCCCAATTTGTTGATTTTTAGTTTCTCATCAGGTGTTTTATCTGCACCCAATGCGGGCAGGCGGGTATTACCATTATGTATTTATCCATAGCCGACAGATATTTCTCACAGAAGAACTCAACGAACATGATGCCAGGAGGATCAACGCTCATTATACGCCGTTGTAGAAGGGTTCTTTTGGATGCTGTGCAGTAGAGAGACACGTTTGTTGGCGTTGCGTTCATCACTACACTTTCTTCGTTCTTACGTCGCTAGTAAGTATCTTTTACGAAAATAAAAATAGCGGTGATAAATTCTATCTCAGAAATCCATGTGGGTGGCTGATGAGAAACTAATAATCAACGAATTGGGGCCTTACATGGCCATAACAAGCAGTCAGGCAGGTCAGGTTGAGGCCTGAGCAATTTTATGCAGACCAAAACATGCACATGAGCACTTTGATTTAATAATACACGTAGATATAAAAACCAGTAAGAATGAGAATTTCTCCATTATTCGACATAATAGAAGTAGTGATGTTAGTCCCCAGACTATTTACTGCCTTGATCAGGATTACATGTACTAGTTAATCCTATCAATGTCACCAACCAAACCTTTATCATGAAACACAGGCCTGTCGCCCCAGGATGGAAAGTCTCAGGAACTTCAGTAGCTATGTGTACATGTACCAGAGTAGGACATAATTTATGCAGCTGAGTTTTGTCAACTTATGAGTTCTGATGCATTGGTACACTTGTAAATCTCTACTGAATACCTTAGGAAGAGCTGTAGAACAGTTGGCTGTGTGCCTTGCCAAGCAAGCAAAAGTCAGCAGTCGAGGTCAAAGTACAACAGTCATGCAACGCCAGCGCGAAGCGTTAAAATGTCTTATGAATATTTAATAAGATGATATCAAACCGGGTGTATCCCCTTCACATGTCATCATGTCATGACATAAGGTCACGCCCATAGCTCCACCCACCAGATGCGGCATTCGGCCTGTACCTAACAGGAACCATATTTAATCAGGTGCGCGACGGATTATAAATAGTTATTAAGGTGACGTAACCGGAAACCGTTTCAAAGCGGGTGAACTTAGACTATACCGTTTGAATATTGATTACTTGATCGCCGAAAAGTGGTCCGTCTTTGGCCGGACCAGCCGGACCGGTTCCGCCGCCCCTGCATAACTACTGGGAACATATGGGGTGCCATATGTCAAAATAGCCAGAAGATAATGATCTTTATAAATATCACGTTATATAGCAAACATGAAACTTCTAAAGCAAATATCAAGATAATTATGTAAGTAAACAGCATGATATATAGCTAAATATCATGATACATAACAGATAGAATAATTGTATCTTGGGACCAGTTGGAATATACGGCACCAGAAACCAGAGCAAAGATATATCATGATATATAAGTAAATATCATGATATATAGCTAAATATCATGATATATAAGTAAATATCATGATATATAGCTAAATATCATGATATATAGCTAAATATCATGATATATAGCTAAATGTCATGATATATAACAATTGTATCTTGGGACCAATTGGAATATACGGCACCAGAAACCCTGTTCACCTGCCCAACCCTAACCCTTACCTTACCGGTACGGTAACTAATCCGAATTCCCAGTGCCATGTATTCCAATTGAATATTTTGACATATGGCACCCCATAGGAACATGAATACACACTCACGCTCCCAGTTGTGGCGGGGAAAATGAAAAATAGTCAGGAAACAAAACTATAGTAGGTAATGAGAATGTACAGTACTCCAGAACAAGAGCTAGAGCGGAAATAAACACCAATACTTAGGTATAGTCTCATCTGAGTTGGAGCAGAGCAAGTGGAAAATGAAGTGTGGAATCCTCAACACAGTATGCAAGTGAGAAGGAAAGCCACCTATATCGGTGTACAGTGCCTTACTGACCCACAATTTTGTGTGTTGATGTCTTGTATATAGCTGTAGGCAAATGGTGACTGTCTCCCAGCAATGTGAGAGCCGGTGTCACAGTGGATTGGGATAGTGTCCACCCCGGACCTGATATATGCTAGCAGATTGTATCCGCTTTCGCACGATAGTGTCTGAGGTGCGGACATAATCTGCTATATAGTGGATGGGATCCACCCGAACACTATCTGTTAGCAGATGAAGTGTGCCCAAATATTTTATGCAAGCAATTGATGTCAACCAGGAAGATATTTCCCACAGCAGATGATTTTTTGAGTTCTTTAGCTTGACATAGCATAAAATAGCAACAACAATGCAGAACGTTTCAGTAAACCTTCGTCAGCTTAATCTACCATACCAATGCGCCTCTATAACGCAAAATAGCAGATGATAGCACACTCGAGCTATTTATAATACTATTTATAATAGTATTTAGTTTGCCACTAGCTACACGAAGTGTTTCACTCTCCTCTCTATCTGCTAAACAAGTTATGCCTCAAAATTTAGTAAAATGACAGGCCTAGGTTTGTATGCATGTAACTAAAATGACCATGAACATGTAATGCTAGCACTACATTAGGATAGCTACAAGACAAACTTCAGTTCCAATTTTCTTCCGTTGCTGACTCCACCAGGTAAGTACACTACAGGTAGTGGGCACCCTCCTGCATGCAGGTAGCACAAGAAGACTTCATACTCTTGTGGCTCAGGCACTCAGCTTGGTCAAATCACTCACCATATGTGGCTGGTTTTTGTCTCCATAGGTTTTGAATAGTGTTGTCTTCATCATAACATGCGCCTTCAGACATTTAACTCGGTCGAGTGAACAGAATCTGCAAAACCAGACACTTTCTGCTAGTCCAGGCGGATGCAATTCACTAGCAGATAGCGTCCAGCCGGACACAACCCTTGCCAGATGCAATCCTCGATGACACCAGATCCTGTGATCTCTGGCTCCAGCAAGCGTTGCTAACATTGGTTATGCATGATGCCACCATGAGTAGGCCAACTACACACACACACAAACACTGATTCTATGCTCCTGACGTTCTCGTGACAGTGATACAGATGTGAGCATTTTCATGACTTCTTGCTGAAAATCTTTGCCAGTGGCTCAACCTTTGCACAACTACTACACATGCATAGTCTCGGAACGAGACCAAGGCAAAATTACACTCACCAGGTCATGCTATAGCAGCTAAACGACTGTGTTAGTGCTCCCTAGAATCTCCATATCTGGTTCTCACAGATACATCACTTGAAGACAGTTACCCCCTATGACCATAAGTCCTGAGTCGGCAAGGCACTAGCACCTATTCCCGCTTCCGTACTTCCATTTCCGTACTTCAGTTACCGTACTTCCGATTCCGCACCTCAGTATGTGCCACTTCCCTATAGGAGCAAGCACTCATACAGCTTGTAGGAAGTCATGTGCCACCGGATGACTCAATGTGGCACCATATGACTTCCCTTAGTGAGAGAAACATACTAATCTCTTCAACCAACACTAAGAGCTGAAAATGGAACTGGAGATTTTTCTGCCACAAATCAAAGCTCAAGCATTATTAAACAAATTCCAGCTAAAGGCGTAAATGTGTTTAGTATTACAACTCACCAGGTCATGCTGCTTAATTAAGGGAACTAGCCTTGTTCCCAGGCTCTCGGATTCCATCACTTGAAGCCTCTGCTTTTCATACTGCAAATGATGAAAGCTGGGGATGTGAGAGGTCGCATGGGAGTGAGCTAGAAAGAGATAAAGTTGGCCATTATTGAACTCACTAACTGCTACTAGCTATGATCTAAACTTGAACAGGTTATGGGCAATATCCAAAGAGCTACATGCAGTGGCGTAGCCAGGTCATTGGTATTGGCTGGGCACCCTTAACCATTGCTAACAACACTAGCGCTCGCACGTGCTTCGCGCGAGATCGCATGACTCCCCCATGAGCGGGACGAACATGGTGCTTTGGCCGGGCACGTGCCCGGCCAGGCCCGGCCTTCGCTACGCCACTGGCTACATGTGAATCATACCTACCAGTACAAGGGTTAAACTACATTTACATCCAGCAGTACGTATGTGTTCACCGGTTCTTACAATACTCTGGGTATATGCAGAAGATGACACACATGTAAACACATGCATCTTTCCCTCTCAATCACACAACATGCACACACCATGCATACTTCAGTGTGACAGAACCCAGTCTCTTGATAGCTTCTTCCACATGATAACCAGATGGCCTCCAAAATTGGCAGTGCTGGGCTGTGGGTGCTCCGTTGCTACACAACCAGTTGCAGAGATCATCCATCACTGGAACATCACACAGGTAATCCTATAACTCTAGGACATTACATGGGGTTGAGCTCGAGTGACCCACATGCACTATGTGTAGTCGATGGATATTGTGATGTGTTCGTATGTCCATCCATTAGTAAGTTCCATATCTATTGGATGTTAGATTGTGCAGGTGCATGATACAACATGACTACATGTAGGATTGGTTGATATTGGTTTTAACATAGATAGTAGAGTGCAGCCATGGTTATTACCCTGCGTCTGGATGCACGAAGGGGGTAAGCAATCGCTTTTTGTTCGTCTGTCAGTTTGTCAGTTTGTCCAGTGAAAAATTTATAAATCAGCACATTTTCTGGGTTAAACAATTGCTGTAGCTATGCAGCAATAAAGTGGCAATCTTTAAAATGAATGAGTGGAGAGGCGAGAATGACTGATGTAGTGAGAATGACTGTAGACATGAAAATCATCAAATGCACATGATTGCTATAAATGGGCTGGCTTCCAAACTCCAGAAGTTGTCAATTAGAATTTCAAGGGTATAAGCTTTCAGACCTTCCCAACCGTCCAGTAAAACATTTGGAAAACAGTAAGATTATACGTACTGACTTCGTCGTTGTTCCCAGGAGACCGCCCAGCTTTCGTCGCTTGTGGTAGTCTCTGTGAAAATGTGCACTAGCCTCGTACCAAGCCATCTCACTGCCAAGATTTTGATTGTTTTGTAGTGTACTTTAAGCGGAAATGTACGCATGTAACTGCATATGAGACTCGTGTAACGAAGAGGCTGCTTGAGCTTAGGCTCGTTCCCAGGGAACGAGGCTAGCTTTAGATATTATAGTAACTTTAGCAGGTTATGAATATTAATTTCCGGCCTAAAAAGTGTAGCGGCCAAAGCCGCTACGGCCGCTACGGTTCCTACGCCACTGTGCCATGATACCAAATCTCACTGCTGGAGAGTGATGTTTTCACCTAACTCTGCACACACACACATACAGCTTTCCTATGCTTCTGCTACCTCATCCCTCAATGATAGGACGAGATTCCCCAACTTCTGGCGCACCTATCCTTCAAATGACAACCTTGCCCAGTCTATTGTAGCTGTTGTGATGCACTATGGATGGATGCAACTTAAGATCATAACCCAGGATGAATCACTGTTCACCTCTGTAAGTATATGTTTACAGAGTGTTTACAGAATGTACATAGAAGTATGTAATAACAAAATTCCCACATTCAATCAGACCACACAGCTGATTGAGCATAATCTTAGGAATGCTGGGATCTTTTTGGACATGAGTGGTACCATTCTCTTTCAATCTGAAGAAAATGTGGCTACCAAAGACCTACTCTTTGTGAGTTGTGTAGTGTCAGAGCGTATGTATGTTACAGCCTGTAGTCCATCTGTGTGTTTCAATGTGGATGGCACAATAAACTTGCAAGTCACATCCCTTACTAGAGAAATGGTATGGCCATGATGAACCATTAAGATCTGTCCATGCTACAATACTTGTGTGGCCAATTAGGTCTGTACTATTCATTGATAGCATCAATTATCCAGTAGAATCGCTAGCTTTCCAGAAATCCATATGGGCATATAAATTTTGTGGAGCAGAGGTTTTGTACTGCTGGGTAATGCACGTGGAGTTTTACAGTAGTAGCAGAGTAAATAACACCACCGCACGGATAGATGTGCATTCACAAGCATTGGTAGCATTGCTTTGTGCACACAAAAAGTTCAGTGTGAAACGGTCAATGCAAGTTGATCTACAGCTGCCTAAAACCTGTCATGATGGTTAGAGCTGTTTTATGGGGGGTGGGGGGAAGCATGCACAAAACTTATGATGTGCCCACCCATGCACCCATGACTCCTGGGCTGTTGCTCCTTTGACTGAATCAATGCACTCCTGGCTACTGCTCCTTCGACTGAATCAGTAGACTTCTCTCTATCTTGAGTTACAAAGAATGTCTTTATATCCATCTCTTGATCTACGTACGGTATGCTACCTAGCTAGCTAGCTGTGAGCATGGTACATGGCCGTGTAGATCACGTGTCCATAGGGAACTCAACCAGACTCTCTCCTCTCCATGTGAGACATCCTTTGCACTTATGCTTATAGTCTATGGACAGGAGCTGCCACCTCCATGTAATTTCCTTGGGATCTGCTACATCTATCATCCACATTAGAGATGACAGCAACCAGAAACCAGAAGGTCTCACCAGCCAGACCCACCAAAACCGATCCACATCATTCAGAGGGACAGCAAGGGCAATAAACACTCTTCCATCACTTACTCGTACACCCAGAGTGCTTGGGGTGGAAAACAGCTTCACAAGTAAGAATGCAAGAGAAGTCTATTAGTAAGGTCCATGTCTGTCTTGTCGCATGCATTTCTCCTTCAAAGAAGGCAACTGGCTAAAGTTCTCCATGTTAGCCATTTTCACATTGCTTCTACTGCCTAATCAAAATTATGTTATCTACAGATGAAATTGTGGAAATGCATTCGCTAGTAATTCCGCTGTGTCATGGAACAGCGTTAACATCACATTTGGCAGATGTAAACCAATATCTAACTACACTGTACATACTTCCTCAACTGTGTCACATCTTGTTGTGAATATGGACATTGGTTAAGTTATGATGCATGCCCAAAAACTTACAATGCATACCTGATACACTCTTTATTCCATTTACAGACTCCTGAGATCCGTGTCTACTTTCTTAACATGTATGCCCAACATGCACGAAGAGTCATGTGTGCTGTGAGTTACTACTTTATCCTTCATTATCCATTAGCTACGTGATTGCTCATGTTGTCCTGATCTCGCCCCACACTAGCCTACATTTCTTTTTAATCATACATGTACACATGTACACACACACACACACACACACACACACACACACACACACACACACACACACACACACACACACACACACACACACACACACACACACACCACACACACACACCACACACACCACACACACACACACACCACACACACCACACCCGCAAAGGCTGTGAAAGGGGAGGAGGACCCCACTCACTATTACCATGGTTACATCTGGATCACTCTTGGCTGGTACCACAAACAATGGTGGATGGCTGATGTAGCACAAGACAATGAGGTCAACTGTACTGATGATGAGTTGGAAAGGCTACTGGAGAGAACAATTGCAATACAACAGTTTCCAACAGCTGATAATAAGAGTGCACCCACCAATGTATCTTTGGTGAGTGGGAATGTGTGTAAGTTGTGCTTTGGTGAACATGCATGTGAAGGCAATATGTCTCAAACATTTTCAACTTCCTTTTTCCCACTTTGCTCTCCCAATTTCTCATCTGCCCTTTTCTCCTTTTTGCCTCTCCATGCATCTCCTCTCCTTTAATCACAGACGGCTGAGGAGTTTCTCAAACTTTACAGACAGCGGCTGAATAGTTCTAAGTACAGCTTTGAACACACTGCGTACCATAGCTATGATGCTCTCTGGACTCTGGCCTTTGCAGTTAACCTGTAAATCACCTAACAACAGATAATGCATACATCATTTTACACCCCAAGATGCAACTTAAAGGCCCCGCGTAAATAATTAATTAATATAACAATATAATACACAGGCCAGAGGAAGCGTTGGACATCCAATCTGAGTTGATATTCGTTAATGGCATGGTGCACTTACCCCAGGAATGAAAGTTTGGTACACCAACAACTCTCCCTTCACCAGCTACACTACCGTCACCCCTCACAGCGACTCCCGAAGCGATTTTTCCGCTTACATGACGTCACACGTTCAATATACCTACGTATAAAATCATTGCTACGTGTATTGAGCGCGCTACCGTGCTTCTGGCTAATATTACGCACGTAACGCGCGAGTATAAAGCAGGTGAAGGCGTGCCTTGCTATTCACTATTGATAAACTGATGTCTGGCTCCTCCCTTGAGGGTAAAGCTTTTTTAAGAAACTACAAAACTCTGAACTCTAAGGCTTTCTACTTCAGGTCTTGTAGCTAAGTAGCAGTGAACTTTGTTTTCCTAAAGCCTAACAAAGATTTCACCTATGTATAGCACTGAACTCTAAAGTGTTCGAGCCAAGGTAAACCTGCAGCACTAACCTCCTATGAGCATCTTGGGGTGCGGTTGCTTTGCTTGTGATGATATAAAGATAATGTGATAGTTTGATACAACTGGCCGGTCACCTGGCAACACAGTGAGGCTCCACCTAGCACATCTATAGTGTATTGTCTCTTCCCCACAGTGCCCTTTCCCCATTGCAAGATCTTG
Source organism: Agelas oroides (assembly GCA_949130485.1). Taxonomy (NCBI): domain Eukaryota; kingdom Metazoa; phylum Porifera; class Demospongiae; order Agelasida; family Agelasidae; genus Agelas; species Agelas oroides. The sequence continues at coordinate 4,954,685 of OX422192.1, read as the reverse complement.
GTCTCTCATTGGACAATTTCAACTACCAAACAACAGCAAGGAATATATCTCAAGAGATCCAGGCACAACTGAATGACACAAACTTTCGATTTATAGGTGTCTCGGTATGTTGAAATGGCACGGACCCCCATGCAGTTAATACCTAGGTGTCACATTAGATTAACTGAAATGACAGACTTATAGTTTATAGGTCAGGTTCATCAATGGTTTCCTGAACTGACACTTCCATTTCATGGGTAGGTTTATCAAACGACAGTGTTTATACTTAACATTTGCTGGATTTGTGGCTGCATGAAATGGTAGTACTACATTATACACAAATCAAGTACTGGGCACACTGGTTCCAAAAATTTTCTTGTGAAATAAAATTTTACTCCTTTCTACAGGGTCCTGTTGGATTTAATGAGAATGGAACACGACTTCCAACAAACCCACGAATCCTGAAATACAGAAATAGCTCTGTGATTAATAACTGTGGTGAAAGAGGTATGTATAGTACGGTACTGGGTCTAACATCTACAGGATCTGTTGTGTATACAGGTACCAACCAAAGCTGAATAAGGCAATTGTTTATATTAGCTGCTGCATCTTCACTGTCTTTGCAGGTCCCACATCTATTGAACCTGTGGAGGTTGCCTATGTTTCTCTGAATGGCTCCCAGTTTATCTATGGGTACTGTGAGGATGATAACACAACATGGACGGGTATGTACATCACATTACATGCATGACATCATTGTAACCCCAGCAGGGGAATCCGTGCTATGTATGAGCGGTCATGCCTGGCGCGTACCTGAAGCCGGCGTACATCCTGCTGTCTGTCACTCGCAGCCCGCCTTCTGATACAAAGCTTTATCAGAAGGCTTTATCTGAACAAAAGTTTAGTGCGACGTAGCTAACAATGCACAATTTTCTACGCTCCATTCCGCTGCCCCTTTCTAATTGAGTGATGGGGATAGCACCTGTACTAGTTCTGAGTTGGAGACTGACACAGGACCGGGAGGTACTGACCTGGCAGCAGTTGACTCTCTGGTGCCTGGTGCCACTACAGCTACAGCTTTGGTACATCCCGATCCCTGTGACAAGTTGCCTATGTCAGTTACTAAGGAAGAGCACCATGCAATTAATAACTGATACATATCTAATCTGCTGAAGCTAGCTGGATTATTAAAGGTGTTAGCAAATGTCTCAGAAGCCACCAGAAGCAATCTCAGAGCACCTAAATTTGAAAAGTTTTCTTGTGGGTGGGGAAGGGGGGGGGCATGTCCCCAGCCCCCCTTAGTTTGGCATGCTTAAATGCCTACCAGTCGCAGTTGTTTGCAGCATGCATGCTTTCGCACGCCTAAAAGCCTGTTGCCTAGGCACATGGTCATAATAGATCACATAATCAGGGTTATTAGAAGCTTTCACAGAGTGGCTATTGGCAGTGACATTGAACTTTTGACCTATTTATCCATCACATTGATTTCGACAGAAAGATGCACTCGTTCAAACCCCATCAAGAAGCTTGTATAATATAAGCATCCTGCTAAACAATACTCATGCTTGGAAAAGTTAAAGGAAGACAGTTGGTGCATGTGGTTTTGTCACAAATTGATGTTGGCAGTTGCTGAGTTGAAGCAAAAAAAATGGAGAGCCCTGTGCCGCCCCACTTATGATGGCCCTACAGTCACAAAATCTATTGTATTAATTTCAGAAGTAGTCTGTCAATTGTTGCATCACCAGTGTACCAACACCCCCTCCAGGTGGCATCCCCCTCGATGGTACCCCATTGCAGATGTTCAGGCAGATCAATCAGATTCTCTTTATCACCTACACCATTCTGGCCAGTGCAGGCATTCTCTTTGCCATACTTTGCCTGTTATTCATTATCATTTTCAGAAACAGAATGTGAGTAAACACAACATCTCTTGTTCTGTTCCATGGTCGCATTTGCATTACAGTAAGACCATCTTCATTCTAATACCATCTCATTTAAATACTGCATAAGAAGAAGCTAAGTTGAAAATTTGCCTAGTCTAGTATATCTCCATCCCCAGCTAGCAGTCCTTGAGTAATAGCTCTTATCCTGACCTCACATTTGTCCACTACAGGTCAAGCACATGTGTAGTTTAACATTAACCCAATAGGAAGACTAAATATAGATTGGAGTTTGCTTAGGCTCACTCCAATTTACCACAAGGGCCTACAGTTCAATGTATAGGCCATTAAATATAAGGTTCCTTCCCAAGCATGAAGAAGAAAACAACAGCACAAAATAAATAATGTATGGTCTTGTTTCCAGGCCTACTAAGCTACTGGATGTATGTGATGTTACATAACTAGTAACTATCCAAAAAGGCAAACGACGCAGAAAATTGTTGAAGCTTCTGGGTGACTGGCTTCTTTATGCATGGTTTGGCAGCTGGACCAGGTCAGCAACTTAGTAAGTTAGGAGATGCTGTATAAGCTCACCTCGCCAAAAAGCTACGCCATTGTGGTAAAATCTAATGGTCAGCTTCCTACAATGATGCACAAGTTCACTTCAGTGACTAGACAGCCAAAAGCTTGTGGGAAGCATGTAGCTACCTTTTCATGCATATACGTGCAAATTGCAACAAAGCACATTCACTGGCTGTTTAGTGAATTTCTCGTTCTTGCAAATTTCGTTTCTATTTCCCATATGGAGAAAGTTGAGGATATTCACTGTGACTAGCACCTTTTTACCCTGGGTATAGGTGCAATCACACTTAGAGAACATCAAAGAAAATTTTTGTCATTTCAGAACTTGGGTAGAACTTGAAGCTTTCTAAATGCAGTTGACATAGGTTCAGAGGATATTTAGAATTGAGTTTGAACTCTAAGCCTCCTGTAGCTACATGGGAGTAAGGCAGGTGTAAATTGTTTTTCTTACAAGTCTATTGATGTAAGGTGGTGTTAATGACATTTACAGCAATTAGTACCAATTACAACAATGTCCAAAATTACCCAAAATTTCCAGATGTCCAAACTACCTAAAACTTCCAATGTCCAAACTACCCAAAATTTCTCCATATGATTTCTGTTCTTGCCCCGCTTGCCTGAGCAAGTGGTTCCGTGTTACGTACCAGTATACCTTGCACAATTAACACTTCCATCTCACAGCATGTTTTTAACAATCAATGAACCACATCTAAACGCCCAGATGTCATGAAAAGTCATCCACTGCGCATGACGCATTTCAGCCAATACCAGACCTCATCAGCTGCACTGGGGTCTCCCTTTGTTGAGCACTTAATTTGCAGCGTGATGATCCCTGTCGTGTTGGTTTTTGTGCCTCGGCCTTTCTGTCCTCGGTTTCCCAATGAATCGTGAACATGATATATGTACGTATATGGACAATTTTCATTTTCACCACAAATGTGGGGCGAGCGCAGCGAGCCCCAATTAGGCCCTACAAAGTATCCACCCATACCCTTTGTACTCCTGCTGCATGAACTGATGCTGGCATGACCATTTGCTACCTGGCAATAGCTGTCATGCCAAAACTCTTGTCTGTTCAGGTACTGCACTGTGTCCAGGTATACTGTGGGACTGAAAAATCGTAGTGGTAGAATAGATGCAAATTGTGGCTTGAGAACAGTGTTTGAGGGGCTAGATAAAAAAGTGAAGGTCACTGACATGAAGGGCATTCATCAACACTAGACGCACCTTTCTGTGACATACTGCTCACGTGCAAGGATGGGGGACATTGAGAAAGGGAGACTTTCAACAAGCCTGGCAGTAAGCAATGCATTGGAATTTGGAAGTATTTTGGTGCTTATCCTGTGAGAGGATGAAGGAAGGAGCTATAGCAATCCCACTCTTTCTTTCTATGTGAAGTGCAGCAGCTGATGTTTGTTTTTAATCAAAATACCATCTTAGAGTTGTCAAATTCGCCAACCTTGGCATAGGCACCGGAACCGGTCCGGCTGGTCCGGCCATGGCCAGACCATTCTCAGTCGAAGTGCGCACACATGAGACTTGTTCAGTATGGCTAAACATCCATACCTACCTGGAAAACCTCACCAGCCGGTGTCGTTCCTTTCCCAATAAGAATGTTTGGCCAGAAGACGATAGCCCTAAGGTCTTTTCAACCTACGTGGTATAAGTCGTGGCCTTGGTTGCAATACGACGAAGAAAAGGATGTTGTTTTTTGCCATCCCGTAGAAGAGAGCAAAGTAATCTGAATGGTAACTCCCAGTTTGAAGCTAAAGTGCAATGACAGTGCCTCCAGACTGCTAAAAATAGCTAGGTCCAAAATTATTGGCGGCTTCACCACTGATATCAAGCTGGGCCTGACCTTCCATAGATTGCTTCCGGCGGCCCTGCTTGGTTCCATATATACAAAGAGAATAAAATGTCATGTGCTGCGTGCACTCTTGTTAATCTCATTGGAACAGAAATCTGTTATTAACTTTGTATGCCCTTATTTGAACAATACTATTTTAATTTTTATATTCCATCTGCCAGAAAATAAAATTTTCTTGTTCTGATACCGTTATCACTCCAATACCATCCATCTCATTTTGATATTGCTGCCAGTCTAATATGAATGATGCTTTAATATTTATGTTCTTCTCAAGGCTTATTCGTTTCATGGGCCCTAACCTCTACTACCTGATGGTCATTGGAGCCACTTTATTGTATACTACTGTCTATTTTTATGTCATCCCCACTACTGTTGAAACCAACCAAACCATCTACTGCCATGTGAGTCACTTGTCTGTGTGTGTGTGTATGTATGTATGTAGATGGACTAATGATATATTGCACCGAATTGACAACCCTTTCCCAGTGTGCAGCAGCTTTCTCCTTCCAGTGTTGATAACCTGGGTACAAGTGTACAGTCAACTGCTACCTAGTATAACCCAATGTAGTATATAGTGGCCGCATTAGGGCACATGCCATGTTAGGCCAACAAAAATGAATATGATTAAAAACACAAGCAAGCACATTTTCTGTTAGTCCCGCAAACATGTATAGCACACCCTGTTGGTGATGGACTAATCCTCTCCAACTGCCAATAGTTGATCAAGCAACGAGTGGGAGACTGCATCAATACAATGAAGACTAGCTCAATAGTGAATTTTCACCAGCAAGAATGATGATTGTTAGTTGATTCCACTTTTGATATCTCACACTGTGTCTTATCTTTGAGCTATAAGTTCTCTGTCTTGTAATGCTGAGTCAGTCAGGAATACCATTTGCCTGAGTTGTAAATCTGCCTATCTGTGTTACAGAAACACACTTTCCCCACAAATTGCCAATTCTTTCTCTCTAGGTAGTGCATGAGTTGTTGTGCATAATATTAATATGTATGCCTATAAAGTCCAGTCCACTTTGTAGCTTGCCATTTCTAAATTTTTTTGTTGCATGATACCATACAAGTTCAAAGTGGAAGTTAAATGGTGGTGTGGGTAACTGTCCTAATAACTGCACTCTGGCACAAGGTTAGAATGATTTAATCAGAATTCAATAAATGCACTTGAATCTCAAATTTATAACATGCAGGCATTGTAGCACTTCATTAACCTATAGAGATCCAAACACCAGGCTATGTATAATGCTCTTTAGGTCATAACAGCTCTAGCAAGTTAAAATCCACACTACCCAAAACAAACCCTCCATATGAACTCTTTTGTGTCAAATATCTGCTTGCCCTTAAAACTCACCGTTTTTGGTATCTAGTCTCTTAGCACAAGAATCTAGTGGTATTTTTCCAGTACCACTCGAAATCTAGCCACTACATGTAATTTTGAGTAGCATTCTTGGTAAATTACGACTAACAAAGCCATTCTTTGACAGCTTGTTCACGAGTTTTTTGACAAAACTAAATGAGTTGACCTAGAAAATTAGTATGGAAGGGTGTGGGCATTTAGGTAAAAGGAAGATAGTTTCTCTGATTGTTCATACTTGCCCATAATCCCACCTATGTCAGATACGAGCCTGGACTCAGCTCACTGGCTACTCCCTGTGTTTCGGGACCATCATGGTCATGGCTTACATTTTCTACTATCACTTTGGCAGGAAAAAGGTAAGAGTGAAGTAGATACTAATCACTTACCGTATAACCGGAAATATTGGCGGTCTTTAAATTTGGAGGTTTTGCCCAAACCAAGCGAAAGAAAATATTGGCGAAATTTAAATTTGGTGTTGGCGTCTCGCAGCGCATTACGTCATCATAAACATTGCGTACGCGTATATCAGGGATCGTTGCCGTCCTCTCGCTCAAGGTTTTTTTGTTTTTATTTTGTTAATTAACAATGCGGAAATACCAGAGTCAAAGTATACATATAAATGATGTAAGAAAATGAAAAACAAAACAACGAAGATTACAATGGTTGTGGTGAACAGGTAGTTCTAAATGTCTGTTCCCTATTGTGAAGACACGATTCTGCCCTCTGAGCAGGTGAGGTCAATAGCTTCCCCAATCATACCAGCTGGGTGATGGTATGAGGACCTTGATCCCCTGATGCACATAATGGCAGAGCGCAGTAGTGAGAAGCTGAGTTTGCAGCGAATCCAAAATAGTGCTCTGCTGTAAGGCTGGTCGCGTTTCTCTGCGATGAGGGTGGCAATCCGTTTGTAGACCACAGTTGCAATTGGGCCCATCCCTCCGGACGTTGAAAATATTAGTGGTGAAAAGGAGCCATGCTCTACTTCTCTCACTCTCTCCTCATATGCACGCTTCTTTTCTTGCTCATTTCTTCTGTAGCATTGAACCAGAGTGGTGCCGCGGTGACTCGGTGCGTATTGCATTTTGTCGGTCGCGTCCCCAGAAGTTCTCTGCTACAATGTCAAGACGAGCACCATCCTCTCTGTTAGCTGTTCTGTGCCTGAGCTGTTCATCCTCTAGTGGCTGTAGGAGTGGTTCGATTCCAACACCATGGCATGTTTCAGTAAGGAGTTGTGCTGTTATGTCCCTAAGTTCATTGTGCCTAATTGAAGGAAGACCACCACAGGCACAGCTCAGGGCATGTTCAATGGTGTATTGCTTGCCACAGACACAGTTTGATGGCAGGTGTGGTGGTCGCCACCCATACCTGAGACAGAGAGCATCTCTAAAAGCTCCTTTATGTAGAGCAAAGCCATGTTCTGCAATAGGGAGGGATGAGAGCCAGCTTGATGCGCCCTTCTCTTTAGAAGCCTCCAGAGCTCTCTGCTGATTGTGAGGAATCTTGTTAAACAAGTCATTGGCGCATGTTGTTTCATGTTGTCTCTTGGCCTGGTAGGCATCCGATTTGGCTTTCCTCTGCAACTCTTTGCAGTAGGCTGGGTAGGAGGTGGATTGCTGTAGGATGAGAGATACCAGTGGGGCTGAAACATTCCTTGAGGTGGTATAGTGTGATGCTGTCAGTTGAGTTGGGTCGATGATGCCAATGCCACCCAGGCGTGCAGGCAGGGCCAAGAGATCTCGTTCTGTGTTGTTTGGAGCATTTTGGCCGGTAAGAGCAGGCAGGAATTTGAGCCTTATCGTGTCCTCTAACGGTTTCAATAGGGTGCCAATATCAGGGGTGGTTCTGACAAGGAAGGTCCACTTGCTTGTGAAGCCATGCGTGAATGCAGCGTAAGCGGCATGAGGCTGGCTGACGGCAAAAGAGGACAGTCGCTCCAACTCTCTGACCCATTCTGAAACCAACTTCTGGACATAGCTTTCAATGAAAGATCTAGTGCCCAGAGCTCCTCCCAAATGCCACTTCCCTTCCAGAGTGATGTTTACCCCAGTCCCCTCAAAAGCGGATATGGCGTCGTCAAATTTGCCCTCTTTCACTACCAACCATGTTTTTGATGCATTTGGTTGATATCCATAGTTAGGTCCAACTTTGGCAAGATGGTCCCACCAGAATCTAAGGTTTGTCAGGTCTCCACAGGCTGCTGAATCATCCGCATACCACACTTGTTTAGTATTTTCATTTGATAAACTCTGGATTAGTGGAAGGATACCTATGGCATACATGGCCATGGCTAGGGGATGTCCCTGCGTTGTCCCTTCTTCAGAAATCATTGTTTCTCCATCAATGAACAGCTGTACATCTTCGCGGTAGGTATTAATCAGTACAGTTGAAAGGGGGGGGGCAAAGATACTGGATGTTCCTCAGTGCATTTTCTCTGTTGAGGGTGTTAAATGCATTTGAGGCATCGACCAGGATTGCTGCTTCAACGTCTGGAGACTCGAACATCTGATGCATGGCGTGCACTGCTGCCTCACATCCAGCTTCTTGTCCAGCACATAGCTGAAGTGGGCCAGCAGCTTCCTGGATGTCATCTCTGATAGTGGTCAGGATTGCCTTCCCAATTATACGTCTTGCTGTTTCTCCTATGCCGATAGGCCTCACCCCAGGGCGTTTATCCAAGGCTACAAGTCGACAAGCAACGAATGCAGAGAGGCTCTTTGGATCTATGAAGGAGCAGCAGAGTCTCCTTGCTGTGGAAGCCATGGCATCACAGAGATCTGTGGAGGCATACTGGAAGGATGTGCAGAGACGTTTCCATCCTGCTGCATCAAGGCCTGAGGGGCCAGCTGCCCCATCTGTCTTCAGTGCAGTTTTGCGTATCAGCTGGCCATCAAGTTGATCATATAGGATGAAGTGTGATGGTTCTTGACTGCGAGAATCGGACGTGATTAATGCTGATGGTACTGCTGGTTTCCTTGCTGGATGTTTCTCCCTAAGGGCTTCAAGCACTTCATTATTCAAGGGGAGCATACCACCATTGCCGTCTTGTGCTAGGATCCTAAGTGCGGCTTTCACCTTTCCCTCCATCATCAGTTTAGAGAAAGTGCGAGCCATTTGGCCTTCTGATTTTGCTTCATTTGTCATTGTGGTTCGCTTTTCCCGTTGGCGCTGGATGGTACGAGCTTCAATCACCAGTGAGTTGATGTCCCCCTTTTCCCATAGTTTTAATCCGCGTTCCAAGTGGGTGGAATGGTCTTTGGCTTTTGATTTGACATGAGGCCTTTGGAGAAGAAGAGCTGGCAAAACCATTGCAGCTTTCAGGGCAACACACTCCATGGCTGAGGAATCACCAAAAGCATGGAATAATCGAGATAGTTCCCTCACAAATGCCTTGCCAGCTTTTCCTGATGGTATTTTGAAAAGATTCCTTTTCCAGTGCACAACCTCCGCGTAGCAGCATTCAATTGAGTGGGAGAAGGTCTCAGCATCAATTTCGCCCCGTTGAAAATTTGGAGCAGCAGCTTCTTCATAAGGTGGAAGCTCACACACCACATGCCTCAGGACAGATGCACCATGATTTCCATCACTACCATTCACACAGTGAGTGGAAATATGATCGTGGGACAGGGCTGTGGAGCCGTCAATGTGAGTGGGGTCTAGGTCGATCTGCCTCCCATTTACCACCCTGTCTCTACTCACAACTTTGACAATTCCAGTGCTGTTGTCGTCCACGCTATCCAAGCTATGCAAGGTGAGAGTGGTGGTATGAGCGGTATGATCATTGCCGTCTATATTCATCCCTATATTGACAGTGACCCCCTGGTTTTTGCACCTACCAAGCCGTCCTGGCAGACAGCTCGAGCACTGGCTACCGTTCTTTCGACAGGAGCAGTTTCTGCAGCGACCACCCCGGTTGCAGCGGCAACAACCCCTCGTTCTCAACATCTCTGGTTAATATCCTTTATACAGGAATCAGTAACGTCAAGAAAAAACCCTTGCTACAGCTTGACTCAAAAGGACGCCATTTTCATAACAAGAGCTTTCTCGCCAGGTACTTGAACAAAGACGTGAGTTCGCCAATTTATAAGAAAGATAACTGGTAGCATGCTAGCGCTAGCCTCGTTCCCAGGCCACTCCCAGATTTAATCTCGCAGCCGTGGAGAAAAATCGGGAGAAGGCCTGGGAGCAATACTACGTCACGGACCGGAAATGGTAGACTCGGTTAGTACGTAATTACGTAATGTGGACTCCATTTCGTAATGATGGCAACGTGCCCACGCAACATGCGGCCAATAGGGGTTCACTAAGTTCACCCAACTCCATGTGGTGACGTCATAAACTGTAATGTGCGCATTGCGCGCGCAGAGCGCCATGGAACTGGATCCAGGCATGAAGCACATAGTCTCACAAGCCACACCTCTCTGCGAAGCCTAGATCCTCGAGTCGAGTTTGAGTTGCTGGAGGGCATGCAGCAACAAAACACCAGTTGAACAAGACATCAGGTAGTCTGTATTGTATTCAAAGAGATTGTGCAACTTAATTTTATAGCAAGAAAATTATGTAGCTAATACTGGACTCGTGTAAAAACCCCCAACAGGTTCAGTCAGTATTTTAATATTGAATACTGTGATCATGTTCGTCCTTAGCTTGTGAGCTAACCTGTTACCTACTAAGACTAAGACTAAGACTTTCCTACTAAGACCAAGGGGTAGTCACATGCCGTGTGTTCAAGCGTTTGCGACTGGGATCAAGGTTTTTGATTCGCAAAAAGTGTGCTTAATTGCTTGGGCCCTTCTGTGTTCTTGATCCATTGATTTGAGCAGTTCAGAGGTCACCTTGATCAGCCCCCAAAAAGGGCTTTGATCACTTGATTCATTTTTGATCCCGGTCGCAAAATTATGCTTCTACATGGGTCATATAAGTGACTACCCCTTGTAAGACTAAGGTGCCAGTTAGACAGGATTCCTCATGTTTTTGCAGGTTGCTATGACAAAGTGTAGCCTCCTTCCCAGACTCTCAGTGTATCCTCACTTGATTTATTGCAAGCTTATTAGTGGAGCCCGGAAATGAGTTAGGCCATGTAGTCATGTACCCATCGTTGGTTGCTTGCTGTTTCCAGAGCAGAAACTGCAAGCAGCATATTAAAGTTGGATAGAAACCAGGATAAGTGTCTTGGCATCAGGCTTATGTAGCCTCGTTCCCAGGCCTTCCCCATTTTTACCTTCCATTTGCATTCACAATAATACACGGTAGCGGAAGACCAGCGTTCACAATAATGCACGGGAGCGGAAGACCAGCTGGTCTTCCGCTCCCGTGTATTATTGTGAACGCTGGTCTTCCGCTGGTCTTCTGCTCCCGTGTATTATTGTGAACGCTGGTCTTCCGCTACCGTGTATTATGGTGAATGCAAACGGAAGGTAAAAACGGGGGAGGCTGGGAATGAGGCTAAGGCTTATGCTAGTTTAAACGTCTGTGGAGCAAATTTGACACACACTATACCCCAAACGAGAACATTGTCATGGAAACTGGGGGCAGAGAGGCTTTTGTGATAGGGAGGAGCAAGGTAAAATTAAAGAAGATGTAAATGTTCTTCAGCACTAAACTGTCGGCATTTTGAGATCAAGATTTTAAATGCAATTATGACATTCTTTGTGTAGTAAGCAACCATTACATTTGACAAGAATTGTCACTCAGAACATGAGACATTTGTGAAAGTAGGCAATGAGACTACTTTGGGAGTACACTTCAACAGATTGCACTGTGCATGATTCAGTTTGCAAGAGCAGTTTTCTCTGAAAATAGTGTATGTATGCTAGAGTTCGGTATTCTTGTTAAAATGTTGCACATCTTTGGACACAATACAGACTGTGATTTTTTCTGGTGTTTTGTTTTGCTGCATGCCTTCCAGCAACTGTTTTGCATGACTTGCTGAGGGACAAGTTTTTAGTGTCTTAAATAATGCGGTCCAGTGAAACCGTGCCCCAAGATACTCACACAAAATTTGTTCTTGTACTCAGATTGCAGTAAACATTTAGGTCATCACATGCAAACTAGAACTTACTATAAAAAATCTGCACATGGCTCATGATCACTAGTATAGACTGGTGAAGCTAGACCTGAGCGTGAAAGACTAGGCTAGTAAGTCACACAGCATGTTACTGAGCTAGCTGTTGCACTCACAAGCTACAAAAAAGGCATGAGAAAAGTACTGAAGCTCGTCAGGTCCAGAAATTATGCTGAATTTAGTTCACAGAGTTACTGTAAGTATAAAACTACGACCCGTAAAACTATAGCAAGCTGTAAGTGAAAGTTTACCTCACAAGGGACTTTATACTGAGCTTCTTCGGGTCCAATTAACATGTCTGGATCCAGTTCCATCTTTCGATCCGCGCACGCAATGCGCAAGGAATAAACATTACAAATTGTGATGTCACCACATGGAGTTGGGTGAACTTAGTGAACCCCCGGCCAATACAGCAAGCGCTCGAATAGTAAAGCTTGCCTAGGCGTTTTGCTAACAGCTACCACTTCGCAAGTACCAAGTCGCTAACGAAGGATGTATAGATGTAAGTGGAAGGCGTTACGCGCGTACGTCCTTGAGGATGGTGGTCCGAGTGCATTCAGTAGATGCAGGCTCAAACCATAACTGAATCAGTGGCGTAGCCAGACCTGGGCCGGCCCGGGCACGTGCCCGGGGGACTTGGCTCTGGGCCTGGGCAATCAAGTCCAGATTGTACGCGCCTCTTGCTGAGGTGCAGTCTACAACCGGGCAATATCACATGGTGCAGGCTGTAAGTAGAATCACGATAATGTCGAACTTCGACACAACGCTCCTAGTGGCACCCTTGTCAACCAAACTCGACAAACCTACCACACTCCTAGTGTGAAAAATACGGTCTGGGACAGTACATACCCGTAACTTTTTGCTGCGTCCTGGAGTCCTCACAATGAAGCCATGCTGAAGGGCATGGCCTGCACAAATTGCCATGTCTGGGCAACTCCGAGATCTTGGCTATGCTACTGAGCTGGATCTCAATTTCACTTTTTCAATGAACAACTCTGCACTACCTTCTCCCCAACCTATGGATTCAGTCTACTACTCCTCACATTTCATATCACACAGTCTCATATTTCTCCATACTCACTTTCTATCATCCCTACCTCTTCCACGTTGCACACACCATCCACCACTTTACACATACCATAATAGCCCCTTCCACCAACATGCACCTCACTCCTTCCCTTCCACAACTACACACACTTACACCCTCCCTCCTTCCATCCATACACCTCCAGGCCATCAGACAGTGGCAGCTTGTACTGGTGGTCCTTGTTGCCATGTCAACATTAATTCTGATCTGCATGGAGGTTGCAGACATGTATGTTGCACATCCCATTGCAGACCAAGAATCCCCAACTACAAGAAACGTATGTCATGAACAAACTTACATTCTAAAGCGAACCCCATCATGTATGTCAGAGAGATAGTTGTAGTTGTATTTGTATGACTGATCCTATGATTGTATATAGTTACTTCAGAATTCTTGTTTGATTTATGATACAAGTCATGTAAATGTTTTGCTCTCTTCTCTCTCCCACACATGTAGGTAGATCAAGTTCTTGTGGAGTATTATGTGCTAATGTGTTATGGCAGGAATAGCCATATATGGAGCATCTCTGCATTTGCATATGTCCTCCTTACACAATTTGTATCTTTGTTCCTGGCACCCCCTATTAGAAAAATGAAAGTGATGGGTAATAACCACAAGACAATTGCGTTAATCATCTATATCACTCCAGTGGTCACAACGGGAATACTTATTGGTGCAGTCACACTGAATGACTTCATCAATGCAGATGCAGCTGTCTTTTCTGGGCTGCTAATGGTGTTTACTACAGTTGTCTTGGGATTCACTTTTATACCAAAGGTATGTTGAAATAGTGCTTCCATCACAGTTGGTAGCTAGCCTATGTAATCAAGGCAAGCTTGAGTGGGCACCACACAAATGAATTGAACAGTGTATTCATTTTTGTTTACCATAATAATAGTTAGTAATTTTTGCTGGTACAAACATTCACAAAATGAGCCACAAATCAAATTTTCAAAAAAAAAGTTGTTTTTATTTTCAGATTCAATAGTTCTGGAACCACAATTTCCGATCAAAGTATTGAAAGCAAGTTTTAGCCAGCTGGATGATTACAGGTGCTGTTCAGCTAACATTTACAGCCCCCTTTCCAACTACACTGGCTGAAAATTTGTTTCATGAAAACTCCCAGGATTCTGAATTCTGCTGCTAGATTAGATCAATTATTGTGATGGGATCATGTTTTCCAAGAAAAGCACATGAGGCCTTCTCATCCCAGTGTTTGCTGCTGGTAGTATCAATATGGGATGCCATTTGAACCAAAACTAAGAAAAATGCCTCAATTTCTACTTGCATTGATTAATGAGGATTCCATTTAAATAGATGAAGACTCCTATTTATAAATGAGGTTCCCATTTAAATAAACAACTGGCTACATTAAAATTAGTGAAGGCTCCCATTTATAGATGAGGGTTCCCATTTTAATAACTGGCCGGCTACATTAAATGAAGGCTCCCATTTATAAATGAGGGTCCACATATATAAATGTGGGCAGATGTTCCGCTTGTCACATGACAGAGTGGACAGGATGTCTTGTGGAGTCTATATGTACAGACTTATGAAATTTAACTTCACTGAATTCCTGCATACAAGCATGCATTCAGAGAGTATTTAGCACATCAAGGGAAAAGAGAACAAGTAATCATGGTATCAGTATGAACTTTGTTATGTAGTCAGTAATTGAATAACAAAGAAGGGATGCAGGGAGAAATATACTGTGACAGCTCAAAGCAGCCTCCATACAGCACGTCGGATTTCATGAGTGTGACCATCTGAAAGTATGGAGACTTAATTTTGTGCTTTTGGGGGGGCAACAAAGACACATAAGATGATTTATTGTCCCACCTGAACCATAATTTCAGTATAGCTATCCATCAGCAACAGCTGTTGCTTCCATAAGCTATATGCTAAATTAATTTGATTGGAAAGTGGTAAGTAGCTCCCCCAACCCATTCCCCTGTGTACAGACTGCATGTAGAAATGTAAATACAGACAAGGTGTACTAGAGATAGCCTCGTTCCCAGGCCGTTCCCGGCTCCAGTTTTGATCGCTTGCAGTATAAAAACGGAGGGGAAGGCCTGGGAGAAAGAGTCACGTGCGTGACGTCAGGTAGACGTGAGGGTAGACGTGAGGGGGGGCGGTGCCCGACGAAGAATCTCGAGGTCCTTCTTGTAATATCTTGTCCAAGAACTTGAGACTGTAACATTCGAAAGACAGCGTCAATACAGCTCATTGTATGGTAGACTCGAGGCTGATCAACGCAAAGTTTGTGAATTACAACGATCGGGCACCGCCCCCCCTCACGTCTACCTGACGTCACGCACGTGACTCTTTCTCCCAGGCCTTCCCCTCCGTTTTTATACTGCAAGCGATCAAAACTGGAGCCGGGAACGGCCTGGGAACGAGGCTATACTAGAGATTGGTGAAGTGTATCACAGCCTCATACCCAGACTCTCCTCACACCCTATACTTCTTACCATTTTCTAATTTAGCTTGATGAAGTGTATGAATAAGTTTAGCACAAGTAGGCTAAACAATAGACAGCTTTTTGCCTTACCACCCACAGCTTGTAGTAAATGGCTCTGTCAGATTAGGTAAACTATCCTCTAGCACTCTCGCAGAGCACCTTGCCTCTTTAGCTCTTTGCAGTTCAGAGTGACATCGCTGGAAGCATAGCGAGGAAGAAGCTCTGAGTATGCAATTGAGTTCAATCAGTAGGTGTTTGTGCTGCCTAGGGTGCTAGGATAATGGATGAGTATACATTATTATGTTTTACTGTTATACCTGGTAAACAACTGTAGGCCACCTATCATGATTGAGACTTGCCACCAGTATTTGTTGCACTGTAATGAAGGTGGGTGCTCTTTCATGGAACAATACATGAACACTTGGTGTTCCTCCCATGGATGCTCTTCCATGAGACTACTGGACAGTTGCATGAAGCACTGCTGCTTCCAACTATCATATCAAAGTTAATCATGAGTGCCTCTTAAGTCCTAGAGAAAAGGCTAGACATATGACTTTTCTTTCCACTTGGGGTGCAACCATGGTACAACATAATGTGAAGATTTGATGGTTTGCGTGCAAAGCTAGCTACAGTGAGTAGCTACGTAGAATGTTTGTCACTCTGCTGTAAAGCCTGAAAGCCAGCCTGGATGCCCTCACACAGTTTCATGCAAATTTGTATAGTTACTTTAGAAAGCTGATCATTTAGCATTGTAAGCCCACTCCAATTTCATAAATGTGTGTAACTTGGCTCCAGTTTATGAGCTGTGCATGCATACTTTTGAAAAAGTTCCCTAACCTGGAGGCAAGGAGGGATAAAAGTATTCCTAGGGGTATCAGGGGTAGTTTGAGCATTTGAAAAATCACTGAAAGGGACTGGTCACATTTGCAACGTTTCCCTCATGTGATAAGTCTGCAATCTTCATTTCTGAATGCATCCCTAACAGCTCAGTGTTCTTGCTTTATGTACAGATACACCAACGTGTCTTCATTTACATGTGTGGTCCCCAGTATATTTTCATAAAAGGAGGGGAGATGTGAATTGCAGTGCATCACATGTACTACACTGAATTTGTCTCTATCACTTCACATAATTATTTAGATGGTGAAAATTTACCGTGAGGTGGAGAGGAGACATGTTGCAGAGATGTCTACTGTTATTTACACACCTACTACTGCTGCTACTACTACTACTGCTACTACTACTACTGCTACTGATAGAGCTACTGCTACTGATGCTGATAGAGCTACTGATACTGATACTGCTACTGATAGAGCTACTGATAGAGCTACTGCTACTGATAGAGCTACTGATAGAGCTACTGCTACTGATAGAGCTACTGATACTGATACTGCTACTGATAGAGCTACTGATAGAGCTACTGCTACTGATGCTGATAGAGCTACTGATACTGATACTGCTACTGATAGAGCTACTGATAGAGCTACTGCTACTGATAGAGCTACTGATAGAGCTACTGCTACTGATAGAGCTACTGATACTGATACTGCTACTGATAGAGCTACTGATAGAGCTACTGCTACTGATAGAGCTACTGATACTGATACTGCTACTGATAGAGCTACTGATAGAGCTACTGATGCTGCTACTGATAGAGCTACTGCTACTGATAGAGCTACTGATACTGCTACTGCTACTGATAGAGCTACTGATAGAGCTACTGATGCTGCTACTGCTACTGATAGAGCTACTGATAGAGCTACTGATGCTGCTACTGCTACTGATAGAGCTACTGATGCTGCTACTGCTACTGATAGAGCTACTGATAGAGCTACTGATGCTGCTACTGCTACTGATAGAGCTACTGATAGAGCTACTGATGCTGCTACTGCTACTGATAGAGCTACTGATGCTGCTACTGATGCTGATAGAGCTACTGATACTGATACTGCTACTGATAGAGCTACTGATAGAGCTACTGCTACTGATAGAGCTACTGATACTGATACTGCTACTGATAGAGCTACTGATAGAGCTACTGCTACTGATAGAGCTACTGATACTGATACTGCTACTGATAGAGCTACTGATAGAGCTACTGATGCTGCTACTGATAGAGCTACTGCTACTGATAGAGCTACTGATACTGCTACTGCTACTGATAGAGCTACTGATAGAGCTACTGATGCTGCTACTGATAGAGCTACTGATGCTGCTACTGCTACTGACAGAGCTACTGATAGAGCTACTGATGCTGCTA
This sequence comes from Agelas oroides, assembly GCA_949130485.1. Taxonomy (NCBI): domain Eukaryota; kingdom Metazoa; phylum Porifera; class Demospongiae; order Agelasida; family Agelasidae; genus Agelas; species Agelas oroides. The sequence goes on along the minus strand of OX422192.1, from coordinate 4,937,139 downwards.
CTGCTACTGATAGAGCTACTGATAGAGCTACTGATGCTGCTACTGCTACTGATAGAGCTACTGATGCTGCTACTGCTACTGATAGAGCTACTGATAGAGCTACTGATGCTGCTACTGCTACTGATAGAGCTACTGATAGAGCTACTGATGCTGCTACTGCTACTGATAGAGCTACTGATAGAGCTACTGATGCTGCTACTGCTACTGATAGAGCTACTGATAGAGCTACTGATGCTGCTACAATTTCAACTTTAAAGGCACGAATCATGGAATTGACGGCACAGATTTTACAGACCAGGAGTGACAGTGAAGAGCAAGTTAGCACATTAACGGCACAGATTGCACAGACCAGGAACATTAGCAAAGAGCAAAAGACAGAAAAGAGCCTTGTGATGTGAACAGTGCTGTTTGAACACAATATAGCAACGAAAGTAGATAAGCTATGTAATACATTTCTGGTTAATTAATCAGTGATTATGTGCTGTCTTGGTAGGTACTGCAGTTTTGTACACAATTTCTGGCTAGCTATATGTTTTTATCACAGTTGTGCAGTACTAGCTGTGTAGTGTTACATATGCTCAAAAACTCCTAGGGCTAATACAATTGAGGTTTTAATTGCAACTACTTTACCATAGGTGTAAGAACATCTGGTGAATACTTTTGACAAGTTTTCTCAAAACTTTAAACTGTCCATTTATTATAGTGAAAGTTATGCAAGTACTTACTGAGGCAATTTTCTGTATTGTAGCTTTTGTCTGTGACTTGTGCAAGTGCCTAGCCTGAAGAAGACCTTTGGTCAGAAACATTGCCAGTGAATGAATTCCCGAGTTAACACAGTCTCTTTCCCCATGCAGACAGTTCCTGCAAGGAAGGTTTGATTGCAAAACTGGAGGAATGAGTAGCTGGTATGAGGCTAGGCTAATTAAAGGGGCTTAACACCCAATACTCTCTCAACCATGATGTACAAGGCTGCCTCTCCAGTTCCAATCTATGAATGCATCATAACCAGCACTGGTGAAAGATTGAATTTCTTATCTTTCCTGTGTACACAAAACATGACATTTCATCGGCTGTTCCTATAGAGGATAGGGTTATATGCATGGCATTTAGCCCTGTCCTCTGCTGAGAATAGCCCAATGAAATGTAGGGGTAGGGGAACGATTAGGATAACATCTAGAACACATGATTTAAATTCATATTAATGTCAATAGACAAAATAATATACAGTGGAACCCCTCTACAGCAGACACCATTGGGAACCAACATTTAGTCCTTTATAGCGACGTGTGCCTAACTCAGGGGCTGCGGTGTCACAGGGAATTCGTCCTTCCCGGGAATTTGGCATCCCCAAGTAAAATTTCCTAGGGAAATTGGCATCCCATCACGGGATAAGGCACCCTTTTCAATCCTAGGGAGTTGTGTACCCTCACTCCAAATTCCCCAGGGAATCATGCACCCTTCCTAGGGAATCATCATCATGTAACCCGTGCATAAAGATCATATGAAGGTTTGCAAAACTACTTAAAGAAACAAAGAAGTTTTTATCACACAATTTCACTGTCTCATGGGTTTCATCAGTACTGAGAGGGTGGTTGGGATCCCTAAACATCTCAGGCTTAAGCTATAGCTTGAGCTTGTAGCAGTTGATACTCTACTAAAACTAAATACATGTACCTAATAGCCATTCATTGCTGGAGTCAACTGAGTTCTTTTTGTAGTACTGTAATGACCATCCATTTATTCGCTTGCTTCCCGATAGTTGCCTTGGAAGCACCTGCATGGGTATCAGAGTCCCGTGCCAAAATGAAAGGGGGCATGGTTGTGCTTGTGCCATACTGCCATGCCCACTTGAAGGTTAATTATTAACCAGGCTTGCACGCATGTGCAATCACTAACTTGTACAACAAAAGAGCGGCAATTAGGCGGGAAAGGTATGCACGTACATTGCTGGGAATATATCTATCCTAGATATTGGCCCTGTTATATCTGGAAACATTCACGTACCCACCAATGCAGCAATACAAGTCATTGCTGGAGGTTTAATTTGCTCTTGCTGAAGACGCTTCCAACTCTCAACTACTTGGTGGTCTTGCAAGAGGCACAGCGAAAGATGCAGTCATCAGATACGTCAGATTTCTGCCTCAGTGCCATTGCAGTGTCACAGTTGCTGCATACCATGTTGAAGATATGGGTATTTATGATGGCGGATACTTCGGTAGAACCAGCCTTAGGGTATATACAGATAGTACCGAATAGAGATGCCACCACCATACTTTCAACTGTTCAGCAGCATGTTGCTCCTGGAACAGTGTGGTCTCACTCAGTAGTGGGGTCTGATGAACGGGCTGCATACAATCTCTTCCGAATGTTAGCAATCATGATTGGTTGTCAACCATTCAGTCATGGAGTTTGTTTCACCAAGTGGGGTGCACACCCAGAATGTCGAATCCTATTGGAATAGGACTAAAATTAAACTCAAAAGGATGCAACGGTGTCATGAGCACCAGCTGGCAAGCTACCTTGATGAGTATATATGTATAGGGTCATTCCATGTCAAATCAACACAAAAAATACCTGACTCTCACGGATTTGAACGAAACTTGGTTCTTACATAGTGCCCGTTGAGACATCCCATAGTCAGTTTCAGCATTATATGTTGTATGGCTTCAGAGTTAGAACCAGCCATGAAGTGAATTTTTCGCCTTACCCCTTTGTACTTAATCAACCATAACTTTAAGCATGATTAACTTTATGACCTACAATTTGCACCAGTTGTAGCTCATAAAATTCCTTTTCATTTGGTATAATTATCAAGTATATCCCATAACGTTTGGGTCAAAGGTCATCACTAGTATACTTTGACCGTTGCTCTCTCAAAAACTGATGTTTTGATTTGAATCAATTTTTTACTAAATGTTCTTTGGGGCCTTCTCTTAAAGTGAAGTAAAATTGGTTTTGGGACTGCAATGGGATTCGGAGATACTTGACAGAATGTAATGGCAGTTAGGGGAGTTGTGCAAGTAATCAACCCTATACTTACCTGATAAGAGTGCATTTTGATCAGTGTGACCCTCGTAAACATGACATGACAAAGTAGACATAATTTTGGCTTACCCCTTGGTACTTAATCAACTATAACTTTAAGCATGATTAACTTTATGACCTACAATTTGCACCAGTTGTAGCTCATAAAATTCCCTTTCGTTTGGTATAATTATCAAGTATATCCCATAACGTTTGGGTCAAAGGTCATCACTAGTGTACTTTGACCTTTGCTCTCTCAAAAACAGATGTTTTGATTTGAGTCAATTTTTTACTAAATGTTCTTTGGGGCCTTCTCTTAAAGTGTAGTAAAATTGGTTTTGGGACTGCAATGGGATTCGGAGATACTTGACGGAATATAATGGCAGTTAGGGGAGATGTGCAAGTAATCAATACTTTCCCGATAGGGGTGTATTTTGATCAGTGTGACCCTCGTAAACATGACATGACAAGTAGACATAATTATGTGGCCAATGCATGATGACCAAGTGTTAGTTGCCATGGTTACAAGGTATTTTATCTCTAGCAAACAACTGAACACTGTTCAACATGCAGAAGTGACAGTAAATTTTCATGTTACAGTTCACTTAGGTTCTTCCCACAGCGACTGCCTTTACCTAGGGCAGGAAAATTTTACAGTGTTAAAATTAGCTCCTTAGTACACAACTGCAATGTTCTAAAATTAAGTGGGTAGATCAATTTAGGAGTGCCTCAGTGTTTGATAATGTCATAAACCTACATAATGTTGAATCAAGACAGCAGTAGGAAGGTCCATACTAGTGATAGAAAGCTGTGTCAGGGGTAAGGTGTTACCAAATTGCATGGACACTAGGTTCAACTGAGGGCAGAATGGGCAAGATGGCAACTGCATGGCAGGTGCATGCACTGTTAGCCTTGTACCCACACCATACTAACTGTTTGAAGAGAACAAGAGTCAACATTTCTAGGAAAATGGCTGCTTGCCTACTATTTTTTCCTCAAGCTCTTTATTTAGAGGTGGGACTTCATTGCATATACTGAGTGCTCTTATGAGGTATGTGCACATGTTCCCAAGCCTTCACCACCTTCTTTGATTGCATGCGGTATGCAAATAAAACAAATGCATGGCCTGGAAAATCTAGTCAGATGAATAACACATCAGGCACACAGAAGATAGCTCGACACATGGGAGGTGGTACCTGATCAAGGATCTCAAGGTCCTTTCTTCTAGCATCCATCCATGGGTTGGACGCTAGAACATTCACAACGTAGATAGTATCAATACTGCTTTGTTAGGGATAGATATATGCAAAAATGTTATTATAGATGGGCATCACCTTAAGTATGTGTATACCCTCTGCTCACCTGTTGTCACAGCATATGTATGGACCGCACTTATGTTTTGCATAGTGTGTAAGAACATAGAAAGTGAAGGCAGCAAAGGCCTAGGAACCACTACCTATGCTCATGGAGTTGTGATAACAAATACTAAAGGAATTCACTTGTTGGTGTGGTCACAAAGGAATATGACTGGGTACTGGGTTTACATCCTATCTGTAGCATTGAGCTGCATACTAGAGGGAAATTGCAATAAATATGGCAACTAACACTTGGTCATCATCCATTGGCCACAAAATTATGTCTACTTGTCATGTCATGTTTACGAGGGTCACACTGATCAAAATGCATTCTTATCAGGTAAGTATAGGGTTGATTACTTGCACAACTCCCCTAACTGCCATTACATTCTGTCAAGCATCTCCGAATCCCATTGCAGTCCCAAAACCAATTTTACTACACTTTAAGAGAAGGCCCCAAAGAACATTTAGTAAAAAATTGATTCAAATCAAAAAATTGGTTTTTGAGAGAGCAAAGGTCAAAGTACACTAGTGAAGGGAATTTTATGAGCTACAACTGGTGCAAAATTGTAGGTCATAAAGTTAATCATGCTTAAAGTTATAGTTGATTAAGTACCAAGGGGTAAGCCAAAATTTGGTGAAAACTCGACTTTTTGGCTGGCTCTAACTCTGAAGCCATACAACAAATATTGCTAAAACTGACAATGGGTTAATGTCTCATCAGACACTATGCAAGAACCAAGTTTCGTCCAAATCCGTGAGGGTCAGGTATTTTTTTGTGTTGATTTGACATGGAATGACCCTATAGGGAGAGGTATGGACAGAGAGCAGGCAGTGTTTTCATTCAATTATTGGTGATATTGCAACCCAGTGCCCCATGCAGTTAGCCATTGCATGTAATTTTAGCTTACTTTTGCACTTGCAGCCAAGAGGTAGCTACTCCTTTATTCATGTCTTTCATTTCAAACGTGTATACACACAGATCACCTACTTTAAACTGCTTGCTTTTATACCCACTCTTCATACGTAAATTATACTGATTCCACATCTTAATGTGCTTTGAAACGTGGCTCCTATGGGAGTGGGTGGGCGTGGCCTTGTGCTCAGCAATAGAGTGGGTGTGTCACCACGTGACTGTAGACCATGTCCCCTTGCATTTCGGAGCGGGAGTCGATATTTCCTGCATGATCCCCGAACCAGAGAACGGACCAGCAAAGGAATGCCAGGTCTTCTGTGAATGGGACGGGGGCATAGTCTCGGAACCAGACCCTCGCACGCGGAGGAGGAGGAGGGTCTGGTAAACTTGCATACATAAATCAATAATTCCGATAATTGAAGGCGTTGATAAATATACTAGGGGAATACAGTGCATTGTGAGGCGAGTGTGAGGGAGTTGTATGGTGCATTTAGCGTTCCATAGCAGTACCTTTTCCCCCTTGCATACATCTCACGTAACAATAGTCTCATTCCCAGGTCTTCCCCACCTCAAACTGTACCCTGTAAAACTACAGGCAGAGGATGCCTAGGGAAGAGGATATCAAATGTATGCCGGTGTTTGTGGAGCAATATAACTTGGGTATGTGCTAATCTTGGGTTCATTGTACACACTCTGTGTCATTACTGTGGAATGGTATATAGCTAATGCTGCAGGTCTCAAAGCATTTGGAGGCGGCTTGAAGAGTTGCAAGTTAAGGGTGAGGGTTCAACATCTTGGTACAAACACTTTTTGAACATGTATGTTGGAAAACCCTTTTTCCAAACGTGAAAGTATATGCATCACTGAAGACACTACTGTGGATGCACCAAAAAGCGTACCACAAGCTTGTACACCATCTGCTACAGAAAAGGCTGAACTCTTCAATTCCTTAATGATGGCTACTGTGCCTCCATATGCAGAAGCCTACATCCTTGCATCACTACATATCAAGGCCTGCCCATGGTAGTCTTGTTCCCAGACTATTTGCCCACATGCGGAGGGAAAATAGTCTGCCCATGAGACTATACCCATGGTACTATCTGATTTGCACACACCTTAGTTCTAATTGCACACACCTCTGCCATAGGTCCTCTCTTTCTTTGGTATACACCATACTTGCATGAGTTCCAAGCTTTCCTAGCTCCACCTCATTCACTTTTAGTGTACCTAGCCATGGCTGTCATGGTCTTACACATCTCCTTAGCCTCTGCTCTTCTTCGCCTCTCTGTACAGCTCTAGCCTCTAGCATAATATAATCAGTTGGCAGCAAAACTCGAGGTGTATCTTCCTGGTCAAGATTCATGTCGCTAGACCATGAGCCCAGTCAAAGTTTTTCTCGTTGAACAGTTGACTTGGTTTAGCTACCCGTGTGTAATGGATAGTTACACTTTTAACTGGACTAAGGTATATTCCTGCATACCATACACTTACCTGATACAATAATTATGCAGTATGCAAACGCAGATATATATATTTCTGGTCCGAGGTCACAGTCGCACGTCTGTGAATCACCAGAGTTAGCCAGAGATTTTGCCGCTTTTGGCTGAGTTTTCTGGTCTTTTCTCCTTGATGACTTATAAACTACTAACTAGGAAACGATAAAAACTGATACCCTGGGCTTGCTTTTAAGTGTTAGAGCGGCCAACTATAGAATATTAACCATCTCCGCCTCCGGCGACTTCGCAGCAATAGACACGAATCTCGTTATGTACAGACTTGCTCATGAGAAAAAGATTACGGGTTTACCCCAAATTTAGATTTTAACCCTCTCCCTACCTGATTTAACTTCACCGAATTTCTGCCTACAAGCGCTTAAGCATGCATTCACTGATTCAGAGAGTATGCAGCACATCAAGGGAGAAGAGAACAAGTAAGCAGGGTATCAGTATAGTATTAAACTAGTCAGTATTGAATATCAGAAAAGGGATGCATTTCTGGCAGCTGTGTAGCTAGGGGGAAACAGACTGACATTTCAGAGCAGCCTCCAGCAGCACAGAAAAAAGCTTGACTCATATTTTCCATGAGCCTTAACTGGTCAACCACTCTTGTGTTTTGTGCACAATTAGTAAACCTGCTGTGCAATGCTGTGGTGTGTGTTTTTCCGAGGCTACACGATAGAGTGGACAAAATAAGAGTTGACTCTACATGGCAGCGTGTGCACATGCAGACATTTTGCATGTGGGATCAGGGCTCTCAGGTTGATCTACTTGTTCACACTAAATCTTGTCGAAGCTGTGCATGCTATATAGCTGCCATGTTCGATGATAGAACAAAGAATCCAAAGGAGCAAGTTGAACACTGCCTCATAAGTGCCAGGAAGATATATAGTTTGAGGGGATAGTTTATCTGTCAGTGTAGCCACACACTACAAGCTCTGGGCAGGTAAGGCAAAGTGGTTACTAAAAAATACAATCATGCATTTATCGAAAAAGTGAATATCAGTCAAATGCAACCTTTATCCAGCTTGGAGATGATAGCACAGGATTACGGATAGGATGCCTAACACTTGAAGTAAATACCCAGCCTCTCTTTGATTATGCTGTCTTTTCCAGTGCTCAAAGAGAGGGATGCTAGGGGAAGGTTCATCTGTGCGCAATGTGTCCTGAGTCATCTGGTGCTCTGAAAGGGGTGCTAGGGGAGAACTTATATGTAGTCTCCGAGAAGGATGTCTGTATTCACTGCTGTTTGCATTGACCTTGCAAAATACAAGCCAAAAAGCTGTGATATGAATACAATTATGTGGTTATTTTCCCATTTAGCCTGTAAAGAAGTTTACCACATAATTATATTCATATGCACAGCTTGTTGTTTATGCAATGGTGGGGAAGTGTATCATAGTCTCCTACCCAGGCTCTCCTCACACCCTGAGCTTGCAGTGTGAGACTGGTTTCGTATACATGCAAGTGTGACAGTATAGAAATGATAATTTTGCTTGATATGTAAACATAAGAACACAGCATTAACGGTGCAATCGAACTAGGTAAGGATTTTAAGTATATTAAGACATTGCAGAAGGTATGCATGAATGCACAATTTCATAATTTCTGGATTACGGAACTGTAGGATAGGTGTGCTAATGTTTGATAGTATATACTTGAAATTCAACTCCAAACAGTCTTCTACCCGGGATTTAGCAAAAGAAATACTACATCTGTTCAAGCATCTATCCTCGGTAAAAGGGTTCTACTAGCAGACAAGTCTGATAATCATGTATTATATCACATCGCTAGCCAAATTTGGCAACTGCTGCAGCATGGTATGGGTTCATAGGCAAGGCCAGTGGAAGGGCAACTATTTTAGTCTTTCCTGTTCGGAGGAGGTGGCAAGGTAGTTACGCGTTGGTTTACAATGTATTTTCGGGCGTGATTTTCTATCCCCGCGTACTACAGTAGCTTCGGGTGTCGAAAACAATCCCAGTGCCAGCATGTCTTGTTGCTCTGATGATCTGGCACAGTTGCTACATAGCCTCGTTCCCATCCTCCGCGCCTGGGAACGAGGCTAAGTTGCTACCCTGCTCAGACCTTTGAAGTCTGAGTTCCGAAAATATATCAGTCTGAGAATAAATTTTTGCCCCTAGCATAGGAACATTACCACATTGAACAGACGTAAAATAGCTTCATTTTTAAGCCTGATTTCATCACACAGCGTTGACGATTTCATCACACAGCGTTGACAATTTCAACAATGTTTGACCCTTTGTGCATAGTTAGATTGCAGTGTACAGCAACGTAGTGCACAAATGCACACTACAGCATTGCACAGCAGGTTGTACTAATTGTGCACCAAACACAAGAGTGTTGACCAGTCAAGACTCATGGATAGAAATAGAAAATATTTTTTCTGTGCTGCTGGAGGCTGCTCTGAAATGTCAGTCTGTTTCCCCCTAGCTACACAGCTGCCAGAAATGCATCCTTTTCAATACTGACTAGTTTTATTGCTATACTGATACCCTGCTTACTTGTTCTCTTCTCCCTCGTGTGCTGCATACTTCCTGAATGCATCATAAGGGAGATGTGGTTCGTTGATTGTTCATGCTTGTAGGCAGAAATTCGGTTAAGTTAAATCTAGTAGGGAGAGGGTTAAAATCTAAATTTGGGGTAAACCCGTAATTTTTTTCTCATGAGCAAGTCTGTACATAACGAGATCCAATAGACACCAACGGCGGATGGCATCACGTGCACGCCCGTATGACGTCAGCTGCAATGGGTCTATACATCACTAAATGCCTTTGCACGGGCATGTTTCATTGTCCTCACCTCTTCATAACTCAGTTTCCTGCTACAGGATAATTGCTTTGGAGGGAGGTGTGTAGACTATAATAGAAGGACAGGAATGCAGGCATGAATACTTGAAACTTGTTTTTGGTCTCACAAAGCCAAACCTGGGAGAACTGCGTACCTTAGGCTCCCTTTCAGAGGGTTGGACAATTTGCATAAATTGTTGATCCAAGCTGAAATGGGCTGTTCCCATTTAATAAGCGTTCACCCCCTGTGGATGAACAGATTTCATTCCTCCCCTTAGACAACAAAAATTAGTAGCATAACCTCCCTTGGACACAACCAAAGCAGGCTATTGAACCTCCTGGATGCAATTACTTTGGGCATTTTTACCCCCAGGACACCATTATTTTTTTTGTTTTTGTTTGTTGCTTTTTACCCCCCTCCCCCTAAGGTATATTCGTGCAGAACTTTCAATCACTACCAAACCTGTTTTATACATTATTTGGACCAAGCTTCATAAAACTGAAATTATGAGGGATTGCTTTACTGTAACTGCTTACCTGCAATATATAAATGGTAATTCCCAGAGTTTCAGCAATTTCTTACTCGCCTCACAAGAAAGAAAATGCTCAACTACCTTAGCACAGCAACCTCTGTGACTCAATTTTGAACCACCTGGATGCAATTAATTTTTACCCCCAGGACACAATAATTTTTTTTGTTTGTTTTTTGCTTTTACCGCCTTCCCCCCTTCCCCCAGACATACTAACTTGACTACAACCCCCTTAGACGTAAATTAAGGTTCATCCACAGGGGATGTTTGCCTATATTGTGGAATAGCCGAATTTGTCTACTCCATGTTGCTGTGACTTTCTGTGATCAATCTGAAGGCCGGCAACATGTACATTGTATGATTAATTCAATTCACATACAACAGCACATAAGAACAGGCGGCTTGAGTAAGAGTGTGTAACTCCAATAGAAGCCCGTAGTCCAGTCAAAATTATTGAACCGTACTGAAAATAAAACACCCAGTCTGTGCTTAGCAACAATGCCTTACGTCTACGCATCATGCCCAGTACGTGTAACTATTTTTAGTACTGGTGTAGCCTCGTTCCCAGGTGCTCGAAGAATCAGAGGGTTGGGAACGAGGCTAGTATTGGCGGTAAATTCCAACCGGTTTCAAATTTTACCGAGTTACATGCTCTTACTCAAGCCACCCGTTGTTATGCACTCTTGGTGTAAGATACAGTGTAATATATATTGGGACAATCCATGTGTCACATTTTTAGGCCATACCAACTTGATGTTTTGTTTCACAAGTAGGACAGTTGTGCAGAGTGACCCGGATAATTTAAATGTATGCATGAATATCGTATAAACCCACAAGTGCAGTAACTGAAGTCAATTAGGGTTGGCAGACACCCAGATGCTGGCTATAGCACGAGTTAACTACATCCTGCACTGGATGTTTTTATGTTTGATGTGGCACTTGTCCCCTCTTTAATTTGTGGTCTTGCAGTACAGAACACCAGCCTGTTACATTGATGAGCTGAACTGCAACAACACATGCTGTAGCTAGCTGCAACTAATGATGTTATGGTTTGATTGAGCCATGCCCACATTTCTTTAGCAAAAAAATTACCTCCTGTACCTGCATGTGAAATTAAACATCAAATTGACATGGCCTTACAGGCAAACATATGTGCAACACTATGATTTAGAAAACATTGGCCCTCTGTGGTATCCTCCCCATGCTTGAGAATACTATAGCCCAGGCCCTGGTCCCATGCAGATTACAAGTCCCTTGGAATCAGTGTATGCAGTAGTTCAACAATGATATTGATATTGTCTCATGGGGAGAGGGCGATCCTTCAACCAAACCTGCAATGAGCTAGCCCTAACTGTCAAGGGTGCTCTGGTTACTTATTCTTGTTACCCGGCCACTCCCAGAATGTACCAGAATGGCTATAATTATACAAGATAAAATCTGGGAGTGGTTTGGGAATGAGGCTACTGGTTTCTAAGCCCTGCAGACCCTCTGACTGTGCATCAGAACCTCAGAAGGTTGACAAACATCTAAACAAGGTTGTGTGTGCAATGGGTTCAAAAATGATAAACAATGAAATACAAAAACCTAATCTATGACTGTCGGTTGGTCCTAGAACAGTCCTCATACCTGCAAGTGAAACAGAAGAGGAGACAGTGTAATGATGACACTACCATGACCACTGCTCTCCTGCAAGTGAAACAGAAGAGGAGACAGTGTAATGATGACACTACCATGACCACTGCTCTCCTGCAAGTGAAACAGAAGAGGAGACAGTGTAATGATGACACTACCAGGACCACTGCTCTCCTGCAAGTGAAACAGAAGAGGAGACAGTCTAATGATGACACTACCAGGACCACTGCTCTCCTGCAAGTGAAACAGAAGACGAGACAGTCTAATGATGACACTACCAGGACCACTGCTCTCCTGCAAGTGAAACAGAAGACGAGACAGTCTAATGACGACACTACCAGGACCACTGCTCTCCTGCAAGTGAAACAGAAGACGAGACAGTCTAATGACGACACTACCAGGACCACTGCTCTCCTGCAAGTGAAACAGAAGAGGAGACAGTCTAATGACGACACTACCAGGACCACTGCTCTCCTGCAAGTGAAACAGAAGAGGAGACAGTCTAATGACGACACTACCAGGACCACTGCTCTCCTGCAAGTGAAACAGAAGAGGAGACAGTCTAATGATGGCACTACCATCACCACTGCTCTCCTGCAAGTGAAACAGAAGAGGAGACAGTCTAATGATGGCACTACCATCACCACTGCTCTCCTGCAAGTGAAACAGAAGAGGAGACATGCAGTGCAATGATGGCACTATCATCACCACTGCTCTCCTGCAAGTGAAACAGAAGAGGAGACAGTCTAATGATGACACTACCATGACCACTGCTCTCCTGCAAGTGAAACAGAAGAGGAGACAGTGTAATGATGACACTACCATGACCACTGCTCTCCTGCAGGTGAAACAGAAGAGGAGACAGTCTAATGATGACACTACCATGACCACTGCTCTCCTGCAAGTGAAACAGAAGAGGAGACAGTGTAATGATGACACTACCATGACCACTGCTCTCCTGCAAGTGAAACAGAAGAGGAGAAGGTGTAATGATGACACTACCATGACCACTGCTCTCCTGCTTCTCAATGTCTCAATGTGTTAGTGTAAATTATGTGGGCAGTTCTAGTTTCATGAGCTGCTGTTACATTTGACTTCTCTGCGCTTGGCAACTAGTGAATGCTATACACACTTGATATGCAACCTGGGCGTGTCATGGTTTGGAAGGCGATAATAACTGTTGAGGTGGCAGGTCTCCAATGAAGCAGCCACTTAGCCTCGTTCCCAGGCCCTCGCCCAGCTTCCCGTCGCTTGCAGTACGGTGAAGCGGGCTTTACCGTACTGCAAGTGACGGGAAGTTGGGCGAGGGCCTGGGAACAAGGCTAGCAGCCACTGGTAAGAAACAATAAATCCAATTTGCATGGCCTAATGCCTGGGGGATCCAAGGGGGTGCCCCCTGCCAACCCTCTTATGAAAAACAGGATAGTTGTGAGTAAAGCATAACAATTCTAAGAGCCACACTTTTAACATCAAATCATGGGAGGTAAAGTGAACCCCCCCAAGCTACAAATGTTTGCAGAGGGTCTGGGTATGAGGCTGCACATGTGCAGGACCACTCCCACCATAGTGGTAGCTAGTTGACAGACCACCCTAATGAAGTCCCACTGACTACTTACGAGTGTAATCCGTGGACCCCTCCCTCCACGATGGCTGAGTTTATCCTCTTCTCAAACCTCAGTTCCCCACTGTACATCATGGAGCGGAGGCTGGTCAGACTGCGGGCTCCCATGTCCTGACAGCTGTGCTGCACCCCTGTGGGAGACACAGACACACCTCATATAAACACAGTACTGTGATGTCATGATAATACACCACCCTCAAAACAATAACCTCCCATACCTGCTAGGAGGTAAGGTATGAGCTGGAATATGGATCCCTTGTCCACCACGGAGCCAGACACACCCTATGCCACCTTGACCTTCTCTCCCTCACTGAAGTAGCGATGTTGACTGCCACTATTCTGCTCCATTGCACTCAGAGACCCCATGCCTGGAGGGAGGAGGGAAGGAGGGAAGGAGGGGAGGGGAGTGGGAGGGGAGGGATAAATGGAAGGGAGGATGAGGGGAAGGAGGGAGAGAGGGAGAAGGGAAAGGAGGGAGAAAGCGAGAAGGAGGGATGGAAGAGAGGGAGGAGGAAGCAAAGAGAGGGAGGGAGAGAGGGAAAGGGAAAGGAGGAGAGGGAAAGGATAAGAAGGGAGAAATGAATGCTGAGCAAAGGCAACCAATAGGACTACTAGAGTTATGTATAAACACCAGTCAAACATTCCTAAACAGTCTTCTAACCTCAGCTGTTTGCCGTCAGAAGTCCAGTGTACAGCGCTCAATGTCCTCCAAGCATTGTCACTAAACCTTTTGTGCTACTAAATACTTCTCCCCCTCCAACACACACACACACACACACACACACACACACACACACACACACACACACACACACACACACACACACACACACACTCATATCGCAAACATGCATGTATTCTTGAGTCTGATGGGGTGCCAGAAGGTGGGGTGACCACACAACACAACCTAACAAGCACTAACTGTTCCAATTGGAATCAGACCGTCTGTCTCCAGCTGCAACAGAAGAGAAATCACTTCTCAATCTGACTGCTGTCTTCAACCAACAACTCATCTTTTATGCAAGATTCTCATAAACCTTATAGAGAACACCAAACTACCACACCACTGTGTACTAGCACCAATAGACATTATCTCCTCTATATACCAACATACCACGTGAGGAAAAGGAACAATGGTGGAAGCCATACTAAACAACAGTGACCCACATAGGCATAGCAAATGGGTGGGCAGTGTGCCAGTCTCTATTCTCTATGGTCCCACACTATATTAGACTACCGTGAGTATTAGACTACTGTGAGTATTAGCCTATAATATACAACTTGCAGAACAGATCCTTGCAGAACAGATTTGGAAATTGGCGAGCAGCGGCATCGTTCAAATCTGCAATCGTTCGGTCATAGATTATGCCACAATACTGCATACCTACTCACTAACTAACTAACTTGTCACTAACTTTGTATGTAAACTTGATTGTGTCACGGAGTTCGTTTATTTTCTCTATATGAATGATGCAGTTGTCCTGTTGCAAATAACGTATATGTTGTGGTTAAGTACATGATGCATTGCACATGGTCTATAGTGGGTACAAAGACAAAATTTCTGACTTGAGAGATGATGAAACCAAAAGTGCTAGTACTTTGCAGTGCCCTTGATAATATAGTCTCACAAGCCAGACCCCACCACCCCAAGTGGATCACTTTCAGTATCAAAAAGTAGGGTGCACACAAAACATTTGGTCTGGAGATGAAACTAGTATTTGGTCACTTCCAGTACGTAAATATGCAGGGAGGCCTGGGATATCTTGTCATGCGTGACGTCACGTAGACAGAGGGTAGACACACAGGGGGCGGTGCCTGATCAAACTTTACATCGATCAGCCCCAAGTGTACTGAATAACAAACTGTACTGACACAGCGTTGTGAACGTTCCAGTCTCCAGTCCATGGACAAGACACTATAAGGAAGGGCCTTGAGATTCTTCACCAGGGGTGCAGCCCCCATATGTTTACGACATTACATCACATCACCAGACGTGACGACACCTCCCAGGTCTTTACCCTCCATATTTGCATACTGGAAGCAACCAAATATTGCACAGGTGAAGGCTAGGCCTACTGGTCTAGTTCCCAGACCAAACGGAGTCGGCCTGGGAATGAGATCTCTCTGGGAATGATGTCCTGTCACGTTTAATTTAAACTCTCTAAAATTGGTTCCCCCTGAAAAATATTTTTTTATGAAATATTTGGACTCACTCTGAAAAATTTGTTCCCACTATAGGCCAGCCACACAAAGGCAAATCAGTGACTACTGAGGACATTAGTGGAGTTCGTTCACAGTGGCATATCTAGAAGAATGACTGTTTTACATGAGTATGCCTCAGCGCCCCCATGCAGCGTCCGAAACATGCGTTCGTCGCAAACTTTGCACAATGTACACGGAAACTGAGTGTTGCGTGCAGCCGGGAATGAGACTACAGTACATTGCGTGCTGCTGAACTGACGGGCCTGAGTAGTTTCCAGAAACCTCGGAAACCCCCCTACATACGCCAAGTGATCGGCGATTTGCGAACGAGAAAATAGGAGTGTACATTTTGTGAGCATTTCTGTTCCAGCATATAGCTATTGTACTGCCTATATTGATGCTAGGCCATATTTGCATATGTTATATATTAGAAGGCTGTCGTAAATTGGCACGCGACAAACACTGGCTATTCTATTATGTACTTCATGCTCACAATATCGGTAAATGTTTACAACGCTGAGTATTGCTCACAAGTGGTCAGAAAATCCTCAGTTCTACAAAATGCTCATAACTGGTGAAAATGCTCACAACGCTTGAAAATGCTCACAACTCTTGAAAATGCTCACAACTGGCCTGGTGAAAATGCTCACAACCGTTGAAAATGCTCACAACTCTTGAAAATGCTCACAGCATGCACTGTGTTAATGCTCACAACTTACAAAACACGCACAACATTGGATATACAATTTTTGAAATCCCTTACAACACTGGATATATAACACTCCCAACAGATACACTCACAAGTCTTGCAAACGCCCACAACGCAGGATAAAGCCCCCAGCTCTGAGTTAATAGTTAACCGCCCGCGTGGAATTTCTGCGATAGAATTTATCACCATTTTCGTACACTAACGACGTTGGACGGCGAACGCAACGCCAACAAACGTGTTTCTCTACTGCAAAGCATCCAAAAGAACCCTTACAATGGTATATGACGAGCGCTGATCCTCCTGGCATCATGTTTGTTGAGTTCTTCGCGAGAAATATCTACCGGCTATGGATAAATACAGAACAAGTCACGAAAACTGAGTTTTCCGACTGAAAACATGCGCATGTAGGGATGGAACCCTCAAAAACCAGCCAAACAAGATGGGAACGACACCACAACACATTCACACCATCCCTACATCTTGTGCCATTTTGCCAACTATGCTTTGTGTTTTGTTAGTTGTGTGCATAGGACGGTTGTGGAAGGCGGTGAGGAGGGTAGTGCTAGGTGTGTAGTGCATGTTGATGTGCACGGAGAGTGTGTTATGTTGTGGGTGGCTGCAAAATAGTTGCTACTGAGCATGGTAGGTATAATCTGTCTTGTATGCAGAAACTGTGAGCAGTGCTGGATCTGTATGGTATGTTGGGAGTTTTAAGTTATGTTGTGAAATTTTATTGCTGCTGAACGTGGCAGATGTGGATTGTCTTTTATGTGGAAAGGTGTGGAGTGAGCAGTACTGAGTACCGTGTTCATTTAGTGGGTGTGAATAGGCTAAGTGCATGTAGAGAGTTTTTTTGTTGTCAAAATGGCACAAGATGTAGGGATGGTGTGAATGTGTTGTGGTGTCGTTCCCATCTTGTTTGGCTGGTTTTTGAGGGTTCCATCCCTACATGCGCTTGTTTTCATTCGGGAAACTTTTTTGTGACCTGTTCCTGCTGTTTGTTTTGCAATTATTTTTAGAAATGGAATGAGAGAAGAGAGGTGGGAAAGGAAGGCGAGGGGAAGATGCATGGTCTGTAAAGTATGAAAGCATAGAACTGTGTTGTTCCAAATGCTTCCAAGTGAAATTGTAAATCCAAACATCAAACTTCTTTATCTACGGGGTTTAGAAGCCCAAGCAAAGCCTCATAAAACCCAAGTGCAAAGCACATGAATTTTATGAGGCTTTGCACACAGGCTTATAAATCCCATAGATCCCAACGCTGTGGTGTCAAACCAATTTAGACTTTGCACTGCTTGGTTAAAATGACCACGAGTGAAGGTTACTGCAGTTTCAGGGTTCATTGAACAGGTGATTAAAGAACCAAAACACAATTATCATCAATCAACTCCCTCACAATCCATCAAAGTTCAAAGACTAGAGCTAGCAGAGACACTTGCCTGCTAGTCAATACATACCATCCATCTGCAGATAATAGCCAGCAGGTGGATGCACATGAACTAGCTCTTTGAAGCCAGATGGAATTATGAGGGGGTTGATGGATGATAATTGTGTTTGGAATTAATCATACTACCCACCTGTTCAATGAACCTTGAAACCACAGTAACCATGTACTTGTGGTCATTTTAACCAAGTATTTTTTTGCAGTATTATAGCTACTCACTGTTGCTGTAATGGTGTCTTGTGACTCAATACTACATGTATGTGAGCTCTGTGGGGATGAAGTCTGCAGAGAGTTTTTCGGTGAACCCAATAGTAATCCACTTGAAGTGAGCGGGAGCTGAACAACCTCCAGTTTCTGCAGCCACCTCCTTTAGTGTGGAAGTTTTTGAATGAAGCCACCTTTGACTCGGTACTAGAGGAAGTTATCAGTTATCGATGTTCGGACACCAGCGATAATCGGACGCTCGTACACGGATACTAAGCCACGCAGATACTGGGTTATGCCACTGAAAGGAAGGTGGCGTCCACCGTATCCGGCGACTGAAAAATGGAGCTCGATCGTCAATCCCCGCTTGTGCAAGGGGTGATTAACGTACAATTTCGGACCATACGATAATCGGATGAAGTAATGTGTTTTCGGACGCCGCTTCCTGCTCCCTTTCTGAAGCAACTCTCGGCAAGATTTCAGCACTGTTGGCAAGCTGCAAGACCTTGCTGCTGCACGCCTGATATTCGTCCCCATAGCTGCCTTGGGCGCGGAGGGGTGTTGTCGAAAATTGAGTGGGTTGCTCCATCAATGATCGGACAGTGGATTTACGTATGTTTTCGCCGTGGACACCCCCAGTTATGCAATACGCAAACAATACTAGTATCATTGGAATCCACAGGTCCTTACCAACGTAACGGTGCAAGTCTCGTCTTAATGCGTTGTGTGGTTCTCGAGATACGATCGTTCTTGATTCATGTACTTCAGAACTTTAGTTTCCTGTAACTAGGCCCGTATGAAGGCGAAAAAACAATTGTACTATATGCATTTTCGTTGTAAATGACCATAGCAAGCAAATTTGAAGCTTGAAAGTTCAAAATTGAATATATCAGTGGCTAGTGTTCTAAGTTGCTAGCTAGTGTTAAGTTGCCAGCTATTATTTTAACCATCAAGTACCTCGTATCTAGGTGAGTTATAGGATTAGCAACTGACCAGATTACAGAATGACTTCAGCTATAGTCCAAACGGAAGTACAAACTGCTGCACTTGCAATCTACACGTGCTCAGTGTGGGAGACCTCACATACGTTTTCATTTACAGCAGCTCTAGTAATACACACCTTAGAATACTTCTCTTGGAAGCATGCACATTCCCTCTCTATGTTTCGCGTTATACCACCTGGCCTTGGCTGTTGCAGTCTTCATCTTATCACCGTATAACTGAACACGTGCTCAGTTGATATTCGGGGGGGGGGGGTACATGCTATGAATAATGTTATTCTAACAAAATGGCGTATAGCACTAAGCATTAAGTTCAGAGCGCTTGAGAATCACTGAAGAATAGTTCGAGTTCTACGATAACAATAAGTATTGAGTACAATACCGAGTGATTTATGCTGTTTGTTCGCGTTTGAATCATTGTAATAGCTTCAGCCGTTGTCGTGCTATCGTGGTGGAGAAAGAAAGAAAGAAAGAAGTCAGAAAACAGACGATTTGCCCGTTTTAGCGACTTGCCGGTCTGGTACTTTAGCGATGCTTTTCCGCAAAGTTAACGATCCTGTTGCCCATGGAAGCACTCGATAATGCCTGATAAGGCTCATGGAGGCCGTTGACTAATGTAACGCAGACATTTCGAGCATGTCATTTGTGCACTTGTAATGTGGCCGCCATTTTTTTTCGGGGTCATCCCTACATATGGCGTACTACCGTACGCCATGATAATGGTAATACCCGCCCGCCCGCATTGTAGAATAACAAGTTGTATACCACCGACAGAGCTCATAAATATTTTAAAACTGAGATGGAGGGCCATTCTTCTTAAATCCATTGATCCATCATCCTGCCATATCCTGCCATCTTGCCATCCTGCCATCCTGCCATCCTGCCATATCCTGCCATGCATCCTGCCATCCTGCCATCCTTCCATCCTGCCATCCTGCCATATCCTACCACTCTTCCATCCTGCCATCCTGCCATCCTGCCATCCGGCCATTCTGGCATCTATTCTACTCGTTATTCCAAGCTTCCATGCACTCGAAGTGTGCACTGCCTATCTTCCATGCAAGGCATACACTACAAGCAGACCTGTTAAGGTTACGGAATACAGTTTGCTCATTAATATTCATGAGAAAAGATTACCTTCCTTTTCTCCGTGCAGGAACCAGTTACAGCACGCACTAGAAGCGACATATAACAGTACTATGAGTACCTTTTAACCCTTTAAACACTGAATTTTTTTCACTGGAGATTAGTTTTAGCCTAAACATGCCTTTAACGCACCGTATCTCCATTTCTGTCAAAGCTCTGACTCCAAAACTGAGCCCAACTCCACTTCCAGCCTTAGCAAGCAGACACGTGACCTTAACCACACCCCCTCATTAACGAGCATGCAATGGTCAGCACTCTCGATTGGCAAACACTAAGGCGAGCGGCGATGACAAATTTCGTGACTTTTGGCGTCAGATTTTGTCTTCAGAGAGGATTGCACGTACAACTTTTCAACACCTACAGGTAATACTCAACTTACTTGAGGGCGGCTCGGAGCAACTTCGTCGCTGTGTGCCAGGAGAAGCGAGCGACACGCGTTTCTATCTAAAACCAAGGGGGTTTTCGACCGACCAAGCGACTAAATCTAGGCGTATATCAAAAGCGGTAAGTCGTCTCTGCGAAAACTCTTCGAGCCACCCTGCGCCTGTCTTCGTAGAATTCAGATACAGTGTAATATACGGTAAGATGTTCTTGGAACAGGAAATAACTGACGCCGAAGTCACTACTTCGTACGCGGACTGTTAACCGCAGGCACGGCAATCAAATTGCCTGCTCCGCCCACCCAACCAGCACAGCTGTTACAGGTTAATGGAACTTTTTTTAGCGGTAAAGTTAAACGCATGCATGCCAGGATCCTGCACGAAGAAAAGTTAATATTTTTTCATGAACATTAATGAGCAAACTGTATCCCGTAACCTTAAACCTGCATTTCCTCCTCCATTCTGATCTGTCCTGGTCAGCACACATATCTACACTTTGTTGTAAAGCGCAAATTTAACAGATACTTTGATGTGGACACTCTATTTATCCGCCCCCATCTTGAATATGCAACTGCTGTTTGGGACCCTCACCTGTCTATAAGGACAAACAAAAACTTGAATCTGTACGTTTCGCATGTAGAGTCTGTACCAAAGGTTGGGATGATGTTTACTGTGATGTACCTACTCAGAATGTGTCATCTCTACAAAATTGCTTATGGGTTTGTTGACTTTCCTAAACACCATTACTGTACATTGTCAAGCCTTGCACTAATTACTTCACAAGATATACACATCCTCTCACACTCCTTCAACTCTAACTACTTTTCCTTTCTCTCACACGCTGTAGCAATTTGGAATTTGTTGTATCATCACCTAATATTGGTATAGTTTTGTTAACTATAACATATCTTTATAATCTGGGTACATTACTATTAGCCTTTGCTATCTTTATGTATCCATTGCACAAGTTGCATAAAGTTTTCATAGATGAAAAAAATGTGCTCAATTTTCCTGTAGGTGGGGACAATTTCTGACTGCTTACCATGCCCAATTATTGCTAAAACCGCACGTTCGCAGAATGTTCTTTTGAAGAATCAGCATCATCGAACAACTTCAACTAGCTTGAAGGTTAACACCCTCATTGAAGCAGAAGAAAGGTAACAGTTTAGTGATAATTATGTAATAATGAATGCTTTCCCTTCAGTTTCTACATTCACTTTAGTGGTACTACTTTGCTCATTCATCATTAAATTTCTTGCAAGAGTGCTGCTGATTCCTTTTCCCTTTCAAGCTCCTTCTGTGGAACTTGGTAGTCTCAACAACCTCTTGGAAGAAGCACCAGCAGCATTTCCAACTCTGCTACAAATTGGGCACAAAGTTATAACCATGACAACATTTATTCTATTCAAGGAGCAATTGAGAATATGTTGAGACATGGTGCTAGTCTGCTTGATTCCCGGTTGATGACACAGTATGCCATCAGCACAGAAGGTACTTTTAAATCAATGCCATATATGTAATATGGTAGTAACACTCACAATTACCGTCAAATGAATTAGATTGGAGATGCTGTTCACAACCGAGTCGGTGTCATTGATAGTGAGTCTGTAATGGAGCACTTTAGTGAGGTTGTCCTACCTGAGATGACAGCCAATCAGATCAACAGACACCAGAATCAGGGTTTGGAAGACCTCATGGTCACTTTTGTTAATTCCAAGACATCCCTGACAGAGGTATAGCACTTCTATCTACAGTTATAATGATGACTTTCATATTAACATTTATTTTACAGCTTATGCAGGTTATCAATCCAAGCATAAAGTATGCTCCAGATCCTTCAATGCCAGATAGCAAGATTGATGGCATAGCCATCATTTTGAAAGAATTCCTGACAATAGAGGAATATCGCATCCCACAGAAAAGAGCATCTGACAGAGTTTGAGAGCAAGTAACCATTGCTCCACCCATCACAAACAGTACTTTCTCAAACAACATCCGGGAAGTATGCCACTCATAACAAAAGCCGAAGTCGCAAGATCGGATCATGTTTAATAGTTGTACTGTCTCCAGAAAATAGGCACAACCTCAAAAATAAGCCCACCTCCTTTTTTGAATGAAGTTGTTGCAAAGGGTGCTTTTCTCTGAAAGTAAGCCCACCTATTTATGCCACTGTACATGCGGTTATGTTAAGCAAGAAGTGCTGAAGAAGCAGTAACGTGTAAGGAGGGACTAGCAAATGAAGGCAGACACCATTTGCTGATATTGCACAAGGTATTGCAGAATCAATGCATACATAAGTAGGACTAGATGTGGGTGTATTTTTGAGAGAAATATAACAACTCTCGAAATATGCCCACACCCATCTTTGAGGAACAACTTAAGTTGATTGCCCATGGGCATATGTTCGGGAGATATGGTATTTTGAAAATGTACACTATAGCAATTTTAGGAGCTATGAGCACTAGTTCTTAATTCTTAACTTTCTTAGCACCTGTGAGCATTGCAAGACCTGCGAGAGTTGTATTTTCAAGAGTTGTGAGCATTTTCACCAGTTGTGAGCATTTTCAAGAGTTGTGAGCATTTTCAAGTGTTGTGAGCATTTTCACCAGTTGTGAGCATTTTTTAAGAGTTGTGAGCATTTTCACCAGTTGTGAGCATTTTCGAGAGTTGTGAGCATTTTTTAAGAGTTGTGAGCATTTTCACCAGTTGTGAGCATTTTCGAGAGTTGTGAGCATTTTCCTCAGTTGTGAGCATTTTCACCAGTTGTGAGCATTTTCAAGTGTTGTGAGCATTTTCAAGAGTTGTGAGCATTTTCACCAGTTGTGAGCATTTTCAAGTGTTGTGAGCAATTTCAAGTGTTGTGAGCATTTTCAAGTGTTGTGAGCATTTTCCCAGTTGTGAGCATTTTCAAGCGTTGTGAGCATTTTTGAGAGTTGTAAGCATTTTCAAGTGTTGTGAGCATTTTCACCAGTTGTGAGCATTTTCAAGTGTTGTGAGCATTTTCAAGTGTTGTGAGCATTTTCAAGTGTTGTGAGCATTTTCGAGAGTTGTGAGCATTTTCAAGTGTTGTGAGCATTTTCAAGAGTTGTGAGCATTTTCGAGAGTTGTGAGCATTTTCACCAGTTGTGAGCATTTTCGAGAGTTGTGAGCATTTTCAAGAGTTGTGAGCATTTTCACCAGTTGTGAGCATTTTCAAGAGTTGTGAGCATTTTCGAGAGTTGTGAGCATTTTCACCAGTTGTGAGCATTTTCAAGAGTTGTGAGCATTTTCAAGAGTTGTGAGCATTTTCACCAGTTGTGAGCATTTTCAAGAGTTGTGAGCATTTTCGAGAGTTGTGGGCATTTTCACCAGTTGTGAGAGTTGTGAGCATTTTTCAAGTGTTGTGAGCATTTTCAAGTGTTGTGAGCATTTTCAAGTGTTGTGAGCATTTTCCCAGTTGTGAGCATTTTCAAGCGTTGTGAGCATTTTCGAGAGTTGTGAGCATTTTCAAGTGTTGTGAGCATTTTCACCAGTTGTGAGCATTTTCGAGAGTTGTGAGCATTTTCAAGAGTTGTGAGCATTTTCACCAGTTGTGAACATTTTCAAGAGTTGTGAGCATTTTCGAAAGTTGTGGGCATTTTCACCAGTTGTGAGAGTTGTGAGCATTTTTTAAGAGTTGTGAGCATTTTCACCAGTTGTGAGCATTTTCGAGAGTTGTGAGCATTTTCGAGAGTTGTGAACATTTTCAAGCGTTGTGAACATTTTCAAGCGTTGTGAGCATTTTCAAACGTGAGCATTTTCAGAAGCTGTGAGCTTTACCTAGTTCAGTCTTCAAAACTCTCATGGTATTCCTTACCTGCAGGTACAGTCAGTACCACCACCACGACTTGTGCCATTAGCAACTTAACTGGCTTGTGCAAATGCTCACAACATTGATGTTCTTAAAAATTCTCGTGTTACATGCCACAAAATAGAGCTGCCTGAAAAACCGTTCTACGTCCCTGGCCCTGCTCACCGTCCACACTGAAAATATCCAGCACCATGCCACCATCACCGCACACACCGACCCGCCTTATTGCCCTCCTCCACCCACCTCCCCCGTGGCGCTTCTTTCAGTCTTTTCTCGGAAATTCTCCTCTTCCCGACTCCGGCCGGCTTCGAGCCGAGCTGACCTTTGACCTAGCAATGCTCTGCGCCACTTTTCTGCTTGGTTGATGCGGCTTTCTCCAGGCGGGAAAGGTTCGAGCGAGGATAATGCTTACGACTGGGAAATTTGCTCAGGTAAAGTGGTTGGTGGGTGGAGACATAGATCCTCTAGACTACGTAACCTATATATAGATGATCTATGGTAGAGATGAGAGAGGGTTCCGGACAGTGGGTAATTTCCGGACATGCAGCCTCTTCTCTCACCCAACAAGCTAGCTTAGTTTGTACCACAGCTACTTTACTAGGGTTGTCAACATGAAAAATGAACTTTACAAGTAGAAAACATTTATACCCTCATACTTTTACTTAGCCTGTGGTGAGATGCACTGTGCAAAAAGTTGGACGAAAATATGTTGATTTCCATAGAAACAGGATGTGTTTGTACTACACCGCAATACCATGGTTTAGAAGAAATCGTCTTAAAATTGATCTACTATACCTATAGTAAAACAATAGTTGGTGGCTGAGCTTTGAAATTACATTTCCAGCTACGTTAGTCCTTGGACAAACTCCAAAAGTGATAGGAAGCCATTATCATGCATTGTCAGGTTTGGATCTCTAAGAAGAGTCAGTCAAGTCACACTGATTTAGGGCAATGTTCGGAAAGAATTATCAATGAACCTTGAATTCACATATGAAAATAAGTCGAGTAGTCCATGTATATGAACAGCAATTTCAGGGGCCTGTAAAAGCCTCTAGCAGTTTATTGTCAAGTTGGTGCATGGATCCTCTCAGTCTGCATGTGAACACAAGACAATAACAATGGCACGATAACAAAGGCAGACCGAAGCTAAGTAAACACCTTTATGTAGTGGTACTGGTTTTAGTCCCACTAACTCTACCAAGCCAAAGATGTATCAATCTACAAAGTGACAAAGTAGAGACAGCTAGGGTATGACTGTGGGTCATAATGCTTTAATAGATGCTTTTGTATGTATGTTGTATCTACAGTATAGCATTGTAGTATGAAACTGTTCCAGTATCACCAGCTATGAAACGCATGAATATACATCTTGGAAGTCTACAGCTTTGAATGTGACAGAATCACATGCCAATTCATCTTTGAGGTCTATACGGCCTTGAAGTTTTGACAAAACAGGTCATACTGTCATACTGCATCATGGCTTCCTATAAATAACTGTTCACTCTCAGAACAAGTGACTTTCTAAAAGCAGCCAAGGAAACAGCCATATATTCTCACTTAACTCAGGCAAACTTCATGATTCTAAGTGCAGAGATCAATTTCATTATGCCTACTGGAGGTTGTGAGGCAACATCCTGCTTTTCTATTACGGGTATTCTGAACTAGTGACTTTCAACAAGCATTCTAAAAGGTGACCACATGCAATGATAGGTACCAACAAGGCAACAATAAACCAAGGTGCAGTGTCTTTGCAACTCACTTGTATATCTGGAAACAGAGCTTGAGTGAATCGGCGAAATAGCACTCTTTTCAGTTACCTATGCGAAAAACTAAAGTCTTGCAACTGATATGGGTCTGTTACAATCTGAGGCCGTTGCTGGTATGTGCAAGAGCCCAAAAGAACATTGCACGCTTCTCTTGAAACTTTCGCACGTGAGCAAATTACGTAATCCTGACTCCAACGCCCTGGAGAAATCGTCGCCGTTTCCACTAACGTAGACATTCCGGCCAAAAAAAATGCTCATCTATCACTAGCAGATGAACAACTATTCCAACCATATACTTATTTTAGTGTTACTCTATATCTTCATTTTCACGTTATCCACCCTAACTTTACTTTGTGGCAGTTCTCTCTGTTTGAATTGAGGTCTGTCTCTGTCTCCAGGACTGACCTCGGTACTGACGTCACTGTCATATCCAACCCAGTGGTTGCCAGTGACAACTGAACTGGTGCAATATGGCTTAGTTATGAGGGTAAGCTTATTTTCAGGAGATTACGGTTCACGTGTTTAGTAAACTAGTCTGACTTCTCCCTTGAATGTACAGTAAAAGGAAGCACTAAACTCTCATGTCCTGGGAGCATCTGGGGGTGTGGTTTAGACTGTAATATTGTATAATATGGAAATAGCTGTGGCAAAATTGGTCACTTCTATGAACGCTGCTCAAAACTATAATAACTATTACCTCCTAGCCTCATACCCAGTCTTTTTCTTGTGGAGCTCCAACACGAGAAAAAATGTGCCAATGGTATGAGGCTTATTCCCTCCTAACACACATGGTCTATACCTCTATACTTAATTCACCACACACATCATGTGCAGGAGTTGAATATCCTGGAGCTCTCCCTAGCAACAGAGGACAGTCAGTATGGTGTGTGACTGCCAGACAATGAAGAGGGTGGAGAAGAGACTCAAGGGAGTCTTCAAGAAGGTCGGTGAGTGGTTGAGTCATCTAGCTAATCCAGTGATGAAAATTACTCCCTAATTCTCAGCCTCACCCGGACTCCCATCACCTGCAGTACAGTAAAGTGGGAGAGAGGGCCTGTTAAAAAAAAAATTATTCCATGATGAGTATGATGGCAAGCATTTTCAAACATGTAATTGACAAAAGGCAAACATTTTCATAACTAAAAGGCAACGTTTCATGTGTTCTTCAGCTATGTGACAGTTGCCCCATGCTAGCTAGGTATGTGTGTAAGTTGCCTGGTACCTTCACTCTGTTCTGAGCCCCAGTGTGTCCATGCACAATTACAGTCTTTCTGTCATCTTTCTATCACAGATGACATTCACATGATAAAGTCACCAGGCCCTCTCCCACTTTTTTAAAACTGCAAACAACAAAAAGTTGGGCAAAGGCCTAGGAACAAGGCTAGGTGAAGATCACACTCCATTTCATGCCCCCCTCTTCTCCTATTCCCCCATCCCCTCCTTCCCATCCCCTCCTCTGGGTCCTCCCCCTCCCTTTCCTCCCTCTCCTCCCTCTCCTCCCTCTCCTCCCTCCCCTCCCTCTCCTCCCTCTCCTCCCTCTCCTCCCTCTCCTCCCTCTCCTCCTTCCCCTCCTCTTCCCTCCTTCCCTTCCTCTCCCTTCCTTCTCTCTTCCCCCCCTACTCCCCTTTCTTCCCTCTCCTCCCCTCTCCTCCCCCCCTCCTTCACCCTCCTCCCCCTGTAGCTAGAGAGCTGATGGTGGACAGGGGAGGTTGTCAATAAGATACAGAAACTCAGAAGGTCAGTGAGGAGGGGGGGCGGGAACATGAATGATAACAGTGTGTCCCTGTGTTAATGGAGACATCACTCATGCTTCAGTACAACCTGGTCTCGTTCCCAGTTCTCCCCTATTTCTTGTTCTTTGGTTTACACTGACAGCACAGTAGTAATACACTGAAGTGGAAGAGTGGTGAACAACAGGGAAGGTCGGCTCATTCATTATGTGAATGAGGTCAGGTGGACGCAAGACGAACATATAGTGTCAACTTCAATCATACACTAGAGTTCATGGTTTGAATGCTCCATTGCTAGGTAGTACTCTAGATGTCTGTGTGGGTAACACTACTCAGTTTGAGCAGTGCAAAATGTGCTTCCAAGCTAAGTGTGTCCGTATTTATGTATGGGCCCCTTCTCACCACGTCCACCTTGCTTCCAGTTTGCACTATTCATGATAAATGACCTCAGGCTTTCATACTTTTCACCCACTCTTCCTCTTCATGTATTATTGTCAGTACAAACTAAAGAACAAAAATGGATCTAGCATCGACAGCTAGCATCAATGGCAACCAATTCAGTGGCTTCTCAGTTGGCTCCAGCATAAGGTGCTCTGTTACCAACTTGAAAGTATACTTGGGATAGTCTTGTGGCTACAATCAGTACAATCCGTTGTGACCTCTTTTGTAAACCGTAGTGAACTGTGGTTGCACATACAATGTTACTACATCAGGTGCTAGTTAGCATGGCGGTGAAATTTTATCAAAGCGCATACCCAAGGAGACTGCTCAGCTTCAACAATTGCTGTGAATTGGGTATCAATTTACAGGTGGCCAATGGCTGCTACAGTTCTTAAACCACTGATATGAAATCAGTATGCAAACTGAATGTAGTCTAAAGGCCTTGTGAAATGTATCCAGAGGAATTGAGACGTGGTGTACCATCAGCCTCTCTCACACACACATGCACACATGCATCATGGCCGTAGCAAGTGGTCGGGCTGGTGGGGTTTTGGCCCGACCACTTTTTCGCTGACTAAACGTGCACGTGCGCACTTTGAATACACACGGAGTCGTACGTGTAAGAACTAGTAAGCCGAGCTGTCTCGTAAACCGGTTGCCCAACATCGTGCAAATTTCACTGACAACAAGGTAGGCTAAGGCGTTGCGTTAGGATTTTCAGCCATTTTGGTTTATTGTATGGCCATTCCGAAGCCCGTGCTGCCTGCGGCACGTGCGCGCAGCTAAGTTTATACGCAGAATCTGAAATCACTAGCCTCGTTCCCCAGGTCCCATCCAGCTTTCCATCGTTTGCAGTATGTACTGCCGGAACAAGACTACCCATTTAGTATTCAATGTGAATCAGAATCCTGCTTTCCTATGACTACAGCTAAGAAACGATCTCCGAGCAATTTTTTTCCGCGGGGGCATGCCTTCCATATTTAGCTACTACGTCCACTAAGTTACGCGCAATCTGCGATCACTACCTCACAGAGAGTACGTGTAGCAACTACTGAAATTCTGTTTGCTAAGAATTGCAAAACATAATGAGATTTGGGGCCTAAAATGACATCAGAAGCGATCTCCTAGCATTTAATTTAACGAAATTTTTCCGGGGGAGCATGCCCCCAGATCCCCCCTACATACTACATGTGGTATGTATTGCCAGAAATTTGAATAGTGCGGCGGTCACGGCGTTATTTCCGTAGCGTACGGAGTAATAATTAAAACGCGGAAGTTTACGTTGTACCGTATTTGCAATTATCCGTAATTGTATATGCTAGCGTACATTTTGTACCTATTTTGTACCGATTTGGCAAATTCTGTGAACAAAATCTGCAAAAACTTTACGGCCAGTCGGGCAGAGAACATCAAAAATAAGTGAATTATATCGTTAACCAATCAAAAATGAACTGCAAAAGTGTATATTTTTATTTCAGAAAATTTGAAATGCCTATTTTTTCACACTTCAATGTGTGGAAATACGGTAGAAATACTATCACGAATGGCAAATTCTGTGACCTTCAGGAGCCAGCACTGTAGATATCTGTGGCTAGTAGAGAGAAAGCAGAAGGTGAATATATCGTTAACAACACATTTACGGACAAGGTAAGCTCGTTACTAAAGTTAGAGTTTGAACCGCCATAGGCTCCCGTAGTAAAACATGAAGTACGTGTAACGGAAATGTAACGGACGTTTCCAAAGAGCTGAAGGAGAAATGTATGGACCGTGTCTCCAAACAAACCTCAATGTTTCAACTAACACTCCTCAACTAACTTCTTCACCAAAGAATGGCAGGAAAATAGACTCGAGCATTGTATGATACAGTGTTTAGTGTTTGTACTTTGTATTGAATATCGTCATGTTTGAAGTGGCTATTCAATAGACCTTTATCCATTGTTACGTAATTATGACGTCTGGGGGGAAATAGTAGGCATTAATTGGAATACGAAGCGATGGCGGTGAAGCGAACAGACGGCGCGAAAACGTCAGTTCTCTGGAGCCCAGCGGCTGCAGACGAGGACAAAACCCGCGGAAACTGTTGCTAGGTAAGTTGCTTAGTTTATGTAGTTGAGTTTATATTTTTATGATAGGGTACTGAGAATGAAATTGCGCGATTTGTTAGACTGAGTGTTAGTTTTGTGGAGTTAGTTTGCTAAATCTGTTTGATGTGTTTCAACTTTATACCGTGGATATAACTTTGAACAAGATCTCGAGATTATAGAGCACTGAATTGAACACTTAAGCTCCATCCCATGCCTCGGTATCAGATTTGCAGCATACCTGGATGTTCTAGCAGGAGTGATAGGGAAGAGTTTCATGGGGTAAAATTTCATCGCCTGCCTCAAGACCCTGTTCTGAGATAAAAGTGGTTAGTTAGTATTAAGAAGCCAATTAGTGTGAGCGAGAACACCAGGATTCGCAGGCTGCATTTTGAGGGGAGTGGAAGAACTGCTGATTGCCCAGTACCAACCATTTTTGCATGGAGTGTGGCAGTTGAACATCGACAACCCCCAGCCATCCGTAACCCCATACCTTGCAAGAAACAAAAGCACGAGGAGCCTCCATCACCAGCAGAAGTAGCAAGGGGAGAAATTGAAAGGCATGAGGAGCAAATTGCTCAGTTACAGGCAGATGTGTTGTGACTTGAAGATGAAGTACGAACATTGTTGTCGCAGCTTTTCTGCCTAAAGCGGTTTGAAGGAAGCGATTCAGATATTCAGTTTTACACTGGCCTTCCATCGTACCCTGTGTTTATGTGCCTATATAGATACCTTGAACCTCTATTATGTCATCTACGTCTATGTCGCAGTGATGTTAAGAGTACCTCTACCCAAACATTTAAACCCAGAGCACGAGCATTGCAACCCATTGATGAACTATTCCTGGTATTAATAAGGTTACGATTAGGATTATTGGAACAAGATTTAGCGCATCGATTTAATATTGGCATTGCTACTGTATCTCGTATCTGTGTAACCTGGATCAAGTTCTTAGACCAGCAATTTAGACCCCTCATCACATGGCCCTCAAGAGCAGTTATCGATACACATATGCCAGCACAGTTTAAAGAATTTTACCCCTCTACCCGTGTGATTATACTTTGGCTTGGTCACTTCCAGCATTTCACTGGTATTGGTTCTTTTTTAGATTTTGCTGGAACTCCCCACTTTCTGGGCAGCGAAGTCGAACTTGGCCCACCACTGTTTCCATGGGTAGCACATGCTCTCTTGATGTTGTCTACTGCAAACATTAATGCAGCAGTGTGATTGCAGGCTGAACTACCTGCAACACAGGTACAGCTTCCGTGAATAATTTGCCCATTCGTTTTGTTAACAGCAATAGCTGTTTTGTATGCTCCAGCTTTCTGTGAGGTTAACACAGTTGCACGGATGATGCAGTATACTGAGGTGCTGGTCACATCATGAACTGATAGGCCCTGGACCTTCTTTGAGTCAAACAGCCTGTATCCCCTCTCGAATGGCTTTGTTGCAGTGACATGCTCTTTGCGCAGTCTACCAGTGATGAAGAATGTGTTTGAGGGTGAGCAGAGGCAGTTCAGCTACATTAGCATCTATCCACCCTTGATCTGACACTATTGTTGCTTGATAACCATCGGGTGCTGTCTCATCAGTTTCTTCATCACTCTCCTCTACAGGTGAATCAAGCCCGCACCTGATTGCTCCTTCAACCCTATAAATAAACCAGTATTATGTTTCATGTGGTGTAAAAATAATTTTTACTAACTGGAAGGGCGGGTTCAAATCTCTCCGCCTACTGGGCCGCTATAGCAACCAAGTTACGTTCTAACTTACTTCGCTACAAGTTCGTCCTTTTTCATCCCAGAATAGCTCAATCCGCGGGCCTTAAGGCAGGTTTTGAGCGCAGCGCATGTCCACTTATGGACCGGGGCAGTGCTGCAAGACCGCGAAGGGCCAGGTGAAGAGTCGTTGTCGTCTACCTCCGCTCTAGTTGCCATCGGCTCTCGAAACAATTCCATAGGATAGGAAAACAACTGAACTAACCTCGCAAAAGAATAAACAGTGAAAGACAGTTGACATGCGCAAGGAAAACCTCGAAGAGTAGAGGTAGTCGCGCCATTCGCATGCCATCATATTCCAATTAATGCCTACTGTTTCCCCCCAGACGTCTAATTACGTAATAATGGATAAAGGTCTAATTGCAAGTCTCCTCAGGTGGGTTAAGGCAGGCTTTTATTGTAGACAAGCACTGTTCAGACTACTGACCACAGAAAGTTTATGGAGTATTTTGCATACAAGAAGTACACTAGTGGTTTTTGTTTTGTATCCTGTTATTGTATTGTGGTTGATGATGTAAACAAACAAATTGGTTTCCATGGAAACGCCCCGCCCTCTCGTAAACAACGTCCACTAATTAGGACTGCCTTAACACTATTTCAGCCTACGCGGTGCCGAATATTCCATATAACCAGGCAAAGTTGGTATCGTTCGAATACTCTTCACACGCAGAATTCAGAACTAACTGGAAATTGGGTATGGTAAATTCACATCACGAGTAAATCGACAAAATGCCTTGGAATACGCCAAAATAGCAGCTAATTATAAATTCTACTAACTCTCCTGCTCTTAAGAAGCAGCGGGGACCGTCTCTCCAGTCGGATTACGAAGGATGCATGATAGCTGTTCCTGTTTACCGTTGTTACACACCGAGTTCTCTCAAATTCGGCACCGCGTCGGGGGGTCTGGCTGCTGAGGTCGGCTACTAAACGAACGGGCTCGAGCCTTTTTCCCATTTCTTGCTTCCAGAAACACAAAACTCTTCGTCCAGTCGTAGCCCTGCTGCGAGTTAGACATGTCTAGTTCACAATCAGCGATAGCAAAAACCTATACAGTACAGACTAACACTATAACACTGCTAGCAAAGCTAAGAAGCCTTCACACGGCAGCCATTCGGTCTCCGTAAATTGTAATGAAACGTCTACGAATTATAGTGATACCTTCGCATACTTCCGTGTCACGGACAATACATTTGGAGCCCGCCTTAACCCACCTGAGTCAAACGTCTGACAAATTCTCTGATTGCTCAGCGTCATGAAACATAACAGAAAACAAGAGCAATGTATGCACAGTTTGCATGACCAACAAACAACCCCAGAGGGAGACAAGATAAGGGCTCACTGGAGAGTTTGGGGTACTACTGATGCGCATGCGCACTGTTTATGACGTCATAAAGCACGAATTGCTTTCTGGCATGAGTGGGAGGGACTGAAGTAATCGATCTCTGTCGATCGATCGATCGATCATTCGATATCGTCACTTTGTCGACTATATCGCGATGCAGCGTGTAGTACACGAAATAGACCCGGAGTTTAATATCCGCACCAGCTACCACAACGACTTGTTTCTGTTGAGAACGAGGGTGCTGGTGAATGGAGAGAATGTGACGATCACGTCCAAGGAAGGGAGCTATGAGGACCCCGTCATGAGTTTCTGCCATGGTGGAATCACTATTAGCATCAAGCTTTGGTCGGTTGAAAACACCATTTCACCTATTTTGCACAAGTGTGGGATCTATATGTTCTATTACGAGCAGTCCCCACTTTTTCACATCGTCTTTTCCTCTGAATCATGTGTGAGGAAGCTTCTTCAGGAGATTCAGACAGTGAGAAACGCCATGCTGGTGGAACTGCAATCGTTTTTTTTTTTTTCGTTCCGTGAAGGCCAGTCGTGTCCACAAAAAGGCATCCAACTCCTTCACTGTCAAAGTCCAACCAGAACTATTTCTGGTTTCTCCCAATCAACAAGAGAGAAAGGGAGCTGAACTCCACCTGGTGACCTCAAAGTTATTGTTTTAGCAGAGTGCTACAGTTAGTGATGATCCTTCCCATGCTAGTCAGTCATAAAATGCATTGGTGGAAGAGAATTTAGTGGGAGTGTAAACTCATTAGATACCACTGCACGTACTACAATCTTTGAGTCATGCAACTGTATTGATTATATTGCTTCACTAAAATTGTTATTTAATGACACAGGAAAGCCAGGACAGCCCATTGGTCAAGAATAAGTGCTACACACTATAATGGTGTACGCACATACATCAGCACACACACTTTCATTTATGCACACATGCATGCACACAGGTTAATCCAGCTCCACCAGTGTCACCACCAATGTCCCCACTCCTACAAAACGGACCTCCATATCAAGCCCACAACCTCTTCTTCCTGGCTTGAAGGAACAGACTTCTGGTAAGGTGTGGAGGAGAAGAGAGAGAGAAAGAGATGGCTTAGGTTCAAGAGCTTATTGTGCATGTAGTATACACATCATGATGGTGGTTGGCATGTTCCTTGTTAATAGTAACCCTCCTTTATCCCTGCAGCCACACGTCCACAAATTATCTCCCAACCTACAAGCCTGGTGAAAATTACTACAGGGAAGCCTGTTACGTTCTCAATCCAAGCCACTGGAACAGAACCACTGAATTACCAGTGGCAGTGTTGGAAGCCTGAAGGACAGCAGGCCGATGAGAGTGAGGCCTGGCAGGACCTCACTTGTGATGGTGTCAAGTTTCAAGAGGTGAAGGTTGGACTGAAACTCACTGCAGTCCAGGCATGTGATGCAGGCTACTATTGGTGTGTAGTCTCCAACCCTGCTGGAAGTGAGCAAACCTTGTTGTTGGTAAGGATAATCACAGTAGTTAATATAATGTTGTGAGCACAAGCGGTGAACTAATGTATTCCATGCAGTTGCTGAGCTAGCTGACCTTGTGAATGAATTGAAGGGAGTGATCTACTGGATACCACTGGGTCTCAGCCTGGGACTTGAAATATCAACATTGCTGGCCATTGAGAGGGAGCGTATCACCATTGAGGAACGCCGCACCCACATGCTTATTGCTTGGCAGAAGCAAGCGATCCCCACATGGTCTGCTGTAGTCCAGGGATTGGTTAAGATGGGAATGAGACCCTTGGCTTCTCAGCTAGCACAGAATCATGGTTAGCTTCAAGTCAACTCTGCATGCTGCTGCTTATTATACACGTGCACCCTTTACATCCTTTCACCTTCAGGAATCCCTGTGCCCAAGCCATCCAAGGATGAGGTTTTGGAGCAGCTACAGAGCCTTTCCAATCAAGAGGAGGTAAGATAGTATTGCAGAATAATGATGTCATGTGACATGAGTTGACAGTTGCATGATCTTCAATCAAAGCCCACCAGATCCAAGCTGCTTGCTGAAGTTCGGAACCTCATAGATGACGTCAGCAAAATGGATGACCAGTTAAAGAATTCCAAGCAGCGATTATCTGATACCGAAAAATTGTTGATGACAGCATAAACCAGCTACTCAATAGCTTTACTGAAGTTCGTAAAATGATCAAGAGTATTGCTGATCAGAGAAACAGCATCAAGAAAGAGCTTGAATTCAAGCAATGTATCAGTGGTTGACTGAAATGCATGACATGAGTAAAGAAAAAGACAAGTTATTGGAAGAGACAATCAGCAAGAAGCAAAAGAAGATTAAGAAGTTAAAAGAAGAGCTACAGAAAAAGGAGTCTGAGCTCCACACTGCCCAGCATGAAGCCAGAACACAACAAGCAGAGCTGTCCCAACTTCGAGCACAGCTGAAGACGAACCACGTTGACATGAAAGACCTGCAGAGTGAGAATAAAAAGCTGGCCAGTTCCTGCAACACTGCAAGGGAGCAAGTCAGCGAACTTGTCCAGCTCACAGTTACTCTTTCCTCTGATAAAGGGAGAATGGAGGTAAATGTAATTGATTTATAGGTTGGCTTTTACACACTACTCACATGCACTTAACTTTTTTCCCTATAGCAACAACTGGCTGATACGAAAGGGGAGTCAGAGCTCAAATCACAGCAAATCGAAGCCTGCAATGCAAATATCAGTCGCCTCAGTAAAGAGGTTGAATCTCTATCATGTTCTCTCCTGGAGAAACAAGCCACAGTATCACAGCTTGAGGGAAAACTCCAGTCACACCTGCAGGCAGCTATTGCTCCGGAACAGCTGTTGGAGTTGCTCAAACTGGCACCTCAGACAGCTGAACTAGAGCGTAGGTTGCAGGAGGCTGAGTACAAGAAGCAGCAAGCAGAGTTGGAGAGGGAGATGGTTGTTAAAGAGATGGAGGCCCAGAAGAAATTTCAAATGCACCTTCATGCACAACTTGAAACATGTGAGCTCTGAACAAAAATTGTTTGAACATGTGTGCTCAACTACATGGCAGCTGATATATGAAGTACACTGTTGTACTCTTCTGCTTTCATTGCTCTCCTCCTAGGGTTGCAGGGTTTCATTCCAGATACTCCTGCAGATCCAACCAATGGAGCAACCAAGAGTGGGAGTGACCAGCCTAAGGTAAGTTTAGGTATAGTTACTACAGGGTACTAATTTTCTAGGACCAGATGCTAGGTGTCAACTATAGCAGCTGTTTGGATTGGTAGCTAATTTGCAACAAATTGCCAAGAAAAACTGCCAGCAGACTATGTGACAGCAGGGTTAGATGCTGGCAATAAAACATCAACTCTTATTTTACCACCAAAGTTACAGAGTGGTTAATACTATTGGAGTTCTGGTTTTTTGATGCTATACAGATCTAGGTATTATTATTTTACAATAAATAAGGTGCTACAGCTTTATTTATTGTGCTCAAAAAGTGTTCTGAAGAGTGCAGTAGTGATCTTGTAGTACACAACATTCTGTACACTATGTTGTTTACAGTGAATACAGTGAAGTTGTAATTAGTTTGGCTCCACAAAGTCTGAGTCTCAGACATGTAAGGCACAATTTTTGCAGCTGCTCACTGCGTGAATTCAAAAAGTTTTATTCGTGCTTGAATAGCTAGCTAGTAGTTTGTGTTTACCAGTTTTCACTAGAGCTCTTACTCTTTAGACTTGTGTAGTTTTAAGTCACTACTATTGTCTGAAGGCTAGTTGCTAGCCAAAGACAAGGTGAGTCAAAATTTTTCAGTATGCAACCCTAGCTAGTTGGATAGCTCCATGTGCAGCTGCCAAAATTATTGCATGGTTTTCAAGAAAATTTGCTGGCAGTCATAAACTTAGTTTAATAGCTGCTCTAGGAAACTGAGAATGGAGCTGACTAAAGTTACAACTACCAACTACAATGGGAAGCCATACAGTCATTTCAGTATGATGTCACAGAAATGCTGGGCACTCCAGGACATTTGCCTATTTCAGTAGCTGCAATTTTGCCTGTTCTAATACAAACAAGTACTAGCAGCAGCTGTTGCTGGACAAAAATGTGTACTCAGCTGTTTATAGTGCTAATACTCTTTGCCCACTAATTTCTATGATGTCATACTATTACAATGGCTATTGCTGAGGGTGTATCAGGCTGTGGGAGGCGGTGAGAGGACATGCACGATTAAATACAGCTGTGAAAGAAAACAGAATGCTAAAATTAGTGTGAAAAATTATAATTATATGCCCTCTCTCTGCTATGGCCAATACACTCTTGTTATTACATAACACATGTAACAGAAAATGGTATGCCGAAGCTCTGAGCATGTGCTGGTGGTTAATTTTTAATTAGCGTCCACTTTAGGACACGCTATGAAGTAATAAACTTGTTTTGCATTTCAGATGCACCCCCTCAGTGAGGTAACATGGAGGAGGCTGCCAGACATGCCAAGAGTAATGGTGTGGCCACAGTCAGTAATAATTGAAGGCATCTTTTATGTCTATGGCAGAAGAGGACAGTGACATACTCAGATATGACCTCCGTAAGGAACAGTGGTGTGAACCAGTAAAATATCAATACAAGCACTGTGGCATGACAACAGTAAGTAGCCAGCTAGTGATGGTTGGTGGTTATGATGTGTCCACTCGCAAGATGAGCAAGGCAATAGGAGTGTACTCTACATTACAGAGGAGCTGGAAACAACCCTACCCTCCAATGAACACACCTCGTATGTTCCCAGCTGTATCCACTTACCACCAATGTCTGGTGGTGGCAGGTGGGAGTGATGATAGTTGGACTAACCTAGCTACAGTGGAAATCCTTGACACATCTGTCAGCCATAGTCAGTGGCTCTCTGCCGTACCACTCCCCGTGAGATGTCATCGAATGTCAGCTGCCATTACACATGGTACGTTGTACCTACTAGGAGGTACGCTGGGCAAGCAAGTACTCAGCATCTCTCTCTCACCCCTTACACAAACTGACAAGCCACCCGCACAGTGGCGCACACTCCCCAACACCCCACTGGAGTACTCTACAGCCATCGCTGTCCATGGATCTCCTTTGGCAGTGGGAAGAAGCCATGGCCTACAAAGAAGCTCAGCCATTCACGTCTACAACCAGGAGAAGAACGCGTGGAACAAGGTGGGGGACTTACCTACTGAAAGACAGGATTGTGCGTGCTGTCTGTTACCGAGCGGAGAGATCGTTGTTGCTGGAAGATACGATCGCAATGGCAACTTGACTAGGCGAATGGACGTGGCAGCTGTAAAAGACTAACAGTTGTATTGTAATCTCGTTCCCAGGTCACCTTAGCTGGTCTGGGAATGATGCTTTTTCTTATCATTTTTGTACTCTGCAGTCTGATCTTTGTCATTTCTCATGTGCGCTGTTCTGTGGTTGAAGCGGATCTTCATGTAGACCTGTGACTGTGAACAGAACTAATACCTGCATGCAGCTATGAAGCAGAAGGCCGCATTAGTGCTTGCATAAACAGTCTCGCAAGCCGAACCCACTTCCGCAAATTTCAGATCCAGCAGCCATAGGGTAAGCATGCACTGACAAAATCTCCGCACAGGACATGTTACATTGTCCTCACCCCTTCAATGGATAACTCCGTAAGATTACCAATTTCCTGCTACAGAGGCCGGTGTGTGTGATACGAGGAAGGGAATGCTGGATGAACACTAGCAACTTGTTCTTTGTCCCACAAAGCCAAACATGAGAGACCTGCATACCTTAGGCTTTCTTTCAGAGGGTTGGACAATTTGCATAAATTGTTGATCCAAGGCTAATGATGGGCTATTCCTTTTAATAAGTGTTCACCCTCAAGTGTTCACCCCCTGTTATTCCCTTGGATAACTCAGTAAGATCACCAATTTCCTGCTACAGGATAATTGCTTTGGAGGGAGGTGTGTATGATGGATGCTGGCATGAATACTTACATACAACTTGTTTTTGGTCTCACAAAGCCAAACCTGCATGGGAGAACTGCATACCTAAGGCTCCTTTCAGAGGGTTGGACAATAATTGTTGATGCAAGCTGAAATGGGCTATTAATTTATTCCCCCCCCAACCCCCCTCCACCCCGTGGATGAACAGATTTCAGTTACCTCCTTGGACAACAGAAATTAGTAACATAACCTCCCTTGGACACAATCAAACCAGGGTATTGAACCCCCCTGGATGCAATTAGTTTGGGCATTTTCATCCCCGGGGTACAACCCCCCCCCCCCCCCCCCCCACACACACAGACATAATGCTCAACTACAACCCCTTAGACACAGGGAGGTGTTTGCCTACCATATAGCGGGTTATTTCTGTGGGGTGCCAATTTTCGCTATTTTCGTTAGGGGCGCACTAAGTTCACAACATCTGGTGCCCATGACGTAATTGCAATTACATCACCACAGAGGAATGACCTTTGTACCGAAGAGCTACGAGATAGAGCACATGGAGCGTAACTTGCCAAGTCACAGGACAAGGTCAGTCTACCACTTAGAAAAGCTAGATTCGGTTGTTTATTTTTTAGGTAGAGAAAGGGGACTGACTCTGGCATAAAATTTCACCTTGGGAGGCTGTTGTGAAAGTCCATGCTGACACGTATAATTTGTTAGGTCCAGAAATAGTGAAATACCCTTGGAAACTGTCTCAACCAACAGAAGTAGGATCTGCATTGGACACTGGAGGGTTATTAAGCGTTTAAAAGCCTCACGTCCGTGCCTCCACCTCCAACTTTGTTGCTTGTTGAAGTATTAAATTTGTGGTGTGAATTGCACCACCTTGAATGTCACATAGTTTTCATAATTATGAGTACATGGGCAATGTCTCAGATACAGCACTTTTGATGTAGCAAAGGTCAAACACCACAGTTGATCTGAAATCTTTGAGGTATAGTTGCTGGGCAACTACATAAATGTTCAAACCAGTTCTAACAAAATAACTTCTCTGACTGTGTCAAGTTTGTGTAGAACACCTACAAGTCTGAAGTTTAGCTTATTTTCACTGTATGCTGGCTCACATGCAGTGCCTCAGATGTAACTATAGCTTAGTATGCCAAATGTGACGTAAAATAACTCTTTGATCCGGATCTATCCATGCAACATGCCACAAAAACTTGGTTATGAACTATTGTAGCAGGCGATATTGATCAATCGCATGACTGTAGAAAAAAAAAGCCCAGTGGAGTTCGAAGAACCAGGAACAATCTTGTGTAACTACAGTGACCTCAGCACAGCCCACTGGGACATTTGGCCAGCCACAGCTAATCCTGAGAATTATGAAGGCCTTAGGCGTGGCTAATTTGTTTCCACTCCCTCTGTTTTAATTCTGTATAGTTCATGTGTGGGAGAAGGACTGAAAATGAGGTTCATCCTGTTAGGGTAATGTTTGGTGTTCATTC
The DNA here is from genome assembly GCA_949130485.1 of Agelas oroides. Taxonomy (NCBI): domain Eukaryota; kingdom Metazoa; phylum Porifera; class Demospongiae; order Agelasida; family Agelasidae; genus Agelas; species Agelas oroides. Next base: position 4,896,274 of record OX422192.1, on the reverse strand, counting down.
TTTCTGCAGCTGCTTTATATGGAGAGTCTGCAGGCTACGTCTGACAGTTCAAGACCAGAATTCTTAATTTGTGTGACTTTGCAATAGAACACCAGAATAGTTCCATTGATTATGCTTCCTTGAGTTTTATGAAGAGACGGTGTAGCCCTGTTCTCAGACTGCATTTTGTTTCTTGCAGTACGTACTGGAAATCTGAACAGGGACCTGGCAACGGGGCTAAAGTTTTGTGTATCATATGATTGATTTTATTTTAGCAAAAAAAAGTTCCATCCTGAACGTAGGTGCATGTGCGTGTGTGTACGCGCATGTGTGTGTGTACGTGCATGCGTGTGCGTGTGTGTGTGTGTGGGAGGGGGAGGTCTTCTACATCACTCATGATCATTGCCTTGTATGTGAACTTGAATATAGCTGTTGCACAACTTGTCAGAATCACCTGAGGTTCCACTTGTATCATTTCCATGTATGCCTTCCTCAGCAGTGTATAGCTCACTTGCAGATAGCTCCAGATGGTGCATTCATAAAGCATACCAGGCTGATGTCAGCATGGACTTTCATACAAGACTAGAACAGCTAGCCTCCCAAGGTAAAATTTTATGCTAGCTCTAGACACAGCTCTAGAGTCTCCTTTCTCTACCTAAAAAAATAAGCAACCAAATGTAGCTCTTCTAAGTGTATCTTTAGCTCTTCGGTACAAAGGTCATTCTTCTGTGGTGATGTAATTGCAATTACGTCATGGGCACCAGATGTTGTGAACTTAGTGCGCCCCATATAATTACACCCCAAGATGCGAAATAAAGGACCCGCGCAAATAAATAATACAATACACAGGCCAGAGGAAGCGTTGGACATCCAATCTGAATTGATATTCGTTTATAAATGGTATGGTGCACTTACTCCTGGAATGAAACTTTGGTACACCAACAACTCTCCCTTCACCAGCTACACCACTGTCACCCCTCACAGCGACTCCCGAAGCGATTTTTCCGCTTACGTGACGTCACACGCTCAATATACCTACGTATAAAATCATTGCTACGTGTATTGAGCGCGCTACCGTGCTTTGGGCTAATATTACGCGCGCGTAACGCGCCAGTATAAAGCAGGTGAAGGCGTGCCTCATATTCACGATTGATAAACTGATATCTGGCTCCTCCTTTGAGGGTAAAGTTTTTTTAAGAAGCCACAAAACTCTGAACTCTAACGCTTTCTGCTTCACGTAACTTTGCAGCACAAAATGCTGATCTCTAAAGCCTACTAACAAACATTTTACTACGTATAGCACTGACCTTTTTTTTATTTATTATTTTTATTTATATGGTTTAATGCAAAGCAGAGTATGCATTAGGGTCAGGCAATAGCAACTCAATGCTAGTACGAAGCCTGCCCGAAAAACAAATAAATCAGAAGAGAAAAATAAGAGCAATGAATGAATGATTAGCTAGGAGACAAAAATTGAAAGAGACTTAAGTCTATTCTTAAATGAAAAAGCAGATGGAGCACAGATGACATGTTCAGGTAAATTATTCCAAATGAGAGTACTGCTAATAAAAAAGGATGACTGATGAGCTGAGGTCCTTGCAAAGAGAGTGACTAGTGGGAAAGAGTGATGGAGTCGTTGGCTTGGATGAGGATGAGGAGAGAAGTGAGAAGGAGGTATAACAGAACAACCTCTGAGAATTCTAGCACACACCATGCCCTTTTATTTCCATCGCTGTTCTTGAAGGGGACATAGGTTCAAAGGATGTGTAGACAACATGTGAGTAGAAGAGGCAGACCACTGCTTCGTGACCATCTTGACAGCTAACCTCTGAACAGAGTCAAGCTTGTTTATGAGATACTTGGCGTGAGGGTCCCAGACTGAACTACAGTAGTCCAAGGTAGGTAAGACAAGGCAGCGGTAGAGATGAGAGAGTGTGTTGGAGTTGGCTTGGTTAAATGTCCGATGAATAATACCAAGTTGTTGTCTGGCCTTAGCACAGGTATTGGAAATATGAGTGTTCCACTTGAGGTCACTTGTAATTGTTACTCCAAGGAAACACGTAGAATCGGCAACTGGTACAGCAGTATTACCAACCTTGACATTAACAGCAGGGCGAGATTTCTTGTGAAAGAAAACAACCACTTTAGACTTGTTAGCATTTAGACGAAGACCTGCATCTTTGACCCAGTCAGCAATCTTGTCTACATCAGATTGGAAGACATCAATGTCATGAGAGGAGGAAATGGGTCTATATAGAACAATATCATCAGCATATAGTATCAAAGTGGTATCCTGAGACAGAGAGATCTTTGTGAGAGGGTCTAGATAGATAGTAAACAATAAGGGGCCCAGAATAGAACCCTGGGGGACACCAGAGGTAACAGGGTGAACTTCCGATGAATAGCCGTCAACAACTACTCTCTGTGTTCCGTTAGAGAGACAACTGTGAAACCAGTTAAGAAGAGGGCCAGATACTCCAACACTAGCAAGAGTGCGGAGGAGTTGACAGTGAGGGACTCTATCAAAGGCCTTGGAGAGGTCAAAGAACACCGCAGCAACAGAGGTTCCTTTGTCTAGGCAGTGAGACCAGTCATTAGTTGCAAGGAGTAAAGCCTCCTGAGTGGAGCCACCAGGGCGAAAACCAAATTGACGGGATGAGAGAATGTTATTAGCTTGGAGGTACTTTAGTAAACGATTGTGTACAATCCGTTCCAGTACCTTAGAAGGTAGTGATAATAGAGAGATGGGTCTGTAGTTAGCGACGCAACAGGGATCTCCTTTACCCTTAAAAACAGGAGTAATGTTTGAGAGCTTCCATTCAGAGGGGACTACACCCGTGGAGAGAGACTTGTTGAAAAGTTTGGTTAGAGTAGATGTAATAGCAGAGGCTGTGTTGTGAAGCATGTGACTTGAAAGTCCGTCGGGACCAGAGGCAGTCTTGGTTTTTAATGAACACAACAGTTTATGGACCTCATCAGTGGTGCAGGTCACAGAAGACAAACCAGGCTCACGGGCCATAGAGGAGAGAGAGCTGCACTGACAGTTGTTGTGGGAGAATTGAGAAAAACAGGCAGAGAAATGTGAAGCGAGAAGGTTGGCCTTGCTGGTCGCTGACTCAACAGTGACAGTGCCATCATTGAGGGTGGCAGGAATCCTCTGCCTGTTAAACTCTGAAGTGTTCGAGCCAAGGTAAACCTGCAGCACTAACTTCTTATGAGCATCTTGGGGTGCGGTTACTTTGCTCGTAACTAATGTAACTAATATAATACACAGGCCAGAGGAAGCGTTGGACATCCAATCTGAGTTGATATTCGTTAATGGCATGGTGCACTTACCCCAGGAATGAAACTTTGGTACACCAACAACTCTCCCTTTACCAGCTACACCACCGTCACCCCTCACAGCGACTCCCGAAGCGCTTACGTGACGTCACACGTTCAATAAACCTACGTATAAAATCATTGGTACGTGTATTGAGCGCGCTACCGTGCTTCAGACTAATGATACGCGCGTAATGCGCAAGGTGAAAGCGTGCCTCGCTATTCACGACTGATAAACTGATGTCTGGCTCCTCCCTTGAGGATAAAGTTTTTATAAGAAGCCACAAAACTCGGAACTCTAAAGCTTTCTAATTTGCAGCACAAATCCTGATCTCTAAAGCCTTTTACTTCAGGTCTTGTAGCTAAGTAGCAGTGAACTTTGTTTTCCTAAAGCCTGCTAACAAACCTTTTACCTGCGTATAGCACTTAACTCTAAAGTGCTTGAGCCAAGGTAAACCTGCAGCTCTAACCTCTTATGAGCATCTTGGGGTGCGGTTACTTTGCTCGTATAATACAATACACAAAGCAGAGAAAGCGTTGGACATCCAATCTGAGTTGATATTCGTTAATGGCATGGTGCACTTACCCCAGGAATGAAACTTTGCTACACCAACAACTCTCCCTTCACCAGCTACACCACTGTCACCCCTCACAGTGACTCGAACCAAGGTAAACCTGCAGCACTAACCTTCCGTGAGCATCTTGGGGTGCGGTTACTTTGCTCGTATAAATGATATAAATAATATAATGCAATGCAATATAATACACAGGCCAGAGGAAGCTTTGGACATCCAATCTGAGTTGATATTCGTTAATGCCATGGTGCACTTACCCCATGAAGGAATGAAACCAACAACTCTCCCTTCACCAGCTACACCACCGTCACCCCTCACAGCGACTCCCGAAGCGCTTACGTGACGTCACACGTTCAATACACCTACGTATAAAATCATTGCGTGTATTGAGCGCGCTACCGTGCTTCGGGCTGATATTATGCGCGTAATGCGCGAGTATAAAGCAGAACACTTTAGAGTTCAGTGCTACACGTGAGTTAAATCTTTGTTAGTAGGCTTTAGGGAAACAAAGTTCACTGCTACTTAGCCACAAGACCTGAAGTAGAAGACTTAAGGGATCAGGGATCAGGGTTTTGTGCTGCAAATTTAGCTATTAAAAGTAGGAAGACTTAGAGTTCAGAGTTTTGTGGCTTCTTAACTCTTTGCACGCGGAAATGATTTGTACATTACCGTTTATTAACGCGGAAATTAATGTTATCAGTCTGAGGTCAAAGTGGCAAGCGTTGCCTAGCAAGCCCTGGGCAGTGCCAGTGGGCTGATTTGCGTAGACAGCGTGTAACTAGGCTGGACTAGTTTATCTAAATAGCTGATCACTGCTAGGTAAGCAATTTGTACTTGTTTGAAGCCATTATCTGCGGCTTTACATCGTAGCTTACCAGTGATTCGAAACGGCGCCGATTTTCTCACTTGTTGCCTACAGCCTTGACAGATTCACCCGATTTCCAAGTTATCTAAAGGTAGTACTCCAACCTGGAGTGAAAACTGGAGGCTGTTTGCTCCCCGTGTTGAAGAGAAAGCTTCGTGTTTAGCAGCCCTTGGTCAAATTCACGATCACTCGCGAACTAGCACCGCCCCTTCCTGCCTTTTATGAGATCAATGTAAGTGGAAAGGTGTGGCCTAGACTTATTACTACTCAATAGACAGGGATTTACCCTAACTTCTTGTTTGGCTTTACTATTGCGCGGTTCTGCTTTTCCTAAGATCCCGTGCAGATTTATGTGCACTTCGCGTAGGCTAAATTAATCACGTATGCATATATATCTGCACTTCGCGTGCAAAGAGTTAAAAAAGCTTTACCCTCAAGGGAGGAGCCAGACATCAGTTTATCAAATCGTGAATTGCGAAGCACTCATTCACCTGCTTTATACTCGCGCATTACGCGCGTAATATCAGCCCGAAGCACGGTAGCGCGCTCAATACACGCAATGATTTTATACGTAGTATATTGAACGTGTGACGTCACGTAAGCAGTAAAATCGCTTCGGTGAAGTCATGAGTGATCGTGATAAAAATGGCGACCTTGATTGTCGCTGTCGATTCTGAGGTCTAATTAGTTAACTACCTCAGCTCTTGATTCTTGATTCGTTAGATGATTGTTGGTTCCCGTTGATCTATTAGTTACTCTCTGTCAGTCTCTACCTGTCTCTCCCGCTCTTTGTCCCCCCTACGAAGATGGATACAATCCGTGAGCTTGCTGAACGAAGATATAACCATCCTTCTCTTCTGTCTAAAAAATGAGTCAGTCGTACCTCGAACCCTTCTTAAGAACGGTAAAAGAAGCGAAGAGTACTTGGATGCCTTCCGCACTGCTACTCTCTCTGTCTCCGCGTCTGAGTCACAACCACAGCCATCATTGAATACCAACATTTCTTCTCCCACTAGAAGTGAATCTCAATCCTCCACCTCCCATGTTGAGTATCCTTTCTCTGACTCTACTCATACTAGCTTGAGTGAGTCTGTCCGTGCATCCATCATTATGAAGGATACAAAACTCCTGAAGGATGACTTGAAAGATCTGAAGAAAGATGTTTCTCTTCTTTTACGTCAGAGAGCTGCCTCCTCCGCTGTTCCCAGTACATGCCACGTCAAGATTATACTCTCCCACCATACACCTTTGTCTGCCTCTCTCCTCGAGACTGATGGTGCTAGTTCACTACTGGGTTGTCCAGTCCTCTCAGTTGTCAAGATTAACACCAACACTTTGAAAGCTAAGATTCCAAAGGAGTGTCTCCACACTGCTCTACTCTCCTCTAGTAGTGTTTCACATCATTTGGAGAAACAAACTCCTCAAACTTTTACATCATGAATCGTCTCAGAAAAACCTCACCAACTCCCACACCGATCAGTTTGATTCTATCTCCATTGCCACATGGAACTGTTGTGGTCTCCGCAACAGCATCCCCTACATTCAACATCTGATATCCACTGACATGGATGTGATCGTTCTTCAAGAGCATTGGCTATGGCCTTTCGAGCATCAATTTTGCAGTCCATCTCTGATCAGTATTCGTTTACTTTAGTGTGTGACAACAGACTTAACCCTTTGTCCGATTTACGTCACGGTTGTGGAGGAGTTGCCATCCTCTGGAAGAAATGTCTAAATGTCACCCCTTTCCATCAATTCCAAAGTGACAGAATTTGTGCTATTAAAGTCGCACATCCAAATTCAAATTTTCTCACCATACTCGGAGTCTACATGCCCAGCGCAGACCAATCACAGGAGATCTACTCTTCGATCCTACTTAGATGCTCTGAGCTCTGCTATTTCTGAGTTGCCACCAGACTCCCCCTTATTAATTGTTGGTGACCTCAACTGCCATCTTGGTCACCTCGGCGGCCCTAGGAGTACCGATCTCCCCAATGCTCGGGGTCACCTATGGAAGGAGTTAATTGATCACAAATCACTCTTCGTTCCTTCTCTTTGCCAACTAGCCAGCGTCCCCATCCACACTTAGCACAGTGGCCCCATTTCTACCACAGTGGACTATGTTCTAGGCAATCTTGCCCTCGCCCCCTCCTTAACATCGTGTGTCATCTCTGAGGATCATCCTCTGAATACTTTGGACCATGTCCCAATTTTCACCTGTCTCAATATGAATGTCTTTAAATTATTTCAGCCGTCACACAACACTATTCCTCACCTCTGCTGGGAACGCTCTGTGAATAATAGCTCTGTTATGTTATATGCATCTCGTTGTGATGACTTTGTGAGGCCATTCATGAATAAAGACTACTCAAGCATTGAGCAACTAGACAATGACATCACGTATGTTTGCAAGTAACTCATAAATATTTCCCTCTCTACCATTCCATCTATGAAGCCTCGTCATAGAAATCATACACAAGTATTCGATCCTTTCCTATCCCACCTGTGTTGGCGTAGTCATGTTGCCTATCTGGAGTGGAAAGCAGCAGGTTGCCCAAGGTCCGGTCAGATGTACGAAAATAGGAAAAAGGGTAAACGTGAAGTTCCCTCCCACCTGACTAAGTGCAGAGCCTGTATCGAACATATCAACATTCAAAAACGCGATGAACCGTTTGCTTCCAAAAATCCTCGCCGCTTCAGATCTCACCCCTCCAAATCTGAAGGCTCGTCCCTTCTTATTGATGGTACCCTTGTAAGTGATCTGGATATCGTGCTCAAGAAATGGGTGGACCATTTCTCAAAGCTCAGCGAGTCTCAGTACTCTCCGGATTCTTCTCTCAATATCCAGTCCTTGTTCCAAATGGAAGCCACAACCTACCAAGAGAATGATTTTGTTTTAGATCAACCGTTTGTGGTGGAAGAGATCGAATCATTTCTTCGTCATTTAAAGAAAGACAGCTCTGGTGGACATGATGCTTACTCCGCAACACCTCTCACACAGTGGTCCTCTGTTCAAAAGCTGGATTTGCAAAATCTTCAATGCCATCATCACTCTTGAGGAAATTCCTTCTTCTTTCAGAGAAGGCATTGTGCTACCCATATACAAGGGTAAAGGAAAAAACCCTCTTCTACAGAACAGTTACAGAGGCATCACCCTCACCTCGGTGCTCTCAAAATCCTTTGAGTTTGCTCTCTTAGAGCGCATTCTCCCTGTGTTATCCAACTCCTACCTTCCTCAGCTAACACAAACAGCCTACCAAAAGGGTGTCTCTTGCGCAGATGCAATCTTTGCCTGTAAGGAGATCATTGCAAAGCTAACTAGAGAGGGCGACCATGTCTACTCTTGTTTTTACGACCTAGCTTCAGCTTTCGACACTGTTGACTATCTCCTTAGCCACCTCATGTATGCATGTATCACTGGGAAGACTTGGCGCCTGATCAAGCATTGGTACACCAATCCAAAGTCATCTGTTCGTGTTAACAATGTTGTCTCCTCCCCTTTTTATGTCCATCGTGGTGTTCGCCAAGGCTCAGTTCTTTCCCCAGTGCTTTTTCTACTTGTGATGGATCCAACTCTTTTGGAGCTCCAGCAAAAGTCTTGCGGACTCAGTGTAAACGGTCTCTTTCTCGGTGCTCTGTCCCATGCTGATGACATCCGTACCCTATCAACAAACCTTGCTGACTGCAAAAAGCAAATCTCATCCATCCACTCCCTCACCTCCTTTCGCAATCTCACTTTGAATGCTAATAAATGCGAGGCTGTAATCTCTCCATCAATTCCTGGCAATGCCTCCGCCATCAGGTCTGACAATATTGAAATTCCAATCTCCCATTCAGCCAGATGCCTTGGGGTCTGGTGGTCCACCTCACTCTCCAGCAACAAATGGATTGAGGAGAACATCAGAAAAGCAAGAGGAGCATTCTTTGCCAGAGGCTGTGGGGTGTTCAACGGTGCTCTGAACCCACTATCATCCAGGAGTATCATCGAATGTTGCATTCTGGCTGTTCTATTGTACAGTGCAGAGTCCTGGACGTTAGTTAAACCAATCCTTGCTTAGAAAACTGGAATCCTTCCAAGCAGAGATGGGCAAGCGTATCCTCCATCTCCCCAAGTCCACAGCCAACAACGTTGTTCGACTGGCACTCAAATGGCCTTCCATCAGAGCTCGTGTGTTGTGCATCAAGCTGACATTTTTACTCAAGACAATGAACTCCACCGATAGCCTAAGTTATCGTGTGTTCTGCTCTCTCGCTATTGATGATGTGGAAGCTCTACAACTCATCAGACAATCCCGCCTCTTAGAATCCACGTTCAACACAAATCTCACCTCCAAGATCTTATCCTCTTCCGACACTCTGTTAGGTGTTCAGATCAAGAAGGAAATCCTGGATAATGACTGGTCCCTCCTGTTGACAGAGTCCTCAACTCACCCTTCTCAATCTCTTGTACACCGCATTGCCACCTCACCACAGTGCAGCTGGCCCAAAATATGGGACCATGCGTTGGACAACGGCGTTCCCGGCACCTCCTGTACTCAAGCCCTACTGAGGTTACTAAGCTTCCATCCTTATTCCGACAATGTTTGCCCTGTTCAGGGCTGCTCTTCATCGGTAATTAGTGAATCCATCAGTGCTCATTTCCTGGCAGAACATACCTCACTAGACATCACCATCGAACATTGCGTAGACTGTCTTATCAACTGTTCAGATGATATTCTAACTTATGGAAAAATTTTAAATCAGATTTTTAATAATGTGCACAACTGTCATTAACTTATAATTATCTCTTCACAGTGTGAATTACATGTACATATATATTGTTTGTTGTGCTGTCACATATTCTTCTATTTCTATCATTCCTGCAAGGGTTCATGAATGTCAATCGAAGGGGTGCCTCGCTATTCACGATTGATAAACTGATGTCTGGCTCCTCCCTTGAGGGTAAAGCTTTTTTTCAAGAAGCCACAAAACTCTGAACTCTAGGCTTTAGGGCTGAGCCAATTGTTCCAAAAAATTTACCAATTATTCTGTTCCAGATTTCTACATCATTTTCCCTATCATTCCAGCATATTTGACCTGTTATTCTCTCATTATTCCTGTTGTAATACTATATCAAAACAGTAATTAAAAAAACCGAGAATATGGCACTGTACAAAACAGTCATTACAAATGTGGTACATCATGGACTGCATGTTTATCCTTTCCAGTCTTGTGCTTCGCGGATGACACGTGAGAGACAATTATATTCTTCTTGAGGCTAAGTTCCTCGCGACAGGTCTTGCAAAATAGCTTCGATTTCCCCGCCCCTGTTACCTCGAGACACTCTTCAGGAAATTCTTTCACTCGCTGTGAAGCAGTGATGCTCTTTGGTTCACTTGATCCTTCACCACGGGCCCTACGCTTACCCTTAGGCGGCGGGTTACAGTGAACACTCCTCTTCCGCGTGAGATCAGACAAAGCTGGGGCCTTCAGAGCATCAAATACAGATCTCGTGGAACTTGACAATCCTTCGTTGACACTCAAGGGTCCTTCGTTGACACTCGACGATCCTTCGCCCATCGAGTCAGCTGGTTCCAATTCAATGCGCATGCGCAATACGCATTACGTAATACTTCTCGCTACATTTTACCTATTATTCTTGTTTAGTAAGAGTTGCCCTAAAATTATTCCGGAATATTTGGCGCAAGCCTACTAGGCTTCCTACTTCAGCTAAATTTTGCAGCACAAAACCCTGATTTCTTAAGCCTTCTACTTCAGGTCTTGTGGCTAAGTAGCAGTGAACTTTGTTTCCCTAAAGCCTACTAACAAAGATTTAACTACGTATAGCACTGAAATCTAAAGTTTCGAGCCAAGGTAAACCTGCAGCACTAACCTTCTGTGAGCATCTTGGGGTGCGGTTACTTTGCTCGTTATTAACAAACAACAAAGTATCATCATAAATTCAAATGCTTCCAAGTGGAAAGTATAGATCCAAACATCAAACTTCTTTATCTATGGGGTTTAGAAGCCCAAGCAAAGCCTCATAAAACCCAAGTGCGAAGTGCATGGTTTTTATGAGGCTTTGTACGGGCATAGATCCCTAACACTGTGGTGTCAAACCAATTTAGACTATAGCTACTCACCGTCAAACTGTTGCTGTAATGGAATCTTACGACTCGATACTATGTGACCTCCTTGGGGACGAAGTCTATGGAGAGTTTTTCGGTGAACCCAATAGTAGTTCACATGGAGTGAGAGGAGCTGAACGTGGGAATCGTCACATACACTTTCATTTGCAGCAGCTCTAACAATACCCATACCCTATAATACTTAGTATTACCTCCTGGAAGCAAGCACACATCCCCTCTCTATGTTTTGCGTTATACCACCTGACCTAGGCTGTTGCCGTCTTCATCTCATCACGGTAAGTTATATCTAACAAAATGGCGGTATAGCACTAAGCATTTACATCGGAGTGCTTGAAAATCACTGCAGAATAGTTCAAGTTCTACGATAACGATAAGTAGTGAGTACAATATCCAGTGATTTATGCTGTTCTTTCGCTTTTGAATCGTAATAGCTTCACCCGTTGTCGTGCTATCGTGGTGGAGAAAAGAAAGAAGAACGAAAGAAAGTCAGAAAATAGACGATTTGCCCGTTTTAGCGACTTGCCGCTCTGGTACTTCAGCGATGCTCTCCAGCTAAGGTAAAGGTCCAGTTGCTAATGGAAGCACTCGATAATGCCTGATATGGCTCATGGAGGCCTTTGACTAATCTAACGCAGACATTTCGAGCGTGTCATTTGTGCACTTTTAATGTGGCCGCCATTTTTTTCGGGGTCATCCTTACATATGGCGTACTACCGTACGCCATGATAATCTTACAAGTGTAGCGAACTTAAATTTTGTAACCTTGCAGAACCAAAGTCAGTATCTGGCTGCTGTTGTATGTCGAGTGGGGGAGCACCAACACCGCTGGCACATCGATGTTCAAAATTTCACACATACATAAAGTGTGAAGTTAAAACATAAAGGGAGATGGGGATGGGGCATTTATGACTTAGATGGATGGGGCATTTTATGGCTTAAATGGGTGGGGCATTTATGGCTTAAATGGGTGGGGCATTTTATGGCTTAAATGGGTGTGGCATTTATGACTTAAATGGGTGGGGCATTTATGGCTCAAATGGATGGGGCGGTTAGTTACTGTTTTTGGGAGATATGCTCAAAAAATACTGGTCTTCAGGGGAGTACCCTTTCCGGTCCTCGCATGACTGAGGATAGATGGCATTCATCCATAGACACTGTTTGATTATCAGGCTGGGTCTCTGGTACTAAATTATGGTAGGCATTGACTCTGCACAAAGGATTTCTTACTGCAGCCAGTGAACTGGGTATGGCAGCAGCTAGCTCGCATTTATTGACATCCTTGTACAGTTGTGTTACAACATAGCTACATGTTGTCTCTGTAACAGATGGCTTCAACTGTGGTGGATACGACTGCAGAGATACCACCAGACAAGCTGATCTGTCAGATCTGCCTTCTTGTATCCGCTACTCCACACCAAGTGACATGCTGTGGGAGGATCTACTGCAAAGCCTGCCTGAACATGTACAAGCACCAAAAAAATTCCAACACTTGCCCAAATTGCCAGAAATGAAGTCGTAACTTCCCTGACACCAGAGGTGAGTGAGACAGTCAGTCTCTTAGCTTACTTCACACATTCCTCCAGAATTTAGAGGTGAGTTGATGCCAGTAATGAAAAGGATGTGTGCTAGCTACACACTGAATTTTCACAGTTTGTCCTTTAGCTTACTACACACATTCCTCCTGAATTTCTTCCCATATAGGTGAGCAGGAAATCAAGTCACTTAAAGTCATGTGCAGCAACTGTGGAAATGGGTGTCGCTGGGTGCGGGAGTTGCGAGTCAGAAAAAGAATTTCTGAGAAAGGACTGAAAGAAGCACCACGGAGGAGGTTGTTGGAGGAGGGCGCTAAGGTGGGCCAGCGGGTGCACATGGTGCTGGATATCTTCAGTGTGGACATGCCTCCACTACCATCTCTCACTATAGTCCACTAGTAGTACATTCAGTCCGTTTTGTAGTCGGTCTCACATGCCTCCACTACCGTCTCTCACTATAGTACACTAGTAGTACGTTCAGTCCATTTTATAGTAGGTCTCACATGCCTCCAATACCGTCTCTCCCTATAGTCCACTAGTGGCACGTTCAGTCCATTTTATAGTGGGTCTCACATGCCTCCAATACCGTCTCTCCCTATAGTCCACTAGTGGCACGTTCAGTCCATTTTATAGTGGGTCTCACATGCCTCCACTACCGTCTCGCACTATAGTCCACTTGTAGTATGTTTAGTGCATTTTATAGTGGGTCTCACATGCCTCCACTACCGTCTCTTACTATAGTCCACTAGTAGTATGTTCAGTCCATTTTATAGTAGGTCTCACTTGCCTCCACTACCGTCTCTCACCATAGTCCACTAGTAGTATGTTTAGTGCATTTTATAGTGGGTCTCACATGCCTCCACTACCGTCTCTTACTATAGTCCACTAGTAGTACGTTCAGTCAATTTTATAGGTCTCACATGCTTCCACTACTGTCTCTCACTATAGTCCACTAGTAGTACATTCAGTCCATTGTATAGTTTCAATAGTCTTGATCCTCTTGGTTTCCAGTTTAGGCAGTAACTGTAGGGCTTCTCCCCATGTGGTTTGTGGGTCACAGGTTTCTAAGATCTGGAATTGCCTGTCAGAGCCTGGGAACAAGCACACACACACAACACACACACACACACACATGCACACGCACGTGCACACACACACACACACACACACACACACTCTCTCTCTTTCTCTTTCTCTCTCTCTCTCTCTCTCTCTGAGCTACATAACAACATTAACCAAAATTAGATTAGTCACACAACTTGTAGATAACAGTTACTGATAGACACCCAACTAATTATACAATGATGTCATGACCTACCTATGACATCATGAGAAAAAGTCAGTCACATGTAGAAGAGAAAGAAGAGAGATCAACTAAAGAGAAGAATCTAGCAGCATCCATTGCCTTCCTAAGAAATAAGTCATACAAGTATACTTCTAGCATTGCTACTACTTTCATTTTGCTGGTCTGCAAACAAATAGAATAGTTCAAGTGATTCTCAGAGATTCAAGTTAAAGGTCAAATAGCTGTGACAGTCTATAGTCATTTAGCTACCATAAGACCAGTGACTCAAAGCATTTGTAAGATTGCATGTAGTGAGCCTACATGTTCCAAGCCCACATGCAGCATGTACCAACTACCAGACTGAGCTGGACTCCATGTACATATGGGAGTGGCTCCGCCCTTTCTGTAGCCATCCACAGGTTGGGAGTTTACAGGGGCCGAAACCTGTGTTTGCGCAAAGATCAGACTGGGAACTCCCCTGACGACCAGCAAAATGAAAACTGTTAACTAGAAACAGCAGAACAGTGGAATATGTAGTTACTACTGTGATACTCCCATAGTACGAGCTTAATGTTACATTATTCAGCATGCTATATCACACACATAAGTCCTCCCCAAAAGGAATAGGTAAATAGAATCAAGTATCTCATTTTCACTGACTCATGGTGCAATGGACACGTTCCCTGCCACCCTCCTTAACAGGAAGACTGTTAACACACAACACACACACACACACACACACATACACACACACACACACACACACACACACCACACAGAGCTCAGAAGCAGTGACTATGGTGAGAGGGTTGTCAGTAGATTGCAACTTATGAGAGCAGCAACCTCAGAAGGAGCCCAGGATTGAGGCTATGAGAACAGAGTGAAGAGGGAGACATGCTGCATGGCTGGGGAAGACTTCAAAGTGTGGAGGTGGATCTAGGTCAGTGGAGGGATGAGAGTGACAGTGGGTGGAGAAAAGGGGGGGAAGGGAAGACATAACGGTTGATCTAATATAATGTGATTGGATGATTTTAGATTGTACATGTACACTAGCAGTGTAAGTTACATGAAGTGGGTGTGGCGTTGTACATGTGTTCAAGAGTTCTTTGAAGGACATTAATATATAAGTCCTCTCTTCCCCCTCCCCTTACCTTCCCTCTCTCCACCTCTCCCTTCTAACAGGCCTGCCAACCTAGCTAGTCCAAAAAACCTTGAGACTGGTTTGTTTGGTGGGTGTGGCCCAATAGACTCGCTCTCAAGCCACACCCACTGCAGGAAGATTGACGGTTCCGAGTCAGAAACTGCCTCAATACTAGCCTGTGTCGCTTGCACAAGTTGTGTGCACATGGTTTAGTCTCATGAACTCACAGCCCTCTTCCACAGTAGGCAAAATTCGGCGACTGTTCCCAACACAAGGCCACATTTTTCGTTCCTTGAAATACAAAATTGGCATCATTAGAATGGCGTTTGTAGATATTCACATGGCGAAGTGAACTACCCGTGAGATTAGCTTCTGTGGCCATGAGACGAGAATCTGAAATCATGAGACTCACGGTAAAACTGAAAGTTGGCAGGCCTGCTTTGAATCCTCCCTTCTAAATCCTTCTAAATCCTCCTCTCTGTCCCTTTTCACACACACGCACACACACACACACACACACACAGGAGGTACTGCAGTCTGGAGATTTAGTGTACCAGTCATTGCAGATAGTGGGATACAAAGTGTGGGTCACATTGCATTGGCTTTAGCACTGGGTGCATCCACAGTGATGATAGGGTCTCTGCTGGCAGGAACAGAGTCTCGTGGTCAGTACTACTTCCAGGATGGAGTGAGTCTGAAGAAATACAGAGGTAGGAATGTTTGGCTGGTGTTTATACATAGCCCCTATTTGTTGCCTTTGTTCAGCATTCATTTCTCCTTTCTTATCCTTGTTTCCCCTCCCCTCCTGTCCCTTTCCTCTCTCCCTCCCTCCCTTTCTTCCCTCCCTCCTCTCTTCCATCCCTCCTTCTTCCTTTTCTCTCTCCTTTCCCTTCTTCCTCTCTCCCTCGTCCCCTTCATCCTCCCTTCCATTTATCCCTTCTTCCCTTCGTCCCTCTCCATCCTCTTTTCCCTCCCTCCCTCCTCCCTTCCAGGCATGGGGTTTCTCAGTGCAATGGAGCAGAATAGTGGCTGTCAACATTGCTACTTCAGTGAGGGGGAGAGGGTCAAGGTGGCGCAGGGTGTGTCTGGCTCCATGGTTGTCAATTGCAAGGGATCCACATTCCAGCTCATACCTTACCTCCTAGCAGGTATGGGAGATTATTGTTTTGAGGGTGGTGTATTATCATGACATCACAGTACAGTGTTTATGTGAGGTGTGTCTGTGTGTCTCCCACAGGGGCGGAGCACAGCTATCAGGACCTGGGAGTCCGCAGTCTGACCAACCTCCACTCCATGATGTACAGTGGGGAGCTGAGGTTTGAGAAGAGGACAAAGTCAGCCATCGTGGATGGATGGTCCACGGATTACACTCGTAAGTAGTCAGTGGGACTTCATTATGGTGGTCTGTCAACTAGCTAGCACTATGGTGGGAGTCACCGTGCATGTAGCCTCATACCCAGACCTTCTGCAAACATTTGTAGCTTGGGGGGTTCACTTCATCACCCATGATTTGATCTTAAAAAATTAATGTGGTGTTTACAATTCTTATGCTTTACTCATAACAATCCAGTTTTTCATATTGGGGTTGGCAGGGGCACATCCTTGGATCACACAAGGCATTAAGACATGGAAATTAGATTTATTGTGTCTCATCAGTACCCACTTCATTTGAGCCCTGCCGCCTCAACTATCATTACCACCCTTCCAAACTATGACCACCCACTTTTTCTGCCAAGTGTGTATAGTGTTCACTAGTATTGAATAATGACCACCCACCCTCCTGCAAATATAGTGGCTGATGAGAATCGATAAACCAACTTTACCTGACCTTAGGGATGTCAAATGTAACAGCAACTTATGAAATTAGAACAGCACGCATAATTTACACTAACACATTGAGACATTGAGAAGCAGGAGAGCAGTGGTCATGGTAGTGTCATCATTCCACTGTTTCCTCTTCTGTTTCACTTGCAGGAGAGCAGTGGTCATGGTAGTGTCATCATTACACTGTCTCCTCTCCTGTTTCACTTGCAGGAGAGCAATGGTCCTGGTAGTGTCATAATTACACTGTCTCCTCTTCTGTTTCACTTGCAGAGACTGTTCTAGGACCAACCCACAATCATATATATAGATTAGGTTTTAATGTTTCATGGTTTATCATTTTTGGACCCACACACACCAACTTGTTTGGATGTTTGTCAACCTTCTGAGGTTCTGATGCAAAGTCAGAGGGTCTGCAGGACTTAGAAACCAGTAGCCTTGTTCCCAAACCAGTCCCAGATTTTAGCATGACTTAGAAACCAGTAGCCTTGTTCCCAAACCAGTCACAGATTTTATCTTGCAGCTATGGTGGCTACGAGACAAAATGTGGGAGTTAGGCATTGGTGAATTATGCTGGCTTAGAAAATTTATGAATATTCTAGCTTTGATGTTGAAGTGTTAATGAGGTCTTTTATTTCACGTAGAATACCTCATGCAGGTTTCTGTCTCAAATAGAAACCTGAGTGAATAGGTCTGTATTTTGTGGGTTTCACTAACCATTAACTGAGATTCAGTATAAACTGGAAAGCTCTTCCAAGTCCCAACCAAGCCCGATCCACTCCGTTTCGTGTAGCAGTGCTGCAAGAATCTCGTTCAACAGCCGAGCGGGCTAGTAGCGTAGCTCGCAGGCAAGGTCGACAAGAATCTCGTCCAATAGGCGAGCGGCTAGTAGTAGTAGCGCAGCTCGCTGGCCAGGTTGGCAAGAATCTCGTCCAACAGGCGAGCGGCTGGTAGCGCAACATCGCAGGCCATGTCCACAACAGTCGCGATTGAGTAACCTACTACCCCTAGCGCAGCTGCCATCACAACGAATACGCTTGAGCATTGGATCCAACTCGGTACAAACCAACCACCACTGTTCTTGGCCAAGTAGACAGGCTAGGGAAGTTACAGCAGGTTTCTTTAGATAGCGCTTGGCTTACTACACTCAAACAACACGTTTCATGGCGGTAAAATCCACAGCTCGATCGCCACCACAGCCACGGCTAGCTCATTTTTCGACTATATAACCGACGAGGTCGTTACTAAAACCCGGAACGGAACGGAACAACAGCGGAACGTTCCGTCCCGTTCCGCCTACTAAAATACGGAATAGCCAGCTGGTTCCGCCTACCAAAAAATTTGGTTCTTGCAGCCTCGTGTGTTGTGAGACGACAGGACAAGGACCACTGTGGCGTGGAAACAGCTTTCTGCCAGTAGGTAAGTGGCTAACTTATGTGTATAGAGAAAGTGATACGGCTTTTTGTAAGCGATTGACCAGGGGTGACAATACCGTTACTGGAGAAAGTTTCTGGGCAAAAAAAGCATTGCTGCAGACACAATTTTTATAAGCTGTAGTTACCTCATGATGCAGAATGGTCCATACATGCATGTAGTACCATTTTGCTGTAGAGTCAAGCACTCTTTTTGAAACCTTGACTTTAATTATACCCCAGACTAGTCTCAACTGTGACTTTAAATGCATGTTTTGGCTGTGTAAATAGATGACATTTGCTTTTGATATGCATGTGTGTACAGGTTTTACTGAGCTTTGTTACAAGTCGAACATAACCATACATACTGCGGAATGTCCAAGACGTCTTGACCTATGTTTTCGCACTGCTTATGGAACCATTCTTTACATCTGTTGCACTGGGTCAGTGTTCCCTGGTCGTCCTGCTTGTTCCATGGTAATCTGCATTTGCAATAGACCTGGATTGAACTGCTGTGAATAATCCTCTTTCTCGTCAAACGCCTGGATCTTTGGGCAAGAGGGAACGGCAAGATTTCTCCCTCCTCGAAGCACAAGTACAAATGTTCGCGCATCTTATGTTGATCAAAAGCCTGCAGGTATGGATCAACTCCGGCACAGAGTGCCTGGGCAAAAGCAATAGAGAAAAGACCGCAATCTGTTGTTCCCGATTGACGTTGCACGGCTATGTGCCTAACCTGAAATGCTGATTTGTCTGTCCTAACAATAGCAGCAAGCTGTTTTCTCAATGTTGATGACTTGACCGAATAGGATGGCAGACTGTCGTAGACATCAACTACTCCTGGTGGGCAGTTGATATTCGATGCACAAACGAAGTGTTGTCTGGCGACACAGATGATCTGCACAAAATTGTCACAGCTGGATCGCCATTGCTGCCTCTCATAAAGTAGGAGGGGGTCTTGTAATCCGTTTACATTTGGGTGCTGTTTCTGAAGTAGGTTATTGACAGCATTGATGTGCTTGTCATTCAGCCATTTTCCTTCGAGGATTTGTTTCTTGTCTGATTCCCTCAGTTCTAGCTCTTTCTTCCAGTAGTTGTCCACCTTCTGCTTGGTCACTCTTTCCTTTCCTACATCAATGGCATCTTCTTTAGTTTGTCCTGTCTGCAAAA
Source organism: Agelas oroides (assembly GCA_949130485.1). NCBI lineage: Eukaryota > Metazoa > Porifera > Demospongiae > Agelasida > Agelasidae > Agelas > Agelas oroides. The sequence goes on along the minus strand of OX422192.1, from coordinate 4,877,045 downwards.
GGCTGGCGTCTTCTGTTGGTGAAATGCTAGAGTCAAGGCTACCACTGTTCGCTGGACCTTCTTTAGGCTGTGGATCATTGTTGTTGCCTACATCAATGGCTTCTTCTGTTGGCGAATAGTTGGAATCAAGGCCTTGATCAATCTCATAGCTATCAGTCGGGACACTGATCTCATTGTCAGTTTGTGGCATCTCTTCTGCTTGCCTCTGAGCTTTGATGGTGTCAAGGTGATTCAGGATTTCCCACAGCAGATCAAGATCCGAATTGTCACCAAAAGATTCATCTGCATTGTATAGAATAGAAAGCAGTATCATGTCCCCAGTGTTGTGTTTATGTGTGTGTTTCTGTGTCTGTGCATGCATGTACTGGGTGCGTCCACTTTATGTTCTAATCTACCTTTAAAATCTTGATCAGTATCCTTAAAGCAAGGTTTCTTCCCACCACTTTTGCCTTCCAACTGGTCCTCTTTATCTGTACAGTGGGAAAGAGTGCAAAATGAACCAGTTTTTCAGGTATTTGGCTGTAGTGCATGTATATGCATGTCAGTGTGTGCGTGTGTGTATACACATGGTATTACCTTGGTCTACATCCTTAGGGCGAGGCCTCTTCTTCCCACTCTTTTTCTCTTTTCTGCTTCGTGTATTCTTCCTGAGCTGGGTAAGGTTCATTCGTGATGGCTTTGTCACGACCTGGATCCCCAAACTCATCTTTGCTGCCAAAATATGGTAGCAACTTCCCGTTGATGGACAGCTACAAGTCTCTCGGGGGTGCAGTGTGACGACTCGTGTGACTCCTGAAGTTCCTTTCACATTGAAAACATGGAGCTTTGGATCAAAGCTGATGCGATCACCTGACTTCAGTACTAGCTGCGCTCTTGCCTCAGCAGATAAATTTCTGGCTGGTGGCTGAGGCTCTTCTCTAGGTTCTTCTTGTTTGGGTGTTTCGACCACGTGGGTACTCTCTCTGATGTGCTTGACAATCTCTTCTGGTGGAGAAGTTGGGAGATAATCGACTTCACTGCATGGCTGTATGGGTGCAAACTGAGGTAGGGGGTGGTATTCCCCAATCCCTGCCAGTCCCCGCTTTATCTCATTGCTATAGAAAGCCTGAAGGCGGTAAAGAGCGAGGACCAAACAGTCAAGTGGTGCCTCTTTCCAGGATTGCAGATCTTTGATGACCCTGTTTAGGCTTTCGGACTGATTGTTTGTTATCCCACTGTAGGGATTGTAGATGTTAAGCTCCTCCAAAACCCATCTTCCAATTGAATGAGGGATGTCTGGGTCAATATTGGTCATGTAGTACTGCTCAAAGGTGGCATCCCAAGTTTTTTGTAGCTCGCTGAGTAGCCCGTCGTAGACATTCTTGGTAGAGCAGTGGAAAAGTCGTGAAGCATCGTTCAAGTAGACACTGACATCTGTGGCAGGTGCTCCATGCTGTCTTAGCCAGAACCGGATGTCTCTGAGAATGTGGTTCCAGCAGTGGACCAGTGGAATGGAAGGAATCTCTGTTTGTATGGCACTGATAATTGACTTCTCCCTGTCTGTCACTAATGGGCATGTCGCTTTCTTGAGTGCTGGGATCTGCTTCACACTCTCTGCAAACATTTCCAGGTGTGTTTCTTTCAGTTTCCTCTCGTGTATGAGGAACATAGCAGGAATGCATGGCCTCTCTTTGAACACAGTGTGTCTGAATATCAGCGGTGACACGTAGAAGTCCCCCAGTTGGAATGTTGTATCATATGACAGTAGCTGCATACCTGAGGTGGCCTTGAGTGCTTCTAGAATCTCGCGTAATCCACAGACACAGATGAGATCAGGGTAGGTGGTGATCTTCCATATGAAACCTGGAATATCATAGGCGATTTCATGGAGGTTGTATAGGTCATCCTTTGAAATTCGGGATTGGTGAAGCTGCTTTTGCCGCAGGTTACGTAGCTGCTGCATGTTGCGGGGTGCTTGTATTGCAACATGTTCTGGCTTACATTTCATGGAAGCCACCTCTTTCTTGTACACAACATTCGCCTTCTCGTTCTTACACATCTCCTCGCACGTCTTTAGATATGATGGGCAAGTCCTTACAAAAGGCTTGTCTGGTTGTTGTTTGGCACCACGATGAGGAAAATCCTTTGCTGCCCCCTCGTCCCCTATGTAGTGCACTAAGGTTAGGGACTTGTCGTCCAGTAGCTGGTAAGCGTGTCGTTGGAATTCCTTAGTGGAACCAGTTGGCGTGTCCGCATTGAAATATAACTTGCGCACCTTTGGATTCTTGCGAGGCAGCCGTGCGACTCCTTGATTGTCCCATCTGTACTGGTCACACCTCCAGTCTTCTGTATGTTTAATTTGAGAAAGGAAAATACCTTGTATTAATGCTATGTCATAAAGAGTATATAGATAATAATCTTGTGTACACTCTCTTCCATCCAGTGTGGAGAAGAAGAATGGAGAAGCAAGGAGGAAGAATACATCTGTCAGTATTATGCATTTTATTTGTATCAATGCCTTTACAGCAAAGTTTTACAGTATTACCTTGCTTGTTGATGTCTTCGCACCTGAAGAGGAACACCTGGCCAGCTTTGGGCTTCCGTGGCGGGGTGGTAATGCACTTCTCCGGTGGATCCTCTAAAATCTGTACAATTTCCTTGATTCCAAGTGATCTCTTGATAAACAAACAGTCCATGACGAGCTATAACTGCTGAAAGTACTTGTGCATTTTACAAGTTTGCCTCGATCGTGAGTATACGCAGTTCCGTATTTTAGTAGGCGGAACGGGACGGAACGTTCCGCTGTTGTTCCGTTCCGTTCCGGGTTTTAGTAACGACCACCGACGATTATGACGTCATTTTGCAAACTTTGGCGCGGATTATGTAACGTTGCACCATTTTCTAAGCCGGTTAGAAACCGCACCCTCGGTTCTTAGGGCTTCAGAAGCCTCGGAAGTGTTTACATAATCCCTTCGGGCTTCGCCCTCAGGAATTATGTAAACACTTCCTCGCGCTTCTATAGCCCTAAGAACCTCTGGTTAGGTTTCTAACCTACACATATTTCAAGCATAATAGGCCAAATATAGTCTTGGTATTGCATGGTGTGGGAAATGTACCAGCCTTTCTTGTCAGCCCACATAGATTTAGACTTTTTGATCTTCCTTTTGCATGCTAAATTTGTTGGAGGCTTTAGTTTTTCCTGAATAGAGCGCAGTGGCTCAGTCAGCTCCATAATAGCACCGTCAGCACCACTATCAGAGGCCATCACCTCACATAATGTACATGTGTATACACCATGTGGTCAAGCATAATACCGAGCATAATATTACAAGCAATGCTGGCATAGCGTAATAAGGGCAAAAGCTAAAGTTGAGCATAATTCGCAAATGCCTACTACCTTAAGGTGACAATTTTTTGCAAGTACTAATGTTTGAAATTTTTGCGGTTTAGGACAAAAATGCAAAATTTTGTACCTTCAAACATAAATCACAGGATTGAAAAAATCATAAATATGATTAACCGAGTATTGCACTACTATTGTGTTCAGTCCCACGTTCTTGCCTTGCTTCTGGTTCACACTCTTCAGCCTCATATGTCTATCTGGGTCAACCATGCAACCCTTGACATCTCTTTCGGAAGGTGGCCGACTGTCGGCTCGACAATAAAAACTGGCATACTTTTTCATGTGGCAATGGCATATCGATCATAGGGATTACCTCTTTCATGAAGGAAGTACCTCGTGTAGAGTCGTGGTCCTGTATTTATGATATTCTCTCAGACTGCACAGACTAAGATCGGTAGCTGTAGGCATAAGTTGATCGATAGTGCTCGCTGTGTAAATTTTCTTCAGGAATTTTCGTGCGACTCACTGTGCACATGCGCGTAGTGGTGCTGGAGTTTGCATGGTTATATGAAAATCGCAGGATCCCAAAACCGCAAAAAAACTGTACCTGTAAATAATTGTCACCTTAAGGTAGGAGTTGCCTGGTAACGTAACCAGGGCACCCTTGGCCCAAGTACAGTTAGTGGTAGCTCATTCCAGATCTGGTTGAAGGATCACCCTCTCCCCATGAGAAAAATAATTGCGCCACGGGGATAAAAAATGCTCAAATTGATTGCATCCAGGGGGTTCAATACGTTGTTTGATTGTGTAGAGAAACCTACAGCATGCACATAGAGAGGTTTTAGTATCTGGGATTACTGTTGTAACTAGGTCACAAGCAAGCCTTCCACAGCTTCTTTACAAACCCCAGCCCTATTCCCATTTCCAAAGTTAACCATAGGATACCCCCTTGGTGAAGAGATAATTGAGCCGGAGACTGAGGTGGTGGATAGTGAGAGTATCCGCTCAGGCAAAGTGCTTGTACAGTCAACCCACCCAGGCCCGCAACCCCGTCCGCAGGGGATCTCCACTTAACTACCACAGTGTATTTAATTGCGAGAGGAAGGAGAGCTGTAGTCAAAAAGACCCCGTCTTTATCCATCTCCACACTCGTAACATAACAGTGAGTAAGCCTCACAGTAGTAACTGAAGTGTGAATGAGCTTCACACCCGTAGCGTAACTGTGAGTGAGCCTCACAGTAGTAACTCAAGTGTGAATGAGCTTCACACCTGTAGTGTAACTGTGAGTGAGCCTCACAGTAGTAATGTTAATTTTAGTGAGCCTCGAACGCATAGCGTAACTATGAGTGAGCCTCACAGTGATAAATCAAGTGTGAAAGAGCCCCACACTCGAAATGTTAATTCTAGTGAGCCTCACACCTATAGCGCAACTGTGAGAGAGCCTCACACTCGCAATGCCAATATGAGTGAGCCTCAAAGATAACACCGAACAGCCCCCAGCCCAACCCTAGCCATAGCTCAGCCTTACGGAACCAACTATAACCCTAGGCGTACCGTTACTATAGCAAAACACACGCTATAACTAGCGTAAAGATGCCGTTACTAGGGTAAGTATGCCGTTACTAAGAGAAGCACGCTCCTATTTAAAGCCCCCCGACCGCGTCTCACACACAAACTAGTATAGTACTCACCGCGAAAAAGTCGCCACAGCACAGACCCGAGTGTCCAGCGAAAGAGTCTTCAGTACAGAAACGCCTACCGCCGAACAAGCCTCCCAGACGCACGGAACGACAGCGAGTCAGCGAGAGACGGTACGTTGGTTCGCCCATCCCCCTAGTTAGTGTTATGATAACTCCACCCATTTAGCCCCACCCCCAATTTGCTCAGTAATTAGAATATTCTTAGCCGTGTGAATGCCAACCGAGAGCTGGGCTCCTCACTCAAAGCAAGCCTTAGGCGGGGAGTGGTCCCGCCCTTTCTGTAGTAGGCCACGGGTCGGGAGTTCAAAGGGACCGAAACCCGTGGTCATGCGAGGACCGGAAAGGGTACTCCCCTGAAGACCAGTATTTTTTTGAGCATATCTCCCAAAAAGAGTAACTAACCGCCCCATCCATTTGAGCCATAAATGCCCCACCCATTTAAGTCATAAATGCCCCACCCATTTAAGCCATAAATGCCCCACCCAATTAAGCCATAAATGCCCCATCCCCATCTCCCTCTATGTTTTAACTTCACACTTTATGTATGTGTGAGATTTTGAACATCGATGTGCCAGCGGTGTTGGTGCTCCCCCACTCGACACACAACTTCTGAACATGCAGGTACAGATAAAGTATGTCGGCCTTGCCAAATGGGGAACCCGCAGCATCCTTCAATGGATCCACCCGAAGACGCACGTGTTCTAACAACCATAATACCTCAGGCATGCCTTAGACCTAAACAGCATGACAATAAGCACCAGGCTAGACTTCTCACTGTGCATGAAGGAGTATCTCTCCAATAATAATTTCTTGCCCCAGTCCCATTCCCATTTCCAAAGTTAGCCATAGGATACCCCCCTTGGTGAAGAGATAATTGAGCCGGAGGCTGAGGTGGTGGATAGTGAGAGTATCCACTCAGGCAAAGTGCTTGTACAGTCAACCCACCCAGGCCCGCAACCCTGTCCGCAGGGGATCTCCACCTAGCTACCACAGTGTATTTAATTGCGAGAGGAAGGACAGCTGTAGTCAAAAAGACCCCGTCTTTATCCATCTCCACATAGATACATGTATATAAAGTATAAAGCCCTTATCTTAACACAGCCCCTGATCCAGCCCGTAGAGAAACCTACAGCATGCACACAGAGAGGTTTTAGTATCTGGGCTTACTGTTGTAACTAGGTCACAAGCAAGCCTTCCACAGCTTCTTTACAAACCCCAGCCCCATTCCCATTTCCAAAGTTAACCATAGGATACCCCCTTGGTGAAGAGATAATTGAGCCGGAGACTGAGGTGGTGGATAGTGAGAGTATCCGCTCAGGCAAAGTGCTTGTACAGTCAACCTAGCCTCGAACCCAGGCTTTCCGTTCCGGATTGTGTCTCGCAGCTTTGGAGAAAAATCGGAGGGAAAGCCTGGACGGATTTCTCACGTGATACGGTGGCACCGTCGTCACAGCAGGGCCTTGCACACGGCTGACACGTCACAGTGTGATGGGCGTGCCTATGCCGCGAAGTTGCCGCGATAGTTGGAGTCGCTAGAGTGGAGTCGTGGAGTGTTCCTGCGCAAGCTACTAGACTTTTTGTATGTGTGAAGGGCATGTCACCGTTTTCAGCTACCGTCGGCTACTATGGGTGTCTGGGCTCTTCCTCAAGGACTCGAGAAGACGAAGATGGATCAAGCAACTGTGAGTTAAGATCGTGTACACAGTAGGGGATGGGATTATGTAAAGAGAGTGAGCATGAAAAACCCTCTGGCTGTCTGTATCCTGGTACTTGACAGTTTTAGCGAGCGCTGAACCTTTGATGGGCAATAATTGGAGCCGGTAACGCGCATGTGCGGTTTCAAATTTTATGGTGGCAACTGACGCTGTGGTTTTGAAGTTTACATACCTGTGTACCAGTGTTTACGTTGTTGAAACCGAGGTGCGTATCATTTTGTGCACTGTGGAGTGTGAGTGCTGCGTTGGACCATCCAGCAGCTGCACATCTTGTGTAACTCAACAAGCAGCTCACAATACCCTGCACAAGGTGTTTGGCTTCAATGAGTTTCGCACTGGGCAGCTGGAAGCCATACTTCCTACTTTGCATGGTCGAGACACATTTGTCCGAATGGCAACAGGGTCAGGGAAGTCACTGTGCATGTTTATGGTGCCACTTGTGCAGTCCGATACTGCTATGGGGATTGTAATAAGCCCTTTGAATTCCCTAATGGATGAGCAGGTAAGCTGAGATTGTACACAGCAAATTATGTAAACCTACAATCACTGTTTTCACACTTGTGATTTAGATTCAGAAGCTTTCTCAAATTGGGGTTACTGCAATTAGAGCTTCAACAGAAAACCACCTCATGATTAGTGATGTTGCTGAGGGAAAGTATCGTTTTGGTAGGTGGCATGAATTGCAATGGATTTCCAACTGCAACCATTACTAAGCTTGTATGTGCTTCCTGTAGTGATGATGCCTCCTGAAGTTGCCACCACTTCTTGGAGAAGTGTGTTTGAGAAACAGCATGTAAAGAAAAATCTTGTTTTAATTGCAATTGACGAAGCGCATTGCATATGTGAATGGTTAGTTAACAGTATTCCACTGTATATAATGTACTTCAAAATTCAAACACGTTATCATGTATTGTTTTGTAGGGGTCCGAAGTTTCGAACAGCTTTTCAAAAGCTTGGTGGATTACGAGCCATTACCAAGGCTCCCATCATGGCCCTAACAGCATCTGCCCCTCCAGCATTTGAGAGGGAGATTGTCAATTCTCTGGCTCTAATCCACCCTATAGTAGTGAGGCAGCAACTCAATCGCCCGAACATATGTATTTCTGTTGGCAAAAAGGTGTCCATTACTGTAAGTTTATCATGTACAAAGGGTTTTATACTAGTTGATCATTAAATGCCTTTCATTTTCAGAGGGACTTGTCTGCATTAGCACAGTTTCTGAAGCAAAGCTGTAGCATCCCAAAAACATTAATTTTTTGCCGCCGAAAGGAGACTGCAGCTAATGTTTATCATTTCCTGAGCCATTCTGCTGCCAATGTACCATGCAAGTCTGACGGAACGCAGCAAGAGAGAGATATACATACGATTTTCAAGTCGTTTTTCACAACTGCGGTGCCTTGTGGCCACCATTGCATTCGGAATGGTATGGGCTTGTATTAAGATAGAAATATATAGATTGTGTTAAATGTGGGGTGTGATTATAATTTCTGCAGGGGGTAGACATTCCTGATGTTACCAATGTGTTCGTTTATGGGCTACCTACCACAGTAGCTCAGTTATATCAGGTGTGTCCTCTTGATTTTTACTATACTATTTTGTCTGTTATTAAGTCCACTTCATCGTATAGCTGATTGGCCGAGCTGGGAGAGATGGAAGACTAGCTAGGGGCCACATCCTAACTGATGCCCGAGAGTTACGGTCTTGTGAAGATGACGACTTAGTGAAAGTTTGTGAACAGACTGAGAACTGTCGCAGAAAACACTTTTGAGATCTTTGGGAAGTAATGAGCTAGTGGATGCTTCTCCAGGCACACCTTGCTGTGATGTCTGTTCACCGATTGTCAGAACTTCGTGTACTAGGTCTAGAGTGGTCGACAAGCTAGATATCTTTCGGCCAACCACTCTTGCACCAAAGCCTAGGAGACGTGCTGTGAGAAGTATCACTCCTACTTTGGAGAAGAGATTAAGAGATAGGTTACAGGTGGAAAGAGATGCAATAGTAGACAGTGAAATTGGGTATAAAATGCTAGGTAAATATGTAGTTATTCCAGACGCATGCATAGATGAGTTGTGTAAAAGAGCAAAATTTATTAAGGATTGTGATGATGTTTCGTCTGTTCCTGGACTTCGTAAACAGTTTGTGAATAGATTGTATTATGTTATTATAGATTTTTTTCAGTAATTATTTTGTTTGTGGTATTTTGTGCTGTGTTGACAATATGTATGGGTTTGTGACAATAGAATCTGTGTATCACGAATATTGCTAATTATACAGACAGCCAGAGGAAAACTAAGTTAGATATAATTCATAACCAATGTCTACATTACGTTCTTCCGAGATTGTGTTATCACTACTTTCATCAGGTTCGTAAATGTTGTTTATGAAATTCTGAAATGCACTGCCCATTTTCTTACTACCCTTCTTCAGAGGGCATTCAAATTCAGTGCCTGTTCGACCAGTGTCACTTGTTGCCCTCTCCTCCAACAAATAGGTAACCATTTTCTGGACGTCATGGCTTGCATCAGCTACAGTATGAAAGCTGGAGTGAAATGATGTTTTCAGAGCCACCTGCACTTGTTTGGCAGCATGCAGAAGAAACAACCCACAAAGAGAGATATCAGTCATGTGTTGCTGGGTGAGGTTAGACCCACTCGCCTTCATGGCCTGCTTGATCACCCTACATATTAATGGTGAGAATTTCAGACATTATTCAACTAGAATTCTATCTACATACCTGTGCTGTTTCATAGTTATATTACAATACTTACAGGTTATAATGTTCCAACATCTGGTCAATCGGTTTGCCGTGTCCAGCTTTTCCATGGGTATTCACTGTTCGATTATGTGTGACGATGTAGGCGAGCCACTTTGGGTAGGATGCGTTGATATTGGCCATCAGGTTCATTGCTTCCTTGGAGTAGTTGGACTTATTTAAACCAAGGAAGAGCACTGACCAGTGCTTCCATAGGCGGATAATGTGTTGACCCTCCTCTGACCGAATTGCATTTCTTAGGTCAATGTACATGAACCCTGTGTAGAGAAAGGATCGATGCAGGCCATACACAGGATCTTTAGACTCAGATGGGAGTACTTTTGATTTGACAAAAGATTTGGCTGTTGATTCAAGCCACTCCCGAGAACACTCATGGACAAGTGAATCTGTGGGTGTGCTCATGCCAAGGTGGGAACAGATGGCGGCAATCATGTGAGCTCGGACCGAGTGGGTAACGAACTCGTCTGCAATGTTGAAGGTCTTTCCGGCCTTATCTACAAGCCCACGATGAATATGGTCTCGCAGATTGCAGAGAGATCCAGGTACAGTTGGGCTGCCCCAGTAGGCCTGAAGCAACACTCTCAGGCACTCCCACGTGAAGTGAAAATCACCTAATTAGCCAAATTGAAAACTTTGTGATGCATGTATTATTTTTAGGCTACATTACTTCATACCTGGTACTTCATTGACCCAATTCAGTTGGAAAAGTGGGTCTACTTCAGTTTCATTTGGCACTCCTTATGGTTTTGCACGTAGCTTGATCCCCAATGAACACCTAATTACAAACATAATAGTGTGGTATACTATTTATATGTATATATTTTGTAGTTCACCTCATACGTACCTGTGGACTACCTGTTAGGTTACATTCTCTGCTGTATTCCTGTAGTATTTGAATGTTGTCATCGGTATATTTTTCGTCCTTAAACAGAAGTTTCATGGGGATAACTGTGGACTTGTGCACGGCGGAACTTCGATCTGGGCTCACTACGAACTGCCTGAGATTGCTGAATGTGGGAAACTCTTCTACCAAAACTTGTGCTGTATACTGTACAGCCCTCTCAAAGAGTACCCTGCCATCCTCCACATTAGGGAAAATGTCGTCTAATGTGAGATTGTTCCTCATTTTCTGCGGAGTGCAGTCTTCCCAACTGAAATCATACGGAGGTAGGTGATCGATTCCAATTGCGAGTCGAGTAGTTGTATTGCACATAATATGGTGCCGGTCTGGATGTATAGAATTGTGGCATTACTATTAATTATGTATCTAAATACTATTAATTATGTATCTAAATACTCACCTTCCCGCTCGTGCCTCACTTTTTGGTGTAGATTGAAATTATCGTATACCCACAACCAGTGTCCATTTTTGACTATTGTCTTGTAGTGAGCCTCACTGGTTAGTTGTCTCAGATACTCCCAGGTTTGATTGTACGACATGCAAATGCCAGCATGGTTGAGATCAATAATTGCCTGTGGTGGTGCATAATTTAGATTACTTTGCAGATTACATGCTTATCATCATTTGATTTACCTGTTTACTTGTTGCCCGAGCAATGAGCATTGTACTCATAAACAGTTGTAACCCCTTTGCTCTTCTTGATCTAGCATTTATGAGGACACACAGAGCAACCAAAGCTTTGATGCCTTCTAGTGCCACTTCGTCACTGCTATCAGATTGGTTTCTGTCGGCAGCTGCTAGTCGGTTAAAAAGGGAGAGCAAGTTGGGAGCCAGTGTCTTAACCTCAGAAAGCACTGTATCCAGTGAGAACTTCTCAAACCCTTCCAAGTTGTCTGGACCATGAACAAAAACAGAACTCGAGGTCAGCCGTAGTACTTCCTGTTCAAGTGTCGATGGGTGTACCAAGTCTTCTCCTTGTATTAAGCTCTTCAGGTGTTGATTTTCCTGCTCTAGTTGATAGACTCTGGCCAATAGTCTGGCGTTTTCAAGCTGAAGTGGATGCGTAATTGCTTGGGACAGACTCGGTGGACTGACAAGTGAACTTTGTGAGGAGGGAATAAGAGCGCTACTACTGCGACGTCTGACACCAATGGCAAAAGTACTACGTTCTGTGACAACAGCTGGAAATGCCTGCCGCAGTATCCTTGATACGTCCACATTAGTGAGGTCAGGGAACCTATCCTTCATGACCTGCTCAACTTCAGAAAATTTCAGACATGCCCTGTATGGACCCTGGCTTGGACCTTCTTGCACATGCTGTTTCAACCTGTTTTGGAAATGTGTATTTATTATTAAAAAAGCATTGTGAAATTGATTGTAACATCACAAAATCATGTCTATTTAGTGTAGATAGCGGGAGCTTATGGATGCCACAAAGGACCGAGGCTCCCTCATGGCATTCATAAACGTCTGTTGAGTAATTCAGAAAATCTGTAATCTATGTTAAAACGTCCTGCTGGGCTGTGCTACACTTGGCTAATGACGAGTTCATTCCCACGGCACACACCAGGTAACTTTGTCGTCTTGAACTTGCATCTTCAGTGGTAAGGACGACGGCGTTCTCCAAATCGGTAAACTCGCGTAGACAAAACCAGTCAGACTCGTGCTCGCGCCTTCCAGCTCGATTGAGTGTTTTCCAGTGACGTAGTCGCCTTTGCATCCGGTAGATCTACGTCACGGTGCCACCGTATCACGTGAGAAATCCGTCCAGGCTTTCCCTCCGATTTTTCTCCAAAGCTGCGAGACACAATCCGGAACGGAAAGCCTGGGTTCGAGGCTACAGTCAACCCACCCAGGCCTGCAACCCCGTCCGCAGGGGATCTCCACTTAACTACCACAGTGTATTTAATTGCGAGAGGAAGGAGAGCTGTAGTCAAAAAGACCCCGTCTTTATCCATCTCCACACTCGTAACATAACAGTGAGTAAGCCTCACAGTAGTAACTCAAGTGTGAATGAGCTTCACACCCGTAGCGTAACTGTGAGTGAGCCTCACAGTAGTAACTCAAGTGTGAATGAGCTTCACACCTGTAGTGTAACTGTGAGTGAGCCTCACAGTAGTAATGTTAATTTTAGTGAGCCTCGAACGCATAGCGTAACTATGAGTGAGCCTCACAGTGATAAATCAAGTGTGAGAGAGCCCCACACTCGAAATGTTAATTCTAGTGAGCCTCACACCTATAGCGCAACTGTGAGAGAGCCTCACACTCGCAATGCCAATATGAGTGAGCCTCAAAGATAACACCGAACAGCCCCCAGCCCAACCCTAGCCATAGCTCAGCCTTACGGAACCAACTATAACCCTAGGCGTACCGTTACTATAGCAAAGCACACGCTATAACTAGCGTAAAGATGCCGTTACTAGGGTAAGTATGAGAAGCACGCTCCCATTTAAAGCCCCCCGACCGCGTCTCACACACAAACTAGTATAGTACTCACCGCGAAAAAGTCGCCACAGCACAGACCCGAGTGTCCAGCGAAAGAGTCTTCAGTACAGAAACGCCTACCGCCGAACAAGCCTCCCAGACGCACGGAACGACAGCGAGTCAGCGAGAGACGGTACGTTGGTTCGCCCATCCCCCTAGTTAGTGTTATGATAACTCCACCCATTTAGCCCCACCCCCAATTTGCTCAGTAATTAGAATATTCTTAGCCGTGTGAATGCCAACCGAGAGCTGGGCTCCTCACTCAAAGCAAGCCTTAGGCGGGGAGTGGTCCCGCCCTTTCTGTAGTAGGCCACGGGTCGGGAGTTCAAAGGGACCGAAACCCGTGGTCATGCGAGGACCGGAAAGGGTACTCCCCTGAAGACCAGTATTTTTTTGAGCATATCTCCCAAAAAGAGTAACTAACCGCCCCATCCATTTGAGCCATAAATGCCCCACCCATTTAGGCCAGACCAAATTGATTTTCTGTTTCACGGATCCGGCGGGTCAGCATTCTGAATGCGCTGTGAAAAAATATTAATTGCGTGGGCGATGGAGGCACACGCGGATATAGTGTGGACAAGTGCACACTAATTAGAATAACCACGTAGCCTCGCTAGTCTCCTGTCAAAGAGAACGCACCTGTGCACTCTAACTCCTTGGCATCCACGTCTTATCCTTGGTCGTTAAGCGAGACGCCACCACCGTTGTTCCTCGAAATATTTTGAACGTTGTTTTTGTCATATCTCTATATTATAATATTTGATACGTGTGCATTGATGTGAGGTCAAAGGTTGGATAATTAATTTTTCATTTTTTTTCACCTACCTGCCGGGTTACTACTTGGAGGGAAAAAATCCGTGAAACAGAAAATCAATTTGGTCTGGCCTTAAGTCATAAATGCCCCACCAATTTAAGTCATAAATGCCCCACCCAATTAAGCCATAAATGCCCCACCCATTTAAGCCATAAATGCCCCATCCCCATCTCCCTCTATGTTTTAACTTCACACTTTATGTATGTGTGAAATTTTGAACATCGATGTGCCAGCGGTGTTGGTGCTCCCCGACTCGACACACAACCCATTCCAGATCTGGTTGAAGGATCACCCTCTCCCCATGAGAAAAATAATTGCGCCCCGGGGATAAAAAATTCCCAAATTGATTGCATCCAGGGGGTTCAATACGCTGGTTTGATTGTGTCCAAGGAGGGTTATGCTGCTAATTTATGTTGTCCAAGGGGGGAACTGAAATCTGCTCATCCGCAGGGGGTGAACACTTATTGAATGGAATGGCACATTAGCTTGGATCAACAGTTTATGCAAATTGTCCAGAAAGCCTAAGGTATGCAGTTCTCTCATGTTTGGCTTTGTGAGACCAAAAACAAGTTGCTAGTGTTCATCCAGCATTCCCCTCCTCGCATAACACACACCTCCCTCCAAGCAATTATCCTGTAGCAGGAAATCGGTGATCTTACTGAGTTATCCATTGAAGGGATGAGGACAATGTAACATGCCCTGTGCAGAGGCATTTTGTTGTGCATGATTACCGTATGTTGTGCTGGATCAGAGATTTGTGGAAGTGGGTTCGGCTTGCAAGACTGTTATATCTATGCGGCCTTCCAGTGCTTCATAGCTGATATAGTTTCCTGGGAGTCAGCAGTATGCAGGTGTTAGTTCACTGTCACTGGTTTACACAAGATCTGCTTAGTTACTGATCCACATGAAGATCTGCTAAGAACCCCAGAACAGCGCACACATCACATGCATCAGAAATGACAAAGATCAGAGTGCAAAAAAAAAATCAAGGTCAGAGTACAAAAATGAAGATCAGAAAATGCCTCGTTCCCAGACCTGCTAAGGTGGCCTGGGAACGAGATTACAACACAACATTTACAGTTGCTGCGTCCATTTTTTGGCGAGTCGAGCCATCTCCTCCAGCTACAACAATCTCTCCACTTGGTAACAGACAGCACGCACAATATTTTCGTTCAGTAGGTAAGTTGAGCACCTTGTTCCACGTGTTCTTCTCCTAGTCGTAGACGTGAATGGCTGAGCTTCTTTGTCCGCCATGGCTTCCTCCCACTGCCAAAAGAGACCCATGGACATTGATGACTGTAGAATACTCCAGCGGGGCGTCGGCGAGTGTACGCCACTGTGCAAGTGGCTTGTCAGTTTGTGTAAGGGCTGAGAGAGACACACTGAGTACTTGCTTACCCAGTGAACCTCCTAGTAGGTACAACGTACCGTGTATAATGGCGGCTGACATTAGACGGCATCTCACGGGGAGTCGTGTGGCAGAGAGCCACTGACAATGGTTGACAGATGTGTCGCGGATTTCCACTGTAGCTAGGTCAGTCCAACTAGTATCACACCCACCTGCCACCACCAGACGCTGGTGGTAAGTGGATACAGCTGGGTACACACGAGGTGTGTTCATTGGAGGGTAGGGTTGTTTCCAGCTCCTCTGTGAGGGAGAATACACAGCTGCCATCTTGCTCCTCTTGCCAGTGGACACATCAAGACCACCAACCATCACTAGCTGGCTACTTAATGTTGTCATGCCACAGCAGCATTGGTATTTTAGTAGTTCACACCATTGTTCATTGTGAAGGTCATATCTGTGTATGTCACTGTCACTGGAGAGTCCTCTCTCATAGACATACAAGATGTTTTCAATTATTACTGACTGTGGACACCCCATTGCTCTTGGCATGTCTGGCAACTTCCTCCATGTTAGCTCACTAAGGGGGTGTGTCTGAAATACAAAACAAGTTTATTACTTTATAGCGTGTCCTAATGTGGACGCTAATTACCACCAGCACATGCTCAGAGCTTCGCCACACCATTTCCTGTTACATGTACAAGAGCGTATCAGGCATAGCAGAGGGCATATAATTATAATTTTTTCACACTATTTTTAGCATTCTGCTTTCTTTCACAGCAGTATTTAATTGTGTATGTCTTCTCATCACCTTTGGCAACCTGATACACCCTCAGCAGTAGCCGTTGCAATAGTATGACATCATACAAATTAGTGGGCGAAGAGTCTAGCACTATAAACAGCTGTGTACACACATTTTTCTTCACATCAGCACTTGTTTGTGTTAGAACCAGCAGAATTGTAAGCAACTGAAAGAGGCAAATGTCCTAAAGTGCCCACCATTTCCGACATCATACTGATAAAAATGACAGTATGGCTTCCCATTGTAGTTGGTAGCTCCATATATCTTTTTAAAGCTCCATTTTCAACTTCCTAGAGCAGCTATTTACTACCTGTACGACTGCTAGCAATTTTTCTTCCAAACCATGCGATAATTTTGGCTGTACATGGAGCTATATCAACTACCTGGGGTTGCATACTGACAAAATTTGACTCACCTTGCATTAGGCTAGCGACTAGCCTTCAGACAATTCTCTAGCAGTGACTAGACTTAAACGTAACTAATAAACTACACAAGTCTAAAGAGTAAGAGCCCTAGTGAGAGCACTAGCTAAACACAAACTACTAGCTAGCTATTCAGCAAGCACAAAACGTTTGAATTGAGACAGTGAGCAGCTGCAAAAAATTGCGCCCTACATGTCCCAGACTCAGACTTTGTGGAGCCAAACTAATTACAACTTCCTGTACACTGTCATAGTGTACAGTAAACATGTGCTACTGGGCTGCACAGCTCTAGCATGGAAGCTACATACTTACAACCAACAGCATCAGCTATTTGCACATGGTGCACTAATATAAATCCCAGAATAAATATGCAAGTCTAGCTAAGTCTTGCATGCTGCTTTTGCATGCCGTTCAGTAAATAGTGGAACTAATGTAGATGTAGAGTACTCCCACTTGAAATAATCTTTTGCTAGACTATATTGAATGCTTATTGCAAGTGCACATCTTTGCAAGATACCATCAGAATGTTCCTTCAGGGCATTGATAGAAGATCAACTAACCTTGAGTTTAGCTGGTTTAGAAGTCTGGCTGCCAGCACAGTTGCTGATAACACAGTGGTAGCTCCCTTTGCTTGATTTCTGCACACTAGGGATAGTTACAGTAGTGGTATCAGACCCGTCCACACCGCTGCATGGCTGCCACTCCTCACTCACACCCTCTTTGGGTGGATTCCATTGCCAGTGATAGTTCAGTGGTTCTGTTCCAGTAGCTTGGACAGTGAATGTCACGGGTTCAAGAGAGAATGCCACAGGTTTCGAGTCTTCAGGATGACTGGTGATTCTGGGAGGCTCAGCTGCATGTACAAGTGATTGCAACATATAAAGTTTACTTGGTTATGAGGTCTGTGACCAGCATGCTGGTAGCTGGTATGCTAAGTGTGAGCAGTGCTCACTGAAGTTGACTCAGGGGGAACCATAAAAACTGGGGGGGGGGACTACTTATGGTACCATGGATGGTCCCAGGGGGAGCACATAATAAAGTTTACTTGGTTATGAGGTCTGTGACCAGCATGCTGGTAGCTGGTATGCTAAGTGTGAGCAGTGCTCACTGAAGTTGACTCAGGGGGAACCATAAAAACTGGGGGGGGGGGGGGGGGGGACTACTTATGGTACCATGGATGGTCCCAGGGTGAGCCATGTACATAATACAGTGCTGTGTTTGCTCTGGGGGGATCGATTATGTATCTTATGTATGTGAATGGTTGCTGTTGTGCTTTGATCTTTGTGTACTGCCATTGTGATAACTAATAGTCTGACTCTGGAAACCAATCAACTGTGCATGAACCAGTACTCACCTACAGTAAGTGTTGCATACTCTGAGGTCTCACTACCAGCACAGTTGCTGACAGTGCAACGGTAGCTCCCTTCATTCAACTCCTGAACATTGGGGATGGTGAGTGTAGAGCTGTTTACTTCTGGAAACCTCTCCACATCACACGACTGCCACCCTCCACTCCCATCTCTTGTTTTAATTTCCCACTGGTAGTTTAGTGGCTCAGTTCCAGTGGCTTTCATACTGAATGTCAGAGGTTTACCTGGGACAGCATTCTTCACGCCACATGGGTGAGTGGTAATCTTGGGGGGGTCAGCTGCATGGGGACAAAAAGCAACATGCTGTTGTGACTGTTTGCACACAATAAATATACCGATATGCTCACTGGAGTTGTGTCCTGGCGCTACAGACAATGCAATGAAAATGAGAGTCCAGTGTGTTGAACTGTTAACACTGCCAATGTACAAAGGAACTGTATTGTTTTTCACAACAGTTCTTACCTACAGTCAGTGTTGCACATTCTGAAGTCTCACTACCAGCACAGTTGCTGACAGTGCAACGGTAGCTCCCTTCATTTGACTTCTGTACACTGGGGATGGTGAGTGTGGAGCTATTGGCCCCTGGACAACTCTCCGCATCACACAACTGCCACTCTCCATTGCCCTCTCCTATTTTATGTTGCCACTGGTAGTTTAGAGGCTCTGTTCCAGTGGCTTGGATGCTGAATGTTACAGTTTTCCCAGGAACAGCATCCTTTTCCTCTGGTGGGTGGGAGGTGATTCTAAGGGGCTCAGCTGCATGTAAAAACCAAAAGCGGAATGTGATTTTTTGCACATAAGGCATTGAATAGCTCACTGCAATTGAAGTGAGCACCTGGTGAGTGCCACAAGATGGCACTTGAGTAGTGGTTGGGCTGTAAACTAATGTGACTTGGGAAGCAGATTAGTCAATCAACTAGTATATCATTTCATGTCATAACTCACCTACAGTGAGTGTTGCACATTCTGAACTTCCACTACCAGCAAGGTTGCTGATAGTGCAGTGGTAGCTCCCTTCATTTGATTTCTGCACACTGGGGATAGTAAGTGTTGGGCTTTTTGCTCCTGGAAACCTGTCCACATCACATGACTGCCACCCTCGACTCTCATCTCCTGTTTTAAGTTCCCACTGGTAACTTAGACGCTCTGTTCCAGTGGCTTTGATTGTGAATGTCACAGGTTTGCCTGGGACAGCATCCTTCAGGCTTTCTGGGTGATCAGTGACCCTGGGAGGTTCATCTGTATAGAGGAATCATGTGTGGAGTATGTGTGTGTGTGCTTAAGAATAGTTTGTACTTTTCACAACCACCTTACCGAGATGTCTGTGAATTTGAATTTCAACCTTCTTCTTGGCCTCCATCTCATGAACTGCAGTCTCCCTCTCGAAAGTACTTTGCTGCTTCTGGAACTCTGCTTCCTGCAACCTCTGTCTTAGTTCAGCGGTCTCAGTTGTTAGTGCAATTACAGCTGACAGCAGCTTTGGATTACTGGCTGGCTTCTCATGTGACTGAAGTTCACTCTCAAGTTGTGCCACTGTAGCTTCCTTCTCCTGCAGGGAACGTGAAAGAGCTCCAACCTCTTTGGTGAGACCACTGATACGTGAGTTTCAGGCTGCAATCTGTAGTGACTTGTGTTCCAACTCCTCCTTAGTTGTGATCAGTTGTTGCTATAAAGAAAGAAGGTTGACTTATAGATGGAAGTTATGCATGCATGGAACAGGTCAATTTAAAGAGCAATGTATACCATACCTCCATTTCACCTCGATCAGACAAAGTTATCTGGAGAATCCTCTTTACTTCCTCTTTCACATCATTGTATGATCTTGTTAAATCTTCCTTCTCTTTCTGCAATGCTTTCACTTCTTTGTTCTTCTCTGCTAGTTCAGCTTGCAGTTTGGATAGTTCATTCTTTACTGCTTGGGCTTCCTGTTGAACAGACTGGAGTTGTTCTTTCTTCTTTTCTAGCTTTTTCTTTAATTTTTTGATTTCTTCTTCGTTTTTGTTGGTCATCTGTTGAAGCAGTTGGCATTTCTCAACACTATGAGCCAAATCCTTTTGCATTTCCCTGAGCAATAGAGAATCATGCTGCCTCTGTTGCAGTTCTGATTCAATGTTTCCTGTGTCTTGGGCAAGTTTCTGCACCTCCTTACCAAGTTTGTTCAGCTCACTCATGAGATTGTTTACATTCTCATTTAGAGGCACTTGTGAATCTCTTGAGGTCTGCAGAAGCTGCTCGATCTCTGACAGTCTTCCACCTAGTTGCTGAAATTCATTTCTGTGAGAATGGGCTTCAGTAGACTCCAGTCCTGCAGCCTTTATGAGCATGCAATAATGTCATGAATGAATGTCTCCAGGGGTTCACATGCATTCTTATCTCACCATTTGGTGGTTTGTCTCAGCATACTCCAAGGGCTTATTATCAGCAGTGTTTGGAAGGGTAACTCCTGTAGGATGGTGCTAGGTAATGCAAGCAACAGGTATCAATAAGTACAAGTACAACATACCATACTTTATAGCAAGGTGAGAAGCAAGACGCTCTCTCCCTATTCCCACCAATGCCTTGACAACAGCAGACCAGGTCGGAATCACCTGTTTCTGCCACTCAATTAGCATCTGGGTACGACACTCTTTAGTATCTGTATGATCTTTTTTAATTGCATCTAGTGTCGACCAATGAAGTCCCAGGTGGATGCCAAAGTGATACCATTGGTTCAGTGTACTCAATTCATTAAGGACATCACGCAGCTCCCTGATTTTACCTGCATGAAATGTAAACCAGAAATAGGTACATTGTAGCATGCCTAAACAGAAATGCATTGTCTGAGCATGGCTGTAAGTCTACATGTAGCTTATGATCCACTGAAAATTGCACGACCGACTAGAACTCACCAATGATGTGATCAGCACATTCTGATATCATTTCTCCAACAACATTAGTAACCACACATCGATACAGCCCTTCAGTGCAAGACTCAATGCTGGAATATGTCAGTGTTGCAGTGTTTGCTCCCTGAACTGACCAACTGGAGGAGAGGTTCTGCCACTCCTCACTACTGACCCCCTCCACAACAGCCTTCCACTGCCACTTGTAATTCAGTGGCTCTGTTCCAGTGGCTTTGACAGTGAATGACACAGGTTTGCCAGAAATGGTACATTTTAGCTCTTGTGGATGAGTGGTGATCTTTGGACGCTGAGCTAGAGAATGAAAAAAGAAGTGTCACTCAACACAATGACACATGTGATATGAACATGTGAAAGATAACTTATACAGTATAAGCATGAATACTGGGAATATAATAGGTACCAACAGACTGGTAACAACCCTGTATACTTCTGATGAACACCGCACTTAACTCATCATAACAACATTATAACCAACTTTCTTGTGTATAGTCTACATCTGAAATTCCATGCTCGTATCTGTAACATAGCTGCCTGTATTCAATAGCAGTTACAGGCTGGAATTTAATATCTTTCTAAATGCTGTTAACTGCCATGTTGTACATAGTGACCTGTTTTATCTTTCCCTGACATTTATGCAATGGAAATGAGTAATCAAGTTTCTGTGTTCTTGTGAGAAGCAGGTTTACACCTCAATTGTCATCGTAGAAACCTCTTGTCTTTCACCTTAAGATTAACTCACCTACAGTGAGTGTTGCACTTTCTGAAGTCTTGCTACCAACATAGTTGCGGACAGTACAGCGGTAGGTCCCTTCGTTTGACTTCTGCACACTGGGAATGGTTAGTGTGGAGCTGTTTGCTTCTGGAAAACTCTCCACATCACACAACTGCCACCCTCCATAACCATTTCCTGTTTTTATCTCCCACTGGTAGTTCAAAGGCTCTGTTCCAGTGGCTTGGACAGTGAATGTAAGGGATTTGCTAGGGACAATATTCTTCATTTCTTGTGGATGAACAGTGATTCTAGGAGGTTCATCTGGATGTGGAAATACAGTGTGAGCCATGTTTCCACAATGCTACACACATTTATAGTACACAAGTTGTGATCATCAGCTACATTTTCTACTGCACGAGTCACTGCCCCCCAAAAAACAGTTATTTGTACATATTGTCTAACAGCCTTAAATAAATTCTCCAGTTTTGATCCTAACCCTTCTCTCTCTGTGTTTGTTACTGCAAAAATTGGAGACAAGGGAAGATTAGATTTAGGAGGTATAGAGAGTCATTCATACCTTTCTCCCCATAAAGGGATTCAAAATCAAACAGCTTGCTGTCCTTCCAGCAGGACATGAAGGTGGAGCAGTTCTCTGTGGTCACCAGGCGGAGGTCTGCTCCTTTTGTGTTTTGCCGATTGGGAGAAACCAGGAAAAGTTCTGGCTCAACTATGACAAGCCAGTCCTGAGATGATTTTGTTTCCATGGATTTTAAAAATACCGACAGGAGATCCAACTGCATGGCATATTTAACCATCTCAATCTCAAGGAGAAACTTTTTCAAACATGATTCAGAGCTAAACACGATATGAAAGAGTGGGGACTGTTCGTAATAGAATGTATCCACATGGTAGACCCCACACTTGTGCAGAACGGGTGAAATTGTGTTTGCAATCAACCAAAGCTTGGTGCTGATAGTGGTACCACCATGGCAGAAGCTGATGACGGGCTCTTCATAGACGCCTTCCTTGGATGTGACCGTCACATTCTCTCCGTTCACCTGCACCTTCGTTCTCAACAGGAAGAAGTCGTTGTGGTAGCTGGTGTGGACATTGAAGTCGGAATCCACCTCAATGTCTACCAGACGTTGCATCGCCATTGGAGCGTTCAAAGAGAAGCAAGTTTCCAAAGTACGTAGCTCAGCAATTTTTTCAAACAACATTCCGCAATCCACAGCCCCCACTCATGGGAACGCCAAGTCAAACCAAATCTCTCTTGTTCTAAATGTTCGCACGAAATTCTTTCATTCTTTGGAAATTCCCGGGCACGTGCACTACTCCCACCCTCTCTCGCCGGGAGGCGCGCGCAGGCGGGGCACGAGACTAACACTACTCTGCGACGTTGCAGGTCACTCAGCCACCTCGGCAGGAGCAGCGAGATGCAAGTCTGCTGCCCCCTTTGCTCATGATGACCCTCCAGGTGAGTATGTAGCCACTGTGGCGCCAGGAACTATGAGTTCGGTTGCTAGGAGCGTGGAGAAGCCACCGTTTCTGAGTTTGAGGGAGTCGGCGCCACGAAGGAAGCGGGATGTCTCTTTACCCGAAGCTCACCGATTCTTTGTATCTGTCCAGCGATGACGAAGTGAACAACAGCGAAGGGTTTGAGTTGGACGGGGGCTCGGACAACTTGGGGAGACAAGAACTGCTCAACAGGGAGACGCGTGTGCGGCATGAACAAAAGAACATGCCACGTGTATTGAACGAGGGAGAGTTTGCAAGTGGCTCCTCCTTTCCTGAGACCCCGCGCAGCGAGAGACACTCAAATGCTACCCTCTCACTTGAAGACTTTGAGCAGAAGTACTTGGGCAGGAGATACAACGCTCAAAGAAGAGACAATTTGTTGGCTTTGGCCAACAGAGGATATTCTAGTTCAAGAAGGGTAGTCTACAATCACTGGAGTGGATTAGTGGACTGGACTAGTGGACTGGACTGGTGGACCAACATTTTTTGTGCTCTCTAATGAGACCTTGCTCCCCTGTAGGCTTAGCCATGATGCATGTTAGTCTTTATATACCTGGAAACACAATTCTCTGTCTGTAGATTTGTAGTGATTAACTCTCAGACAATGTAGTGTTACAGAGGCCTTGCTTCAAAATTGCGCTTAGTGTGCAGCATGGTGTGAGGTAAGTTTCAGCTTCATACCCAGGCCCCAGTTTTTCTGATTGCCTGGGAACTATAACTTTCACCTTCCATGTTATGATGCCATCTGAGTACAAATCTTCAGTGAAGGTTCTGGTCACGGCATATGACACTTTCAGTCGGATAAATGACTCATACACTTGCAGTATACTACAGTGCCTAATCTGTAAGCGTTATCACTCTGCAAGTATAATCAAGTACTCAGGAAGACTCATTCCAAGTGACATCTGTATTGCCGATGGTGGGTGCCTTGAGGCTTGCCAAGTAGACTTATAGGGCTAAGTGTGCATATGCTTCATGTCATCTAGTTGTTAAATATTCTCACTAGAGTCTGTGAAAGAAAGTGGCTGTGTTTGTAAGTGCAACCTTATAGGTGAGTTCTCATTAGAGAGCAATTTTTAGTCCAGTCCACCAGTCCAGTCCAGTGACTGTAGACTACCCATTTCAATGACTGCTTTGAAGCAGGTTTTATCAAACACTGACATTGCAAACAGGATTGTGTTGGCACAGCTTGGCCATCTCACACTCGGGTTTCAGGCATTGTATCACAGGCGGTGCCAGAAAGGCATTATATCCTACACCACTTTCTTTGGTTAGTTCCCACATCTCCTTTTCATATGAAGTATATTCCATCTTTCTGCCAGTGTAGGAGTGTAATTTGTGACCAGCAAAGAATTTATCAATTCCCGGCATTCTTCCTGCGACAGTGGAACCATAGAGATTTTGTTCACCATATCGCTGATGAACTTTTCACGAGTAGTAAGGAAGACAGACACCTTCAAGCCCCAACCTAGCGACAAGAAGTAGTTCTACGGTTGAAACATCACACTTGTCCAACAGGTTGCTACCATTGCCCCAAACATCGGTCGCAGTCACGCGAAATACTTTTTGTACTTTCTCCACAGAATCTAGCAGTGACTGCGATGATGCAGAATAGGAACATAACGCTCCACAGCTGTGTGCTTGCTAGATATGTATAAACACGTGACAGTCGTGGTGACTTTTGCATAAAAGTACCAATATTTCCTTGAGTTACTCATGGGAAGGAATTATGCAAGCCTTACCTTGAGTTACTCATGGGAAGGATTTATGCAAAACATGCCACCAGTTACTCTTGGGGAGGAATTATGCAAAAGGGGTTTTGCATAAATCCTTCATAATTATACAATCTGTAAACTATCTTCATGGGAAGGATTTATGCAAAAGTCAAAAGGAGTAGATACCTACTTATTTCCTTGGAATTGGCTATGAATATCATTACTACATACCACACAATATGAAGGGGTAAGTTCCATATCATTTTTTGCTTTTGCATAAATCCTTCCCTGGAATGATTCTCAGCTAAGGTTCCCTTCATGGGAAGGATTTATGCAAAAGTCGAAAAGAGAAGATGTTTCTTGGTCATTGGGTATGAATATCATCACTTGTAGATGTACTGTCAAAGGGGAAGTTCCACATCATTTTCGAGTTTTGCATAAATCTTTCCTTTGTGTTTAGATCTCAGTGTTCCCTTCATGGGAGGGATTTATGCAAAAGTCGAAAAGAGTATTTGCCTAATCGTTTTTTGATCATTTGGTATGAATATCATCACTACTTGCCAGTGTACAGGTAAGTTATGACTTTCGCATAAATCTTTGCCTGGTATAGGTCTCACTGTTCCTTTAATGGGGAAAAAATTATGCAAATCCACACAGTACAGATAACGTGACTATGACTCCACTACTAACATACATACAGAGTTTTCTTCTTCATAATCGAGAATATAAAGGAAAACTGAAAACTGTTGCCATGTTGGTATACAAGAAGATAGTAACTTTTATGACAGTCTTGGCAAATGGAGTTACTGTAAGTGTTGAATCAAACAAAATGCTTTCTATCTATATAGGATACAGTATTATGATCACACGATGAAAACATCTAAACATGCATTTTGATGTGCTTAATGTCCAAATACCAGTCAGGATAATGTTGAATGTGCATGTTCACTTGTCAAACAAATACAATGTTGGGAGAAATTTCATCACCATTCCAGTGTGTGTGTGTGTGTGTGTTGCATGTGTGTGTGAAAGAGAGGAAGGCTCTGATCATGCTGCAACTATCAAGTTGTCACCATGGCAGAAAATTGCTGTGAGCAATGAGATTGTGTTCTTTATAAAGTATATCCACTAATAGCAGTTATGTCACAAAGCGATTAACAAATCTTATATTATCTAATGAACCGCCTGGAGTCATACATTCTTTCTGAAAACGCATGGAAACCTATGGTATATTATGGTAGTCTATAGACATCTTGCTGTCGTATAAGCTTGATTCTCCTCTGACATACTCTCTGCATACTATTTCACCATCTGTCACCCCACCTGCTATTTGCCAACCGTACACCTTCCTTAGTGGAAATTCGTTGTCAGCAGGATTAGCAAATGCGTATGTGGACAGCCAAAAATTGGATGTAATACTCTGCAAGCCATGTATATAGCAACTACGGCTCTGCTTCGTTCCCAAAATGGCCTCAGAAGCAACCTCAGAGCATCTGATTTCTAAAAATTTCCTGGGGGAGCATGCATGCCCCCAGCCCCCCCTAGTCTTGCATGAATGCATGCATGCATACATACACCATGCAGAACCCCCCTTCAGAAAATCCTGGCTACGGGCCTGGGGATAGGCTAAGTTCACCCGGTTTGAAACGGTTGCGTCATCTTTCATGATACATTTTATTAAACCCTTCACGCTACTGCTATTCCTCGAGGGCTATTCTACTGCCCTACAAAATGGCAGTGAGTATGCGGAAAATCGTACTTTCGAGTATAGTATACGGGCCACGCCCACGCAGGCAAACGGCTGCTGAAGTTCTTCAGACTCTCCATCCTGGGGTGACAGGCCTGTGTTGGAGTGGCGTGTATAGCACATGCAGACACCTCCAAGAAAATCCCAGTCACTGGTTGTGGAGATGCAAACGTTGTCAATGTCAATTTAGCTCATGGCATAAATCAGCCTTGATCCCAGGATCTTGTGTTGGCAGAGAAAGAGGGGGATGTCCAGTGTTGCTTACAAATGTCCGACACGTCCCAGGACTCTCTGAACATAATGATGAGTGTAAGTTGCAGTGTAGGTAAAACACCATATGCTTTACTAATAACACCATTGCATTGCATTCCAATCAATCAAACAATGCATATCTAGGTTGGTTGTCAATGAAAATCCAATCCCCTAACCGTTAGGGAGATGGATAAAGTTTGAGTCTCGAGTTTGAGTTCAAGTTGCCTCAAGTTCACGTTGCATGCACGGTTTCCGGTCTTGCCGGTGTGCACTGTAACATATAATCTCGCAGGCCAGATCCTGATCATTTTCAGTATCGCGTACCTATTGGTTGGATGGGTCTGACTTGTGAGGGTAGACATCGAAAGTGTGCAGGTGTGTGCAGAGCCCGTGATACTTGGATTCAGTTACTGGGAGGGAGATGGGTATTTAGTAATCTGGACAGAATGCCACCATTCTGTGCAAATAGCTAGGAAAACATACAAGCAATAGGACAGACATAATGTTACAACTATACGTAGGTCAGACCCACATGATACATCAAAGGGATTTTGTTGTATACACTGTGTATTACACTATCAGCAAAACTCATTGTCCAATTCAAATATATGTTTACAGCACTACGTACTAGAACCATAGGCAGGATCCTTGTGGGGTGAACGGCCGTTCAACAACTTGCAGTATTTCCATGTGGCCGATGGTTTATCGCCAGACATAATGAACAATGTGTTAGAGGGCACACTCCACCCATCATTAAAACAAGTCTTGTACCTTACGGAAGGGAAGAAACTGTTTTCACTTGACACCCTCAATGAAAGAATGCAGCTGTTCAATTACGGGCCAATGCAAACAAAGAACAAGCCAGTGCCAGTTAAAGCAGCAACTTTAACTTCACCTGATGCCTGCAAACTGAAGCAATCAGGTATGTCACTGCTAAGAGTATGTAGCCTACTGCCCACTCACATGCTTTATTCTTCAGCTTCCCAGGCCTGGTGTCTTGGTCGTTTCTTCCATCTCTTGGTTGGTGGTCTCGTTCCTGAGGGAGATGAAAAGTGGGAAAACTACCTTCATTTACTCACAATTGTGGACTACATTTTCGCTTTTGTAACTACTGCAGACTAATTTAAATTTAAGATTGAGGAGTTCCTCGCCAGGTTTACAGAGCTGTATCCGGATAACACCTTAATGCCAAAATGCACTACATTATACACATTCTTTCTTGGATGGCATGGTCAGCAACTTGTAATTGCATACACTTACAAAAATGAGAAAATGTAGGTACAGAATCCAGGACACTAACTTACAACCAGTGTTTAACCATTACGAGTTCGAACTCATTGTGTTCTTTTTGGTTTGTTTTTGCAGGTGTGGTCCGTTAGTATGGACCTGGTGTATGAGGTTTGAAACCAAACACTTACTTTAAGAGAAGAGCAGGGGTCGTAACTTCAAGAATATACAATTACCTACCATCACCAACGGTACATGTGCTACAAGATGACATGTAGCACTGACTTCCTCTGCAAGGATCCTGCCTATGGTTCTAGTACAATATTCAAGTTTATGTAGTGCTGTAAACATATATTTGAATTGGACAATGAGTTTTGCTGATAGTGTAATACGCAGTGTATACAACAAAATCCCTTTGATGTATCATGTGGGTCTGACCTACGTATAGTTGTAACATTATGTCTGTCCTATTGCTTGTATGTTTTCCTAGCTATTTGCACAGAATGGTGGCATTCTGTCCAGATTACTAAATACCCATCTCCCTCCCAGTAACTGAATCCAAGTATCACGGGCTCTGCACACACCTGCACACTTTCGATGTCTACCCTCACAAGTCAGACCCATCCAACCAATAGGTACGCGATACTGAAAATGATCAGGATCTGGCCTGCGAGATTATATGTTACAGTGCACACCGGCAAGACCGGAAACCGTGCATGCAACGTGAACTTGAGGCAACTTGAACTCAAACTCGAGACTCAAACTTTATCCATCTCCCCAACGGTTAGGGGATTGGATTTTCATTGACAACCAACCTAGATATGCATTGTTTGATTGATTGGAATGCAATGCAATGGTGTTATTAGTAAAGCATATGGTGTTTTACCTACACTGCAACTTACACTCATCATTATGTTCAGAGAGTCCTGGGACGTGTCGGACATTTGTAAGCAACACTGGACATCCCCCTCTTTCTCTGCCAACACAAGATCCTGGGATCAAGGCTGATTTATGCCATGAGCTAAATTGACATTGACAACGTTTGCATCTCCACAACCAGTGACTGGGATTTTCTTGGAGGTGTCTGCATGTACTATACACGCCACTCCAACACAGGCCTGTCACCCCAGGATGGAGAGTCTGAATAACTTCAGCAGCCGTTTGCCTGCGTGGCCGAGGCCCGTATACTATACTCGAAAGTACGATTTTCCGCATACTCACCGCCATTTTGTAGGGCAGTAGAATAGCCCTCGAGGAATAGCAGTAGCGTGAAGGGTTTAATAAAATGTATCATGAAAGATGACGCAACCATTTCAAACCGGGTGAACTTAGCCTATCCCCAGGCCCGTAGCCAGGATTTTCTGAAGGGGGGTTCTGCATGGTGTATGTATGCATGCATGCATTCATGCAAGACTAGGGGGGGCTGGGGGCATGCATGCTCCCCCAGGAAATTTTTAGAAATCAGATGCTCTGAGGTTGCTTCTGAGGCCATTTTGGGAACGAAGCAGAGCCGTAGTTGCTATATACATGGCTTGCAGAGTATTACATCCAATTTTTGGCTGTCCACATACGCATTTGCTAATCCTGCTGACAACGAATTTCCACTAAGGAAGGTGTACGGTTGGCAAATAGCAGGTGGGGTGACAGATGGTGAAATAGTATGCAGAGAGTATGTCAGAGGAGAATCAAGCTTATACGACAGCAAGATGTCTATAGACTACCATAATATACCATAGGTTTCCATGCGTTTTCAGAAAGAATGTATGACTCCAGGCGGTTCATTAGATAATATAAGATTTGTTAATCGCTTTGTGACATAACTGCTATTAGTGGATATACTTTATAAAGAACACAATCTCATTGCTCACAGCAATTTTCTGCCATGGTGACAACTTGATAGTTGCAGCATGATCAGAGCCTTCCTCTCTTTCACACACACATGCAACACACACACACACACACACTGGAATGGTGATGAAATTTCTCCCAACATTGTATATGTTTGACCAGTGAACATGCACATTCAACATTATCCTGACTGGTATTTGGACATTAAGCACATCAAAATGCATGTTTAGATGTTTTCATCGTGTGATCATAATACTGTATCCTATATAGATAGAAAGCATTTTGTTTGATTCAACACTTACAGTAACTCCATTTGCCAAGACTGTCATAAAAGTTACTATCTTCTTGTACACCAACATGGCGACAGTTTTCAGTTTTCCTTTATATTCTCGATTATGAAGAAGAAAACTCTGTATGTATGTTAGTAGTGGAGTCATAGTCACGTTATCTGTACTGTGTGGATTTGCATAATTTTTTCCCCATTAAAGGAACAGTGAGACCTATACCAGGCAAAGATTTATGCGAAAGTCATAACTTACCTGTACACCGGCAAGTAGTGATGATATTCATACCAAATAACCAAAAAACGATTAGGCAAATACTCTTTTCGACTTTTGCATACATCCATCCCATGAAGGGAACACTGAGACCTAAACACAAAGGAAGGATTTATGCAAAACTCGAAAATGATGTGGAACTTCCCCTTTGACAGTACATCTACAAGTGATGATATTCATACCCAATGACCAAGAAACATCTTCTCTTTTCGACTTTTGCATAAATCCTTCCCATGAAGGGAACCTTAGCTGAAAATTATTCCAGGGAAGGATTTATGCAAAAGCAAAAAATGATATGGAACTTACCCCTTCATATTGTGTGGTATGTAGTAATGATATTCATAGCCAATTCCAAGGAAATAAGTAGGTATCTACTCTTTTCGACTTTTGCATAAATCCTTCCCATGAAGACAGTTTACAGATTGTATAATTATGAAGGATTTATGCAAAACCCCTTTTGCATAATTCCTCCCCAAGAGTAACTGGTGGCATGTTTTGCATAAATCCTTCCCATGAGTAACCCGAGGTAAGGCTTGCATAATTCCTTCCCATGAGTAACTCAAGGAAATATTACTTTTATGCAAAAGTCACCACGACCGTCACGTGTTTATACATATCTAGCAAGCACACAGCTGTGGAGCGTTATGTTGAGGAAAACGTCAAAGTCGACTTTCTTGCCTATTCTGCATCATCGCAGTCACTGCTAGATTCTGTGGAGAAAGTACAAAAAGTATTTCGCGTGACTGCGACCGACGTTTGGGGCAACGGTAGCAACCTGTTGGACAAGTGTGATGTTTCAACCGTAGAACTACTTCTTGTCGCTAGGTTGGGGCTTGAAGGTGTCTTCCTTACTACTCGTGAAAAGTTCATCAGCGATATGGTGAACAAAATCTCTACGGTTCCACTGTCGCAGGAAGAATGCCGGGAATTGGTAAATTCTTTGCTGGTCACAAATTACACTCCTACACTGGCAGAAAGATGGAATATACTTCATATGAAAAGGAGATGTGGGAACTAACCAAAGAAAGTGGTGTAGGATATAATGCCTTTCTGGCACCGCCTGTGATACAATGCCTGAAACCCGAGTGTGAGATGGCCAAGCTGTGCCAACACAATCCTGTTTGCAATGTCAGTGTTTGATAAAACCTGCTTCAAAGCAGTCATTGAAATGGGTAGTCTACAGTCACTGGACTGGACTGGTGGACTGGACTAAAAATTGCTCTCTAATGAGAACTCACCTATAAGGTTGCACTTACAAACACAGCCACTTTCTTTCACAGACTCTAGTGAGAATATTTAACAACTAGATGACATGAAGCATATGCACACTTAGCCCTATAAGTCTACTTGGCAAGCCTCAAGGCACCCACCATCGGCAATACAGATGTCACTTGGAATGAGTCTTCCTGAGTACTTGATTATACTTGCAGAGTGATAACGCTTACAGATTAGGCACTGTAGTATACTGCAAGTGTATGAGTCATTTATCCGACTGAAAGTGTCATATGCCGTGACCAGAACCTTCACTGAAGATTTGTACTCAGATGGCATCATAACATGGAAGGTGAAAGTTATAGTTCCCAGGCAATCAGAAAAACTGGGGCCTGGGTATGAAGCTGAAACTTACCTCACACCATGCTGCACACTAAGCGCAATTTGAAGCAAGGCCTCTGTAACACTACATTGTCTGAGAGTTAATCACTACAAATCTACAGACAGAGAATTGTGTTTCCAGGTTTATAAAGACTAACATGCATCATGGCTAAGCCTACAGGGGATTAAGGTCTCATTAGAGAGCACAAGAAATGTTGGTCCACCAGTCCAGTCCACTAGTCCAGTCCACTAATCCACTCCAGTGATTGTAGACTACCCTTCTTGAACTAGAATATCCTCTGTTGGCCAAAGCCAACAAATTGTCTCTTCTTTGAGTGTTGTATCTCCTGCCCAAGTACTTCTGCTCAAAGTCTTCAAGTGAGAGGGTAGCATTTGAGTGTCTCTCGCTGCGCGGGGTCTCAAGAAAGGAGGAGCCACTTGCAAACTCTCCCTCGTTCAATACACGTGGCATGTTCTTTTGTTCATGCCGCACACGCGTCTCCCTGTTGAGCAGTTCTTGTCTCCCCAAGTTGTCCGAGCCCCCGTCCAACTCAAACCCTTCGCTGTTGTTCACTTCGTCATCGCTGGACAGATACAAAGAATCGCTGAGCTTCGGGTAAAGAGACATCTCGCTTCCTTCGTGGCGCCGACTCCCTCAAACTCAGAAACGGTGGCTTCTCCACGCTCCTAGCAACCGAACTCATAGTTCCTGGCGCCACAGTGGCTACATACTCACCTGGAGGGTCATCATGAGCAAAGGGGGCAGCAGACTTGCATCTCGCTGCTCCTGCCGAGGTGGCTGAGTGACCTGCAACGTCGCAGAGTAGTGTTAGTCTCGTGCCCCGCCTGCGCGCGCCTCCCGGCGAGAGAGGGTGGGAGTAGTGCACGTGCCCGGGAATTTCCAAAGAATGAAAGAATTTCGTGCGAACATTTAGAACAAGAGAGATTTGGTTTGACTTGGCGTTCCCATGAGTGGGGGCTGTGGATTGCGGAATGTTATTTGAAAAAATTGCTGAGCTACGTACTTTGGAAACTTGCTTCTCTTTGAACGCTCCAATGGCGATGCAACGTCTGGTAGACATTGAGATGGATTCCGACTTCAATGTCCACACCAGCTACCACAACGACTTCTTCCTGTTGAGAACGAAGGTGCAGGTGAACGGAGAGAATGTGACGGTCACATCCAAGGAAGGCGTCTATGAAGAGCCCGTCATCAGCTTCTGCCATGGTGGTACCACTATCAGCACCAAGCTTTGGTTGATTGCAAACACAATTTCACCCGTTCTGCACAAGTGTGGGGTCTACCATGTGGATACATTCTATTACGAACAGTCCCCACTCTTTCATATCGTGTTTAGCTCTGAATCATGTTTGAAAAAGTTTCTCCTTGAGATTGAGATGGTTAAATATGCCATGCAGTTGGATCTCCTGTCGGTATTTTTAAAATCCATGGAAACAAAACCATCTCAGGACTGGCTTGTCATAGTTGAGCCAGAACTTTTCCTGGTTTCTCCCAATCGGCAAAACACAAAAGGAGCAGACCTCCGCCTGGTGACCACAGAGAACTGCTCCACCTTCATGTCCTGCTGGAAGGACAGCAAGCTGTTTGATTTTGAATCCCTTTATGGGGAGAAAGGTATGAATGACTCTCTATACCTCCTAAATCTAATCTTCCCTTGTCTCCAATTTTTGCAGTAACAAACACAGAGAGAGAAGGGTTAGGATCAAAACTGGAGAATTTATTTAAGGCTGTTAGACAATATGTACAAATAACTGTTTTTTGGGGGGCAGTGACTCGTGCAGTAGAAAATGTAGCTGATGATCACAACTTGTGTACTATAAATGTGTGTAGCATTGTGGAAACATGGCTCACACTGTATTTCCACATCCAGATGAACCTCCTAGAATCACTGTTCATCCACAAGAAATGAAGAATATTGTCCCTAGCAAATCCCTTACATTCACTGTCCAAGCCACTGGAACAGAGCCTTTGAACTACCAGTGGGAGATAAAAACAGGAAATGGTTATGGAGGGTGGCAGTTGTGTGATGTGGAGAGTTTTCCAGAAGCAAACAGCTCCACACTAACCATTCCCAGTGTGCAGAAGTCAAACGAAGGGACCTACCGCTGTACTGTCCGCAACTATGTTGGTAGCAAGACTTCAGAAAGTGCAACACTCACTGTAGGTGAGTTAATCTTAAGGTGAAAGACAAGAGGTTTCTACGATGACAATTGAGGTGTAAACCTGCTTCTCACAAGAACACAGAAACTTGATTACTCATTTCCATTGCATAAATGTCAGGGAAAGATAAAACAGGTCACTATGTACAACATGGCAGTTAACAGCATTTAGAAAGATATTAAATTCCAGCCTGTAACTGCTATTGAATACAGGCAGCTATGTTACAGATACGAGCATGGAATTTCAGATGTAGACTATACACAAGAAAGTTGGTTATAATGTTGTTATGATGAGTTAAGTGCGGTGTTCATCAGAAGTATACAGGGTTGTTACCAGTCTGTTGGTACCTATTATATTCCCAGTATTCATGCTTATACTGTATAAGTTATCTTTCACATGTTCATATCACATGTGTCATTGTGTTGAGTGACACTTCTTTTTTCATTCTCTAGCTCAGCGTCCAAAGATCACCACTCATCCACAAGAGCTAAAATGTACCATTTCTGGCAAACCTGTGTCATTCACTGTCAAAGCCACTGGAACAGAGCCACTGAATTACAAGTGGCAGTGGAAGGCTGTTGTGGAGGGGGTCAGTAGTGAGGAGTGGCAGAACCTCTCCTCCAGTTGGTCAGTTCAGGGAGCAAACACTGCAACACTGACATATTCCAGCATTGAGTCTTGCACTGAAGGGCTGTATCGATGTGTGGTTACTAATGTTGTTGGAGAAATGATATCAGAATGTGCTGATCACATCATTGGTGAGTTCTAGTCGGTCGTGCAATTTTCAGTGGATCATAAGCTACATGTAGACTTACAGCCATGCTCAGACAATGCATTTCTGTTTAGGCATGCTACAATGTACCTATTTCTGGTTTACATTTCATGCAGGTAAAATCAGGGAGCTGCGTGATGTCCTTAATGAATTGAGTACACTGAACCAATGGTATCACTTTGGCATCCACCTGGGACTTCATTGGTCGACACTAGATGCAATTAAAAAAGATCATACAGATACTAAAGAGTGTCGTACCCAGATGCTAATTGAGTGGCAGAAACAGGTGATTCCGACCTGGTCTGCTGTTGTCAAGGCATTGGTGGGAATAGGGAGAGAGCGTCTTGCTTCTCACCTTGCTATAAAGTATGGTATGTTGTACTTGTACTTATTGATACCTGTTGCTTGCATTACCTAGCACCATCCTACAGGAGTTACCCTTCCAAACACTGCTGATAATAAGCCCTTGGAGTATGCTGAGACAAACCACCAAATGGTGAGATAAGAATGCATGTGAACCCCTGGAGACATTCATTCATGACATTATTGCATGCTCATAAAGGCTGCAGGACTGGAGTCTACTGAAGCCCATTCTCACAGAAATGAATTTCAGCAACTAGGTGGAAGACTGTCAGAGATCGAGCAGCTTCTGCAGACCTCAAGAGATTCACAAGTGCCTCTAAATGAGAATGTAAACAATCTCATGAGTGAGCTGAACAAACTTGGTAAGGAGGTGCAGAAACTTGCCCAAGACACAGGAAACATTGAATCAGAACTGCAACAGAGGCAGCATGATTCTCTATTGCTCAGGGAAATGCAAAAGGATTTGGCTCATAGTGTTGAGAAATGCCAACTGCTTCAACAGATGACCAACAAAAACGAAGAAGAAATCAAAAAATTAAAGAAAAAGCTAGAAAAGAAGAAAGAACAACTCCAGTCTGTTCAACAGGAAGCCCAAGCAGTAAAGAATGAACTATCCAAACTGCAAGCTGAACTAGCAGAGAAGAACAAAGAAGTGAAAGCATTGCAGAAAGAGAAGGAAGATTTAACAAGATCATACAATGATGTGAAAGAGGAAGTAAAGAGGATTCTCCAGATAACTTTGTCTGATCGAGGTGAAATGGAGGTATGGTATACATTGCTCTTTAAATTGACCTGTTCCATGCATGCATAACTTCCATCTATAAGTCAACCTTCTTTCTTTATAGCAACAACTGATCACAACTAAGGAGGAGTTGGAACACAAGTCACTACAGATTGCAGCCTGAAACTCACGTATCAGTGGTCTCACCAAAGAGGTTGGAGCTCTTTCACGTTCCCTGCAGGAGAAGGAAGCTACAGTGGCACAACTTGAGAGTGAACTTCAGTCACATGAGAAGCCAGCCAGTAATCCAAAGCTGCTGTCAGCTGTAATTGCACTAACAACTGAGACCGCTGAACTAAGACAGAGGTTGCAGGAAGCAGAGTTCCAGAAGCAGCAAAGTACTTTCGAGAGGGAGACTGCAGTTCATGAGATGGAGGCCAAGAAGAAGGTTGAAATTCAAATTCACAGACATCTCGGTAAGGTGGTTGTGAAAAGTACAAACTATTCTTAAGCACACACACACATACTCCACACATGATTCCTCTATACAGATGAACCTCCCAGGGTCACTGATCACCCAGAAAGCCTGAAGGATGCTGTCCCAGGCAAACCTGTGACATTCACAATCAAAGCCACTGGAACAGAGCGTCTAAGTTACCAGTGGGAACTTAAAACAGGAGATGAGAGTCGAGGGTGGCAGTCATGTGATGTGGACAGGTTTCCAGGAGCAAAAAGCCCAACACTTACTATCCCCAGTGTGCAGAAATCAAATGAAGGGAGCTACCACTGCACTATCAGCAACCTTGCTGGTAGTGGAAGTTCAGAATGTGCAACACTCACTGTAGGTGAGTTATGACATGAAATGATATACTAGTTGATTGACTAATCTGCTTCCCAAGTCACATTAGTTTACAGCCCAACCACTACTCAAGTGCCATCTTGTGGCACTCACCAGGTGCTC
This sequence comes from Agelas oroides, assembly GCA_949130485.1. NCBI lineage: Eukaryota > Metazoa > Porifera > Demospongiae > Agelasida > Agelasidae > Agelas > Agelas oroides. The sequence goes on along the minus strand of OX422192.1, from coordinate 4,840,326 downwards.
ACTTCAATTGCAGTGAGCTATTCAATGCCTTATGTGCAAAAAATCACATTCCGCTTTTGGTTTTTACATGCAGCTGAGCCCCTTAGAATCACCTCCCACCCACCAGAGGAAAAGGATGCTGTTCCTGGGAAAACTGTAACATTCAGCATCCAAGCCACTGGAACAGAGCCTCTAAACTACCAGTGGCAACATAAAATAGGAGAGGGCAATGGAGAGTGGCAGTTGTGTGATGCGGAGAGTTGTCCAGGGGCCAATAGCTCCACACTCACCATCCCCAGTGTACAGAAGTCAAATGAAGGGAGCTACCGTTGCACTGTCAGCAACTGTGCTGGTAGTGAGACTTCAGAATGTGCAACACTGACTGTAGGTAAGAACTGTTGTGAAAAACAATACAGTTCCTTTGTACATTGGCAGTGTTAACAGTTCAACACACTGGACTCTCATTTTCATTGCATTGTCTGTAGCGCCAGGACACAACTCCAGTGAGCATATCGGTATATTTATTGTGTGCAAACAGTCACAACAGCATGTTGCTTTTTGTCCCCATGCAGCTGACCCCCCCAAGATTACCACTCACCCATGTGGCGTGAAGAATGCTGTCCCAGGTAAACCTCTGACATTCAGTATGAAAGCCACTGGAACTGAGCCACTAAACTACCAGTGGGAAATTAAAACAAGAGATGGGAGTGGAGGGTGGCAGTCGTGTGATGTGGAGAGGTTTCCAGAAGTAAACAGCTCTACACTCACCATCCCCAATGTTCAGGAGTTGAATGAAGGGAGCTACCGTTGCACTGTCAGCAACTGTGCTGGTAGTGAGACCTCAGAGTATGCAACACTTACTGTAGGTGAGTACTGGTTCATGCACAGTTGATTGGTTTCCAGAGTCAGACTATTAGTTATCACAATGGCAGTACACAAAGATCAAAGCACAACAGCAACCATTCACATACATAAGATACATAATCGATCCCCCCAGAGCAAACACAGCACTGTATTATGTACATGGCTCCCCCTGGGACCATCCATGGTACCATAAGTAGTCCCCCCCCCCCCCCCCCCCCCAGTTTTTATGGTTCCCCCTGAGTCAACTTCAGTGAGCACTGCTCACACTTAGCATACCAGCTACCAGCATGCTGGTCACAGACCTCATAACCAAGTAAACTTTATTATGTGCTCCCCCTGGGACCATCCATGGTACCATAAGTAGTCCCCCCCCCCCAGTTTTTATGGTTCCCCCTGAGTCAACTTCAGTGAGCACTGCTCACACTTAGCATACCAGCTACCAGCATGCTGGTCACAGACCTCATAACCAAGTAAACTTTATATGTTGCAATCACTTGTACATGCAGCTGAGCCTCCCAGAATCACCAGTCATCCTGAAGACTCGAAACCTGTGGCATTCTCTCTTGAACCCGTGACATTCACTGTCCAAGCTACTGGAACAGAACCACTGAACTATCACTGGCAATGGAATCCACCCAACTTCAGTGAGCACTGCTCACACTTAGCATAGCAGCATGCTGGTCACAGACCTCATAACCAAGTAAACTTTATATGTTGCAATCACTTGTACATGCAGCTGAGCCTCCCAGAATCACCAGTCATCCTGAAGACTCGAAACCTGTGGCATTCTCTCTTGAACCCGTGACATTCACTGTCCAAGCTTATGGAACAGAACCACTGAACTATCACTGGCAACGGAATCCACCCAAAGAGGGTGTGAGTGAGGAGTGGCAGCCATGCAGCGGTGTGGACGGGTCTGATACCGCTACTCTAACTATCCCCAGTGTGCAGAAGTCAAACAAAGGGAGCTACCGCTGTGTTATCAGCAACTGTGCTGGCAGCCAGACTTCTAAACCAGCTAGACTAGAGGTTAGTTGATCTTCTATCAATGCCCTGAAGGAAAATTCTGATGGCATCTTGCAAAGACGTGCACTTGCAATAAGCATTCAATATATTCTAGCAAAAGATTATTTCAAGTGGGAGTACTCTACATCTACATTAGTTCCACTATTTACTGAACGGCATGCAAAAGCAGCATGCAAGACTTAGCTAGACTTGCATATTTATTCTGGGATTTATATTAGTGCACCATGTGCAAATAGCTGATGCTGTTGGTTGTAAGTATGTAGCTTCCATGCTAGAGCTGTGCAGACCAGCAGCACATGTTTACTGCACACTATGACAGTGTACAGGAAGTTGTAATTAGTTTGGCTCCACAAAGTCTGAGTCTGGGACATGTAGGGCGCAATTTTTTTGCAGCTGCTCACTGTCTCAATTCAAACGTTTTGTGCTTGCTGAATAGCTAGCTAGTAGTTTGTGTTTAGCTAGTGCTCTCACTAGGGCTCTTACTCTTTAGACTTGTGTAGTTTATTAGTTACTTTTAAGTCTAGTCACTGCTAGAGAATTGTCTGAAAGCTAGTCGCTAGCCTAATGCAAGGTGAGTCAAATTTTGTCAGTATGCAACCCCAGGTAGTTGATATAGCTCCATGTACAGCCAAAATTATCGCATGGTTTGGAAGAAAAATTGCTAGCAGTCGTACAGGTAGTAAATAGCTGCTCTAGGAAGTTGAAAATGGAGCTTTAAAAAGATATATGGAGCTACCAACTACAATGGGAAGCCATACTGTCATTTTTATCAGTATGATGTCGGAAATGGTGGGCACTTTAGGACATTTGCCTCTTTCAGTTGCTTACAATTCTGCTGGTTCTAACACAAACAAGTGCTGATGTGAAGAAAAATGTGTGTATACAGCTGTTTATAGTGCTAGACTCTTTGCCCACTAATTTGTATGATGTCATACTATTGCAATGGCTACTGCTGAGGGTGTATCAGGTTGCCAAAGGTGATGAGAAGACATACACAATTAAATACTGCTGTGAAAGAAAGCAGAATGCTAAAAATAGTGTGAAAAAATTATAATTATATGCCCTCTGCTATGCCTGATACGCTCTTGTACATGTAACAGGAAATGGTGTGGCGAAGCTCTGAGCATGTGCTGGTGGTAATTAGCGTCCACTTTAGGACACGCTATAAAGTAATAAACTTGTTTTGTATTTCAGACACACCCCCTTAGTGAGCTAACATGGAGGAAGTTGCCAGACATGCCAAGAGCAATGGGGTGTCCACAGTCAGTAACAATTGAAAACATCTTGTATGTCTATGAGAGAGGACTCTCCAGTGACAGTGACATACACAGATATGACCTTCACAATGAACAATGGTGTGAACCACTAAAATACCAATGCTGTTGTGGCATGACAACATTAAGTAGCCAGCTAGTGATGGTTGGTGGTCTTGATGTGTCCACTGGCAAGAGGAGCAAGATGGCAGCTGTGTATTCTCCCTCACAGAGGAGCTGGAAACAACCCTACCCTCCAATGAACACACCTCGTGTGTACCCAGCTGTATCCACTTACCACCAGCGTCTGGTGGTGGCAGGTGGGTGTGATACTAGTTGGATTGACCTAGCTACAGTGGAAATCCTCGACACATCTGTCAACCATTGTCAGTGGCTCTCTGCCACACGACTCCCCGTGAGATGCCGTCTAATGTCAGCCGCCATTATACACGGTACGTTGTACCTACTAGGAGGTTTGCTGGGCAAGCAAGTACTCAGTGTGTCTCTCTCAGCCCTTACACAAACTGACAAGCCACTTGCACAGTGGCGTACACTCGCCGACGCCCCGCTGGAGTACTCTACAGTCATCGATGTCCATGGGTCTTTTTGGTAGTGGGAGGAAGCCATGGCGGACAAAGAAGCTCAGCCATTCACGTCTACGACCAGGAGAAGAACACGTGGAACAAGGTGCTCAACTTACCTACTGAACGAAAATATTGTGCGTGCTGTCTGTTACCGAGCGGAGAGATCGTTGTAGCTGGAGGAGATGGCTCGACTTGCCAAAAAATGGACGCAGCAACTGTACATGTTGTGTTGTAATCTCGTTCCCAGGCCACCTTAGCAGGTCTGGGAACGAGGCATTTTCTGATCTTCATTTTTGTACTCTGACCTTGATTTTTTTTTTGCACTCTGATCTTAGTCATTTCTGATGCATGTGATGTGTGCGCTGTTCTGCGGTTCTTAGCAGATCTTCATGTGGATCAGTAACTAAGCAGATCTTGTGTAAACCAGTGACAGTGAACTAATACCTGCCTACTGCTGACTCCCAGGAAACTATATCAGCTATGAAGCACTGGAAGGCCGCATAGATATAACAGTCTTGCAAGCCGAACCCACTTCCACAAATCTCTGATCCAGCACAACATACGGTAATCATGCACAACAAAATGCCTCTGCACAGGGCATGTTACATTGTCCTCATCCCTTCAATGGATAACTCAGTAAGATCACCGATTTCCTGCTACAGGATAATTGCTTGGAGGGAGGTGTGTGTTATGCGAGGAGGGGAATGCTGGATGAACACTAGCAACTTGTTTTTGGTCTCACAAAGCCAAACATGAGAGAACTGCATACCTTAGGCTTTCTGGACAATTTGCATAAACTGTTGATCCAAGCTAATGTGCCATTCCATTCAATAAGTGTTCACCCCCTGTGGATGAGCAGATTTCAGTTCCCCCCTTGGACAACATAAATTAGCAGCATTACCTCCCTTGGACACAATCAAACCAGCGTATTGAACCCCCTGGATGCAATCAATTTGGGCATTTTTTATCCCCGGGGCGCAATTATTTTTCTCATGGGGAGAGGGTGATCCTTCAACCAGATCTGGAATGAGCTACCACTAACTGTACTTGGGCCAAGGGTGCCCTGGTTACGTTACCAGGCAACTCCTACCTTAAGGTGACAATTATTTACAGGTAAATTTTATTTGTGGTTTTGGGATCCTAAACATTTCACTGGTATTAAATTTTGCGATTTTCATATAACCATGCAAACTCCAGCACCACCACGCACATGTGCACAGTGAGTCGCACGAAAATTCCTGAAGAAATTTTACGCAGCGAGCACTATCGATCAACTTATGCCTACAGCTACCGATCTTAGTCTGTGCAGTCTGAGAGAATATCATAAATACAGGACCACGACTCTACACGAGGTACTTCCTTCATGAAAGAAGTAATCCCTATGATCGATATGCCATTGCCACATGAAAAAGTATGCCAGGTTTTATTGTCGAGCCGACAGTCGGCCACCTTCCGAAAGAGATGTCAAGGGTTGCATGGTTGACCCAGATAGACCAATGAGGCTGAAGAGTGTGAACCAGAAGCGAGGCAAGAACGTGGGACTGAACACGATAGTAGTGCAATACTCGGTTAATCATATTTATGATTTTTTCAATCCTGTGATTTATGTTTGAAGGTACAAAATTTTGCATTTTTGTCCTAAACCACAAAAATTTCAAACATTAGTACTTGCAAAAAATAGTCACCTTAAGGTAGTAGGCATTTGCGAATTATGCTCAACTTTAGCTTTTGCCCTATTACGCTATGCCAGCATTGCTTGTAATATTATGCTCGGTATTATGCTTGACCACATGGTGTATACACATGTACATTATGTGAGGTGATGGCCTCTGATAGTGGTGCTGACGGTGCTATTATGGAGCTGACTGAGCCACTGCGCTCTATTCAGGAAAAACTAAAGCCTCCAACAAATTTAGCATGCAAAAGGAAGATCAAAAAGTCTAAATCTATGTGGGCTGACAAGAAAGGCTGGTACATTTCCCACACCATGCAATACCAAGACTATATTTGGCCTATTATGCTTGAAATATGCCAGCATAATTCACCAATGCCTAACTCCCAGATTTTGTCTCGTAGCCACCATAGCTGCAAGATAAAATCTGTGACTGGTTTGGGAACAAGGCTACTGGTTTCTAAGTCATGCTAAAATCTGGGACTGGTTTGGGAACAAGGCTACTGGTTTCTAAGTCATGCTAAAATCTGGGACTGGTTTGGGAACGAGGCTACTGGTTTCTAAGTCATGCAGACCCTCTGACTTTGCATCAGAACCTCAGAAGGTTGACAAACATCCAAACAAGTTGGTGTGTGTGGGTTCAAAAATGATAAACCATGAAACATTAAAACCTAATCTATGATTGTGGGTTGGTCCTAGAACAGTCTCTGCAAGTGAAACAGAAGAGGAGACAGTGTAATTATGACACTACCAGGACCACTGCTCTCCTGCAAGTGAAACAGGAGAGGAGACAGTGTAATGATGACACTACCATGACCACTGCTCTCCTGCAAGTGAAACAGAAGAGGAGACAGTGGAATGATGACACTACCATGACCACTGCTCTCCTGCTTCTCAATGTCTCAATGTGTTAGTGTAAATTATGCGTGCTGTTCTAATTTCATAAGTTGCTGTTACATTTGACATCCCTAAGGTCAGGTAAAGTTGGTTTATCAATTCTCATCAGCCACTATATTTGCAGGAGGGTGGGTGGTCATTACTCAATACTAGTGAACACTATACACACTTGGCAGAAAAAGTGGGTGGTCATAGTTTGGAAGGTGGTAATGATAGTTGAGGCAGCAGGGCTCAAATGAAGTGGGTACTGATGAGACACTAATTTCCATGTCTTAATGCCTTGGGTGATCCAAGGGTGTGCCCCTGCCAACCCCAATATGAAAAACTGGATTGTTATGAGTAAAGCATAAGAATTCTAAACACCACATTTTTAAGATCAAATCATGGGTGATGAAGTGAACCCCCCAAGCTACAAATGTTTGCAGAAGGTCTGGGTATGAGGCTACATGCACGGTGACTCCCACCATAGTGCTAGCTAGTTGACAGACCACCATAATGAAGTCCCACTGACTACTTACGAGTGTAATCCGTGGACCCTCCATCCACGATGGCTGACTTTGTCCTCTTCTCAAACCTCAGCTCCCCACTGTACATCATGGAGTGGAGGTTGGTCAGACTGCGGGCTCCCAGGTCCTGATAGCTGTGCTCCACCCCTGTGGGAGACACATAGACACACCTCATATAAACACTGTACTGTAATGTCATGATAATACACCACCCTCAAAACAATAATCTCCCATACCTGCTAGGAGGTAAGGTATGAGCTGGAATGTAGATCCCTTGCAATTGACAACCACGGAGCCAGACACACCCTGCGCCACCTTGACCCTCTCCCCCTCACTGAAGTGGCAATGTTGACCGCCACTATTCTGCTCCATTGCACTCAGAGACCCCATGCCTGGAAGGGAGGAGGGAGGGAGGGAAAAGAGGATGGAGAGGGACGGAGGGAGGAAGGGATAAATGGAAGGGAGGATGAGGGGGACGAGGGAGAGAGAGAGAAGGGAAAGGAGAGAGATAAGGAAGAAGGAGGGATGGAAGAGAGGAGGGAGGGAAGAAAGGGAGGGAGGGAGAGAGGAAAGGGACAGGAGGGGAGGGGAAACAAGGATAAGAAAGGAGAAATGAATGCTGAACAAAGGCAACAAATAGGGGCTATGTATAAACACCATCCAAACATTCCTACCTCTGTATTTCTTCAGACTCACTCCGTCCTGGAAGTAGTACTGACCACGAGACTCTGTTCCTGCCAGCAGAGACCCTATCATCACCCAGTGCTAAAGCCAGTGCAATGCGACCCACACTTTGTATCCCACTATCTGCAATGACTGGTACACTAAATCTCCAGGCGTACTCTGCCACTTTGTAGACTGCAGTATATACCTCCTGTGTGTGTGTGTGTGTGTGAAAAGGGACAGAGAGGAGGATTTAGAAGGATTTAGAAGGGAGGATTTAAAGCAGGCCTGCCAACTTTCAGTTTTACCGTGAGTCTCATGATTTCAGATTCTCGTTGTCTCACGATAGTATGTGACATTTGCGATCACACGGGATGCTGGGGGGCTTCATGTAGAGAATTTTGTCATAGAATTTGTGCCACAGTAAAAATTCAGTACTTAGATTCTATTCTACACCATTGAAGTGCAGTCTAACTTAGAATGCCTAACTGCACTTCAATGGTGTAGCTGAAAAATTTAATGCTCAGAGTTTCATTTGGGCTTGTTGCTGAAGGTTACATGCAAAACACCAGTCTATAGATCATATTTTGAAGCTGAACAGAGTTTGGCCATAATTTTTTGGATCCTGCAAGCTAGATTAGAGATAATGCTGTTCAGGTGAAGTAGACAGGCATACTAGTTTCTAGCTAGGTAAGAGTGCATGGTATATGCCACTTTCACTTTCCTGACAGAGTAGCTACACGCAACTCAGTGAAGTGCATGGGTATGCCGGTTTCTTTTTCCTGACAGAGGCCAAAATTCCTGACAGAGTAACTACTCAGTTGAGCTGGTGGAATGCATGGAGCATGCCTGTTTATTTTTCCTGACAGTGGCCAAAATTCCTGACAGAGTAGCTACACGCAACTCAGGTGAAGTGCATGGGGTATGCCTGTTTCTTTTTCCTGACAGAGGCCAAAATTCCTGACAGAGTAACTACATGCAACTCAGGTGGAGTGCATGAGGCATGCCTGTTTCTTTTTCCTGACAGAAGCCAAAATTCCTGACAGAGTAACTACATGCAACTCAGGTGGAGTGCATGGGGCATGCCTGTTTCTTTTTCCTGACAGAGGCCAAAATTCCTGACAGAGTAACTACTCAGTTGAGCTGGTGGAATGCATGGAGCATGCCTGTTTGTTTTTCCTGACAGAGGCCAAAATTCCTGACAGAGTAGCTACACGCAACTCAGGTGAAGTGCATGGGGTATGCCTGTTTCTTTTTCCTGACAGAGGCCAAAATTCCTGACAGAGGCCAAAATTCCTGACAGAGTAACTACACACAACTCAGATGGAGTGCATGGGGCATGCCTGTTTCTTTTTCCTGACAGAAGCCAAAATTCCTGACAGAGTAACTACATGCAACTCAGGTGGAGTGCATGGGGCATGCCTGTTTCTTTTTCCTGACAGAGGCCAAAATTCCTGACAGAGTAACTACTCAGTTGAGCTGGTGGAATGCATGGAGCATGCCTGTTTATTTTTCCTGACAGTGGCCAAAATTCCTGACAGAGTAGCTACACGCAACTCAGGTGAAGTGCATGGGGTATGCCTGTTTCTTTTTCCTGACAGAGGCCAAAATTCCTGACAGAGTAACTACACACAACTCAGGTGGAGTGCATGGGGCATGCCTGTTTCTTTTTCCTGACAGAAGCCAAAATTCCTGACAGAGTAACTACATGCAACTCAGGTGGAGTGCATGGGGCATGCCTGTTTCTTTTTCCTGACAGAAGCCAAAATTCCTGACAGAGTAACTACATGCAACTCAGGTGGAGTGCATGGGGCATGCCTGTTTCTTTTTCCTGACAGAAGCCAAAATTCCTGACAGAGTAACTACATGCAACTCAGGTGGAGTGCATGGGGCATGCCTGTTTATTGTTCCTGACAGAGGCCAAAATTCCTGACAGAGTAACTACACACAACTCTGGTGGAGTGCATGGGGCATGCCTGTTTCTTTTTCCTGGCGGAGGCCAAAATTCCTGACAGAGTAACTACACGCAACTCAGGTGGAGTGCATGGGGCATGCCTGTTTCTTTTTCCTGATGGAGGCCAAAATTCCTGACAGAGTAACTACACACAACTCAGGTGGAGTGCATGGGGCATGCCTGTTTCTTTTTCCTGACGGAGGCCAAAATTCCTGACAGAGTAACTACAGCTAACCAGAGGCCAGTAATACACGTATACCCGTGCTAATTAGTCATAGAATCGAGCTAGTCTGGATCCCAGACACTTCTGGCCACGTGACTAACCCTTCCTCATGCAACCAGAAGGGGCTGGGGTTCAGACTAGAATCGAGTACCGGTGGCTGACAATCTGGTTTGCTTGAGGGGCATGCAAGTGGCCGTGTTATATCGAGTGAATTTTCTACAGTCCATGTGCCGTTGGAACCAAAAAACCTGACCACTTTATGGAACAGCGGAGTGTCCACATTTCAGAGGCTAGCAATAGTGGGGTTCCAATCAGTGGCGTAGCCAGAGTTCAGCGATTACCGGGGCACTTGGTGGGCGTGGCCACGTGCTATCACAAGGTGAACTTTGACCCCGGCTTTGAGACAGCATAGCTCGCATCTGGGGCTCATATTTGTTGCTGAAGTTGACGGGCAAAGAAGCTAAAAATCGTAGATAAGCGGCATTGGCAGCTTTATTCTACATGACATAATTCTATATACAGCAATGCTTTTGCCGTTCAGGTAAGTTCACCTCGATGATTTACCAGGGCACTCAGAAATTCACCAGGGCCTGGGCCCGTATGGGCCCGGGTGTAAGCTACGCCACTGGTTCCAATCAATCATTAGCAATAATGAGTAAATAAATGTGTTTAGTTCAACTTAAGTTGATAATGCAGCTTGAACACAATCACCATAGCAACAACTGAGTGTTAGTCAAGAGTTGTACTACACTTGGGACAAAACCAATCTCCTTTTGGTGGCTCATCTGTAACTGAGAGTCCAACACAGTTGAAATGATACCAGTTCTGGCACTCCCCATCACACCCAATCCATGAGCCCTTTCCATTGTACCTCCTGTTGCACACTCCACAGAAACAACCTGTAATTTGAAACATTGGTAACACAACAGGATGTATGGACCAATTAATTGGATACCAATGACTAGACCAATGCTGGTGCATACATAAAACTCACCTGTCTTTTTTTTCTTCATTTTTTGATGCTTCTTGATGGATTTGTTCATAGTGCATTTAACCACCTTCAGGGGTGAGCAGGGTGTTTCATCAGCAGAACATTTCCTTTTCTTTATGTTTCTGGTAAAGAAAATTAGAACAAACTTTTAGAGTGATTGTTTTAATTTTGTAACTTCAACTTTATACCTTCCTTCATGACAACTGTTTAGCTCTTCCAGAGTTTCCTGCATGTTGGTAAACTTGTTCGGAGAAAGGGTTCCCTTTTGAGGGGATCTTCCTGCTTGTTGAGTAACTTGTTGGGAGATGGACTTGCATGTTGGTGAACTTGTGGGGGAACGGGTTGCCTTCTGAGGGGAGGTGAAAGTCAATTTCCGGCCAGGTGATCCCTTTTTAGGGGACAAGTACTTTCGCAGAGGGGAACGATATGGGTGGTGTTTCATGATTACTACCGGAAATACCTGCATAAAAGTAATAATTGTGCTTGTGACTTACTTGGTAAAATAAATAACGTCTTGCACTCTATTTGTGAGTTAGCATTGTTGGCAGCATTCTTCCTTGTCTGGTATCACGGTCAGAACTCGGAGTCCCCGGAGACCAGCTACAGTACCATACATAGGAGTCACGCTTACTACTGTAAAGGAAGGCTGCTACTAAGGTTGTGTGACCAAGGATTGAGGTGCACAGACAAGACCAAAGCGAAGAAACTGAGGATCGAGCACTAATTTCTGCCATCAAGCACATTCAAGCTTGTCTACGAAGACTATAACTATGGTCTAACTCTTGCGAAGCCAGACCCTTGTTTTTCGTTCGAGAGTCAGGCTTGCAAGACTAGAATAACAAAGCATCTGATGATGAGCCAGCAACGGTACCATGCTAGGATAATGAAGCATGACGGTGGGCAATGCCGTACTTGTTCATAAGCTTCTGCAGTGAGATAACAGCCCTGGAGATACACTAGGTAGTTCAACCTAGACTGAGCAGTGTCAGCTACACAAGTTAGCTGTAACGTGTACTTTCACTGTTCCATTCCATTTTCCATTCCATCGTTCCTTTCCATATTCCAGTCCAACGATTAGAGACGCCCCTCCACAGCTGCCAAATGTTTTCAAGATGTCTTCATAGAACAGTGAGGTAACCACTGCCCCTATATTCTTGCAGTAAACAAGACTTACTAAAATGCAACTACATATGTGCAGAAGCATACAGTGACACTATGTGCAATAATGACATGAAAAATGTATAATTCAACTAAATACTGAATGTGCGGGTAGAAATCGATTTGTCACATATTTCAATTGCGTTTCTCCACTTGAAGAGCAGTGTTGCACGACTTCCGCTAAGGACTTGTTTCATCCTTAGTGGAAGTTAAGCTCTACTGCTCTTCGACTGCAGTAACGCAATGAAAATATGAAATGGAATGATGTGGGATTTCTACCCGGTAGTACGACATATACAAGTTACTGCACATTAAGTGACCAGAAAATTTTGAAGTCAGAGAACTGCTGCTGTTTTACGCACCCAAGACAAACACTGCTGATCCAAAGTTTTCCTGGGTCAGAGTCTGAAGTCCCTGCAGTAACGTCTCCAGTGGTTGGTCACAGTGAGGGACTATAGCTCCAGCAGTGGTGAATCAGGTATCACACTAGCCAAATCAACTACCTGCTGTACCCATTCATATTCCTGGCTTTCGAGGGGAATAAGGCCACCGTTGCTGGAAATTTGTATTGTTGGCCCAAACACAAACGTCTCACTGTCAAGCTGCCTGCCGAGAGTTGTAACCGCCTTCATCACCTTGGGTTCACTGTGTGAACAAGCAAACATTTCAAAGTCAATACTTGCTACCCATAATAATCCATTTGCTACATTTTTCACTAGTAGTATAGATAGTAGAGTATAGTAGTTACTGCACTGATAATGTAAATCACCTATAATTACTGCATCAATAGTGTCAAACACATTATAGTTACTGCACCATTAGTGCTCACTAAAATCTTAGTACTCTGTAATTTAATTCACAGTTTTATATATGGCTATGGACTACCTTTGATACTCAGAGAGCTTCATCCAGAACACATCCTTCAAGTGGCTGGGTGACAGTTTGGACATCAGTGTACATTCTGGAATGGCAGAACCCAACTCTTTGGCAATGTTCAGCCCTTTCTGTTGTGTCTTATACCATGGAAGAAAGCATCTCCTGTGTGTTTTGAAGCAACAAGGCATTAAATCAACAAATCAAGCAAAAATAATGACGAGAAGTGACACAGGCAAGCAACAATGACAGCAGACAACACAATCCACCAAATACACTAAATTGGCAAACCCTAAACAAACTATATAGCATGATGGCTAAAATGTAGACACAAGTGTGGACACGGACAAGCAATAAACAATATGGGAAAGATGGCAAACCATGCGAGATGGCAAACCATGTGAAATGGTAAGCAAACTACAGAGACAGTCACAAGCAGTCGTGCTCAGCTGTTGGTAACCTACCAGCTAGGGCGTTTCTAATCGCTGGACTGGAATATGGAACGGAACGATGGAATGGAAAATGGAATGGAACAGTGAAAGTACACGTTACAGCTAACTTGTGTAGCTGACGCTGCTCAGTCTAGGTTGAACTACCTAGTGTATCTCATAGGCGTAGGAAGCAAATTTGGAGTGCAGAGGCCATGCTGTGCAGCGCGAAGCGCTGCTAAGAAAATGGAAAGTAATTTCGCCGCGCGTATAGCGCGGCGGCGAATTTTTTTGCCTTTTTTCAACGGCGCATAATATTCTAGCCTCGTTCTCAGACCTTACCAACCCTCCAGTACAATATTCAATTTATGTGGAAAACCTGACTTCGTCGTCGTTCCGAGGAGACCGCCCGGCTAGCTTTCGTCGCTTGTAGTAGTCTCTTTGAAAATCTGCATTAGCTTCGTACTGAGCCATCTCACTGCCAAGATTTCGATCACCTTATAGTGTACTTTAATCGGAAATGTACGCATGTAACTACATATGAGACTGATGCAACGAAGACGCTGCTTGCCTTAGCCTCGCTCCCAGAGAACGAGGCTAGCTTGAGCTAACTTATAGCATGCAGGTTATGAATATTAATTTACGGCCTAAAAAGTGTAGCGGCCAAAGCCGCTACGGCCGCTACGGTTCCTACGCCACTGTATCTCCAGGGCTGTTATCTCACTGCAGAAGCTTATGAACAAGTACGGCATTGCCCACCGTCATGCTTCATTATCCTAGCATGGTACCGTTGCTGGCTTATCATCAGATGCTTTGTTATTCTAGTCTTGCAAGCCTGACTCTCGAACGAAAAACAAGGGTCTGGCTTCGCAAGAGTTAGACCATAGTTATAGTCTTCGTAGACAAACTTGAATGTGCTTGATGGCAGAAATTAGTGCTCGATCCTCAGTTTCTTCGCTTTGGTCTTGTGTGTGCACCTCAATCCTTGGTCACACAACCTTAGTAGCAGCCTTCCTTTACAGTAGTAAGCATGACTCCTATGTATGGTACTGTAGCTGGTCTCCGGGGACTCCGAGTTCTGACCGTGATACCAGACAAGGAAGAATGATGCCAACATGCATTGGACTTGCTCATACAGCCTCTGTGGTGAGGTAAGAACCCTAGACACATAGTAGCTAGCTCAACCTTGAAGAACATGGACGCAACACATTGAATCCATTTGTGCCAAAGCCAGGCGACTCCTAGGTCTGCTTTACAGACGCTTCTACCAACAATCTCAACCAGAAACATTATTAAGATTATACATGTCATTGGTAAGGCCACACCTGGAGTACGCCTCCCCAGTATGGAGTCCATATACAATCAAAGACATTACGTTGCTGGAAAATATCCAAAAATTTGGATGTAAACTCTGCACAAAGCAGTGGGACTCAGGATATGAACAGCTGTTAGAATTACTGGACCTGCCTAAACTATCTACGAGGCGACTCTATTTGGACTTATCAACCATGTACAAAATCATTCACGGCTTACTCTATTTCCCCCCAGATGTCTTCTCCACAAGAACTGGTAGAACTCCTAGTACCATTAGACCTTTTTTGTATCATTGTCCCTTTGCACGTACTAATTACCTTCAACACTCATATGTACCACGTACTATCAATGCATGGAATACTCTGCCTTTATCAGTGGTTGACACTACTTTTTCATCCTTTAAGAATAGAATATGGGATTATATCTAATTAGCCGACAGCTATTTATATTCCCTTTGCTATGTTATGCATAAACCTTTTATAGAAAAAAGAAACAAAAAAACAAACAAACAAACAAAAACAGCGCCAGCTACACAAGTTAGCTGTAACTATGTACATTCACCATTTCCATTCCATTTTCCATTCCACCGTTCCATTCCGTATTCCATTCCAGTGATTAGAGACTATGGCATTCTAAAGCGGACAAAATTTTCAACATTTTCATGGTCAAAACCCGTTCCAATTTCATGGTCAAACACACATTTTTATGGGCAAAACTGATATTTTTGTGCTCAGATCTTGCAAATTTTCTTGGTCAGTCTCCATTCCATCCCAATGACAAAATTTCATGCTAAAAACCTATTCCATTCCAACGACAAAATTTCATGCTCAAAACCTATTCCATTCCAACGACAAAATTTCAGCATGCATGATGCATCCCTCCTATCACTAAGAGGTTCAGTAGTGATAGGAGGGAGGATGAAACGTAGCATCTGGAGACTAAGTACTCTGACGTTTTAGGGAGACATGTTTTAACTGTTATGCTGAGCACTTACAAATCCACAAACTGACATGTAAATATTGGTATGGAATCAATCTGTTTTTCAGCAAATATATAATGAGGACGCACAGCCAATGCATCAGCTTGTCACACAGAACATCTGGTAGCTAGTGATAGGAGCAAACATCTAGTAGTGATGGGGGATGCAGCTGGTTACACTGGACATCTGGTAGTGATTGGAGCAAACATCTAGTAGTGATGGGGGATGCAGCTGGTTACACTGGACATCTGGTAGTGATTGGAGCAAACATCTAGTAGTGATAGGAGGGATGCAGCTCAATTCTCTTGCCACAATCTCCCTGATCTCTGACAACGAAGACGACCGAAATTATCCCGGGAACAGGTGGACTGTTTGACTTGCTCGAGTACTCAGCTAACTCGCCTGGTAACCCTAGACCGTCGGTGAAGTATTGCCTTTGTAGCTGTTCCCAGCGAGGGGTCGGACTGTCGAAAAACACCGCAGGTAAGCAGGAAGGCGTGGCTGGCGTCGAGTATCGCCGTTGGAATGGAATGAGTTTGAGCATAAAGTTTGTCATTGGAATGGAACAGGTTTTGAGCGTGAAATTTTGTCGTTGGAATGGAATAGGTTTTGAGCATGAAATTTTGTCATTGGAATGGAATAGGTTTTTGAGCATGAAATTTTGTCGTTGGAATGGAATAGGTTTTTAGCATGAAATTTTGTCATTGGGATGGAATGGAGACTGACCAAGAAAATTTGCAAGATCTGAGCACAAAAATATCAGTTTTGCCCATAAAAATGTGTGTTTGACCATGAAATTGGAACGGGTTTTGACCATGAAAATTGTTGAAAATTTTGTCCGCTTTGGAATGCCATATAGAGACACCCTACCAGCTATGACTAGCTCTACACAGTCAGCGTGAGAGCACCCACATTTCCATGCATGCATCCACAATCAAAGCATGTAAATGTCTCACCCAATATTGCCTGTGTGACTTCTGACTTGCAATCTTGTGGGGCATTCCCACCATATTACTGCTGGTGTGACTTCACACTTACATACTATGGGGCGCCATATGTAAAAATATTCAGAAAATACTGATATTTATCAAACATCACTGATATATATTGATATATACGCCTAAATAAATATCATGATATATATTAAATATCATGATATATATTAAATATCATGATATATATTAAATATCATGATATATAGCTAAATAGCATGATATATAATAAATAGCGTGATATATAATAAATATCATGATATATAGTCAAATGTCGTGATATATAATAAATAGCATGATATATACCTAAATGTCATGATATATAGCTAAATATCATGATATATAATAAATATCATGATATATAGCTAAATATCATGATATATAATAAATATCATGATATATAGCTAAATATCATGATATATAATAAATATCATGATATATAGCTAAATATCATAATATATAATAAATATCATGATATATAGCTAAATATCATGATATATAGCTAAATAGCATGATATATAGCTAATTAGCATGGTGTCATAATAGTCAACATTCTGGTTATCATACATTGTATGATGTCATAATGAGATCACCTGTTCTATCTAGAGCATTGCCAGAAATTTGAATAGCGCGGCGGTCACGGCGTTATTTCCGTAGCGTACGGAGTAATAATTAAAACGCGGAAGTTTACGTTGTACCGTATTTGCAATTATCCGTAATTGTATATGCTAGCGTACATTTGGTACCTATTTTGTACCGATTTGGCAAATTCTGTGAACAAAATCTGCAAAAACTTTACAGCCAGTCGGGCAGAGAACATCAAAAATAAGTGAATTATATCGCTAACCAATCAAAAATGAACTGCAAAAGTGTATATTTTTATTTCAGAAAATTTGAAATGCCTATTTTTTCACACTTCAATGTGTGAAAATACGGTAGAAATACTATCACGAATGGCAAATTCTGTGACCTTCAGGAGCCAGCACTGTAGATATCTGTGGCTAGTAGAGAGAAAGCAGAAGGTGAATATATCGTTAACAACACATTTACGGACAAGGTAAGCTCGTTACTAAAGTTAGAGTTTGAACCGCCATAAGCTCCCGTAGTAAAACATGAAGTACGTGTAACGGAAATGTAACGGACGTTTCCAAAGAGAGCGAAGTCCGTGTCGTAGCATTTCTGGCAATGGCCCACCTGTATTGCTTACACTGAACTGCAGAGTCCATCGTGGGTCAGAGAGTGGGTCATCCTTGAACTGAAGTTGACATGAATGCTGTCAAATACCTCAAGACAATTGGGATGCCAATGGAAGATATAACGGGTGTAAGCCACCAAACACTGTCAGGCCCGTAGCCAGGATTTTTAGAAGGGGGGTTACATGGGTATGTGATTTGTATGTATGCAATAAGTATGTACGACTAGGGGGTTGTGGGGGCATGCTACCCCAGGAAATTTTTAGAAATTAGATGCTCTGAGATTGCTTCTGAGGCCATTTGGGGACAGAACCAGAGCCGTAGTAGCTACATGGCTTGCCGAGTATTGCATCCAATTTTGGACTGTCCATGTATGCATTTCCTAAGCCTGGTCCTCTATGAACAAACTCGCATAGCTGCAACCAGACTCATTCGGACAGCGATGATTCCAAGTAGCAGCGAGACTAGTGGACCATTTCAAACGGTAGGACACTTAAAATGTACAATTAAGCGATGTATATAAAATCTTTTGGAGGTGAAAGGGGGGGTTCGAGTGAACCCCCTCAAACCCGCCCTGCCTACGGGCCTGACTGTACAACAAAATTCAAGTGAGTGGTAATCCAAGTGACTATGCAACAAATACTTCTATTAGTGATATGGACTTGGATCAGTTAGTGGCAAGGATTAAACGACACCGTCCAATAAATGAATTTAGATGTTATGAGGCGAAAAGAGAGGAAAGTGAAAAGGACTGCAGCCGCCGGGAGTCGAACTCAGGACACCTCTGGCTTGAGTCACCAGTGCTCACCTGGCAGCCACTCAGTATGTGCCGTTAGAACTCCGTCAGGGGTTGACCGGAAATTCTCTCCATCAAGAAAGAACCCATGCTGAGTGATTTTCTCACTCTAAATACAGTAAATATAGAGGATTGTGAGGGTTGGTGGTCGTCCGGCTGTCATGGCTCAGTGACGGAGCACTGGCGGCTCAAGCCAGAGGTGGCAGCTTACACCCGTTATATCTTCCATTGGCATCCCAATTGTCTTGAGGTATTTGACAGCATTCATGTCAACTTCAGTTCAAGGATGACCCACTCTCTGACCCATGATGGACTCTGCAGTTCAGTGTAAGCAATACAGGTGGGCTCTAGATAGAACAGGTGATCTCATTATGACATCATACAATATATGATAACCAGAATGTTGACTATTATGACACCATGCTAATTAGCTATATATCATGATATTTAGCTATATATATATATTATTTGATGGGTGAGAGGGCAATATGGCTGGATATTGCACGAGTGTGAGGTCGTATTTTCACGAGCCGCAGGCGAGTGAAAATACAGCACAAGAGTGCAATATCCAGCCATATTGCCCTCTCACACATCAAATAATAGATTTATTATATACTACTGTGATTTAACAGCACCTAGCAGATAGACAGCTACTGCGCATGCGCAGTACAAAGGTCGCTGCTGCGTGCATATTTAATGAGCTTCAGGCTGCTGGCCTGTTTCTAGCTTTGGACGCCACCAGCACGCGTACCGATCCCTCTACCAGTGGAAGAAAGTACCGTAAGTCAGTAAATAATTCCGTTTTCATCCGTAATGAAAGCTTATTCGTTGTTTCAGCAGCGGCTACGAGTGCATTCCAATTAAAGCACACGCCGCGGTTGCTACGCAGCATATGCCCTGAGGGCTATGAAATACGGACTATCAAATATGGGAAAATATTTGTCATGTTGCTCTATGGGAAATACTATTGGCGCGTATACTAGGTATATAATAAATCATGATATTTATTATATATCATGATATTTAGCTATATATCATGACATTTAGGTATATATCATGCTATTTATTATATATCACGACATTTGACTATACATCATGATATTTATTATATATCATGCTATTTAGCTATATATCATGATATTTAATATATATCATGATATTTAATATATATCAGTGATGTTTGATAAATATCAGTATTTTCTGAATATTTTTACATATGGCGCCCCATAACAATCAGGTCTGACTCACACAATCTGGTGGAACCATATTGCCATTGGTGTGACTAACCTGGTGGGAAATTCCCACCATATTGCTGCTGGTGTGACTTCCCACTGGCTATTTGGTAAGACAATCCCACCAAGTCACACTGCTAGTGTAACTTCACACTGGGTGTGTGACAGGGCCTTGGTGTGAAAAACCCACCAAATTTTTTACAGTTTATATTTTGTACTATAATAATTTACAGGTATACAGTATCAGTATCACATTGAGGGTTCCACCAGCTTATAAAACTTAAATTATAAATACATTATTGGATGCCAATGCCAACAGAAAGCTCGTATGGACACTGAAAGCAGTTTTGGAAGGCAGTGAGGTTACTGAAAGGAGACAACAAAACAATACCAACACTAGTTGTCAATGACCATGAGGTCTCATCCTAACCCCCCTCCATTTGTATATCCATACACCCCCCATATTTTAATGTCTCTTTTATTCCCTTAAAGGAATGTGGTAGGAAAGTGTAGTAAGGATTACAATTATTAGCCATGGTAACTACGCTGCAAATGTGGCAGCAAATTAGCATGTTACATGCTGACGCAGTATAATGGTACTGTCTATACTATATGTATATATAAGTTCACTCATCAAACACCCAAATTATACTGGCTCATCCTAACCCCCCTCCATTTGTATATCCATACACCCCCCATATTTTAATGTCTCTTTTATTCCCTTACAGGAATGTGGTAGGAAAGTGTAGTAAGGATTACAATTATTGTGATCTTTACTACACTTTCTTATACCACACTCCCCCTTATTTTAATATAGCAGTGGCTAGTATTAATACCTTCCTGTAACTATGTGTAAGTATTGTGTCTCATAAGCCTTATTAGGATGGTTGTGGACACACACAAGTTACACATAAACAAAATTTGATCAATTGGTTGATTGAGGTGTTTAGAGTTAACTGTCAGTTATGACCACATGCATTTACTGTAGTATATTGCACTTTCAGGAACCATGCATGGGTATCTTTTCAAGGTTTTTCTGAGAGTTACAATGATACACATTCATTGTCAAAGGATAACTAGTGTACTAATGCACATTCTATTAACTATATGCTCAACCTCTCACGCAGAGGTGAACCCACACACTGTGGCTGATGCCTTCTATAATGGAGAGCTTGAGTCTGAGATCAGACTCTTGGTAACCACAAGTGGCACAGTGACTCTGAGTGACTTCACATTTAGAAAGGACTCAGACAGAGAGGCACTCATGGAGAAGATAGAGTCCATTTGCTCGCAGACAATCTACCACCACCATGACTGCACACCAGACTGCAAAAAAAGGGGTAAGCTAAATAATTTTGGAAGTAAAAGAAGCAGCACCATTGTAGTGGTGAAAATCCCAAGGTGTGGGGAAAGCCAGAACATCATATTTCTTTGTTGTAGGCTGTGGTACACTATGGGTCACGGACGGCATTTGGAAATTAACCTTTCCCCATTGCATGCATCGAGTCAAGGTACCTTGTTTAAAACATGATGGTATAGTTACCTATCTAAATTGATTGTAGCAAATCTCTCTCCTCTTTGTAGTATAGTTGAAAAGATCCCAGCTCTTTCCATGTCTGATGTCTGTACAGCAACACCAGTTCATGGTAAAGCTTTCTGCAAAGAGCACTGTGACGCACTGTGAGCTCCTGGAAAAACAAGCACCACCCATTCCGACAGATTTGAGGGGATTCCTCAAGCACTGTCAAGTACTCACAGGTTAGCATCAATTTATGGTTCATGAAAAGCTAGCTTGCCTTCACTTTGCATTGTGAAACATAAGAAGGCTAAATGAAGAGGTTATCTGTTACCAACTTGAGCTTGGAAAATAACTTGGCGATGTTTTGACTGAATGCTCCAGTCATCATCAGCGCTCAAGTTGGTAACAGATAACCTTCTCTTCATTTATGCAGAAGCCAGCTGAGAAGCCACTGTAAATAAGAAGGCTACATAGTAACTGGGTTTTTCTTTTTGTCACTTCTAATGCCTTGCATATTACAGAGGATGATAGTGCAACTCAGGAAGAGGAGCAACAGATAGAACAAGTCCTGGATGCTACTGCAGTTGATACTGGAGAGTCTGCTGCCAAATCTCAAGGTTTGTTTGTTGAACTTGCTTTACATGAGAAAGACAAATAAGAGCAGAAATTCTCAGGCCTGTAGCCAAGGGGGATTTGAGGGGTTTGACTGAACTCCCCCTGGCTAACAGACTAATATGAAGCTAGAAGGGACCTCTGCTATCCTTTGTATTCTATGAACAGTCTGAATAGTTTCCACAACACATTACCCATGGCGAGATTGCTGGGTGTGGCAACACCCCCCTACCACATGCACAGCACACACCCTGTGGCCCAAACCCCTTTAAGAAATCATGGCTACAGGCTTGATTGGCTCTAAAGCACAAAGATTATAGCCCAAGAGTGGTTAAGGCATATCCCAAATTTGATTTTGCTTCATATATTGAAGACAAAGTACATGTACAATCATTTATTAACCAAATAGCTAATTGATTGTACTTTATTATGAACAAGCTAGCATTACCATGACAACATGCTAACAATCCTTTAATTTCCTTTCAATCCCGATGCAATGGATATTAAGCGAAAGCTTTTGTTTTAGCTATCTGAATCTGGGTAGGGACACTGTAACAGTAAGAGATACCAACCTGAAGCTCCAAGAAGCAAATAATTTTGATTAATTATGAAAGCTCACCTCTCCAGTGACAGCAACAATAGCCTCTGTCCCCAGGTACAGTACGTTAGTACAACTAGTCCACTACACACTCGAAGTATTAGCCACAAATCTAGCCATCAAAGATGATAGGCCATCATCACTCGAGTATATTCCCTTCTCCTGCTCCCAGAAACATACAGCGCTTGACCTCAATCGCAGCCCTCGGTAAGTCTGACCTACCTACCTACTTCAAAACCATGGATAACACATATGGACTAGCAGCGAGAATAACACTAGCAAAGCTAAGAAGCTTACATGCGGCAGCCATTCAATCCCTGTGAACTATGGCAATACTTTTGCAATTTGTTGCATATCACATTTGGGGCCGCCTTAACCGACCTGAGTTTGCAACAGCAAGGAGGGGGGAGCTGACATCTGGTTGCATGGTGCATGTGTAAACATTCAATAGTAAGGAGACCTGACAACAAGCTAATAGCTTTCCCTTACATAGTGAAACACTAACAAACAAGTCATCTAATCTCTATAATCCTCTAATGGAAATTTCCATTTCTGTATAGGCGTACATCACCTGCTTCACGATCATCCATCACTGCTCCAAGAAGCAACTGCAGAGTTCAGCCCCGTCACATGTACCAAGAACACTGGTGAGACAAAGCGGTTGCAACGGTGGTCCAGGGGGCATCAGCTGATTGTGAGAGCTGGAGGGCATATTGAGGCATGGCAACCTCTATACATGTATGTCAACATTGCATACTGATCACTGGGACTGACTCTGCAGCTAGTTACATGCATTCTTTGACGTAGATGTAATTCATTAGTTTGCACCTTCTCTGTGACATCAGAATCCTTTGTTTGCACCTTTCTTTGTTTGGGCCTAGAGTAACTGCTTAATGGTGTCAGATATGCATGCAAATATGCATGGCCAGAAAAGCCCTGATATGCACCTACATACCATAGCAGTTTTACAGCTGTAGCTGGCGTCATGTTAATGTACAAATACAGGTATAGTATGGATTGTGCACATAAATGTTCCTTTCAGTCAATGCAGCTAACTATATAGCTGCATTAATTGTATTACAATTCATGTACGTATATATTTTCATTTTTAGGTCAGAGTCCCCGAGTCAGGTCTTTTTCATTGTCCTGACATGGTTAATTGCGCTTCTACAGTCATCAGCCATCAAGCCAGAGGAACTGCAATCCATATACCTGGCTTATGACAACATGTGCAATTTGTGCCGCCTGAAAGTTGCAAGAAAGCCATTACCATTAAAACCACCACTTGATCGTGCATGGTTAAGTATGAACAAGATTATTGACAGTTTTCATCTTTGAAACCATGTAAATCCAGAGTGTCACACCACATTTTCACCACAAAGATTAAAGGAGATGCACCCCGATGCTAACACCCAAGCTGGTGAGCAAACATTTGTTTGGATGGCAAGATACAAGAATATTGTTTGCGCTATGAACAAAACTCATCATTTATTCTATTTACACCGTATGATAAGAAGGAGAAACAATTATACAGTGAAATGCTATGCCAATGGCAGAAAGCCTGTGTTGCCACGAGTGAAGGCTTAAGTATTGTGACATTCATGTCACATTTGTATAACTTGTATAAAACTAGAAACCAGCTTTTAAATCTGTAATATCTGTATACTTAACCATTATTTTGTACCTGTTTTCAGTGACTCATAGGCCTAATCAGGCCGGGCATATCGCGTGTCACTCTAATAAAATATTTCATTTATTCATTCAATGTTTATGCATGATTTTGTATTTTGTGTCATTTAATTTACACTCCAATAACAAACACCTTTGTTTCGCTGAAGTCATATTGAGTTTTGTTGTTACTTTGTTTGCTTAATTAAGTATTGTAGCATTCACCCTATTCTGTTAGTACAATGTTTATGCATGATTTTGTATTTTGTGTCGTTTAATTTACACTCCAATAATTAACAACTTTGTTTTTGCTGAAGTCATATTGAGTTTTGTTGTTACTTATTACCACCTTTCACAGTTTGGCAACATCCCGTCGCCTTGTGTAGCGCTCAGGCAACACCCAGATCATCCAACTAGGTGTGGTCGGCACTGGATACGAGCGTATTAGTATCTCACTGACGCGCGCGAAGGTTACGACCGTCAATTTCAGGGCTGGCAGCCCGAAGCTTGAAGTTTCTTGTTCTAGCAGCAAATAGAGACGACGAGAACGCTATTATTAAAAATTCCTGACCGTGAGCCTGACAGCGGATACGGTGAGCTAGCGCATATATCGCAGATGTTACAGCATCAATGTTACAGCATATGGATACGTGCGAGGGCCTTCCACTGGACCGCTGACTGTCAAAGCGCCTTTGAGGAGCTGCGACACCACCTCTCGACCGCTCCTGTGTTGGCACACCCCAACTTTAGCCGTCCTTTCATCATTGACACGGATGCAAGTGACACTGGTATTGGAGCTGTACTGTCACAGATTGACGACAACGGGATGGAAAGGGTGGTAGCGTATGGCAGCCGCGTATTGAGCAAGCCCGAGCGACGGTATTGTGTTACGCGACGAGAACTACTTGCTGTTGTCTTTTTCACACGTCAGTTTAGGCCCTACCTCGCTGGCCACCACTTCACTCTACGCACCGACCATGGATCGCTAACTTGGCTGCGCAACTTCAAAGAACCAGAAGGCCAACTTGCACGGTGGCTTGAAAGGCTCCAAGAATTCGATTTCGACACTGTGCACCGGCGGGGCAGAAAACACACAAATGCAGACGCCCTGTCTCGTCTGCCTTGTACCCAGTGTGGTCGAGAGAACCACAGCACAGCTCCAGCACTCGTCGCCGTCACTGGAATATTGCCGTCCGAGCGTCGCTCGCTGGATGAACTCCGACAGTTACAGCTTGCGGATGCCACAGTTGGTCTTGTACTGCAGTCGAAAGAAGCAGACAAGAAACCTGCCCCTGACAAAGTGAAAGCCTTGAGTCCAGCTTCCCGCCGCCTATTCCAACTCTGGAACCAGTTGGTGGTAAAGGATGGTCTTCTGTGGCGGTGGTACGAGAGGTCAGTCGATCACGAGAGGACTCTACAGCTGGTTGTCCCCCTAGCCCTGCAGGAGGAGGTACTAAAGGATCTGCATAAGGGTGTCCTGGCAGGCCACTTGGGAATGGACAAAACACTCGCCCGTCTCAAGGAGCGTTTTTACTCGCCTGGGCACTACAATGACGTGGAGAACTGGTGCAGGAACTGTGCCAAATGCGCCATGAGGAAGACTCCTGCACCAAAGGCCAGAGCTCCCCTACAGTCTATCAAGGCCGGTTACCCCATGCAAATTGTTGCAACTGATATTCTGGGGCCATTTCCTGAGTCCACAAATGGGAACAATTACATTTTAGTGGTGGGCGACTACTTCACACGTTGGGTGGAGGCTTATGCGATCCGTAACCAGGAAGCAGTGACAGTTGCCAACAAACTCACCAATGAGTTTTTCTTTCGTTTCTCCCCAGCAGAGCAGCTGCATTCTGACCAGGGACGGCAGTTTGAATCACAGGTGATTGCTGAGGTGTGCAAGCTGCTCGGAATCCACAAATCATGCATGACACCATACCATCCTCAGTCTGATGGCATGGTTGAGCGGTTCAACCGCACTTTGCTCAATATGCTAGCCACCACTGCTGAAAAGCATCCCTTTGACTGGGAGAGCCAACTTCGACCCCTATGTTTGGCTTACAACACTAGTGTGCACCCCACAACTGGGTATTCCCCCTTTTTTTGATGTATGGTCGCCAAGTTCGAATGCCGATTGATATTATGTTTGGCACTCCAACCCCTGATACGGCATCTCCTTCAGAATATGCAGATGACCTCCGCAAGCGGCTGGAGAAAGCCTATCAACAAGTGCGAGAACAAATGGGCCATCAGCTGGATCAGCAGAAAGAACTATATGACAGGAAGGTCCATGGCAAGTTGTTTGAAACAGGAGATCTTGTGTGGCTGTTTTCTCCTGTGGTCCCTCGTGGATGTCCTAAAAAGCTCCATCGTCCCTGGACAGGACCCTTCAAAGTTGTCAGTCGACTCTCAGATGTTACCTATCGCATTCAAAATGTCCAGTCACGCCGCAATCGTTTAGTTGTCCACTTCAACCGCCTGAAGGCCTGTCCACCACACATGCGTTTAAACCAAGAGAAAGCTCCTCTTCAACATCATCAGCATTCTCTTCCACCTGAGCCTGTTGGGTCAAACCTTGAAATTATTGATGATCCTGATTATCGATCCGAACTCCGATATCCTCGCCGACAACGGAGACCTCCTGACTATTTGCACTCTGTTATATCACACTAACTGAATACGGGACGTATTTTCTTCAAGAGGGGAGCTGTGTAACATATGTTAACTGTTGAACTTAATATGTTGTATCAATTAGTTTGTAATGATTTTTCATTTATGTATACTGTTAAACCACCTTATGGCCTTATTTGTACATCTGCATGCTG
Source organism: Agelas oroides (assembly GCA_949130485.1). Classification (NCBI taxonomy): domain Eukaryota; kingdom Metazoa; phylum Porifera; class Demospongiae; order Agelasida; family Agelasidae; genus Agelas; species Agelas oroides. The sequence continues at coordinate 4,813,530 of OX422192.1, read as the reverse complement.
CTTATCTCGGTGTGTATTTTGCTACATGGTGGTTCTTTTCACTCAATAGCCTTCTCCTCCCATGTTTTCGTTGTCACCTCTACATTTCCTGTACATCTCCATCCCCCTGTCTGTTGTGGTATAGCTCACACCATTTGTCATCATACTTTTCATCATGTGTTCTGTTTTGTATATAAGTAGGCACACTTACTTTCAACACAGATTCTCTTGCTATTGCTCGCACCAAATAATAACTATTTTGCACCGTTTTTACTGTTTGCGCCGAACGGCGAGTTGATTTGTGAGCCACGCTACACCTAGGTAGCGGTGAAGTGCCTGTAACATTGTATTCTGTTGGCATATAGGCTGAGAGGAATGCGGTTCAAGATTGTTCATGAGTATATTTTAACTGTATCTTCAGAATAATAGCGGTTCAAATGAAATCCAGAAATCCCCTTGAAATCCAGAAATCCACTTTGAAATCCAGAAATCCACGTGAAATCCACTGGATTTTAAAATCTTGTTCAAAGGTTCATTTGCGACTGACCGGTAGATTTGCGCGTAATTTACAGAACAAAGACACACACACAAACATGAATAATTATATATATACACACAAAACTTTAGTTGGGGCTAATGTAACTCCAGCACTTCGGCTCCAGCCAGACCCATGGCTGTCGGCAACACGTACCAGAGGCGCTACCCATCCCACAGCATGACAGGTGGGCACGACTCTGTGACGAGTATTTGTCTCGCCTGCCATGTGCACACATCTAGCTGCCACAAGTCTGATGAAACATTCAGCACAGCAGTTCTCTGCCTCTGGTCAATATCAAGTGAGTCTTGTGATTCGGAGAGGTATCCTATCGTCAATAGGCGAGCAAGGTTACACACACAACTTTGGTTGAGGACAAACGTAACTGTAGCACTTTGGCTCCAGCCAGACCCATGGCTGTCAGCAACACGTATCAAAGGGGCTACCCATCCCACGGCATGACAGGTGGGCACGACTCTGTGACGAGCATTTGTCTCGCCTGCCATGTGTACACATCTAGCTGCCACGAAACATTTCAGTACAGCAGTTCTCTGCCTCTGGTCAATATCAAGCGAGTCTTGTGATTCGGAGAGGTATCCTGTCGTCAATAGGCGAGCAAGGTTACACACACAACTTTGGTTGAGGACAAATGTAACTGTAGCACTTTGGCTCCAGCCAGACCCATGGCTGTCAGCAACACGTATCAAAGGGGCTACCCATCCCACGGCATGACAGGTGGGCACGACTCTGTGACGAGCATTTGTCTCGCCTGCCATGTGTACACATCTAGCTGCCACGAAACATTTCAGTACAGCAGTTCTCTGCCTCTGGTCAATATCAAGCGAGTCTTGTGATTCGGAGAGGTATCCTGTCGTCAATAGGCGAGCAAGGTTACACACACAACTTTGGTTGAGGACAAATGTAACTGTAGCACTTTGCCTCCAGCCAGACCCATGGGCGAGCGAAGCAGGTTCCATCGAGCGAGGCAGACTCCATTATTCGAAGAGAGCACTTGCACACGCCATCTTGGCTCCATGCGCAACAGTAGAAAACTTCAAGTGGATGTACACTCAGTACATTACAAACACACTTTACAAGCATGTTTGGAAAACACATCCTGAAATTAATTATTCTACTGTTTAGTATAAATGTCACATATTTGTGGAAAGTTGCTGCACACTTTTGAAGTTATGCTAGTATACAGATGGAACTTCCTTTCTTCAAGTTTCGTTTTACCGTATTGTAGATGTTCTAGTTACTAAATAATATAACCAACAGTGTACTTAATTGTAGATTAATTTTTGGTGGAGATATAGTGAACATTTGCTTCAACCAAGCATATAGCTTTGAAATGATGCTAATATATAGAGGGAGCCTTCTCTTTATAAGTTTCACTTACCAAACTGTAATATAACTACATTCCTAAAATCAAGGCAGGCTACTTATGTGTAGATCATCGTTTACATTTTAGTAGTAAGCTTTACAAAAAAATAGTAAATCATGCTAATTTTTAAATGAGGCCTTTTTGAGGGTACTTTATTATAGTATGATACTTCTTAACTGAAGAAAGGTTGCTCAAATGTCACAATACACTATCTAATTTTTAGTATCTAAACCTCCATTTTAGCTGTCGTTTGATTAAGTAACTCAATCTACAATTTAGAAACAATACTAATAGTTAGAGGAAATTGTTGTGTTAGTACTACTATTGTGACTAACTTCTAAAATTTAGTTTTACAAATCTCTTATTTAGCAACAACGAACTTATTATAAGTTTTATTTCTTTCGACTAGAATTGGACTACTTAAATCTAGCATTGTAATTTTCCATTCTAGTAGATGTGCACTCACCTCAAGTTAATGTGTACTAATACTTAGACTACATTCTAATAGTTAGAAAATTTTTTTCTTGTGCATCATGTAAGGATTTACAGAAAGCACAGAGACAGCGAGTAGCATAATGTGTTGTAGTGTAATATTATTCTAATTTTAGCCAGATTTGTTGTCATTGTAAAATTATGTAGCTATCATATGCATTAACATCGTTTTAAGATATCTCCGTGTGTGCATGAGACAATTATACCTAGGCGTGAGTGACTCCCCGAAAATTGATACGTAGGCGTGAGTCACCTAGGGGAGTCATTCGCATCCGGGGGGAGTCATTCACGCCTAGGCAAAAATGTTCGGGGAGTCATCCACGCCCAGGCGTCAGTGACCGGGAGTCATTCACGCCTAGGCACCAGTGACCGGGAGTCACGTACGACGGGAGTCATTCGCGCCTATGACACCGGCTTTTACAACGTTCTCACATAACTCGACAGCTGTGTGGACTCTTGACCACCTGAAATACACATGTCTTGAAGGACAGGTCATTCGCACAAACACACCTTGGAAAAGATGGTGCCGAAATCTGCGGTCGGGCACAGGTCTTTCGTTGTACGACAACCGCATAACTCCGATTATCGTAATGGATATCACCGGAAGATGTAATGTACGTATACAAAATTCGTGTACTTCACTACCTCCTCTGGGTGGGGCTTGCTCGAGATGCTGTGGAATGTGCTGAGCTAGCTTAGTACTTTTGTGAAGAATGGCTACAGCTCTTAACTCAGCTGCTGGCGTTAGCGCAGCATCCGATGCCTTCCGAAAGTGTTCTGCCGACCTCATCAGGGGCATACAGGACCCGGAGCTTCTCGCGTGGGAACTGTATTCCGATGACGTCGTATCAGAGACAGTTGTGGACGAGGTGAGCGTGGTGGGGCTGTCCAGCGTGCAGAGGAAGACGAGACTGCTCAGCGCAGTCAGAGATCAGATTGCTGTCGACTCGGGCAAGTTCCAAAACTTCCTCTTGGCGCTCAGAAAGCAACCATCGCTGAAAGACGTGGCGGAAAAGCTTGAGACCATTTACAACAACTGTGGTATGTAATCGGGTGGGACTTGTACATGTAAATTAGACACCAGCTACATGCATACCACAGTGAAACTACCCCAACCACAAATTGTTTACATGCAGGCAAGTACATGTAGTCTGGTATAATGCCTACGCCACATGCACCTGTGCATCCTGGAATGTGTAATAGCTCTGGTTATTATAAGCTTATTAATTTTCAGTGGCTTCTCAGTTGGCTGCTGTATAAACTAGAAGTCTTCAGTGAAGACATACCCCAACGCTATTTTATGGTATAATTGTGGAACAAAGTGGCCCTGAGGTTGAAGTGTTGGTGGGGGAGTGCCAACACTGCTACGCACATCGTAGCTCCCGAGGTGAGACTTTCATAATTATGTAGCCTGTGTCTTTTCCTAATGCGTGGGGATCGTTGAGGGAGAGGGGGGGGGGGGGTGATGGCCACTTGTTTTGGATTGTGCTACTTATGGGGGTGGGGCTGAATAGTTCAGGGGATCCCGGTAGGGGTTCTTCATGGTGGGGGCTAGTGTTATCGAAAGAGGTTGGACTGTTAGTGGGGCTAAGTGGAGGGGGAGGTGGCTGGTTCTGGGGGGAGTCAGGGGTAGGGGGATGGACTGGGCTTGAGGTGGGTGTGGGGCTAAATAGTAAGGGGGAAGAGCTATGGTTAACAGATTCTATACTACTTATACGACGGGGTTACCGAGAGTACCAGCCTGAATTGGCTGTTTGGTGTCTCTTGTACGCTGTTGATGCTGTCATCCTGCGTCTGGGGGGGCTCTGACAGTATCTCCGGGGATGTAATCGGTTCCTCGGTAAAGATCTCCCTGGACCAGAGTGCGTATATCTCAGGGTGCGGGTGCGAGTAGTATAGTTCAGTAGTTTCAAAAATGACGTCATCTCTGCGGCGCTGCGGTATAGCTTTATGATGAGGACAGTATATATAGGAGGGGGTTGGCAAAACTTTATTCACTGCTTAGAGGCCCGACGTTTCGCTCATCGGTGGTGAGCTTTCTCAAGGTGTAATTAACAGTTTTCTGTAAAGGGTATCATGTTTGGTTTCATGTATCCTGCTACGTGCATGGTTTGCATGGTGTCTTATGACATAACCACAATTCACATTCTGGGTGACACACACAGGGTCCCAGAGTGGGCCCCTCAGAGACTTGTGCTATCCACCCCACTCACCCTTTTTGCATGGCTGCATGCATGGGTGAGGCCTAGTGTTGTGCATGTTGGTGGGTGTTTGGTCACTCATGCAGCTTTGCAGTCTTTCAAATGTGTGTGTGTGGAGCGTGGACACACATTGTGTGCATACGCAAAGTTCACTTTCCGCCTTCACCACGCTTGACAAAGCTGTTCTGCCTTCACTGCACTAGTACTCTGGTGTGGTAGTTCTGTCGTGAAATTTACCTATCTTCACCAGACCCCATCTTGGCTTTGGCTAGTATGGACTAACTCACCTGTCTTCACCCTACCAGGGTATGGACAAACTTACCAGTTGGCACAATGGTACAAATAATGCCCGGACCCAAAGTAATGTGGACATGCGTCGCTCCGCGAATACCCGGACTCTATTGTATCCAAGGTATTAAAATGGCAGACGATCCCGACCTTAAATACGAAACAGCTGGAAAAGCAGAGGGTAGAACCGCTCTGCTCCCCATGAGGTATACCTATGTCCCTTTTTTTTTAAATGTCAATGCTACTGTCAGTTTTAGAAATCGTTTAACTCTGTCTATATTCAGATTTCAAAATTTTTCACTGGACTGACTGACAAACTGACAGACGAACAAAGCTGATTGTTTAACCCCTTCATGCATGTGCGTGCGGGTAATAAAGAAAAGGTTATCTGTTACCAACTTGAGCTCGGAAAATAACTTACCGATGTTTCGACTGAATGCTCCAGTACCTTTTCTTTAAGTTGATACGAATGTCACTATAACTCTGGAATCGATGTACAGCCTTTCTACCTGCGTCTGAAACGTGCAATTGACAAGCAGTACAAAGTTATCTCGGCTGTGCAGTGAATACCGGTGGTGAACTCCCAGGGCTGAGCTTACCAAACATAAGGGGAAGAAAACCAGGCTGAGAAACTTCCCTTAACCTGTGGGAAGAACAGCGATGCCATCACACTCTTGTAGGAAGGTAGTTTACTAACTTTAGCTGTTCTTCTTGGTAGGCTAAAGTCACTAGCTGCAGCCTTTGTGCTTCCATTCAAAGCTGTGTTGTGATTAACCGGATGTTCTAATTACATTCTTGTAATGTTCTGCAATCTGATTGGAGCTGCAATATTTTTGCAGCAGGGACAGGTCAGGTATAGGTGTTAGACTAGACCCTTACCGTCTGGCTTCGCCAGACAAACTGGCAGGTGGGATCAAGAATGAAGAATGCCCCCATGGCAAAATCAAGTGGGCGTGGTACAGGAAGTACGTGTAGGTAGGCAGGTCTTGCAATTGCTGTATGGTTGGTAATTTTTACGAGTGCAAATTTCCGTAGAACAAGCCCAAATTCAGGCTTCAGAAATTTTAGCGGTTTAATTTTCGTGGTCCGTGAATATGGAAAGGGGAGGCTGTCTTTTCACCCAATCCCCTGTGGTACCGCCCGATGCAACTTGCAGTCAAGTCAGGCGAGTAACTGGTTAACCTAGGCCAGGCATGGAACTAGCTCGACGACTTCTTTCAACATTATAGTACACGATGTTGTGTATACTTTGCTAAAGTAGCCTGGATAAATAAAAAGTTTGATGTTGGTTCTTTTACTTGCTAAGTTCATCAACCATGCAAGTGGATACAATCAGAAGTGATTTTAAAATTTGACCATCAATACTTACAATAAATTAACATTTTTTGCAGTATGCCTGACAAGCACTGGAGTAAGAAGGACTGAGAGGCCAACAAAAATTGACTAGGTACAAAAAGGACTACGTACAACGTGACAGCATTGGATTTTTGCATGTAAGCATCATATAGCATGTCTTCATGTGGGAGGATACGACAAGCAGATCTTGAATGAGGCTTCTGTACTTCTGCAAAGAGAAAAGTAGTGATATAGAAACTGTTCCCTTTCAACTCCTGGACACTTGTGAGAACAGGACACCAGTGTACACATGCCAAAATGAAAGTAGTAAAGTTATCTGCATAGGATTAAGCTATTCCAATTGGGCAGATGGATAATTACCAATCAAGTAGGCTTGATGTTATATACTGTAAACACAGTAGGCATCATGAATATTGATTTTTTTGCTGAGAGATAGCTTGGGATCCAGCTGGGATTCAAACCCAAGACATTCTGAATACTAGTCAGACGCTCTTACCACTAAGCCACTTGGACCCCTGGCAGAGGAGCGGAAGAATGGCTACATGAGCAGCATTGCCTAGAGGCCTCAGCCAAATTCCAACTGATTTGCACTCTCTAAGTGTTGACTAGTCTTCAGAAGGTCTTGGGTTCAAATCCCAGCTGGAATTTGTTCCATGGATTTATTTCTCGCTATCATCAATAGCATCCAAGTACTTAGTAACTGTTTATGCCCAAATGAGTCCATGGTGAAATGAAAAAAATCAGGTGGTTTTGATCCACCACAGTGCACTAATGCTGTAATACAGAATAAACTGATGCATACATTCACACAAAACAATCTTGAACTATAAACATAGCAGCTGATTTACAGCTCTCTTTAACTCACATGCACTGTTTGCAGTATTGAACATGCAATATATTAAGGGTTCAAGGACCACAAACAAGAATACCAGTTTCGGGGCATCTGTAAACTATTTATTACAAAAATAGCATCACTGTGCCATTAGAGAGGGTAGAATATGTGATATTATAGTAAGCCTGTTACGATACTAAGGTATGTACGACTACTACAGCTAAGCTACGGAGTCATTTACATCACTGAGCATACACTCCACTTCCCTGCAGCTAACCACAATGCGATGACTGATGGATGCTAGTACTGCCTGGCAGCAGTATACCCAGCTTTGCCTGTCAGTGGTGAAAACAAGTTGTGGAATACAAAACATCTTAGCAATTTAGCCAGATGACTGTCGTCTGATTCCTACACTCATCAAATCACACATTACCCTCCAGACTCTCCTGCCATTCACGCAACTACTGGTGAACTGCATGTGTAACATCGTGCCGTTTTGTTGAAAGTAGCTGTTTGAGGCTGAAATTTTCAAAAATGGGTCTGCGGCAATGGTTGTACTAGAACCTGGGTGGAAACAGTGCATACATACAACATACAATCCACAGGTAGCAGTAATGTGCAAGTGTTTGTCTGTTTTAGCCCAAAAATTAGCACCTTTCAGCTTTTGTTTTAGTTCACGAAAGATGCTGCAGTTTCTAAGCACATTCATGTTCTTCAGATGGTAAGCTTTCAAACGGTGCCAAAATTGCTGCAATTTGCCTACTGTTTATCTTCCACATTTTGAGAAATAGCTGCTGGCGTTGTGCATTAATTATCGCTTTGTATACAATGGGTGAGGTCATTGCCATGGAAGCATTCGTGGTTCATCTTTGAGGTACATAGGTACCTTTATTAGACCCAAAGATGTAGCTGTTAGTAACCAGAATGGTTTCAAACCACCATGCATACACACTTTTAGAACTAGAAGAAAAACATTCAGGCTGTCTTGACTGCACTGAGTAGCTCTCACTGCGAGAATGAATAATGTCAACTACACAAATACAAACTGTTACATATAAGTACTATACTTTGAAAAGAATGCAGGTCAGGAGTAATTCTCCCTCACAATTTTGTCAAGGTTGAAGAACAAACCGTGAAAATAATGCAGGTGATTATACCCACAGTAATCTGCTGTTAAAGTTCCGTCACACAATTTATAAGTTTGAAGAATCAATTTCTCGGCAGACAATTGTGTGTAAGCTTCACTGTGATATATCGGTTTTATTGGGGAATGGTCTACTACGAAACCATTTCTGGCGGGCAAGAGGTGGGGTCTGCATGCAGTGCAACTTCATGCAAAATTCATGCAAGTAATTCCTTACCATTAGTTGCAAGTGAGAGTTAAAAGAAAAGCTTCATGCTGCCCCTTGACTCTGTTTGCCACATTCAGAAGCCATCTGCATACTCCATTTATTATAACCTTGTATCTTCATGTGTAACAGTAGAAGAATATTCTTTCCACAGCTGTCTCCCAACCTCAGGAGTCAGCCCATACATATGACGTAGGATTTCCTGTTGAGCTTCTGAGGGAAGTGTGGTATCATACTGGGATCACACGGGAGACTGCAGAGGAGCGACTTGAACATACTAGCAGTGGCTGTTTCCTAGTGAGAGAGAGTGAGACCAAAGTGGGTTGCTTCTCATTGTCCCTAAAGCATCTGGAAGGCATTGCACATTTCCCTATCGACAGGAAAGACTCTGGCCTCTACGAACTCACTGGGACTCACAAGGGCTTTACGACTCTTCCCGACCTGATTGACCACTTCAAACATCATCCTATTTCAGAGGGTCCACACCGACAGCTCAGCTACCCCTGCTACAAAATCACCCACGTTGGTGAGTGCACGTGGAAACTTGATGCATGGCAAGCACAAGAAGATCCAGTCCCAGGCCATAATTTGGATCCTTCTTCCCTCACAGTGGAAAATACCCCCCCTTCAGTGCCCTCTCAAACCACCATCCCTCCAGTCCCCCTCCCCCGACGTCGCTTAACTGCAGGTGAATGTACTGCCAACACCTTTAAAGGAAAAGGGTATCCAAAAGGTAAAAGATGGTAGTGTATATATACGTACCAAATGTGACATGCACCTCCCAACTCATGACCTACTCCAACACAAGGAACCTTGTAAATGTATGTACATGTAGCCAACCAGTTCAGGTGCATTCTTCATACCATCGTTACTGAACTCATTGTTGATTATTAGTAAGTAGTGTCACTGACTTCAACGTTATACTTTGTTTAGTGCCGTTGACTAATAATTGTTACTCATTCCACTTTTCCCTTGCAGATGCTCAACAGTCCAGTGACACAATGCCACCACATGGATCAGACAGCAAGGTACTCGTTTGGTAGTGACAGTGTGGTCATGTGTACATGTGCACACACCACGCAGTACATGGATACGATTGCAGGTTGAATTCAGAGAGCATTGTATTTGGAGGCAACTTCTAAACATCTGTACATTGTAACTAAAATAGTGAAAAATGGCAGCCTTGGTGCATGAGGTTTTCCTGCCCCTCATCAGAGGAGGTGCACCACGGTCATGTGCACTATGTATTAATGTTCATGCCAAAGATGATAAACTGTTATTACGAGAGTAAGAAATGCTCTACGACCAAGATCATGATGGTTCAGGGTTTTTTTAAGTCGTCCAAGGCGTCTCTCCAGTCAAAAGGAACTTTCCACACTTTTGTGACCTCCAAATGGCATTTATGTAGCTATTGATGAACAACAGAAATCATAGGCAGCTTCAACATGGTCGAAGGTCCCCCCACCTGAGTGGACCTAGCAGGCTAGAAACTTCTGATCCCCAGAATCGCTGTTGAATCAGTGGAATGTAACAGGTTAGCAAATAATTTGACAATCAGGATCACGTGTTAATGTGTTTGATGTCACTCGTTTCAGACCCTCCTCTGGTGTCTCACCACCTGCTCTACATTTAGGCCAGGACTCTTAGTCTCTCTATTTAAAACACCCTCAAAATGAGGTCAAAAGGACATGAATTTGATTAGGGTCTTCCTGAGAACTATGCTAGTATAGAAAAAGTACCTTAACTCTAATGGATGCAGTATTTACAGAATGTCCCAATACTGAACATCCCACAAGCTATCCTCATTTCCAGGTCTCCCCTGTTTTCATTCTGCGGTTTGCACAAAAACTGAGGAAGGCAGATGTAGGGAAACTACAAATACAGAAAAATCTGAGAGCATATTTCAAGTTAAGCTGAGAACTCTTGATCATGTGAAAGTCTGCTAGCTGTGGACTGCTTGATGATGAACTCTAGAGCAATTCTTGAATGTAGATCTCCGACATCCTGATGATGTTCCCGTGCCCCAGGCCTTCCGCACTTTCTACCTCTCTTTTGCTTCCATGTATATATTACTGTGAACACAAACTAAGCAATAAAAAATGGGAGAGGAATGGGGACAGACTAAACAGTGCTCACATATGCAGTGTCAGGTACAAGATCCTGGAATATACCTGGACTAACATGGTCCATCTTTAATAGTAGTGTGTCCATGTATATGCACAGGGCGGCGGGGCAAGGGGGGCGAATGCCCCCTGAAAGTACAGTTTGGGGGGGCCTTGCCCCAAGTAGAATTTTTCTGTGTATGTGACTGGATGAGTTTATTTACTTATAATTAGACAAACACGTGCACGGACCATAGTGCCCCCCCTTCAAGCTGTTAAGTGTGGTGACCTTTGTGACGGCTTTTGCAGTGAGTGATCACTGAACTAGTGTCAAAGTGAAGTACAAAGTAGAAACTGTTCTTGTCCAGGTTGTCAATTTGTTTATAAGATGTACACAACTATTAAAGACAAGATTGTTCCGTCTACATACTGCAATCTTCCAAAATTAGGCCCACCCTCAAAAATAAGCCTACCCCCTTTGTAATTGTTGAAAAGGGTGCTTTTCTCTCAAAATTACACCCACCTATTTATGCTGTAGTGTGTGTGGATGTGTGCGCCAAAGAAGCAGTACTGCGCAACAGGAGGAACCAACAGCATAAAAAAGACTAGACTAGCTAGGTCAAACATGTACTAGCAGCATCTGTTGCTGGAGAAAAGTACAGTAGGAAGTCACTTATCTGAACATGCTTGGACCAAGGGGTGTTTGTATAACTGAAATGTTCGCGTAATTGAAACAATACTACAGTGGAACCTCTCTTAAAGGACACCTCTGAAATAAGGTCACCTGGTTAATCACTTCACTGAGTCCCAACTTTATATAAATCTCCCCCTGAAATAAGGACACCTCACTAATCAGGACAAATATTTTGGTCCCAAGGGTGTCTGTATTAGAGAGGTTCCACTGTATTTGTAAACAAAGCAGAGTACTCTCCATTTAATGCACAGAAAAAATATATGAATATCGGGGTTCGAATAAGTGAAGATTCAGATAACTGAAGTTCAGATAAGTAACTTCCTACTGTATGTGTACACAGCTGTTTATAGTGCTAATACTCTTTGCCCACTAATTTCTATGATGTCATACTACTGAAACAGCTACTGCCGAGGGTGTGTCAGGCTGCTGAAGCTGGTGAGAGGACATGGACAATTAAAAAACAGCTGTGAAAGAAAGCAAAATGCTGAAAACAGAGAAAACGTTGTAATTATATGCTCTCTCCCCGCTGTGGCTGATACACTCTTAGTAAAAAAGATGGTGTGCCAAAGCTCTGAGCATGTGCTGGTGGATAATTTGTAATTATTCAGCATCCACTTTAGGACATGCTATGAAGTAATAAACTTTTTTTTTTTTAATTTCAGGCACACCCCCTCAGTGAGCTAACATGGAGGAACCTGCCAGACATGCCAACAGTATCTTTCCCCCAGTTAATAGTTATTCATGACAACTTATATCTCAGAGCACTGAACTGCAGGGCCATACACAGATATGACCCACACACTCAACTGTGGAGTAAACTAGCACAATATCAATGCTGGTGTTTCACCATGACAGCAGTGAGCAGTCAGCTTACACTGGTTGGTGGTGTTGATCAGTCGACTCACAAGCCGGTCAACACAGTAGCTGTGTTCTCTATCTCACAGACGAACTGGAAACAACCTTACCCTCCAATGAACACACCACGTTGCTCGCCAGCTGTATCCACTTACCACCAACTTCTGGTGGTGGCAGGTGGCGGTGATACTAGTGACACTGACACAGCTGCAGTGGAAATCCTTGACACGTCTTACCCCCATAGCCAGTGGCTCTCAGCCACGCCACTCCCCGTGAGCTGCCGTGAAATGTCAGCCGCCATTATACACGGCACGTTGTATCTCCTAGGAGGTACGCTGGGCAAGAAAGTACTCAGCTTGTACCTCCCAGCCCTTACACTAACTTGCAAGCCACCCGCACAGTGGCGCACCCTCCCCGACGCCCCACTGGAAAACTCAGCCGCCATCGCTCTCCGCGAATCTCTGTGTGCAGTGGGAGGAAGCCATGACGCACAAAGAAGCTCAGCCATCCACATCTACGACCTGGAGAAGAACGCATGGGACAAAGTGGGAGACTTACCTACTGAAAGATCATTTTGTGCCTGCTGTCTGTTACCCAGTGGGGAGATTCTTGTTGCTGGAGGACGAGATCGCAATGGCAACTGGACTAGCCGAATAGATGTGGTAGCTGTAAAGGACGTGTTGTAATCTTCAGGCCCGTAGGAAGCAAATTTGAAATGGTCCTGTCACTGGAATTTTGGTCCTGGAAAAATTGGTCCAGGGACCAAAATTTCTGCTGAAAAAAAAGGTCCCCCGGACCATATATTCTGGTAAAATTGGTCCTACCCTGAAAATTTTGGTCCCCCCAGAAGCATCCAGCCAAAACGGTGCTACCTTGAAGATTTTGGTTCCCCCTTAGTATGGCATTGTTATTGCTAACAAGTTAGTTAACAATTTAAGTATAATATCTGTACAAAGTGAGCATGACCGTCCGATATATTTCCGCATCATCGAAAGATACAGTCGTTTGTCAGTTGAATTACCATCAACTCCATGAATGTAGAGGATAATCACCGGGTATACGAAGGCGAAAATGCTTTCTTGCGGCTACCAACTAGTTTCTGTAAGTCACGAGGTGCTGTCATTTGCGTGCTTGACTGATGGCGAAATACGAGGCTTTTGACGGTAGTCGTATAGGCCTAGGCTAGCCTATGACAACAAAACATGCAGATAAACTCGCTATTTCTGCTGAAAAAAAAGGTCCCCCGGACCATATATTCTGGTAAAATTGGTCCTACCCTGAAAATTTTGGTCCCCCCAGAAGCATCCAGCCAAAACGGTGCTACCTTGAAGATTTTGGTCCCCCCTTAGTATGGCATTGTTATTGCTAACAAGTTAGTTAACAATTTAAGTATAATATCTGTACAAAGTGAGCATGACCGTCCGATATATTTCCGTATCATCGAAAGATACAGTCGTTTTTCAGTTGAATTACCATCAACTCCATGAATGTAGAGGATAATCACCGGGTATACGAAGGCGAAAATGCTTTCTTGCGGCTACCAACTAGTTTCTGTAAGTCACGAGGTGCTGTCATTTGCGTGCTTGACTGATGGTGAAATACGAGGCTTTTGACGGTAGTCGTATAGGCCTAGGCTAGCCTATGACAACAAAACATGCAGATAAACTCGCTATTACAATGCAGGTTAGTTGCAGCTATCCGCCATAGTGTAGTAGTCTAGCTCTATCAAGCGCACAAGACAGCAGCAAGCGGAATTCGCTTGTGGTGCAGGTCGGACCATTATTTTCACAGGGGGGCCAAAATTTTCAGGAAAAAATGGTCCGCCCGGACCGATATTCCAGAAATTTTGGTCCCCCGGACCAATTTTTCCGCCGGACCAAAATTTCCGTGACAGTCCGGCCGTATTACAGCGCAAAGCGCGCGCATAATGTTCTGGGGCACGCCCACCCGCGGCCCGGTATACCACCCCTAGAATGTTGCTGCTCTCAAATTACTTTTTAGACCGTTTTGAAGCCGTTGTCGCTGAGTCAACGATTCGGTTGCAGCAGTTACGCTCGAGAATGAGGCATTACTGTATGCGTTCTTTATTGTCTTCGCCGCACGGTATAATGGCACGCGTATTCACGATCTATTGTGAGCGTAGTTTCCCAAAATCATAGATAATACAGTACGGGCGTACTATATCATCTATGCCAGAACTTACGCTTCGACGGGGACTTTCTTCAGGCGACAAAGCGTGCTTGCCTCCAGCCCCAACAGAAATTTTGTGGATGACAGCTGTCATCCGAGCTCCCTGCTAGCGTAGCTACTCTTGGAGTAAGAATTGAACAACCCGCCGAAGCTCATACGGCATTTTTGCGCGGGTTGGTTGGCCGAATATTGGTCCGGCGGCCGCCGGACCTGCCGGACCTGCTCCTACGGCCCTGATCTTGTTCCCAGGTTTAGTCTTGCGTAGCCAGAGTCTCACCAGAAGGGTGAGTCTGGTGAACTGCCCACTCTCCTTTTCCGGCGAGAGTCTGGCTACGCGAGACTAGGCCACATTAGCTGGTCTGGGGACAAGTTAGTTTTTTTTAGCCTCGAATGAACTAGTGCATCGATTTTTGCAAGTCAGATATATTGTTTCAAAAGCACACCATGACTGGAAATGCATGCAGGAGCCACTTAGCTCAGTTACATAAACGTGTTTACAAGTTCCCGGAAGACAAACTTCTGTTTCCGGTCAATACTGTGATGAGTGCAATTGGTGATACAATTACAAAAATATTCCAATATTGCAACAACAACAACAAAAAAAAAACATAGTTTTGTAGGCCAGACTGACACGTATGCCGGACTCTGAGAGAGAGTAGAGACTACCTGACAATCTCCAGAGGATACTGTAGAGGAAAACATAGGCAAACTTGATGCAAGTATATATATACGTACATGGATTTTCAGGACTCCACCCTGATAATGATGTTTGTTTCTGTTGCTGCACCTGAACAGTGCTGAACGTGTGATCTAGCTATAGCAAAAGCTCAGAGGGGAAGTGATGGTGTTACATTCATGTAATAAACATCACATACTTCAATAAGCAAGAAGTGATAATAAAGCAAGCCCTGCACCAGTGAACTTTATGCATTGGCCATTCTAGTAAGCATGCATACACCAAATTGAAGAGTTTCAAAGCAGCAGCAAGTCTCAGAGGTACAGCCCATCCTGTGTTTGAGATTCACTCTATGTAAGGTAAGGGGTCCTAATTCGGGACACTTACAGCTTTTCGCTGTTTTTCCAGGCCGCGCTTAGCTGTAGTCATACAGTTTTTAGCACACGCACAGAGCACCTTTGACGGCAGCTTTCACATCAATTTTCGGTATGCCAGCTCCGCCCATTTTGTAAATATTACGTCATCATTAAGCCTCTTACGTAACCTGGAGGGATTTTCGCGCGAAAATCAAATTACTGTTCGGCGCAATGGCAGCTAAGCCTACAGAAGAGAGACAACAGAGGGTAGCAGCAGCCCAGGAAGCAGTCAAAACAAACCAGTTGAGTCTGAGGGTGGCAGGAGAGCGATATGGCCTACCTAAGAGTACCGTGCATAGGCATGTCTTAAATGAAGATATGAAGGTAGGAGCAGGTAGACCTACAGTGCTAAGTGAAAAGGAAGAACGAGGTATTGTGCGTTCTTGCCAATTGCTGGCTCAATCTGGGTTTGGGGTTGACCGAATCATAGTGGGTAGGGTAGTTAGGGACTACCTCAAATCACAAGGGAGAGAGAACCCTTTCAAAGATGGAGTCCCTGGGAAGAAGTGGTGGCGGGGGTTCCTCAACCGGTGGCCATCACTGTCCGAAAGGAAACCACAGCATTTTCCAACAAGCAGGGCTGAGGCATCTACTCCCGAAGTGATGGACATTTACTTTCACAACCTGCAGGTACATTATAGAGGAAACGATCAATATTCGGACACCAGCCATAATCGGACTCTCGTACACGGGGACTAAGCCACGCAGATACTCTGTTATGCCACGGAAAGGAAGGCGGAGTCCACCGTTCTTGATTCATGTACTTCAGAAATTCAGTTTCCTGTAACTAGGCCCGTATGAAGGCGGGAAACAATTGTATCTCGAGAACCACACAACGTATAAAGATGAGACTTGCACCGTTACGTTGGTAAAGACCTGTAGATTCCAATGATACCAGCATTGTTGGCCTATTTCGTAGTTGGGTGTTTCCACAGCGAAAAAATACGTAAATCCACTGTCCGATCATTGATGGAGCAACCTACTCAATCTTCGGCAGCTCCCCTCAGCGCCCAAGGCAGTTACGGTGACGAAGATCAGGCGTGAAGCAGCAGGGTCTTGCAGCTTTCCAACAGTGCAGAAATCTTGCCGAGAGTTGCTTCAGGGAGGGAACAGGAAGCGGTGTCCGAAAATACTCTTTTTTTTTGCCGATTATCAAAATTTTCGGACTGTTACGCTAATCCCCCTAGCGCTAGCGGGAATTGACGCTCGAGCTCCATTTTTCAGTCGCCGGATACGGTGGACTCCGCCTTCCTTTCCGTGGCATAACAGAGTATCTGCGTGGCTTAGTCTCCGTGTACGAGCGTCCGATTATGGCTGGTGTCCGAATATTGATCGTTTCCTCTACATACACAATAACCCTTTACACCCGATGCGCATGCGCACAATAAACACGTGATTACGAGAGAAGCAAGATAAAAAATGGCGATTTTGTACTATGTTGATTCATTGCGTTATATCTTGTGAACTAGCAGAGTTCAACAATCGGTAGTTAGGCTTAGTTTGGTTGAAAACAAACCTGCTTTACTCGGGAAGTAGTCATACGAGTTGGCAGTGAAGTCCGAATAAGATACAGCGGTGGAAGCGCGGGTATTCGCTACGTATTGGAAAATGACTGGAAATCCGTGGCAAAACTTCCAGCGAAGGTACGTTTTCACTGTTGTTTAGATGATTAGCGAGAACAAATTCGGTAGGGCCAGTAGCGCGTGGGAAACCAGCTGTTCTGTGGCAGTACTAAGTATAACATGATCGAACGGTAAACTTCGAACGCGATTTCCGGGGAAAGTCCCTATAGGATGGCCCAGCTAATTATGCTTTATTTGACTTCCTGCGGCACATACTAACTATATACTACGTAGCCGCGGGGTATAGAGCGCTAACCGCTCGATAGTGGCCATGACGACTATAGTCGTCATTCGGAATTAACGTACCTATATTCATGACGACTATAGTCGTCATTCGGGTATAAAGGGACAATAATCAATGCAAACACATACATACGCAACAAACTGTGATACGTAGTGTGAATTGCAGAATGTACAAGACATACAATGCATGAGCAAAACAAAACAAAATGCAAGATAATCAAACATTGACTAATTCCCATATATATATAGGAGCTATTTGAGAAGCTGAGGCTGAACGAAATGTCTTACAGTGAAAGAGGGAGACGCATATGGAACTGTGATGAGACTGGGATATGCACAGCGGTTGCATCCCGGAAGATTTTAACAAGATACGTAGTGTGAATTGCAGAATGTACAAGACATACAATGCATGAGCAAAACAAAACAAAATGCAAGATAATCAAACATTGACTAATTCCCATATATATATAGGAGCTATTTGAGAAGCTGAGGCTGAACGAAATGTCTTACAGTGAAAGAGGGAGACGCATATGGAACTGTGATGAGACTGGGATATGCACAGCGGTTGCATCCCGGAAGATTTTAACAAGAAGAGGAGAGAAAAATGTGCATGAGACGGGGGGGGGGGGTAGTGGCAGAGAGAATATAACAATCCTGGCATGTGGATCAGCAATTGGTGAGAAGCTACCCCCATACATTGTGTACAAAGGAAAGAACTTGATGACTGCTCACACTGAAGGTGGCCCCCAGGATACTCGGTACTCAATGTCAGACTCAGGGTGGATGAAGGGTGCCAACTTCTTTGAATGGTTCCGCAAAGTTTTCCTCCCCGCTGTGGAGGGCATGCGACATACCTGTTGTGCTATTTCTTGACGGCCACCAATCACACACTACTCTTGGTCTGGTGGAGGAAGCACGAGACCAAGGAATTGTCCTCTACACTTTCCCTCCACATACAACCCACCTGTTGCAGCCTCTCGATGTTGGTGTCTTTGGCCCTCTAAAGCTGGTGTGGTCTCAGATTCTGAAGGAGTTCAAGCTGGAGACCATGGCAGCAAAAGTTGATAAACGTATTTTTCCGTCACTTGTTGCAAAAATGTGGCCCCGTGTGCTACTTCCAGAGCACCTGATAGGTGGTTTTAGAGGTGCTGGACTTCACCCTCTCTCTCGAGATGCCATTCCAGCATCAAAACTCAAGGTATCCATTCCATTTCAAACTCCTTCACAGACACAATCAACTCAGTCACAGTCTCCTCCTCAGTCTGCAATGCACTTACAGCAACAACCACCAACTCCTGTCACAATCCACATTGCTCAGTTCTTTGGGAACTTGTTCATTTCGCAAGGTACTGTTACAGTATCTTCAGGAGCAAAGGGTCGGACAAAGCCATCACACTATGGAGAGGCATTGACCGAAGAGGAGGTCATTGAACGGATCCGAAAGCAAGAGGAGGAGAAAAAGGAGCAGGCAGCCAAGAAAGGTTCAACTCGCAGGAAAGCAAGAGGCAAAGGTCAGGGAAGAGGAAGGCAGGCAAGACGACGGCAGACAAGAGGAAGGCAGACAGGAAGAAAATGTGGAGAAGATGAGGATGATAACATATGTCAGGTATGTAGAGGTAACTACGATGATGATGACGAAGAGGCACAGGAAGGGTGGATTGGATGTGATGAAAGGGGTTGTTGGCGATGGTACCACTACTGGTGTGTATGTCACCTTGATATGCCTGATCCAAAATTGAGGTGGATCTGTCCAGCCTGCAAAGATGAAGATGAAGATCAGTAAACTTTCATGCACTATCATAACCTTTTCAACAGCCTGAGCATAATTATCGTCTATCACTGGCTCTTACATACTTTCTAAATTCTAGCATCTATCCAATAATCTTTCATATACTTACCCCTTTTGGCTGCTGTTATAATCTTTCATATAAACTCCAGCAAGCATACACTTTTGTACCATTCTTTCTTCCATTTTTTATACTCAAGTGCGTGTCTCCAAACTGTTAATGAGTCCTAGAAATTGTTTTCAACCTTTCAGACTTCAGAACACGCTGTATGGTGCGGAATTTTCAAGTTTACGGAAGTGTCCCGAATTAGGCACCACCCCCCGAAATTGGAATACCTGAATCACGTGAACAAAGTCGCCACGTTCTCGCGCATTCTTTGGAAATAGAACTTCAAACTTGGAAAGCAGAAAGTACGATGCCCAAGGTATACGTACATATCTATTGTACTCCCTAGGTAGCGAAGTGCTATTTGTTAGTAAGCTAAAATTCGAAAGGTGTCCCGAAATTAGGGCCCCTTACCTTACCACAGGATCTGCTATGCCATGGATGGCCCCTGGTTAGCCCCTTGCATAGTGGGTTATAGTGTTTGCGCACTTTAGACTACCAGGGAGACTTGGAGGGACTGACTCTTTATTCAACGGACACACTATATATACAGAAATATTTAAAAGAGTACGGAATGCACAAAACAAATACAGTCAAACCTCCCATAACGGACCCTCCGAGAAGCGGACAACCTCTCTACAGCGGACAAACGCTGTGTTACGGATTGAAATTACTAGGGATGCGGCTAATATGCTGGCATAGTTTCCGGAATAATCGGTAGCTCTGCGGAGCGAGCATAATCGGGAATAATCGGAAGGCAACATTGAGCGGAAATGAGCGCGCAAGGTGCTTCCGCCGCACGCATGGGTATTAAGCTGTTAGAGGTGTGCCTTTCTATTCATAAGGGATGTTTCATGTCTGACTCCTCCTTTGTGGTGAAGCTTGTTTTGACAAAGATCATGATAAAAGCAGCTAAGTAGCACTACACTCTAAAGGGTGGATCAACAGCGCTAATTTTGTTGGTGTGAGCATCTTGGGAGTGCAGTTTTAACTAAATTCTATTAATTGATTAACTTGCTTCATGAGCATAATAGGGACACACCAAGAGCATAATAGGGACACACCAAGAGCATAATCGGACATAGTTTGAAGCATTCTAGCATAGCATAAAGGGTGAATTTTTGAGCATAATAGCCTCATCCCTAGAAATTACTATAGCACTAATACGTAAGTAACCTCCGAGAGGCGGACGCTTCTCGATCCCGGACAGCGGACTCAATACAAAGTTGCCTCTAAATAACGAACACCCAGGAAACCACACCTACAAAATTGTACCACACCTACACATTTTGAGGACTTTGACACGCACGCATACGCATGAACGCACGCACAAGAGCCTGGGAACAAGGCTAGTATGCATGTAGACATCTAAACTTCCACTTTCACACAGTAAATAAGTACGTTGCTGTCAAGAAGTTTTTAAGATTTAGTCTAGATGTGTAGGGCCTATACAAGTCCAGATGCTGTTAATAAGGAGTTCAATTCCTTCACTTTATTTATGTAAGGCTTGGGTCCATGAAGATGATATATGCATGGGATTTCAAGTCCATTTTCATTTTATTCACATATATTATTATTAAAAGATTATTTGAGGATTATACAATTGAACCTCCGAGATAGGGACAACCTCCGAACAAAGGACAAGAAACCCGTTCCCAAAGTGTCCTTTGTTCGGAGGTTCGACTGTAATGTAACCACAGAAATGCAATCACATACATACATCTCAAGACACTACATATTTTCCCCCTTTCAAGTGTTCAACATAGTCTATCAGGAGGCCGTCGGATCCTTCCTGATCCCAGGGTGGCAGGACAGGATCATGTCTCTGAGGGCTTGACACAATTGGAATATTTGTGTGAACTGTCTCCTCTGACAGTTGTGTGGTCCCATTAGGATGTGAAACACTTGGTCCCTCAACCACAATAGGTACACTTGGCATAGCATTCTCCTTTGGGTACCGAATTCTCACATGGTCCACATGACGTTTAAGAATACGGCCATCTGCCAGTCGAACTTGGAATGATACCGGTCCAATCTGATCCAAGATAATTCCTTCCAGCCACGTAGGAACTCCAACAAAATTTCGCACATACACACGATCTCCAACCTGAAAGGCTCTGGCTCTTGTGTGTTTGTCATGTCCATGACTGCCTCGCCTGACTTTCTCGAACATTCACACCAGTGTCTGGGTGCAACAGATCCTATCGTGATCTAGGTTGTCTTCCTAGCAGTAGTTCTGCTGGAGAACCTCCAGTTGTGGTATGTTATCCTGTACTTAAACAAGAACCTTGCCAATCTGGTCTCCAGCGAATGTCCTTGGATCTGCTTGATTTCTTGCTTGAACGTTTGAACCGCTCTCTCCACTAACCCATTTGAGTCAGGGTGATACGGAGCTGTGCGTGTGTGAGTGACTCCATTTGTCTTTAAGAATCCTTCAAACTTGTCACTTATGAAAACTGTACCATTGTCAGTCACATTCCTCACGGGCAGACCATGTGTTGCAAATATGATTCTCAGTTTCTTGATGGTTGCAGATGAAGTAGCAGCATGAACAGGGATGACATCCATCCATTTAGAATGGCTATCTACTAAAATCAAAAACATTTGACCAAGAAATGGGCCAGCGTAGTCTAGGTGTAATCTCGCCCAAGGTCTTTCAGGCCATTCTCATGGATGAAGTGGGGCCATAGCAGGTATTGGGCGACTGGCCTGACACTCTGTACAACTTCTCACCTTCGCTTCGAGATCTGCACACAAGTTTGGCCACCAGATGTAACTCCTTGCCAGATTCTTCATCTTGACAATACCAGGGTGCGTCTCATGTAACTCTTTAACATCAACCCACTTTCTTCCTGGAGGTGGAATGATGACACATGAACAATGTTTCCCCAGTGACACCACAGCAAATTAGAACCTGGACAGATAGAGATCCAGTTCTCTCACATGTGAGAAGATTCGTCCTTCGTGGCTGGCCCAATCAAGAGACTAGTGAAGAGATGCAACCCTATTGGCGGAGGAGGGATGAGTTGAGTGTGATGGATGGATGTGTTGTCTGGGGGTCCCGAGTTCTGTGAGCAACAGGAGGTCACCTGGCACAGGAACTGCAGTAGGACATTCTGAGAGTGGGAGACGGCTGAGGGCATACGTGTGAGCTTGGTCTTTGCCTGGTCGATACGCAATGGTGTCTTCATATGCACTCAAAGTTAGTGCCCATTGTTGCAGCCGCAATGCTGGCATTGCCGGTACTCCCTTGGATTCACTGAGGAGGTATCGCAATGGTTGATGGTCAGAGTAGAGTCTGGAAATGCCTCCCATAAAGGTAGGAATGAAACCTTTTCACTCCAAACATTATGGCCAAAGCTTCTTTATCCAGCTGGGAATAGTTTTTCTCTGCTGCGGCCAGAGTTCTAGATGCAAAAGTCACTGGCTTCTTGGTTCTGTCTGGCATCTGGTGAGACAGTACAGCCCCCAGTCCGTAAGGGGACGTGTCGCAAGCTAGTGTCAATGGCTTCTTGGGGGTCATAGTGCACTAGCTACAAGACTTAAAAACATTAAAAAATGTAAAAAGATGTAGGGATGGCATGCCAAAAAGTAGGCAAACAAGGTAGGGATAACGCATGAAAGCAAAGGTCAACATATTGGCAAAGCCCCATCCCTACATCTTTTTCACACTACAGTTAGTGCATGGGGGTCTTCCTAAAACGTGCCACAAGTTCACAACCTTATTACTGGCAGTTCATGGCTGTAGCCTCGTTCTCAGGCCACCTCCTCCTCCCACATGGCCTGGTAATGAGGCTAGTATGACCCTCTTGGTAGCATTATGTTATACGGAACCTCTTCAACAACTTAAGCAGTGAGTTGGAGTAGACTGCAGACTTATGAAAGTGTCGTTAAAGTACATGGCACATGGTTTTAACCTCGTCCCCAGGCCACGTTCCTTCTCCCACATGTTGGCTCAAGAACGAGGCTAATATGACCTAGCAGCATCAGCTGTAGTGTGAAAAAGATGTAGGGATGGGGCTTTGCAAATATGTTGACCTTTGCTTTCATGCGTTACCCCTACCTTGTTTGCCTACTTTTTGGCATGCCATCCCTACATCTTTTTATATTTTTTTATGTTTTTAAGTCTTGTTTCTGTACTTTTTTGATGTTAATCTCAGTTACAGTTAGCCTATTTCAAGTGTATAATCACAACACCAGAACTTGAAACGGCGTTGACAGTTTAGTAGTGGTTCCAGGCATGTATTAATAAATATAGCCAGCTAGAACCTGATGAAGGGCCATCCACTCTTCCTACCAAGTTGTCAATCACATGACAACTGACCAGCTGCAGCACAGAAACTACTATCATACTGACAACTGACCATCCTAGCTTTACAGTTCTGTGAGTAGGCTATTTTTAGTGTAGCTACAAGTAGGCAGCTGAATGCAGCGCCTTACCTACGTAGCGGGAGGAAACGACCGTGACAGCCACGCGTACTGACCGCTGGCGATTTCGTACTAGTCTCGCTTCCAGACCAATGACCGCGGTCTTTGGTCTGGGAACGAGACTTCGTGTGCAATTAGAAAATGGCGTCCTAAGCAACGCACAGCAGCCTTCAGAGTGTTTTGAACGGCTTTTGTTTACCAGGGTGAATTTGAAGCTATGAAGACGCTGAGTGGTCGTAGAGCTCCGTGCTGTGATAAGCATCAGTTTCGTGCTAAAATTACGGTGAGTGCTTGAACCGTTTTTGAGTTATTGTTGTTTGAAAAAAAAAGTCGTAACGAAGAAAGAAAGAAAGAAAGAAAGAAAGAAAGAAAGAAAGAAAGAAAGAAAGAAGGAAGGAAGGAAAGAAAGAAAGAAAGAAAGAAAGAAAGAAAGAAAGAATAAGAAAAATGGCACTTTTGCTAGCGCACACTTCTGTGTTTAGCTGTCTTCCGCGTGGCTTTTGGCCACTTGTATGAGTCTTGCTGATCACAAAGGCACTCAAAGAGGAAGCCTGGGCGTTTAAATAAACTTTTTGCGTATTTGTGGTGAAGTTATACGGCTTTTGCTTAAGTATTGCAAATATTGCGCGTCGGCGCCATCCCTACATAGAGAGTCTACTGACTCTCTGATAGACCCGTTGCAACTGCGTCACTTCCGGATAGCAACCGTTGCTATCCGCCATGTTGGTGTACCAACGTGCGTGCGTTAGTCATATTGCGCGCGCGCACGGCTAAGAAAATCGCTCAAGAAGGATTTATTCATGGATATGCAAGCACTATAGCAGATGCAGAGTGCAAGCAAAGGTATTCAGACTAAGCTAAGACTGATAAGTGGCTATGCATAATCCTAGTCTCGCAAGCCAGACCCTTTCCGTTCCACAGCACCGATCGCTTTCAGTACCGCATACTGCGCTGCGGGACGGAAAGGGTCTGACTTGCAAGACTAGCATAATCCATGCCAAGCTACTGTACAGTAGGACAGTAGGCTAGCTACCAAACTGTGATCAGCTATAACTTACGTCTGTCTGCATGTTACTTAGTGCACTAAGGATGGCATGCTCAGCTATAAAATCTTGGATAGCTTTCGAAACTTCCGAAATCATCATTTGAAATTATTGATCATTGATCATTTGAAAAGTATAAGCTACTATGCATGTACACATTGCATGTAAATCAAAGGCAGTAAAAATGCAAGTGAAAAGCCCCTTGTTCCATGGGAAATGCTGAAAGGATGGAAGAATTCTTGCTGCCCACTGTGACTGTATGGCAGGGCTGGACGGGAGATCTCTCATGCAGTATACTCCTTTGGGCTACTGCTGCAGGGGTAGAGAGAAGGGATTCACTGTATATCAGTTACACAATGTATTGGGTCATGCCATCAGCAATCAAAACAGTGCCATATACCCCATTAGGCCATTCCAATTTACATGTTACTTTCTAGTCCTACCCATTTCACAGGAGCCATGTGGGCGAGCTGCTAAGTTGCTAGACAGGAAGCGCCTGCTTTGGATACTGAGTGTATTTTGTGTTATTGTACTCATACTTGGCAGCATACAAATAGTCAAATACAAGTGCTAAAATACAAGCAGGAGCTTGAAACTTACACTCCACAAGCACTCTATAGTGAGATTCCAGGCGAGAGGGCCAAATATGATCCATGCGCACACAATCTGCACTGTACAAGAATGCATGTGCACATTGGTCAAAAAAGCTCTGTTTTGTGGCAAAAAAATGGATGCTGTGCCCAGTTAATGTACAAACCTATAGAAACTTGCTGTCTCTGTTCTTGATGCAGGTGGGTAACCAGAAACAAACATGCAAGTTGGAAGAGCCTTTAGCTGCGATAAGTTTAATGCAGAAAGAAGTGAAAGTGCACCACTAGAGACACTACTGTAGATACACCAAAGAGTACCACAAGCTTGTACACCATCTGCTACAGAAGGTTTAATAATAAACTCTTCAATTGCTTGGGAGGGAACAAAACCTGCAATGCTGGTTACTGTGCCTCCATATTCAGAAGTCTATACGCCTGCACCACTATAGATCAAGGTCTCCCCATGGTAGTCTCGTTCCAAAACTAATTTTCAGCACACTGAGGAAAAATAATCTGGCCATGAGACTATGCTTATGCTACTATCTGAACTGCACACAGAATGAATACCTTAGTTCTAATTGTGCACATCTCTGCCATAAATCCTCCCTTTCTTTGGTGTACCATACTTGCATGCGTTTTCCAAGCTCTCCTCCACCTCATTCACTGTAAGTATTGTTTGTGTACCAAGCACGGCTGTCATGGTCTTACATATCTCTTCAGCCTCTGTTCTTCTATGCCTCTCTGTACAGCTCTATCATAACAATCAGTTGGCAGTGAAACTCGAGGTGCATCTTCATCAAGATTCATGTCAATAGGCCATGAGCCCAGTCAAAGTTTTCCTCATTGAACAGTTTACTTGGTGTAGCTACCTGTGTGTAATGGTAGTTACACTATTAACTAAACTAAGGTATACCTTATTCTCACATACAGTAAACTTACCTGACACAATATGCAGTATGCACCCGCAGGTGTCAGGATATTTTTCTGGTCTGAGGTCGCAAAGTCTGTGCCTGAATCACTGAGACCAGAGCATCGATAGGTACATGACTAAGAAGCATGGGAAATGCGAGAGAGGTTTAGCTGTGTTTGGAAGGTATTGAAGGTTTAGAGAAGTATGTGGAAATTCTAAGTACAAGTAAGCTCTGCTTTCAGAAATAAGGTAATAGAATGTATGGAGAGGCATTAAATGAAAGCCGGAAGAAAATGTTAAACAGTGTCTGAGAAACTGTGGTGATTGTTGAGACATTGCTGAGTTCTCTCAGACTTCCACGGGCCCTGACGGAATATCTTCTCACATGCTCAAAAACATGGCATTCTCAATATCATCTTCTCTCCACCAACTATTCTGACTCAACAATGGTAACAAGGTTGGTGTCAGTTAAATATTTAGGAGTTACTATCACTAGTGACCTGAAATGGAACACCCATATCACCAACACCTGTAAGTCAGCCAAGCAGAAGCTAGGACTTCTCTATCGCAACTTCCAATTGGCTGACCTGAAAACACTATCACAGCTGTACAAGGCCTTGGTCCTCCCTAGGCTTGATTACTGTAGCTGCATTTGGGACCCCCCCCCTCCCTCCATCACTCTCTCGAACAAGTTGGAGTCCATCCAGGGGTTTGCAGCAAAATTGTGCACAAAGCGATGGTCAGTCCCCTCAACTTTACTCACCTCAGATTTGAACTGCCCTATCCTCTATTCCTGCCGTTCTAGGCAGAAAGTTCTGTTATGCAGGCGCATAATCAGAAACGAATCCATCATTCCTCCATCCTCATATTTTCACCCCCTCCTCATCCTAATCCTAGGACTCACCACCCTCACATAGTTCACATTCCATTTGCCAGAACTGCCTCTTTTTTGTGTCCGTTTGTAATTTGTGGAACAGCCTCCCTGAGGAAGTGGTCAGTTTACCATCTTCTTCCATTCATGGCTGCCTTGTTGCAGCTACCATCATTCTCTCTATGGTGTGCTTTTTATCTATTTTTATCTGTTTTTTATCTTGCTCTGTGTGCACATGTAATTAATTAATAATTATAAATTAGTACTTTTTTCTCATATCCTCTTATTTCCAGGTCAGTCCTGTATCACTAGCATTGAGTTGCTATTTTGACTGTGCCCTTGCTTCTGCATAATAATGTTTAGAGAAGAAAAAAAATTGTAGGGCATGTGGTTACTTGTGGGAAGGTTTCATGCTCACACTCCATACTAGGGCAGAGGACACAAATGATCCATATTACATGGCAAGATCTTGTATACTTATGTCATTCATGCTATGATCATAAACTGGTATCAATCAAAATGTGTTCTGCCCATTGCGTGACTATTTTATGTGACAAGTAATCAGATCCCCTGTGTAAACATGCTGATGAATTCTATCAACTGCAGTGTAACCACTAAGGCACCTCCTCTAGCTACAGATGTGAACACATCCAGTAAAAATGGACTCTTAGTCAAGTTTTCATTTCTAATTTTAATATTTATGGAGGGTTAAAAGTATTGACTTATATGCTGGCATAACTACAAAAAAGTAGACAACAAGGTACCCTATAGTGACACAAGACTCAAGTGTAACAAGTGACAAACCTGTACAAAGCTAACTCAGTGCTAGTGTTAGTCATTCATGCACTATATGGCACCAATTCAAATTTGTGTTTTGTTCACAACTTCACTTCATGTGAAGACGTTGTTGACCATGGAACCTTGTCTAGTTGGTGTTCAATGAATTTACTTTATTCTGAGATATTGCACATGAATTGCTTGGCTGAGTGTTGTTATTACATGCATTACTTGCACTACTTTGGTAAGTACCTTGACCCTGATCATTCCGATGGGCATCAATGGCTCTCTGAAGGGATGGACTGGGCTGATATGTGTTGCCTTCTTCAGCTCTTTCAAACAAGAGGCTAGTGTTTCTCACAGAGCTTTGCATGGTCCCACTTGCTGAGTCCATCAATGGAATGTAGTTTGGATGATTTTGGCAGCAAATACAGCAGAACAGATATGAACGCTTTAGGAAATGTTTGATTTTATGTCCACACACTGTTACAAAGTACCACAAGAGGTATGAGATCACATAAAGAAGTGGTAGACATGTTATAGTTGTACCATGGGTATGGGGATTGTACCATCTGAGGGTTGATGATGTACTTCCGAGGGCGAAGCCCGAGGAAGGACATCAATAACCCGAGGATGGTACAACCCATACCCATTAAGAAGCCATGGTACAGCTGGCTTGTATCATAATTAGTCTGGTGTGAGGCTTCTGCTATGTGAATGGGCTGGACTGTTGCTTAGCAACCTAGTTGTACCATATGAGACAACTAGGATCACAGGTGCCGCCACGGTGTACATGGGATTTGTACCCCGTGGCGGCTTCTTTCAACTTCCCACGCAGTATGATACAAATCAAAATGTATTGAGCAATGAAAGCTGCTTTTGGCTGCTCTGGTGGATCCTTTATGCTTTCAACAAATATGTACATATTAAGTGCATTCAATACTGCAAGACTCAAGAACGTAAGTGTGTCGATGTAATTGAAGAAGTTTTTTCGATATGGCTGAAGTATTGCAAGAAGGGCAATCACTGTACAGCAAAGGATCTATGCTCAAATGACAACCCGTGCATTCGAATTGAGAGTTCTTTAGATGCATTTGGAGAACCTACAAGACAATTCCTATCAGCCTACCGTGTTCTGTATGGAATCTTCAATTTAGACCCCATTTCATACCTACTGGATCCTTTCTGCAT
The DNA here is from genome assembly GCA_949130485.1 of Agelas oroides. Classification (NCBI taxonomy): domain Eukaryota; kingdom Metazoa; phylum Porifera; class Demospongiae; order Agelasida; family Agelasidae; genus Agelas; species Agelas oroides. The sequence continues at coordinate 4,784,614 of OX422192.1, read as the reverse complement.
CACTTCTACATTGAATTCATTGGACGTACTTCAACTCAACTACATAGTGGCACTATTTCCCTTGGTAATGATGGTAGCTGTTGTGCTCTTCCTCAAGTCAAAAAATTGGTGTACCATAAAATGTACATGGAGAAGGCTACAAGCGCAAAGGAACCAGGGCTCCAGGAGATGGAGATTTGCAAGTTCAACTGTACATGCATTCGTTGCCTTTGTGCTACTATCCTATACCAAGTTTGCCATATCATCAGCCTATATTCTGGTGCCGTCACCACTGTTTGATGAGAACAACACACAGGTTGAACCACGTCGTGTTCTCCTTGCTGGGCAATTTTCACACAATGACCCTTATTACTTAACTAAATATGCACCACCTTCTATAATTGTGATAGTGTTTTATGTAGAGTAATCGACCAATTGTCGGACGGACTAATATTCGGACGCTTGTTTCAGGCAAACGAAAGGTTTCCTGCATTTCGATCTTGTTTGTAGACCTACTTGCGTACTATTTGTAATCCAAAGATGAACTTGCTGCGATATCGCTTCGCGGTACTACAGGCTAACGAAATTAGCGTCCGAAAACTGCAGATTTCGGACAATGCGATCAATTTTCGGACTGTGCTTATACAGAAGCTGGAGAAACGCGTAGAGCTACCAAATTCGGTAGGCAGGTACTCCTATCCTTCCCCTCACAAAGCTCCAGATTTCGGGTTCTGCTGCACTTTGCCGATGTAATAGCAAGACGTCATTCGCAGGCTATCGCGTGATCAATGTTCGGACACACGTGAACAGAATTCATGCAGCAGTTAGCCTCATACCCATGCAGGCACCTCTCCAGCCTGGGTACTTCAGCCATATTGAAAAAACTTCTTCAATTACATTGACACACTTACGTTCTTGAATCTTGCAGTATTGAATGCACTTAATATGTACATAGAGTAAGTTAGCAATTATCGGACGACAGGTATATTCGGACGCTCAAACGCGGAGGGAAAACTGCGTAAACATTCGGCGATACCGCAAGACTGTAGCGGAGGTACGCGGTACCTGGTGTACCAAAAATGACGCCCGCGCATTGTTTCCTGTTGGCGCTTGAAGCGATTAAATGGCCGTCCGAAAAACATCAATCTTCGGAAAAGCGTATCTATTTTCAGACACTGTTGTTTGTGCCTTCTCTGAAGCTGCTTTTGGAGGGATTTTAGCATCGATACGATGCCCCAAGACCTCCCCAATCCGCAATATATTTTGGTAGCGGTAGCTGCTTTGAACACTCCGGGGCGCAGCTGAACCTGGACCAGTCCGATTCGATCAATTATCGGACGGTGAAATTTAGCGTTTCTTGCTGTGTTGTCTCCAAACAAGTTGAAGTCTCCACAATATTGGCATCAGTAGAATCTACAGGCTCTTGGCTACATGCTGGTACTTGTCCGGTGTTTGTGCGTTGAGTAGTTCTCGAGATATCCATGTTTCTTTCCGTAAAGTACGCTGGTTGATTTACTTTAATATGTGCAGTATAAATAGGTGAGTTCGAACGATATCGTGCAATATCTCGAGAACTACTCAACGTACAAACACTGGACAAGTACCAGCATGTAGCCAAGAGCCTGTAGATTCTACTGATGCTAATATTGTGGAGACTTCAACTTGTTTGGGGACAACACAGCAAGAAAGGACAAATTTCACCGTCCGATTATTGATCGAATTAACAGTTTTTATATTTACCCACATACACTGCACGTGATACAACGGAACAAAAAGAGAAAAATGTATAGCAAGTGGTATTGTATATGCAAAACAAAAAGGAAACTTGGGTGAGACAAAGAGATTAAAAATCTGGTGTAATATAGGACTCAGTGATGGCAAGGTCTATGGCTGCTGGGGGGTGGGCGGCTTGGCCTCGAGATGATCTTGCTCCTCGTAGGGCTTGGATAGCTGAACGGATGAGAGAAAAGGTCAGACGACACCTTAGCCACCAGAGTGTGGTGCTGTAAGGATGATCCCACTTCTGAGCGAGCATGGAGGCCAGGCGTTTGTAGAAACAGGTTGCCTCTCTCCCCATTCCTCCTGTGGCCGAGAAAACAAGTGGAGTAAAAGACGAGTGCTCCACTTCACGTATCCTCTGTTCATAAACTCGTTTTTTCTCCTTCTCATGCTTTCTGTAGCAGGCGGAAGGTGTCTGGTTCTTGTTAGAGGGGGCGTGGGGGTTGAAGACTCGCACATCAAAAAATGTCTTTTCAAATCTCCCACCCCACACTCCGTTTGCTGAGACATCAAGCCTCGCCCCATCATGTGAATTGGCAGTGGCTCCAGACAGTTGGTCTGACGTAGTCGGCTGCATGTTGGGTTCAATGCACACCTCGCTACACACTTCTGTGAGGAGATTGGCCGTAAGATCGCGGATTTCGTTGTGCCTGATGGATGGAAAACCTCCTTTGGCACATGAGAGTGCATGTTCAACAGTGAAATGGTTGCCGGAGTCGCACTTGGACGGGAGATTTGAGGGAGACCATCCGTATCACAGGGCCATGGCATCGTGGAAAGTAGCCCTATGCAGTGAAAAGCCATGTTCCTTGAGGGGGAGAGCTGTGAGCCAGGTGGAGGCGCCTTTCTCCTTGGCTAGATCCACTGCTTTCTGCAGTTGGGCTGGCAATTGGCTGTAGAGGTCATCTGCTTCTTTGGAGCTCATTTCTTTGTTCCGATTTCTGATGGTCGCCTTGCTCTGCAGCTGATCGGCTATGATGTCATATCCATACTCCTGGTTTTGTTCAAGGATGTGAGACACGAGGGAGGAGGTGACTAGTTGGGAGGACAGCAGTTCTTTCTCTGCATTCTTGGAGGGGGTTCTTATCCCCAAGCCCCCATGCCGTGCTGGTAGGGCAAAGGGGGCGCATTCCTGGTCGTTGGGTGTGGGCCTTCCTGTGAGGGCGGGCAGCAGCTCTGTTCTCAAGGCAGTGTCGAGTGGGATCAATAGGTGACTAATGTTAGGGGTTACCCTGCTTAGGTAGGACCATTTGCTTGAAAGGCCATGAACCAGGGCTGAGTAGGCAGCATGGGGCTGAGACTTTGCGATCTCACTGAGGAGGGTAATACTTGATGTCCATTCTCCGACCTTAGATCTCAGGTGTTCCTCAATGAAGTCTGGGGAGCCCAAGGCAGCACCAAGGTAGGGCCTACCATTTGGGGTGATGTTAACCCCTGAGCCAGCAAAGATCTTGGCCGCATTTTGGAGGTGCGAGTCTTTAGTCACCAGCCATGTTTTGGAAGGGTTGGCGAAGTAGCCATAGCTGGGGCCTTCTGTGGTCAATCTATCCCACCAACTGCGTAGATGTTCAAGGGAGCCAAAGGCGGCGGAGTCATCAGCATACCAGACTTGCTTGCAGGGACCGTTCAACCTTCGAATGAGAGGGATTGTAGCCAGGCCATACATGGCCATGGCTAGCGGGTCACCTTGTGTTGTTCCTTCCTGTGAAAGGATGACATCACAATCTACAAAAAGCTCTGTTGGGGCTCTGTATCAGTTGACTAGGATGGTGGCAATTGGGGGACAGAGGCGTCTGATGTTGTGCAGTGCTACTTGGCGGTTAAGGGAGTTGAATGCATTCGTGGCATCTATGAGTAGGGTGGCTTCGCATTCCGCTGAGTCAAATGTTTGGCGTGCTGCATGAACGGCAGCCTCAATCCCAGAAATCTGTCCACCGCACATCTGCTGGCAGCCTGATGCATCCTGGATATCTGGCTGTGTGATGGAAAGGACAGCTTTAGCGATGATACGGCGGGCCGTGTCTCCAATGCCGATTGGGCGGACTCCAGGATGTTTGTCGAGTGCGATGAGACGACATGCAAGGAGTGGAGCTATGGATGAGGGGTGCACATACGAGGTGCTGATCCTTATAGCAACTGATGCAAGAGAGGCACAGAGGTCCCTTGATGCACCCTTGTGGCTGGTGCAAAGACGCCTCCATTCGTGGGAGTCCAGACCAGAGGGGCCGGCGGCACCGTTCACTCTCAAGGCAGCTGAACGGATGACATTGGCGTCTAGGGACTCAAATATCACGGGGTGGGGGTCCTGTGGTTCATTTGGAATTATACATGAGTTATACACTGGTTGGCCTACAGGGTGCTTGTTGATCAGTGATTCTCTGACAGTTGGTGAGTTCGGGTTGTTTGGGTTGACAAGATCGTCAAGATGGAGAATGCCCCCTTTCCCCTCCCTGGACAAAAGGTCAAGGGCGGCCTTACACTTCCCCATGAACATTAGGTTGGAGAAGGAGCGAGCCAGGTTGGAGTTGACCTTAGTCAAACCATTTTTGGGTAGCCTCTGTTGTATGGCTCTGCCTTCCCTCGCCAGTTCGTCCAATTCTCCGTTGGACCACCACCTCAATCTTCTCTCAAGGTGTGTAATGTGATGTTTGGTCTTGGAGGCCCTGCTTGGCTTTTGCAAGAGCAGTATTGGGAACACCAAGGCAGCCTTTAAGGCGACAGATTCCAAAGCGGAGGCAGATCCGTAGGCTGAGTAGAGCCTTGATAGCTCCCTCACAAAGTCTTTTCCTGCCTTACCAAACGGAACAGTGAAGCAGTTGCGCCTCCAGTGGACTACTTCGGCGTATGTGGCATCTAGGGATTTTGCAAAGGCCGAGCCACTAAACTTTCCCCATGTGAACTTTGGTGTGCTCATGGGGACATATTCTGGTAGCGGTGGGGGGTGCTCATCAAGGGAGAAAGGTGTATCAGGAACAGAGGGCTGACTTGGGGCACTGGTGTCTGCAGAGGAGCCGGGCGCTGAGGATGGAGGTCCGAGTTGACTGGTGGTCGCGGCGATGGTTATGGTTGGCAGGTCAAGCGGACGTTCAGCTTCTACTCTGAGTGGTGGTGCCGCACATCATAAATTTTGTGCATGCTTCGCCCCCCCCAACCCTCTACTGCTGTGCACGCCTATGTCAGGGGCGCAGCTGAACATGGACCAGTCCGATTTGATCGATATCGGACGGTGAAATTTGTCATTTCTTGTGTGTTGTCTCCAAACAAGTTGAAGTCTCCACCATATTAGCATCAGTAGAATCTATAGGCTCTTGGCTACATGCTGGTACTTGTCCAGAGTTTGTGTGTTGAGTAGTTCTCGAGATATAAATATATTTCATGTTTCTTTCCATAAACTACGCTGGTTGGTTTATGTGCAGCATAAATAGGTGAGTTCAAACGATATCGTGCACAAATTTCACCGTCCGATATCGATCGAATCGGACTGGTCCATGTTCAGCTGCGCCCCTGAGTGTTCAAAGCAGCTACCGCTACCAAAATATATTGCGAATTGGGGAGGTCTTGGGGCATCGTATCGATGCTAAAATCTCTCCAAAAGCAGCTTCAGAGAAGGCACAAACAACAGTATCTGAAAATACATACACTTTTCCGAATATTGATGTTTTTCGGACGGCCATTTTATCGCTTCTAGTGCCAACAGGAAACAATGCGCGGGCGTCATTTTTGATACACCAGGTACCACGTACCTCAGTTACAGCCTTGTGGTATCGCCGAATGTTTACGCAGTTTTCCCTCTGCGTTTGAGTGTCCGAATATACCTGTCGTCCGATGATTGCTAACTTACTCTACACTTTTCCGAATATTGATGTTTTTCGGACGGCCATTTTATCGCTTCTAGTGCCAACAGGAAACAATGCGCGGGCGTCATTTTTGGTACACCAGTTACCACGTATCTCAGCTACAGTCTTGTGGTATCGCCGAATGTTTACGCAGTTTTCCCTCCGCGTTTGAGTGTCCGAATATACCTGTCGTCCGGTGATTGCTAACTTACTCTAGGGTTGGTGTAAAAATATTGTGGTGTCATTCCTTCTTTATTTGGTTGCTCTTTGGGGCCCAATACCTACATTTGCTTGTTTTCGCCATTTAATTCGTCCTGCCCATAACAGACTGTTAAACAGATCCACTAGAGGCACACACTTCCAGGTGTTGAGCAAGAGCACAAACTTTGACTAAGAGAAAGGCCATAGGTATGAAGCGTGTGGTAAGCAAGGGTGAAAGACAGAGGGTTACTAGCCTCAAACCCAGGTTCTCTGTTCCGGATTTTGTCTCGAAGCTGCGAGACGAAATCCGGAACGGAAAGCCTAGGTTCGAGGCTAGAAGGTTACTGTACATGGAACTTAGGTATCTCACTATTCCAGCAGGTGACAATTGAAGCAATGTAGAGGCAAGATGATAAACACAGCCAGCCAACTTATATATATGGCTATAATGGAAATCCCATTTAGTGTTGACTGGCTGGGCAGAAGGCAACCACACTGCTTTTGAGAGATGTCGGTCAGTGTTGTAAAGAAGCGCCAATGCCAGCAAAAGTGCTGTGGGATGCATTGCTGTATCAGTAGTCTGCTACCAGAAGGTTGTAGCTAATAGACCCAGAATGTTAACAGTGTGTCTTTATACAAAGCTCTAGAGTTGCAAGTTGAGATGAAGTTTGTGTGCATGGTCACTGAAGTGGCAACATTTTTGTTCATAACACAAGTTAGCAGTGGTTTAAAAAATATCGCACATTCTCACATTTCAGCAAATTTAAGTACCTTCATGGTAAGATAGTTTTTCACAGTAGATCCTTCAATGATAACTGTTTCAAGCTCTGGTGTCAAACTACAATAAGTCCTTTCAGACTGGGAAAGAAATGCAAAACCATTGGGCATGCACTTGGACTTTTGTGGCTTTTCATTCAGTACTATAATTTTTTCCTTCCACTTGGGGTGTAATGATGGGGAGAGTATGTATGTTGTGTAGATAGTTATGTATTTCTACTGTAGATAATCTTGAATGGAAAGGGGTTGAAGATAATTGTGTTTCCTATTGATAAAACTCCAGTCCTGAATTTGACCAGTGTCCCAGTTGTTGCATGCCTGAAGAAGGTCCGGATCGGACCGAAACGTAGCAAGAAAAGTTTGACCAATGTAATAGCGAAGCACAGTGGCGTAGCCAGAGTTCAGCAATTACCTGGGCACTTGGTGGGCGTAAGCCCACCATACTCTAGGGGGGTCTGGGGGCATTCCCCCCCAGAAAATTTTTTGGAATTTTAGGTGCTCTGAGGTGCATTCTGGGGCGTTCTGAGACCCCGTAGTTCGCACCCGGCGCTCATATTTGCTGCTGAAGTTGACGGGCAAAGAAGCTAAAATCGTAGATAAGGCCAGGCAAACCGGATCTATATTGTTTCGCATCAGCGCCCGCTTCCTTCGAGACCTGCCGCCTCAACTGTCATTATCGCCCTCCGGGCAATGACGCATCCACTTTTAAATGTAATGGCCGTAGCGCGGTGGATTTGCTAGTAACAAATAATGAATAATGACCGCCCGCCCGCACGCAAATCGAACAAGTGGCTGATGCGAAACAACAAATCTAGTTTGCCTGGCCTAAGCAGCATTGGCAGCAACGCTGTTGCGGTTCAGGTAAGTTGACCTCGCATGATTTACCAGGGCACTCAGAAATTCACCAGGGCCTGGGCCCGTATGGGCCCGGGTGTAGCTACGCCACTGGCGAAGCACTGTTCCGGAATCTGCGAAAGCGACCTTTCCACGATTTATAGTATCTGCATCACAGTCTTCGGCCCGAGATACCGGCTGTTAAGGGTTTCAGATTTCAAAAAAAATAAATAAAAAATCCAGTCCTGAAATTGCATATCTAGTTGTATATGGAATCCTCAGATACATTTCGTTTACAGCAGCCCTAGCAATACATAAATTTGTATACTTCTCCTGCATGGCCGGAGGCATGCTCATATTCTTTATGTATGATCATACCACCTCACCTTGGCTCTTGCAGTCTTCATGTCAGCTGTTGCCTTCTTATCAGTAAACTATGCAAAGATGTGCTCAATTGAACTTCTGGTGGTTTTAACAAAGATGTTGTATAAAGCATGGGGGTGCCTCAGAATTGCTGAACAGTTTGATTTCTTTGTGAATAACAGTGGCGAGTGCAATACCCAGTTATTTATTTTAATCATTGTAATAGCTGTTATAGTGACTTGTTGTTCTGGTACTTCAGCATTGTTCTCCAACGACATTATTATGCATTAATAACTTCATGAAAGCACTTGAGAATGGTTGATAAGGTTCCTAATAATCTAGAGCAGATCAACTTTTTTGAATGTGACATTTGTGCACTTTTATATGGCAGCCCCTTAAAACCAGACCACCCTACATACCCGGTATGCAGTACTACCGCACTCCATGATATGCATGCACATGTCAACGTACATGCATACCTATATACATGTACATATGTACAACCTCAGATTGATAACGCTGAACTGGTTCATTGCTATGTTTAGTATGACTGTTAAATAGCACTATTTATTTTGAGCATTTGACATAGCATATAGAATAACATCAATATAGGACGTTTCGGCTCGTGAGCCTTCGTCAGCTACTGAAAAAATTAAAGAACAGCTGGAATATAAAACGTGTGTTGTTGATAATTAGGAAGTGATGGGTGGAGTGAAAAATTGAAAACATTGAAAAGGTTGAGTCAGCTAGATGTTCTGCATAGTTCCAGCGATGGGAGCCATGTGTTGCTGAGTGTCGGCCCGCAGTCTAAGGTCATCGTTTCTTTCTTGGTTCTGATGTTGATGGCTTAGAACAGGTGTTAACCGAGCCCTCACAACATCAAAAGCACCACACCCTAACCTTACCTTCCAACAAAGAAAAGCCCTTAGTTCACTTCGCAAAGACGAGAACATTGTGATACTTCCAAGCTGACAAAGGCAATGCCACAGTCGTGATGGGAAAAACCCTATACGATGAGAAGATGACGAGCATAGTGAATGACGTGTCCACCTACCGCAAACTGAACAGGGATCCCACGACACACGTAGAGAATAAAGTCGCAGACCACGTTAAGGTGGCAGAGAACCCTGTACTTTCAAGGTCGACAAACCTGGAATCCAAGCTGATAGACTTCTTTGTCTTGTTAATCTTTTAGCGCACAGTCAGTTTTGGGAGTCTTCAACCGTTCACTGTCCGTAAAATTGGGGAATTGGGGATTTTCCCCTATTTCCTGTTGGCACTGGCATCCAATAATCAGTTTATAATTAAGTTAGTTAAGATGTGGCCTGGCAGAACCCCTCATGTGGTGGTCGGAACTTTGAAGATAAGCTTAGATCGACTTAAAAGAAGGAGTTTAGTACAGTGCTGTAGTGTCAGTAGCTGTGAGTAGTGTCTAGAAGCAGCAGAAAGGCCACAGTGGCCAAGACTGTACTCACTGGGTAGGCCCAGGTCTTGCGATCGTATGCCAAGCCTAGTAGGTGAGCGTGGCCCGGAGCTTCGAGTGCCGGGCTGGGCTTAACTAGAATGCGCAATATATTGTTGGTACTATGCTGAAGTAGACAAGAAAGCTGACGAGTGGTTGTGAGTGGAACAGAGCCTTGAGTTGTTTAGCGACATAAGGGGGAGAGGTGGGGCTAGTAATGCTTGCTTTCACTCGTGAATGAGCCCCTCCCGTAGACAAGCTGTGAATTTTTTGAAATGTGCATTCATTTTGGTGCAGTCAAAGTTGTCCATTCCAAGAGTAGTGACAAGCATGAGTCTAGCCTGACTTTGAGAGTAGCTCTGAACAAAAGCTGGCACAGACTGATTTGAGATACATTGGTGGTTAGGACGCTACCTACAGTGAGCATGTAGATGCGTCCATTGAGTGGCAATTTTGGGTTCATGAATATATTAATGAGCTAGTAAAACCCTTTTTCTAAAATTAGGCAAAGCAAGATTGCCCTAAACCAAACCCTAACCCTGAAACTAGGAGTAACACTGGTCCTGACTGTACCCAGATTAATGTTTTCGTTAACCTCCACCGAGTGACTTCCGCCGCCGCCTTAAGGCATTGCACCACCTGGGCTACATACCAGACAAGCTAAAGGACAAGCTTCTTCCAAGTTACTCCAATCTACCCCAGATGTATGGACTTCCCAAGGTCCGCAAAAAGGGTACTCCGCTCAGACCAATCGTCTCCAGCATCGGGTCACCAACGTACAGGTTGGAAAAGGACCTGGCCCGGATCCTGTCCCCCCTTCGGTAACACCGAAAGCTTCATGAAGAATTCGACTGAGTTTGTCAACAGTATCCGCAACCTAGAAATTGACGATATGGACCGTTTGGCAAGCTTCAATGTTGTAAGCCTTTTCACGAATGTGCCAATCGACGAAGCCTTAGAGATAGCAGCCCAAAGACTCAAAGAGGACGACACCCTCATAGAGAGAGCCCCCATCCCGGCGAAGGAGATCCACACACTAGCAGAGGTATGCCTGAAGTCCACATACTTCCAATACCGTGATGAGTTCTATGAACAGAGAAGGTGCAGCAATGGACTCCCCACTCTTTCCCATCATAGCGGATCTCTACATGGAGCATTTCAAGCAAAAGGCCCTTGAGTCTGCCCCCCTCAAGTATGGTTCAGGTATGCGGACGACACATTCGTTGTCTGGCCACACCCTCAACCTACCCTGGCCCCCTTCTTGAATCACCTCAATGGTATCCATCAGTCCATCCAATTTACCATGGAAGAGGAAGATGAGAGGCGAATCTCCTTCCTGGATGTGATGGTGAAGAGATCGGAGAGAAAGCTATGCACCATGGTATACCAAAAGGCATCACACACAGATCGGTACCTCCACTTCCTTGTCCTTTAGCTTGTCTGGTATGTAGCCCACGTGGTGCAATGCCTTAACGTGGTCTACGACTTTCTAAGCCATCAACATCAGAACCAAGAAAGAAACGATGAACTTAGACTGTGGGCTGACACTCAGCAACACATGGCTCCCATCCGTTTGGTGATGAATTCCTCTGTCTTTATGACTGCAGCCTGTTCCCATTGGACTGAGTGGTCTGTCTCTGTCATGTGTACTGCGATGCCATTGTTGGTGTCTCAGTTGCATACAGATCGTTTGTGTTCCATCAACCTTGTCTTGAGGGTGCGTCCTGTCTCCCCTATGTATAGGGAGCCACATTCACAAGGAACACTGTAGACAACACCCTTCATGTCATGCTTGTCCGGCTTTCCTTTGACCATCATCAGTTTTTATCTGAGTGTGGTCTGTGTCTTAAAAACTGTCCTTATATTCAAGGGCCTGATGCGTCTCTCGACGGTCTTACTTAGTCCCTTTGAGTACAGGTTGAATAATTTCTTTGGCTTCTCTTGGTCGTCTGCATGGTGAGTCACCATGTCTCCTAGTTCTTGTCAGTGTTCACCTCACTAATTTTGTGGGGTATCCATTCGCTTCAAAGGTCCCTTGTAAGTGTTCAAGTTCTGGACCAAGTTTGTCCTTGTCACAGATGTTGTGTGCTCTCCGTCTTAGGCATGAGATGATGCCCGTTTTCACCCTGGGATGGTGATTAGAGTTCCGGTGGAGGTATCGGTCAATGTGTGTACGTTTTCGGTACACAGATGTCATCAGCTGTTCACCTCTCCTTTCGACTAGCACATCCAGGAAGGGAAGTTGGCCATTCTGTTCAATCTCCATTGTGAATTTGATTGGGTCACGCACATTGTTCAGATGCTCTAGGAAAGATTCCAGTTATCCTGACTATGTTGCCAGATGACAAACGTATCGGCAACATATCTCACCCAAAGTTTAGGCTTGTCTAAGGCTCGTTCTATAGCTTCCTGTTCAAATGCCTCCATGTATATGTTAGCAACTACCGCAGAGAGAGGGGATCCCATGGCGGTTCCATCGCATTGTTCCCAGAGCTTCACATTCTGTTGGAAGTATGTTGTCCAGAGGCAGAGCTCTGTAAGTTGGCAGATTGAGGATGGTGTGAGTGAAGTTTTGACACCCAAACTCTCGTCTTCTTCAAGTTTCTTTGCCGGACTTTGGTGAAGAGACTACATACATCAAAGCTGACTATAAGGTCTTTGTCATCAAGTTGGACCTTACGTGATAGCTGTACAAAGTGTGTAGAGTTCAGGATGTGTGAGGGGGTTGTGCCTGTTAGCAGATTGAGTATCCTTGTCATCCCTTTAGCAAGGTTGTAGTTGACTGAACCCTATTGTTGAGACAATCGTGCGCAAGGGCATTCCATGTTAGTGTACCTTGGGTAGTCCATAGAGTTGTGGAGTGTAGCTGTGCGACGGATTCAGTCTTTTTCTCAATCCTGGCAGGAGCTCACCTATGAACTCTAGGTGTTTAAGTCTTTCGGATAATTCCCTTTCCAGTTTCTTTGTGGGATCTTTTCGTATCTGTCTGTAGTTATCATCTGAGAGGATGTCGTCAATTTTGGACTGGTAAGCAGAGGTATCCATAACAACGGTGGCTTTTCCCTTATCTGCTGGAAGGATGACAACAGTGTCATTTTTTCGTAGTTTGCTAACTGCCTGTTGTTGTCGTCTTGTCAGGTTTGGGCTTCTCTAAATAGTTGAAGAAAATCTGGTTCTGACTGTTCTCTTCATGTTATCTCACTCCATTTCCTTTCCCTCGCGTTGTCTTGCTGTCGTACTTCTGCTACATGTATTCCTAATGCACATGCTTCATTTCTGTCTAATTTTACCCTCTAAATACCTGTGCTACATTTCTGTAACCATGACGTCACCTGTAGATATATATAGCGGGTAGGTCACACTTTGTATCATTGCACTGATGATGGTCCACGGATCAAAATGTTTGCAATAACAATTGTGAATTTTGCTACGGCTCAACAGCTCAATAAATCACTACCTAGTCTGATTACGATGTAGCAGTTAACCACCTAGATCCCATCCCAATGGATCTATACTCAATTTTCATGTACATATACAAATTTTAGGGTCCTGTGGTGGTCCCAGAGTGCACCCTAACAACCGGTGTTCCTTTTCTGGCTGATGCACCATCTGAGTGGCGTGTGAGCCTTGTGGATACTCCAGGATTTGGGGAGTCTGATGGTCATGTTGAAATGCTAGCTACTGAAGCTCTGAAGTCCAGCTCAGCGTATGTATACATCACAACCTACAGGACCCTCCATGCTCAAACCAACACAAACTACTTGAGGTTTATCTTCGCACATGATAAAGGTAATTTGCATGTTTGCTATAGACATACCTGTTTTTGCATTGTGGAAGATGGGAGTCAGTGGTATGCTGCTGAGTATTAGCATAATGTTAAACATTGTGGGGGCAAGCCAGAGCAAGCAAAATTATGTAGGTGACAGCTATTCATCCAGACGGAGCAGCTACTACTATGGCCCTACACGGGCATGGGCTAAGCACTGATATATGTATTAGCGGTTTAGCTTGCCATTCATACTATGAAGCAAACCTCACCATTGTAAGAAGCCTGCCTTACAGCATTGATTTATCAGAGTAGCTGTGTGTGCTGCAATGCTGCAAACACATTCAACTTGAGTTGTCTTCGCTCCCGCTCTGTTTAACAGCCTGACAGTAGCCCTTCACCCTTGCGTGTTCTCATGGCTTAGCTAAAGTACACGTGGGCATGGACAGTCAATTCTTGTGAAATATTTGAATGTAGATGGATACACACACGCATGTACAATGTAGTCACGCTAGTGTGGGGCTCGCTCAGGCTCACCCCAACTAAAATCAGGCATCATACATTTGCCATGATGCTGGTAAAAAAAAACAGCCACATCAATCACTTATGCAACAGTCAATCTGATCTTGGTGCCATCCATAAACACTTAGCATACCCTTTATATATAACCCTATAGTGCACTTTTGGTTACACCATACTGCACACTGTACAGAAAAGGTTGTCTCTGCACACTGCTGTGGGTTCTGCGTGAGCGGAGGTGGGTGGGGTCACCCACAGGGTGACACGCACATGGTGGCTGCTAGGCTTGAGTGTAACAGGACCATTGCTGGGAGGGGGGTGGGCGCTCTTTTAAGTGCTTCCGCCTTTAACCACGAAAGAGCGCCCATATCATGTTTATAGCGAGTCGATGCCATCGAAGCAAATAATTGGACAGACAATAACTTCAGTGGAGCCACCAGCAGCTTCGAAGTCAAGTCCTGACGGCACACGTACAACACTCTGAATGGCACCATGTGAGCATAGTTTAGCTCACGGTCCACGCCGCATTAGCTATGTTTATCTACACAAAGCTGCCTTGTAGTAACCTTTGCTTACCTCAGACATGCATAGTGCTTGAGAATGTGCTTCTCAAACTCCCCGCGTGCACTCCGTTAGCCATATGCGAAGCTTGCTTCAGGGTGGGCACTCATTTGGGCTAACTTTGACCTATACAGGAAATTGGGCCAAAAGTAGGGGGTGGGTGCCCTTTTGAGAGTGGGGGCTTTTTCACGAGACTATGGCACAACTGTAAGCAGCTATAGCTATCACGTTAAGAAAATATTCAAAGAGATACTGGCCCTAAAGAGGTCACTAATATTTCACCTGTATAGCTTGTTCCTAAATGATTTTCAGTGTCACTCAGAGTGTAGTCTATGTGACAGATGAGTCAAACACAGATTAATACAATGGTAAGATTTTTATAGTTACATGTATGCACAATATTACAGGTGTGTTCCAAGGCAATCGTCTGATCATTGTGATTACACAATTTGATCAGGTAAGTGGGTCAGCAGAGCTTTCTGATACTGATGAAGAAATCACAGAGGAAGGAGTGAAGAAACAAACTTGCCAGTTTGTGCACAAAGCATGTCCAGGCGTCAAATTTTCACCGGATGATGTACTACTAGTGTCTGGCAGGTGGGCCTACCATGCTCGAATGCTGGCTGTGACTCCCCCACATGGGCCTACCCAGTGTGCTCATGACAAATGTCAGGGTATTGTCAAGAGGCTTCTTCGTGATGTTCCAAATTCAACATGTGGTCAGGGGGAGTATCCAACTGTGAGCTTTGACAAGCTAGGAGGTGATGAGCTTAGTGCAAAGCTGGAGGAGGCCAGTGGAATTGCTACCTTGGAAGCAAGGTATTTCAAATTTCACATCTTGTTAGTTTACTACAGTATAACTCTGGTAAGACAAATGGTTTTACAAGGGGCACTATCCCAATCATTGGGCCAGCACTACATGGTTACAACTGGTGGTAATTACCTTTAAAAAAGCATTCATAGTGCAAAAACTACATAGCAGATCATCTGTGCATATTTGTAGCATTTTCTGGTGATATGTGTCTACATCGTTGCATGGGGCAAAACCGGCTAATTTGAGTAATATTGCCTATCGTGAATACTTGGCAGTTTGGTGAACAGATAGCCTCGTTCCCAGGCCGTGTGGGAGGAGAGAAATAACCTGGTGTTTCTGCTATTTGGTCAAGCATACAAATGCATGGCAGCACCTTGTTGTGTACTGTTTTACAGAAACTAGTTTGTAGCTGCAAGAAAGCATCATTACACAGTAAAATAGCTTCCATCACCTTTCAATTGAGGATAATTTTAGGTGACCCTACAAGACATCCATCTTTCAATGGTACAGAAATACATTGAACATATATGTATTAGTTTTACTGACAACTTTCAACTGTACATGAATTCCCAGGTTTTTTCTAGGAATTGTGGTGCATGTGCAAGCAGTTGATGCAAGGCTGTTTTTCTCCTCTCACACAGCCTGGGAAAGAGGCAAATTAACAGATGCCATTCGTACACCTGTCATTTTTGTATATCACTCGTGAAAGGCAGATATTTGTATAACAATTCTTTTACATAATCTGGTGCAAGTTTGGCTTTAATTTGCACCTGCAGGAGAGAGCTGGTCTGTAGAAATAACCGGAAGTAAGCACCATGTCAAATAGCAGTCAAATTCAACACTCTTAGACTTTTAGCACTTAAATTAAAATGGGCTGCTGGCTGAATGACTGATCCACTGAAAGTTTAATTCACATGCAAGGATTCTAGCTGAATACATGAAGTACCTATTTTGTTGCAGGATCAAGACCATGACCAAGTCTTGTGTCAAGATATGGGTGGACAAAATGAAGGGTGATTATGAGAGATACAACACGAAAGTCGTGAATGAAATGAGCCAAGCAAGCAACAACTTGTCAGAATGCATTGAGTGTAAGTTTGTATACCAAGACGTACATACATAAACATGGATAGTATGGATTCTCAGTAAACCTTGAACTTTAGTCAATAGCTAATTAATTGGTACTAAAGTTTTGCCGTCCATGTTGACAATGTTGACTGTTTCGTGGAGAACACCTACATGCAGAAACTAGATCTACTGTGAACAAAACTAGCGTACTTAACTCTTTGAACGCAAAAGCAAAATTACGTCACCGTTAGTTAACTGTGACAGCTGTTGCACAATCAACGTTACACTCTGAGGTCAAAGTGTCAAGTGTTGCTTAGGAAGCCCTAGGCATATCCAGTGGCCTCATTTGCGTAAATAGTGCATAACTAGGCTGGACTAGTTTATCTAAGTAACTGATCACTGCTAGGTAAGCTATTTGTACTTGTTTGAAGCCATTTACCCGTCGCTATACTCGTATTTAAACTTACCAGCATTTCGAAACGGTACCGAATTTCCAACTTGTTACAACAGATTCAGCCAAGTTATTTGAAGGTAGTACTTCTGTTTTAAGTGAAACCTGAAGGCCGTTTGCTTTCTTGATTTGAGAAAAAGCTTCATGTTTGGCACAGGCCAAGTCACAGTAGATGCACAAAGTAGCACCGCCCCTTCCTACTTTTCCTGGATAGTGATGTAAGTGAAAAGGCATGGCCTCAACAATTACCACTAAATAAGAAGGGATTTACCCCGAAGAGTGCCTAAGCTTTCGTTTCTTCATGTGGTAGGGGGCCGAATATAACACAGGCGTGTAAATACGCCGTTCGCGCTCATAAAAGATCAGACATATATATATACGCCTATCGTGTTCAAAGAGACAGGGAGCACACCTCACCATTCAGGGTTCTATCTAGGCTTTTGAGTTTGGGGAAAAGCTGTCTGGGGCATCCCCCCAGGGGAAATTTTTGGGATTTTAGGCCCAGTTTGTTTCTGACACAATCTTAGAGATAATATCACATTTCTGGAACTCTATTTTCTACTCATTTTTTTCTGAGGTATATGTGTTAATATTTACAACAATCGTATAATAAGGTTCTTGTAAATATTGCACTTCATGTACCTCTGAAACCGTTTTACTCTGAACACATCAACTTGTAACATGTTGGAACACAGTCTGTTAGGCTGATAGTATCACTGACAAAATCAACAACATTTACATAGGTAATCTGCACTTCCTTGCCCCAGCCCCATTCCCATTTCCAAAGTTAACCATAGGATACCCCCTTGGTGAATAGATAATTGAGCCGGAGGCTGAGGTGGTGGATAGTGAGAGTATCTGCTCAGGCAAAGTGCTTGTACAGTCAACCCACCCAGGCCCGCAACCCCGTCCGCAGGGGATCTCCACCTAGCTACCACAGTGTATTTAATTGCTAGAGGAAGGACAGCTGTAGTCAAAAAGACCCCGTCTTTATCCATCTCCACATAGACACATGTATACAAAGTATAAAGCCCTTATCCTAACACAGCCCTTATCCTAACACAGCCCCTGATCCAGCCCCGTACAGAAACCTACAGCATGCACACAGAGAGGTTTTAGTATCTGAGCTTACTGTTGTAACTAGGTCACAAGCAAGCTTTCCACAGCTTAGTCGAATACATCTTTGGGGTGGGTGGGTGGTGGGTGGGGGTGGGGGGATGCTGGGCATGTGACCAACTGGAATATCTCCCAGGCCATCCCCCTACATATTTCCATACTGGAAACAATCATACTGGAGACAGCAAAGACATGGAATGAAGCTCAAAGTTCTGTGCTGAGTAAGCTCTGCACATCATGAGTTTTGTGCACTGTTAGCAAACTATCCATTCTCTACTGAGTTATACTGACTACTTATTTGCTTACTTTATTCTGATATGCTGCAATCTCACTGGCAACTGCATGTTCTCTTCTTTTGTGTGTTGCCCACACAGCCAGCCTATTGGCTCCATGTTACAAAGACCAAAACTACTACTATTACAGTAAGAGGAGGAAGGGTCCGATGGAATCCTAGGGAATAGTAAATACAATTCATTCATCAGTGTAAAATGCAAGCCCTATCCAGGTAGTACAGGTTCGAATGTGACCACAAAATTATCAATGGGCCATGGAAATTCTCTGCCTAACCGACTGGAAGTAATTGTGGGAAAGTGCGCATTAAGAGTGTTTGTGTAGGCTATACCAGGCCTCATCAGCTGTGCTGGGGTGATCGGGTGATGGGTACTGCTATTTCATGCACAGAATGCAGTCAGGTGGCTGACTTTTAACCTGGAACCCAGGCTTTCTGGGATTTTTTTTTTCTTACAACTTGACAAATCCAGAATCTAAAAAGTCAGCCTTATCTAAAAGTCAGTATGTAGTCTTTGAAGGAGGACTGTTTATGTTTCTATGTGCATATAGTCTGTACACTGGGAATGGAATGAGGAAGCACATGACAACCTTGTATGCAGGCTCCCCTCAAACCCTGAACATGAAGTATGAAACTGTTTTTGTATGCAAGTGAGATAGTGAAAATTTTGATTGATAGATAGAGCAAGAATGTGGCATATCAAATGCAAAAGATCCAAGTAAGCAGTTTAAGTAGTCAGTGTAAGTCAACAGAGTCAACAGAGAAGGTGCACATATCAAGAATAGTGAGGGGTCCAATTCAAAGCTCTGAAGCCTACAAAATTTCAAAATGATGCTGATTACTGATCATTCAGCTGTTGGTGTTTTATTTCTCAGATTGTCAGTTATTACAGTGTACAAATTAACAGACGTACCCCTTGCTGCATTTGCATTTGTGAGTTCATCAACTATGCATGAAACGATTAAGAGTATGATCAGTCAGACGGAAAATATGATTTGTGTATCCCTGCTGCCCGAGAATACACAAATTTAAGCTTCAGATTACCACTTATATGAACCCAACATGCCATGTAGAGGCTGCTCTGAGCTGTCATAGTCTACTTACTCCTACACAGCTACCAGAAACACATCCTTTCTTCATTATTCAATACTATTTAATACCATGTTGCTTACTTCTCTTTTTTCCTTGATATTTGCATGCTCTCTGAATGCTGATTGCAGACTTCACTGCAGTTAAGGTGGCGCCGGAAGTCACTTGGCGGAGGTTAACAAAAACATAAACCTGGGTTACAGTCAGGACCAGTGTTACTCCTAGTTTCAGGGTTAGGGTTTGCTTTAGGGCAATCGTGCTTTGCCTAATTTTAAAAAAGGGTTTTAGTAGCTTATTAATATATTCATGAGCCAAATTTGCCACTTGATGAACGCATCTACATGCTCACTGTAGGTAGCGTCCTAACCACCAATGTATCTCAAATCAGTCTGTGCCAGCTTTTGTTCAGAGCTACTTTCAAAGTCAGGCTAGACTCATGTTTGTCACTACTCTTGGAATGGACAACTTTGACTGCACCAAATTGAATGCACATTTCAAAAAATTCACAGCTTGTCTACGGGAGGGGCTCATTCACGAGTGAAAGCAAACATTACTAGCCCCACCTCTCCCCCTTATGTTGCTAAACAACTCACGGCTCTGTTCCACACAACCACTCTTCAGCTTTCTTGTCTACAGCAACATAGTACCAACGATATATTGCGAATTCTAGTTAAAGCCCAGCCCAGCACTCACCTACTAGGCTTGGCATACAATCGCAAGACCTGGGCCTGCCCAAGGAGTACAGTCTTGGCCACTGTGGCCTTTCTGCTGCTTCTAGACACAAGCTTGCTTTCACAAGCAGGCATTACACACTACTCACATCTACTGACACTACAGCACTCTACTAAACTCCTTTTTTTTTTTAAGTCGATCTAAGCTTATCTTCAAAGTTCCAACCACCACATGAGGGGTTCCGCCAGGCCACATCTTAACTAACTTAATTATAAACTGATTATTGGATGCCAATGCCGACAGGAAATTGGGAAAATCTCCAATTTTACGGACAGTGAATGGTTGAAGACTCCCAAACTGACTGTGTGCTAAAAGTTTAACAAGACAAAGAAGTCTATGAGCTTGGATTCCAGGTTTGTCGACCTTGAAAGTAACAGGGTTCTCTGCCACCTTGAGTGAAATTGCATAAAGAGAGAGTTAACATCCAAATTTGGGGTAAACCCGTAATTTATTTCTCATGAGCATGTCTGCAAATAACGTGATTTGATATAGTAGTTAGCTAGCCTCATTGCCAGGTTTCCCTAGTACTTAGCAGTGTCTTACATGTGTATTGTCAATAGTGTTGTGGCCTGCCACCCAGGCAATCAATGGCTACTTGTGCTTGCTGAGGGGTTCATCATGAAAGAAATCTCATACAGTGTCGGCAGAAATCCAATTGGAATCCAGAAATCCATAATGAAATCAGAAATCCAAACAGAAATCCAAATATCTGTTTTGAAATCTGGAAATTCAATCTGAAATCCAGAAATCCACCGAAAAATCCAGAAATCCAATCTGACATCTGGAAAGCCAATCCAAAAATGACTCAGGATCCTATTAAAATACTCCGCAAATATCCGTATTCTTTAAAGTAATTACATCACCGGATTTTACATGTACGTGCACGGGATGTAAAAGCACTGCATCAGCGCACAGTGAATGACCTTTGTACTCAACTGATCTTCAGTTGGGTACAAAGGTCATATTTCCGAGGTGATGTAATTGCATTATGCCATGCATGCTTAGTATGCATATATGCACGAAGTATGCATATATGCATGTAGTGTGTACTGCTTAGAGGTGAAGTACCTGTGTGCATCTAGGCCGAGAGGAATGTGGTTCATAGAAATAATATGCTTTCAAACAAAATCCAGAAATCCACTTTGAAATCTAGAAATCCAACCTGAAATCCATGTGAAATCCAGTGGATTTCAAAATCTCGTACGCCGAGACGTGCCGTGACAGACCCCTTGGTGCTTGCAGAAATCGCTCATTTCCAGTCCAAAAGTAGTGATTTGTTGTTTTAGAACGAGAGTACGTGTCTGCATGCATACATAATTAAAGAAATGGCATCCTACGCACTGCGCTGGAAGAGCTTGGCTTCGGTTCAGTTGAAGTTATGAAGACGCTGAGTGTTTGTGGACCTGCACACTGCAGTTTCGTGCTAAAACCTCAATGAGTAATCATACCAAACTTGAGTTGTTGTTTGAATAAAGAACGAGAAAGACAAAGAAATAAAGACAGAAAGAAAGAAATAAACAAAGAAAGAAAAAAAGAAAGAAAGAAGGAAAAAAGGAGAAAAGAAAGAAGGAAAAAAGTTAATATAAGGAAAGAAAGAACGAATGAATAAAGGAAAAAATGATTGCAAAGATAACATTAACAAATGTTATCAGAATGTGGGTGTCCAATTGTTCCCAGAACTGATGCTGCATGTCCTCTCTGCACTGACACACGGACAGCCTCTGGATAAGGTAGGTATAGGAGTTTTGGTCATCGGTAACCTGTCTGAGCTGATTGCCAAGGTCCTTTAAAAACTGTTGTGTCAGTGGGTCAAAATCCCCTGAGGTCTCAATGGCAATTGGGGTGAACTTAGTTCCAAGCATGTATATTTGGTTCTCTTCCTGTCCTCTGCCAGAGCAGCCACTGCTCCTGCCTCACTGGTAGCTCTCGAGACATATGAGGGGGCAAAGGTGTCTGAACTTGTAGTGTCACAAACCAAAAGCTTACCATTCCTCCATGGGATCATGGTAATTCCGTCAGGGCATTTCCCATCTGAACGATGGAGACCAGGTGGCTTGAGGCGAGATGGAACTTTAGCAGAGGTCAATGTCCGATGAATTATCATAGCAGTGTGGCAATGGTGGTAACCCTCACTCTGTCGACAACTAAGCCCATGTGATGCCTGGATGTCAACCTGTGCATCACAATCATGGCATGTGTGGGGTCTGCATAGCAGAGCACCAAGACGAAGCCCAACCGCTACTCTGATAGCGTCATTGTCCATGCGGAGACCGAGTGATGAGATTGGTAGGACATTCAACCATGCTCCAGATTCTTTAACAGTAGAAGTGAGTAAACATGCACAGGCTTTAGAGTCAGGTGCATTGTCCAAGAGGGTGTCAGCAATGGAAGATGCCTTGTCTCAATGAGTTTGTCCCAGATCTTCTGACGTTGCTCGGCAACTCCCCCAGGAGGTGGCTGATCATGGTCTTCAGACCATAAGTCTTCTGCTTTGCCTCGATTAGGAAGGAGACCCACATAGAGGTGAGATGACACAATATGCCGGACAAGGTCATGGGAGACAGCAACAAGGTGCAAGGTGCATGGCACATTGGATACCAAGTCTTCCCCATTTCACTGGGAGTGTTGCCTGTGTCCATGCAGGGTCTCCTTCACTAAAGTGATACCGCTCAAAATCTTCTTAAGCAGATCATCATAATCCTGGAGTCTGGGTGATCGGAAGCAGGGTGCTGTTCGGAGGCAGTATAGCAGTTTTGGAATGGTGAAAGAGTGCTTCAGGAGCAGAATAATGTCATGAGCGGAGAGGTGTTGCAGCCTGTCCCCCATCCTTCTCAGTTGGTTGGTCTTGTCAGAGATTGAGGACACATCACCGATTGGAGACCCCAACAGTGTTGCCTCCGTTGGGTCTACCTCACAGGCTCCTGGGAGAAAGAGCAGGATGGAATCCTTGATGTCAGGATTGATTTCAACCTTCTGACTGTTGTAACTCCAATCTCAGCCCCCTTTTGTTCCACTACTTCCAAGTCATGCCTAAGGTCTTCCATGCCTCCCCCAAGCATGCCATCATTCAGGTTCTGACACCAGTTGAGAGCACAGGCTGTGAATGGTAAGGCAGAAGAGAAGAGGCCCCAAAGGATCCCCTTGTTGCACACCTTCTGCTGACTGGATGGTTCTATCTGCCCAATAAAAGATTGATGGCAAAGAGTATAGACAGAGTGAGCATAGTGGAACAACCCAGGTGCCAGTTCCAGGACAGCCCTTAACATCTTGTCCCTACGTATGGAGTTGAATGCTAGCACTTAAAGAGGAATTAAGGCTGGGTGCAAACTGCATGTTTGTGGTCAACATGTTCACCCTATTCCTACATAGAGAGTATACCGTATACCAACTCTCTGACAAAATTTATGACAGTACAATAGTTGACTGCATGATCTGGAAATCCATGCATCTCCAACTTCTGTACGTAACCTATTACATTCTAACTGCATGCACTGCTTGTAGAATACTCACGCAGTCAGGCTCACCCAGTTATGCTGGCACTGTATGCTAGTAGATGTTGATGGCTATCAAGCCAGTGCTGCCTTTCCACACACTGTGTTTGCTTGATCAGATGCACCAACTTTTTTACATGTGACTAATATTCAGAGAGCAACTACTATTGGTGTCTATTTGTTTGGTACAACAGACGGCTGGCTAATGTATGTAAGAGTGATGCAGCCAGGTCTATGGCTACAAAACCATTACACCCGCTGTGTAGACACTTAACAGAAGTTTGTAGTAGTATTTATGTGTACGTCTCAACAATGAAAACCAGTCATAGAACATAAAGTCATAAATTATAAATCCTTTATCTTCCATCTACTTAGGTGATCAACAACAGCTGATGTCAAAATTGCACTACCTTACATCCATTGCTGGTCTAAGAAAGGAGTTGAAGGATAACCCACAGGTCAATGAGGAGATCACCGAATCATATCCAATAGATCTTCAGGTTATTCATATAGCATAGCATAACATAATCTAATAAAGTGTTTAAGTAAGCCAGAAATCTGCTGTATCTAAATTCTCAGTATGCATTCCTGTGAGAAGGTAGTAGTGTGCTGTACAACTCGCAATAATTCATGTCATGTGAAACTGGTCCTACTTCAAATGGAATAGTTTTGTATTGCTGATCAGGCATGATATAGTAGTAGTTAGATCATGCACAACCAGTAATGCTTATTACAAAGTAAAACTGCACCCCAAGATGTCCACAAAAGCTGCAGAGGACTTTAACTGAAGAACCTATAGAAATACCTGGGTAGCTAGTTCAAATGAAACCACTTTACCTACATGAGAATTAGATGCTGAGAAATTGCTTGTGCATGAGTCTGTATTTGGGCAAACTAGTTTGATGAGTGTATCAACACTAACCACTGGCATGGTCATAACTGTATTTAGGCATACATGTTATCGTATGTTTCAATTGCTGGCTCATTTCTTTTAGCCTTTCTAACAATAAAAGTGTTGTGCATAGTTTCCATGCCTAACATCTAGACAGTATAATGTAGTTCTTAATATGAAGCCATTCTAGCTACTAATGTACATAAGCTGTGTGAACTAGCCTCGTTCCCAGGCCTTCCCCGGCTCCAGTTTTTGATCGCTTGCAGTATGCTCCGTTTTTGCATACTGCAAGCGATCAAAAACTGGAGCCGGGGAAGGCCTGGGAACGAGGCTAGTGTGAACCCTGTAGCAAAATTCCTGCTATTTCACTGCAGCTGTGTTTTCACAGCTTATCATATTCACTGTTGATCACCTATGTTGTGCTGTCCAGATTGCAGCTGTATGGTGAATATACTATTAAACATTTACTACCATCCCATTACTAGGCTTATTGTACATTGGGTTTCCCTAGTGCCCTCTTGCTTTTCTCAACACTCTGCCTGCTCTTAGGGCAGCAAAGGAGTGATGTGCCTCACACTCTCTGAATGTTTTATCATCTTCCGATGAGTATTAGAGAAACCATATATGGGAGTTGCATACACTTGATGTAATAAACTCATGGTGCTAAGGTTTGGACAGTGTGGCTTGCAGCAAGCCTTCCGACAATGTAGCTGCAGGTACTAGTACAGATTCATACTCAAGCTAGTACTAAATTTGAGGAATTCACAGGCGTAAGTGACTAGTCTTCTGTGAGTGCAAGAATGACCACTAAGCAGTTATTATATGTACTGTATGAAAAACTGTGGGAGCCAGGCCTCCAGGCCTCCTGTTTCCCCCACCTATGATATGCCTGTTCCACAGAACCTACTCAGTGACAACAGTTTACTGTAACACCTTACCTAAAACCATTAGTGTGTCATTGTTTGCCTGCAAATTCTTCCAATTAGAATCTTTCTTGGGGGCGTATTTGGTACTTAAATTCATTCTATTACTTTTCTTTCATCTTGGGTTGTAACAATTATGCAAGCATAATTGTACCACAAAAGAGTTATACGTAAGAGGGAGATACATATAAAGAGCTAAAATGTTTTAGGCTGTCATGTCAACTGTAGCACCAGTTTTATCAGATACAGTGGACTCCACCTTACAACCAAGTATCTGTGTGGCTTACCTTGCTGCTTATGAATGTCTGAGTTTTGTGGTATCCAACACTGATCCTTTACTTGGCATATTCTACTGTTAGCCACCTCTGCCTGCCTTTTCATGTTAAACATTCTGAAGAAATGGCAGCATGCATATGATTGCAAATTGTAATCTTACATCTTATATTTATATACTTCAGCATTCAAAACCTCAACACTTTGGAAAAATGGAAGCTCGGGAATTGGTGGCTGCCTTTCGTTTTCAGTGTGTTGAGAAAGTGAAAGACAAAAAGACTGAATTTGGACCTCGTCAACTTGAATCAGGTTGTTTCATCCTCTACCATGACATTGTACTGATCACTAGAACCTAGTTTACTTGTGCGCAGTATAAGCTTAGTCACCTTACACTGCACTTTGTGGCCTTAATCATGTAGGGTGTTAATGGGTTGCTGTACCTTAACATCACGATACCTATAGGTGACTATAGTGTTATTGTTATAGCTAGAGTATAGCATTAAGAAATGTACTTGTAAATGTGGCCTCTCTTTTAACAGACATAAAAGACTTCCTAGAGGAATCTACAAAGGCATTGGATGAAATCTTCAGCAGCACATGCACATTCCCAAGGATGCACAAAGTTCTTATGAAACATGTTTGCGAGATGGGAGTAAAAGTCGAGCGGATGAGAACATACGCTCAGCTCCTATCTCCAGGGAAAGCAAAAACACTCTTGAGTAAAAGTACGTACAGTATAAGCCACATCAGTAATAGCATGCATGTCAAGCATCTACATGGCTATTGAATTGTGATGCAGTGCCTATATATTGCACTGATCACAAAAGACTCCAGTTATGCTTTAGACCGTGTTTGATTTTTCTGCTTGGGAGTAAAATTAGTGTGGCACAGACCTAAAAGCAAAACTGGTTGAGCTGAAGCTCAATAACTTCACTTTAAGCGGCACAATTTTATTACCACACCTGAACCTTTCTTGAATGTATAGCTGTGTATTTCACCAAGGAGAAGTTAGGTAAACCTGGTGGTATACCTAGTAAATGCAATAAAATGTTATTGTTGCCAATTGATTGTTGGTGAAACCCCACCTATCAACTTATCACACTCAGACCTACCATAGCTTGGAAAGATTTTTCTGATTCTTTTTTTTTTTTACATTTTTTGATCTCAGGTTGGTAGCACATAACTTTTGTCTTCAACTGGTGAAACCGCTGAAAATTTGTCCCTGGCAAAAAAAAAATTACCCCTATACAATGGCTAGCACATTGCATGCTTAATTTTCTTACATTGTACTCTTGTATCCAACACTTCCGCCAAATAGGCCTATCCCTATTGCACACACACTGGGCTTATGCTGACTGGTTTGTCAGTATTTGTAGATCTCTGATGTCGATCGTGTTTAGAAATTTGTTTTATCCTGGCAACATTAACCGGCCTCTTTTCTCTGGAAAAAAGATAGATTTGCATTCAGCCCTCTGCTCAGTATCATAGCTAGGAGCTGTGATGTTGATCACGGGCATTCATCTGGAGAAGAGTAGCCCTTCACAGTAGCACAAAAACATTTTGTCGCTGGCAAATTAATTTTCACTCCATGTGGTTGGTGTAGGGAACTCATATTCCTCCCAGAATTTCATCAAGAGCACTGAATGTTTCAGAGGAAGTATTGAGAAAGGAGAAATTGTGTGGTGCAAAAGTGATATGTGAAATTTTGGGGAGTGGGCATACTGCACTAATAGCAACACGAAATTTCTAATGGGATGTGGTTGAATGCATTTCGTTTATTAAAACTTTTTGCGCCGTATACTAACTATGATAAGAATACAGTCAAAATCTTTGGGGGAGGAAGCATTCTTCCTTGTAGGTTATACCCTGCTACCACTTTGTACACTGGTAACATCTTAGTCACTGATGACGGTTTAAGCCTCCCTGACCATCTCTGCCAGTGTACTGAGGTAAGGCCTTCTTGTTTAGTCTTGTTCCCAAGCCTTCCCAACATCTAGTTTTG
The DNA here is from genome assembly GCA_949130485.1 of Agelas oroides. NCBI lineage: Eukaryota > Metazoa > Porifera > Demospongiae > Agelasida > Agelasidae > Agelas > Agelas oroides. The sequence goes on along the minus strand of OX422192.1, from coordinate 4,757,397 downwards.
ATTGCTTACAGAGTGTGAATAAAGTGAATGTCTATCAGATTGACAGAGGATGAGGGGCCCTTGAATGACACAACATGTTTGAGGCCTTTTCTTGCGGCGTCGATTTGTGTGTTAGAGTTCCAATCATTTATGAAGCAATTATACAGGACAAAGATCATTGAGCAAACATGTTCTTTTGTTTTGGGGACCCTCCCTCCTTCTGTCTACCTAGGTTGACATTGATGTCATTCACATGATAAAATGTTCATCCTCTGTTTTTGTTATTGCAAGCAACCAACAACTGGATATGGTAAGGCCTGGGAATCGGAGGCTACTTCATGTTCTCTGTCACCAACAATAGTTCAGGCAGCCCCTTCTTGTACGTGGGACAAACCAGAAATTTAATAGGAAATAACCATAATCACTAGCCAACTTTGGTAGATTGTTCCAACAATGTACTCTTTCCAGACCCATTTTAGTAAAATAAACCTAATCATCTAAAATTTAGCACTTTTTGCACTTGTAGTATTCATCATTACCAGGCTAATAATCTTATTTATGATTTGCAGCAGAGCCAAAAGAAGAGGAAGCAACCATTTGTTCCAGTGAGCTACTAGAACCACAAGGGCGATTAGAGCCAACACAGCCACTAGGGCCACCAGAACCGTTGGAGGTATGGAAGCCATTGGAGCCACCAAAGCCGTCAGAGCCACTGGAGCCAGCAGAGCCACAACCACCGAAGGCACTGGAGCTACCAAAGCCACTGGAGCCACCAGATAGACTGGAGCCACCAGAGATCCTGGAGCCACTGGAAATACTAGAACCACTGGAGACATTGGAACAGCTAGAGCCACTGGAGACAATGGAGCTACTAGAGACATTGGAACCACTAGACCCAGTGGAATCAGTAGAGCCAATGGAGACCCCAGTGCCACTGGAATCACTAGGGAAACAAGAGCTACTACAGACACTAGAGCCAATGGAGACCCCAGTGCCACTGGAACTACTGGAGACACCAGAGCTATTACAGCCATTAGAACCACCTAGCCTTGGAGATTTGAAAGAGAAAGTGAAAATCCCGTAAGTAGGTTGATGGTAACTTACGTATCTTTACAATCATTTTGGAAATACTACCTGAAAAGCTCTCATTAATATCTAGGCCTGACGAAATTATGCTCAAATGTTAGAGAATTTTTCTATACAGCTATGCTCCGAATATGTTCTCAGTATATTAACCAAGTATGATATTTAAATTTTAGCGTGAGACTGATGAGCTGGAAAAAGTTATAAAACTGAGCATGACAATCATTAAAAAAACAACAACGTAAACTGCATTAGTGTGACATCACTTTTTACAGTATTAGTGACTAATCAACAAACTACTTATTCTTGCAATTTAATGCAAAAATTAATAGTTCATATTTCATCCCACATAGCAGTTATTTCCCAGTTCTTGGACTTTTAACAACACATGTATGCTTGTTCGCATGCACATCTTTGCACATCACTAATACGTGACGATTAGGACTGCTACCAAATTTGAACAAAAGACAGCTACACAAAGGACAGCTACACGCAGTGGCGTAGCTAAGGTAGGGCCTGGTAGGGCCTAGGCCCTACCAACTGCTGCAGGTGCCCTACCAACTGGAGCCCTACCGTCCGGCTTTCTCACTTACTGGAGCTATACAACCGCCATTGTAACAGTGCTGTACGTACGTAGCTTCATTCGAGCAACCGCCAGGCACGCTGGGCTTCTCTTCGTCTACTGAGTACGACAGACATGTGTCTACAAACCACGCCTACCCAAGTACATGTCTCGTTCCCAGTCTGTACTTGTGCCCTACCAACTGTCAGCTTCTAGCTACGCCACTGGCTACACGAAGAGATGAAGAGAAGAGCAGGAGTTTCTATTGACCTTTTGGATAAGGCCATTCCCCTGACTGCATTCTCTGCATGAGATAGCAGTCCCCATTTCTTGACCACTGCAGTGCAGTGGTTGAGGCCTGGTATTGGCCGAAACATGTCCTGTGCAGTGGGCGACTTTACATAACATCTAGGCCTTTTGGGAAGATGTGGTTCATTGACTGTTCTTAAATTAAAAACACACTGTATACAGCAAATCTTTTGTTAGTCCATGCATCAGTGATCATTGACTTACAGTTGTGTACAAAATGGATGTAGAGGAATCTACTGTATATCTGCAAACATGCAGCTGCACTCACTCACAAGTGAATCAAACATCATGACAATCAACTTAAATGAGTCGTATATTGCCACCAACACTAGTACATGGCCACCAACACTAGTACATGGCCACCAACACTAGTACATGGCAGGTGACCTCAAGCTTGTTATCAGGCTAATTAGCTCTGCCAAGAAGGCTGCCGAATTTAACTGCTTAGATCGAGGCTTGGTTTGAATAGTATGTTATGTATTGACAAAATGAATAAAGCAGCTATACATACCACTGCATAGTTTACAATGGCTAAGTAGTAAAAGCATCTGACTAGTATTCAGAGGTTCATTGATCCTAGCTAGATCATGAAGTTCTCCTCATAGTTTTATTTCTTCTACTCTTTTTGCACTTTATCATTGTAAAAAAACACACTCTTTATCCCTCATTAGGTCAGTGTCGTTATCGGTTTGGTCAAAGTTTATGCAGTTCTGTGGGTATGTTATGTACTATAATCCTACCCACAAGTTTGCATGAGATCAGAGTGGACACACAGGTATAGCCGGGAGGGTTTGCAGGGGTTCCTAAAAACCCCATTAAGCAAACAATTATTGCGGAATTAAAATTACTGCAATCTATAAGAGTTGTGCCTGTGTGGTTGCTGATTACAGCCACAGAATGTTGAGGACTTGTCCCACAAACTGTCATTCACAGAGTTGCATGGTCATTGTGCTTTGGTAGTGTAGCACACAAACAGCAAGCTAGGTATGTATAAATTTAAGTTGGTATTTTGTACGGTAGCAAGCTGATTCTTCTTTACAGCAACCATTTAGAGGGCAGACAGACTGTAGAGAACCATCTCGTTCACATGGGCACTCGACGTATGCACGTAATGACGCTATCAATTTCCATCTTAGTTCATTTTTTCACGGTTTTTATTTTCGTGGAAGCAGGTCTGTCTGCGAAAATCGCGAAAATTTGCACCCAGCGAAAATTTCCCGCTATACGGTATCTATGTCTACACTATTAATTGTGCAAAGCTTCAGACAGTATGCTTAAACTGAACTACTCAGTACGTACTAATAATGACCTCAGAACTGACCTGAGAGACATTTGAAAATTTTGGGCCCCATTTTCCCTAATACATTTTCACACTTAATGCGGCTGTGTGCATGTTTCAGGGGCAGAGCCAAAACTTGTGAAAGGAAGTTTCTTGAAATTTCTTTTGTGTCCGTAATGCATGAACATTTGTATTATCACTGCATTTTCTCAATGCTTTTAAGCTTTCTAGTAGTACTCAAGCTCAATCGTAATACAGACACTCTAAAGAATCAAAGTTAATGAGCAGAAACCGTAAGAGACGGTCTGAAGATGTCACATCAACCGGTAGGGGTGTGGTCAGAGCGTTTCGCGTTCCACGAAAATAAAACCGTGAAAATTTCTTCTGAAGAGTCTGGATGCTTTTCCGCGAAAATTTGCATCAGTGAAAATTTCCCTCGCAATTTTTGTTTGTATGCCTGTAAAGCTATGATGTTAGTATTTAATATTAGCTGCACATAAACAACACACACATGCAAACTGATGCAACAGTGAACGTGTTTCATCATTCCTGTCATTCTGGCGGAGAGTTTTGAGAATAGAGATCCCTGAGCAACACAGTGTGAATCCAAGCGGTCAATCATCAATCAATGCCAGTCCGAAGTCAAGTAGAGACAATATTGGAAACTCTAATAACAGCAGTGCTACACAAGCAAGTGGAAAAGAGATTGGGAATTCAATTCATGACTCCAGCAGTGCTGCACAATCAAGTGATGAGAATTCAAGTGACAAATCCCGAAATGCTCCACAACCAAGTGAATATTACAGGTCTGGTCTCATACTGTACAATACACACACTCTAGTGCTTACATTTGTATGTGCAAATACTTATGGGTGCTTTAGTATAGGTGCAAAATCACATCAAAAATTGTGCAATCCTTATGTTTCTTTTGAGTGGCAAGGTGCCTTTCGCACTATAGAAAACTCCCCTGTATCAGTCATAATCAAGATACAAGCCTCAAAATTAAGCTTGGAATCAACAATTTCATCGAGCTTGGGATTTGAAGTTTACTTGAGCATTGTGCATGCACAAACAATTGGGTCTGGTTATGTACAGTATTAGTTTATAGGTGGTGCATGCCTGTGTAACATAAACGTAACTACATGCTATGACTCCAAATATCCTGATGTTCATCCAACAAATTGATTATTGACAGGAAGTGGAATGATGAACTGGAGGAAACAATCAAAGCCTTGCAAGAGTTTCTTGAGAATCAATGTGACACATACTTTGTCAACATCAAGGAACGTACAGTCAAGGTGACTGCATAACTCAGGTTGTTGTACATTTTTTTTTTATGTTAAAAACTTATGGCTGAGTGAGCGCAGATGCTCCCAATTTTAGGCATGACAAAATAAATTTCAAAACAGTTATAATGGTAGCATGGGATTCATGTTCACAAACTATCTAGAGGTCAGAGGGCATAGCCTGCAGACAAGGGTTGATTATGGCTACCATGCTGTGAACCCAGCTGTACAATAATTCAAAATTGCACACATGAAGGCCATCAATCAGTGAAGTTCAAAAGCAGCCATCTCCAAACAGTGGCATTTTCATCAAAGACAGAAACTCGTTTCAACTCTCTCATCATGATAAAGGCATCTGAATATTTCATCAGTATTACATTAAGTGTTCAATAGAAGAACTGTACTTATTTGCTAGAAAGAGACAATTAACATAGCAATGGCCTGACTCACCTACATCATTTTCATATGAAGCAGTGTGTAATGGACTTAAAGTCATTATCACTGTCCATTTTTTTTTGTTACTGTAGTACTTTTATGATCAGTACTGCCGTGAAACCAGGACACGATTGACATCCTTTGATTCAGAGTTCAAGGAAAATATTGACAAGCAAAGAAAAGAACTGAAGAAGGTAATGTAATGCAATAAACTTTATCTTAGGCCCTACAGGAGTATGTCATCAGGAATGAAGAAAGTTACAGGGAAAAGAAGAACCGTAATAAGAGCACCCTTTTGTTAGTTCCAACAAGCCACATCCATACTGAGACAACATCACTAGCTCCTTGATACCCCCATATAGCATCAAATTATGCAGTCATTATTATACCCCAGGATGCAAACTTAAAGGATTCCTGTAGAGGCACTAATTAATACTCGGACACTTAAGAAATGTTGCACCCTTGTTGCGTGCACAGAGGTCAAGCAGACACAAGAAGTAGGAAAGATGGGCTAATGTTTGATAATAAAATTCAACTCCAAACAGTCTTTGGCAACTGCTGCAGTATGGTATGGGCTCATAGGCAAGACCAATGGGAGGGCAACAACTATAGTCTTTCCTTTTGAAGGAGGCCGAAAAAAAGTTACGCGTTGTTTTTACAATGTATTTTCGGACGTGATTTTCTATCCCCGCATACTACAGTATTTTCAGGTATCGAGAACTATCCCAGTGCTAGCATGTCTTGTTCTCTGATGATCTGGCACAGTTGCTACCGTGCTTAGACCTTTGAAGTCTGCGGTCCGAAAATATATCAGTCCGAGAATAAATTGTTGCCTCTAATGCAATATAACTCACACAACCCATAACAGCAATGGACATCCAATCTAAGTGCATACTTTGTAAGTATCAAGGTGCACGTAACACATGAATGAATAATTTATTACTAGTGTTGGAAAGTGGTGCTATACCACCCATCATAGCAACTCCACAAGGGATTTTCCTGCTCATATGTTTACGTATGAAATCATTGCTGTACACTGGAAACTCTAAGGTGAACAAGCAGAGGGGGCCACAACATACTTTAGGGGGTTCTGGAGGCATGCTCCCCTTGGAAAATTTTTGATTTGAGTGAGAAGTGATCCAAGACAACTTTCATGCACTACATGGCGAGTTGGTCTGCACTCATGAAAACTTATGTGTGCTGCATGCTTTAGTATGTGTCGCACATACCACACTATTGCAAGTCACAAAAATTACTTTTTAGATGTATGTACCCTGCAAAAAATTTTAATGTGCAGTATATCAACCTAGTCATATGACGTATATGTGAGTTATGCAATCTTGCAGCTTCCCCCTTAAAATCGCCAGTATTGTGGCATGTATTGAGCCATACATTATATAGCCTATCTAGAACATGTCAGGCTGGGCTAATGAGTAGAAACAGGCGTGCCTTGATAAAAGAATCATTACTGACAGTTTTCTTGAGGGTAATTATAAGCTTCTTTCTTGAGAGTAATTATAAGCTTCTAGGCTAATGAGTATATAGAAAGAGGCGTCCCTTTTCATTTCTGACAGCTTTCTTGAGGGTAATTATAAGATTCAGTCATTGTGATAAAGCCATACTGTAAATCAACGTAGCACTAAACTCTCAAGTGTATTTGTACATGTGATAGTGAAGGCAATAAGTTCTTTGGGCATCTTGGGGTGTGGTTTAGACTTGATTGTCATATTGATGTAACTTTCATTGTTTTCTCATGAAGAGTCTGGTTGGTGTACTTGAAGACTTCTAAATGAATATCATCTATCTACTTGCAGCTAAAGAAAACAATTGATGACAACCGCAGTGAATTGATGGAGCTGAAAAGAATGTCTGCTCACTTAAACAACCTGGCTATCCACTTGTCAAGGAAAGCAAAAGATTACCAAGGAAAATGGACCTGACATACTGACTGCTTATTAGAATGCTGTACTTATGTATCTATTTATGCTCATGCATGGTGAATGTGTTCTAAGATACTTCTGAGCATAGTGTTGCTTTAGTTACTAGGTTTTGTTGTAATTTTAGTTTTAGTAAATAGTGACCAAATGAAATCATTTCAGTAATAGTTTCAGTAAATTGAGACGAGAAGAAATCATTTTAGCTAGGGTTCTTTCTAGAAATCTACTTCTAAATGATACATCATTCAATAGGCGGGTATGAAATGCGCTCTCTACACACTGCTATTGAATTGTTACATGGGAAGTTAGGTTTGTAATGGCTGCATGTGGGCAGGATTTAGGAAGTTATAATTATGCTCGTACTTAAATTCACAACATTCAAATGGTGCTGCATGCAATTAACCAAATGGTGCAAAACCATCTGCGTCAGGTGGACATACTACAAGTACATGCGCAATAAACCTGAGAGCAGGTTTCTTACCGGTCAAGCGGAGTATGTGAGAACCCTGGTTTCAGCTTTAGTTTTAGTAAATCGAGACAGGAAAAATAACTTCAGTTATAGTTTTAGTAAATAGGGATCAGAAGTATAATCATACTTTTTAACAACTAAAAGACCAGTAGTGTTTCTGTACTATATGTGCAATGAATCTCCACCCGTTAGTCATTCTTGCATAGGACATACTCAGTCAGGTTCCAGGATTATGGCTGGATGTACTAGGTGTATGCAAGCTATACAGAGTATGCCATCTTTGATTATTCAAAGGCATTAGATACTATGTTCTTACCATGCAGGACTTGCTCAGTGTACTCAAGCCTCAGCTGGTTTATGAGCTAAGGACACCACACAAAGCCTTTGGGAGAAGTTTGTTTGTACTTTTAATAAAGACTGAGTGCTGTTCTATAAAAAGCGCTGTGGGCGCGTGGGATGTGCTGCAGTGGAGCAAGGCAGTAGCTAATTAAGTGCAAAAGACCAAACTGTCAAAGTGGCTTGTAGCTCATCAATAATCTGCTACCAGACATGTGTAGCTAATGGGTATAGCTTGTTAATGGTGTACATACCTCAGTCTTTGTACAAGGCTCAAGATCTGCAAGTCGTGGGAAAATTTACCGGGTTTGATTGCCAGCTGGATCTCTGGATTTTCTACCCCTCCTGTTACTGTGTGAAGCAAGGATCACAAGTCACCCTTGCCATTAGGTAGTAGACCATGTGAATATGCAATAGCAAGAGCATCACCAGAGCAACAAAATTAATGTGTCTACGTACACACAAACAGCACACAATCTAAGAATTGGGAGGTGCATACTTCAGAAAATGTCAAATAAACCTTTTCCTGGAGTCCCAGCCTCCACTCCAAATAAACTGTGTCACCATTGAGAGAGTGGACAATTACAAATACCTTGGAGTCTGGATAACATCCAACCTTTCTTGGAACAAACATATCTCAGAAGTGTGTCACAAAGCTAGGCAAAAGGTGGGCATCCTCTAATATAGATAATAAATAATGTAGGTCCCAGAACAGAGCCCTGAGGTACTCCTGGTGTTACGAGTAGTTTGTTGGAGTTTGAACCATTAATACATACGTATTGGAAACGCTTACAGAGATAATGGGTCAACTATCTCAGTACATACGAGTTAATAACAAGGGATTCAATTTAGACAGTAAGTTTCTCTGTGGAACTGTGTCGAAGGCTTTCCTGTAGTCAAAAAACACGGTACATATATCATTACTTTCCTCAAGATGCCTGTGCCATTGATCAACTGCCAGTGACAGAGCACCAGCAGTTGATTTTCCTTTATAGAACCCCCATTGATGAGGAGATATTGGACTGTGTACTACCATGTGTTCAGTAAGCAATTGTGCCATATGTTTTTCCAAAAGTTTGCTTAGGATTGAAAGTAAGGAAATTGGGAAGTAGTTGGATGGGTTTGCGTGGTCTCCGTGTTTTGGGATGGGAGTAATATGTGATACTTTCCATTCATCAGGAAGTTCGCCAAGTGAGATAGATAGGTTAAACATCTTGTTAACTGCTTCAGTGATACTGAGAGCTGTGTTTACGAGCATAATCGCTGAGATTTCATCGTCTCCATTAGACTTAGTGGTATCTAGTGAACGGAGGAGGTTATAGACCTCTTCTTCCGAACACAGAATGCTGTCACTGGAATCTTCTGGATTGACTGGTGGGATATCAGTGTGATTGATGGGCATTTGCGCGGTATTGAAGTGACTGACAAATGTATGGTTCAGTAGTTCTGCCTTGTCCCCATTATCTTTTGCCTCGTTGCTTGTTGCACTTTCAATCAGTGAAGGGATTGACATTAGAGTCTTTTGCTTTTTTAAAGAGGTTGTTCCTTTTATGTATTAGTTGGATTATGTCCTTGGTAAGCCATGGAAGATTTTTTCTGTTGGACAAAATAGATGTAGGTATGCATTCATCCATGATGTCTAGGAATATCTTCTTCCAATTTGACCAAGTCGATTGGATGTCGTTAGGATCAATAATAGTCTCCAAGTCTACATCCATTAGGAGGTCATTAGCACTGTTAAAGTCTGCATGCTTATATCTCCATATTTTGCGGTGTATTGTGGGAGTGTACTGGGTGGTATCAGATATGTCCTTTTGTTCATTATAATCTGCTATGCCACAAACATGTCATTCAACAGCACTTTCTGGTATGATTAGCAGTGGTATGAAATTCACACTTTTTTGGTACGCTCATTGTTTATGGCAGCAGGTGTGGAGGTAGGTAGTGATTGTTGTATATGAAGTTGCATGGGTCTACTCTTTCGCTGATGCTGAGGAACATTACATATTATTTGTTATATTTACTCTTTGTTTACATTTCTATTTCATTGATGTTGAGAAACTGTTTACTTTCTTGATGTTGAGAAACTTTACTTTCATTGATGTTGAGAAGCTTTACTTTCATTGATGTTGAGAAGCTTTACTTTCATGCATTGATGTTGAGAAACTGTTTACTCTCATTGATGTTGAGAAACTGTTTACTCTCATTGATGTTGAGAAACTGTTTACTCTCATTGATGTTGAGAAACTGTTTACTCTCATTGATGTTGAGAAACTGTTTACTCTCATTGATGTTGAGAAACTTTACTTTCATTGATGTTGAGAAACTGTTTACTCTCATTGATGTTGAGAAACTGTTTACTTTCATTGATGTTGAGAAACTTTACTTTCATTGATGTTGAGAAACTTTACTTTCATTGATGTTGAGGAACTGTTTACTTTCTTGATGTTGAGAAACTGTTTACTTTCATTGATGTTGAGAAACTGTTTACTCTCATTGATGTTGAGAAACTCTACTTTCATTGATGTTGAGAAACTGTTTACTCTCATTGATGTTGAGAAACTGTTTACTCTCATTGATGTTGAGAAACTCTACTTTCATTGATGTTGAGAAACTGTTTACTCTCATTGATGTTGAGAAACTGTTTACTCTCATTGATGTTGAGAAACTTTACTCTCATTGATATTGAGAAACTGTTTACTTTCATTGATGTTGAGAAGCTTTACTTTCATTGATGTTGAGAAACTGTTTACTTTCATTGATGTTGAGAAGCTTTACTTTCATTGATGTTGAGAAACTTTACTTTCATTGATGTTGAGAAACTTTACTTTCATGCATTGATGTTGAGAAACTTTACTTTCATTGATGTTGAGAAACTGTTTACTCTCATTGATGTTGAGAAGCTTTACTTTCATTGATGTTGAGAAACTGTTTACTTTCATTGATGTTGAGAAACTGTTTACTCTCATTGATGTTGAGAAACTGTTTACTTTCATTGATGTTGAGAAACTGTTTACTTTCATTGATGTTGAGAAACTTTACTTTCATGCATTGATGTTGAGAAACTGTTTACTCTCATTGATGTTGAGAAACTGTTTACTTTCACTGCTACTAATTTTTCAGCACCAGATTCTTGACAGAATTAAAAGTCTGCACACATTAATTACCAGCCGTACTATGTGTGCCCCACACACTTCCCATCTTATTGTTGCGACAATGGCAGGCAGGAGACAAGCTTTCCAAAATTCCCTGAGCTCCAATGTTTCGTGCTCCCCGGAGTACGCCCCACGGGCAGAGAGCTAGGTGTGGGCTCCTATACGGCAGTGTGGAAGAGTTGGAGGTGAACAGAGTGGTGTGCGCAGGCAAGCGCCTACACGAGTCACTACTAGAGCACGGCAATGCCGGCGTAGTTGACATCGCGCACAAGTACTACTTGGAATACCAGATAACCTGGAGAACTAGTGTAAGTATTGGTGGGTAGTATACACTATCGCTAACTGTCACGTACGGTCAATTTTTGACGGATGCCACTGCAGCTAATGGCAGAAATGCGTCACCCTCACATCGTCCAGTTCCTGCATGGGGCTGTGTTACTTGGATGGATCAGCATTTCCAGTTCTGGTGATGGAGCGAGTGGAGAGTAGCCTGGACGAACTGCTGGAAACTTCCCTTTGCCTACCCCTCACTCTCAAACAATCAATGTTGGCACTCGTGTACCAGGAACACATGTGTATATGCCGCCTGAATCATTTGATCAGAATTCACAATACAGTCCCGACTGGATATCTTCTCATTTGGCCACCTTGCACTCTTCACCCTCACACAGGTCAGAAGAATTGAGGGTAGGTAGACAGCATCTTTGTAGTGAAGATATAGCCCTGACTGAGGGTGAACATGACAAAAGTTGTTGTCTGGTATGTTAGAAAAAAGGGGCAGAAATATACAGCAGAAAAGGGTAGTTGATTATTGTGCAGTGCAATGAATACTGTTTGCAGTGATTCCCACTGGTATAGTGTTTACATTCCTGTGCATGCCACATGCTAAAATGTGCTTCACAAGCAAGCATGGTGGTTCTTGGGTATGTTTTCCCAGAACTCTGAATTAGATGCTACTTGTGAGCTAGTCCATTCTCTAGCCAAACTACTACTGAAATGCAGCAAAGGAGGTCAGTGTTAACTATAACTTTCTTTAGTATGGCCTCTAAAAATTTTCATTTAATTAGGTATAGTTTCTAGTTTGGCCAATAATTTTAGTTAATTCATCCATGAAGAAACCAACTAAAACAGAAAACTACCTTTTTCTACTGATAACTATAACTAAATACCTTTTAGTAAAGGGTTTGAGTAATTGAAACTATAACAAACTAAAATGATTGTAAAAGTGGGAAACTATAACTACACAAAATTGTTTTCCAAATCAATAAATTAAACCAGAAGCATAAACTGACTAAAACCACACTGATGTTGGTGAGGGGGAAAAGAAATTTTTAATTGGTCAAATTTCAGAAAGTAGTAGCTAGCTAGCTAATTATCTGTCAAGATACATAAAACCCTGATGGGGCATACATGCTTGCACTGGCCTTGGAAACGTATATTATACACTGGACTGATCATGCACCTCCCTCAGGTGTTTCCGAGCACCCTCCTCCCCACACTTACCCAGACCCTGACAATCCAGGACGCCTCTTGGGGCGCTCTGAGGTAGAGCGTCGCCACTCCGTGAGCAACTGGGAGAGCAACACCCTCTTTTGGAGCTGGTTTGCCAGTGTCTGCACAACAAACCAGCCCAACGACTTTCAGCTGAGGAGCTAATGCAGCAGTTAGAGGCAGTGAGCCCCAGATTGAGGTAATGTTTGGCAGGCAACAGGTGAAGGTGGAAATGGCAAGGTTGAAGGTGGCTATGATGAGTGCACTCAAAAACAAGGAGGCTGAGGTGGAAGAGAAAGACAGGCAGACAGAGAACATGCAACATAATCTACGGCAAATGCAGGTAAGGTGTACACATCTTGGTGATGGTAGTTGTTTTGAAACACCAACAGTGGCTAGCACATCCTTGTTGCTGCATGTAGGTGTGGAACTTTCTGTTGGCGCAGAAAACAGTGGGGCTAGTGAAGTCACTTGGAAGTAGAGCTATTAAATGGGAGGGGTACGTTGGGTGGGTCACAGGCATAGGAAATGGAGGGGTGGGCCTCTAGACTAATAGGCATAGATAGTAAAGTGACTGTCACTCTACTATCTATACTCACAACCTTTTCCACTTGCAGCATGGATTTGGCCATTAGCTGAGCAGCAGCATCATTCAAATCCACAATCATTCGATTGTACCTGGAGTGTAGACTCAAAAATTTGTAGTTGCCCAGGTGACATGAAATGCATTGTTCACACTTGGCCTGGCTTTCATGTTTATGTCTAGCTGCCAATCTGCAAATCGCTATACTATTCTAGTGGGTGTTTTGGCCCAAAAATGGCCTCGGAAGCAATCTCAGAGCATCTATAATTTTGCTAGGGGGGTGTGCTCCCAGACCTCCCCTAGCTGCTTTTCAAAACATTTGTCTTCAGGGAAGTTTTTCCTTTCCAATTATTATCGGTTTCAGTCCCTTTAAATAACATAATTACATATATTTGACTGCTGACCTTTCTGCTAAACTATACACAATATAGGAGGAAAGAGAAAGGCTACAAGTGCAGGTTGAGACAAAGGATACTCAACTCCAGCAGAAAGAAGACCAAATTCAGCAGAAGAATGGCCAAATTCAGCAGAAGAATGGCCAGATTCAGCAGATGGATAGCCAAATAAAGCAACAAGGCATGGAGCTTCAAGTAAAAGCTGCTGAAATTAACAGACAGCAGAGAGAGCTGCAAACATTGAAGGTAAGGTGCTCTAATACTATTTATTGTGACTCTACGTAACAGTATTCGTTGCCTCTTCTACATGTGTACAGATTCAGACAGATGAGCAGCTGGTTGCAGTGCAATCTCACCTTCACCAACTGCAGGTTAGTGTACAGTCAGAATCTGAACTCATGTTCTGGCATATTATCCATTTGTGTTCGCATGCAGGCAGAGATGGATGCTAGACATGCCCAGGGTCAGCAAAGACTCCGAGAAAGAGATGCTGAGATTAGCAGACTACAACAAAAACTGAGGGTAAATGTACATACTTTTAGCACAGACTTTGACAACATGTTTAGCACATACATACCTCTCCGTGTACCTACAGGATCAAACTAATGTAACAGATGCAAGTGTAAGTGCATTGCAGTCTCCACGGTCTCAGAAGCTCCAGGTGAATTGACCATCGACCTTCTAACTAGTGATCAAACAAAATTTATGTTCTGTATTGTTACATATACTATAGTGCGTGGGCGGTTGAAAGGCCGGAGAGAAGTAGCGAAGTAGGAGAGAAGAGAGAAGTAGAAGTAGAAAGTAAAGAAGCTTGATTGGATTGTTAGGGGATGTTGGATGATCACTAACTGTGTTAAAATTCTCTTCATGATACGTACTCACCAGTTCCAATGAACCCTAGCTGAAACTGGAGTAACCACTCTGTGAGGTTGCCTTAAACAACTAGTTTTTGCAGTGTATATATTAGCAACAAAGGTACTAAATTATTGAGGCAATGAAAGTGTCTCCAAAGTAGCTTGTGTTCAGGATTACAAATATTTACTAGGGGAATCATTTACTCCAGGGGGAGTCATTCTATCCGGGGAGTCACTCACTCCTCTGAAACCCGGAACAAAACCATATAATTATGTGAATTCACCTATGCACTATAATAGTGTGTGGCAAATATACTACCACTAACCTTAGTCATCGGAAGTTTGCAGTAGATATACCCCTCACCTTCGGCTTGGGGTATATCTACTGCAAACTTCCTCGACCTCAGTCTTGGGTAATAATTATATTCACCACATACACCTCCTCACTATGGTTATATATAACAAATTGAATATATATGGTTTTGACTTGATAATAAAGTTTCCGTACCACAAGCTGTAAAAAGTATTCCTGAAAATTGCATACCAAACCACTTCACATTCTAAATTTCATGTATAAAGTTGACAAGAGACAACTTTATAACTTGTAGATGTATACAAAGTTTATTTTATAATGAATAATCTCTTCCAAATAATGTAGAATGAGTACTTTACTGGGAACAGCCTTCCAAGACTTAACTGGGAACAAATGGCACTACGTATGTTATTGGGGCCACAGGTAGTGTTCCTTATGAGTATACTTGACCAATTGTTGACTTGCACACAATTGCTGTTAAGCATTGAAGATTTAGCTTCATTCCTAAGCCCTCACATAGCTTTCCATTACTTGCAGTACACCAGGCTTCCATTCAACTTTCCGTTGCTTCCAGAACTGCAAGTAACAGTAGCTTGGCAAGTTGTGACTAGTTTGCCTCAAGGTCCAGTCACTGACATGCAAGATGTGATTGTTGTAGCTGCTGTTAAGTGCAGTTCAAGATATTTTTTGCATAGAGAAGCTGTAGCTCTGGCTCACCCTTTAGACTTTGTTGTCATCACAACATTGGTTGTCACTACAGAATTACCAGAAGAGTACTGGTTGGTAGTGAGCCAAGTATTCAAAAGATATATTGTAGCTAGTTTGAATCTCTATGTACAACTGTCAAAGGTTTTGCATGGTGTAGCATTAATACTGGTTTGTGCATGCTACAAGAAGCAGAACTGTAGCAACTAAAAGGACAAATATCCTCGTTTCTACACAAGTTTTGGTACAGCCTCTCATTGATACACAGCAAAAACAATGGTACATATGAAGTTCATACCAAAATAGGTAGCTATGATTTCGCTTTTTACACTGAGCATACCAAAAAAGATATGAATCTCATACCACTGATAATCATACCAAAAAAGGTATGAATCTCATACCACTGATAATCATACCAAAAAAGGTATGGATCTCATACCACTGATAATCATACCAAAAAAGGTATGGATCTCATACCACTGATAATCATACCAAAAACGGTATGAATCTCATACCACTGATAATCATACCAAAAAAGGTATGGATCTCATACCACTGATAATCATACCAAAAAAGGTATGATCATCATACCAATGATAATCATACCAAAAAATGGTATGATCATCATACCAGTAGATAGTATGATTTTCATCAGTGTGGTTGTCATGCTGTATAATTCATGCATGGCACATTCAGCTTGTACTTGCTGTTGAATGAGATCACTGTGGCAAAACAGATTATAATGCACATGCACTGACAGCAAAAGCAAGTAAACTTGAGTATATAGCATCTACTTAGTTCAAGTATAAAGTCACTTCTAGCTTCTGTGCTTTCTGCAGCATAGATATCTGCATGTGTGGGGAAACAAGACAGCATAATACATGATCATAGTATATTATTGGGCAGAAATAAAAGGGCTCTGGGAAAGGAGAGAGTAGGGTACAAATGCATTATGTCTATAGTGGAGAAACAAAAAACAAAGATCAGGGGGAACTATAAGTTTACGTGTGTTAAGTATACATGTTGCTTAGTTATTGCTCTGTGTCTGTGTGAGTGTGTGTGTGCAGAGGAGGGAAGCGAAGAGAAGATAAACGAGGAAGGAACATCTACCTCTAATTCTTTGCTTGGCTCATATCATGTTCCGAGTTTTGGTACATCATATCTCATTGATAGCTCCCTACATAATAGCAACAACTAAACTTTCTACGGAATTTTGTTGGAGAAAATATTCTTGTAGAAGATCACTGTATACAGTGCTACAAATGTTTGTAAGAGAAAATATCTATGAGCACTTGCTGGCAATTTTGAATTACTATCCCCATTAGGATACATTATCATTTGCATATCTCTTCAGTGAGCTAAATTGGAAGAGGCTAGCAGACATGCCAAGAGCAATGTCATGGCCACACTCAGTAATGGTGGATGGAATTGTTTATATGACATCAGGAGAATATGGCAGTCGTGCCATACACAGATATGACCCACAGTGGTCTGAACTACCTCTATATCAGTTATGCTTCTTTACTATGACTGAAATCAACCACCAGCTGACAGTGGTTGGTAGTAGTAATAGTTCCACTCATGAGGTCAGCAACAGAGTAGCAGTTTACTCTACCTCACAGGGGTGGGAACAACCCTACCCTCCAATGAACACACCTCATCAGTTGCCAGCTGTAATCACTTACAACCAACATCTAGTGGTGGCAGGTGGAAGCTATGGTGTTGACCTAGCTACTGTGGAAATCCTTGACACATCTAGTTATCATAGCCAGTGGCTCTCTACCACACCACTCCCTGTGAACTGCCGTGAAATGTCATCCGCCACTATACATGATACAATGTATCTACTAGTGGGTACACTAGGCAAGCAAGTACTCTTTGTCTCACAAGGTTGAGTGTTTGTACTACGGTAAAAATTACCAAAATGTAGATGACAGGTATCTTAAAGTTTATGAAGTATCAAGTGACTCACAAAGTTCGATAGTGTAACAAAGGAAATTTAGACTCTAAGAAATCCTAGAACTGTGCATATGCAAACAGTGTGTACCAGGCTCCCTCTTTCTCTGCTAACACAAGAGCCTGGGATCAAGGCTAATTTATGCCATGATCAATATTAGAATGAGACTATAGTTTCCCGTCCTCCGCCCGCCCCCTCCGGAGTCTACCGCGCCATTTGACCATTATGCCCATTATTATTCTAAATCATCAGCAATGTCGTCCTTATGGCATGCCGTCCGTAACAAAAATAATAAGCTTATTTAGGGCCAGAATAAGGCTTATTCAGGGCTGGAATAAGACAGATATATTTAGGGCCAGAATAAGACTTATTTGTATCGGAGGCATATTAGACAGTATGGTGTAGCGGTCCTTCGAAATGGCTAGTGGAAGAGTGGTTTAGGGTTAGTGCTAGGGTTAGGGTTAGGGTTAGGGCTAGGGCCAGGGAATACAGTTCTTTCTTCCTTTTTTTTTTGTTGTTGGTTTGTTTCCAAGTTTTTTTTTTTTGGTCTTATTCCGGCCCTGAATAAGCCTTGTTCTGGCCCTAAATAAGCCTATTATTTTTGTTACGGACAGCGTGCCATACGTCCTATAGGCCTACGTGCAACACGCACTAGTACGTATATAGTACAGTAGCATTAAACGTATACTAGACATAGGTGTAGGAAGCAAATTTGAAGTGTAGAGGCCATGCTGTGCCGCGCGAAGCGCTGCTAAAAAAATGGAAGGTAATTTTGCCGCGGTATGCATGGCGGCGAATTTTTTCAAAGTGTGCACCTTTAGACTGCAAAATAAAGCCTTTTTTCAACGGTGTATAATATTCTAGCCTCGTTCTCAGACCTTACCAACCCTCCAGTACAATATTCAATTTATGTGGAAAACAGATTATACTGACTTCGTCGTCGTTCGTTCCAAGGAGACCGCCCGGCTAGCTTTCGTCGCTTGTAGTAGTCTCTTTGAAAATCTGCATTAGCTTCATACCGAGCCATCTCACTGCCAAGATTTCGATCACCATAATTATACTTTAATCGGAAATGTACGCATGTAACTGCATATGAGACTGGTGCAACGAAGAGGCTGCTTGACCTTAGCCTTGCTCCCAGAGAATGAGGCTAGCTTGAGCTAACTTATAGCATGCAGGTTATGAATATTAATATACGGCCCAAAAAGTGTAGCGGCCAAAGCCGCTACAGCCGCTACAGTTCCTACGCCACTGCTAGACTCGTGTAAAAGCAGACACAGAGCCAACATTGTTGATTCAGTGGAACGCTATGTGGACATTCTGACGCAGTTAATCAGTGGACATTGTTGCTTATAATGGATTCATAGTAATGGTTAATGGTAATAGACCGCCCGCCCGGATGTAAAATGAAAGAAGCCAGGACGGGAAACTATTGTCTCATTTGGAGTGGCCTTATAGTGCATGCAAACACCTCTCAGTCACCTGGTTGCAAAACGTTATCAATGTCTTCAACCAAACTTCTATAATATACATGCCACTCCAACACAGGCCTGTCGTATCAGGATGGAGAGTCTCAAGAACTTCAGTAGTTATGTGTACATGTACCAGAGTAGGCCACAAAATTTTTTGCAACTCACATGGACTCCTGTGGAGTTTTATGTCAATTTATCAGTTCTGATGCATTGGTACACTTGTAAATCTCTACTGAATACCTTAGGAAGAGCTATAGAACAGTTGGCTGTGTGCCTTCCTGTGCCAAGCAAGCAAAGTACAACAGTCTTGCAATGCCAGCGCGCTCGAAGCGTTAAATGTATTATGAATATTTAATGAGATGACGTAACCGTTACCTTCTCGAAGTTAGTCTCGTGCCCAGACCCAACCCTCTCACAAGGAAAGGGCCTGGTGTCACAACCCTGTTGGTGTAGAATTACAAATTGGATGATGAATCTCATAACACGCTTTGAGTGGTACAATAGTCTATCAAGCTAGACCCTCTCTCACCCTCCAGAAAAGTGAGAGAAGGTCTAGCAGATGTTATTAGCATGCATGAGATGCTGACCAATCAGATCCTACTGTTCCATTTTGAGACAGTAGCAACACCTTGGCTTCAGTATGTAAGACCAATACTGGTGCAGTTTTAAGGTTGCAGATTAAACAAGCTGTGAACTATGAACTCTAATAACATCTGCTAGACCTCTCACCTTTCTTCTCACTTTTCTGGAGGGTGAGAGATGGTCCGGTCCGGCTAGCTTAGACTAGCGGTAGGACTGAAGTACTTGTTCTCGCTTCCGCATTATAAACGCTGCTCTGCGATTTGATTGGCCGCTCCACGCTTCTGGAGCTAGCCCAAGGATTTGGACTTGTGACACCAGACGCCTTCTCAGGCTCCTCGAAGTCAGCTTAAGACAAGGTCACGCCTACGGCTCCACCCACCGGATGCGGCATTCGGCCTGGAACCTTTTTGAAAAGAATGGCTACAGCTCTGCCTCTGAACTCAGTTGCTGGCGTTAGCGCAGCGTCCGAGGCCTTCCGAAAGTGTTCTGTCGACCTCATCAGGGGCATACAGGACCCGGAACTTCTGGCGTGGGAACTGTATTCCGATGACGTCGTATCAGAGACAGTTGTCGACGAGGTGAGCGTGGTGGGGCTGTCCAGCGTGCGTAGGAAGACGAGGCTGCTTAGTGCAGTCAGAGACCAGATTGCTGTCAATCCGGCCAAGTTCCAGAACCTCCTCCTGGCGCTCAGAAAGCATCCACCGCTGAAAGACGTAGCGGAAAAGCTTGAGACCATTTACAACAACTGTGGTATGTATACGGCTACCCCACACATTTAGAAGCCATCTACACACACTCCATTTTTATAACAGTATCCTCATGTGTAACAGTAGAAGAATACTCTTTCCACAGCTGTCTCCCAACCTCAAGAGTCAGCCCACACATATGATGTAGGATTTCCTATTGAGCTTCTGAGAGAGGTGTGGTATCATACTGGGATCACACGGGAGACTGCAGAGGAGCGACTTGAAAATACTAGTGGTGGCTGTTTCCTAGTCAGAGAGAGTGAGACCAAAATGGGTTGCTTCTTACTGTCCCTAAAGCATCCTGAAGGCATTGCACATTTTCCAATCGACAGGAAAGACTCTGGTCTCTACGAACTCACTGGGACTCACAAGGGCTTCACAACACTTCCCAACTTGATTGACCACTTCAAACGTCATCCTATCTCAGAGGATTCACACCAACAGCTTAGCTACCCCTGCTACAAAGCCACCTGTGTTGGTGAGTGCAAGTAGAAACTTAATGCATGGCAAGAACAAACATTACCAGTCCCAGGCAATAATTTGGACCCTTCTTCCCTCACAATAGAAGTGCCCACTGAAACCACACCCCCTCCACTTCCTCCTCGTGACGTACCACCTTTTGTGCCCTCTCAAGCCATCACCCCTCCAGTCCCCCCCCCTCGATGTCGCCTAACTCACCCCCTCAGGGAGCTAACGTGGAAGAGGCTGCCAGACATGCCAAGAGCAACATGGCACCCACAGTCGGTAACAATGGATACAGCTGTGTACATTGGAGGCAGAGTAGCCAGTCGTGTCATACATAGATATGACCTACAAACCAAAGAGTGGACTGAACTCCCACAATATCAATGCAGCTATTTCACTATGACAGCAGTAAGCAGCCAGCTGACACTGGTTGGTGGTCGTGTTGAGTTCACTGACACGCCAACCAACACAGTAGCTGTGTACTCTACATCACAGAGGAGCTGGAAACAACCCTACCCTCCAATGAACATACCTCGTTACCTCCCAGCTGTATCCACTTACCAACAACGTCTGGTGGCGGCAGGTGGGTGTGATGCTTCGACTGACTTAGCTACAGTGGAAATTCTCGACACATCTACCCTCCATAGTCAGTGGCTCACTGCCACATCACTCCCCGCGAGATGCAGTCTAATGTCAGCCGCCATTATACACGGTACTTTGTACCTACTAGGAGGTACGCTGGACAAGCAAGTACTTAGTGTGTCCCTCACAGCCCTTACACAAACTGACAAGCCACCCGCACAGTGGCACACACTCCCCAATGCCCCACTGGAGTACTCTACAGCCATTGCTGTCCATGGATCTCTGTTGGCAGTGGGAGGAAACCATTTCGGACAAAGAAGCTCAGCCATCCACGTTTACAACCAGGAGAAGAACACATGGAACAAGGTGGGAGACTTACCTACTGAAAGACAAGATTGTGCCTGTTGTCTGTTACCGAGTGGAGAGATCCTTGTTGCTGGAGGATATGATCGCAACTACAAATGGGCTAGCCGAATGGATGTTGCAGCTGGAAAGGACTAACCATTGTGTTGTAATCTCGTTCCCAAGCCACCTTAGTGGTCTGGGAATGAGGCATTTTCTGATCTTCATTTTGTACACTGACCTTGATTTCTTGCACTCTGATTTTTGCCCAAATTGTTGTCATTTTCTTATGTGTGCGCTGTTCTGCGATTGAAGCAGATCTTCATGTAGATTTGTGACAGTGAACTAATACCTGTATGCTGCTGACTGTCAGGAAACTATCAGC
Source organism: Agelas oroides (assembly GCA_949130485.1). Taxonomy (NCBI): domain Eukaryota; kingdom Metazoa; phylum Porifera; class Demospongiae; order Agelasida; family Agelasidae; genus Agelas; species Agelas oroides. The sequence goes on along the minus strand of OX422192.1, from coordinate 4,735,695 downwards.
TATGAAGCAGAAGGGTGGATTATAAAGTGCTTGTCTCGCGGAGTCGCGGTGCAGACTTTTAAACTTCTGCAAGCTGGCTTGAGAGACTAATATTATGGCAATACATGGGCAAGCGTGACTCAGCCCTCCAGGTAAGCTCATATTTCTCAAAGGCTGGGGAAGATCAGCTGAACAGGAAATGATTGGAGGATTTGTCTGCTACACAAGGGTTGCATGGTGTTTTGGGGTAGATGTATGTAATGGAAATGGAAGACATATAAGAAATGCTGACCGTGACTATGAAACTCATTTTTCAATGTTGTATCAACTGCAAACCTGCACACCTTGCCCTGGGCTTCCTTTCAGTGTTTTGGACAATAACAATATGTGAATAGCTAATCATTGATTCAAGCTGATTTCCTACTGAGATTTCTCTACTGAATTTGATCCATGCTGGTCTGATCAAGTTTAATTCTGTGATCAGTCTGAAGACAGGCAACATGCTTGTTGCATAGATTCTGGAATGGGATTATTATGTAGTTTAGTCTGGATTCCACTGTCACGACCACAGGCCCTGCCAACAATATGCATATGGGAGATCATTCTGTATAGAATGTCCCATGGGAGTACTAGTATAATCATTCCCTAGCGTAAGATACATCAGATAATCCATGTGTCACAACTACAGTCCTAAATAAGACACTTCATCCCATTCAATTTAGAAACCGTCAACCTCTTGGGATGCTATATACAACACATGTACAGTTTCTAAATCATAGAACCCTTGCACTTGATCCATATGTGTCCAGAATCATGCAGTGGATAAACATTGGTATTATGTCTCAAGTCAGTAGATTTTGTATGTAGGGGGATTTAACATTATTCATCACTGTGCTTAGTCTCATGCCCAGACCAAGCTGTGAGCTGGGTGGGGTCAGGGTTAGTCTATCAAGCCAGACCATCTCTCACCCTCTAGAAAAGTGAGAGGTCTAGCAGATGTTATTAGTATTCATTGTTCACAGCTTGTTTAATCTGCAACCTTAAAACTGCACCAATATTAGTTCTACATACTGAAGCCAAAGTGTTGCTACTGGCTCAAAACTGAACAGTAGGATCTGATTGGTCAGCAATTCCTGAATGCTAATAACATCTGCTAGACCCTCTCTCACTTTTCTGGAGGGTGAGAGAGGGTCTGGGTATGAGACTAGCTACAAGGCCTAGGGCCTTCTGGTTTCTATTAATCATGCAGACAATTAGGCTGAACTCCTGGAGTTACTGGTTTGTGAAAAACATCTAAACAAGTTGGTGCATGCAATGGGTTCATAAATGATAACGAATGCCTTAAATCTATATATGACTGTGGGTTGGTCCTAGAACAGTCTCTTCTCATAAAGTGAAACAGAAAGTGAGACAGCAGAATGATGACAGTACCAGGACAGAACAGTCTCTTCTCATAAAGTGAAACAGAAAGTGAGACAGCAGAATGATGACAGTACCAGGACAGAACAGTCTCTTCTCATAAAGTGAAACAGAAAGTGAGACAGCAGAATGATGACAGTACCAGGACAGAACAGTCTCCTCATAAAGTGAAACAGAAAGTGAGACAGCAGAATGATGACACTACCATGACTACTGCTATCTTTGTCAATGTCTTAATCTGTATAAATTATGTGTGCTACCCTAGTTTTTATTGTGTTGTTACGTTTGACTTCTCTAAGGAAAGGTAAAGTATCTCATCAGCCAGTTACTGAATTTATGTGCAGGTGGTCATTATTCATTACTGCAAAATACGTATCAACCGGAGCTTATGAACTATCGCAGTGCACATAAGTTCCCGGTATCAAGTGCCTACCATGGACCAAGTGCCTACCCCTGTTTTGGCTCAAATTTCTGCACAGGGTTGAAAAGAAATGTAGTAAGGGCCCACCTACACTGAACTATGATTGCATGATTGCTGATACAACAATATATAATTTATTGCGCAAATGTAAGGTCTAAATTTGCCAGTATAGTTATCTTAGAATTTGAACAACCAGTGAAAGCTACGGACACTGAAGATGAGACAAGATTGGCAGGGAGAGAAATTCTAGGCCTAAGAAAACATGCATCACAGCTTGCGCAGCATAGGGCGGATACTACTGCCTAATGTCTAGTTTATGTATCTAGCATTCAACCCCCCCCCCTCCCCTCCCCCACCTGCTTTAGCTACATTCTAATGTCCCCAAAACATGGGTGCTTGATATGTATTCTATGGTACTAGCAAACACTATACACACTTGGCAAATCTGTGTGTCACGTTTGGAGGTTTGGAAGGCGATAAATGACAGTTGAGGTGGAAGGTCTCAAATGAAGCATGGCCTAATACCTGGGGGGATCCTAGGGGGTGTACCCTGCCAACCCCTTTATGAAATCATGCATAAATTTGTAAAGCATAACAATTCTAATGGACACAATTCTATATAATGGGTGGTGAAGTGAACCTTCCATACTACAAGTGTTTTCAGAAGGCCTGAGGACAAACTCACACCATAGTGCTAGCTAGTTGACAGACCACCCTAATGAAGTTCCACTGACTACTTATGAGTGTAATCCATGGACCCCTCCCTCCACGATGGCCGAGTTTGTCCTCTTCTCAAACCTCAGCTCCCCACTTTATACCATGGAGCGGAGCTGGTCAGACTGCGGGCTCCCACGTCCTGACAGCTGTGCTGCACCCCTGTGTGAGACACACAGACACACCTCATGTAAACACTGTACTGTGATGTCATCAAAATACACCACACTCCAAACAATAATCTCCCATACCTGGTAGGAGGTAAGGTATGAATTGGAATCTATGGCGGAGGGAGAGAGAGAAAAGAGGGTGGAGAGGGAAGAGAGAGAGGGAGAGGCAAAATATAAGAAGGAAAAAATGAATGCCAAGCAAAGGCAACAAGTAGGGGCTAGTAAGGTTATGTACAAACACCAGCTGAGCATCCCTATCTCTGTATTTCCTACGTCCTGGAAGTAGTACTGACCAGGGGCCTCTGTTGTTCCTGCCAGCGGAGACCCCATCATCACTGTGGATGCACCCAGTACTAAAGCCTTTGCAATGTGGCCCATACTTTGTATCCCCCATCTGTGATGACTGGTACACTAAATTTCCAGGCGTACTGTACTCTGCTACTTTGTAGACTATGGTACCTTGTGGCTGGCTCACTGCCAGTACCTCCTGGCTGTGTGTGTGTGTGTGTGCCCACGAGGAGGCCCACGCAAGCGATGGAGGGATGTGGCATGATACAGTCCTCCAAATAAGACTATTCACTCATAATGACAGACGAAACTCCCTCTTGTTCACTTTCATCACCCGGTTGTAAGAATCCAACTCTTGATAGGTACTTTGTTCAGGATAAATAGTCAGTATGTGCTGGTAGTGATATCAATATGTTATTATATTCTGCAAACAACAAATTCTGGTGTGCAATGATTCCAAAGCATGCACAAATCAAATCTTGAACATGAGATTCTTACCGGCAGATTTTTCTTGTGCTTCTTACTCTTCATCTAAACCAGATTGAGCTGTGAAAATTCAATGATAACAGTTCAACGACAAACACAGTTGCAAAGTACACAACTGGATTGAAAACTTTCATTCAAGAACTGTGAAAAACTCTTCAGAAAGCACTTCTCTTGGCACTGTGACACATGCCCTTTCTTGGGTGAAACAACTCCTGGGAATTGTTGAAATTTTGTCAATGGATAATGTTCTGGCAAGACATGCTGATGGCCTGCAGTAATGCATGGCAAATCTCATCTGCCGTAGGCACTAACAAAGGAACTTCACGGAAGGGTGGGCAACACTGCACTGGTCACATGCAGAGAGCAATCCCTTGATGTTAATGCTCGCTCCAGGAATGAGTTGACTATATGTGATGGACAATATCACACCTCAGATGTTACTACCTTCAAAACCTGTACATGTATGGACAAAGCTGTATAAATTATAAATCTTTTCGTGTTTTAAATTTACCATAATGTTACCTCAGAATTTCTTCCCCTGCTGTGGCAGTATTGGGCATACTGCACAACAACCTCCCAGATGGATGGTACTGTTGATCCCTCTTCTTGTACAGCCTGCAATAGCCTAATTGCAGGAATAGTAACAGCCTCAATATAGTCCCACAAACCATTTGAAGTAACTTCAGGAACCTCTGCTTCCTGTATGAGCTGATAGAGAAATAAATCAGTAAACTTATTAAAAAAGCTTACAAGACTCTATAATATGCAGTACATGTACATGGATAACATGTTTGGCTGTGCATTAGGCAGTGAGGCTAATGGGACCTCAACTACACCACTACAGCCCCTTAGAGAGAGTCAAATTGTAGTCCCAGTTTCAATAGGTGTCCTTACTGGACTGGACATACACACAGTTACAAACACATACCTCTAGAGCACAAACTAGGCTGACAACCTATTGTATTGCAAACTTCCCATCAATGGAACCTTTCCCCAGAACAAACTCAATCCATGCTACCATGTCATAAAATCTCTCACCACCAAAACACTGCAAACCCATAATTGTGATGGTCAGAATAAATAAGATGGTGCATGTACATCGATAAGCTATGTGCACCATTTACTTAATCACTTGAGGAAGTGCAGCACGGGTTTCCCTAAGGATTCTGTCCAGACTATCTATTGACACTGCAGGTGCTTGGTGTGCAAAGGGGACCAAAGAGCTCATGCAATGTACTTAATTGTGTGTGGAAACTAGGGTTAGGACATCCTTACCACAACTATTAAAGCACATCCTATAGTCGTACCTTCTGTCTGCTTTCACAAGGTCATCTAATAAGAACTCATTAAGCAGTGACAATCGGTGAGCATCAAGCAGTAACCTGCTGGTGCTGTGTGCTTATCTCTGCCCTACTGAAGCTGTTTATCAGCGTAGCCTTCAACACTTGGTCACTACTGGGATCATCATACAACTTAGAATTCCATAGCTGTACTGTCTGTCAAATGAGTGACAACTCCCTTGGGGTAAATGCCAGCCATTGCAATTGCAGTCTTTGCACAAGTACTCTTTCTTCTGCTGATGGAGCTCACAACCAGGTGGATGCGTACTGACCCAAAGTGACGCTGCATAGAACTGCTGAACATGGAAATGACGGCTAAACCTGTATGCCAAACAGGAGAGCTATCATGCACGGACATGCAAGAGCCAAAGGATGTGCAGTGTTTGCACATTCTGGTATAAGCACAATACACCACGTATGGCATGCTGGGATGCAGTTCACATTGTCATGCCATGTAGGAGGTAGGAATCATGCTAAATATTTACTTCCAAATGATGCATGATGCAATATTGCATGGCTAGATTGGTTGTTTTAACCTACAGAGTTGTTACCCTGGTTACATGTTTTCCTATAGAGTTAGGCTAATTGCATTTGGTTACATGGTTTACTTTGGTACTACACCCTAATTGTATAAGACAACCAGTTTCCTTTCTGTTTCCTCTTATATCCCCATTCTGAAATAAGGAAAGAAGGAGGAAACAACAACGAAACCACCCTGCTTGTTTTATACTTATAGCCTCTGATACCAAAAATAAGCCATGCAATCAGCGTAACCACTCTTGGTTAAAACAACCAATTCGTTTTTACAGTCATGTGAGCATTATCATCATTTGTGAGCATTTTCAAGAGTTGTGAGCATTTTCATCAGTTGCGAGCATTTTCAAGTGCTGTGAGCATTTTCATCAGTTGTGAGCATTTTGGGAGCCTTTTCAAGAGTTAGGAGCCTTTTTCAAGAGCTGTGAGGATTTTGATCAGTTGTGAGCATTTTCAAGAACTGAGAATTGTCAAGAGTAGAGTGTTTTCAGAAACCATGAGAATCACCTCATTCTTCGAAGCTCTCCTGGTATTTCCCACCTAGCTACCACCAACCAAGATCATTGGCATCTTCACAGCACAGATGTGCTGGAAATCTTCATTTTAGATGTTACATGCCACAAAATACAACTGCCTGAAAACCCGTTCTCAAATCATTGATGCTATCACTGGACAGCATCCACCTGATAACCTCGGCAGTGAGTAGACTATGTGGGCTTATGACTGGGCCGGTCTAAGCACATTTAACACCATGATTCCATTTTGGGAGAGTGCTGTGCCCTAGTGATTCACTGCTAGTCTCACGAAGCCAAACTCTCACAGTCTGGCTCTGTGAGACTAATTCCCTGCAATAATATCGACCCAGTCCTTCAAAGTATTAGCCACGTAACAACATCGACAGTAGAGTACTATCTATGGTCACAATAACATTCATATTTGTAAAAACAAAAAAACCCCGCAGATAATGATAAGTTATAGAGCTCAGTAGACTGCAATAATGAATTTGTACAGAAATTGTATAGCTATACCCAGTTAGAACATTATAGACGACAGACTGCTGTCTATGTATTGTACATTTACTCAGGGTAGGAAGGTGGAGGTTCTGCAGTAGGTTCTTCACCATGAAATGTGTTCGTATTCTGTGAGGTGGCTTCATATGGCTGGGTGCAAGCAGGGTACTGGTGGGCAGCAGAATAGGCTGGTGGTGGTGCATTCTGGAGCTCTGACTCAAGAGGCACTGTGGAGTGTGGTACACCAGTGGATGTATTGGTGGCTTCCCAGCTTGAGTTCACAGTTGATGGGTCCAATGAATACATAACATGACTTCCTGTGGTGACAGGTGGATGTCGGGTTACTCGCTGAACTTGTGATCTCAATGCCTTGCTGCGCTTTCGAACTAAATAGAATTTGAGGCAACATAATGCCAACCCTATCAGACCAACTACAAATGAAAGGATGCCAGAAACAAGACCAACAATTCTTCTAGTGCTGTCTGTCTGAGCATTTACCACACCAATACACATGAGGACAGCTGTGGATGTAAAGAGAGAGAGATGCACTAAAGAGAGTATACATTTCATGATGTAAAATGGCTGTTCTCTGAGCTGAGCCTAAAATTATAACCCCAGTTCAGTCTCAATGCTTCACTGGTGTACACCCGTGGGTAGGTGACCATACTTCAGCCAATGAAACATTGGAAAGAGCCTGGGCGTACATTAAGGCTGAAACTAAAGTACACTCTGTATAATACTGTAAAATACTCACCAAATAACAACTGAACAGCATCCATTTCTTTCTGTTGAAAACAATGTTGACTATAGTGTGGCTACCGTGTTCTAAGTAAAACGTTTAACTCAAGCTTTGTACGGAATACATTCCAGTACTTATGTCGAGTTGGAGAGGCCATATCATGGCGTACGGTAGTACGCCAGATGTAGGGATGGCCCCGAAAAAATATGGCGGCCACATTAAGGTAGGACAACCTTGAATCGCGAATCGGGCCGATTCCGCTCATGAATAATTAATGAGGTCGGGTGACCATAATGGCGCGATTGAAATTCATTGGCTTGTTTACACTTTCCCATGGCGGCAACCGGAATCAACAAGGGGGGTGTGTCCCTTTGATGTGGCCTGCGGCCCTTTGTAGTGGTATGGCGGCACTTTCATGTGGCTGGGCGGAACTTTGAAAAAATCCTCCAACACTTAAAAAAAAAAAAAAAAGCACAGTACAAAGATTCTCTAGTTCGTTGAATGTGACGGTTGGCTAGTTGTGTGTGCAAAGCTTGCCTGAGTGGGCTTGAATGTTTGTGAGTGTACTGGAAAGGCAGAGAGCCATCCTGGAAGACGGGTATCATCACACAGTTGTCTGGCAAAGGTACTGTAGAAAGCTGACTTTTCGGGGTTGTAGGCCCCGCCCGATTTTATGCTAGCGGGAATGTGTGTAACTTGGCTCCATTCTAGGGGCAATGACAGGGAGTAGGTTTGTGGGCATAACTCCCTGGCCTGGAGGTGAGCGGGAAAAAGCATACATAGTTTTGCAGGGGGTGAGTTGAGCTTTCTGAAGCTGGGTTCAGTTTCGGTTGGTTTGAGTGGAGGTGTGTCGAATTTTTCTTGAAAGCCAGCTCAGCCAAAATGACTGTTTTTGAGGTCAAATGTGTGTTTTGGCCTGTAGACTGGAATTGAAGTGGTCCCAGGACAAATCCATACGTAACGTTTTCACTTGTTTTGTGTGTGTGTTGATGATGTGGTCAGACTGGGGGTGGAGCCTTGGAGAGGGTGCAAATTTTTATTTTAGCTGAGGGACTAAAAATTGAGTTTTTTGGTATTATCAGGTACAGAAAGCAGTTTGGTACAAATTTTTTGTGAATCTTGTGTACACTTTGACATTACCCATCCATCCGTCCACATTACTCGGAGATCTGTGATTCAAGGTTGTCCTACTTAAGTGACGAGAGCCATTAGCGACAGTAACTTAGCCACTTGATTTTAACCCCTTGGCCACGTACTAGAGTATATGCGCATGCGCGCAATCGATCGCAGTGGTATAGGAACCGTAGCGGCCGTAGCGGCTTTGGCCGCTACACTTTTTAGGCCGTAAATTAATATTCAGTATATACTATTAATATGGCAATGAGTTGGCTCGGCACGAAGCTAATGCTACAAGACTACTACAAGCGACGAAAGCCAGCCTGGCGTAACGACAACTGTATAATCTGTTTTCCACATTAATTGAATATTGTACTGGAGGGTTGGTAAGGTCTGAGAACGACGCTAGAATATTGTACAGTGTTGAAAAAAGGATTTATTATGCAGTCTAAAGGTGCATACTTAAAATTTTCGCCGCCGCGCTACGCGGCGAAATTACTTTCCATGTTTTTAGCAGCGCTTCGCGCGGCTCATCATGGCTTCTACACTTCAAATTTGCTTCCTACGCCTATGGATCGTATCGTCCCCCCCCCCCCTAGAACGAAGCGGCAAGGTTGCGGCACGACTGTGGGTACGACAATACATTCAGAGGTGCCTCCAGCATCAATAGGTGGTTGTAGGACCTTTTGCTATTGCACCCGTGAAACCTACTGTGATCCAGCTGATCCCCATGAAATGGAAATGTGCTGGGTTCTACAGTTAGTGTCCTGATATACTGTAGTTCATCATCGACAGAATGCTTTGAAGTGTACTAATATAAAATTAATAATAATCAATGATGGTGCTGTTTACAAAGCATAAAAGTCTTGCTGGCATGCAATAGGTTCACCAACTTGCACGTCTGTTTGGCAAGTTCACAGCCACAATGGAGTCAACAATAATCAAACCCCTTCTTGGAGGTATATTGCTGTAGTTCAGTAATTCTGTCACCTTAGGTATCCATCCATCTCTTTGATGTTGGGTTCTGCTCTATACCACCAATGTACAGGACAGAAATAATGAAATATAAAATATAACTGCCATTTTATTGACAGACATCACTGTAGAAAAGGTATTGTAATGAGGAGACAATTACCAAAGTTCGATGTATGTAACTATTAGTACAGAATTGATATTTTTACTGTGCATATACAGGGCTGCTGGATGCAATCCACGCATTATACCATACTCCTTTCTTGTGGGGGGTGAGCTGGGCCTAATGGAGGGCTAGAGCTGCTCAGTTTATTAGCATTAGGCACGTGCAACCGTAATTAGGTTGCCCCAACTAAATCACTGGGGGCGGAGCCTCCAGGTTGGCCCAGCTCAGGTCACTTCTAATTATGACGGAGAAATGTAGTGGGGTTGGGTACATGGGTGGGAATGGCTCTCTTAAGGGACACGCTCGAAAAGTCTGCGTTAGATTAGTCAAAGTCTTCTATGAGCCATATCAAGCATTATCGAGTGCTTCCATGAGCAACGGGACAGTTAACTTCGCTAGAGAGCATCGCTGAAGTAACAGACCGGCAAGTGATGACAGACAAGGGCAGGCTGCTCACAGACGGTACAAATTACGCACAGTAGTTCAGTTCGCTTCGGGTACCTTGGCCGTGCATAATCGACATTCATAAGCGCCAAAGATTCAGCTCATGACTTCAGTGTGAAGTTTAGTCCAAGCGTTTGTGTAGCCATAGTAGCTACCCTGACCGGAGAAATGGCTGCAATTTTGTCAGCGTGTATGATCATCTATATCTGGTGAGAACTATACTGCTTGGCTACATGGATTTTTGCTTACCACGCTCATATAGCAGACATGCATGCAGTGATGAATCCTGCTGTTACTAACAGTGCATGGTTTGTGTGCCATGATAAACCATTAATCAGCAGTGCATTGCTCGCTCAGGCTTGCCCCATGATAATGCATGAATCATCTTACTAGTATAAGTTGCACGCGTGGGGTCGTACGATTAGTCCGTACGCCGACCTTATTCCCTGTTTGCGCAGTACACAATGCGCAGTACGCATTGCGTGGTGCAGTTCGGCCGTTTGGTGCACTGTTTTGCAAGGCGCACATTTCACGGAGAGGGTGTGGCTTGCGAGACTAGAAGTAGTGGTGTCTGTGCAGGTAAGGAGAGAGCTACACAACCTGAGGCATAATCTCAATGAGGATTAATTTACAATTAATTTATGCTGGAATTATACCGGTAGATGGCATTCCGATAGTCTTCCCTACTGGAGGCTATAATGGAGTCACGGTTGTGTTGGAGCATTCAATGGTTGTGTTGAGTGCATTGGGAGCACCAACACCAGCTGGGACATCGATGTTCGTTATGTGAAAATGTTCATGCATACACAGGGTGTGAAGTTAAAACACAATGGGATATGGGGATGGGGCATTTATGGCTTGGATGGGATGGGGCATTTATGGCTTAAATGGGTGGGGCATTTATGGCTTAAATGGGTGGGGCATTTATGACTTAAAATGGGTGATGTGGGGCAGTTATGGGGAAGTAAGTTATTGTTCTTTGGGAGATATGCTTTCCTTTTGAACTGGACAAGCTAGAGCAAATCAGTGATGAATATGAAGTAGTTGAGAAGGCAGACAGTGAACTGAGGAGAGCAGAGGGTACCAGCAGCTGTGGTATTTGTAGCAGAGCAGAGGGTACCAGCAGCTGTGGTATTTGTAGCAGAGCAGAGGGTACCAGCAGCTGTGGTATTTGTAGCATGATCAGTATTAGGCCACAAGTGGTCAGCTTCATGCACAAAGCTAGACTAGCGCTTTGTGAGAGAGTTAACCATTTGGTTACATTGCATCAAACCTCACCTGTGGGCCCCACAGGTGAGGTTTGATGAGGTTACTTCCCCATAACTGCCACATTAAGCCATAACTGCCACATTAAGGTGGCGGGGGAAGTCACTCGGCGGAGGTTAACGAAAACATAAACCTGGGTTACAGTCAGGACCAGTGTTACTCCTAGTTTCAGGGTTAGGGTTTGGTTTAGGGCAATCTTGCTTTCCCTAATTTAAAAAAAGGGTTTTAGTAGCTCATTAATATATTCATGAACCAAAATTGCCACTCGATGGACGCATCTACACGCTCACTGTAGGTAGCGTCCTAACCAACAATGTATCTCAAATCAGTCTGTGCCAGCTTTTGTTCAGAGCTACTCCCAAAGTCAGGCTAGACTCATGTTTGTCACTACTCTTGGAATGGACAACTTTGACTGCACCAAAATGAATGCATGTTTCAAAAAATTCACAGCTTGTCTACGGGAGGGGCTCATTCACGAGTGCAAGCAAGTATTACTAGCCCCACCTCTCCCCCTTATGTCGCTAAACAACTCACGGCTCTGTTACACACACAACCACCGTTCAGCTCCCTTGGGTACCAGAGTGTAGCACCAACGATAAATTGCGTATTCTAGTTAAAGCCCAGCCCAGCACTCGAAGCACCTGGCCACGGTCACCAACTAGGCTAGGCATACGATCGCAAGACCTGGGCCTGCCCAATGAGTACAGTCTTGGCCACTGTGGCCTTTCTGCTGCTTCTAGACACAAGCTTGCTTTCACAAGCAGGCACTACGTACTACTCACAGCTACTGACACTACAGCACTCTACTAAACTCCTTTTTTTTTTTTAAGTCGATCTAAGCTTATCTTCAAAGTTCCGACCACCACATGAAGGGTACCGCCAGGCCACATCTTAACTAACTTAATTATAAACTGATTATTGGATGCCAATGCCGACAGGAAATGGGGAAAATCCCCAATTTTACGGACAGTGAACGGTTTGAGACTCCTAAAACGGACTGTGCGCTAAAATTTTACCAAGACAAAGAGTTCTATGGGCTTGGATTCCAGGTTTGTCGACCTTGAAAATGTAGGGTTACCTGCCACCTTAAGGTGGCACGGTCGTCACTCGGCGGAGGTTAACGAAAACATAAACCTGGGTTACAGTCAGGACCAGGGTTACTCCTAGTTCCAGGATTAGGGTTTGCTTTAGGGCAATCTTGCTTTGCCTAATTTTAAAAAGGGTTTTAGTAGCTCATTAATATATTCATGAACCCCAAATTGCCACTCGATGGACGCATCTACACGCTCACTGTAGGTAGCGTCCCAACCACCAATGTATCTCAAAACAATCTATGCCAGCTTTTGTTCAAAGCTACTCTCAAAGTCAGGCTAGACTCATGTTTGTCACTACTCTTGGAATGGACAACTTTGACTGCACCAAAATGAATGCACATTTTAAAAAATTCACAGCTTGTCTACAGGAGGGGCTCATTCACGAGTGGAAGCAAGTATTACTAGCCCCACCTCTCTCCCTTATGTCGCTAAACAACTCACGGCTCTGTTCCACACACAGCCACCGTTCAGTTCCCTTGGCTGTCAGACTGTAGCACCAACGATAAATTGCGTATTCTAGTTAAAGCCCATCCCAGCACTTGAAGCACCTGGCCACGGTCACCAACTAGGCTAGGCATACGGCCGTGAGACCTGGGCCTACTCAACAAACACAGTCTTGGCCACTGTGGCCTTTCTGCTTCTTCTAGACGCAAGCTTGCTTTCACAAGCAGACATTACGCACTACTCACAGCACTGACACTACAGCACTCTACTGAACTCCTTCTTTTTTATTTTTATTTATTATTTTTTTTTTTAAGTCGATCTAAGCTTATTTTCAAAGTTCTGACCACCACATGAAGGGTGCCGCCAGGCCACATCTTAACTAACTTAATTATAAACTGATTATTGGATGGCAATGCCGACAGGAAACGGGGAAAATCCCCAATTTTACGGACCGTGAACGGTTTGAGACTCTCAAAACGGACTGTGCGCTAAAATTTTAACAAGACAAAGAAGTCTATCAGCTTGGATTCCAGGTTTGTTGACCTTAAAAATCCAGGGTACTGTGCCACCTTAAGGTGGCACGGTCGTCACTCGGCGGAGGTTAACGAAAACATAAACCTGGGTTACAGTCAGGACCAGGGTTACTCCTAGTTCCAGGATTAGGGTTTGCTTTAGGGCAATCTTGCTTTGCCTAATTTTAAAAAGGGTTTTAGTAGCTCATTAATATATTCATGAACCCCAAATTGCCACTCGATGGACGCATCTACACGCTCACTGTAGGTAGCATCCTAACCACCAATGTATCTCAAAACAATCTATGCCAGCTTTTGTTCAAAGCTACTCTCAAAGTCAGGCTAGACTCATGTTTGTCACTACTCTTGGAATGGACAACTTTGACTGCACCAAAATGAATGCACATTTTAAAAAATTCACAGCTTGTCTACAGGAGGGGCTCATTCACGAGTGGAAGCAAGCATTACTAGCCCCACCTCTCTCCCTTATGTCGCTAGACAACTCACGGCTCTGTTCCACACACAGCCACCGTTCAGCTCCCTTGGCTGTCAGACTGTAGCACCAACGATAAATTGCATATTCTAGTTAAAGCCCATCCCAGCACTTGAAGCACCTGGCCACGGTCACCAACTAGGCTAGGCATACGGCCGCGAGACCTGGGCCTACTCAACAAACACAGTCTTGGCCACTGTGGCCTTTCTGCTTCTTCTAGACGCAAGCTTGCTTTCACAAGCAGACATTACGCACTACTCACAGCTACTGACACTACAGCACTCTACTAAACTCCTTTTTTTTTTTTTTTTTTTTTTTTTTTTTTTTTTAAGTCGATCTAAGCTTATTTTCAAAGTTCCGACCACCACATGAAGGGTGCCGCCAGGCCACATCTTAACTAACTTAATTATAAACTGATTATTGGATGGCAATGCCGACAGGAAACAGGGAAAATCCCCAATTTTACGGACCGTGAACGGTTTGAGACTCTCAAAACGGACTGTGCGCTAAAATTTTAACAAGACAAAGAAGTCTATCAGCTTGGATTCCAGGTTTGTTGACCTTAAAAATCCAGGGTACTGTGCCACCTTAAGGTGGCACGGTCGTCACTCGGCGGAGGTTAACGAAAACATAAACCTGGGTTACAGTCAGGACCAGGGTTACTCCTAGTTCCAGGATTAGGGTTTGCTTTAGGGCAATCTTGCTTTTCCTAATTTTAAAAAGGGTTTTAGTAGCTCATTAATATATTCATGAACCCCAAATTGCCACTCGATGGACGCATCTACACGCTCACTGTAGGTAGCATCCTAACCACCAATGTATCTCAAAACAATCTATGCCAGCTTTTGTTCAAAGCTACTCTCAAAGTCAGGCTAGACTCATGTTTGTCACTACTCTTGGAATGGACAAATTTGACTGCACCAAAATGAATGCACATTTTAAAAAATTCACAGCTTGTCTACAGGAGGGGCTCATTCACGAGTGGAAGCAAGCATTACTAGCCCCACCTCTCTCCCTTATGTCGCTAGACAACTCACGGCTCTGTTCCACACACAGCCACCGTTCAGCTCCCTTGGCTGTCAGACTGTAGCACCAACGATAAATTGCATATTCTAGTTAAAGCCCATCCCAGCACTTGAAGCACCTGGCCACGGTCACCAACTAGGCTAGGCATACGGCCGCGAGACCTGGGCCTACTCAACAAACACAGTCTTGGCCACTGTGGCCTTTCTGCTTCTTCTAGACGCAAGCTTGCTTTCACAAGCAGACATTACGCACTACTCACAGCTACTGACACTACAGCACTCTACTAAACTCCTTTTTTTTTTTTTTTTTTTTTTTTTTTTTTTTAAGTCGATCTAAGCTTATTTTCAAAGTTCCGACCACCACATGAAGGGTGCCGCCAGGCCACATCTTAACTAACTTAATTATAAACTGATTATTGGATGGCAATGCCGACAGGAAACGGGGAAAATCCCCAATTTTACGGACCGTGAACGGTTTGAGACTCTCAAAACGGACTGTGCGCTAAAATTTTAACAAGACAAAGAAGTCTATCAGCTTGGATTCCAGGTTTGTTGACCTTAAAAATCCAGGGTACTGTGCCACCTTAAGGTGGCACGGTCGTCACTCGGCGGAGGTTAACGAAAACATAAACCTGGGTTACAGTCAGGACCAGGGTTACTCCTAGTTCCAGGATTAGGGTTTGCTTTAGGGCAATCTTGCTTTGCCTAATTTTAAAAAGGGTTTTAGTAGCTCATTAATATATTCATGAACCCCAAATTGCCACTCGATGGACGCATCTACACGCTCACTGTAGGTAGCATCCTAACCACCAATGTATCTCAAAACAATCTATGCCAGCTTTTGTTCAAAGCTACTCTCAAAGTCAGGCTAGACTCATGTTTGTCACTACTCTTGGAATGGACAACTTTGACTGCACCAAAATGAATGCACATTTTAAAAAATTCACAGCTTGTCTACAGGAGGGGCTCATTCACGAGTGGAAGCAAGCATTACTAGCCCCACCTCTCTCCCTTATGTCGCTAGACAACTCACGGCTCTGTTCCACACACAGCCACCGTTCAGCTCCCTTGGCTGTCAGACTGTAGCACCAACGATAAATTGCATATTCTAGTTAAAGCCCATCCCAGCACTTGAAGCACCTGGCCACGGTCACCAACTAGGCTAGGCATACGGCCGCGAGACCTGGGCCTACTCAACAAACACAGTCTTGGCCACTGTGGCCTTTCTGCTTCTTCTAGACGCAAGCTTGCTTTCACAAGCAGACATTACGCACTACTCACAGCTACTGACACTACAGCACTCTACTAAACTCCTTTTTTTTTTTTTTTTTTTTTTTTAAGTCGATCTAAGCTTATTTTCAAAGTTCCGACCACCACATGAAGGGTGCCGCCAGGCCACATCTTAACTAACTTAATTATAAACTGATTATTGGATGGCAATGCCGACAGGAAACGGGGAAAATCCCCAATTTTACGGACCGTGAACGGTTTGAGACTCTCAAAACGGATTGTGCGCTAAAATTTTAACAAGACAAAGAAGTCTATCACCTTGGATTCCAGGTTTGTTGACCTTAAAAATCCAGGGTACTCTGCCACCTTAAGGTGGCACGGTCGTCACTCGGCGGAGGTTAACGAAAACATAAACCTGGGTTACAGTCAGGACCAGGGTTACTCCTAGTTCCAGGATTAGGGTTTGCTTTAGGGCAATCTTGCTTTGCCTAATTTTAAAAAGGGTTTTAGTAGCTCATTAATATATTCATGAACCCCAAATTGCCACTCGATGGACGCATCTACACGCTCACTGTAGGTAGCGTCCCAACCACCAATGTATCTCAAAACAATCTATGCCAGCTTTTGTTCAAAGCTACTCTCAAAGTCAGGCTAGACTCATGTTTGTCACTACTCTTGGAATGGACAACTTTGACTGCACCAAAATGAATGCACATTTTAAAAAATTCACAGCTTGTCTACAGGAGGGGCTCATTCACGAGCGGAAGCAAGCATTACTAGCCCCACCTCTCTCCCTTATGTCGCTAGACAACTCACGGCTCTGTTCCACACACAGCCACCGTTCAGCTCCCTTGGCTGTCAGACTGTAGCACCAACGATAAATTGCATATTCTAGTTAAAGCCCATCCCAGCACTTGAAGCACCTGGCCACGGTCACCAACTAGGCTAGGCATACGGCCGCGAGACCTGGGCCTACTCAACAAACACAGTCTTGGCCACTGTGGCCTTTCTGCTTCTTCTAGACGCAAGCTTGCTTTCACAAGCAGACATTACGCACTACTCACAGCTACTGACACTACAGCACTCTACTAAACTCCTTTTTTTTTTTTTTTTTTTTTTTTTTTAAGTCGATCTAAGCTTATTTTCAAAGTTCCGACCACCACATGAAGGGTGCCGCCAGGCCACATCTTAACTAACTTAATTATAAACTGATTATTGGATGGCAATGCCGACAGGAAACGGGGAAAATCCCCAATTTTGCGGACCGTGAACGGTTTGAGACTCTCAAAACGGACTGTGCGCTAAAATTTTTAACAAGACAAAGAAGTCTATCAGCTTGGATTCCAAGTTTGTTGACCTTAAAAATCCAGGGTACTGTGCCACCTTAAGCCATAACTGCCACATTAAGCCATAACTGCCACATTAAGCCATAACTGCCACATTAAGCCATAACTGCCACATAAAGCCATAACTGCCACATTAAGCCATAACTGCCACATTAAGCCATAACTGCCCCATTAAGCCATAACTGCCCCATTAAGCCATAACTGCCACATTAAGCCATAACTGCCACATTAAGCCATAACTGCCCCATTAAGCCATAACTGCCCCATTAAGCCATAACTGCCCCATTAAGCCATAACTGCCACATTAAGCCATAACTGCCACATTAAGCCATAACTGCCACATTAAGCCATAACTGCCACATTAAGCCATAACTGCCACATTAAGCCATAACTGCCACATTAAGCCATAACTGCCACATTAAGCCATAACTGCCACATTAAGCCATAACTGCCACATTAAGCCATAACTGCCACATTAAGCCATAACTGCCCCATTAAGCCATAACTGCCCCATTAAGCCATAACTGCCACATTAAGCCATAACTGCCACATTAAGCCATAACTGCCACATTAAGCCATAACTGCCACATTAAGCCATAACTGCCACATTAAGCCATAACTGCCACATTAAGCCATAACTGCCACATTAAGCCATAACTGCCACATTAAGCCATAACTGCCACATTTAAGCCATAACTGCCACATTAAGCCATAACTGCCACATTAAGCCATAACTGCCACATTAAGCCATAACTGCCACATTAAGCCATAACTGCCACATTAAGCCATAACTGCCACATTAAGCCATAACTGCCACATTAAGCCATAACTGCCACATTAAGCCATAACTGCCACATTAAGCCATAACTGCCCCATTAAGCCATAACTGCCACATTTAAGCCATAACTGCCACGTTAAGCCATAACTGCCACATTAAGCCATAACTGCCACATTAAGCCATAACTGCCACATTATTTTGATGACAGTTGTCATCAGTCTGTGGACAGGTCAGTTGAGTGTACATCATTGGAGTGTGCCCACTTTTTATTGATCAGGGGATGGACTTCTAGCTACAAGGAACACTTGGCAGAGCTGTTTTGCTCCAAAATAATGTTGTGACATCAAGAGGGAGAGCGGTAGACTGTGGATGTTATAATGAATATTTGCAAATGTTACTAAAACATGATGGTTATGATATTGGAAGCTGGGGGGAGGGGTCACAAGTTGATGCATTATGATGTTTCTTTTGGGGGGAGGGATAGTTTGTGGACATCCCCAATTTAGTCCACATCTTTGAGGCTGCGGGAGTAGTTTCACAAACTAGCAACCCCAGCGTGGATTGCTTTCAACATCATGCACCCAACCGAACACAGCATGGATTGCTTTCTGTCATCATCACACTTGTGGTACTGAATGTGATCTGTGCTTAGGTTTGGTTTGGTGTTGCTTGTGAGACTTATAATGCAGGAACTGGTTGGTTAGGCTCTTGTAATGTCAACAAACTTCGGGTTGATTTGGCTAATACAGGCATGAAATAGGTTGTTAGGGGCTTGCAGGGTTGAAGTGCAGGCAGGATGGGTTCCACTGCCGAATATAGTGTATAGAATGAGGATGCAGAGCAGTTGGACTAAGAGATTGAGCATTGTCAGGAGGATGGTGGCTCATGCTGCTGAGTTGTAGTGCCATCCAAAAGCTGAGAAGCTAAGGTTATAGTACACCCAGGTGCTTGTGTGTACATGCATGGAGAGCAGAGCTACTTGTTCAGCTCCACTTTATGGGAAGGTACTACCTTCAAGGTAGTCTGCAGCTTCCCAGTGCCCAAGTATATGATAGCTAGCTACTTCTACTCAGCCATTTTCTACTGCCCTTTATCACCCCTCAGTATTTGCTCCAGTTAAGCACAACGGCAGCCACACTTCTTGGCATTGTTATTGTACTTGATAGCCATACCTCTCAGCAGTACATCTGCAAAGAGTTTTCTGATTCAAGCTGGTAACAGAAAACCTTCTTCAGTCTCTATTGCTCCTTGGGATTTCTGCTTCAGTTCCAGCCAAACACAATGGCAGGCAGTATACATCTCAGCAACTTCTACCAAATCTCAGCATTCCCTTACCATCCCTTGCTCACCATACTCTACTACCTCTCAGCAGTGTCTAGCAACAGCCGTGAAAGAACAATGGCAGCATATAATAGCCTTCTTATTAGCAATCTCTACTACCCCATGCAGGCCTCAGCAGGGGCAGTATTGAACATACTGTGGGGAGTAGGAAACACTGAAAGGTCATGGAGATACCTAAGTGCATACTAGCCATTGTGGTTGGCTGTAATAGAAAATGTTGAGATTGCTTGGCAGGATGGCTACCATTGTGATTGGCTGCTGATATCACTAGTCTTGTTAGGCAGTAGAAAACGCTTTTTATAACAGTTCTGCAAGATGCAAGGATACAATAATAGCAAGGTGCTAACTGATAGAGCGGGATAAATACCTACATTATACATAATTGAGTTGCAATAAAGGAATGTTAGGCCCATATGCATGGAATAAGAACTGTGACTAGTTTTGGAGCATCATCATCATCCCTGCTGTCCAGTCCATGTTTGCTAAGTGGTATTTCTATCAGAACATGCGATCTTGCCAGTGAAATTCATCTCCTGAGTACAAAAGAAAAACAAAAGCTGAGTATTGCGTGTTTAGTTCCATACTTACATACAATTACAATGACTTACACTATAATTATGGATTGACCTCAACTACGTTAACATGCCTATTGCACAGTGCTACATATTTGTACACATCATGTTACTAAAATAATCTTCAATTGTTGCTTCTACTGCCCAAGATCCACCCAAATTTTTTGGACGCCTGTAAAGCTTGGGAGGAGCCTGAGGACAAACCCCATCAACAGTATTGGCCCTGGTCTTGTTCCCAGATGTGAGTGTACCGTACCTGGGAACGAGACTATATTAGACCTCATGGCAAAATTGAAACTGAGTATGTAGCTAACTTCATGAAAGGTGTGTCATGATGTGCTCGACTAAGAACATATTTTGCTTTACTTCTGCATGAGCAGCTCATGAAGTTGGTAGTATATGAACACACTTGAGCAAGCTAGGTTGAATGTTAGAGTAACCAAATCTCATATTTCACATTATAGTACTATATGTCAGTGTTGTTTTAGTTAACTAAAACTAAAACTAAAATGCATTTTAGTAAGGCATAACTCCTTTTAGTAGTTAAAACTAAAACTGATGCTGCCTTTGTCTGTTAATTAAACACTACAACTAAAGTAATTTGAAAAATCACCCAAAAATGGTAGTTAACTAAAACTAAACTACCGATACTAACCCTTTTTAGATTTAGTAATTAAAACTAAACTAACAATTTGAATCTGTAGTTTTGTTTTTACAGTGGCACATACATGCATGATATTCAGTTTTGTTGGGAGTATTTACACAGATAAAATTTGTAGCTATCTAAACCAACAAAAGTCGTGATGATAATGACATTTTGATGTTATGTTATAGTTATAGAACAGTGCCAGGGATTTATGGCAGTAAAGAGACTGAGTCCAAGGGCATAGGTTTGTTTACTAACTATTATATATCCCACTGATTGGTCCTTTGTTGTTATTACTGTAAACACATCTGTAGATGTGCAAGTGTTTACAGCAACTTCAATATTACTGTGTATAAAATCTGTACTATAGTATGGTAATATAGTGTAGTGTAAACTGAAAATACACGGAGAGGGAATTATGAGTAGCCCTCAGGGAGGGAAAATATCTGTATAGGCAAAACTATAGTAAAAACTTTGCCGTCACGGGAATTGAACCCATGGATCCTCTGTCAGAAAAGAACCCATGCTAGCTTTTTGCTCAGTGACATAGCACTGATAGCTCAATACAGAAATCTTGGAATCAATTCCTGGCAACTGCCAAATTTTTCAACTCATAACATCAGAATGTCATTGTTTCAAGCTATTTCTAGGCATAAGTTGTGACTGTTCTCACAGTTCATGTTATGTAGGTGTGCGAGTGCTTCCAATAGGCCATTTTAGTTTGTGAGACATCTAGGGGGTCTGGGGGCATGCTCTCCTAAAACGAAATAATGAAAAAAATTTAGAGCCTCTCAGGTAGGTTCCATGGGCATTTTTAACCCATCTTGAGTAGAAATCAGTGTTACCACTGCCCAATCTGACTACCCTTATTTTGTTTATTCCATTACCTTAGCTTTATGTAGCCTCATTCCCAGGCCTTCAGTTTACGTTCAATATAATACACGGAAGTGGAAGGAAGCTTCCGCGTATTATACTGAGCGCAAACCGAAGGACGAAAACATGGGAGGCCTGGGAACGAGGCTAAGCTTAATTCACTGCAAAAAATATTGGTTGTTTTAACCACAGAGTGGTTACCCTGGTTGTAGTCAAGCTGAGGAGACATTGGTTATGAGAAGCTTATTTTGGTACTAGAGGCTAATTGCATAACCAACCTGAGCCCAAATCATACATTACAACTGACAACCCTCAGAATATCTCATACATTACAACTGACAACCCACAGAACATCTGTGAGGGAGTCACTACAATCACACTTAAAAGATACCGCATAGCGGGAAATTTTCGAGGGGTCCAATTTTCGCGGAAGGGCAATCTTCAAAGATTTCGCGGTCTAATTTTCGCGGATGGCCGTTCCAGAACTGCTCCGCCCACAATACCTGGTTGACTCCGCCTCTTACCGCATGCGCGCGCGGGCTCGAACCGGCCGAAAAACTTGTGAAAGATCGGCTATAGATAGTAGGAGAAATGGCACGCGAGTCGCATGTGATCGAGGCTATGGTCCGTGGTTATCACGTGTACAAGGAAATTTGGTGTGCTGCTGTTGGAGAAGAGCTATCTTGCATGAGAGAAGTGGAGAACTATCGCGATCCGTTCGCTGTAGCGGTTTCGATCACTCGCTTCACTTCTGCGTTAGCTGATTCTATGGACGACGATGGCACTGTCGTAGACAGAGGGCCACGTGGATCAGGAAGCTTGGTAGTATCGCTAGACGCTTTAAAATAGCGTAACAGAGACATTTCTGTAGAAGTTCAACAACAACGAACTGGTGTGAAGTAGACCAGCTGATCGATCGAGCAGCATGCAAATCATGATGGCCACGCCCCCTCTTAATCGCGCGCGAGAAAGGTTTTTATTTCGCGGGTTTAATTTTCGTGGTTTGTATCAACCGCGAAAACCGCGAAAATTGGACCCCTCGAAAATTTCCCGCTATACGGTAATGCTTTTGACAAAAGCTGCATGGTGACTCTCTCACAGATGTTCAGTGGTTACTGTATCTGCAAGATCATGGTTGTTGTTGCATACAAGCAGGTGTAACCACAGATGTTCAGTGGTTACTAACTGCAAGATGCTGGTTGTAAGATAGTCTGGGAAGCTTCCTCTCCAGATGTCTTATGTGATCAGCAAAATACATAGTACGTAACCACTGTCTCTTTGGCTTGTCTGCAACCAGGGTAACCACTCTGTGGTTAAAACAACCAATTTGTTTTTACAGTGAATTTATGCACTGAATTGTACTCCACTCTGCAGCTCTGTGGGGAGAGTGTTGTGCTAGTGATTCAGCTTGTGATACAATATAGTTAATAGTAGATCAAGTAACCTATTGTCCATTAGCTACTGTATTATACACCAAGCACGTGCACACTTTGAACATGTATTACACTTAAATACTCAAGGAGCTATTCTACTAAAATATATTTTAGGCAAAATTTCTAGAAACAAAATCAGAGGATACTTAAAATACAAACTAAAATCCAAAAATGCACACCAAACTTGTTTTTCTATATAAAGAATTGTAGTGGTTTAAACGTCTGCAGTATATCCACAGCAACAAAGTTAATTAGTGGAGTCATAGGTATACACAGGAATTATCTTTCTCTGTGGCTCATCTTTGGTTTCTGTTGGCTCATCGTGTTCTTGTGCAGCGCTGAAGTTTAGTGGGGCTTCATACTCTAATGGATTTATCAGCCGGTCTGGCAGGGTGTCGGAATCATACTCCACATCAGTTTCAACTTGATGTTCATGTCTGGTTGATCTTTGCAAAGCTGAACACTTTCTCTTCAGGTATTTATTGAAGCCAGTCACATTTGCTAGCTGAAAGGCAAGAATCGCAATGAAGGTTGTGAATACTACCGTGACAGAGGTTGTGTGTCGAGTGGGGGAGCACCAACACCGTTGGCACATTGATGTTCATGATGTGAAAATTTCCACACATATATAAAGTGTGAAGTTGAAAACATGATGGGATATGGGGATGGGGCATTTATGGCTTAAATGGATGGGGCATTTATGACTTAAATGGGCGGGGCATTTACGACTTAAATGGGTGGGGCATTTACGACCTAAATGGGTGGGGCATTTATGGCTCAAATGGGTGGGGTGGGGCAGTTATGGCAAAGTATGTTATTGTTTTTTGGAAAACACTGGTCTTCAGGGGAGTACCCTTTCCGGTCCTCGCATGACCACGGGTTTTGGTCCCTTTGAACTCCCGACCTGTGGCCTACTGCAAGCTGACTAGGTTGATTTCCTACCATGAGTTTGATATGGTAGGTGGCAGCAGCTAAGGCTATCAAGTTCAGAGCAAATGAGCCTTCTAGGGCATCTAGACACCAGCTCCTGTACACACCACCGCTCACCCAGGCCCATATTATTAGCATCCCAGCTCCCACTTGAATCACTAGCAGGTTAATACTGGGGTCTTGCTGGGGATTGGAGGCAAACACTAGGAGAAGAACAAAGCGAAGGACAAGCAGCAGTCCAGGCCAGTTGCGATGTTTTGCTTTGTAGGGGGCATGGTATGAGTCTCTAAAAGGTTTCAACTTGTTGACCCATGAGAAGAGCCTAAGGTGTGATTTGGCCTGCAGCCACTGACTAAATACGAGCAAGAGAGTGTAAGGAAGAAAGAGGAAGAAGAAGACAAGCACTGACACTATAAAGAGTGGAATGTGTCTGCCACTGACGTAGCCAGTGTTTCCATTATAAAGCCACACACTTCTGTTATAAGTTGGATATTGAAGGTATAGGTAAAATAAATCACAGTAATCAATGTGCGAAGGATCTTTGCATATGAAAGGAGGATGAGGGTTGCCAAGACAGGAACTGGGTTCTTTCCTAGCAGCTTTGCAAATCTGTCTGAAAAATGACTAATGAGAATCATGAGTCCTACCAGCAGCCAAAGATACGCTGGAAATACAAACTGCAGCCACGTTTTGCTGTAAGCATCCATTCCATCAAAGAAACATGTCTCGATACCAAAATCAAGGTTTAACTAGGCAATGAAGACTGATAAAGCATGAGTAGATTCCACTGGTAGAAAGATTGTGCGATTGACTCCAACAATATTGGCATAGAACACTAACCCACTGAGTGTTCCCGTTGCCACTGTCAGTTTGCAGACAAGGAGCAAGAAAACCAGTGCTACTCCCATCACTGCAAAAGGAATAATCGAGACAAGAAAGCGGTTGGTGCACTGCTTGCACTGAGAAGTACCCAGTACCAGACTATATATAACCTTCTTTACAAGCTCCACACAAGAGACCTGACCTGTTGTATGCACATTGAACATCTGTATTGTTGAGAGGAAAAACCACTGACTTATTAACACAGTAGTCAAATGGACAGTGTGGGTGGAGAATTAGTCCATCAGAGTCATCGTACCCAACCCAAAATTTTTTTCTTGAATCACGTGTTATTTTCCCTAATCCATTCGTTATAGTGCAGTTGTTGGTGAAATCTTCAACAAGTCTTGGATCACAGACACAAGATTTGTTTGATGTGGAAAGGCTAAATCCAGGTGGGCAGGTGTGGTTTACAGTCAGGTTAAAACACATTACATTGCCAAATGCTGCACAAGGTCCATCTCCATACAACTCCAGCAACACATGGCGGGAGGGTGAAAGCACGGTGTAGTCCAGTGGGGTGCAGGTGTTTTGAGTTTGTTGGGTGTACTGTTGACCTTGAAGGTTACCATCATGTGCATGTTGTATACAACTTCTGACTGTTACTGGGACTGTTCTATTTCCCTGTGCAGCTGCAGAGGCAACCACTGAAACAGTGAACATTTCACCAGGGTACACAGTATGTGATACTTACTGCAGTTATGAGGTGGAGTATGCATTGATTGCACCACCATAGCCTGCAAAGTTTTGTTTAAAATTACTAACGCCAGTAAAAGTAAAAACTGATTTGCCTAGAGCACAGATTGCACCACCACTTCCCGAAGACTGAGTTGTTGATAAAGTTGTTGGTTCCAGTGAAATGTAGATGGCTTGCATATGTCCAAATAGTCCCCCTTGCTACAAATGCGGTATCTTTACTGTCAAAGCCAGTAACATGACCAGAGTTCAAGTTGTTGATGAAGTGGATGCTTCCGGTAGAATTTAGTGAACTGTAAACCATAAAGATTCCCACTCCAGCAATGTGAGGATTGTTTTCAAGGAAGGTTGTGTTTCCAATGGATGTTAGTGTGCCACCGAAAGCACCAATACCACCTCCGAGTATACAGGAGTTAGGGCCACAGTGATTATGTGTGAAATTATTGTTTCCAGTGAGAGTAATGCTGGAGAAAAGTACTGCAAGTGCAGTGCCAATGTTGTCATGAAAGGAACAGTTAACTAGTTCAGACGATTGTGTTGATCCCAAAAATAGAGCATATCTAAATTGAAGACTATGCAATTTGTTTTGTGAACCCAAGAACGAACTGATTAGATTTAAATCAGTTTTTGAAATGGGAAGAGTCCTACTGCAAGAGGTAAAAGCTAAAGATTGTATTTTGAAGTCCACCATGTTTGTGAAGTTGAGGCCAACTGGTCCATTGCAAACAATTGTTGCTATGTTTCCCAAGAAAGATCCTCCATGCATGCATGATCAGACTAGTTTTGTAGGCAACTGTGATATTTGTATCAAGAACATGGTTACCTGGCAAGAACACAATAGTGGTGTTGGAGGTAAAATACAATTTGGCTTCCTGCGCATACTCAGAGAGTGTGGTACAGTGGGTTGAATTGTGAGGGCAGGATGAGCACGAGATAGCAGTGGGTGTGAGACAGTACACACTTTCAGCAGAGCAACGGTAGAGAGCGTTAATGAGCAGTACTGCTACAAGAACAATGAGTGGTGTGAGCTGAGCCATCATGTGTTGAATTAACTGCAGAATGTAGACAAGCACAGCTAGTATGCTCGTACACATTTTGTGACAAACCTATTTACTACAACTAGGGGAATGTAGCTAGAGCATTGTGGGGGTGAGCGTGAGCAAGCAATGCACTACAGCTGTTATGTAGCTATAAGGCTTTACCAGTGAAGTATAAGATGACACAGGCCATTCATGCATGGCATGTAGCTAAAACGAGGTATGTAACTCTGCTGTTTACAAAAGTGCTCAAAAGCCATGTTGTCCTACCAGCATGCAGCTACTCTGGTTGTCACAGTTATAGGCTATAAGTCAGAACACAGTGTGGTATGCAGTCCTTCAAGACTTGAGGCATCTTCGAGAAACAGTAGAGGGAAGTCGCCACACATCAGCTATTGAGCAAATTCTCTGCCTACTACTGCATGCGTTTGGTAAGCTGCATGAGCCTTTCTATACAACTGTTAGCCCTTGTACACTTAATATACTGTATACTAGCTTCATGTCCTGTAAGGCCACTTGAAATAGCTAAAGAGTTTGTTCGACTATAACATGACACAAGAATTCGGAGTTAGTTGGGTTGGTAGTCTACTTTGACCCACCCCATGTAACGACTAAGGCATTCATAAGTTATCCTAGCCTTGTACCCAGGCTCCTCCCCAGCAGGAAAACGTTCTTCTGCAGGGGAGAAGCCTGGGTACATAATTATGCGCTAATATCCGTCATGCTTAGGAATGCACAAATGCGTCCAGGGCCGTACATATAACTTCTTTTATCTGGCGGGGGGGGGGGGGGGGGGCAAAGTTATTAGAGAATATGGCCGCCCTGCAGTCCTTCACTTTATACTCTACCCCCCGGAAATTTTGGTAATTTTAGGTGCTCTTAGGCACTTTCTGGTGCATTCTGCGGCATACAGAGAAACGCACAGAGCTTCTTGAGAGGACGGTCATCATCATAATCCTTGCTGAGCTTACAAGAACTGGAAACCATCTCCATTGGCTAGGGCCTATACTGAGCGCATGCACACATAGCTGACTTGTCGTGTAATATACTAGGCATTATGAGAGATTTGAAAGCCACTTGGCAGTCAACAGTCCAGCAAGCTTAGACCCAATCAACACACAGCGAGGATCGTTTTCCGCAGTAATGCGCACGGAGAACGCATACTGGAAAAGCGATCCACGACGCTGGGGTTGGTGGGTCTTGCGAGAGTAGCGAACAGTACGTAACACAGCCAACGGTAAGCACAGTTAGTAAGTATACGGAATAAATTAGGTCAAGTTCTCTTGGAAGGGGGGGGGGGGGAGAGCAACTGCCCCCCTGCCCCCCTGCCTCCTGCCCCTCTGCTCCCCTGCCCCCCTGCCCCCCTGCCCCCCTGCCCTCCTGCCCCCTGCTCCCTTGCCCCCCTGCCCCCTGCCCCCTGCCCCCCTGCTCCCTTGCCCCGATGCTATAGGTACGGCACTGTCATCACGCTTGAAATTCGTCCCCATCACTGCAGCGGCGCTAGCGGTAGCGATGTCGGGATGAAAGTCAAAATTCGTTTATCACAACAACAACCTTTATTTTTAAAAAAGCATAAAATGGCGATTCCAACGGTACCCATATCAATGAGATTGTGTGAATACAGCAAGCGGTACGGTTTTCGAAATGTAACTGGTTTTTTCTACGTCATTTTAGCGCAATATTCCGGTCACTACCTTTCCGGAAGCCGCTGTAAGCCCGATCAGAATAAAACTCGCTGTGAAAGATAGCTATTCAGTCCAATGAAGGTTGTGGATTTTAGATATCCTTGCACTAGGCTTGATAAATGCTTTAAAAAAAACAGCATTTTGGGGCCATAAATAGTTGCATTTCCGGGGAAGTTGGAGCAAGGTTCCAATCAAAAACCTGTACAATCCCATTGGACAACTACTCTAGTATACAGAACTGGTTGTGCTTTGTTGAATATTGAAGTAACTGTGAGCAGCATCACAAAATGTCTTAATACTAGAGCGAGATGTGACAAAAAATTGTGTGTAGTTCTGATCGAGGCGGATGTTTTTAACAAAGCTGTGCAAGGAAATATACCCAAGCCTCTAAGGAACCTCTATAGCAAATTTGATGTGAATACATTGCGACATTGTGGAGAAATGGCCTGGGTAGAAGGATATTTGCAAACTTTTGGAAACTCTGACATTGCTATACTAGCGGTCTAATTGTTTCATACCGGCTGCATGGGTTCTCATTGTCTCATACCGAGATCAGCAGAGCGCAGCCAGCGCATGCCAGCGCTTGCAAAGAAAAGGGCGGAAGGCGGAGAGCTAGACCGAAGGGACCAAAAACAAAAGCTCGAAGAAGTGGAGTCCAAGGGGCCAGCAAAGCGCTGTCAACGCCGCAACATCCTAAGGAGGCGAAGGCAAAGAGCCAAGCAGAATAATAGTAAAGGTACTATGCCATGCCATTTTGGCGCTAGGCGAAGGCTGCAACGGCCAACACTTCGCTAATGTCTGCAAACTCCCCAAAAGCATGCGTTGATGCCCTTCGCGCTCACGCGCTACTTACTCCTCACTCATTGACTACTATATATGCTGCTTGCGTGCGCAAGGCTTACTCTGCGCATGTGTGCACCTAGTATAATAGAGCTTGAGATTTGAGAATGATGTGACATAAAACGGTTTCACTCACATACGTGACTTCTGTGTGCTAGAAAGCCACGCGCACTTTTCAGTCATACTCAAAGAAGAGATTATGTTGTTGTGATCAGTTATGCATTAATGAAGAGTTGTAATGTGCAGAGATATTGTGAGTTGGGTAAGAATTCCTAATGTGTAGTATCATCTGTAAATGAATATTTGTAGTCCATGCTCTGGGATTTTGCATTTACTAAACATCCGCGCCTTGGGAGTTTGGAAGATGTTACTAAGTGACATTTGTCACCAACTCACAATAGCTAGCATCTTATATTCCCATGCACAACTGAAATAGCATCCTTTGGGTCATTTATTGTGAACAGCCCTGGACTCAGTCCATCATCCAAACACCCTTGGCAGACTTCTCAGCATCTTTTTCAGTGACCAGCTCAAACCGATTCTCCTTTGGCTTCTTTTCCAGAGACAAAGACTTACACCGTTTTTTAGACTTTGGAGCTTGAAACACATCGTCTGAATCACTAAACCACTCTTCCATACCGAGAGAGAAAGGACTGTCTTTCCTGAAAATACTAGGATCAGCGTTCTGCAAGCCTTCTTCAATCCGCTTCAAAAGTGACTCAGAAATCGCCATCACTGACCGCCAAAATACTAGCTATATGCTACGCTGCTTAGATCCACTGCACTGAACTCAGCTAGCGTAAGCCTTTGCCAAATAAGGCAATCCTGAAGAATCTGCAAACTGATGCAACGCCATGGCACGCCCAGACTAATCAGATCAATTATGATACAAGCCAGCTGTACCATGGCTTCTTAATGGGTATGGGTTGTACCATCCTCGGGTTAATGATGTCCTTCCTCGGGCTTCGCCCTCGGAAGGACATCATTAACCCTCAGATGGTACAATCCCCATACCCATTAAGAAGCCATGGTACAACTATAACTTGTACAATGTCATGGCATATTGCACACATGTACATGGAATTTTTGTCACCGAGCAACTCTCTATCAGTACATCTTTATACACAAGGTACAGAACTCACCCCCTAAGAACATCTCCATCCATTTGTACTTCACTGACTGTAAATTTGCAAATATAGTACAGCTATGCTATGGAACACTCTTTGATGCCTACTGTGGTATCAGGACCGGTTTACCTCATTCCATTTATTACATGTCTGTACACCTTATTTCATTGCTGTAGATGATGCCTCGAGGCAGGCAACTGCCATGGCAATATTGGTGGCATGCATGAAATGCACATCGTCTGAAAAGGATACCAATCCCCTGTGCTATCTGTATCAGGAGTACAAGGTAAATCGGGGCTAGAGTGTGACTTATAAACAAACATTATTCCGTCACATATTTGATTGCAATACTGTATTCAAAGAATTGTATTGCTGAATTTCTGTTAAGGATAGGACCCGTGCAACCTGCTTACGCATCTGGGAGTTTAGCAATACAGTGCTTCAACACTCTAACTACATGACAGAATAATGTTACCATAGAATTTCGTACACCCTATTAATTCGTACACCCTGGAAAAAACAGTAATTTATGTACTCTAATTGATTCGTACACGTAAAAATGATTCTGTACAGCAGAAGCGCGTTTGAGCACAAGCACTGTGAGTTGATGCAAATATGGCGAGAGCGTTTCCAACGTCCACAAATGCGACTAAGCACGTTCTTTTGGCTCTTGGTTCTGATTGTACGGCCATGGACGATGTTGAAATAATCCAGGATGGGGGTCAGTCCGCGTGTTCCCGCAGGTTTAGTCACATGAAGCCTCACGAGACTAAAGTTCAGCGGTATAAGTTCATTCTTCGATGTCAGCTGGGGGAGGTCTTAGTGCGACTGAATTATTCATGTGAAGTGTAAGTTGTGGAGCCTCATAAACTTGCTCGCCCAGCATAGGCAGATATACATGTAAGCCCGTAGATCGAAGCCAAAGTTATTTGTTACTAGTTTTTGTACATAATGGCAGCTTAATGAAGCTAGATAAGTACCTGCTGATTGGTTTCCTTAGTGTCAAAAATTTGCACTCGTTTTTCTTCAATTCACTTTGTACAAATACTCTATTTATTCATACACTCCATGTTTCTCAGAATATTCAGTAATTTACGTACTCTAATCAAATCGTACAGCTAAAATTGAATTATAATTGTTTATTTTTGTACGAATTATTAGGAACATAATTATGCAATTGCTATGTACAGAATATAGCAATATGTTAAATGTCAGCCCATTTCTTTACTCTGCAGTGTACTGAGACACCTGAGCAGGTTGCCAGTGAGCCTCCAACTCGTAATTCTCCCCGAATAGCAGCCTTTGTCGGGGAAGAAACAAAGCAATATTTTGTGATTGTTGAGCAGAAGGTGCTCTGTCAGGTGCCATCTTTTCAATTAGCACTTTTTATATCCTTCAGTGCTCACTATGTCTTTCACCTTCAGTATCCTAAACCTATCAAAAATGTCATGTTTTTTCTTCAAGATTATGTTTTGGCAATCCCTGACTCACTACGTAGGCCAGCTACCTACCTTGCCACAGCGTCAGATATTAAAAAACTGGTTACCACTCACTAATGTACTTCAGTGGTTATGTCAACTTTACAGCCATTATTTTGTGTTATTTTTCAACAATAACCTCATAACTGTTATCAGTGGTTGTTAACTTCTTCACTGCCACTTGTTTTTTTTTCTTACCAGACAACTATTGATGTATATACCCCCTTAAAACATCAATAATGTCTTGTAACGACTTGTTACTTTAAACCTTCATGATGGTTAATTTCTGCTTTGAACTGTAGTTGCAATCTTTTTCAGAAAAGGTTAAATCTACCATTCAAGTTCATTACATTTATAGAACGTTTTATACTAAGTAGCACTGTAAAAGGTTATTTTCATCTGACAAAGGCATATTATTCAACACAGTGTTAACAATAATCTTTTATACTGGTGGTTACTTCTATCTTCTTATTAGTTGAATAAACTAACTTATTGTTGCCTTTACCTAGTATTAAACAGGGTATTTTACCATTTCAAAATGATATAACTGATCGATGTTTAAGATTATTCCAATCTTCCACATTATTGGTTATTATTACATCTGCATAGTAATTTTAACTACTACTGATGGGTTAAGTAAACGAAATCTGGATTGGTTACCATTACCAACTATACAATTGAGTAAATTAACCCCAGCCTTGGGTTACCTGAGTTGCAGGGAAAGTAACCACATTTTATGGGTTAAAATTACCTTTCAGTTTTTACAGTGTACTATATACCATTCACTACTGAATTCTACTCCCTACTGTTGATTAAAACGGTTAACCGACAACAGATGTTTTGCGCTCAGTGCTCCTTCGCCGCCTACGGTGGCTCATGCACTCCTGGAGCCACATGAATGTTAGTTTTGGCACCACTCTTTCTTTACTCACAAGAAAACACAAATAATATCTCTCAAGAAAACACAAACAATATCTCTCAGGTACAAAGTTTATAAACGCAGGCTCTCGTCTATAGGTCTGATGTTGTAGTGAAACCAGTGCTTGTCATGATCGCATTGAACTTTCATGCCATCTGGGGCTGTTGAATGCCACAGTATCTGGTGGTGGTTCATGAAGAAAGGGTATTTATCTTGGTTGACTTTGCCAGACCATTCAAAGTCAATGACTACCGCTAGGCACAACCAGGATGTTCCAATCACGAAAGTCTCCATGGCAGAAGTTGTTATCATGGAGGAGGTTCAGCACTTTTTCGCATTCTTGTTGGAGTGGTTTCATCTGAGTGGTATTGTCCTCACAGTAATCACGAAGTGATATGGCATCACATACCTCCTCCATAACCACCACTGAGTAGCACGTAGTGACTTGCCTGGTGCCCAAAAGCCGTGGTGCCAGTGTCTGCACAGAGTTTGTGTGCTTCAGTGCTATATTGCTGCACAAACTTGACAATAATAGACTGCCCCCCATCCTCTATGACAGCATGAAACACATTGTCCTTGAGCTTCTTGGTGTACCTTAACTTTTGCACCATCTGGGCTATATTTGTGAAGGTGTGGTGTTCTGGAAACTCCAATTGCGCCATTTCCACAGGGCTTAGACATTTTTTGTGTTCGAGATAGTATGCTTTCATCTCATGCAAGGCTCGCTTGAGGGCCTTAAATGTCCTCACAAGTTTTATCATCGCTGGACGATTGTCACTGCTATTCCAATAAATCTCCATCAGGAAACTAGCTGATTTGCATACACCTATAAGACCCTTCACAGAATTTGTGTAGTAGGCAGCAAGTTGCATATATGGGTCTCCACCACCTGAACCAAGTTCGTTCTTCCCCTCTAAAAGGAAACCTGCGTTCTCGACCTGTAGGGAGGGCAACATTATTAATAAGGGACAAGAATCCCCCCCCCCCCCCCCCCCCCCACCTCTACTACTTTTCTCCTACCCTAGGAAATGTACAAGGGGACAAACAATAAATTTACTTACCGATAGAGGGTTTGGGAAGTTGATTGCGCCATCAGTTCAGTTCAAGTCAGTGATTGAAACTCCGAGGCTGAGGTAAGTACTTCATGCGGTCTAGTTCACTTGCATATTCACCTGACATTCTGGTGGTAAGCTCTGTTATGAACATGGTGCCAGTGCTGTCAATATCCACAGAGCTACACTCGTCAACAAATGTGGCAAAGCCAGAGTAGTGTAAACTGACATGAGTGCTAGTGTTGTGTGCTGGACGATGACAGTTGAGATGCAATTCAGATTGCTGGTAATGGCTCCAATCTCTGGCAAAGGAAGATGATGCTTGCAAGCGCTTCTGCTATACATTCAGCCGATCCACATGCTGACACTTTGGTGGAGAGGGCACCACGACTGGAAAGAAAATGATGGCGCATCAAAGACTTGCTTCTGAACCCATGCTCTTGGTCACATGAGCCTCTGAGCCTCTATACCTTCCACTACTGCATTTTAAAGCACACAGAGCTACTTAGAGCTTAGCTGACTACACCACTGTAAAGCTAAGGGTACGGGTAAGTTACCGCTCTTGATACTTACTCTGCCCCCCCTTCTGAACATCAATACTCGAACATTTGCACAATAGCCTTTGAGTTGTTGATTCTACTCCCATTCCACTGCCATTCTACTGCTGGTTCTACTCACATTCTACTACCATTCCCTGCTGAATTCCACTCCCACTCTACTGCCATTCTACTCTCATTCCACAGCTGGGGTCTACTGCCATTCTACTGCTGATTTTACTCCCATTCTACTGCTGATTCCACTGCTGATTCTACTGCTGATTCCACTGCTGATTCTACTGCTGATTCTACTGCCATTCTACTGCCATTCTACTGTTGATTCTACTGCTGATTCTACTGCTGATTCTACTCCTATTCTACTGCCATACTATGGCCATTCTACTGTCATTCTACTGTTGATTTTACTCGTATTCTACTGCTGATCCTACTGCTGTTCCACTGCTGATTCTGAGTTAGTTATATCACATCACCCATCAATCCGTACTGTAAAGCTTTCTTTGACTGCTACTGTACAATGAATAGCACCTCCTGATGCTTAAAAATGGCATCTCATCGGCACTTGGTCACTAGTCTTTTGAGTGGGTATAGTTAAGTCAATGACATACAGTAATAAATTGCATACCATCATCACACACCAGCTGTATACACAAGTTACATATTCTAGAAACTTTATTAGCTTGACACCATTACCTTCTGGTTCAGGCAGCTCAAGCACCAGTGGATTTGTAGCACTGGTGCTGTAGTCACGTATCATGCCATCAGAAGCCAATTCTTTCCTCTTGAATGTCACAGTCACCTGGTCCAAACGAACTTTGAAGTTGGGGTCCCACTGTCGCAGCTTTCATTGTGTCGTACACATCAGCATCATGCTCTACTTTCACAGAGATTGCCCGAAGAGAACGCTGGTCCACACGAACCCAAACCTTTACTTTTCCCGCCTGTAATGTGAGAAGTGGGTGACCAAACTTATGAGAGTCAGCCACAACACAAATTTTGACAGGTTGCATCCTTAGAAGGTGAAAAATCTAGAGACTACAACTCAATAGGGCAACTGCGGCAGTAACAAGGATAAATCGCTATCCAGAGCACAAAAACTCACCCTGCTGAACCTGCTTAAACCAATGTCTTGCTTGAGAGAGAATATTTCAAATCAGCAGGACTGTTCTAATGAGGGAACCAGGCTTATAATGTGAATAGTCTTACCTTCACTTAGCCTCGTTCCCAGGCCACTCCCAGATTTTATCTCGCAGCTGGCTGTGAGATAAAATCTGGGAGTGGCCTGGGGACGAGGCTAACCTTCACTTGCGGTGCTGTACTGGTTGTGTCCATTGGAGTTGCCATAACACTGAGAGAAGAGAGGGTAAGGGGATAACTTCGGACACCAATACAACTGTACAATCTAGTCTCCCAAGCAAGCTGCGGTACTGGGGCGAGTTAGAACTTGGCTTGAGGGTAGCGAAGGGTGAGTTTGAACTTGCAAGGTGTCAACTTGGCATACTTTGAACCATAGATATTAGAGTTGTAAACTCTAATATCTATGCTTTGGTCGGTTGGAAACTGGGGGGCAGAGAGGGGCACTCAAATGGGGCGGCAAACGGGACGGCAGAGGGGCACTCGAAAGGGGAGGCGGCAAACGGGACGCCAGAGAGGGGCAGTATTTTTGAACCAGCATTAAAATTTTACAAATGCTAGAAATGTTATTAGCTTTGTTAGTTCATACAGTGCAGTGCCCTGGAGCAGGTTTAACTTAGGCAGATAAAACATATTCATGGTGTTGTCATTTAGAAGTAAAACCTTTCATGTTCGGTATAGACTTCAAGCCCAAGCATCGCAACCTGGCCACTTTTCCATAAGCCCACCATCTGCTTGTTACTTTGAGCTTCACAGTTTGTCGGGAAATCTCTGCCATTTCTCACATTCAAATTTATTACCTTTTGTAAGTGGATGACAAATGGTTCCCTTCTGCTGCCCATTCTACTGCACATGCACCGAGCCAGAGAATGACGTAACGCATTGTCGCTTGACTTGGACCTTGGTTCCACATCCAACTCTTCCCGACTTCGGTCGTTGCCACCTCGCCCTTCGCACTAGCTCTCCTCTTCCAGAAATGTAAGTAAGGTATAATTTAGTTGTCGTGTATGTAGGTGTATGTAGGTAGGGTTATTCACACCTCATTTGTGTTTCACACCTCATTTGTGTTTCACACCTCATTTGTGTTTGGTACTAGCACCTTGCATTCAGTGGGGCTTTGCTGTTTGCCCAGGTAGACCTCCAGGTGGTCACGGTCCACTTCATGGCGGCACAGCTTGTTCCCATGTGGGGGGGTGGGGGAGTGGTATTACAACTAAACCATGATTCAGATGTTAACGATTCGGTGCCACGAGATCAATTCTCACGAAATCAACTCCCACGAGATCAATTCTCATGAAATCAATTCTCACAAAATCAACTTCTCACGAGATCAATTCCCATATGATCAACTCAATTTTTTTATCTGATAATAGCAATTTATACAAATGAATTATGCAACAGTAACAAGTCTATAGTCCAGTATGGTGTTTGAACGATTCATGGTACTCATCAATACCGTCAAAGTCAAAATAGTTCCATTGTTTGAACTGGAACTGTCCATTGACCCATGTGCTGTCGAAGTACTCGACAAGGCTGTCGACTTGTGGGATCTGTGGAGCCTCTTGCTGTACTGCCAGCCAAGCTGGACGAACAAATGATGGGGGACAAAAGGCTATTGCTGCCATTTTCTGCACAAACAGCTTCAAAGTGGGATCATTGGATCTGTATGCATCTGCAAGCCCAAGGGACTGGACCTTGCGCCAAATTGCCTGAATAAAGTGGTAATAGGCATCTCTATGTTGATAGGATTTGAGTTATGTACCCCTGACCTTTTGACAGCATGCACCCCTTTGAAGGCATCTCTATGTTGATATTTGAGTTATGCACCCCTAACCTTTTGACAGCATGTGAGCATCTCAGTAGTTACCACTAACTACAACTAGCTATATACTGCAAATTAAAAGTAGGTAGCTATATACTATAAACTACAAGTAGCTATACTAAAGTTGGAGTTGATCATATGGGAATTGATCTTGTGAGAAGTTGATTTTGTGAGAATTGATTTCGCGAGAATTGATCTCGTGGGAGTTGATTTCGTGAGAATTGATGTCGTGGGAGCACCCCATGGTTAGTTAAGATGTGGCCTGGCAGAACCCCTGATGTGGTGGTCGGAACTTTGAAGATAAGCTTAGATCGACTTACAAAAAAAAACCAAGAAGGAGTTTAGTAGAGTGCTGCAGTGTCAGTAGCTGTGAGTAGTGCGTAATGCCTGCTTGTCAGTGGCGTAGCCAGGACATCGCGGATGCTAGGGCACAGCATGGGTACACTACGTTTGTACGAACTTCTGCGCGAAGTGCAGAAGCATTAGGGGATCTGGGGCAAGCTCCCAAGAAAATTTTACAGCCCCCCAAGTCGGTTCTCAAGCCATATGTATACGGCAAACTCGCGTGCGGTGAGCGTATGAGACTCATAATTCTGTGGATTATACATAGCGATACTGCGCCATTCGATTTCAAGACCGTTTAGCGCCTGATTCGCGATCGACAACGATATACTATCAGCGCCGATAATTCGCATTCATACCTGCACTGGTGGGGCACGGCCTCTAGTTGCTAGGGCACGTGCCCCAGTGTGCCCCAGCCTGGCTACGCCACTGCTGCTTGTGAAAGCAAGCTTGTGTTTAGAAGCAGCAGAAAGGCCACAGTGGCCAAGACTGTACTCACTGGGTAGGCCCAGGTCTTGCGACCGTATGCCAAGCCTAGTAGGTGACCGTGGCCCAGTGCTCCGAGTGCTGGGCTGGGCTTTAACTAGAATGCGCAATATATCGTTGGTACAACGCTGCCGTATACAAGAAAGCTGAAGAGGGTTTGTGTGTGGAACAGAGCCGTGAGTTGTTTAGCGACATAATGGGGAGAGGTGGGGCTAATAATGCTTGCTTCCTCTCGTGAATGAGCCCCTCCCGTAGACAAGCTGTGAATTTTTTGAAATGTGCATTCATTTTGGTGCAGTCAAAGTTGTCCATTCCAAGAGTAGTGACAAACATGAGTCTAGCCTGACTTTGAGAGTAGCTCTGAGCAAAAGCTAACCTAGATTGGTTTGAGATACATTGGTGGTTAGGATGCTACCTACAGAGAGCATGTAGATGCGTCCATCGAGTGGCAATTTTGGGTTCATGAATATATTAATGAGCCAGTAAAACCCTTTTTAAAATTAGGCAAAGCAGGATTGCCCTAAAGCAAACTCTAACCAGTGGCGGATTTAGGGGGGGTAAGGGGGGTGCAAATGCACCCCCCTTTGGCGGCTAGTAATGTATTTTGCGTACATAACTCAAGGGCGTAGCTAGGATTTGTTGAGTGAGGAGGCAATACCTTACCGCGCGCAAAGCGCGCGGCGAAAATTTAGCTAATTAATTATTCATAACTTAACAAATTCAATCAACCAACGTTAAAAGTACGTAAATGTACAAAGTATCGAAGTTACCTTTCCTTCCACGCTTTGTAAAGAAAGTCGTTGTCAATGCTGCTGGTCTTTTCCCAACCAGGAGCGAGTGAGTTCCGATGTAATTTACTTTGCGCATGCGCTGGATACATCGCCAATGCGTGCGCGCGTTCTTACGCAGAAAAGTGAGGAGGCAACTGCCTCCTCTGCCTCATTGCTAGCTACGCCCCTGTAACTGCACGAGTCCATCAATGATTATGCAGCAGTGGCATGCAGCAACAACAACCAGGCACAGTTACACACTCACGTATCAGTTCCTTACTGATCTCCAGACGTTTGACTAGGCCTAGAGTTACTTCGAGATATTCAGTTCGGCCCGAGGGGTCCGCCACGGCGCGCCTCGGCGTACGAGATTTCGAAATCCACTGGATTTCACGTGGATTTCGGATTTCATTCTGGATTTCAGTTTAGATTTCTGGATTTCAGTTTGGATTTCTGCCGACAGGTTTCTTCTTGTATGTTCTTGGATATTTTAGTTATAGTTCCCAGCTTAGCAAAATTTTTTAGTTAGTTGTAGTTTTGGTTAACTAAATTTTAAAAAGGCCATACTAAAATGTATTTAGTTAAAGTTATAGTTAACTAAAACAACACTGTCGGACAGTGTACGAGATATCTTTTGTGACCGACCCCTCGGTTCGGCCTTCCAGCTATATTTTATTTGAATGCGTTCACGTGACCGAAAGTGGGCGTGGCAACCCCCAAAATTTTCCACCGCGCTTTGCGCGCTGGTGACTGAACCCCCCTTTCTAAATTTCTAGATCCGCCACTGCTAACCCTGAAACTAGGAGTAACCCTGGTCCTCACTGTAACCCATGTTTATGTTTTCGTTAACCTCCGCCGAGTGACGGGCGTGCCACCTTAAAGTTTGCGTCAGCAGCGTAAGCGCGAAGCAAAAAAGCAGGCTGACTTGAAATCCAGCGAAACGAACCTCTTAACGAAGCTAGACTGGGATGTGAATGGTGAACGAGGATCTTATTGCACTGTTTGTCCCCCCCCCTCCCCCCCCACACACACACTCACACACACACTGGAGGCCCCGGCGCAAACTGCCCCTGTTGCCCTCCCCCCCACTCCCCCCCCCCCCCAGTTGGCGGCACTGATTGTAAACCTTCACCATCTGAGGCTTGTAGGCAGTGGTTGGTATACAAACCCAATGTTGATCAGCACAGTTCAATATCCGAACTCAAAATTATCTTCTGCTATGATAGCGTATGGTCTGTGGGTGCGGTATAGCGTATACCGCCTACCACATGATTTGCATACACTTATATGGGGCGTGGTTACTATGGGCGGTGGTAGTAGCAAACTTCGAGCTGCAGTCACCACCGGTCGGTGTCAACAGCATCTTAGCGGCTCATTCTGCCACCGATTTTCGGTGGCAATAGCCTCAGCCAAAAGTATATGTAGGTATAGACAGGATTACACTGGTATGCTGCAGGTGGTATGAACAATCAACCACGTCTCTCTGCAAAGCAATTATAAGTAGCCATACTTTTCTGGTGATTCCCTCATAGTTGTTAGTGGTTACTGCCAGCAGGATCATGGTTGTAAAAGAATGCCACTATGTACTCATCCAGTTGTTCGTTCTAAGTTCAAAAAACTGAGCGAGCCCAAGAACAAGGTTAAGTCCGTGCTGAAGTGTATGGTGTACAATTGGTGGTATCTGACAACTGAAGTAGCCACAGATGCCAAATGCTGTGTTAAATTGTTAACTTGAACATGTTCAGCAAAAATTTGACCAGTAAATTGGTAACTAATATGAAAACATAATACATGCATGCTGTATAAGATTTGAGCTACTCTCAGATACAATAATCTACTCCACATGATGTCCAAGTCTGCCATCAAAATCCTATGGGATCCTACAGTACCATGGGACAGGTGGGACTGTCCATGGGACAGTGGGATATGGGGGCCCTCAGGTGGGACAGTGGACTCCCATGGACAGTCCCACCTGTCCCATGGTACAGTGGGATAGGACGGAGAGTGGGATATGGGGGCCCTCAGATGGGACAGTGGACTCCCATGGACAGTCCCACCTGTCCCATGGTACTGTAGGATCCCATAGGATTTTGATGGCAGACTTGGACATCACTCGGAGTGTGCAGTGTGACCCTAACTGCACTGATTAATGAGCTTCCAATAGTCAGGGCTGTCAACAGGCAAACACCCATCTACACTGAAAACTGCCTACTTTGCCAGAAATGGAGCCCCTCCATTGTGAGAGGAGCACTTTATAAGTGTGTTTGTCACAAAGAAGAGAGAAAAATGACACACTCACTCCTCACCCATACTGGCCCAGTTCAGACCAAGGGCTTTTTACTGCAGTTGTCATGCTGTAAATTTCTTTGGGTGACACCCAACCACCTTCTTTGTCTGACCCTTTTTGCAATGATAATCTTAGTTATTAATGGGTTAAGCGACTGAAATACACTAAACAGCAAGCTTGCTTTGCAGTGGGACGCTACAGATGGACACTTCTGCATAGTCAAGCTATGTCTGCAACAAGAAATACCCTCATAAAACCCAGCCATTCCTGCTGTTGCCAAGCACTGCTCAGGTGCATTAAGGACTGGGTCCAGCTGTTTTGTACACACTGCCTAAATTAACCCTGTGGGGGTGTTATCGCACCTTAAACAGGAAGCCGGTTGTATCTATGTAAACAATGCAGGACCTTGGAATGCAATTAAGTGCCTTCGCTATCACGGTACTGATAGAGAGATTTAGGATTGTATTGTTCCTATCAACAACGCTCAGTCTTCTGTTCTGCCCAGTGCTTCTAGCAATTTTCAAAACGCACATAAGTGTAGGGTAGCACATTCCAGCTACTCTTGAACAAGTCGTATAATGAACTTGTCCCTCCAAACTGGCACTGTACCTACAGAATGGAAGAAGTCTCTTATTGTACCAATACCAAAATCATCAAAAGCTACTACCCCTAACGATTATCGGCCTATTTCTCTCTTGAGTATTCTGAGCAAGGTGTTGGAACGGCATGTTCATCATATTATCTCGGACCATCTCCATATCATGCATCCTCTCTCAAACTCTCAATGGGGCTTCCAGCCAGGGAAGTCCACAGTGACTGCACTACTAGCCACAGTTGACAACTGGCTGAGAATGCTTGATGAGGGTAGTGAAATCGGAGCTGTCTTTTTTGACCTACGAAAGGCATTTGATTCTGTTCCCCACAAAGTACTTATGGAAAAGCTACAACAGACTGGTCTAAATATCAACATCCTGGCCTGGGTAGGTAACTATCTTACTTCCAGAAAGCAGATGGTGGTGATTAATGGATCAAGCTCATCAGACTCGCATGCTCTATCTGGGGTACCCCAAGGATCCATTTTGGGCCCTCTTCTTTTTCTAATTTATATTGACGACCTGACATATCTACCCATTTCAAATGGCAGTCACTCTGTTCTCTACGCAGATGACCTCCTACTGTTTCGTACCATCAAAGGAAGGGAAGATTTTCAACTTTTACAGGATGATATTTCAAGCATTGACAAATGGGTACAACAGAACCATCTTACCTTTAATTCTGCCAAATGCAAGTATATGGTGATATCTAGAAAAAGAAGGCCTACTTATCCTGGAGTTTTATACCTCGGAGATACACCCCTAGAACAGGTAGAATGCTTCAAATATCTTGGCGTGATTCTTGCTAGTGACTTACCCTTTTCTCAACACATAGACTCTGTCTGCTCAAAAGCCTGAAAGATTCTTGGTCTCCTGTATCGAAGATTTTACAGTAATGCCAGCAAAGACACCTTGCTCCAATTGTACCTCTCACTGGTTAGACCTCACCTTGAATATGCTAGTCCAGTGTGGAACCCATACATGCAAAAACACATTAAACAGCTGAAGGATGTGGAAAAATTTGCATTATGTATGGCAACCAGATCTTGGGACAGTGGTTACCAGGACCTTTTGTCATTGATGGATATTATTGCCCTGGAACCCAGAAGAGCTCAGGCCAGCCTGTGCATGTTGTTCAAAATTGTTCACGGTTTATGGTTCTTCCCACCCAATATGATCACCACAAGGCCAAATCACAGTCAGCGTACAAACAGGCAACTACTGCTCCAACAACCATTTGCTGGTACCAACGCATATTTTCACTCATTTGTGCCACATACTGTTCATGCGTGGAACTTGCTTCCTGAGTCTGTTGTTAACTTACCTCTGCAGCATTTTAAGAGTAACATTGTTAATTATAGTTCTTTATAATCCTGTACATAATATACTTATAGCTCACTGCTCCTGGTCCTTTTGTCTTATTTGTAGTGCTGTGTTCGTTTTTGTGTTGTCCCCCTTTAACAGGGTGCACTCCTTATTAGCGTATGGCTATTTTGTGCATCCATTGCCTTTTGCATAAAGTTTTATAGAAAAAAAAAATAAATAAAATTAAAAAAAAAATAAATAAATAATGGCTGCTTAGCGGCTTGTTTTCCAGAAGTAATTCATGCAGAATTTTTCAGATGATAACTGAAGTCTACTGTTGGGTTCGATTAAGAAGAAATCCAATTGTCTTTGATTTCACTGTGGGAAGGAAGTTTGTAGTTTACCACTAAGGGTGCGAAGTGGAAGTTTATATGCCCGGTGGGCATGGCATATTTGCCAGTTCCAGCACTTTGGAAAGAGATAAACAATTACTTCAAGCTTCTTCACTCATCATAAAGTTGATTTTTTTTGGCCATAATGTAGCCTCAAAAGCCATGGACCTAGTCCTTTAATGCCCCTGAGTGGACTCCTGACCTGGTCTTTCAGGCTGGTGGCTAGCAGCCCCAGCTACGTACCTAGCTAGCAGGCAAGGAAAACTGCTGACATGCATTCAATGTTAACTTTGTGATTTTAGTGAAAGTAAACCCCATGATGCTCATGCAATCTGCAGAGTGACCTCCATGGGCAGATTCTACAAATGACAATGATGAAAACTTGGGTACAATACTGGGTACGATACTGGTGAAATTTCTGGTATTAGCGAAAGGCACTTGGAATTTGCATAGCCTTTTGCCACCACACCACTACTACCATTTGTGTAAGAGCAACTTGATTCTGTCCATATGATGCTAGTAATGAGTATGACATATACCACAGGCCCCCAAAAGTAATAATTTTTGCACTCTACTTTGAGGCAAAAGTGGGGAGAGGGTGTTTGCTGGAATATTGAATTCGTCTCATGCATACGCCCCTCCCTCCGTTCCTTGCCATTTTTAATACGAGTGAGATCGACAATCACGATGACTGCCGCGGCTTTCTGGAAGAACAGCAACTTCGATGAATGTGTACTAC
Source organism: Agelas oroides (assembly GCA_949130485.1). NCBI lineage: Eukaryota > Metazoa > Porifera > Demospongiae > Agelasida > Agelasidae > Agelas > Agelas oroides. The sequence goes on along the minus strand of OX422192.1, from coordinate 4,691,777 downwards.
AGGAAAGCAGTGTCACTTGTGTACACACTAAACCAAGAGGCATTGAAGCAACTTCCATCGTCAGTGGTGACAGGGGATGACCCCACGTGAATTCATGTTCCCAGTGCGAGCAACAGAAAATTTAGTGTGTATACGTGTTTCCGAATACAATCGACAACAATCGGTACACCAAAAGCTCACTAAAAGCATGCCCAGAAGACGCTCGATATGGGAGCATTTATACGAGGGAAAAATACTTATGTAAAAACATTGGGGTTAAAGAGGGGGGAGGATGTTTGCTCGAATGGGGTGTATTTTCGGGAACTTATGGTATCTTCTAGTATAAAACCTAGAATGGAGATGATATAATACTTGTCAATGTGGTGAGATTAAGCAGATGGTGATGCTGGATGCAGTAAGGATTGCATCTACTCACAAGAGTTAGTGCAACGTAATTCTGTGTAAGTGATAATTGGGATGCATCTAGTGGCAAGGTGGATTACCTCACATTGTATTGCCCCGACACAATTTAACAGTTTGCACTATCATTTAAGATGCCCAAGTAATCATTGGGTGCATCTAGTGGCAAGGTGGAGCTGCAACAGAATTGTCACATTGTATGGCACAGACACAATTTAACAGTTTGCACTATCGTTTGAAATGCCCAAGCTTACCTTAGACAGCATCATTTAATGCTTTCACATCCAAAATCATTGTAGACGCCACATGTTGGAGGAAGGCTTTCCACTGTTTGGGAGAGACAATGTACATAACTATACATATACCCAAGGGCAGGATTAGTGTGGATGCAATTCTGCTGGGATCTCCAAAGTATTTTTGGAGTTATGGAGGCACTCAGGTAGGTTAAGGCAGACTCCAAGTGTATTGTTCGTGATACGTAAGTGTGCGAAGGTATTGCTATAATTCGCGGAAGTTGTATTACAATTTACAGAGATTGAATGGTTGCCGTGTGGAGGCTTCTTAGCTTTGTTAGCAGTGTTATGGCCGTTTGTACTGTATAGGTTTGTGCTACCACTGGTTGTGAACTGTATATGTCTAACTCGCAGCAGGGCTACGACTGGATGAAGAGTTTGAGTTTCTGGAAGCAAGAAATAGGAAAAAGGCTTGAGCTCATTCATTTAGTAGCTAACCTCAGCAGCAAGCCTCCCCCCCCCCCCCTCCCACCCAGCGCAGTGCCAAATTTGAGAGAACTTGGTGTGTAGTACCGGTAAATGGGAACAGCTATCATGCATCCTTTATAATCCGGGTAGAGTGACAGTCCCCAAGCACTGCTTCTTAAGAGAAGGAGAGTTAGTAGAATCTATAATTAGCTGCCATTTTAGTGTATCCCAAGGCATTTTTTTGGATTTACTTGTGACGTGAACTTACCATAGCCAATTTCCAGTTAGTTCTGAATTCTGTGTGTGAAGACCATTGGGATGGTACCAAGTTTGCCTAGTTAAAAGGAATATTCGGCACCGCGTTTGCCGAAATATAGTTAAGGCAGTCTTAATTAGTGGACGATGTTTACATGAGGGCTTGGCATTTCCATGGAAACCAATTTGTTTGTTCACATCATCAGCCACAATACAATAACCAGAACACAAACAAAAACCACTAGTGTACTTCTTGTCTGCAAAATACACCAAAAACTTTCTGTGGTCAGTAGTCTGGACAGTGCTTGTCCACAACCAGCGCCTGCCTTAACCCACCTGAGCACAATCAACTGTTGTGAAGCCATCAGACATGGTGATTCTTGGCTAATCTTCACGATGCATGACTGAATATTGATGTTTTTGCTGAGAGAGCAAGAAATATAATTCCAGGATCCTGCTGGGATTCGAACCCAAGACCTTCTGAATACTAGTCAGACGCTCTTACCATTAAGCCACTTGGACCCCTGGCAGAGGAGCAGAACCAGTTTTTCGCGGAACACTCACCAGCCTTGGAACCAAGATCTGATGGCTTTGTTGTGTACAGGAGGAGTTGAAGTTGTCATAACCAGGTGGCTTTTGTGCCATTAATGCTGTGCTAAGAAAGCCTTAATGTTTTTAAAAGTGAAGGACTACCCGAGTAAGCCACAATTTTTCCTATATTTTCCATTATATAGCAGGATTGCTGTTTCATGCCATCTGGTTTCTGTTAGACAATGACCTATAGCAATAGTGGCTACAGTGGCTTAGCTCTCAGGCTATGTTTTCAGTGCCGCATTTTACTGCATTTATAATTGTTACAAACAGCTTGTTTACAGGAGTGGTGGCTGCCGTTAATTATTTACCATGACAAAAAATTGTTTTAATTTACAGAATTGGGAAGTATCGTCATAGTTACAAGCCCCATGTTCATACTGCCATATATGGGTTCATGAGAAATTTACAGTTGAATTTATCACATCAAAAGTTGATAGGTGCGTGATGTATACATAGATACACTACCTTAACTGTTCTGAGCGGTAGCTATGCATGGGTATTGAGTAGTGATGTGAAGATGACTTTGCTTTGTTTTTCTATCATAGGTGTAATGTTCAACAGTGAGGTTTGAAGATAGTCATGCTTTGTATTGAGATTCTTTAGTTATTGCATGCACATAGCTCGTTGTGTGTGGAATCCTCGCCTACAGTTTGTTTACAGCAGTCCTAGCAGTACATACCCTGCAATACTTCTCCTGGAAGCATGCACATATCCCCTCTCTGTGTTTTGCATTACAACATCTAACCTTGGCTCTTGCAATCTTGATGTCAGCTGCTGCATTCCTCTTACACACTAAGGTATCCAAACACATGCTTAGTTGAGCTTCCAGCAACGTAATTGCAATGTATATTATGCATCCTCACATGCAAAGCAGAGCCAGCCACTGCTGTGAAGTACTCACTGAGTGCAATACCTGAAAGTTCTTTTACAGTAGCTGTTGAAAGGCCTTCATGGAAAGCTAGTGCTTAGCTTTTGTACATGCAGTCCAGAAACTGCTGAGCGATGAAGTCAAACTGGATGCTCACTCCGAACTAACTTGTTTGCTCAGTAGTGCTATGCACAATTGAGATAATGAGCGTATATTCACATCGAACTCGCTCACTTGCTTAGTGCTGGATGACTCCCCACTGGGTGAAATGAATTCCGAGGGAGTAAGTGAACCCCCTGCTCAATCCAAGATGCAGGTGTACCTTTTAGATAATTTATATACATGAAAGGAAAGTACAAAAATGCAGCCTCGTCGTGCTCAACAACCCGAGTACACATTACCACACCTATTGGAAGTATACTGGACATACAGCAGTGGTCCCAATGGTGTCCACTTTAGAGGGGTTCCACTGTAGGTGCTAAGTTCACACAATTTCTGGTTACACCTGTGGAAAACAGGAAGCTGCTTAGCAGGACGTGCAGTATACTCTTGTAGATGTTCGCTGGGTAGTCATTCTACCCCCAGGGACCAATGACCGGGGAATCATTCAGCACAGGGAGTCACTCATCTTTTGACACTGTTCTGCACTACCTTACAGGCTTATTCAATTCAATGTCATACATGCACAACATATGTACAGCTTTAGGAGTATTGTGGGTCAAACTGAGCATAGAGCTGCCTAAAGCAAAGTGTCACTCTATTAACTAGACTGATTTCTCTAAACATGTAGAATAAGTGATCAATACTCTGAAACTACCAATAATTGGACACTCTACACGGAGTTATCAGATACAGTAGACTTGGCCTTCATTTCCACAGTATAACCAAGTATCTGAGTGGCTTAATTCTCTGTGTACAAGTGTCCAATTGTTAGTGGTGTCCAAATATTAATCACTTACTGTACATGCAGTTAGACTGAGGGTCAGTGATAGTTTTGTTTTGCACAGAGCATGGCAATGGTGGTCTCAGCTTTATGTTTCGATGATCCCTTGGTATCTAGGCTAGTGGATATGTTACAGCATTTAGGCTAAGATGGTCACAGTTGACCCATTTTCTCTGAATGAATGAGCTTTTAGGAGTCGACTCATTTTGTGGTGTATAACGTCATCTGCATACATTGGAAAACTGCTTATGTGAGATTGTTACATATACTATAGTGCGTGGGCGGATCAAAGGCGCCGCATGGGGTCACATATGGCATATACACCGCACAGCTGCGACCGCAGGTAGTATATTGCTCATTCAAGGGTGTAAATTTCAACCGCAAGGGAGTATATTGCTGAGTCAGGGGTGTATATTTGGCAATTCATAACTGCAGCACAGAAATTTTTTGTTTTTGCAATGGAATGGCCAATTCCCCCAGTCCTCACTATAGGTAGGGTATCCAACCTGAAATATGAAAGTGTTCACATTGATTCCAAAACAGTGGTTTTTATAAGAGCCAACCCAGGTAAGAAACCACAGAAGGATCGGGTTTGAATGTCAATTTTATTCGGAAACAGTGCACTTTTCCGGAAGTGGTAAGTCCCGCAAAATGGTGCGTGACCAATATCAAGCCATGGGCCTAGTTATCTCCCCAGAAACTTACCCTCACAGACCTAAGGTGGCGGGGGAAGTCACTTGGCGGAGGTTAACAAAAACATAAACCTGGGTTACAGTCAGGACCAGTGTTACTCCTAGTTTCAGGGTTAGGGTTTGGTTTAGGGCAATCTTGCTTTCCCTAATTTTAAAAAAGGGTTTTAGTAGCTCATTAATATATTCATGAACCAAAATTGCCACTCGATGGACGCATCTACACGCTCATTGTAGGTAGCGTCCTAACCACCAATGCATCTCAAATCAGTCTGTGCCAGCTTTTGTTCAGAGCTACTCCCAAAGTCAGGCTAGACTCATGTTTGTCACTACTCTTGGAATGGACAACTCTGACTGCACCAAAATGAATGCACGTTTCAAAAAATTCACAGCTTGTCTACGGGAGGGGCTCATTCACGAGTGCAAGCAACCATTACTAGCCCCACCTCTCCCCCTTATGTCGCTAAACAACTCACGGCTCTGTTCCACACACAACCACCGTTCAGCTCCCTTGGGTACCAGAGTGTAACACCAACGATAAATTGCGTATTCTAGTTAAAGCCCAGCCCAGCACTCGAAGCACCTGGCCACGGTCACCAACTAGGCTAGGCATACGATCGCAAGACCTGGGCCTGCCCAATGAGTACAGTCTTGGCCACTGTGGCCTTTCTGCTGCTTCTAGACACAAGCTTGCTTTCACAAGCAGGCACTACGTACTACTCACAGCTACTGACACTACAGCACTCTACTAAACTCCTTTTTTTTTTTTTATTTATTTTTTTTTAAAAGTCGATCTAAGCTTATCTTCAAAGTTCCGACCACCACATGAAGGGTACCGCCAGGCCACATCTTAACTAACTTAATTATAAACTGATTATTGGATGCCAATGCCGACAGGAAATGGGGAAAATCCCCAATTTTACGGACAGTGAACGGTTTGAGACTCCTAAAACGGACTGTGCGCTAAAATTTTACCAAGACAAAGAGTTCTATGGGCTTGGATTCCAGGTTTGTTGACCTTGAAAACACAGGGTTCCCTGCCACCTTAATATGTAACTCACTGTCATGTTTAAAGTAGCCTCGCTGGCAGTGGTCAGTGGTCTAGGAACAAAATAATCTTACTGGTTACGGCGAACTTAAATTTTTGGTCACGTGCCATTTTTCGGAATTTACCACTTCCGGGAAAGTGCACCGATCCCGAAAGAAATGACATGCGAACCCAATCCGTCTGTGGTTTCCTTCTTACCTGGGTTGGCTCTTATGAAAACCACTGTTTTGGCACATATTCGTATTTCAGGTTGGACACCCTACTATAGGAGAGCCACTGCCCAGCACTATAGAGCCCCCGTACTCAGTACTAGCACAACAGCCAAAGCGTTGCACATGCAAATTTTCCAGGTTATTCGTGCAGCGATACAGTGCTTACTTGGTGTGTTGAACCATGCATGGCTGGACAGACGCTACTACCTGACGGATGCCGAAATAATTTCACTCGCCAGGCGGTTGATCCAGGGATAGCGCTAGGACCAGTCATTGCCACCACTGCCAGCTGAACTGTGAGGCTGAGCATTCTACTGCCAGCTTGAACCATTGTTTCATGATCGCCAGCTTCCAAGAGCGGCTAGGTAGCAAGCTAGCTGCCCATCGGCATCATGGCCGAGCGCCAACAGCATCTTGGTTTCAAGTCGACACTAGCAAAAGGCCCTTCGTCATGGCTCAGACTCTGCCTTGACTGCAGAGATGTTTCGGAGGTCTTTTGGTAGCCTAAGCGTACTTAAACTCATCCTTTTCCAGTCAAAAAGCAGCAGCAATGCACAACGACACTAGCCTTGTCGATTCAAAATTCAAAAATGCAATACCGGAAACGGAACCGCTTAAGGAACCGCTTACGTAATCCACCCTGCGCAGTATAGTATTATTATAACCATGGTAAGGAGGTGTATATCGCAAATCATACCACCCTCGACCTCGGTCATCGGAAGTTTGCAGTTAGATATACTGCAAACTTTTTCTGACCTTGGTCTTGGGTAGTATATTCGTCATATACACCTCCTTATACCATGGTTTATATATAACATGTAACACCAGTTTTCCATACAACTGCTCATGCTCGCCCCACAATGCAGTGCATTCCCCTAGTAAAATATAGAACCTACACAAAGGTAGGACAGTGCTCTTTAATGCACAACAATCATAATGCATTCCCTAAATCCAGTTTCATGCTGTAACCTACTACTAGATTACTGCATAACAAATTGATATGCTAGCGTTGAGCCTACCTGTTGCTTTCTCTTTTATTGCCCTGCTCCTCGAGTGTAGCAAACAAGGCAACTATGCAAATTTTACTGTTGCACATGAGCAGAATGATGTATTCCGAGAAGATGTATTTATTGCAGAATAAAGACACTGAGATTCAGCCAGGATTTGAACCTGGGTCTTCTGAATGCCAGTCAAATGCTCTTACCAACTGAGCCACTGGAGCTGGTATGTATATATCCATAGACACAGCTCAATTCTCAGGCTGGATCTCTTTGCTGTAGGCTTTACTCTGCATGGTGAGTGCCAAAGCTGGCAAAGCAACTCACAGCTATACTGTGAACCATTGCACAGTACAAGTTTTACTTTTTAAGTGCAGTTTGTGAATGCTAACCCAATTTACTAGGTTGAATAAATTTAGAAGTGAGAATGTGTGATAGCATGGCTGTGTGAACTGCAAAGTTTGGTCTGTAAGGTCTGGAAGCCAGCATACTTTTTGCTAGGTGTGGTGTTTTCTATGTCTGTGTCGAACAAAACATAAGAGCAGGGTACTTGGTTGTAATGATGTAGTCATGTCTTAGTTGCTATCATTAGTTTCACACTGCATACTTTTGTATCAATCACTAGGAATAAGTACACTGAGTGAAACCCTGAGCTGTCGAATAATATAAGATGTGTACAATTTATCTCTACAGCAAACTGGACATACTGCTCTGATGCTAGCTGCTAAAGGAGGTCACTTGAGCATTGTTAAGAAACTGATCTCCAGTGGTGCTAGGCTGGATATTACAGACCAGGTAGAAAACTCTTTGAACACTTTATGCATACACTGTACACACAGCTTCATGCTCTGCATGTGTGACTGTAATTGTCAATATGCTAACTACAGTGTTACATCAGCTCAGCTTCACACACCATAGCTATGTTTACATATTGAGATTGGGAAGCATATCTCACTATGTAGTAAAACCTCAAAGTCAATCCCCATCATGTAGTTACATAGATTGGTTTCACACCATAGTGGCATCATGTATAGCATCATGTATATTTAGGACTTCAGCCTTTCATACTTTAAAAAACTGACCTTTAGTGGAAGCTTTTGCACTGATCTTTCTGTGAAGATACAACTCAAGGATGTTGTATCCATACATGATGAACATTAGCTGCTAAAAACCACAATTACAGAGTTTCAGATTGTATGATTTTGCTCTATCTCCTAGCATGGCGTGACAGCAGCAGACATGGCTGACAGCATTGAGCAGCTAGATGTATACCAGGAGCTTGTGAAGGCAAACCCACCTCCACATTCCTCATAACTGATTGTATGTCTTGTATGTACCATGATACAAATTGTGTACTGAGACATTATTACTGAAACAGTTTGCGAATGGTCAAATAAACTTTCCTTCTCAATCAGTCTGTCCATGAGTAGAAGAAATAAATGGCAATGACAAATCAACCAATCTTACACACTGTACAATAACTCAAATGAATATAACCCTTTGTTCAATATCAAACAAGATATCAACAGGTTGATGAGATCTGGCCATGGCTGAGTGTTGTTGGTACAACTACCAACCAGTCTCTGGGAATGCAGTATAGACTTGAAATGTGTTGCTGTTCTATTCACCAAGAGTTTTAATCACTGACGCTTTCCCAATCTGGAACATGTGACAGAAGTAAAAGGTTGTATCAATACCTATGGCCTGTAAACCTCTAACAACACTGATAAAGGGGGGAAGGGGGTCCTTAGGTGAGACTGACCAGATCTGAAATCTGAATTGATATATGTGTAAATCCCACACAGCCCCACTGACCTAATGCACCAGTGGTCAATGTAATGACCCCTGGCTGGAAACCACATCAAAGGAATCCTGTTCCAACCAGTAGCAAATTACACCCACCACTCAAGATCGGATAAAAATATTTACTTAGCCTGATGCTAGTAATGCAATGACCAGAAGAAGAAGCACCCATAGTTCCTGCAGGTTAAGATATATGGCTTCTTTTCCCTTGAACATCGTCTTTATCAGTCTTGATTAAAAATGTTGTGATGATAGAAGAGTGATTGAGGAGTGTGGGCTCAGCTACCATCTGGCTCTGCTTCCCACATAGAGCACAAACCATGAAAAACCATAGCACGCTTCTTTATGTAGGGAAGTATACCAGGTACGGTAGGTTATTGTAAGAATCCTTCTCATTGCTCACATGCACCTTGTAAACCTATCCCTGTTTTATTCTCCTTTATCAATATACTGAAGAGTGCTGTGTGATTATGAGTTCAAAGTGCATTACACAATTATTCCCAATGGTAAAATGTCAATATATAATTGTGCAATTCTGCAAAGTCTACATAAATGGACAGACAAACTCGGGTGGGCTCTGGTTGTGGACAGGCATTGTTCAGACTACTGACCACAAACGTTTATGGTGTATTTTGCTGACATGAAGTGTACTAGTGGTTTTTGTATTGTACCCTGTTATTGTATTGTGGCTGATGATATAAAAAACAAATTGGTTTCCATGGAAATGTCCCACCCTCTCGTAAACAACGTGTGCTAATTAACACTGCCTTAACTGCATTTCAGCGAATGCGGTGCCGAATATTCCTTTTAACTAGGCAAACTGGGTACTGTTCAAATGCTCTCCAAGCAGAATTCAGAACTAACTGGAAATTTAGGTATAGTAAGTTCACATCACGAGTGAATCCCAAAAAATGCCTTGGAATACACCAAAATGGCCGCTAATTATAAATTCTAGCAAATCTCCTGCTCTTCAGAAGCGGTGGGGACCGTCACTCCACCCAGTTTATAAAGGATGCATGACAGCTGTTCCCATTTACCGGTACTACACACTGAGATCTCTCGGATTTGGCTCCACGTTGGGAGAGCTTGCTGCTGAGGTTGGCTACTAAACAAATGAGCTCGAGCCTTTTTCCAGTTTCTTGCTTCCTCATAGAAACACAAAACTCTTCATCCAGTCCTAGCCCTGCTGCGAGTTAGACATCTCTAGTTCACAACCAGCGATATCACAAACCTATACAGTACAGACTAACGGCCATAACACTGCTAGCAAAGGTAAGAAGCCTTCACACAGCAGCCATTCAATCTCTGTAAATTGTAATGCAACTTCCGCAAATTATAGCAATACCTTTGCATACTTTCGTATCACAAACAATACATTTGGAGCTCACCTTAACCTACCTGAGAAAGTCAAAGGTGCTATTACACATTATCGTACAGGTTGGATACCAAATCACTATTAGATAGCTGGTTTTTCACATTCGTATACATTCTTGTCACATGAATAATCAGTTGACCATATCTCCCTTAATTTCATTAAAAAGGTAGGACTACATGTTTTGCAGAGTCACCCACTGCACAGGATGTCTTTTGGCCAATAACAGGCCTTATCAGCTGCACTAGAGTAACTGGGAGATAGGGATTCCTGTCATGTACTAGAAAGACAGTCAGGTGGTTATCCTTATCCCTAGAGAGAGGTAGTAGCCTCTCGAAAGTGGTGTCTCTTCATGCGGCTGTCCTTCAAAAAAATCTTGCTAGAAGCGATCGTTATTGCCACGTGTTGTTGAATGTGCATGTGCATGAGCAGAAGCATCAGAGGTGTCAGAAGTACTGATAAATAGTTGCATGAACTGGTGAATGTATAGTAGAAATAAGGCAGAAATATGTTTAAAGCCCATGTGTGTACGACATATATGGGCATAAGGGTGTATGCTTTGTGCAAAGGCTGTGAATACAAATATAGTTATGAGGCAGATGTATGTATAAGCTGTGAATGGACAACTATGCCAAGCTACTGTATAAGTTAAATCTGGTTACTATGGCAAGCTACTATATAACGTTAACTAGAAAGCAAGGCAATGTAGGCACTAATTGGGGCAAGCCTGAGCGAGCCCCGCACTAGTGTGACTGCAGTGCACATGTGTGTATGTTTTGTTTGCTTGTGGTCACATATCGTAAATATTACAGCTCCTGCATTGCAAGCAATAGCTTACAGAATATGAGCATTTCAAATGAAAGGATGATGGGTGGGTCTGCTGATGGGAAGGCTGGATGTGGAGTGAGCCACTTTCCAGCATGAATTTCCACTGAAATTTGGAAGGTGACTCTTAATGACTTACAAAATGTCAGCAGCACCATCCTAGGGCTGAGCTCTCGCCTGTTGTACGTAGGTATGGCCAGCAACCATTGTCATGTCATTCAAGGCACAGTGTATGACTAGTAGTAATGTGCTGAGGGGATGTAATTTGTTCTTAATATGACAAGGCTGCTCACAGACAGCAGCAGATGGTAGAGGGTCTCTGTAATGCTTTGTGTGTGAGGCTCAGTCGTGATTTATTTACAGTATTGCTTCAGCCAGGGCTGCAGCTCATCATGTACTACATACCCACTCGCTCAGGCTCACCCACAATGCCCTTGCATTTTACTAGCAATATTCTTCAGGTTTACATGTCCCTGTTTCAGTAATCTAGTTATGAGTAGTTTGATCTAAATAGCAATTAAACTAATTGTGAAGAGAGCACTCCATTGCTGGCTTTGAGTGTATATTGCTATCCATGCGTGGAAGTTGATTATGTGAAAGTTAAAGGCATCCCTCTGTTTGGTTTCACATTCCCAGCCAACAGAGATTGATAGCTCTGAGCAAGTTATGGTCAGGAGAAAAAAGCGGCTAGCCTCCACCAGCCACAGTCAGAGGGCAGTCAAGAAGTGGAGGCCAGCAAAACTGCTCAGTGCAAGTGTTATTCATTTTCATAAGTGTATTTTATTTCCACTGAGTATTCTATCCATTTCCATATTGAACATGTATGCATGTTTGTGTGCATGGACAGCCACCTGTTGCATAAGATAGCAGTCCCCATCTCCCTGTCACCCCAGCAAGGCTGATGAGGCCAGGTATTGGTCGAAATGCATCCTGCACAGTGGGTGGCTCTACATAACATTTAGGACTTTATCGAAGATGCAGTTCATTGATTGTTCATGCACGTGTGTTTGTGTGTAGTGCTTATCCAGTGTCTGATGTCATAGCCTCCTATTTGGTTGCTATTGTAAACAGTGGCACAGGTCAACAATGATGCGGCACATGAGAAGATGGGATGCTGTTTGTGTCAAAATTCTTATTTTAGCGAACATATACAAAAGGCATCGATGTTTACTGAATATCACCTCCCTGGTGTGATATTTAGTACTATCGACCCCCCTGTTCAAAACTTCCACGTGATATTAAGCAATTATTGCCTCGAGATGCATGGATGCGATACCTAACAAACATTGCCTCAAATGCATGGATGCAATATTTAGCAAACATTGCCTTGAGATGCTCTCATGCATGACCTTTGTACCCAATCAAAGAGCTGCAAGATTGTTCTTGAAAAAGAAATGTTGGTCTCCTATTTATATAGGTACAGACCTACCTTACCATAAAAGATCTGTTGGTTTGGGAACTGATTCCCTCAGAAAGAGTTGATTCAGTGATTGCTGGGAGCTGTTCTGGTCTTGAATGAAAGTTTATGATACATGTGACTTGCTGAGTGGAAACCTGGCATATCTCGCATTTTGTGAAAATCGTGATAAGAACAGAAATCAGTATATCGATGTGTAATTGTGCAACAGTAAAAAAAATGGAACCAATTGATTGCTTGGTCCCAAGTTACAAAGCAAAGTGCACCATAGATGCAGAATGTGACTTATCGAGAAAATGTAGTGTTTTTATGTTGGTACGGTAAATTTTAATGTCTTGATATTTTGTAAAAAGGCAGCTTGAAAATAGACAGTGACAGTTGGGAAAGACAGCAGTGAAGAAAGCAGGGGCTCGCATTGTGTGAAAAGACAGAAAGGCAATCATATGCAGACTGAAAGCAGGTAAAATCGCATATTTTGAAAAGTGCATAGCATGCTGTCCAAAGCAACGAGTTCCCCCATTCCACTGGCCTGTGAGTTCAAGCTTATATTGTCCTTATAGTAGAGATGCCAGGCTTCATAATTCAGTATGATACAGTGAAAGCCCTAGTAAACTCCATTGGAAAACAACCTGTACAGATAAAATTGACCCAAACTCAAATTCAATATTTGCAGGATGTGCTGGGTTTTCACTCAGTGTGTCACATACTCCATGCTTAATAAGTTAATAGGCTTGTATCTACTAACAACCTTGGAAACTGGTCTAACCTACAGGAAGTTTGGGAGTTGTATTTAGGTGAAGTTCACTGGAGGGTTTAACATAATCAGGGGCAGAGATAAGGGGAAGCAAGGGGGGACTTAGGCCCTCCCATATTTCAAGTTGGAAGAGGATCAGCCTCACACTCGTAATGTAAATGTGAGTTAGCCTCACACCCATAGCATAACTGTGAGTGAGCCTCAGTGGTAACTCAAGTGTGAGTGAGCCTAACACTTGTAATGTAAATGTGAATGACCCTCATACCTGCTTGTAGCGTAACTGTGAGTGAGCCTTACAGTGATAACACCGAGCAGCCCCAGCCTAACCCTAATCCTAGCTCAGCCGACTATACCTCTAGGCGTACCGTTACTGTAGCAAAGTACACGCCATAACTAGCATAAACATGCCGTTAGTAGGATAGGTACGCCATTACTAAGAGAAGCATGCTTCCATTTAAAGCCCATCGACCATGTCTCACACACAAACTAGTGTACTCACCACAAGAAAGTTACCAACTTGGGTGTAAATTCATAGAAGTGTGAATGCCAACCAAGAGCTGGGCTCCTCAAAGCAAGCCTTGGGCAGGGAGTGGTCCCGCCCTTTCTGTAGTAGGCCGTGCATGGGTCAAAAATTCAAAGGGACTGAAACCCATGGTCATGCAATGACCAGAAAGGGTACTCCCCTGAAGACCAGTGTTTTTCAAGCATATCTCCCAAAAACAATAACTCACTTTGCCATAAATGCCCCATCTATTTAAGCCATGAATCCCCCATCCCCATATTTCATTATGTAAACTTTTACGGTAGGTCTGTACCTATATAAATAGAAGACTGTCCTAAAAGAGTGTTTGTATTGCAGTCTGACAGCATAGGGCAAGGCAAGTCAGGTCAGCAGCTGCTACAGTCTGAGGAAGAAGGCGACCTTCTTCGGATGCTGCTCAGAGCACTAGTGCTGAAATTGGACAGGGACAGTGAGCTCATGAAAGAACTTCACACTAAATACCACCTACGAGAAGCTGGGGGGAAAAAGGGGGTCCAGGATGTGACTGAACATTACTTTGGAGAGATTGAGTACTAGTTTATTTGTTCTTGAGGACCCACCATTTTTATAGATCTAATTATACTTTGCAAATCGAGTGCGTTGATTTTATAAGCAATAGCCACAAGTTTTAGCACCAGCCCATTATGGAGGCACATTCACTTTTCTGAATGCATTGATAGGCTTGGTGACATTTTAGCATAACTCATTGGATTGGTTATGTAACTTATTGCACCATGCACATACATGACCTTAAGGTGGCACAGTCGTCCCTCGGCGGAGGTTAACGAAAACATAAACTTGGGTTACAGTCAGGACCAGGGTTACTCCTAGTTTCAGGGTTAGGGTTTGGTTTAGGGCAATCTTGCTTTGCCTAATTTTAAAAAGGGTTTTAGTAGCTCATTAATATATTCATGAACCCAAAATTGCCACTCGATGGACGCATCTACACGCTCACTGTAGGTAGCGTCCCAACCACCAATGTATCTCAAATCAATCTATGCCAGCTTTTGTTCAAAGCTACTCTCAAAGTCAGGCTAGACTCATGTTTGTCACTACTCTTGGAATGGACAACTTTGACTGCACCAAAATGAATGCACATTTCGAAAAATTCACAGCTTGTCTACGGGAGGGGCTCATTCACGAGTGGAAGCAAGCATTACTAGCCCCACCTCTCCCCCTTATGTCGCTAAACAACTCACGGCTCTGTTCCACACACAGCCACCGTTCAGCTCCCTTGTCTGTCAGACTGTAGCACAAACGATAAATTGCGTATTCTAGTTAAAGCCCAGCCCAGCACTCGAAGCACCTGGCCACGGTCACCAACTAGACTAGGCATACGGCCGCGAGACCTGGGCCTACTCAACAAATACAGTCTTGGCCACTGTGGCCTTTCTGCTGCTTCTAGACACAAGCTTGCTTTCACAAGCAGGCATCACGCACTACTCACAGCTACTGACACTACAGCACTCTACTAAACTCCTTCTCTTTTTTTTTTTTTTTTTTTTTTTTTTTTTTTAAGTCGATCTAAGCTTATCTTCAAAGTTCCGAGCACCACATGAAGGGTGCCGCCAGGCCACATCTTAACTAACTTAATTATAAACCGATTATTGGATGGCAATGCCGACAGGAAATGGGGAAAATCCCCAATTTTACGGACCGTGAACGGTTTGAGACTCCCAAAACGGAATGTGCGCTAAAATTTTAACAAGACAAAGAAGACTATCAACTTGGATTCCAGGTTTGTTGACCTTGAAAATACAGGGTACCGTGCCACCTTAAGCTCAGCTAGCACCCATTAATGCTTCATACATGCTGGGTGGGATAAACAATCAGTAGTAGCAACGTTAGCATCTGCTGTGCCATAAGAAATGGTACTGTAGATCCTGGGCTGGGGCACGCAGAGCCATTGCTACTTGCCAGCCCTGCACACCCCTCTTTTCAAAGTTTGGGAAATAGCAATTTTGCAATCTAACCCAGTAAGCAGCAGGGCAGTATCAGAGTGAGCTCAAAACAGTTAGGCAGAGTGCATTATACACTCCAGGTTGCCTGTTGCAGGTGTGCACTATATGCATGCTGGAGACCAGGGCCAGCGTTCGTATTGGAGTGGTCCTCCG
Source organism: Agelas oroides (assembly GCA_949130485.1). Lineage (NCBI taxonomy): Eukaryota > Metazoa > Porifera > Demospongiae > Agelasida > Agelasidae > Agelas > Agelas oroides. Next base: position 4,676,244 of record OX422192.1, on the reverse strand, counting down.
ATTGGTGCAACCAATGTCAAAGGCACAGAGTGATTTGTTAGATGAGACTGGGCACTGCTACTGACATGGAGAAATTCTTTGAAGTTCTCTTCAGTAGCTGTTCACTTGCTGGCCCTGGGACATTCTGGGATTTGACTTTTTGGCTCCTCCACCTAAAGATGCTAAGGCACTAACACAAGTCACTGTCATTGACACCCTACTTGTCATCTTCCTCCTGCTCTCCCCTATCACTCCTCTTGCTCTTCTGTAGCACTAAAATCCTCTTCTATAGTCTTCCCTGACAGTGTTATCCTCCTGCACTTCCTCTCAGAAGTAGTTGTCATATACTGGGTGTTCTTGCAATTACAGCATGAGCATCTTGGACCACAGTGCCTTCCGTCCTAACACAGGAGCAGTGCTTGTTATTGCAACCTTCTTTATAGCCACATGCACCTCTTGAGTAAATGGTGAACACAATCTCTGATTTGCTCCATGGTTTCGTTCGAATCCCAGTCAATTTCTATGAAGTGTAGCTATATCAGTCATAACTAGCAACGGCTCCGCTTGCCCCAGCCCAGGATCTGCAGTACCATTTCTTATGGCACAGCAGATGCTAAGGCTGCTACTCACTGATTGTTTATCCCACCCAGCATGTGCAAAACATTAATGGGTGCTAGCTGAGCTTAACTATCAGCTGCTTACAACCCTTGCCTCATGCTGGAATAGAGTTTGAGATGAACCGGGTGTGCGGCTGAGGCATTTCAGTACCACCTGTACAGTTACATATAGAGGATTATGGGGGCTGGTGGTTGTCCAGTTATCATAGCTCAGTAGCAGAGCACTGGTTGCAAAACCCGGGTGGCCTGGGTTCGATTCTCAGCAACTGGCGGCCTTTTGACTTCCCTCTATTTCGCCTCAAAAACATCAAGTATCAGCTATCACATAGTCTGTCTTTCAACTTGGGGGCCCTGAATGCATACAAGCCAAGTCAGTTACTTTACTCTTGGTACTCAAATCACTTTACCTTTCATTTCACCCTTCACAGTGGCCAGTGCATCTCTCTGTACAGCATTCCCAGTTAGAACGCACCAGTAAACATGCCAATTATGTAAACCGCAGCATAATATTTCAGCCCAACTTTGAGCCTGTATACCCGCTAACTGCCCGAGTGCAACCTTTTGATTTTTACATATTTTGTAGAGCTATCCATGGGCTATCCGTACATATATATATTGCCAGGGTTTGGGTAGTCAAAAAAAAATGTACTAAAACATGCGGCAACATATCATGAGTCTCGCCCTGCGACGAGGCCGTAAAAAACGGCCACAAGGCTGGAAGGCATTCTCAAGCCGGGATACAAAGTGGATTTGTGAACAGCAGAGAGGTGCCTCTACGCACACTGACCTAAGTCCGGTTCATTTCTGCCATTGCTAGCTGGAGCTAGCTTGTAGAAAAGTCAGGAAGTATTCATTGCGTTAATTACACACTGGAATGTAGCTCTACATGCACTTCCTGTATCTGAATGAAATGGACCGCTGGCGTAACGACTGTTAACTATGAATGCAGATAGCTCCAGATGGTGTATTCATAAAGCATACCAGGCTGATGTCAACATCATTGGACTTTCATCCAACACAAAACAGCCTCCTAGGTCGCCTGGGAATGAGGCTACTTCGTAGGGTAAAAATTTATGCCAGAGAGTCAGCTCCAAAGTCCTCTTTCTCTACCTAAAACAAAACAGAATCTAGCTTTTCTAAGTGGTAGATGGACCTCGTCCAGTGACCTCGCAAAATTATACCTCGTAGCTCTTCGCGTAATCGGCTACAAAGTCATGACGTCATTCTTCGTGTGCTATACATGATGTAACTGCAATTACGTCATGGGCACCAGTGCGCCCCATACAGAATATGAAATGTATGCCGGCGTTTGTGGAGCAATACTAGTGAGATGATTCATCATCATGGGGCGAGCCAGAGCAAACAGCAAACTGATTTACTAATTTGTCATGGCACACAGCAAGATCTGTCACTGACATGAGCATAATAAGCTAAACTTGATGACACATAAGTAGATAAGTCCTCAACAGAGAATCACATATACCAGCCATTTCTCTAGCCAGGGCAGCTATTGTGGCTACACATGCATGGACTAAGCTTTACACCGAAATGATGAGGTAAATTCCTGGCATTTATGAGACCCGTTTATGCATGGCCCTCATGACCCTAAGCGACCTCAACCTAGCCTCGTTCCCAGGCCCCGTCCGAAAAATCGGGAAAGGGGCCTGGTAGCACTGTGGCTAATGTAAACATCATCAAACGCGTGCTACGGTAGGACACGCCTTACTGCGGGTCTATGTAAAAGCTGGACTCTGGACTGGACTCGTGGACTGGACTATGGACTGATATTTGGACCGAGTTCTGGACCGAGTTTTGGACTGCGGAACTCCACGATGACCATTCCCACTCCGAATCAGTTATCTAAGCTAGAGCAGAGGTTCTGTTGCTCTCTGTGAATATCGACATAATGTAAATGTGCTTTTTTAATTGACAACAGGTTACCTGAGACTTGGGTTCTGTCCCAAGAACAATTCAAGTGAGCATAGACATGCATGAGTATCTCTTGGTATTTCACAAGAGCGGAAGTAGTACAAACATTTATCAAGATCTCTGAGGATCTGGGTCGATTTCTATGGGCTGATGGTGAGGCTGAACTGTGCAGCAAATGAACTATACCACTCACAGACCAATATTTACCACCTTCAAGGTAGTTATAAGAATGCTGCTGTCTGTTTGCAGCCACATTACTATAACCTGCAATGCTCCTAAGCAAATGTCTTGGGCCTTGCAACGCTGAGCCACACCCACAGCCACTCTGTTGTTGCATGCATATATTGTCACATAGTCCAAGATGCCTTTGCCAAGGCCCAGGGCACTTTAAACAACAGTTTTAGCCACTTACACACTGTTACATCAGGTAACATCAAGCTGCTCAGTCCAAAACTCAGTCCATAGTCCAGTCCGGAGTCCAGCTTTTACATGGACCCCCTTACTGCAACCGTTGCTGTCAGATGACTATCATGCAAATGGTGCAAGAGCGAGTTGAACAAGCGATGCTGTAGTATGCTATCTTCGGTGTTTTATCTATCCAGTTCGGATGCACAATGTCTGTACACAAATTCCGACAGATCGTCTCAGTTGATCGGGACCCAAGCCAGTGCCAACTGGCAACAGGCGATCGGGGAGTTTGTATCGATAACCCGTATGGGTAAACAGCGCTCTCCGATTTCGATCGTCCACCGACCTCCCCGCAAACGCAACACCACTGTCGCACGTACGTAGGAGACACAGACGACGCCATCACGAGCTACTCTAGTCGGCCTCGTGCGCATGTGACGGGATCACGTTCCGCGTGGTTTCATTCCGCAATCTGATTGGCTCCTCAAAATTTTGAGAGGTAATGGTCAACAGAAAATACACGGAAACGCTACCAGGCCCCTTTCCCGATTTTTCTGACGGGGCCTGGAAACGAGGCTACCGGTAACCTCAACCACCATGCATATTAAATTTGTACGGCCTGTGAGCGGCCTACCGTTGATGGTCGATAGATCGATTGCACGTGCACTTCGAGATTACGAAGGAAATCAGAAAACAGCCGCCATTTTGGTGCACAACGAGATAGGAGCTTCTATGGCGATCTTCACGAAATGAGTGATATACTTATAATGCTTCTAATATGTGTTGAATCGGACAAAATACCATTGCTACATAAGGTAAAACAGCTATATAAACGCTTACCTGTGGGTGTTTTAATCGATATCGCATATACTGCTAATAACATACTGTACAAGTTGTGCACCAAAATGGCGGTTAATTTCTAGTATACGGAATTGTGATCACGTGCTGAAAACGCTCTATAGAAGCACAAACTTCGTCGTCTTCGCTCCGGGTCGCCGACGCTGTACTCTGACACGGTAGTCCTCCAATGAATGCGTTCATTTAACGGTAAGTAGATGCTGTCACGCTAGTGTGTAGTCTCGTGCTCAGACCCTCTCGCACGAGAAAGAGGGTCTTGTCACATGGGCGGGTAGCTCCCCGATCTGAAAGCTCGAATCAGATTCTAGAACGCATAATTACCTGTGCATTACGTAAGCTTTCCCGAGAAACTTCGCGGCCTTATCATGCTTTTGTAAACCAGTCTATGTCGTCAGAAAACTCGAGTTCCGGTGTCATAGTATATTTCCTCCGTAATATTTTCTCCCCCGGAGCCAGCGGTCTAAGGATACGGCCTCCTGCTCGGCCTTGCTGCACTAGGACGAAAACTCCGCCCATGGCGTGAAATCTCCTGGTAATGCGCAGTGGCGTAGTCAGGACATCGCCGATGCTAGGGCACAGCATGGGCACACAGTAATGCATGTAATGTAAATATGACATTCTTCACGTCGTAGGCCCCGCCCCATGTGACAAGAAATGTCGCTCAGAACACCAGACCCTCTTTCCGCTTTTCGGGAGGGTCTGGGGACGAGACTAGCTAGTGAGGGGCTCGCCCAATAACTTGGGTATGTGTGAACTAGGAGAATGTAGAACATTGTGGGGCAAGCGTGAGCAAGCAATACCCAGCTTTAACTGATATCAAAGGCTGAATCAATGAAGTGTCACATCACAGCACACAGGTGGCGTGGCATGTAGCTGAACAAAGCTTGTCACTCTACTCTCCACAAAAGTGCTTAACAGCTGAGAGAAGATGGTTGCAGAGGCTAGCTTGTCATGGGGTGGTACCATACAATGCAGCCATTAGTGCAACCTAAGCATCTACTCTGGCTAACTGTAGGCTAAGTCTAAACACAGCCTGGCTTGTCGCGCATAGTCCTTACTTGAGGCATCTAAGGGATATAGCAGATGGGGTTCGCCATCCATCAGCCATGGATAGGAGGGTCTCTGCCGCTTTCTGCTTTCAGCCTCTCTACACAACTGTTTAATAGCCCTTGTATACATACATATAGTATAGACAGAGGAGGTCGGACATGGTTGAACTTTACTAATTAAAATGGCTGAGGTCACACTAATTGATTTTTCGTATCTCAACAGACTAGCTCTCTCGACTTTCACATCAGGATTCAAGGCTGGATCCAGTCATAGAAAAAGCTAAAAAAAAATTCTACCTTGCAATACCCAAGATCAATTAGTGTGACCTCAGTTGTTTCAATTAGCAAAGGTCAACCATGTCAGACCTCCTCTGTATAGTAGATACTCACGCTCCAGCCATCTATCCTAGATGTCGCTGCAAACACAACTTCTATAGGCTATCCTTTGTGCGCACGCTCCGGCTGCAATTCCTGGCTGCCTTTCATAAGTGCCATCTTTCAAAGTCACCTTGGAGCTAGCTGGCTGCCAAGTTGTACGAAAATAATCTTACTTAAGGTCCGCACACAGCCTGCGGCTATCGCGTTAAATTACAGCGTCAAGAATATACGGAACGACGTACGACAGATAAAAATAACTAGGGGAATGCAGTGCATTGTGGGGCGAGCGTGAGTGAGTTGTATGGTGCATTAGCGTTCCATACACACTAACTTTTCCCACTTGCATACATGTCATGTAGGAATAGTCTCATTCCCAGGTCCGACTGTAAAACTATAGGTGGAGAATGCCTGGGGAAGAGGCTATAATTATATACCGGTATTTGTGGAGCAATTTAACTTGGGCATGTGCTAATCTTGGGTTCATTGTACGCACCCTGTGTGTCATTTCTGTGAAATGGTAGCTACTGCAGCAGAAACAAGGTCTCAAAGCAGTTGGAGGCGGCTTGAACAGTTGTAAGTTAAGGATGAGGTTCAACACCTTGGTACGAACAAGTACATTCTGTTGGTTTCCTGCATGTGTCTCCAACGTATTCACATCTTGACACTGTCCCCTCAAGTCACGGTCTATAGTGCATGGATAGTTGCTGAGCACATACAGCAGTGGAATCAGAATTCTCTCAGCTATGGGGTATGGAGTCAGGGTGGTGTAGACTACATTTAATATCAGCCCCTTTCCAGAGCACAATTACTGGAGTTGTGGTATGGGGTTTTAGAAGCTCTTCTGCAGCTGTTGCTCATGAGGGTTATTTGGTTGAGTCACGCAGACCTCACTGGTTCTGGTCCTCACAAGCTAATCACTGTCTTTAATATACTGAGCATTCCCCGTTGGCGTCAGTGTCACGCAGCGCGTTAATAATCAGTCTCCGTCTTGCTAGTCGAGCCTCCCTTTCCTCACCGTTTTGAAGTCCCTGTTACGTTGGTTCTCACTGTTCAGCCTTTCTATCCTGCTAGTCTTGTCTCTTGAGCAACATGCAATGAGGAAATATTGCATCGCGCACAAATGGGGCAGGATGTATATACACGTACCAAACATATACATATATACATATATACATATATATAGACAATTTTCTGTTTACACCACAAGTGTGGGGCTCGCTGCGCTCGTCCCAATAAATCTTGAATTCGTTGTACACACTCTGTGTAATTACTGTGAAATGGTAGCTACTGCATCAGGCAACAAGGTCTCAAAGCATTTGGAGGCAGCTTGAAGGGTGATGTAGACTATATTGTCAGCCCTTTTCCAGAGCACAATTTCTGGAGTTGTGGTATGGTGTTTTAGAAACTTTTCTGTAGCTGCTGCTCGTGAGGGTGTTAGTCACACAGACCTCTCTGGTTCGGGTCCTCAGAAGCTAATCAGTCTGTCTTTAATAAACCAACATGCAATGTGGAAATATATACCTGGTTTGTTGGTGGCCTGAAGGGTTGCAAGTTAAGGATGAGGGTTCAACATCTTAGTACGAACAAGTATTCCGTTGTTTTCCTGTGACTCCATCTTATTCACAGAGGTCAAAATTACATGCCGTCATCGGTCAAATTCCGCGCGTTTTATTACAATGACCCACCATAAATGTAAGTGGTCGGTAGGCATGACCGACCGTTCGTAGTCTCGCAAGCCCGACCCAACTGGCGCGGATCGCTTCCAGTAGAGACGAGACGAGGAGGACAGTACCAAGAAACTACACCTCAAGTACGCTACCTTCCGTAAGTGACAGCGCGAGCTCGTTATACGGAATACGCACGTACCATATATATATATCAGAGAGTCGGTAGACTCTCTATGTAGGGATGGCGCCGACGCGCAATATATGCAATACTTAAGCAAAAGCCGTATAACTTCACCACAAACACGCAAAAAGTTTATTTAAGCATCCAGGCTTCCTCTTTGAGTGCCTTTGTGATCAGCAAGACTCATATAAGTGGCCAAAAGCCACGCGGAAGACAGCTAAACGCAAAAGTGTGCGATAGCAAAAGTGCCATTTTTCGTATTCTTTCTTTCTTTCTTCGTTACGACTTTTGTTCAAACAACAATAACTCAAAAACGTTTTTTTTTTGTTTTTTTTTTGTTTTTTTTTATTTTCTATAAAACGTTTTGCATTAATGCAAGGATACACAAATAGCTGGTAAGCTAATACGAGTGTGTAACCAGTTATGAATACAAAAACAAGGGTGCAACGAGTGATTTAAATGAATTAATGGAATGTGCTGCAAGTGCTTCATGGGGTAAGTGATTCCAAACAGAAACAGAGCTAGGTACAAAAGACGACTGGAAGGCATTGGTATGTGCATGTGGTTGATGTATTAAAGGTAAGGAATAACTTTGTCTACTTACTTGAGGTACAAATACATTAGGAGGAAAGTAAAAGTAACCATGTATAATTTTATAAAGAGTACAAAGCTTTAAGTATTCAAGCACTCACCGTAATTTTAGCACGAAACTGATGCTTATCACAGCGCGGAGCTCTACGACCACTCAGCGTCTTCATAGCTTCAAGTTCACCCTGAGGCTGCTGTGCGTTGCTTAGGACGCCATTTTCTAATTTTGTACGCATGCGCACACGAAGTCTCGTTCCCAGACCAAAGACCACAGTCATTGGTCCGGAAGCGAGACTAGTACACACGCGAAATCGCCAGCGGGCAGTACGCTTGGCTGTCACGGTCTTTTCCTCCCGCCGGCATTGGGCAAGGCTTATGAACACTACGTAGGTAAGGCGCTGCATTCAGCTGCCTACTTGTAGCTACACTAAAAATAGCCTTTGAACTGTAAAGCTAGGATGGTCAGTTGTCAGTAGGATAGTAGTTTTTGTGCTGCAGCTGGTCAGTCGTCATGTGATTGACAACTGAAATTGGTTTCACAAAGTTTGGTAGGAAGAGTGGTTGGCCCTTCATCAGGTTCTAGCTGACTATATTACACATAGGCCTAATTGAGTGGTTGGCCCTTCATCAGGTTCTAGCTGGCTATATTACACATAGGCCTTTTATTTATTTATTTTTTTTTTCTATTAAATTTATGTCATAAATGACAAAGGCAACATGAGTGTAGCTGATAGCTAATGTGATCATGTGCCTCAAAGTGATATAACAAGGACCTTTTAAAGGAGGAGATAGAAGAACATAATTTAACCGAGTCAGGCAAATTGTTCCAAGAGGTGATTACAGAAGGTACAAATGAGTGATACATGTAATTAGTACGTGCAAAAGGTCTAGTAAAATTAAATGTACTTGTACGATTAAGTTGGCACGGTAAATTACTTTGTACAAAGATACTAGATGGGAAGTCCATATGACCACAAACAATATTGTACATTGTAGTTAGCTTAAGATATTTACGACGAACTGACAGACGGGGGAGGTTGAGCAATTGCAACATACTGTCATAGTCCAAATCCCATTGCTTGAGACAGACTTTACATGCAAATTTTTGCACAGCTTCCAGTGACTGCATGCCCTTGTTCAAGAATGGGTCCCAGAGTTGGCAGGCATACTCCAAGTGAGGTCTTATGCATGTACAATAGATAAGCAGTAGGCCTAATTATTTAATACATGCCTGGAACCACTACTAAACTGTCAACGCCGTTTCAAGTTCTGGTGTTGTGATTACACTTACGTGTAACTGTAACAAGACTTAAAAAACATTAAAAATGTAAAAAGATGTAGAGATGGCATGCCAAAAAGTATGCAAACAAGGTAGGGATAATGCATCAAAGCAAAGGTGAACATATTGGCAAAGCCCCATCCCTACATCTTTTTCACACTACAGTTGATGCAATGCTGCTAGATCATATTAGCCTCGTCCCTGAGCCAACATGTGGGAGAAGGAATGTGGCCTGGGGACAAGGTTAAAACCATGCCATGTACTTTAACAACACTATCATAAGTCTGCAGTCTACTCCAACTCACTGCTTAAGTTGTTGAAGAGGTTCTGTATAACATAATGCTACCAAGAGGGTCATACTAGCCTCATTACCAGGCCATGTGGGAGGAGGAGGTGGCCTGAGAACGAGGCTACAGCCATGAACTGCCAGTAATAAAGGCTGTGAACTTGTGGTACGTTTTAGGAAGACCCCCATGCACTAACTGTAGTGTGAAAAAGATGTAGGGATGGGGCTTTGCCAATATGTTGACCTTTGCTTTCATGCATTATCCCTACCTTGTTTGCATACTTTTTGGCATGCCATCCCTGCATCTTTTTACATTTTTAATGTTTTTTAAGTCTTGTAAATATTATAGATATAGACAATTTTCCGTTTTCACCAGAAGTGTGGACTCGCCCCAATAAAATTTTGCACTATAAAAAAAATAGAATTACTGGCTTAAAGAGCAGCCTTAGAGCAACTGAAAAATATGCATATTGCCTGGATTACCTTCATTTTGCCTCAAGATATGGCTTTCCAAAGTTTAATGCTACGCACCATTTTTTACATAAAAAGCGGTTAAAACACAAATACAGGTAAGAATTTTTGAAACTGGAAAGGGGAACCAAAGCGCTTGAATTTGATGCATGTTGTAAGGCTATTGATCAAATTTTGACTGTGGTTGTGATCGCCACTCAATTTTGCGTTTGGACTGGCTAATATATATATATAATTTATATAGACAATTTTCCGTTTTCACCACAAGTGTAGAGATTGCTGCGCTCGCCCCAATCAGAAAAATTCCACCGTTGAACTCACTAGTGTGAGGCTCGCTCACGCGAGCCCAATTAGGAGCTGGATTTTGCACCTAAATCTTATTCCCTGTTCCACTTTTGCTCTAATCTAGCTAGACTTCCACACCATGTGTAGCTAATGGGTAAGCTTAATAACTATTTATGGGAGGAAGAGCTGATTTGTCCACCTGCATTCAAGCTACCATTTTCTTTCCACTTGGGGTGTGGTTAGCCTTGTAAAAAAACAAAAAAAAAACAAAGAGGTGCAGTACAACACAAGGTATGCAAAAAACACATGGAAAGAATGCTGGACTACCATACAGAACACAATTATACAAAATTAAAAGTAATGCCTGCATGTTAAGGTGGCACGGTACCCTGTATTTTCAAGGTCAACAAACCTGGAATCCAAGTTGATAGTCTTCTTTGTCTTGTTAAAATTTTAGCGCACAGTCCGTTTTGGGAGTCTCAAACCGTTCACGGTCCGTAAAATTGGGGATTTTCCCCATTTCCTGTCGGCATTGCCATCCAATAATCAGTTTATAATTAAGTTAGTTAAGATGTGGCCTGGCGGCACCCTTCATGTGGTGCTCGGAACTTTGAAGAAAAGCTTAGATCGACTTAAAAAAAAAAAAAAGAAAAAAAAAAAAAGAGAAGGAGTTTAGTAGAGTGCTGTAGTGTCAGTAGCTGTGAGTAGTGCGTGATGCCTGCTTGTGAAAGCAAGCTTGTGTCTAGAAGCAGCAGAAAGGCCACAGTGGCCAAGACTGTATTTGTTGAGTAGGCCCAGGTCTCGCGGCCGTATGCCTAGTCTAGTTGGTGACCGTGGCCAGGTGCTTCGAGTGCTGGGCTGGGCTTTAACTAGAATACGCAATTTATCGTTTGTGCTACAGTCTGACAGACAAGGGAGCTGAACGGTGGCTGTGTGTGGAACAGAGCCGTGAGTTGTTTAGCGACATAAGGGGGAGAGGTGGGGCTAGTAATGCTTGCTTCCACTCGTGAATGAGCCCCTCCCGTAGACAAGCTGTGAATTTTTCGAAATGTGCATTCATTTTGGTGCAGTCAAAGTTGTCCATTCCAAGAGTAGTGACAAACATGAGTCTAGCCTGACTTTGAGAGTAGCTTTGAACAAAAGCTGGCATAGATTGATTTGAGATACATTGGTGGTTGGGACGCTACCTACAGTGAGCGTGTAGATGCGTCCATCGAGTGGCAATTTTGGGTTCATGAATATATTAATGAGCTACTAAAACCCTTTTTAAAATTAGGCAAAGCAAGATTGCCCTAAACCAAACCCTAACCCTGAAACTAGGAGTAACCCTGGTCCTGACTGTAACCCAAGTTTATGTTTTCGTTAACCTCCGCCGATGGACGACCGTGCCACCTTAACTATCAGCTATCACATAGCCTATCTTCCAAAATAGGGGCCCTGAATGCATACAAGCCAAGTCAGTTACTTTACTCTTGGTACTCAAATCACTTTACCTTTCATTTCACCCTTCACAGTGGCCAGTGCATCTCTCTGTACAGCACTCCCAGTTAGAATGCACCAGTAAACATGCCATTTATGTAAACCGCAGCATAATATTTCAGCCCAACTTTGAGCCCGTGTACCCGCTAACTGCCCAAGTGGAACCTTTTGATTTTTACGTATTTTGTGGAGCTATCCATGGGATATCCGTACATATATATATCGCCAGGGTTCGGGTAGTCAATAAAATGTACTAAAATATGCGGCAACATATCGCGAGTCTCGCCCCGCGACAAGGTCGTGAAAAACGGCCACAACGCTGGAAGGCATTCTCAAACCGGGATACAAAGTAGATTTGTGAACAGCAGAGAGGTGCCTCTACGCACACTGACCCAAGTCCGGTTCGTTTCTGCCATTGCTAGCTGGAGCTAGCTTGTAGAAAAGTCAGGAAGTATTCATTGCGTTAATTACACACTGGAATGTAGCTCTACATGAACTTCTTGTGTCTGTCTATTGTTATTGGACCGCTGGCCTAACGGCTGTTAACACTAGAAATGACACAAGCCGAAATTCAGTATTTGTGACAAGGCAACGAGCACTGTGGAAGACATCCCCCTCCCCCCTCCCCCCTCCCCACACACATACACATACAGAGGTTTTCAGGTTGCTTGTCAAAATGCAGAAGATATTTTTGTTTAAACTAACTGCTAATTAAATTGTTAGGCTTTGGTGAACAGTATCTGATTAGTGGTGGAGCATGAGAACCTCTGTATATGAGTATATGTTGATGGCACTTTTTCTGCTAAAATAACAATGATACACAAAAATTGTAGCCTTGTTCCCAGGCCCCTGCTCAGCTTTCCATCACTTTCAGTACGTACATACTGCAAGCAACAAAAAGCTGTCTGGGAATGAGACTACACCAACTGTTCGTCAAATCCAAGAGAGCATAATCAACAGAACTATTCTGTTCTATTGCTAAGCAATACAAATTAAAAGCTCTGATCTTGAACTGTCAGATGTAGCCTGCAGACTTTCTGTATAAGCAGCTGCAAAAGGGAATGAACACCAAACATTATCCTAGCAGAGTGTTCCTCATTTCCAGTTTTTCTCCCATACATGAACTATACAGGATCAAAACAAAGGGGATGGAAACCAAAATTAGTCATGTCTCAGGCTCCTTAATTCTTTGGTTGGTATGAAAGTAGGAGAAAATGAGGAAGGTCACATGAATTGGAGTGTGAGTATAGCTGTAGGCAGCCATCTGTCCTAGTGGTTAGTGTTGAGGTAACTGTATAACAGTACATTAGCTGGTTCTTCACACTCCACTGGGCTGTACTTTCTACAGTCATGCGATTGATCAATATCGCCCGCTACAATAGTTCATAATCAAGTTTTTGTGGTATGTTGCATGGATAGATCTGAACTATTTTACGTCACATTTGGCATACTAAGCTATAATTACATCAGAGGCACTGCATGTGAGCCTGCATACAGTGAAAACTAACTAAAAATCAGGCTTGTAGGTGATTTGCAAAAACTATCAGAGAAAGTTATTTTGTGAGAACTGGTTTTGAAGATGCAACAAACTAGTTATTCTATGTTGCCACTTGGGAAAGATCTTGGATCAACTGTTGCATTGACCTTTGCTATATGTCAAAAGTGCTGTATCTGAGACATTGCCTCGTGCTTGTATAAAACCTGACGTCAAAGGTGGTGCAAATCACATAACATTACTAACAGCAAGCAACAAAGTTGGAAGTGGAGGCATGGAAGTGAGGCTTTTAAATGTGCAATAACTCTGAAGTGTCAAATGCAGATCCAGGACCCCTTCTTCAGTATGTTGGAACAATTTCCAAGGGTAGTTCACTATATCTAGACTTAAGAATATGCTAATGTCAGCACGGACTTCATCCAAGACTATAACAGCCTCCCAGGGTAAAATTTTATGCCAGAGAGTCGGCTCTAGGGTCCCCTTTCTCTACTTCTCTACTCCCAAAAAATAAACAACAGAAATTATCTACCTTTTCTCGTCCAGTGACTTGGCAAATATCTCATAGCTCTTTGGTACAAAGGTTATCCATTCTTCAGATAGATATGTTTGGGAACCAAGCAGTCCGCAGTGCATGTACTGCATGCTTAAAGAACTCATAGGAAACTAGGTTGAAAATGATACACATCCAGACAGCTAGTTGCGTACCGCCGGTGTGCGTATGCGAAGAGACAAAACGGCGTGGCTGACGGGTAAGCTCTGCCCACTATAATTATCAGAACGGGTGGTGGGTGGGGCTGGTTGGAGGAGGAAGCCAACGATCTTACCCAGTCATGCGCAGTCAAGAAGCGCGGATTTTTTAGGCGGGCATTGCCACTCACAATGCGAGTGATCAAGTGTGTGCTGATCTTTCTGCTCCTTGTTGGAGAATGCGCTGGACAATGCTCTTATTTCACAAAACAGTGTAAATCGGCCAAACATAAATATTTTGTCAAGAAGCTTCCAGCCAAGGGTCGAATGACAGAGACATATAGAGGAGACTACTCAATTTTTGCTGAGCGAGTAGAAGATATAATAAAAGATGAGTGTTCAGTAGTGTATACTGACTTTGTAGCAGACTTGGAGCCAATCATGGATGCACTGAGAAAACGTGATCTTACATGTGCTCGAGCTTTTTGGAAAGAAGTATCATGCCCTGCTGATTACCACTACTTGGGAGTGTTCTCCAAGGAGAGAATGCAGTGCATGCTTTTTATTCCCAGTATTTCCCAGCTTAAAACACACGCGGAAATGTCCGATGATTTCATTTGGCGAGATGTTCAACTATCCAAAGGGAAAGTGAATGGTCCAAGACCTGTCACCATTTGGGTAGGAGAAAAGCAAGAAAAACTCAACAATAGAATGGTTCCATGTGGTGGTGTTAAAGTATGTTCAGTAGATAGGTTGAAGTTTTTTGTTGTTAACAATCCCCGGGAGTCTTTTTCAATCTGGAGTCTTGCTGGCGTCGTTCTGTTTTATCAAAACTCTGCTGTCATCATGGCCATTCGTCTAAGTACACAGACGGGGTGGCAGGCACGCATTCAAAATGATGCAATTATGACGTAACCGTTTCAAACGGTGTGAACTTGTGCCATCCCATCGCGGCCCCCGAAACAGCCTTACCATTCAGTGTAACAGCCCACGATGCACATGCGTGTTTGGTAGTTCTATTTTGGCTTTGTCTGATCAAGTTGACGGTGCAACACACAGTGCAACCATGTTGCCACTAGTACTTCTCTTTATGGTGACGCTTAGCAGCTTGGTGCATGGTAAGTATACTTCGACTTCGTGGTAGGTATGAGCAAGGTTTAAAATCAGTTGTTCATAGTCTTGTAAGCCAGATCCTATGTACCACAGAGTGGATCGCGTATGATACTGAAAGAAAACCGCGCTGTGGTTGGTTGGGTCTAGCCTGCAAGACTAGAAAAACACCGCGGCATTGTGCTTTACTTTCTTTGGACACAGCCCAAAGCCGCGGAGAACTGCGACTCGTTCATGGCAGCGCTACCAGCTACAGCTACACCTCGGGACGTTTGGAGATCTTTCTAGACGGTAGATGGGGGACCATTTGCAACGATGCAGATTTTGGTCTGCCCGAGACGAGCGTTGCCTGCCAGCAGCTAGGGTGGAGTGGGGCTTTGACTTTCGGATTTAGCACATCAATGGGGTAAGTAATCAATCAGCCACTCTGGCTCAGCACTGAAGCGACGCGAGACTATGTGAATATTGTACTTCAAAACAGTTGGCATCCAACAAGCCGAATATTATAAACCTTACGTTTGTAAGTGCTGGAATACATTTCTGAATATGCATGCATGACCAATGCCGTATTGAAACCTTTCAAGAATGCACCAGTACAAATGGACTGAGTAGTGAACAATGCCCTGTAGCTTAGATCATCACTAGCAGAACATTTAGCTGAAGTGTGCAACACCTACCTCCAATTGTCCTAAAACCCATGCATGATCATGGCCAAAAGGAAAATTATCCTCTTAATATACCACTAACTTGCATGATCTTCATATTAAAGCCCCAATTCGTTAATTATTAGTTTCTCATCGGTCGCCCGCATCTATTTTTATTTTCGCGTACTAACGATGTAGGAACAAGCGGATAAGCGTAGTGATGAAGATAAGGCTAACAAACGTGTCTGTCTACTGCACAGCATTCAAAAGAGCCTTTCTACAATGGCATATAACAAGTGCTGATCCTCGAATTCTTCCGTGAGAAGTATCTGCCAGCTATAGATAAATGGAATGTTACAAGTGCAGTCTGATTTTGTAGCACAGATATGACTGACATATAAATTTTCTTGACAGCTTTGGTCAAGGAAATGGTGAAATCCTCGTAGACAATGTGAACTGCCCCTCCACCAACTACCTCCACATCCTCTCCTGCCAGTACAGCACAACCGTCAGTAGATCATGTGACCATCGTGATGATGTGGCTATCAAATGCTGTGAGTAAATTCATTATTGC
The DNA here is from genome assembly GCA_949130485.1 of Agelas oroides. Taxonomy (NCBI): domain Eukaryota; kingdom Metazoa; phylum Porifera; class Demospongiae; order Agelasida; family Agelasidae; genus Agelas; species Agelas oroides. The sequence goes on along the minus strand of OX422192.1, from coordinate 4,660,280 downwards.
AAGCCTTGTGAATTATAAATCACTGAGTGACAACTTGAAAAACAGTGTGAGAAAAATCCATATACAGCGTGTAGATGTTTCTGGAGTATAGTATCTTATCCATTGATTCATGCACTTCACCTAGGCAATATTGTTGCATATACGATATGGTGGATTGTCAACTCATGTCAAGTCATGAACATCTAGCTCATGTAACCTGGACATCCAATGCTCAAATGTCACCATTTGGTGCCATCCAGGAACTCGAATGCTACTGAGATGTTCAATGCATACTGACTAGTATTTAAGAACAGTTAGTATAATAGACCTGTACTTTACTCACACTTGCTGTACAGATTTTGTTAAGCCTAACAACGGCCAGCGTTAAAGTGAAATGTTAAGGTACTGAGTCAGTGCCGCTTACGGCACTAATTATGCAACAAAGTAGCAGGGGTGCCCTGACTTAACAGAGGGTTTAACAATTATGAATAGACTTGCGTCTGCCTCCGTGACCTCTATTACACAAAATGCCATCATTGAACGCAGACTACCGTAGTGGAGAAACTTTGCACTGCCCGACGTAGTGAAACCAATGTCTTTCTAGCTACTCGAGCTTTCTAAGCTTGCTTAACGATGGTCACTTAGATTCTTGTATCAATCGTCAATCAAATTCCCCATGTTGTTACACCAACACGTGCCTACGTGGCAGAAATGTAATTAAACAGTCATCAACCAGTCAGATTCATCTGAAAAATTCCGCAGAATTTAAATTTCTATGTACTCAGATAGGTTGTTGGAGAACACAAACTTGGAATGAGAATCGCAAGATTTGGAGACCTTGCTTGGTTGATGACTCGCTCTTTTGCCTGATGATTGCTCCACCCCAAAAGAGCTGACAGCCCAGTACCTATGGGATGACATAAAAGTCAGCAATTATTTCATAGTGGAAGGCTGCACTGTCCAAAGTTTTATTCACTGCTTTTAGACGCTGCTAGCATAATATTCAATGTTTACACAGACATCAATGTTACACCCACAAATGTCCACAACAGGACCCCCCAAAGCATCGCATGAATGGAGCTGAAGAATGGTGTCTGACAGTGCACTGAGTGAATCATAGAAATAAACAATTGCTACTGAAAATCAAAATCATAGCAATAAACAATTGCCACTGAAAATCTAAATCATAGAAATAAACAATGAAAAATTGAAATCATAGAAATAAACAATTGAAAAATAGTTTTGACATTAGAATCCCTCCTGAGGTCTGGCAAGCCTTTCTTTGGAACCCTTCATGAACATGTGTTGGTAAACCAAGTCAGCTTTCTAGATATTAGGCATGGTCAATGGTTTTTGATCATGATGGATGATGGTTGAAAATTTTCCTACATATTTCACCATGGTAAACAATCAAATATGGAAAGAACCTACCAGAGTTTCAGGGGGAGGCTTGTCTGTCTCTATGCATGTAGTCAGTGGCGTAGCCAGAGTTCAGCAATTACCTGGGCACTTGGTGGGCGTAAGCCCACCACACTCTAGGGGGTTGTGGGGGCATGCCCCCCCCCCCCCCCCCCCAGAATATTATTTTAAATTTTAGGTGCTCTGAGGTGCATTCTGGGGCCTTCTGAGACAGCGTAGCTCGCACCTGGCGCTCATATTTGCTGCTGAAGTTGACGGGCAAAGAAGCTAAAATCGTAGATAAGGCCAGGCAAAGCGGATTTATTGTTTCACATCAGCGCCCGCTTCCTTCGAGACCTGCCGCCTCAACTGTCACTATCGCCCTCCGGGCAATGACGCGCCCACTTTTTTGATAGTAACAAATAATGAATAATGACCGCCCGCCCGCACGCAAATCGAGGAAGTGGCTGATGCGAAACAACAAATCTAGTTTGCCTGACCTAAGCGGCATATACCTGGCACGATTTGGGTTATTGTGTTACGAGACCAGCGCATTCTCGGTGGTGCACGGTTCACAGGTCACGAGCATGGCAGGCGTCTATAGCTTGAGTTTGTACAACATAGTATGTCCGAAGTGACAAAGCTTTGCTTTGATTTATCTGAAGAACCTTGTGCTACCCTAGTTGCACTGATTAACCTATATAATATTGCCTGGTGTCCTGGTTCACCTGGTGCACTGGTTCACCTGGTGCACTGGTTCACCGGTTCACCTGGTGCACCGGTTCACCTGGTGTACCGGTTCACTGGTTCACCTGGTGCACTGGTTCACCGGTTCACCTGGTGCACCGGTTCACCTGGTGTACCGGTTCACTGGTTCACCTGGTGCACAGGTTCACCTGGTGCACTGGTTCATATGTTCACCTGTACCGGTTCACTGGTTCACCTGGTTCACCGGTTCACCTGGTGCACCGGTTCACTGGTTCACCAGTTCACCTGGTGCACCGGTGCACTGGTTCACCTGGTGCATGGTGCACTGGTTCACCTGGTGCACTGGTTCACTGGTGCACTGGTTCACTGGTTCACCTGGGTCACCTGGTGCACTGGTTCACCGGTTCACCTGGTTCACCTGGTGCACTGGTTCACCTGGTGCACTGGTTCACCTGGTGCACCGTTTCACCTGGTGCACCGGTTCACTGGTTCACCTGGTGCATGGTGCACTGGTGCACTGGTTCACCTGGTGCACTGGTTCACTGGTGCACTGGTTCACTGGTTCACCTGGGTCACCTGGTGCACTGGTTCACCAGTTCACCTGGTGCACAGGTTCACCTGGTGCACTGGTTCATATGATCACCTGGTGCACCGGTTCACATGGTTCACCGGTTTACCTGGTGCACCGGTGCACCGGGTTCACCTGGTGCACCGGTTCACCTGGTGCACCGGTTCACCGGGTACGCTGTTGCGGTTCAGGTAAGTTGACCTCGCATGATTTACCAGGGCACTCAGAAATTCACCAGGGCCTGGGCCCGTATGGGCCCGGGTGTAGCTACGCCACTGTATGTAGTCAGTCTCCTAGTGTTCCATGAAGGGCTCCAAGAGAAAGCTTATTCTCATGTAACCTTAACCCTAACCCTTAGGGTTCTATGAATGGGGTCCAGAGGAAGGATTGCCTGATTCAGGAGGGATTGTAATGCTAACAGTATTCTCGAATGTAGCAGTAGTTATGATTTCACTCAGTGGACCATCAGAAATGAGACAAACGTCCTTACTTGGCTTTGTAAAAAGTACCTGTAGTATGTGTTAAAAGCAATGCACCAGTTGATTCCAATACTGGGGAACCTACAAGGCCATGTACTTCTGGCATAGACTGTTTTGGCGCTGAAGATGGTACCCGTCAAGTCCAGCACTGGTGAACCCAGTTGTGCCGCTACTTTTGTACCCCAAGAGCAGCAGTGTACAGGTGATTGCTGTAGCACCGATCATGGAAGACCGAATCAGCATGTCATCCAACTCGTGCGGAATTGCCCTAGAAACGATCTCAGAGTGTCTAAAATTCCACATTTTCCTGGGGGGGGGGGGGGGGGGGGGGTATGCCTCCAGACCCCCCTAGTGGAGCTGCCATAAGCAGCTCGTACAAGTTTGGCTCCTCCAAAAAGAAACTGCTTCCTACGCCTGTGCATTGTATCTTGGAAACAATTATAGTATGCATTACTACTGAAATGGTCAGAGATATTTCCAACATCAGATCAGACGACCCTGAAAATTTGCTTCTTTTTAGTTGAGCAGCATTGTTGTCCAACGTCTTGAAAGAAGTATACCAACTTGTGAGTATTAATAAGGTCAATACAATGGCTTATAACCCCCAGACCATTGTTCATGTCGAACATTTTAAGCCAACACTAACGGCAAAGACGATGGACACAACTGGGATGTACAGTTGCCCTCCATAAATCTTTATCTGCATATTGAACAAGCATTCAAACATCTACACTGGAGTCACCTTTTTGATGTATGGGCATGAACCCAGCTTCCAACTGAAACAGCACATTCAGTGTCTCCTACTCATAGCATGTGGAGTTACAATTACAAATCATTAAACAGATCATCTAAACAGAAATTAATGCCAGAAAATAGCCTATAATCGTCCTTCCAAGTCGCCAGGGCCGTCAGAAGCAGGGCATTTTTTACGTAAGCTTTTGAAATTACTTTGAATGGTTCAATGGTACTGGGTTTTTTTCCACTCATTCATTTCTTTCTGAATAGCATTATTGTGAGCGTGCTCGATCGATGCCACCAAACGTTCCATGTACGTAGATGCACAACCATGATTTCGGGGGTATTGGCGCAAAGCACAGATAAACTTTACAACTGCTTCGGGGCCAAACACACGCTCTTTTACTCTTAGCTAGCCCACCTCAAAAAGTTTTCCAATGGTCCTGCAAGTAAGTTTACAAGTGCTTTTCTATATGCCTGCTGGAAAGTCAACTAAGTCCTACAAATTTGCAACACTTTTTCAAGGTCCCTATTGGATTGCCAGTCTGGCTATATGACAACGGTGCTAAACTGCTAGCAGTGGCTCATCCACGAGCTAACCCATTCGATTAGCCATGAATCAGGTGCAACTGTTTTCCTTTAGAGCTAGCTGATGTGTCAGCATCTGTTTCCCCTTGTATACACAAAATACTCTGTCTCCTAACCAAGATGAACACGTAGTGAGTTCTTCTCACAGTCCACCAAAGGCGTACAAAATATTGTTACTGGAATTTGGACCAACCTGCTGCAGTGGAGATCTGTTGAGCTAAAGCTAGTACTGTCAAAAGAGACATTACAAGTTATAGGTAGTACTGTATCAAGCTAAATCTAATAACAGCATCTAATTTATCGAGTAAAGTAGTAGAATAAGAAAAGGATGGAAGTTTACTGTACCCTCGTTCCCAGGTCACTCCCAGATTTTATCTTGCAGCCGTGGAGAAAACTCCCGAGTTAGTTTTCTCCACAGCTAAAATCCGGGAGTGGCCTGGAGACGAGGCTAACTTTACTGTGCGTAACTTGGAGTCTCAAAGAAGACATACCCAATGCTAATGTAGTTGCACCAGTAAAGACACAATGCTATAGGTAAGTGAATAGCTATAGCCTTGTGTCACTACTTGGGTGTAACTTAAGTTGTGGAGGGTGTCTTCTCTGAAGACCTCTAATTCACTATGGTTTTGAGCTCTCACCTCAATTAGTGATGCACAGTTGCAATTTATCTCATTTGCTACAGCCCAATCTCGTCTTTCTGACATTCCATACGAACTCAAGGTTCGGTTGGTGGGAGGGAGCTACCCCTCTCGGGGGAGGGTGGAAGTGTACTGTAATGGACAGTGGGGAACCATCTGTAGCAGTAGTAGTTTTTCGCAAGCTGAAGCAGACACTGTGTGTAAACAGCTGGGTTACACCAATGCAATTGGATACAACCACTTCAGCTTGTGAGTTATACATACCAAGCCGGCTAGATGCCTTTCTGATGTCTAGCTATTGTATCTGTTATACCCATGTCTGCTTCATGATCAGATGTATATACAAAAACTGAGAGGGCTAAGGAATGCATAATCTACTAGTGGATAGATAAGATATAAAATGCTCGAGCCAGAAGGTACGACCAAAGTGAATTGCTACTGCTTTGTTCTGCAGACATGGGAGCAATCCTCAACCCATCTGGCTCCAATCTTTCAGTTGTGGGGCCTACCCAAATAGCTGTCTTAACATCTGCACATTCTGTCCGTCTCGTGGCATCACAAGCTGTACGCACAAGGTGATGTGACCATCCAGTGCGGTGAGCTACAAAAAACATTCACCACTTTTCTGTGTGCTATTATATCTCCATGGAAGCAGAAAATTTACTTTAGATCACAACTATGGGGCTTGCATTGTCACCAGGTTGACAATAACAGAGGCCGACAGACCTACATGTATATGATTTAAATGCATTGTTTTTATCTCTCCCAGACTACCAGCGTGGATCTCCTTCTGGTAGGAATGACTGTCAAACTAACAGCAACATGGCAGGGGGTGGAGACAACACTGGTGGGGGTGGAGACAACATGGGCGGGGGTGGAGACAACACGGGTGGGGGTGGAGGCAATACTGGAGGGGATGGAAACAACAATAATGTGATTAACATTAATGTTAATGGAGGTGGTGAGACCACAACTGATGGAACCCCAACTGATGGTGTCAACATTGCTGGTAAGTGTGATGTTATTGCTAATATGAGTGATCAAAATTGAATTCTAGGGACAATTACTCCTGTCAGTAAACTCCAATTTTAGCGTTAAAGAGCTATACAGTGATTCCATTAGGCTACGTATGCTTTACATTGTTGTACAAACAAATACAAAAGTTTCAAGTACTGCTACCTGTACTATACAAAGTGAATTTTTCTAGTTACAGTGCCTGTACTAAATGTTTTGTTGACAAAATGGAGTAGGTAGTTTAGTGCTCTATCGATTGTTCTATGCTACATCTTTATTAGAGCTTATAATCACAGTGTATATCCACTGAAATTCAAACTTCATTGCCCGTATCTTTGTAAAAATACCACACAGCCAAAAAAATTGGCGGGAATTAAATTCGGCGGATTGCTCCATATAGCTATGTACAAAAATTTGGCCGTTGGCGGTTTCATTACGAGCCAGTGTGCACAAAGTCACATACGTGCATGCTAAAGGATGTAAGCCATGTGCGAATGAGTCTGCTGTGGCCCTAGCCAGCTAGTGTGAAATCAAACGCGTTGGAGACAGAGCTGACACATGACATTTGCGTACGAATACATCACGTCTTCAAGAGCACATGAACGCTATATGTTTGGGAGAAGCGTCTCTGTGAGAGGGGGAACCTTTTGTGGGAACCGCTGGACAAAAATGTTTGAATATCGCCAAAGTCTTAAGTTGTCCACTTGACACTAGTTATTATTATTATTACTTTCGAGCAAAGTAACCGCACCCCAAGATGCTTATAAGAGGTAATGTTTGCTGGTAGGCCACTGCTACTCAGCTACAAGACCTGAAGTAGGTTTTAGAGATCAGGATTTTGTGCTGCAAAATTTAAGCCTTAGAGTTCAGAGTTTTGTGGTTTCTTAAAAAAGCTTTACCAGTTGTTAGGCCAGCAGTCCAAGAACAATAGAAATTATTCAGATACAGGAAGTGCACGTAGAGCTACATTCCAGTGTGTAATTAACGCAATGAATACTTCCTGACTTTTCTACAAGCTAGCTCCAGCCAGCAATGGCAGAAACGAACCGGACTTGCGCCAGTTTGCGTAGAGGTACCTCTCTGCTGTTCATAAATGTACTTTGTATCCCGGTTTGGTAATGCCTTCCAGCGTTGCGACCGTTTTTCGCGACCTCGTCGCGGGGCGAGACTCGTGATATGTTGCCGCGTATTTTAGTACATTTTTTTTCACTACCCGAACCCTGGCGATATATACATGTACGGATAGCCCATGGATAGCTCTACAAAATATATAAAAATCAAAAACTTCCGCTCCGGCAGTTAGCAGTTATGCGGGCTCAAATTTGGGCTGAAATATTATGCTGCGGTTTACATAATTGGCATGTTTACTAGTGTGTTCTAACTGGTAATATAATTACACCCCAAGATGCAACTTAAAGGACCCGCGTAATTACACTCCAAGATGCAACTTAAAGGACCCGCGTAAATAATTATAATATAACCCAATATAATACACAGGCCAGAGGAAACGTTGGACATCCAATCTGAGTCGATATTCGTTAATGGCATGGTGCACTTACCCCTTGAATGAAACTTTGGTAAAGCAACAACTCTCCCTTCACCATCTACACCACCCTCACCCCTCACAGCGACTCCCGAGGCGATTTATTCGCATACGTGACGTCACACGTTCAATATACTACGTATAAAATCATTGCGTGTATTGAGCGCGCTACCGTGCTTCGGGCTGATATTACGCGCGTAAAGCGGGAGAATAAAGCAGGTGCCTCGATAGTCACGAATTGATAAACTGATGTCTGGCTCCTCCCTTGAGGGTAAAGCTTTTTTTAAGAAACCACAAAACTCTGAACTCTAAGTCTTCCTACTTGAGGTAAATTTGCAGCACAAAACTCAGGTCTTGTAGCTAAGTAGCAGTGAACTTTTTACCCTAAAGCCTACTAACAAAGATTTTACCTACTATATCACTCAACTCTAAAGTGTTCGAGCCAAGGTAAACCAGCAGCACTAACCTTCCGTGAGCATCTTGGGGTGCGGTTACTTTGCTCGATAATATAAATAAATAACATAATATAATACGCAGGCCAGAGGAAGCGTTGGACATCCTATCTGAGTTGATATTCGTTGATGGCATGGTGCACTTACCCCATGAATGAAACTTTGGTACACCAACAACTCTCCCTTCACCAGCTACACCACTGCCACCCCTCACAGCGACTCCCGAAGCGATTTTTCCGCGTACGTGACGTCCACGTTCAATATACTACGTATAAAATCATTGCGTGTATTGAGCACGCTACCGTGCTTCGGGCCGATATTACGCGCGTAAAGCGCGAGTATAAAGCAGGTGAAGGGGTGCCTTGCTATTCACGACTTGATAAGCTGATGTCTGGCTCCTCCCTTGAGGGTAAAGCTTTTTTAAGAAGCCACAAACCTCTGAACTCTAAGTCTTCCTACTTCAGCTAAATTTGTATCACAAATCCCTGATCTCTTAAGCCTTCTACTTCAGGTCTTGTAACTAAGTAGCAGTGAACGTTTTTCCTAAAGCCTACTAAGAAAGATTTTACCTACGTGTAGGACTGAACTCTAAACTGTTCGAGCCAAGGTAAACCTGCAGCACTAACTTTCCGTGAGCATCTTGGGGTGCGGTTACTTTGCTCGATGCTTATAAGAGGTAATGTTTGCTGGTAGGCCACTGCTGCTTAGCTACAAGACCTGAAGTAGGTTTTAGAGATCAGGATTTTGTGCTGCATATTTACCTGAAGTAGAAAGCCTTAAGAGTTCAGAGTTTTGTGGTTTCTTAAAAAAAGCTTTACCCTCAAGGGAGGAGCCAGACATCAGTTTATCAATTGTGAATAGCAAGGCACTCCTTCACTTCCTTTATACTCGCGCATTATGCGCGTAATATCAGCCCGAAGCGCGGTAGCGCGCTCAATACACGCAATGATTTAGTATATTGAACGTGTGACGTCACGTAAGCGGATCGCTTCGGGAGTCGCTGTGAGGGGTGACAGTGGTGTAGCTGGTGAAGGGAGAGTTGTTGGTGTGCCAAAGTTTCATTCACGGTGTAAGTGCACCATGCTATTAACGAATATCAACTCAGATTGGATGTTCAACGCTTCCTCCGGCCTGTGTATTATATTGGGTTATATTAGTTATATTAGTTATATTATATTATTTACGCGGGTCCTTTAAGTTGCATCTTGGGGTGTAACGAGCAAAGTAACCGCACCCCAAGATGCTTATAAGAGGTAGTGTTTGCTGGTAGGCCACTGCTACTTAGCTACAATACCTAAAGTAGTTTTAGAGATCAGGATTTTGTGCTGCAAATTTACCTGAAGTAGAAAGCCTTAACAGTTCAGAGTTTTGTGGTTTCTTAAAAAAGATTTACCCTCAAGGGAGGAGCCAGACATCAGTTCATCAATGTTGAATAGCAAGGCACGCGTTCACCTCCTTTATACTCGCGCATTACGCGCGTAATATCAGCCGGAAGCGCGGTAGCGCGCTCAATACACGCAATGATTTTATACGTAGTATATTGAACGTGTGACGTCACGTAGGGCTTCGGGAGTCGCTGTGAGGGGTGAAGTGGTGTAGCTGGTGAAGGGAGAGTTGTTGGTGTACCAAAGTTTCATTCATGGGGTAAGTGCACCATGCCATCAACGAATATCAACTCAGATTGGATGTCCAACGCTTCTATTATATTATATTACGCGGGTCCTTTAAGTTGCATCTTGGGATGTAATGAGATGAGGGTGTGGAATGGATTACATAGAACTGAAAGTGTGAGAGTGAACTGAGGGTCCGTTGGACTCAAAGCTAACAGCCGGGAGTCTATAGGTATAAGCAAACATTAGGTGGATACACTGAATAGAGAGAAGTTAGTAGAGTGTGATACAGAACATTTGTAACAGGGACACAGGTAGTGGAACGTACATGTCTTAAGAGAGTCATAATTATAAATGAAATGGTTCCAGAAAATTGTTTCAACTCGGAGATTATGGTAGGCAGTGGTTGATTGAGGTCGATAGTTGGTAGGGAATTACTAAGACGTGGAAGTCTGTTAAAGTAGTTTTGTTAGTGCACGAGACGGACTGCTTCACTTTGTGGTGAGTTGAGACGATCTGTTGCCATGTAAGGGGGGCTTATAATCGAAGGGGGCGTAATTTCGAGTGAGTACAGTACTGTAGTTTTGTCACCAGATTTGTGAATTGGAGTAATCAAGTGCATGTGCCATTGTGCAGGTGAAATAATGCTCAGAGTGAGCGAGAGAAAACAGATGGACGAGGAGTTTATGCAGGGCAAGGGCACTGGACTTGAGAATTTTGGGTCCAATCCCATGGCTTTAGAAGTGTCAAGTGCAGTGTCAAGTAAACCATTTGGGACATTGGTGCGACTGTAGCTTAACTTTTGGGTTGAACTTGTGCATTGCAGCCAAAATAAATGCAGTATACGTGACATCACGCCTGGAGTGCCTGGGAAGGCCTGCTGGGGCGAATTATATGGGAAATGGCCTACGTTCAGACTACTGCTGCTTTGTGTAAAGGGGAAGTACCGAGCTGCCTTGACACCGATCCAGACTTCCAGCATCGGCCTTTTCAACAGTGGTAGTTCGAACTCTGACTTTGACACTGGACAGAGTGGTCGGCTACCACCAGGTAAAGGAGGGATTACTATTGGCGAGTGGAGCTGTAGAGCTAGTTAAGGTAGGACAACCTTGGATCGTGAATCGGGCCGATTCCGCTCATGAATAATTAATGAGTCGGGTGACCATATAATGGCGTGATTGAAATTCATTGCCTTGTTTACACTTTCCCACTGGTGGCAACCGGAATCAACAAGGGAGGCGTGTCCCTTTGATGTGGCCTGTAGCCCTTTGTAGTGGTCTGGCAGCACTTTGATGTGGCTGGGCGGAACTTTGAAGAAATCCTCCAACACACACACAAAGAAGGAAAACACACAAAAGATTTTCTAGCCGTTGAATGTGATGGCTAGTTGTGTGTGCAAAGCTTGCCAGAGTGGGCTTGAATGTTTGTGAGCGTGGTGCAAAGGCAGAGAGCCATCCTGGAAGATGGGTGTCATCAAAGTTGTCTGGCCAAGGTACTTTAGAAAGCTGACTTTTCGGTCTTGTAGCTCCCGCCCGAATTTTATGCTAGAGGGAATGTGTGTAACTTGGCTCCATTCTAGGGGCAATGACAGGGAGTAGGTTTGTGGGCATAATTCCCTGGCCTGGAGGTGAGCAGGAAAAAGCATACATAGTTTTGTAGGGGGTGAGTTGAGCTTTCCTGAAACTGGGCTCAGTTTTGGTTGGTTTGAGTGGGGGGTGTCGAATGTTTCTTGAAAGCCAGCATAGCTAAAATTACTGTTTTTGAGGTCAAATGTGTGTTTTGGCCTGTAGACTGGAATTGAAGTGGTCCCAGGACAAATCCATAGGTATGAAGTTTTTACTTGTTTTGTGTGTGTGTTGATGATGTGGTCAGACTGAGGGTGGAGCCTTGGAGAGGGTGCAAATTTTTAAAAATTGAGGTTTTTGGCCTTATCAGGTAGAGAAAGCGGTTTGGTACAAACTTTTTGTGAATATTGTGTACACTTAGACATTACCCATCCGTCCATCCACATGACTCGGAGATTTGTGATTCAAGGTTGTCCTTAAAATGTCTAAATGTACATTTACACGTGCTACTTACTAGTCACTACCCAGCTTAGCTTCGAGTATCTACATGTAGTTACTAGATAGCTTTTTCTCGAGCACATAGCTTACTCAGACGCTTTCATAGGTGTCAGGCAGCGCAAAGCTATGCTACGTAGGCCAACACTGGACGACAGACACTTTGGGTTGGTGCACACCACTATAAGTTCTACTCGGCCAGAACTTACGATGTTAGTAGACACTTAGTAGCCACACAAACCGTTTGGTACACAAAAGACAGGTTCATCAAACAGCTCCACGGCGGTGTCGAAAAAAGTCGCATGGAGTTCGAACTACCACTGCTGAAAATGCTGATGCTGGAACTCTAGGTCGGCGTCTAGGTAGCTTGGGATTCCCCTGTACGTGAAGGCAGCAGCCCTCAGAACATAGGCTACATTTCCGTATATAGCAATGGAGAATTCGCCCCAGCAAGCCTTCCGAAGCATCCCAGAGTGACATCATGTATTCCGCACATATTTTGATGCTATTGGGAAAGGTCTATTGTGTGTTTGATGACAGACCATACGAGTTCAACATCTCTGGACTGAAAACAGCAGCTAAAGTCAGTGTCCATCAGAAGAAGCTGAGACCTGTCAGGTCAGCCTTGGAGAAGTCAAAAACAAAGTGGGGAGTAATTGTAGCGTTGGTTGGAGTCCATGCATGAAAGTCGAATGAGATTACAAAGTGGTCAGTGGGGAAGGGTAGGTATTGTTGAGGGAAAGACATGGACATTCTTGTACTAGATCAAGTATGGGTTGGATGGTTGACTAGCTGGTTTAGGTAATGCTCAAATAGAAGGTCACAAAGAATTGGAAGAGTGATTGGAACCAGTGAGGGACATCCAATAGACCTTTATCCATTGTTACGTAATTATGACGTCTGGGGGGAAATAGTAGGCATTAATTGGAATACGAAGCGATGGCAGTGAAGCGAACAGAGCGCGAAAACGTCAGTTCTCTCAAGCCCAGCGGCTGCAGACGAGGACAAAAGCCGTGGAAACTGTTGCTAGGTAAGTTGCTTAGTTTATGTAGTTGAGTTTATACTTTTATGATAGGGTACTGAGAATGAAATAGCGCGATTTGTTAGACTGAGTGTTGGTTTTGTGGAGTTAGTTTGCTAAATCTGTTTGATGTGTTTCAACTTTGTACCGTGGATGTAACTTTGAACAAGATCTCGAGATTATAGAGCACTGAATTCAACACTTAGGCTCCATCCCATGCCTTGGTACCAGATTTGCAGCATACCTGGATGTTCTAGCAGGAGTTATAGGGAAGAGTTTCATGGGGTAAAATTTCACCGCCTGCTGATTGCCCAGTACCAACCATTTTTGCATGGATTGTGGCAGTTAAACGTTGACAACCCCCAGCCACCCGTAACCCCATACCTTGCAAGAAACAAAAGCATGAGGAGCCTCTATCACCAGCAGAAGTAGCAAGGGGAGAAATTGAAAGGCATGAGGAGCAAATTGCTCAGTTACTGGCAGATGTGTTGCGACTTGAAGATGAAGTATGAACATTGTTGTCGCAGCGTTTCTGCCTAAAGCAGTTTGAAGGAAGCCATTCAGATATTCAGTTTTATACTGGCCTTCCATTGTACCCTGCATGTGTTTATGTGCCTATATAGATACCTTGAACCTCTATTATGTCATCTACGTCTATGTGATGTTAAGAGTACCTCTACCCAAACATTTAAACCCAGAGCACGAGCATTGCGCAACCCATTGATGAACTATTCCTGGTATTAATAAGGTTACGATTAGGATTATTGGAACAAGATTTAGCGCATTGATTTAATATTGGCATTGCTACTGTATCTGTATCTGTGTAACCTGGATCAAGTTCTTAGGCCAGTAACTTAAACCCCTCATCACATGGCCCAGTTATCGATACACATATGCCAGCACAGTTTAAAGAATTTTACCCCTCTACCCGTGTGATTATACTTTGGCCTGGTCACTGCCAGCATTTTCACTGGTATTGGTTCTTTCTGGGCAGCGAGGTCGAACTTGGCCCACCACTGTTTCCATGGGTAGCACGTGCTCTCTTGATGTCGTCTACAGCTTCCGTGAATAATTTGCCCATTCGTTTTGTTAACAGCAAAGGCTGTTTTGTATGCTCCAGCTTTCTGTGAGGGTAACACAGTTGCACGGATGATGCAGTATACTGAGGTGCTGGTCACATCATGAACTGATAGGCATTGGACCTTCTTTGAGTCAAACAGCCTGTATCCCCTCTTGAATGCCTTTGTTGCGGTGACACGCTCTTTGCGCAGTCTACCAGTGATGAAATATTGGTGAATGTGTTTGAGGGTGAGTGGAGGCAGTTCAGCTACATTAGCATCTATCCACCCTTGATCTGACACTATTCTTGCTTGATAACCATCAGGTGTTGTCTCATCAGTTTCTTCATCACTCTCTTCTACAGGTGAATCAAGCCCGCTCCTGATTGCTCCTTCAACCCTATAAATAAACCAGTATTATGTTTTCATGTGGTGTATTAATAATTTTTACTAACTGGAAGGGCGGGCTCAAATCTCTCCGCCTACTGGGCCGCCAGTACAGTAACCAAGTTACGTTGTAACTTACTTCGCTACGAGTTCGTCCTTTTTCATCCCAGAATAGCTCAATCCGCGGACCTTAAGCCAGGTTTTGAGCGCAGCGCATGTCCACTTATGGACCGGGGCAGTGCTGCAAGACCGCGAAGGGCCAGGTGAAGAGTCGTTGTCGTCTACCTCCGCTCTAGTTGCCATCGGCTCTCGAAACAATTCCATAGGATGGGAAAACAACTGAACTAATCTCACAAAAGAATAGCGGAAGACAGTTGACACGCGCAAGGAAAAACTCAAAGAGTAGAGGTAATCGCGCCATTCGCATGCCATCGTATTCCAATTAATGCCTACTATTTCCCCCCAGACGTCATAATTACGTAACAATGGATAAAGGTCTATTGATGTCAGGGGTGTTGAAATCGTCAACAACGACCACAGGATTTGGCATGCTGATTAGATAATTGATCAACGTCATCTGAATTTGGAGGGGCATACACCACTTGCCTTGTGTTCGATCAATGACATCGTCTTGTGCCCGGACAATTTGGCGGAATTTAATTCAGCGGTTTACTTGTTCAACTGCCAATCCGCCAAATTTAATTCTCCACCAAATTTTCTGGCCATATGGTAATTCACTTTTTAAGTGTTCGCGGTAAAAAATTTTCAGCACTCGACGGTTCTGCGATATGACCAGCACACATTTATAATTTTATTTTTCGGCGCTCTGGCGTATAGAAGACCATGTGCCTGCATGGGTGTAGTCCGTATATTATACTCAAAAGTATACGATTTTCCGCATACTCGCCACCATTTTGTAGGGCAGTAGAATAGCAGTAATGTACACATGGACCCCTTGTTGGCTTCCTACCAGCAATACTGACAGCTGGATCTGCTTAGTGCCCCACATATGTTATAAGGCTAATAGCGAATGTATGTCATACTGCAGCGATTTTAGATGTGGCACATGGTAGCGTTCAGCAGGCAGCTCACAAACTCGTCACTGTATAAACTTGCCATTCACAGAGCCATTTCTTGCCCTACATTATGTCATCAGAATATGACACCATGGTCTGTGACATCACTGCCACTTGTAACAATGTCCATTTAGGCACATGGTCTATACTGATGAGAATATTTTCAAGGGGAAAATTTCCAGATCTACAATTCGTTAGGCATGTTAGGTATGCCTGAAGCCTTTAAATAATTGAGGCCATATTCTAAATTTGTGGGTACTAATCTTAGCAAATTGAAAGTTTGAATTGGACCTGTAACTAAAGTGAAAAATTCAAAACCATCCAAAGTGACCATGTGGCTTTCTTCTCATGAGCAGTTCTCACTAGGTCAATCACCAACAGATCAGCTCACATGAGGTCAACTTGTCATGAAACCAACTCTCACAAGATCAGTTTTCAACAAGATCAATTTGCCACAAGACTTGTCGACCAACATGATTAAGTAACATCAAATGGCTAAACTACAGGGTACTTGAACTATATTAAATCTCTTCATGACTTGATCACATATAAGACTTCAGATAAGCCTATCTTCTCTTGCAATTGTCTGCCAACCTTCAGTGTGATCATTCATACACAGCCCCTTAACTGGGTAAATGCAAAAAGCAGCATTTAATAATATTCATGAGGGCTCTGTCAACCACTGCAATCGGACAGTGTCGGGTAAGGGCTTAGAATACTGAGTTTGCCACTGTTGGTCTGTACAAAGCTGTAATGAGATTCATGACCAGTCCAATCTACCAAACTGTATCCAACTGCTTGTTAATGATATTCATTGTGCATAATGAGATTCATGGTGCACTTGGAGCAGGTTACAACCCAAGTAGGGTCAGACCAAAGCTTTGGCCTCAAATGCACTTCAGCCACACAAACTATTCCTCCCAGATTTCGGCCCTCACATGGATCATTAGTAGCCTCGTACCCAGGCTCCTCCCCATACCAAAAAGTGGAGGAGCCTGGTTACGAGGCTAGTATGTTATTACAATAATCTACTTTTGCCATAGTGTGTACCATGCCAAACTAATTGCATCATTGCTGCAATTTGCTGGTGAGACAAAAGCTGTAACATTAGATCAAATATTATCTGAAAAAGCTAGATTCCCATTCTTTAGTGTGTGTAAATAATTGTGGCATTGGCTGTAGCTTTTTCTCATGCTCCATTGCCCTTGTCTGCTGAACTCATGACCTAGCTTTTTCGTCCCTACGTGAACTTGTGCTCATCAAAACTATTTTACACTTACTAAAAAAAGAGGTTATGTGCCTTAATAAAATGATTCCTGACTTCAGAGAAGTATCAAACATGTCTGCATGAGTTCTGAAATTGTTTTTTTTTTCTTCTCATTCCTCACATAGGGGCTGTAGCTGGTGGAGTTGTGGGTGGTGCAGTCGGCACCATTCTTTTACTTGTCTGTATTTGTTGTTGTTGTTATTGTGCTTTAAACGATAATTAAACGGGAGTATTGACCTGCTTTTATGTAGTCAGTTTATTTTCGCTAGTTATAATTGTGCGTGTGTTTTAATGTTTGGTTAATTTATATTTGTTAGCTTGTGGTCCTAGCATTTTTATAGCTCTACACTACAATCTGATAGTACTACATTTAGTTACAAGTTCACTATATGTTGTGTACCCATATACTAAGTAAGTCTCTGTGTGTTATGCAAATAGGGTCTTGTAGTTGGCTTTATGTCATATATATTGCAAGATTTCTCCTGCAAAGAAACACTTTACGCTGTAGAGGTAGTTTTGGTGACTTTGGTTTCAGTAATGGATAACTGTCTTTCCATGACATGGTATTACTGTTTCAGATCAAACTGTCCCTTTCTTGGAAACTAGATCAGACAGTAGTAAAGCTGCATTCTCAGATTTGGGGTGCAGGGGAAAGCCCTGGAACAAAGCTAGCAGAGGGACATAACCTTGTTTATTGATGCAGACCAGCTATAGCCTGATTCCTAGGCCTCTTCTCAGCATTTCTTGCAGTATGCTGAAATGCTGGGTAGGTACCTGGCCATGAGGCTAGACAAAATGTAAAATGGCAAAATTTAACCCCCCTTTATCACAGTTGGAACATCAGCAACCATTCAACCAATAGATACAGTATGTTTATACACATGTAGGTTATACATTTGGTCCTGTTCATTACAATGCGCTGTTACATCCATGCTAGCTATGAGATGCTACAAGAGAGACAGAAGGCACAGTGGTTAAGACAACTATCTGAATTCACAATATTAGTCTAAGAGCTATGCATCAATTAGAAATCAAATCAAATGTAAAATTGAGCCTGGCAAAAGTATAACTTATCATATGCATGTTCACTCTGGCAACAAATAATCTTGATTTCTGAAAGCCCTTCTCTGCCCAGTGACATTCACACAGGACTTGTTCCCTTGCCTTCCATTGCTCGCAGTACAGAAGGAACAACAAACTGGTTGGGAGGGCCATGAAGCACTGTAGCTAAATAGTTTTCAAGACAAAACCTCTACTGAATAACTCACAAAGCTTAAATGGTTATGGCCACTGCCATCAATGTATCCAAACTGTCTGCACATGCACTCTGCCTCAGTAGCTTGAAACCTACTAGTCCTACAGATCGTCGCCCAATGTCCATTACGGTACACCACCACCTTTCTTATATACAACTGTTCTATAGTGAAGTTATGTGCATGTTGGTGTATACATAGAACTTTTGCCAGTAAGATGCTGACCTCTCAAGCCAAAGTGAGGAAAAAAGCTTGCCAGCCATGACAAGAAGAGTTATATGCCTGGTTGCAGTCTTTAGCATTTGTACTGTACTCAGGAATTCCAGACACTGACCAATGCAACAATTGCTGCCAGCAAGCAACTATGGCTAGCAGTTCGCAGTCAGACAGAGATTTAAGACTGGATTATGACTGACTCTTTACTGCGAAAAGCACCCAGAAATAGATATAGGGATGCCACAGAATGCTCTAGAACTCCAGACAATTCACAAACCCCACAGCTGAAATAAATTGTATAATTGACACTGTCTGTAGAGATAATTAGCTAGGGTTCTAATCAGTAAACAATATACATGTAGTTCAATCGACACACGTAAAATGTGAATTTTTCACAGTATCAAGTATAGAATAAGATAGGTTATAGTAACCAAGCCTATTCTACTTGTATCAAGCCACACAACTTTCTAGGTGAAAAGTGATTCTCACCTCATGCACTCGTACTCTCTTGTACACATTGACAGTATGTACATGTAGAGTAATAATAAAAGTAAGCTAATCTTTCTTGCCTTTATCTGCATTGGTACAAGTGAATTCTTGCTACTATCAATTGTCATGGTTAATTGGCGTCATGAAAACCAACTGTTCGCTACTGGTAATTGCATGCTCAAAACATGCACACATTTATCAGTGTCACAGTCACAGTGTTTGTTCATTTTGGTATCATCTAGGATATATGTCTGAAATCCCTCCAATACAACCAAGTGATTACAGACAGAATAGAAAGGCAGGTACTGGCGGCATGCAATGTGTGAGTCTGTTAACTTTTCTCCACCATTACAAAGGAGTTGGCACGCATCCTTAGTACATCAACCTTTGTTATCAACTTCTCATGGCTACTTTTTGCTTATGCACAACTTCTTACACTATGACTAGTTTTCCCCTGAACTTCATCAAAACTTGTCTAATGAAAATCTGAAAATAGCCTCTAAACATCATAAATTGTCATGATAGGCTGGCAAATGTCTTAAAAACCAAATTTTAAGCTAAGATGATGAAATTCTAAATTTTCTTCTCTTTTATGTGGAAAAATGTTCTTATAACTGCCTGATGTCTGAATCAGCCACAATCTTAAAATAGTCTCAAGTGTACTGCATCTTAAATCTGAAAATAGCCAGTGTTTGTTCATTTGCCCTTTAAAACCTGAATTATTTACACTCGCTCAGAGCCCAAGCAGCCTTCCCTGCCAGAAATAAACAAATAATCCCCCTGAGAGTAGCATTTTCTAACCCTGTCCACGCAGCCAGGGCAGGAATTGGCCCACCAGCTCCCAACCATGGCGCTTTGACAGCCAAGCCTAGGAGCCACCATGTGCATGTCACCCCATGCAGGTGACTCCACCCACCTCCCCCTGTCCCACCCTTTCTGCTAACGCAGAACCACTCGCGTAGCACGCAGAGACTATATATCTTTTCTGCACAGTATGATGTAACCAAAAGTTCGCTATAGGGTTTAAAGGGTTAAGGTGGCACAGAATCCTGTATTTTCAAGGTCAACAAACCTATGCGACCAATGGAATCCAAACCCGGCCTATTGATAGCAGCTATTATTCATTTTGCCTGTGTACACACTTGTGTCTTCCTAAACTGTCTCAAGTCTACTAAAATCCAAGTGCAACTCATTCGTTACACTTGCGTTTTATGTATACAGTGCAGAACAATGAGTGGCTTGCTGGGCTAAAACAATTCAGGGTTTACTAACTTAATTATAAACTGATTATTGGATGCCAATGCCAACAGGAAATGGGGAAAATCCCCAATTTTACGGACAGTGAATGGTTGAAGACTCCCAAAACTGACTGTTCGCTAAATGTTTAAGACAAAGAATTCCATCAGCTTGGATTCCACTTGAGACTAGTTTTAGCCCATGAATGTCTTTAATAGAGTTGAAAACGTGAAAATGAAGATATAGAGTAACATAAGTATATGGTTTGAATAGTTGTTCATCTACTATTAATAAATGAGCACTCTTTTTGTCCGGAATCTCTACGTTAGTGGAAACTGCTATGACTTCTCTACGACGTTGGAGTCAAATATTTGAGATTACATAATTTTCTCATGTGTGGAAGCTTCAAGAGAAGCGAGCGATGCTCTTTTGGACTGCTGTAAACATACCAGCAACGGCCTCACAAGGATATATAAAACCCATATCAGTTGCAAGACTTTAATTTTCATATAGGTAAGTTAAAAGAGTGCTATTTCGCCAACTCACTCAAGCTCTGTTTCCAGATATACAAGTGAGTTGCAAAGACACTGCACCTTGGTATAAAGTTGCCTTGCTGGTGCCTATCATTGCATGTGGTCACCTGTTAAATTGCTTGTTGAAAGTCACTGGTTTGGAATACCTGTACTAGGCTCCATAGAAAAGCAGGATGTTGCCCCGCAAGCGCCAGTAGGCATAATGAAATCGATCATTGCACTTAGAATCATGGAGTTTGCCTTAAGTGAAGTGTGACTACGTGGCTGTTTCCTTGACTGCTTTTAGAAAGTCACTTGTTCAGATATTTATGGGAAACCATAATGCAATATGACCTATTTTGTCAAAATCTCAAGACAATGTAGACCTCAAAGATGAATTGGCATGTGATTCTGTCATGTTTGAAGCTGTAGACTTCTGAGATATATTTTCATGTTCTGTAGCTGGTGTTACTGGAATAATTTTATAGTACAATGCTATACTGTAGATACAACATACTTGTGAGGCCATACAACAGCATCTACTAAAGTATTATGAATTAAACCTCATACCCTAGCTGTCTCAGCTTGTCTGTCACCTTGTAGATTAATGCACTTTTGGTTTGGTTTGGTAGAGGTAGTGGGACTAAAAGCAGTATTGCCTAAAAGCAATATTTCCTAAAAGCAGTATTGTCTGCCTTAGTTATCATACCATTGTTACTGCCTTGTATTCACACTGAGAGAATCAATGCACCTTGAACTGCTGGAGGCTTAGAGGACTCTGAAATTGTTGATCTTATAAACATGGACTACTTGACTTAGCTGTGTAGCTATGTGCTTTCAGAGTTAACTGATAATTCTGTCCAAACTTTGCCTGAATCATGTAGCTATGATATCAACTACTTAACTCACTCTGTCAGAGATCCAAAGGTACTGACAACGCCTGATAATGGCTTCTATGACTTGTAGAGTTTGTCCAAGGACTAACGTAGCTGGAAATGTAATTTTAAAGCTTGGCCACCAAGCATTGTTTTACTACATACTGTAGATCATTTTTCAGAGGATTTCCTCTAAACCATGGTTTGCAGTGTAGTACAAAACACATCCCATTTCCATGGAGATCAGCCAATTTTCATCAAACTTTTTGTACAGTGCAAGTCACCATAGGCAAGGTAAAACTATGAGGGTATAAGTGTGCTGTACTTGTGAAGTTTATTTTTAATGTTGACAAACCTACCTTTAACGCACCATATCTCCATCTCTGTCCAAGCTCTGACTCCAAAACTGAATCCAAGTCCACTTCCAGCCTTAGCAAGCAGACTTGAGATTGTAACCATGCCCACTCAGTAATGAGCATGCAATATTTGGCTCTCTCAGAGGTCAAACACCCACTCAGAGTCCTAGTATATAGCCTTCCCTGCCAGAAATGAACCCTGTACAAGGTGAAAGTAGGGTTTTCTAAGCCTGTCCATGTAGCCAGGGCAAGAATTGGCCCACCTGGTCCCAACCATGGTGCTTTGATAGCCTTAAGGTGGCGGTGAAGTCTTTCGGCGAAGGTTAACGAAAACATAGACTTGGGTTACAGTCAGGACCAGGGTTATACTCCTAGTTTCAGGGGTAGGCTTTGCTTAGGGCAATCTTGCTTTGCCTAATTTTAAAAAGGATTTTAGCAGCTCATTAATATATTCATTAACCCAAAATTGCCACTCAATGGACGCATCTACACACTCACTGAAGGTAGTGTCCTAACCACCAATGTATCTCTACGCCAATGTTTGTTCAGCGCTACTGTCAAAGTCAGGCTAGACTCATGTTTGTCACTAACTCTTGGAATGGACAACTTTGACTGCACCAAAATGAACGCACATTTTGAAAAACTCACAGCTTGTCTACAGGAGGGGCTCATTCACGAGTTGAAGCAAGCATTACTAGCCCCACCTCTCCCCCTTATGTTGCTAAACAACTCATGGCTCTGTTCCACACACAACCACCGTACAGTTCCCTTGGGTACCAGAGTGTAGCACCAACGATAAATTGCATATTCTAGTTAAAGCCCAGCCCAGCACTCGAAGCACCTGGCCACGGTCACCAACTAGGCTAGGCATACGGCCGCAAGACCTGGGCGTACTCAACAAATACAGTCTTGGCCACTGTGGCCTTTCTGCTGCTTCTAGACACAAGGTTGCTTTCACAAGCAGGCATTACGCACTACTCACAGCTACAACACTACAGCACTCTACTAAACTCCTTTTATATGTTTTTTTTTTTATTTCGAGCATAACTGCACCCCAAGTGGAAAGAAAAGGGTGACAGGGGTGCAGGCGGTAACTGCATCCCAAGTGCAAAATATCGGTAGTGGAAAGAAAACGGTGATTGGAGTGCAGGTGGTAACTGCATCCCAAGTACAAAGTATCGGGTGTATATAGGTGGGAGGCCACTTTGATCGTCCTACCCATAACAGACTGTTGAGCAGATCCACTTGAGGCACACACTTCCAGGTGCATGGTAAGCAAGCAGCAAGGGCACAAATTTTGACTAAGAGAAACCCACTAACTACGTAAAAGCCTGGCTAGATTAGGGCAAAAGTGGAACAGGGAACAGGGTACAGTTTGGGCACTGTGTCACCATAGGTCCCATTTTGTGATGGCAAATGTATGGCCCCATGCAATAGCTGTGGATTAGCTCTCGACCTTAGCGCTTGCACAGTAGATACTTCAATGATAACTGTTTCAAGCTGTGGTGTCAAACTCCAGTAAGTCCTCTCAGGCTGGGAAAGAAACGCTAAAACTTTGGGCATGCACGTACACTTTTTCTTTCCACTTGGGTGTAATTAAGTCGATCTAAGCTTATCTTCAAAGTTCTGACCACCACATGAGGCCGGGGTTCCACCAGGCCACATCTTAACTAACTTAATTATAAACTGATTATTGGATGCCAATGCCAACAGTAAATGGGGAAAATCCCCAATTTTACGGACAGTGAACGGTTGAAGACTCCCAAGACTGACTGTGCGCTAAAAGTTTAACAAGACAAAGAAGACTATCCGCTTGGATTCTGGGTTTGAAAGTACAGGGTTCTCTGCCACCTTAAGATGCTGCACATAACTGAACCTATGAATATTTCACATGCTACATTTGTCAAGTCAACCCAATCCAGTGCTACCACAGAACAAACATGACACCACTAATCATATTCATGAGGATCAGTTAATGGAAGGTTGCCTAGAGGTGCCACACAGAGCTAGCTAAATTCAAGTATTAGTAGGCATGAGGGGAGAGATTGCCTGACTTCCAGCTGGAATTATACATGCCTTTAATGGATTCATTTATCTCAATTGGGACATTAACAACATTCACAAGTATGCAAGGAGGATTAATGAGATTCATAGCCCTGTTCTGTTCGGGTTTGAGTCCAAGAAAGGGTTAGGGCATACTCATAAGTATTCATCATTTACCCATTCCTTTCAACCCCAAGCCAAGCTGCCAATGTTTCAATAGGTCAATAATGAAGTTCACGAGAGTCAACATACTCTAACCCTCCCATTGGACAGCTGACTGAACCCAGGGTTGTTCATGGGTAATGCTGAGGTCTAGTTAAAGCCAACTTATTAATATTCATGAGATGGACAGAAACACTCACAAGATGTACAGATGGACAGAAACACTCCAGATTTTAGAGCTCTGTTGGGCTTTAATAGGCTTAATTAGGGTTAGGGAGATTAGGGTTAATGAGATTAGGGTTAGGGATTTTAGGGTTAAGGCAAACTAGGGTTAGGGCTAGGGCTAGACTTAGGGTCTTAAGATGCCGCACATATCTGAACCTATGAATATTTCACATGCTACATTTGTCAAGTCAACCCAATCCAATGCTACCACAGAACAAACATGACACCACTAATCGTATTCTTGAGGACTAATGAACGGAATGTTGCCTAGGGGTGCCACACAGAGCCAGCTAAATTCAAGTATTAGTATGCATGAAGGGAGAGATTGCCTGACTTCCAGCTGGAATTATACATGCCTTAAATGAGATTCACTGATCTTAATTGGTACATTAACAACATTCACAAGTATCCAAGCAGGGTTAATGAGATTCATAGCCCTGTTCTGTTTCGGGTTTGAGTCCATGAAAGGGTTAGGGCATACTTATAAATATTCATCATCATTTACCCATTCCTTTCAACCCCAAGCCAAGCTGCCAATGTTTCAACAGAAGGTCAATAATGAAGTTTATGAGAGTCAACATACTCTAACCCTCCCATTGGACAGCTGACTGAACCCAGGGTTGTTCATGGGTAATGCTGAGGGCTAGTTAAAACCAACTAATTAATATTCATGAGATGGACAGAAACACTCCAGATGTTGGAGCTCTGTTGGGCTTTAATTAGATTCATTGGCTCAATTAGGGTTAGGGATTTTAGGGTTAAGGCAAACTAAGGTTAGGGAGATTAGGGTTAATGAGATTAGGGTTAGGGATTTTAGGGTTAAGGCAAACTAAGGTTAGGGAGATTAGGGTTAATGACATTAGGGTTAGGGATTTTAGGGTTAAGGTGGCACGCCCGTCACTCGGCGGAGGTCAACAAAAACATAAACATGTGTTACAGTCAGGACCAGGGTTACTCCTAGTTTCAGGTTTAGGGTTTGCTTTAGGGTTTGCTTTAGGGTTAGCATCTACATGCTCACTGTAGGTAGCATCCTAACCACCAATGTATCTCAAACCAATCTATGTTAGCTTTTGCTCAGAGCTACTTCAAAGTCAGGCTAGACTCATGTTTGTCAATACTCTTGGAATGGACAACTTTGACCGCACCAAAATGAATGCACATTTCAAAAAAATTCACAGCTTGTCTATGGGGGGGGGCTCATTCACGAGTGGAAGCAAGCATTACTAGCCCCACCTCTCCCCCTTATGTCACTAAACAACTCACGG
Organism: Agelas oroides; assembly: GCA_949130485.1. Lineage (NCBI taxonomy): Eukaryota > Metazoa > Porifera > Demospongiae > Agelasida > Agelasidae > Agelas > Agelas oroides. The sequence goes on along the minus strand of OX422192.1, from coordinate 4,635,067 downwards.
CTCTGTTCCACACACAACCACCGTACAGCTCCCTTGGGTACCAGAGTATAAATTGCGTATTCTACGTAGTTAAAGCCCAGCGCAGCACTCGACTCTACTAAACTCCTTTTATTTTTATTATTTTTTTTTTTTTTTTTTTTCAAGTGAATCTAAGCTTATCTTCAAAGTTCCGACCACCACATGAGGGGTTCCGCCAGGCCATATCTTAACTAACTTAATTCCGAGCGAAGCGAGGCTATACCCGTGTTCAATTGAGATTTTTCGTCGTCGTCGTCGTCGTCGTCGTCGTCAACCGGAAGTTGGCCTAAAAACTTCAATATCTCAAGAATGGTGTACGAGATCACTATCAGACTGGCAGGCATGAAAGCTCTAGCTGTTACTAAACAACAGTCAGCGAACTGTGTCGGTAGCCCAAGGGAAACAGATGCAGGAGTGAGATATCCGCAAAACACGGATTTCTCCAGAACGGTAGACACAACAGCTACCAAACTTACTGGTATGACAGTTCCATCTGTGAGCAACCCACGGCAGACAAATAGCGACTGTACCATAAGACAAACACGCTCTTTGTTCTACCAACTCAAGCTTACAACAGCAGCCATTTTTACATGGTAAGACTGGTTTGGTTCCCAGGATACATGGATTGGGAACGTACAAACTATACTTGGGAAATACGAGGGCAAACGCGGTCGTTCGCGGAGCGAGGTCATTTGCACAATGTGTATCCCTAGTTATAAAGTGATTATTGGATGCCAATGCCGACAGGAAATGGGGGAAATCCCCAATTTTACCGACAGTGAAGCACTGACTGCGCTAAACGTTTAACAAGACAAAGAAGACTATCTGCTTGGATTCGGGATCGTCTAAGTTCACATAGCTCCATGAGGTTACGTCATAAAACATGACATGGGAGTTCCCCGTGCCCACCGAATAATCGCGATAACCCTCTTTCTACGTAACCAAAAATTGTTCTGAACTAGCATGCATTCAGAGAGTATGCAGCATATCAAGGAAAAAGAGAACAAGTAAGGAAAATATCAGTAAGATAAAGTAGTCAGGATGAAGGTGTATATTCGTGGCAGCTGGGAGGGAGAAATGGATTGTACAGCTCAGAGCTAGCGGCCTCCATAAGAGGCATGTTGGATCAAGTGAGACGACTGTTTGAAGATACAGTCTGTTTTTGAGCCCTAAATTTGTGCTCTATTGGGCAGCAAAGGCTTGTAAAAGGTTTACTACCGTATAGCCGGTTAATTTCGCGGGTACAAATTTTCGCGAATCGAGCAAAAGATGCCTCAGCACAAATTTTCGCGAATTAAAATTTCGCGGTCACACACGCGTCGTCATAAATTTCTATTTAGCGCACATGTACAACTACCGTAACTTGCCAGCAGAGAAGCAAAACGTGCGAATGATACCAATGGAGACTTTTGAAGCAGAAAGCTGCGTTCGAGGCTACCACACATATAGCGCTGTTTGGGTAGCAACAGTTGGAGAGCAACTACAGTGTGCACAGGAACGTAGAAACGCAAAAGATCCCGCAGTGGCAGTATTGAACCCTGAAGGGAGCGATATTGTAAGACACAGGAAACGATAGACATCTAGAACTTTGCTTTACAACGACAGACTTCTAAAATGATACTCGGTCTCTTTCACGTGTTACTTTCAACAAACAGCTAAATTTTCGCGGGAGAAAATTTTCGCGAATCGGTCCCGACTCGCGAAAAACGCGAAAATTTGCACCCCGCGAAATTAACCGGCTATACGGTATTCCACACGAATTACTTTTTGATCATTTGTGTGCATCATTCCGTAGCAAGCCCAGGCCAAAGTGAGCAGTGACAGTGTGCATTTAATATCGGCATGTACTGCAAGCTAACTAACTCTGCTGCACTCAAACTCTTTGTAGAATGTGTACCTTCTCCTTTGACATATTCTACCGCTTACTAGTTGATATGCTGCATTCTCACTCAATGTATTGTCACTAGAGTGAAACCTGTCTATAGTGGTCGCTGCATGTTAAAGACAGCCAGCTCTTGTTTGTTACGGTAACTACTCCTGGTCCCAGTTGTACTAATTGTGCAAAATGACCAGCATAAAGCAACCACCTGCCTGAAACAGCAAATAAAAAATAAATGCTGGTCCCATGACGACCATTATATCAGTGTAGCATACACAAGTCTTGATTCACAAATTACATCAACTAAAATGTAAATTAGGAGAAGGAGGGTTGATGTTCTGAGAGAAATGGAATAGGGGATGGTTTGGCATGGTGAAGTCTGAGACTGTTTCAAATAGGTGGACATAGCCTTGTGTTGAGAGAGCCTGGGTACAAGGCTAAGGAATATAAATATACGATCTATGCACCGTGAAGGACTGATCACTGAATAAATTTGCACGAGGATGCAAGATTCAATGAAGAGTACAGCCAGACTTCTGATTTCTAACCATGCAATCACTACCACAACTTTTCTCAGCAGACGGAGTTCATAAATACAGACTCAGACAATTTCATCAAGTGAATAAGTGATGGAAGTATCTGTTAAGCCCCATCCAGAACAGCACAGATAGAGATCACGGGGCAGCAAATGGGTCATGGGATGCCTGACACTTGAAGTGAGAGTTGGAACATACACCCAGGATGCTTGTCATCAAATATAGGATGTCTCCTTTTTCTCCAAGAGGGTTGCTAGAGGAAGATCTGTTGTGTGCAGTCTGTCCCCTCATGTTTCGAGAGGAGAGGGTTCTTTTGAGTTTTGGGGGGAAGCTGTTTGAAGCATTGTCTAGGGGCTCTGCGGGCATGCTCCTCAACAAAAATGTGGGTTTTAGGTGCTCTGAGATTGTTTGCAATGCAATCTGAGAGGTAAAACCTATAACTGTATTTTTAATTTTTTAGGTGGTCTTTAACAAAAGCCATTTCCTAGTACTCCTCCAGGGCCTACGGAAAGAAATCTTATCCCTCCAAACCGAAATCGGTAATAGGTTACGAGACTTGGTACTCGAGCATTATAAGAGCCTAGCCAATACAATTGAATCTAAGATAGAATCGACCAAAAAGAGCATGTTTAATAAGGCAGAAGCCTCAAGCCTTTCAATCAAAGACAAACAAAGGCTCACAAAGATCATTGAAAACAAAATAACTCCCATTGAAAACCGTGCTAACAAATTAAGAAATCAACTCAGGGAGAAAAGAGAGAAGAAAGCCTCAAGAAATAATGTTCGGATACCAAACCCTCAATCCCCACGACACCCAAACGGCAAGTGTGGGAACAAGCCGGCTTTCCCACGAAAACAAGCCGCACACCACAGGATGAGACCATATCCTCCACCACAATACCACCACATCCCAACCCAACGACACGCACACACGTGCCACAAGAAAAGACCACACCCCCCACCACCACAGTACCACCATATCCCAACCCAATCACACATGCACACACAACCCCCCCCACCCCTCATGTCACTCAAACTACCCCCACCCCCCCTAATGGCACTCATTCTTCCACCTCTACCTCCATTCCCACTAACCAAGCCCCCACCATTAATGTCTCTCAAGCTTCCCCCACTACAGGCACACCAACTAGCCCCCAAGCCAGCCCCCCTGAGCTACGCTCAAGTGACGAAGCTGAATATCCTTTGAAAAGTAACAGTAAAGAATGCCGTAGATTTAGAAGGTATAATCATAACAATCAACATAAACAAAAACCAAATAGAGTACAAAACAATGACCACTGTGTAAATTTGTCCTCCTGTACCCTCACCAAAGAGGAGACTTCGATACTCAGCAAAGGTTTAGGTTTTGTCCCAACCCCACCCATACCACACCCATCTGCCATTCAGAAAGATATAAACAAATTTGCCCGTACCCTTAGGCTTAAATATGAGTTTCAGCAAAACAGGCCAAAGAAAAGGAAATTTAAACCCCAAAGCAATTACATACCCCCCCATCAATGAATAATTGCCTAGAAGACTATATATATGCCCTCAAGATAGAAGCTACCAAGTTGAAACCACATAGGACTAGAAACAATCTAAGCCAACGCCAACGAATAGCCCTCAGAAAACTTAGAAAAAGGAAAGACATTATCATCAAAAAGGCAGACAAAGGATCCACTGTTGTAATACAAGATAGACAGGAATACATTGAAACTGGTTTACAGCATCTTTCAGATAGAGATACGTACAATGAGCTTCAGGAAGACCAGACTAAACAAGTAGCCGAAGAAGTAACCCAAGCTGTTAGATCCATGTACCAAGAGGGACACATAGATAAACCCACTGCTGAGTACCTCCTACCTCCACGAATGGTGAGGACACAGGAAATGTACTTCCTAAAAAAGATACATAAAAACCCACCCTCAGCTAGGCCCATAGTCTCAGGTTGTGATGGTCCAACTGAAAAGATTTCAGCTTACTTGGACCACTGGCTTCAGCCCCTAGCGAAATCACTCCCCTCCTACATAAAAGACACAAATGAATTTGTTAAATACATAGAATCCACTAAATTACCCAAGGACTGCATTCTTTGTACCCTGGATGTTTCCTCATTGTACACCAACATCCCGACGGAAGATGGCATTCACGCTGCGCTTCAAGCCATTGAAAACTGGGATAACAAGGACCCTCTGTGTCCTCCAACCAGTTGGCTAAAAAAGCTTTTAGAACTCATTCTTTACAAAAATGTTTTCAGATTTAACGATAATTTTTACATTCAGAAACAAGGCACAGCCATGGGTACAAAGATGGCACCTGCCTATGCTAACATTTTCATGGGTGCACTGGAATCCAGAATCCTTTCTGAAACAAACCCCTCCCCCATACATTGGAAGAGATACATAGATGATATATTTTTAGTGTGGACTGACACGAAAGAAAGCCTGGAACAGTTCATCAAAAGCATCAACAACCTACACCCGCGCATTAATTTTACTGCCGAGTTTTCAACAGACGAAATCACATTCTTAGACCTATGCTTATACAAAGGGGAGAGATTTACCAAGGAAGGCATCCTGGATATCAAAACCCATATCAAGCCCACCAATACCCAACAGTATGTACATGCCTCATCTGCCCACCCCTCTGGAACAGGCCGGGGTATCATCAAAGGAGAACTACTTAGATACCTCCGAACGAACTCAAACGAAGCTACATTCCAAACGCACAGAGAGAAGCATGTCGAAAATATGAAAAAAAGAGGATATAGGCAAGAGACCATAGACGAGAGCATTAGAGGGATTAAATTCCCTGACAGACTAAAAACGCTAGCAAGCAAACCACACGCTGGAGATGAACGCCTAACTTTCACTACTACATATTCACCGCATTTACCAACACACCGCCTCAGAAGATTGCTTGTTAAACACTGGCACCTCATCGAGAAATCCCCGCTACTTTCTAGACTTTTCCCAAATAGACCCACGGTAGCCTGTAGAACCCATAAGAGCATCAGAAAACAGCTTACCCGAGCAAGACTAGAGGACTCAAAGATCGTATATAAAATTGACCGAGACCTCACTCTCCTTTGTGAACCCCTGCCTGCCCTGAATGCACCCCCACTAATCAAAAGATGCAGTAATAACTGCTTGACATGCAGAGCCCTCGATACCAAACCTTATATTAAGAGCACCTCCAAAGGTACATACCACAACCTCAAGATTACAAACACCATCAGCTGTAAAACAAGGAATGTCATCTATGTAATAATATGCACTAGATGTAAAGTCCAATATGCAGGAATGACCACACAACCCTTACACAATAGATTCAGAAACCATTTGAGAGAAATGTTCACCAAAAGACCAGCTAACTGGGTACAAACTCGCCTGTATAGACATGTCCAACAGAACCACCACATCCCCTCTGACATCCAAGTCCAGCCAGTTGAAAGCACAGAAGATCAAAGAAGTCTGAAGAAGAGAGAAAGTGCTTGGATCAAGGCCTTAAGAACAATAGAACCCTACGGACTAAATATCATCCCATAGCCTCCCTACACCTACTGCCATTGCTCCCGTTTTGTTGTCCTTCCAGGGTTCGTTCCCTGGAGTATACCTCCCCCCTTTTAATTTTTTTTGTTTGTATTGGAAGTCCCTTTAGGCCTTTCACATGCTGTATCCCTTAGGCCTTACATAGTTTACGATAGCATGCTGTTGCCATGGCAAACACGCTATCACTAGATACACGCCGTTGCTAGTTATCATACACGCTGTTACTAAGCAAACCTATATTTAAGCGCTGGTTCATTTCATTGTACTTACCCTTGAAAAAGCTCTCCATAGATGAGCGAAACGTCGGGCCTCTAAACAGAGAATAAAGTTTTGCCAACCCCCTCCTACTGTCCTCATCAATAAGCCTATACCGCAGCGCCGCAGTATGACGTCATTTTTGAAAGGTTCTCATAAAGTGCAGACAGAATGTCGCTAATAAATTATTCATAAGTCGTTATTTTAACCCCGTAGATCCTTGTATACTTGCAACAAAATGACAGCGCTATTACGGCTAGTAGGTATTCTACAGTACTGAACGCTCTCATATATCCAAAGGAGGTCGAGGCAAGCTCTTTCTCTCTGTGGAGGTACAGAATCTACATACATTACTGTTATAGTGGATGTTGGTCCGTTTTGGAAGTGTTGGTTGTTTGGCATGAGTTCCAAGTATACAAGTCTGCACACATGATGTAAGCATATCAGTACTAGGAGAAGCCATGGTCTGGCAGGCAAGACTAGTTTTAGGATTTAAGTAATGGCAAGGTTACATTGAGCTGACAAATGTGACAACCATTACCAAAGGTGCATAAAGCCAATGGCGGCTTGATATGCCCTTAGTAATGGTTATGTGATTGGCATACTCTGGTGTAGTCTTATGCCCAGCCCGCACATGCCTCCCGGCGAGAAACGGTCTGGTAAACAAAGTCGAATTTCTTAGGCTTATTCCCCAAAAGTGGTGAGGACCAATGAGATTGCAAGGTCAATTTATTACGTAGCACTTCCCTTACAACTTTTTATCTACTCGAGTATCCATACCTTTTTTGAGCAGATTTGGCGTAAAATGTTTTGAATGTTGCTAGGTGACACTGTCGCAAAAGTGTGTGCTAGCCCAAGAAATTTGACTTGGTTCACCAGACCGCATTTCTCCTCACGAGAGGGTGGGGTCTGGGAACGAGACTAATTCTGGTGATGCTCGGTTAGAACTAAGCCTACCAACTATTTGCTGGATTTAAGTTGCACTTGAGTTCCGAAGTGTGAGCAAGTTGCAGCTTCCTGAGGGGGCATTTCTGAACTGCTATAGGAATACCAAAACCCAATTCTAGATGCAGTGGTCCGCCTAGCGTAGCATAAGTGCCTTATATGGAAGGTTTTATTTGCAAGTGGAGAAGTTGTACATTGCAGGTGGAAGGACTGGAGATAAACTTTCAGTGGCTTCTCAGTTGGCTTCTGCATAAATGAAGAGAAGGTTATCTGTTACCAACTTGAGCTCGGAAAATAACTTGCCGACGTTTTGACTGAATGTTCCAGTCGTCATCAGGGCTTTCGTAACAGATAACCTACTCTTCATCGACTGGAGATAAAATTTACACATCTTTTTGCAAGAAATTCTTCTCACTGTAACTTGTGAACCATGTACTCAAAATGCATGTGGTTTTCACCAAGCAAAGCACACATCTTTTCTCAAACAGAAAATGCATTTAGCGTAGACAGTGGGCATGCAAATGTAACACTATACAACAGGACATACACTTGGTACAAATGTGTGTATGCACAGGGTAATATAAGTCGGACCACTTGATGAACAACAGTCAGTGATTCTAAGGATGAATAGTAGATGGTGACCCAGACACTATAGCATAATTATACATTCAGGACATTGTTGCGTGCTCCTACCCTATTAGTTGCACACAGCTGTTTAACATCAGGCTAAAGAAGTGTGGTTTGTAACTGCTCATGCTTGTAGAACTAGAGCATTAATATTATCCTTTTTTCATAGGTCTGTTGCCTTGTGACACACAATCTTACATAATGAACTGAGTCTTACAGTATTGTAGCAAAGCAACAAAACTTCAATCCACAACATACTCTGAGGTGGAAGCAAGCTCTTTAGAGGTGCATATTCCATAGTGTGTTTGAAGTGTTGGTATACTACCTAGTTGACTTAGTTGAGCATAAATAAAGTGTCCCAGACCAGTTACTCTGCATGCCATGAAACCATCAGGTTCAGAGGAACCAGTAAGCCTTTCAAAACTATTTCAATGTACATCTGTTTCGTTTAGAATGGGGCCATCCTCAATGTCAGCCGTAGATGCCATGGCTAATTCAACTGCTAAATTACACATCATGTTATCAGTCAGCCTGACACAAAAATAGCATGTGGAATGTATTAATGAAGTCACGAGAGAATACTCATCAGGTTGCAGACTGATAGCACTTAAACCTTTTAGTATTTTGCTACTGTTCAAGTCATCATTTCTGACTTGAAGTCTACTGTGGCATAGAAACACAGCAGAATAAATAACTGAGCAATTTACTTCAGCGAAATGTATCTGGTATAATAATTATCAATCTGACTGGCCACATTCAACTTCTAACATACCTCACAAAACATACCAAGCACTAGTCTTGTGCCCAACCCGCAATTGCCTCCCATGCAGTGAGAAGTGGTCTGGTGAACAAAGATGAATTTCTTGGGCCTATTCCCAAATTGTAGTAAGGACATGAGATTGGGAGATCTTTAACTATTACATAGCACTTTCCTTACTGCAGTAACATTTTCCCAAATATTTTGAGTGGGTGTCGTGCAAAATGTTTTGATTGTTGCTAGGTTACCCTAGTTGTGTACTACCCCAAGAGGTTTGACTTGGTTCACCAGACCATCTTCCTTGTGTGAGGGTAGTCTCACGAGCCAGCCGTATTTTTCTTTCCTCCCACCGGAAATGAAGGAAAATACGGCTGGCTCGCAAGACTAGTGTGAGGGTGGGATCTGGGCATGAGTCTGAGGATCACCAGCGACCCCCATGAAAATGAAACAAAACTTAATGCATCGATAACGTACCAATGATCAAGAACGCATATAAGAACGGGCAGCTAGAGTAAGAGCATGTAACTCCAATAGAAGCACACAGTCCAGTCAAAATTATTGAAGCGTACTAAAAATAGAACACCTGGCACGTGCTTAGCAACAATGGTTTATATCTATATGCAGCTGCGCAATACGTGCTACTATTTTTAGTACGGTTCAATAATTCCAACCGGTTTCAAATTTACTGAGTTACACACACACACTGTTACTCTAGCCGCCTGTTCTTATGCGCTCTTGAATCATATAAGGGCATATCAAGCCACCATTGACTTCATGCTGACACTCTTGGTAATGGTTACGTCACGTTTGTCAGCTCAACGTAACCTTGCCATTACGTAAATACTAGTCTTGCCTGCCAGACCATGGCTTCTCCTAGCACTGATATGCTTACATGCAGACTTGTCGTATCTAAAACTGCTTTTGCTTCTACACACACAACACTGTAGCACTCAAAAGTCTATCAGGCAAGACTACTCCCATGCAAGACAAATCTAACCTCGTCACCAGAATTTGATGGTCGTGCAGGAGAGCCTGGGGACAAGGCTAGTTGATTACTTGAGGACTGAGCTATCAAAGACGGGGGCCATACTTGGAACTAGTGCCACACAACTAACATTTCCAAACGGACCGGAATCGTCTATAACAGTAATGTATGTAGATTCTGTACCTCCACAGAGAGAAAGAGCTTGCCTCGACCTCCTTTGGATATATGAGAGTGTTCAGAACACTTAGCCGTCAGCGCTGTCAGGGTTGTTGCAAGTATACAAGGATCTACGGGGTTAAAATAACGACTTATGAATAATTTATTAGCGACATTCTGTCTGCACTTTACGAGAACCTTTTTGAAACTACTGCACTATACAACTCGGCTGAGATACGCACTTCGATCCAGAGAGATCTATACCGAGGAACCGATTACGTCCCCGGAGATACTATCAGAGCCCCCCCAGACGCAGGATGACAGCATCAGCAGCATACAAGAAACACCGAACAGCCAGTTTAGGCTGGCGCTCTCGGTAACCCCGTGCATGCCCCGTATAAGTAGTATAGAATCTGTTAACCATAGCCCTTCCCCCTTACTGTTTAGCCCCACACCCACCGCAAGCCCAGTCCATGCCCCTACCCCAGATTCCACCCAGGACCAACCACCTCCCCCTCCACTTAGCCCCACTAACAGTCTAACCTCTTCCCATAGCACTAGTCCCCAGCATGAAGAATCCCTATCTGGATCCATCGAACTATTCAGCCCCACCCCCAGCATAACCCAGAACAAGTGGCCATCACCCCCCCCTCTCCCTCAACGATCCCCACGCATTAGGAGAAGACACAATTTACACAACTATGCGAGCCTTGCCTCAACAAATGGGAGCTACGATGTGCGTAGCAGTGTTGGCGCTCCCCCACCCGATACCCCAACGGCTGGCTGTGTATGCAGTGACACAGACAGTATCATTGAGTGAGAATTTAGCATGTCAAGTGTAATAGAATCAAGTAAGCAACATAAGTAGTCAGTGGAGAAGGTAGAAATGTCATGGATAGTTTGAGTGCAAACTCACAATGCACACAGCTAACTGTACACAGCAGGTTTGCCATGGTACTAACAAATTATGCACACAGACACTTGAAATCTTGATCAACTTGTGTGTGAAAATAATTTACCATGTACATGCTTTCACTGCCCAAATTTAGGCCTCATGGACTGATTGTACTCTCATATGATCATCTTTACCAAGTATGCTGTATTATATTTGAGGCTAGCTCTGTCCTGTACAGTCGATTTTCCCCCCTCAACAACTGCCACGAATATCCCTTCATCCTGACTACTTCACCTTACTGGTATTATGCTTACTTGGTCTCTTTTACCTTGATGTGCTGCATACTCTCTGAATGCATGCTAGTTCAGAACAATGTTTAGTTAAGTTAAATTACGTAGAAAGAGGGTTATCGCGATTATTCGGTGGGCACGGGGAACTCCCATGTGATGTTTTATGACGTAACCTCATGGAGCTATGTGAACTTAGACGATCCCGCTTGGATTCCAGGTTTGTCGACCTTGAAAGTACAGGGTTCTCTGCCACCTTAAGCCTAGTAGCCACCCTGTGCATATCATCCTGCGCACGCAATAGTCAGCACTTTAGGACGTCAAACACCCGCTCAGAGCCCAAGCTTTCCCTGCCAGAAATGAACCCCCTACAAGGTGAGAGTAGCGTTTTCTAAGCCTGTCCGTACTAGTCTCGCGGAGCCAGACTCTTCCGCTTTTCGTGTGAGAGTCTGGCTCCGTGAGATTATGTCCATACAGCCGGGGCAGGAATTAACCCACCTGGTCCCAGCCAAGCCTAGCAGCCACCATGTGCATGTCACCCTGCGGGTGACCCCGCCCACCTCCCCTTGTGCCACCCTTTCTGCTGACGCAGAACCGTCTGCGTAGCGCGCAGAGAGCATCTTTTCAGTGCGGAGTATGATGTAACCAAAAGTGCACTATTGGGTATAAAGGGTTAAGATGTTGTCTGGCAAACCCCTCATTTAACCACTGACCTCATAAGTGCCCAACTATTGTCCCGATGGTTTTGGCAGAGGCAGTGCAGGGACCCCCCTTTATGCTATAAAGGGGAGTTGTGTCTCCCCTTCCAGCCTGCAGGCTGTGACTATATGCTTCTTGAGCAATATCTGCTTGCTCTGGGACTGTGGTCCCATTATAGTGATAAATATCCTCTAGTGGGCTGTAAGTATCTCTGCTTGCTGTGGGACAGCGGCCCCATTATAGTGATAAATATCCTCTAGTGGCTGCAAGTACCTGTGCTTGCTGTGGGACAGCGATCCAGGGTTTTACCCAAGACTACTCCTCTGCTTGCTGTGGGCCAGCCGACCAATTGTGAAGGTATCCTAGAGCCACTTAAAATTACGGCACGAGATACTGACTCCGTGTATCAGCTCCCTGTGGCACTGTTGTAGCTTTGAGCACGTACTCCTTTTGGGGGGAAGAGCCCTCCAATTCTTACTTTGGAGGGGCCACCCCTTAGGTGGCCCCTTAGATTCCCCCAAAAGTATAAATAGAGAATACTGAGTGTCTAATACATCTAGCTCAGTGAGTGCTCCAGGTATACACTCACATGCTGTTATATGTCAACTTGATGTAATTAAATAACCAACTATATGCACTCTCACTGCACCTGAAGTAGATCCTGCGCCAATGTGGCATTTGAAGCATGCTGAAGCAGTGGTGGCTCAGGTGATTGCTGAGTACAGTTCGGGTTAAGTGGGCTCTAGGTTGAAAGGAGTTCTCTCAGCGGTTGGCAGTGGCCCTACCGTCCCCCACTGAGCCGGTTGTATTGGTGAGGGGGGGTCTAAGTTACTATGGGCATCACACGACGGAATGCCTTTTGAATGTGTTGGTGGGTGACAGCAACCGTTGCTCTGTTATCACGACTCTCCTGATGCTTCTCAAACAAATCTCTAGCTTTGGGTCCAACCCTCAGACCCCAGCATCAAATGTACCACTGCGCTTGGCTAGGAACCAACCTACCGCAGTAAGTCTGCTCGAGACTGCTGGTTTAACCCTTTAAACCCTATAGTACACTTTTGATAATGTCATACTGCACACTGCGCAGAAAAGATAGTCTCTGCGCGCTGGCGCGCAGGTTCTGCGTCAGCATGGGACAGGGGGAGGTGGGTGGGGTCACCCGCAGGGTGCTGTGCACATGGCAGCTGCTAGGCTTGGCTGCAAAAGGACCGTGGTTGGCACCGGGTGGGCCATCTCTTGGCCTGGCTGCATGAGCAGGCTTAGAAAATGCTACTCTCACCTTTCAGGGGGTTCATTTCTGGCAGGGAAGGCTTCTTGGGCTCTAAGCGGTTGTTTGCCAATCGAGAGTGCTGACCATTGCATGCTCGTTAATGAGGGGGCGTGGTTAAGGTCACGTGTCTGCTTGCTAAGGCTGGAAGTGGAGTTGGGCTCAGTTTTGGAGTCAGAGCTTTGACACAAATGGAGATACGGTGCGTTAAAGGCATGTTTAGGCTAAAACTAATCTCCAGTGGAAAAAATTCAGTGTTTAAAGGGTTAAAGTTGTTTGTTATAAACTTGCTTCAGCCTTTTTCAGGGCTTCAATTATTGTACCCCTAGAGGTTTTTCCATCCCTGAAAGCAACAGATGCCATTTCCAGCACAGTAAAGTCCTTCTCAAGGATCACACCACATAGCAGTACCAGGAGCCATGCAGAACAACGATATACGCACCTGATAGGAATGCCAAGTGCTGATGACTGCATGATATTTTTCAATGCCCTTATGTATGATTCTTTTGGTGTGGTGTAGGCAAAAATGCTATCTTCTGGAGTAGGTATGATTTCTGGCCAGAAATCAGGAACAAGCATGTCATCTTCACCTGTGGTTATCATGGGACAACATATTGAACATATAGCATTACTTCCAGCAAGTTGTATATACACAATTGTACCGATGTTAGGAAAGGCTTGTTCATCATCTGATGACCCATTATCATCTGAAGTTCCATCATCATCTGAAGTGCAGTGTAATAACAATCTCACATGTATGTGATTATTACAATTTGCATGGCGAGGTTTCTAACCTGAGCTGTGTTGTGTGATCTGTTGGATATGTTTTGGTGAAAGGCACTGTAAAGCACAAGAGACACATTGTGTGGATGCTCACTTTTCAGAATACATACGTAGGCAATGTGAACCGATAAAGAGAGCCAATGCAATGAAGAATTTTATACCTTTTTAGTCCTGGTTATGTCGACATTCAGTGTATCCCTGAACTCTTCAACAAGTTTGTTTATAGCTCCAGTAGAGGAAAATGATTCACAAACACTCGAGCTACATAGAGAAAGTACCATTCATGTTGCTGCATGTGTACATGTGTAAGATATAATTTAGTGTACCTTGCAATTAGTTCCTGCAGTAACCACTTTCTAAGGCTATCAGCATCTTGCCCAATGTGAAATGGCAACTTCAACATTGCACACTCTGCAAACTGTCAGTCACTGCATTCTTATCACTGAGCCTTAATAATACAACAGCATGAGCACAATACATTACCTTGCAAACAAAAACCCCACAGTCAACACTGTTGGACTCCTGCTGGGGCAGATCCTATATCACATTGACATAATGTATCACTTGTGCATATTGTGTATGCATAGTTGCATACTACACTACATTTTATTAGTGTTTACCTTCATCAGCCTAATGCACCATTCATGCACATTCTGTCTGAAGCCGTCATCTTGAAAGAGGGTGTTCAAGAAGTGACTTTTTATAGGGTGGTGGTGGTGGTGGTGGTTGGGGGGGGGGGGGGGGGGGGGGGGGGGGTGACAACTGTCATCTGAGAGAAGTTCAAATTTCACACATGCCTGCTTAATGCTATTGTACCTTACCTTATAGTCAACACCTGCTGTACATGATTGGCAGTAGAAGTCAGGGAGTCAAGACTCTTGATATTATGCTTTTCCAAGTCATACACCTATGTACGTAACAGTGAGTTATTAGAATGTGCAGGAATGCCAAAATTGGTGTTCCATCCCACTCAATAGCATACTACAAAGTACTTGTGTATTCCATCTACCACATACACTTTTACTTCTTACCAGCAATATCCAATGGTTTCGATTGCAATTGATGGGTACCAAGAGGCGTGAAATTTCTGTTACCCTCACCTGCAATTGTATAAAGGATTACTAACATAGTTCATCAAATGGGCATATTGCTATTTAAACTTAAGAAAAACCTTGATATGTGTTGCTACAATCTGTCTGGAATATCCTTTCTGCCCACTCTTCAACCGCAGCAGAGATTCATAGAAGAATGTGGTGGTACACAAAACCCTCTTTTGGTGCAGTCTTCTGACAATTGGCAGCTAAAGTATGAAGAAAAGGCTGGATTTCTATGGTAACATACAGTACTGAAAAATCATCTACCTCTTTATGTCTTCTCTCCTCCAATTCGTTTAGCAAGCACATGAAGAAATTTATCACCTATACAAATGAGAAATGTACAATACCAATCTACATCTACACAATAACAACTCTGTTACCTTGTCATTTAGTGCATGTCCATAAGCAATTAGTCTCAGATCGCTTGCTGACTTTTTGACCTGCTTTGGACTATATTCCAGGACAGTTGTACTTATTTCCACTCAAGAATTTTGGACTACAGAGGAATCCTTGGCCAGTGGGAGTTCTTTAATCCCAGATGGATCTTTGGGCACTTTGACAACAGAGGGATTGTTGGGTTCTGAAAGATCCATTGTCACAGGGAGAGACTCAGCCCCGGAGGTAAGAGGAGTGCTGTATTGTATTGTTGAAGCATATAATTTACCTATACTGCAAAAATTGTGCTACAACTGACTACACAATAGTCATACATGTTTACGTTTGAACCCTGTACTTGCTAATTGTTGTGATTATTGCACTGTGTCATTAGCACTGTGAGCTGTAAATTAGCAGTTAGTTTGGTGGATGGACCTTTCCTTGTGTTAAAAGAGTAGCTATATAACCAGCTAGTTATTTCATACTATAAGTCAGTCAGCTATATGCTTAATAATTTAGTTTTACCAGTTTGTCTGTTAGACTAATAACTATTTGCAACACGTGTGCATGATACCTTTCTATTGTCTCCACATGGGTGCAATTCTGTGCATGATGCTGTGCTTGTCTTAGTGGATAGTGCCTGTGACACTTCTTGCACAACACTGTGATGAGAGGTGATGCATCAACTTGCATCTACAAATGAATAAGTGAAATTGGTGATGGACATGCACAAATGTAGATACACCAATTATGTGCACAAAAGTAGCTACAAAATTAATAACCATATCACTGCTGGTTTCACTGTTCGGAGGAGTGTACTTCAGTGGCTGGGTCCTACTGCATTTACTGTGTTCACTTTCTAGATGGAGAAATATAAGTGAAATGTAAACAGCATCAAATAAATTGATTCAACATGCACTTTTAGCTCAACCTGCAAGGTTCTCACGACTTTTCCTGTGCTTCTGAAGTGCACTCAATGGCGTTACAAAAACAGTTGCAGAGGGTCTCTGTTTTTGATCTTTGAATGTGCTGGCATTTCTAGTCGTGGGTTTTAAAGCAGTAGGTTTGGTGCTTGAATCTGAGTAGGTAAAAAAATTAACCCGATTAATGAGCTCAAACATGCTTACTTCAATGGAAGTTACTTACCTTTGCATTTCTGCCCTTCAGCAACATTCTGTACATGTGTTGGCAGCTTTGATGTACCTCTTGACTTCTCTACCAAAAAAAAAAGAATCAACCTTTTTATCTTTGTGGGGCACTGAAGAATTTACTGGATGTGATGTTAGCACCTGAGTTTTTCTGATTTGAAATGTCAAGTATGCAAGTGTAATGGAATATTCTTGTGGACTTGAATTGATTATTGTGGTGTAGATACTTTTGGACTTATAAGGCAATATTCATGTAAGTTGGTGACTGATTTGCTGATTTGTTCTGATTTATGTACTCATTTCCCTTAGGCTGTATAGGTGTTAAATCCTTGATTTGTGCTGAACTAGACCTTATCTCTTAGACACTGGTTTCCTGTTCTTTGTTGTATAGGACTAGCAGGATATTGAGCAATATGTATTAGCACTTAGATCATCACTCTCACTCACTATATAAATGCACATATACTCGCACATATTCAGTCATTTATATTCAACCATCAACCTCAAAGTTACCTCAAGTCTTGCTAACTAAATCGGCTGCATTACACAAGGATGCATTTTGCTCTCCCAAATTAAGTCCCAATGCATGGATAAAAGCTGATTGAGTTGCACTCACAGTAAATGTCTATCACAATAACATCAATACGCTACCTTGCTTGTAATTTGGATGAGGAGACACAGTTGGTGGCTTCTGTTGTGCCAGCTCATCAACCATCTCAGACCCAGTAGATGTTGTCACTTTTCTTCTCTTTGTTTGCAG
The DNA here is from genome assembly GCA_949130485.1 of Agelas oroides. Classification (NCBI taxonomy): domain Eukaryota; kingdom Metazoa; phylum Porifera; class Demospongiae; order Agelasida; family Agelasidae; genus Agelas; species Agelas oroides. Next base: position 4,618,047 of record OX422192.1, on the reverse strand, counting down.
TGCTTCTGATTGTTGTGTTCTTTTGTTCCCAGTTCTTTTTGATTCCCCATCATTTCCTTTGTCTAGATGGCAGAGCTAACATTGAAATTATAGATATGGTTATTCAAAGTCAATTAGGTAACCTTGTTTGATGGCTGTGGGTGGTATGAATGGGTCAGTGAGACTGCTCCCAGAAGAAGTCACCTCTGAGCCATTTCCTCCTGGTTGGTAAGTGATTAATGTCTATATCACTAGCAGCCAATTAAATTCTAATCTGCTTGCCTGACCTTTTTGAATATTTGACAGTTCAGACAAACTGGGCATGGGTGGTGGCAAAGGTGGTATATCTTCGTCTTCAGAGTCTGTATCAGAACAAATAGATGCATACTAACTTCTTACGTTGCAAATGCCTTAGGGAGAATCTCCCACCTTGCAGGCCTGGATCAGATGGAGCACAGGCTGGCTGATTTTCACCTGGATTATTGTCACTCTGAGTTAACAGCTCCCACATTATGTTCAGAGCTTCTCCAGCATCAGAGAGGACCTCAGGATCATCTGGAGTATGATTATAAAAATCTGGTAGCACAACTTTTGATGTATGGTAAACTGATATCAATCAGCTTGCTTTTACATTATTTAGCACCCATTACAATGGAGTGGAACTTTTTAATGATATTTGAAACGAACTGTGGCTTTTGAGCCACAGTAACCATACTCACTTCCGAAGTATGCAGCATGTGTTTATAGAAGTGCAAATATAATCTACGGCTATGCACTGGGTCATTCTACATTGTGCATTGGCAGGTGATAAGGATAGTGTGCAATATCTATGTAAAATGGGTACATGTCTCTTGTATGTATCACCTGTAGTTACCTGTTTTCACTGGTGTATTTGTGGGAGAGGTGTCCATGACTGCAGACGAATCTGGTGCTGGGACAACATCACAGTCACCTGGCCGTGGATGCTTACGCCCTGACTTCTTCTCTCTCCTGCTACGGGCATTTCTCCGAAGTTGTGTGAGGTTCACTCGATGCTGAGTCTGTTGCTTCTGATCTACCCCAAGAGACATCTTTGCCGCAAGTATGTGGTAGCAAGTTGTTGTTGATGGGCAAGAGCATGTCTCTTTAGGAAATAGTGTCACCACATGTGGTCGCTCTGAGCCCAAAACTGTAAACGTGTGGAGTTTTGTGTCAAGATTAATTCGGTTTTGCTCGACAATTAGCCTTGCTCATTCCACTTGGCTGAATTGTGTTCCTGGATCATGCTTAGAAGTAGACAGATGTACTTTGGGGGTTTGTTCTTGTTCAGTTGAATGAGCTAACTTCCCCCTGATTCTGCTGACAATTTCATCAGGACTGAAGGATGAGGTGGGAATGGGAGTCAACTCTCTAAGCTGTAGGTACTGTGAGTGCAGATGGTAATTTCCCATGCCATGTTGTCCTCTGGCAATTTCCACCAAATAGTAGGATTGAAGGTGGTGGAGAGCCAAGGCCATGCAATCTATTGGAGCCTCTCTCCATTCTTGGAGCTGCTTCAACACAAAATTTAGGCCCTCTGCCTGGTTGTTGGTAATACCACTATATGGGTCATAAACCCCGTAGGGCTCAATTACCCACCTTGCTATTGAGGTGATGTCTGGTGCTACTTCATTGGTGTAGTACTCATGAAATGGTGCACTCCATTTGCATTTCTCTGTACTCCACCTCTGAAGCTTGGTGAAACAGGTCACGTACATCTGTGAGGTAGATGGAGATTTCCTCTGATTTGGCACCATGACTGCGAAGCCATCTTGTGACATCTTGGAAGATATGATTCCAGCATCGTAGGCGAATTGCTGCAGGTAGATTTGAGGTGATTGCGTTAACAATTCCCCTCTCCTCATCCGTTATTTACGGTGGCCCTGGAGGTCGCGCTACGCGACGATGTCTATGCGACGATGACGATGCGCCGATAGACGATGACGATGCGACTATAGACGATGACGATGCGATGATAGACGATGACGATGCGACGATAGACGATAGACGATGGCGATGCGATGATAGACGATGACGATGCGACGATAGACGATGGCGATGCGACGATAGACGACGGCGATGCGAGCGACGATGCCAACGCCCACAGTGCGCGCGGCACCGGACAATACGCCCCGCCGGGCGTGCGCCGCCATGCAGGACACCACACCACGCCCCCAACCGTACACCACACGTAAATCTATACACATTCAAGTGGTCCACGTGAAGACTGAAGGCAATTTGTAGCTGAAATTCAGTTCTCAGAAAATTCATAATGAACTTGTTTGTGAGAGAATTAATTGTAGTGGTGGTAATAGCTGTGCAGTGTGTTTCTTGCTTTGCCCTCCCAAGGACGGACACCCAAGTAGACCGTAAGTTTTCACAAGGGCTATTAAATTGATACCATGCATGATTTTAGGAGACATTTTCTGCAGTATACATGATGTGAATGTTCACGTGAACAATGATGTTCTGGTTCAAGTGTTCATCAAATTGTGTATCATGCAGGACATTTCTAGGAGGTGTTTGCATGCCAGAGAAGAAGGTACACCTGAAATACATGGCCAGAACATGTTAACAGATCTTGTTCAGAAAGCTATGAGATGTTCATGAACATAAAACATGTTTACATGAAGGCAACATATTTATGTGAATGGAATGTGTTCTCATGAAGGGAACATGTTCACAATAAGTGAATCTGTTCACATGAAAGAAATATGTTAACCTGAAGCAAATATGTTCACCATGTTCACATGAAGGAAATATGTTCACATTAAGGAAAGATGTTCACATGAAGGAAATATGTTCACATGAAGGGAATGTGTTCACATGAAGGGAATGTGTTCACATGAAGGGAATGTGTTCACATGAAGGGAATATGTTCACATGAAGGGAATGTGTTCACATGAAGGGAATATGTTCACATGAAGGGAATGTGTTCACATGAAGGGAATATGTTCACATGAAGGAAATATGTTCACATGAAGGGAATGTGTTCACATGAAGGGAATGTGTTCACATGAAGGGAATGTGTTCACATTAAAAGGGAATATGTTCACATGAAGCAAATATGTTCACATGAAGGGAATATGGTCACATGAGGCAAATATGTTCACATGACGGGAGTATGTTCACATGAAGCAAATATGTTCACCATGTTCACATGAATGGAAATATGTTCACATGAAATGAATGTGTTCACATGAAGGGAATATGGTCACATGAAGCAAATATGTTCATATGAAGGGATAATATATGTTCACATAAAGGGAATATGTTCACATGAAGGAATTATGTTCACATGAAGGAAATATGTTAACATGAAGTGAAGCAGTACCCTTGTTCTATTAAGGTGGTACTGAACCCTGGATTTTCAAGGTCGGCAAACCTGGAATCCAAGCTGCTAGACTGTTTGCCTTCATAAACTTTTAGCAAAACTTGGTTTTAGGAGTCTAACCTCATTCCAAGTGGAAAGAAAACGGTGACTGGAGTGCAGCTGGTAACTGCATCCCAAGTGCAAAATATTGGGTGTAGGTGGCAGGCCATTTCGTCCTGCCCATAACAGACCGTTGAGCAGATCCACTAGAGGCACACACTTCCAGGTGCATGGTGAGCAAGCAGCAAGGGCACAAACTTTGACTAAGAGAAACCCACTAACAACACATAGTGTGGAAGCCTGGCTATATTAGGGCAAAAGTTGAGCAGGGAACAGGGGATTGGAGTTAGGTGCACAATCCAGCTTCTAACATTAAGCATAGTCATTGGGTGTAGAGTGACTTACTTGGCATATGAAGCCATGTAGAAGAGGGTGCTAATAGGTGGGAATTGAAGTCATGTAGAGGCAAGATGATACAAAAGCAGCCAACTTGCTGGGCAGAAGATGGCCATGCTACTGTTGTATGCATCTATATCTAAATTGTATAGAAAATAAGAACACCACACATATGCTACTGAGAGACATCAGTTGGTTTTGTAAAGAAATGCCATTGCCAGCAAAAGCGCTGTGGAGGCATGGGATGTGCTGTAGTGCAGCAAGCCTGTAGCGAAGTGCGCACTTCACTTAAGTATCAAAGTGACTTGTAGCTCAGTGTGGCTGTGCTGTATTGGTAGTCTGCTACCAGAACGTTGTAGCTAATAGACCTAGCTTGTTAACAGTGTACCTACCTTAATTATTATACAAGGCTTCAGAGCTGCAAGTTTAGTGTGGTCACTGAAGTGTCAACATTTTTGATCATAACTCAGGTTAGCAGTGGTTTAAAACTCATATTCTCATTTTTAGCAGATGTAAGTACCTTCATGTAAAGATAGCTAGTTTGGCCACTGTAAAATCCTATGTCACCCTAGGTCCAATTCATTGATGGAAAATGTATGGCCCTGTGCAATCGCCGTGAATTAGCTCTCAACCTTAGCGCTTGCACAGCAGATACTTCAATGATAACTGTTTCAAACTGTCGTATCAAACTTCAGTAAGCCCTCTCAGGCTTGGAAAGAAAGGCTAAAACATTGGACAATACTGATATTTTACCCCTACCTTGGTTCATCTGCAGTGAGTTTATCTATGATGAATTCATTTGCTGTTATCAGTGGGACACATTGAGCTGTCATCTGCTGCCTTGCATGCTCAACTGATGCTCCGCCAAATACCTTGATTATCATTTGTTTAAATTTGGCTTCACTATTGCTTGGGTCGTCATAGGCAAACGGAAGTGATGCTCCAATTTTCGTACGAGTACTGCTCGCACTCAGGTAAGTGGCCACACCCTTCTCTAGGTTGCCATAGACAGCCAACGCAATCTTCACAAAATTGCTCTTACCCTGGCAGTGACGACCATAGACAACGGGTACTGCAACACTCCCACACCGCTTGCTAACCGACTCATAGCGTAAGGAGAGTATAGCCCCAGCTGAAGTATACAAACAGTGTCAATGTGAATAATATGAAGTATATCCTGAGTGGTTACTGTAGTATGTTACCTAGATGAAATCACATACACCTTAATTGCAGTCAACCTGCTAGGAGGCTGTAATCTATGTGGATTATTGTTGCATCTTGTTTAGACCTGATCAAAAACAGTTTTACATGCATGCAACAAATATGTGCCGATTTCGACTGGAAAATTCTGTCTATCAGGAGACAACCCATGCTGAGTGGTTTTTCTCATTGTAAATGATATAAAAATCTTGCCTCAGTTGGAAAAAGAGACATTTCTGGTAAAGACATTTATCCCAGTGAGCTCTTAAGGTGGCGGTGGAAGTCACTCGGCGGAAGTTAACGAAAACATAAACCTGGGTTACAATCAGGACCAGTGTTACTCCTAATTTCAGGGTTAGGGTTTGGTTTAGGGCAATCTTGCTTCGCCTAATTTTAAAAAAGGGTTTTAGTAGCTTATTAATATATTCATGACCCAAAATCACTCGATGGACGCATCTACATGTACATGCTCACTGTAGGTAGCGTTCTAACCACCAATGTATCTCAAATCAGTCTGTGCCAGCTTTTGTTCAGAGCTACTTTCAACATATGCTGAAACATTTGCGATATATGCGCTAGCTCACCGTATCCGCTGTCAGGCTCACGGTCAGGAAATTTTAATAATAGCGTTCTCGTAGTCTCTATTTGCTTCTAGAACAAGAAACTTCAAGCTTCGGGCTGCTCCAGCCCTGAACTTGACGGTCGTAACCTTCGCGCGCGTCAGTGAGATACTAATACGAATATAGTCCTCAGTCACCTCGTATCCAGTGCCGACCACACCTAGTTGGATGATCGGGGTGTGGCCTGAGCGCTACACAAGACAACGGACTGTGACAAAACTCAATATGACTTCAGCAAAAACAAAGGTGTTAATTATTGGAGTGTAAATTAAACGACACAAAATACAAAATCATGCATAAACATTGTACTAACAGAATAGGATGAATGCCACAATAGTTAAGAAAACAAAATAACAACAAACCTCATTATCACTTCAGCAAAACCAAAGGTATTTATTATTGGAGTGTAAATTAAGTGACACAAAAATTAATACAAAATCATGCATAAACATTGTACTAACAGAATAGGTACCTACATGAATGTCACAATACTTAAGGCTTCACTCATGGCAACACAGGCTTTCTGCCATTGGCATAGCATTTCGCTGTATAATTGTTTCTCCTTATCATGTGGTGTAAATAGAATAAATGATAGTTTTGTTCATAGCACAAACAATGTTCTTGTATCGTGCCATCCAAACAAATGTTTGCTCACCAGCTTGGGTGTTAGCATCGGGGTGCATCTCCTTTAATCTTTGTAGTGAAAATGTGGTGTGACACTCTGGATTTACATGGTTTCGAAGATGAAAACTGTCAATAATCTTGTTCATACTTAACCATGCACGATCAAGTGGTGGTTTTAATGGTAATGGCTTTCTTGCAACTTTCAGGTGGCACAAATTACACATGTTGTCATAAGCCAGGTATATGGATTGCAGTTCCTCTGGCTTGATGGCTGATGACTGTAGAAGCGCAATTAACCATGTCAGGACAATGAAAAAGACCTGACTCGGGGACTCTGACCTAAAAATGAAAATATATACATGAATTGTAATACAATGCAGCTATAGTTAGCTGCATTGACTGAAAGGAACATTTATGTGCACAATCCATACTATACCTGTATTTGTACATTAACATGACACCAGCTACAGCTGTAAAACTGCTATGGTATGTAGGTGCATATCAGGGCTTTTCTGGCCATGCATATTTGCATGCATATCTGACACCATTAAGCAGTTACTCTAGGCCCAAACAAAGAAAGGTGCAAACAAAGGATTCTGATGTCACAGAGAAGGTGCAAACTAATGAATTACATCTACGTCAAAGAATGCATGTAACTAGCTGCAGAGTCAGTCCCAGTGATCAGTATGCAATGTTGACATACATGTATAGAGGTTGCCATGCCTCAATATGCCCTCCAGCTCTCACAATCAGCTGATGCCCCCTGGACCACCATCGCAACCACTTTGTCTCACCAGTGTTCTTGGTACATGTGACGGGGCTGAACTCTGCAGTTGCTTCTTGGAGCAGTGATGGATGATCATGAAGCAGGTGATGTATACGCCTATACAGAAACGGAAATTTCCATTAGAGGATTATAGAGATTAGATGACTTGTTTGTTAGTGTTTCACTATGTAAGGGAAAGCTATTAGCTTGTTGTCAGGTCTCCTTACTATTGAATGTTTACACATGTACCATGCAACCAGATGTCAGCTCCCCCCTCCTTGCTGTTGCAAACTCAGGTCGGTTAAGGCGGCCCCAAATGTGATATGCAACAAATTGCAAAAGTATTGCCATAGTTCACAGGGATTGAATGGCTGCCACATGTAAGCTTCTTAGCTTTGCTAGTGTTATTCTCGCTGCTAGTCCATATGTGTTATCCATGGTTGTGAAGTAGGTAGGTCAGACTTACCGAGGGCTGCGATTGAGGTCAAGCACTGTATGTTTCTGGGAGCAGGAGAAGGGAATATACTCGAGCGATGATGGCCTATCATCTTAGATGGCTAGATTTGTGGCTAATACTTCGAGCGTGTAGTGGACTAGTTGTACTAACGTACTGTACCTGGGGACAGAGGCTATTGTTGCTGTCACTGGAGAGGTGAGCTTTCATAATTAATCAAAATTATTTGCTTCTTGGAGCTTCAGGTTGGTATCTCTTACTGTTACAGTGTCCCTACCCAGATTCAGATAGCTAAAACAAAAGCTTTCGCTTAATATCCATTGCATCGGGATTGAAAGGAAATTAAAGGATTGTTAGCATGTTGTCATGGTAATGCTAGCTTGTTCATAATAAAGTACAATCAATTAGCTATTTGGTTAATAAATGATTGTACATGTACTTTGTCTTCAATATATGAAGCAAAATCAAATTTGGGATATGCCTTAACCACTCTTGGGCTATAATCTTTGTGCTTTAGAGCCAATCAAGCCTGTAGCCATGATTTCTTAAAGGGGGTTTGGGCCACAGGGTGTGTGCTGTGCATGTGGCAGGGGGGTGTTGCCACACCCAGCAATCTCGCCATGGGTAATGTGTTGTGGAAACTATTCAGACTGTTCATAGAATACAAAGGATAGCAGAGGTCCCTTCTAGCTTCATATTAGTCTGTTAGCCAGGGGGAGTTCAGTCAAACCCCTCAAATCCCCCTTGGCTACAGGCCTGAGAATTTCTGCTCTTATTTGTCTTTCTCATGTAAAGCAAGTTCAACAAACAAACCTTCCAGTATCAACTGCAGTAGCATCCAGGACTTGTTCTATCTGTTGCTCCTCTTCCTGAGTTGCACTATCATCCTCTGTAATATGCAAGGCATTAGAAGTGACAAAAAGAAAAAAACAGTTACTATATGTAGCCTTCTTATTTACAGTGGCTTCTCAACTGGCTTCTGCATAAATGAAGAGAAGGTTATCTGTTACCAACTTGAGCGCTGATGATGACTGGAGCATTCAGTCAAAACATCACCAAGTTATTTTCCAAGCTCAAGTTGGTAACAGATAACCTCTTCATTTAGCCTTCTTATGTTTCACAATGCAAAGTGAAGGCAAGCTAGCTTTTCATGAACCATAAATTGATGCTAACCTGTGAGTACTTGACAGTGCTTGAGGAATCCCCTCAAATCTGTCGGAATGGGTGGTGCTTGTTTTTCCAGGAGCTCACAGTGCGTCACAGTTCTCTTTGCAGAAAGCTTTACCATGAACTGGTGTTGCTGTACAGACATCAGGCATGGAAAGAGCTGGGATCTTTTCAACTATACTACAAAGAGGAGAGAGATTTGCTATAATCAATTTAGATAGGTAACTATACCATCATGTTTTAAACAAGGTACCTTGACTCGATGCATGCAATGGGGAAAGGTTAATTTCCAAATGCCGTCCATGACCCATAGTGTACAACAAAGAAATATGATGTTCTGGCTTTCCCCACACCTTGGGATTTTCACCACTACAATGGTGCTGCTTCTTTTACTTCCAAAATTATTTAGCTTACCCCTTTTTTTGCAGTCTGGTGTGCATTCATGGTGGTGGTAGATTGTCTGCGAGCAAATGGACTCTATCTTCTCCATGAGTGCCTCTCTGTCTGAGTCCTTTCTAAATGTGAAGTCACTCAGAGTCACTGTGCCACTTGTGGTTACCAAGAGTCTGATCTCAGACTCAAGCTCTCCATTATAGAAGGCATCAGCCACAGTGTGTGGGTTCACCTCTGCGTGAGAGGTTGAGCATATAGTTAATAAAATGTGCATTAGTACACTAGTTGCAAGTTTATTACCTTTATCCTTTGACAATGAATGTGTATCATTGTAACTCTCAGAAAAACCTTGAAAAGATACCCATGCATGGTTCCTGAAAGTGCAATATACTACAGTAAATGCATGTGGTCATAACTGTGACAGTTAACTCTAAAAGACCTCAATCAATCAATCGATCAAATTTTGTTTATGTGTAACTTGTGTGTGTCCACAACCATCCTAACTAGTGAGATGATTATCATCATCATGGGGTGAGCCTGAGCAAGCAGCAAACTGCTGATTTACTACTTTGTCATGGCACACAGCAGGATGTGTCACTGTCGACTGCTTAAAGCCAAATTTGATAACGCATAAGTAACTAGTAAGTCCTCACTATGCATATATCACATGTGCCAGCCATTTCTCCAGCCAGGGCAGCTAACGTGGCTACACATGCATGGACTAAGCTTTACGCCGAAATCATGAGCTAAATTTCTGGCGTTTATGAGTACCATTTATGCATGGCCCGACCCCGGCAGTCACCTAGCTACCGTCCATATTTTTACTGCCTGTGAGCGCCGCCTGCCGTCGTCGATACAAGCACAAATCAGAATTAAGTTGCCACGCGTGCTTCAACTCCAGTCGTCTTCGCTGCGGGTCGCCAACACTGCACTCCGACTCCACTGGCCTTCACATGCTTCACGATAATCGATGTTCGTGAAATATTTGAATGCGCTCATTTAAAATTTACGGTAAGTGGTCGGTCCGAACAAGCAAGCAAGCAAGCAAGCAAACATACACACGCACGTGCGCAATGAAGTCACGCTAGTGTGGGGCTCGCTCAGGCTCGCCCCAATAAGGCGTATGAGACACAATACTTATACATAGTTACAGGAAGGTACTAGTGAGATGATTATCATCATCATGGGGCGAGCCTGAGCAAGCAGCAAACTGCTGATTTACTACTTTGTCATGGCACACAGCAGGATGTGTCACTGTCGACTGCTTAAAGCCAAATTTGATAACGCATAAGTAACTTGTAAGTCCTCACTATGCATATATCACATATGCCAGCCATTTCTCCAGCCAGGGCAACTAACGTGGCTACACATGCATGGACTAAGCTTTAAGCCGAAATCATGAGCTAAATTTCTGGCGTTTATGAGTACCATTTATGCATGGCCCTACCTGAAGCGACCCCGGCAGTCACCTAGCTACCGTCCATATTTTTACTGCCTGTGAGCGCCGCCTGCCGTCGTCGATACAAGCACAAATCAGAATTAAGTTGCCACGCGTGCTTCAACCCCAGTCGTCTTCGCTCCGGGTCGCCAACACTGCACTCCGACTCCACTGGCCTTCACATGCTTCACGATAATCGATGTTCGTGAAATATTTGAATGCGCTCATTTAAAATTTACGGTAAGTGGTCGGTCCAAACAAGCAAGCAAGCAAACATACACACGCACGTGCGCAATGAAGTCACGCTAGTGTGGGGCTCGCTCAGGCTCGCCCCAATTAAAATAAGGGGGAGTGTGGTATAAGAAAGTGTAGTAAAGATCACAATAATTGTAATCCTTACTACACTTTCCTACCACATTCCTGTAAGGGAATAAAAGAGACATTAAAATATGGGGGGTGTATGGATATACAAATGGAGGGGGGTTAGGATGAGCCAGTATAATTTGGGTGTTTGATGAGTGAACTTATATATACATGCAAGGGCGGAGGAACCACGGGGGCTAGGGGGGCTACAGCCCCCCTAAAGTTGGCAAAGGGGGGGCTTAGCCCCCCCAACTCTCCACTGAGTCTCCAGTCCATTGCACTATACAGACCAGAAATTGCACAAGATTTTGTATCAAGAAACAGTCGAAGGAAACATTTTTTTTGGCAACTTTTAATGTATGTAATTGTGAATGGTGTATATACTTAATTGTCATGGAATTTTGTCTCAGATGGCGTAAGATTGCATCTCAGAGTATGCAAATTTCTAAATTTTTCTGGGGGAGCATGCCCCCAGACCACCCTAAAGGCTTCTTGTTTCACCTACTGCTCAGCCCCCCTAAATCAAACTATGTTCCTCCGCCCCTGTATACATGTAGTATAGACAGTACCATTATACTGCATCAGCATGTAACATGCTAATTTGCTGCCACATTTGCAGCGTAGTTACCATGGCTAATAATTGTAATCCTTACTACACTTTCCTACCACATTCCTGTAAGGGAATAAAAGAGACATTAAAATGTGGGTGGTGTATGGATATACAAATGGAGGGGGGTTAGGATGAGACCTCATGGTCATTGACAACTAGTGTTGGTATTGTTTTGTTGTCTCCTTTCAGTAACCTCACTGCCTTCCAAAACTGCTTTCAGTGTCCATACGAGCTTTCCGTTGGCATTGGCATACAATAATGTATTTATAGTTTAAGTTTTATAAGCTGGTGGAACCCTCAACGTGATACTGATACCGTATACCTGTAAACTATTATGGTACAAAATATAAACTGTAAAAAATTTGGTGGGTTTTTCACACCAAGGCTCTGTCACACACCCAGTGTGAAGTTACACTAGCAGTGTGACTTGGTGGGATTGTCTTACCAAATAGACAGTGGGAAGTCACACCAGCAGCAATATGGTGGGAATTTCCCACCAGGTTAGTCACACCAATGGCAATATGGTTCCACCAGAGTGTGTGAGTCACACCAGCAGTAATATGGTGGGAATGCCCCACAAGATTGCAAGTGAGAAGTCACACAGGCAATTTTGGGTGAGACATTTACATGCTTTGATGCATGGAAATGTGGGTGCTCTCACGCTGACTGTGTAGAGCTAGTCATAACTGGTAGGGTGTCTCTAATCACTGGAATGGAATACGGAATGGAACAGTGGAATGGAAAATGGAATGGAAATGGTGAATGTACATAGTTACAGCTAACTTGTGTAGCTGGCGCTGTTCTTCAAGGTTTAGCTAGCTACTATGTGTCTAGGGCTCTTATCTCACCGCAGAGGCTGTATGAGCAAGTCCAGTGCATGTTGGCAGCATTCTTCCTTGTCTGGTATCACGGTCAGAACTCGGAGTCCCCGGAGACCAGCTACAGTACCATACATAGGAGTCATGCTTACTACTGTAAAGGAAGGCTGCTACTAAGGTTGTGTGACCAAGGATTGAGGTGCACAGACAAGACCAAAGCGAAGAAACTGAGGATCGAGCACTAATTTCTGCCATCAAGCACATTCAAGTTTGTCTACGGACTATAACTATGGTCTTGCGAAGCCAGACCCTTGTTTTTCGTTCGAGAGTCAGGTTTGCAAGACTAGAATAACAAAGCATCTGATGATGAGCCAGCAACGGTACCATGCTAGGATAATGAAGCATGACGGTGGGCAATGCCGTACTTGTTCATAAGCTTCTGCAGTGAGATAACAGCCCTGGAGATACACTAGGTAGTTCAACCTAGACTGAGCAGCGTCAGCTACACAAGTTAGCTACTTTCACTGTTCCATTCCATTTTCCATTCCATTGTTCCGTTCCATATTCCAGTCCAGCGATTAGAGACGCCCTAGCTGGTAGGTTACCAACAGCTGAGCATGACTGCTTGTGACTGTCTCTGTAGTTTGCTTACCATTTCACATGGTTTGCCATCTCGCATGGTTTGCCATCTCGCATGGTTTGCCATCTCGCATGGTTTGCCATCTCGCATGGTTTGCCATCTTTCCCATATTGTTTATTGCTTGTCCGTGTCCACACTTGTGTCTACATTTTAGCCATCATGCTATATAGTTTGTTTAGGGTTTGCCAATTTAGTGTATTTGGTGGATTGTGTTGTCTGCTGTCATTGTTGCTTGCCTGTGTCACTTCTCGTCATTATTTTTGCTTGATTTGTTGATTTAATGCCTTGTTGCTTCAAAACACACAGGAGATGCTTTCTTCCATGGTATAAGACACAACAGAAAGGGCTGAACATTGCCAAAGAGTTGGGTTCTGCCATTCCAGAATGTACACTGATGTCCAAACTGTCACCCAGCCACTTGAAGGATGTGTTCTGGATGAAGCTCTCTGAGTATCAAAGGTAGTCCATAGCCATATATAAAACTGTGAATTAAATTACAGAGTACTAAGATTTTAGTGAGCACTAATGGTGCAGTAACTCTAATGTGTTTGACACTATTGATGCAGTCATTATAGGTGATTTACATTATCAGTGCAGTAACTACTAGTGTAGATAGTACTCTACTATCTATGCTACTAGTGAAAAATGTAGCAAATGGATTATTATGGGTAGCAAGTATTGACTTTGAAATGTTTGCTTGTTCATACAGTGAACCCAAGGTGATGAAGGCGGTTACAACTCTCGGCAGGCAGCTTGACAGTGAGACGTTTGTGTTTGGGCCAACAGCACAAATTTCCAGCAACGGTGGCCTTATTCCCCTCGAAAGCCAGGAATATGAATGGGTACAGCAGGTAGTTGATTTGGCTAGTGTGATCCCTGATTCACCACTGCTGGAGCTAGTCCCTCACTGTGACCAACCACTGGAGACGTTACTGCAGGGACTTCAGACTCTGACCCAGGAAAACTTTGGATCAGCAGTGTTTGTCTTGTGTGCGTAAAACAGCAGCAGTTCCCTGACTTCAAAATTGTCAGGTCACTTTATGTGCAGTAACTTGTATATGTCGTACTACCGGGTAGAAATCCCACATCAATCCATTTCATATTTTGATTGCGTTACTGCAGTCGAAGAGCAGTAGAGCTTAACTTCCACTAAGGACGAAACAAGTCCTTAGCGGAAGTTGTGCAACACTGCTCTTCAAGTGGAGAAACGCGACTGAAATATGTGACGAATCGATTTCTACCCGCACATTCAGTATTTAGTTGAATTATATATTTTTCATGTCATTATTGCACATAGTGTCACTGTATGCTTCTGCACATAATTATGTAGTTGCTTTTTAGTAAGTCTTGTTTACTGCAAAAATCTAGGGGCATTGGTTACCTCACTGTTCTATGAAGACATCTTGAAAACGTTTGGCAGCTGTGGAGTCAGCCTAGCATTTGGGCGGAAAGTCCAAGAGTGTGGAGCTCTCACTTGCAGCACTTGGTCTTCGAAAGGCCAAATTCTCATCAATTTCAGATGCATTCCTGCGCAAGTTACTGCTGGGGGCCATGCCATGGTGTTTTGATGACCCTGATGATGCTGAACAACTTCAAAAGGTGTTGCTGACTGTGTTTGGGGGAAACACCATTGATAACATTCAATCCCATGGTGCCTCAAGGATTGTTCCAGTGGCAACAGCAAATCAGCACATCTTGGATGAGCTTGCTACTAGAGATGAAAGGTCTCAAGTCGTGTATTTCTAAATGTTCCGTGCACGATGTATCTGTTTGAACTGAAGTTATAGATTAGTACATTATTCTCCAACCTGTTAGTTATTTGGTAACCTAATTTTGATAGGATCCTATGCAGAGCTAAGCTGATTCCCTTCCTCCATGAAGTTGAGTACAACCTCATGCAGACATCCAAAATTAACGCAGCCTTTGATTCTGCGCCGGCTGCTCTACCACATCTTGTCCACCTGGGGTACAAGCTGTCACAACGGGACCCAAGTGACCTGGCATCTGTCATGCATACCATACAACAGGCAATCCCAGCCCTGGACTCCAGGATCGTAATGGAATACACCTTGACTGTGGCCTCTGCTCTGGTGGTACATATGTGCATATGTTACATACATGCTGCTACTTTTCTGCTACAGATTACTAATATCTTTGATGCATGTTAGCTGGCACTTTGGCATTATCTGTGTATGAAAAATTTGTTGCAAGAAATGAAAAATGCAAATGTATAGCCTCACTTACATTATTGTTTTGAACACTGCAGATTGAAAGTGCAGTCAGTGATGAGATACTCACTACAGAGTTTGTGACTGACACTTTTTATAATGCTCGCACCAGCAATCAAGTAACAAGTTCCATCTACAAGCTCCCTACTTGGAGAGTATGTTCTAGCTTTGGCAAAAACTTCTACATGCAGTGAGGTGTGTAGTTAGCAGCTATTTAGGAAATTACCATCAATAACTTATGTACACCAGTTTGTGAGACTATACGGGCATAGTAGAAGTGGTTTGTGATCAGTGCTTGAAAATTGAGAAGGAAACCATACAGCTTATACTGATCTCTGTGTAGGAGTCCTATCATTTTGTATATTCCTGTCCTGTACATAGGTTCTCAGTGTGGTTAATCCACAGTGCTTCTTCTGGTGCCAATCAAGTTGCCAAAATCAGCCTGGAGTTGCTATTGTCCTGAAAAAGCTCCTTCGTCTGCTAGACAATCTTGGAATTCAGCACACAGATGAGTCATCTATTCGCCGACAGCTGCGGAAAAGGAGTGACTGTAAAACTACTGCAAACCAGCATTTCTTGATGAAGGGGTTAACATCAACTGATATTGATAGAAAGCGAGGAGACACACGAAACCTTTCGTGTGTCATTCTGCCTCAAAAAGACATACCAAAACAGTTCTTTAGCCTGATTTCAACAGGTAAATTCATAGTTAGCCGTAAGAGTACAAGTCAGCTTTCTTGTGATATGATCAATCAATCTAAATAATTTCAATTCCAATGCTATGTTAGACATGAAAATGCATGAATACTATTATTGTGTAAAACATGCATGCACTCCATATTTCTGAGTTACTTTTGAATCGCTGTGGATGATAAATTGCTATGGATAAATTTCTCATTCTTACTTCTTTCAAGTTGGCTTACCTTCAATTTCATAGAGCCAACACAAAGTTGAAGAAGGGCTCGACAGAAAAAATGACAAAAGAAGATTTAAAGAGAGCACTGGGGAAGACGAAGGGAAGACAGGAGTGAATGACGAAGAGCTCAGTAAAAATGAAGAAGTTCGGGAAAGTGCAAAAGGAGGAGCTGGTGGGGAAGGGAACGCTGCAAAGAATTGAAAGAATACAAACCTGCCCAACACTTCCAGTGCAGAAAAAAGGTATGTCACAATCCTATCTAAATTATTATACCCATGCCCTCGCTGTAATAGCTTAATGCTAAGTCATAAATAGAGTGAATGAGGAAGAGGATGGTGAAGAAGAGCTCAGTGAAAGTGAAGAAGATTGGGAAAGTGAAAAAGGAGGAGCTGGTGGGGAAGGGAACACTTGCAAAGAATCGAAAGAATACAGACCTGCCCAACACTTCCAGTGCACATAAAAGAAGGTATGTCACAATCCTGGTAAAGTATTATACCCATGCCCTCTCTGTAATAGCTTATAATGCTAACTCACAAATAGAGTGCAAGACGTTATTTATTTTACCAAGTAAGTCACAAGCACAATTATTATTTTTATGCAGGTATTTCCGGAAGCGGGTAGTGATCATGAAACACCACCCATATCGTTCCCCTCTGCAAAAGTACTTTTCCCCTAAAAAGGGATCACCTGGCCGGAAATTGACTTTCACCTCCCCTCAGAAGGCAACCAGTTCCCTCAGAAGTTCACCAACATGCAAGTCCATCTCCCAACAAGTTTACCAACATGCAGGAAACTCTGGAAGAGCTAAACAGTTGTCATGAAGGAAGGTATAAAATTGAAGTTACAAAACTAAAAACAATCACTAGACTCTAAAAGTTTGTTCTAATTTTCTTTACCAGAAACATAAAGAAAAGGAAATGTTCTGCTGATGAAACACCCTGCTCACCCCTGAAGGTGGTTAAATGCACTATAAACAAATCCATCAAAAAATGAAGAAAAAGAGATTGGTTTTGTCCCAAGTGTAGTACAACTCTGGACTAACACTCAGTTGTTGCTATGGTGATTGTGTTCAAGCTGCATTATCACATTTATTTACTCATTATTGCTAATGATTGATTGGAACCCCACTATTGCTAGCCTCTGAAATGTGGACACTCCGCTGTTCCATAAAGTGGACAGGTTTTTTGGTTCCAATGGCACATGGACTGTAGAAAATTCACTCCATATAACACGGCCACTTGCATGCCTCTCAAGCAAACCGATTCTAGTCTGAACCCCAGCCCCTTCTGGTTGCATGAAGAAGGGTTAGTCGTGTGGCCAGAAGGGTCTGGGATCCAGACTAGCTCGATTCTATGACTAATTAGCACTGGTATACGTGTATTACTGGCCTCTGGTTAGCCTTTCTTGCCAATGTACAGCATGGGAGAGCTCTGGAATGTGCACTCAACAGTGCAAGTTTGCATTACCACATTTACTGGAAGTATACCAGAAGCCTCTCAAATACTCCATATTCCAGTGTTCAAGTTAGACGGGCTCCACTGTATTTTTCGACCTGATGACTTTGGTTCATGTCATGATAAAACTACAATCCAAGCTATACGTACGTGTCTGCATGGTGATTGGAAAGGTCAGTTTGCATGTGGCAATATACACAAACATGAAGGTGTAATTGTATTTACAAAAAGCAACCTGAATCACTATAGCCTAGCTGGCTTTGTGCGGAATTAAAACATAGCTACACAGAGTTTAGTGAAACACAAAAGATCTCAGCAAGCACCCACTCCACCTCAACTGAGTAGCTACTCCGTCAGGAAATTTGGCCTCTAGATCTTTCAGGGAAAAGAAACAGGCATGCCCCATGCACTCCACCTGAGTTGCGTGTAGTTACTCTTTCAGGAATTTAGGCCTCTGTCAGGAAAAAGAAACAGGCATACCCCATGCACTCCACCTGAGTTCCATGTAGCTACTCTGTCAGGAATTTTGGCCTCTGTCAGGAAAAAGAAACAGGCATACCCCATGCACTCCACCTGAGTTGCGTGTATAGTTACTCTGTCAGGAATTTTGGCCTCTGTCAGGAAAAAGAAACAGGCATGCTCCATGCACTCCACCTGAGTTGCATGTAGTTACTCTGTCAGGAAAAAGAAACAGGCATACCCAATGCACTTCACTGAGTTGCGTGTAGCTACTCTGTCAGGAATTTTGGCCTCTGTCAGGAAAAAGAAACAGGCATGCCCCATGCACTCCACCTGAGTTGCATGTAGTTACTCTGTCAGGAATTTTGGCCTCTGTCAGGAAAAAGAAACAGGCATGCCCCATGCACTCCACCTGAGTTGCGTGTAGTTACTCTGTCAGGAAAAAGAAACAGGCATACCCAATGCACTTCACTGAGTTGCGTGTAGCTACTCTGTCAGGAATTTTGGCCTCTGTCAGGAAAAAGAAACAGGCATGCCCCATGCACTCCACCTGAGTTGCGTGTAGTTACTCTGTCAGGAATTTTGGCCTCTGTCAGGAAAAGGAAACAGGCATACCCCATGCACTCCACCTGAGTTGCGTGTAGTTACTCTGTCAGGAATTTTGGCTTTTGTCAGGAAAAAGAAACAGGCATGCCCCATGCACTCCACCTGAGTTGTGTGTAGTTACTCTGTCAGGAAAAAGAAACAGGCATGCCCCAAGCACTCCACCTGAGTTGCGTGTAGTTACTCCGTCAGGAATTTAGGCCTCTGTCAGGAAAAAGAAACAGGCATACCCCATGCACTCCACCTGAGTTGCGTGTAGTTACTCTGTCAGGAATTTTGGCCTCTGTCAGGAAAAAGAAACAGGCATGCCCCATGCACTCCACCTGAGTTGCGTGTAGCTACTCTGTCAGGAATTTTGGCCTCTGTTAGGAAAAAGAAACAGGCATGCCCCATGCACTCCACCTGAGTTGCGTGTAGTTATTGTCAGGAATTTTGGCCTCTGTCAGGAAAAAGAAACAGGCATACCCCATGCACTTCACTGAGTTGCGTGTAGCTACTCTGTCAGGAATTTTGGCCTCTGTTAGGAAAAAGAAACAGGCATGCCCCATGCACTCCACCTGAGTTGTGTGTAGTTATTCTGTCAGGAATTTTGGCCTCTGTCAGGAAAAAGAAACAGGCATGCCCCATGCACTCCACCTGAGTTGCGTGTAGTTACTCTGTCAGGAATTTTGGCCTCTGTTAGGAAAAAGAAACAGGCATACCCCATGCACTCCACCTGAGTTGCGTGTAGCTAGTCTGTCAGGAAAATGAAAGTGGCATATACCGTGCACTCTACCTAGCTAGAAACTAGTATGCCTGTCTACTTCAGCTGAACAGCATTATCACTAATCTAGCGTGCAAGATCCAAAAAATTATGGCCAAACTATGTTCAGCTTCAAAATATGATCTATAGACTGGCGTTTTGCATGTACCCTTCAGTAACAAGCCCAAATGAAACTCTGAGCATTACATTTTTCAGCTACACCATTGAAGCGCAGTTAGGCATTCTAAGTTAGACTGCACTTCAATGGTGTAGAATAGAATGTAAGTACTGAATTTTTACTGTGGCACTAATTCTATGACATAATTCTCTACATGAAGTCACCCAGCATCCCATGTGATCGCAAATGGACACCACGTAAGTAAGGTGCTGCATTAAGTTGCTTACTTATAGCTACACTAAGTCTCTAAAAGATACTCATAGCTTTGGTAAAGCTGGGATGGTCAGTTTTTATGCTCTGTAGGTACAGATTTCTGTGCTGGTCAGTTGTCATGTGATCAGGAAATCTGCTTCACAAAGGGATAAAAATCTGGTATGGAGAGTGGTTGGCTCTACATCAGATTCCAGCTGGCATATATGCTTGGAACCACTACTAATCTGTCAATGCTGCTTCAAGTTCTAAGGTTGTGGTTACACTTGAAAAATATTCTTCATGAAGCTTAGCCAGATCTAACTGTAGCTGAGATTATGATAAAAAAAAACTACAGAAACAAGACTTAAAAACATTAAAAATGTAAAATGATGTAGGGATGGCATGCCAAAAAGTATGCAAACAAGGTAGGGATGATATAATAGTGAAGGTAGATTTACAAAGCCCTATCCCTACATCTTTTTACACTACAGTTGCAAGCTAGTGTGAAAACGATGCAGGGATGAGGCTTTGTAAATTTACCTTCACTATACACTGTAAAAACATTTGGGTTACTTCAACCATATTTTGGTCACCTCAGTTGCATGCCTGTTGTGTAAGTGAAACATTAGCTATGAACGTCATCAAGGGATGCTTACAATTTGAATCAAAGTGTAGTTGAGAAGCTTCTCCCTTTTGTTAGATTAGGATCATCTTGCAGAAAGCCTATAAATCAGCATTTCTGGTAAGGTTTGGTGTTTCTTAGATCCTACACATCCGCCCCTGGAGGAGTTCCTTGGTTGCATGGTTATCCAGGAATGTAGCCAAATAGCTAGGCTTTCTAAAAGAAGATCCTAAGTTAACAAAAAGGAGAAGCGTCTCAACTACACTTAAGCTTTCAATCAAATTGGAAGCATCCCTTGAAGTTTGTAAAGTGTCACATACACAACAGGCATGCAACTGAGATTACCATAATATGGTTGAAGTAACCCAAATGTTTTTACAGTGTATTATATCATCCCTACCTTGATTGCATACTTTTTGGCATGCCATCCCTACATCTTTTTTACATTTTTAATGTTTTTAAGTCTTGTATTATATAGGTTCTCCCCTAGCATCCCTTTCAGAGCACCAGAGGACTCAGGACACACTGCACACAGATGAACCTTCCCCTAGCCTTCCTCTGTTTGAGCACTGGAAAAGAGCTGTACATGTGAATTCAAATCTACCGCTACTGCCCTCCCTGCGCCACCCATGAAGGAAGGTGCAGCTGAGGAAGTATTGACACCTGTCAAAGAAAGACACCAGTGCTTTCAAGTCAAGGCCAACAAAAGGTGTGCTTTAACAGCCCTCAAAACCGGCCCACCGGGAGGGTCCCTTCACCTGTGCCAGTCCAAGAGAGCAATGGCTGGGAGGAAAGTAGAAATCATTCCTGTCCCAGAGAAGAAGCCTTTAACTCAGTAAGTCTGCAACTGAAATGTCCCAAGATGTGACGATGACCATGGTCACAAAGTGAGATATGTAAGTTGTAGCTGCTGGTCACACCCCTCCTATTTGTGCTTTCTGTTGAACCCAGCTTACTGACCTTCCTTTGTCAAGAGTGCATTATGCATACTGAACAGTCCAAAGTTGTACTTAAGTCTGTACAAAGGTGTAGCAACCAGTGCTGCACAAGCCGCATCCTCCTCTCAGTTATGTAAACTTGATGCCAGCGATATGTCCAATCAAAGCACTTTCAGATTTAGGCACATACATTGCTTTTTGTATAATTACAATGATGACAGTGTGTGGTGCTGGTGATCAAGGGTAATTTTATGAGCTCATGATCAGTGCTGACTACTTGGTTCCCAAGTTAAACTTGAGTTACTTGCATTGGGCATACAGAGGTCAGAATGTTGTGCCAGAATTAGCTTTTTAACTTATAAAGCCTGTAGTAAGACTTGTGTCAGTGATGAAAATAATATGGGCAGACTCCATGCATGTATCCTCTCCCTTCAACTGCATTTTACAGGGTACCTAGGTCATGCAACCCATTCATCTATGAAACACATATAGCTATGCAACAAAATGTACACGCTGAGTCAACTCGGCACATTAAAATTACTCCTGGCAACATCAATCCCACAGAACTGAACAATTAGGCAAGACTAGTACTCATGGTGCTGACTTGCAGATGAGCAAAGTCAAGATAAAATTGTGTAAGTAGGCAGCATGTGGCAATGAAGCTCTTGTGATAGGTTGTTACTTAGTGACTCAGTGCTGTCTCTTTCAGCTCAGATCCTAGTGTGAAGTTACGATAACGAATAATTGTTTTACAAAGAACATGGTATGGATAAAATAATTGAAAGGATGGACAGCAAAGCAGCAAAATTAATTTTTACGAAGGAAATGGTAAACTTGCATGCTGTTGGCTGAGTGTCACTGAAATCAATTATTACCGTAGTGTCCCGCAAGTACGCCCCCCCTTTTGCAACCTTAGCTTTAGTATAAAGCGCAGGGGGGGGCTTATACGCGGGATGCGACATTTTCTCTCGCGATTACGCCCTCCCTTCCGGTGCCCCGCCCACAACTTCGTGTCCAGATAGAAGAAGACAACACATTTGACGACTTTGCAGTTGCCATCTGGAAGGATGTTATCGAAGGTTATTCCGTCATGCGTTTCGATCGCATTGCTGTGTTTGAAGCGCCATATCGCTGAACTTCTGTTAAGGGCGGGGCTCAGCCCTGGAAGTTCAGCGATACGGCGTTTCAAGCACAGCGATGCGATCGAAATACGCGACGGAATAACCTTCAGTTGCCACACGGGACTGCCACACATAGCTCTCAGTAAATTTTAGTAACAGCCATATATTGTTTGAGGGGGGGGGGGGGGGGGCTTATGCGCGGGATAAAAATACCTCTGCAAGACATTGCGCTAAAAATGCAGGGGGGGCTTATGCGCGAGGGGGGGGGGGGGGCGTATTTGCGGGACACTACGGTATATGTACCGTATAGCTCCAAATTTTCGCGGGACAATATTTTCATGAATTTCGTGATTAACCTCGAGATCACGAAAATTTTATTCACGAAATTGGAGGTTACGAGGTGGCCTATATAGCGCACTCAGTGAAAAATGTCGGGGTAACATTGAATCACGAAAATTTCCGTGATCACGAAAGATTTATCACGAAAATTTACTTTAACGCTAATTTGGAGATATGCACGAAATTTTTGAACGACAAAATTTTGGAGCTGTAGGGTATATCATCATGTATGTTTGCTGTGTCAAACGGCTACAGAATCAAGCAGTGGTTGAGAAGTATTATAATGAAATTCATACTCTTTGGAAAATCTGAACAATTTTTCCACTCTGACATATGTCCCCCAATATACATGTGTGCCATTTAAGGGGGCGGGTAAATAATTTCACAATAAATTATCTGCTATATATAAAATGTCTCATCTTACTAGTTGTGCAATCAATTACAGCCAAACTTGATATTCAAGTACTGTATGGCAAGTACTATCTCTGTAACAAATCTTGATACCATGCTACAGAAAACAGCGCGGAGAGCAGTGGTTGAGTTTTACAATTTTTCAGGACGTTTCACTCGCACGGTACGAGAGCCACATACTCCATTCTTGGCGAGTAGAAAGTTCAACAGTCGCTAGAGGGGGCTACGTAGAGTTTTGGTCATAAGCTGTAAAGCTTAACGGATGGCGAGTTGAAACTGTTATTGGAAAGTCACTTTTTGTAGCGTTTCGCGGTACGAACTCTCCCGGGCATTTGTTAGTCACGAATACTTTACGTTACCCCCTCGACTAACCACTGGAGAAGCTGTTTATAGTAAAGAGAGTTGCTAAAGTCATTTACCTGATTCACGAAGCGTCCCGAAAAAATGTACCCCTGGCCTTCTCGGTGGGTGTGGCCATTGATGTACGGCGATCGACGACGTAGAAACTTCTCAGGGTTTCCTTCATGCTTTTGTCGCTTGTAGTACGGCTGTACGGCTAGGTAGCTCTTCGATATTAAGCTACTGAAGCAGCTGCTACAGTGATTTGCTTCATTCAAAAAGAAAAACCAGCTGTACAATGGTGGGCGTAAACCGGAAACAATTATTGCGCTTGTGTGGTAGCTTACCCGCCACCTTAAGTCAATTGTTGCATGCAATTCAGCTGCAACTGTAGTTGAACAATAACGAGATTCATACCTTTGGGTAACCCCTTCAATCTGAGCAATTTAATCACTCTGACTTATACGTTCCCCAATGTAAGAGCTGCAATGGTAACTATCACGAGCTTTATAAGTCACACATGTCTCCTATGAATGATCCGTGGGACAAGTGACTTACACTATACATCTCCCATGAATGACCCCTGGAAGAGGTGAATTACCCATGGTAAATTTACCCAGAAAAAATAACTTTCTGTAGGACCTGCAAAAATGAAGATCAGAAAATGCCTCATTCCCAGACAAGCTAAGGTGGCCTGGGAACAAAATTACAACATAACAGTTAGTCTTTTACAGCTGCCACGTCCATTCGGCGAGTCGAGCCTCCTCCTCCAGCCACAAGGATCTCTCCGCTCGGTAACAGACAGCACGTACAATATGCTTGTTCAGTAGGTAAGTGCCCCACCTTGTTCCACTTGCTGTCCTGGTTGTAAATGTGAATGGCTGAGCTCCTTTGTCGGTAGCCATGGCTTCCTCCCACTGCCAACACAGATCCATGGACAGCAATGGCAGCAGAGCCCTCCAGTGGGTTGTCGGGGAGTGTGCGCCACTGTGCGTGTGGCTTGTCAGTTTGTGTAAGGGCTGGGAGGGACACGCAGAGTACTTGCTTGCCCAGCGAACCTCCTAATAGGTACAACGTACTGTGTATAATGGCGACTGACATTCGACGGCAGCTCATGGGGAGTGGTGTGGCAGAGAGCCACTGACTATGGAGGGTAGACGTGTCGAGGATTTCAACAGTAGCTAGGTCACCACTAGTATCACCCCCACCTGCCACTACCAGACATTGGTGGTAAGTGGATATAGCTGGCCAGTAACGAGGTGTGTTCATTGGAGGGTAGGGTTGTTTCCAGCTCCTCTGTGAGGTAGAGTACACAGCTACTGTCTTGCTCGTCTTTTTAGTGGACACATCCCAGCCACCAACCATCACTAGCTGGCTACTTACTGTTGTCATGCTACAGCACCAGTATTGATACTTTAGTGGTTCCAGCCAGTGTTGACTGTGGAGGCCATATCTGTGTATGACACGACTGATATTGATGTGTCCTCCTCTGTCATTGACATACAAGATGCCTTCAATTGTTACTGACTGTGGGTACAACATTGCTCTTGGCATGTCTGGCAGCCTCCTCCATGTTAGCTCACTGAGGGGGTGCATCTGAAATATGAAACAAGTTTATTACTTCACAGTGTGTCCTAAAGTGGACGCTAATTAAAAATTAACCACAAGCACATGCCCAGAGCTTTGGCACACCATTTTCTGTTACATGTGTTGCAGAATAACAAGAGTGTATTGGCCATAGAAGAGAGAGGGGATACAGTTATAATTTTTTCACACTATTTTTAGTATTCTGCTTTCCTTCACAGCTGTATTTAACTGTGCATGTCCTCTCACTGCCTCCGGCAGCATGAAACACCCTCGGCAGTAGCCGTTGCAATAGTATGGCATCAAAGAAATTAGTGGGTGAAGAGTATTAACACTATAAAAGCTGTGTACACATATTTTTCTCCAGCAACAGGTGTTACTAGCTAGTACTTATTTGTGCTAGAACAGGCAGAATTGCAGAACTGAAAAAGGCAAATGTCCTGGGGTGCCCACCATTTATGTGACATCATACCAAAATTATTGAAAAAATGACAGTATGGCTTCCCATCGTAGTTGGTATCAAATTTTCTTCAGAACCATGATGATTTTGGCAGCTGTACATGGGGCTATCCAACTGACCAGGGTTGCATACTGACAAATTTTGACTCACCTTGTTTCAGGTTAGCAACTAGCCTTCAGATAATTCTCTAGCAGTGACTTGACTTAAAACTAACTTAACAGACTACACAAGTCCAAAGAGTAAGAGCTACAGTGAAAGCTCTATGTAAACACAAACTAATAGCTAGTTATTCAGCAACCACATAACTTGAATTCATAGCAGCTGCAAAATTGTGCTTTTTGTGTCTGAGACTCAGACTTTGTGGAGCCAAACTAATTACAATCTACTGTACACTGACATAGTGTACAGATGCACACGATCAAGTGAATTATTTGCATGCCATATGCCGCCATATAAAATCTATGGACAGTGTAACGTTTAGTATCACAATTATGCATCATGAAAGGACGGATGTCGATAGTATGCGGAGGCCGCCATGGCAATTAAACTCATGCGCAAACAGCTGAAATCAGGCCCCTCCTCTTCAGGCCTGGGAACGAGGCTAAGTAAACATGTGGTGCTAGTCTAGCGTGGAAACTATTTAACAGCACCAGCTACTTACACTTGGTGCACTAATATACAACCCAGAATAAATATGCAAAGCCTAGATAGGTCTTGCATGCTACTTTTGCATGCCATTTAGTAAACAGTAAATAGTGGAACTAATGTAGATGTAGAACCCACTTTAAATACTCTATTGCTAGACTATTAAATGCTTATTGCAAGTGCACGTCTTTGTAAGACATCATCACAATGTTCCTTCAGGGCATTGATAGAAGATCAACTAACCTTGAGTTTAGCTGGTTTAGAAGTCTGACTGCCAGCACAGTTGCTGATAACACAGTGGTAGCTCCCTTTGTTTGACTTCTGCACATTTAGGATAGTTAGAGCAGCAGTAGAAAACCCCTGTACACCCCTGCATGGCTGCCACTCCTCACTTCCTCCCTCCTTGGCTGGATTCCATTGCCACTGGTAGTTAAGAGGTTCTGTACCAGTAGCTTGGACAGTGAATGTCACAGTTTTCCCTGGGACAGCTGCTATCAAGTCTTTAGGATGAGTAGTGATTCTTGGGAGCTCAGCTACAGTGTAAACATGATATTAAAACTGAATTTAAGATTAACTGGTATTGAAGTCTAGTAAACAGCATGTTACTCATACTGAGCATACTCAGTATGAGCGACATGCAATGCATGTGCATGGAAACCAAAAAGTATAGCTAGAGTGCAGTTGTCATTTTGCACACAAAGTATTGATATGCTCAATAGAGTTGTGCTCTGACACTAAAGTGAGTGCACGCCATTGAGTGGCACTTACTTTGGCTGGCAAGTCTGACATGAGAAACTAGCAGGTTTGCCAATCAACTACTCTTTCCTTGCATGAACTAGGTATTTAACTCACCTACAGTGAGTGTTGCACATTCGGAGGTCTCACTACCAGCATAGTTGCTGACAATGCAGCAGTAGCTCCCTTCGTTTGACTTCTGCACACTGGGAATGATCAGTGCGGAGCTGCTTGCTCCCGGAAACTTCTCCACATCACACAACTGCCACCCTCCATTCCCATCTCCCATTTTCAGTTTCCATTGCCACTGGTAGTGTAGAGGCTCAGTTCCAGCAGCTTGGATAGTGAATGTTACAGGTTTGTAAGGAACTGCATCCTTCAGTCTTTTAGGATGATCAGTGACCATGGGAGGTTCATCTGTGGTACGTAAAAACATCATTTTAGCTATGTGTATATGTATGCTCTCTGACTGAGTGCATGAAAAGATTTTGCACTTTTTGCAAATCCCTTACCAATACACCTGTGAAGTTGCGTTTCAACTTTCTTCTTGGCCTCCACTTCTTGAACTGCAGCCTCCATCTCGAAAGTACTTTGCTGCTTCTGATACTCAGCTTCCATTAACTTCTGCTTCAGTTCAATAATCTCTGTTGTCAGTGTGATTACATCTGACAGCTGCTTTGGAGTGCTGACAGCCTTCTGGTATGACGGAAGTTTACCCTCAAGCCATGCAACTGCAGCCTCCTTCTCCTGCAAAGAACTTGACAAAGCTTCAAACTCTTTAGTGAGTTGACTGATATGAAACTCATGAGCTGCAATCTGTTGTGACTTATGGTCTGACTCTTCTTTAGTTGTGATCAGTTGTTGCTAAAGGAAAAGAAACACTTATAGTCATGTATGCAACAGATCAATCTCAAGAACAGTTCATACCTCCATTTCATTTCGATCAGTCAAAGTCATCTGGACGAGCTTCTCGACCTCCTCTTTCTCAGCAATGTATGATCTTGTCAATTCTTCCTTCTCTTTCTGCAAGGTTTTCACTTCCTCATACTTCTCTTCTAGTTCAGCTTGCAGTTTAGATAATTTATCCTTCATTGTTTGTGCTTCCTGTTGAACACATTGAAGTTGGTTTTCCTTCTTTTGTAGTTCTTCCTCCAATCTTTTGATTTCTTTCTTCTTGTCAATCAGTATATCTTGCAGCAGTTGGCATTTCTCAACACTATGAGCCACATCCTTGCTTTTCATCTCAGAAAGCAACTGGAAATCATGCTGTTTGCGCTGCAGCTCTGACATGGTGTTTTCTCTGTCTTGGGCAAGTTTCAGCATCTCCTTACCAAGTTTGTTCAGCTCACTCTTGAGATTATTTACATTCTCATTTAGAGGCACTTGTGAATCTCTTGAGCTCTTCAGAAGTTGCTCAATCTCTGACAGTCTTCCACTTAGTTGCTGAAATTCATCTCTGTGATAATGGACTTCAGTCAACTCTGATCCTGTAGCCTGCATGAGCACATAATGATATGGAAATAAAAGAAATACACGGAGCATATTTATCTCACCATTTTCTGCTTTCTTTTAGCAATTTCCAGTTCCTCCAAAGGCTTATTATCAACAGTGTTTGGAAGTGGGACTCCTGTAGGATGATGTTAGGTAATGCAAGCAGCAAGTATCTATTAGTCAAAATGCAAGTGCAACATACCATACTTTATAGCAAGGTGAGAAGCAAGACGCTCTCTCCCTATTCCCATCAGTGCCTTGACAACAGCAGACCAGGTTGGAATCACATGTTTCTGCCACTCAATTAGCATCTGGGTACGGCACTCTTTAGTATCTGCATGATCTTTTTTAATTGCATCTAGTGTCGACCAATGAAGTCTTAGGTAGATGCCAAAGTGATACCATTGGTTCAGTGTACTCAATTCATTAAGGACATCACGCAGCTCCTTGATTTTACCTGCATGAAATGTAAACCAGAAATGTGGTACACTGTAGCATGCCAAAACCAAAATGTATTGTCTGAGTTTGGCTGTAGGTCTACCGTAATCTCTCGAAAATAGGCCCACCCTCAAAAATATGCCCACTGGCCCCCCCTTTTTTGAATGACGTTGTTGCAAAGGGTGCTTTTCTCTCAAAAGTACGCCCACCTACTTGTGTTGTAGTACATGCAGTTACGCAAGAAGCACCGAAGAAGCGGTACATTGCAAGAGGAGGGACTTACAAATGAAGGCAGGCACCATTTGCTGTTATTGCATAAGCAAGCGGATGACAAAAAATGGCATTGCAGAATCACTGCATGCGCACACAAATAGAGCTAGACTAACTGCGTGTGAGGTGGGTGTATTTTCGAGAGAAATATCACAACTCTCGAAAATATGCCCACCCCCCTCTTTGAGGAGCCACTTAAGTTCATCGCCCATGGGCATATTTTCAAGAGATTACGGGGATACATGTAGTTCATGCTCCACTGAAAGTTGCACAACCCACTAGAACTCACCAATAATGTGATCAGCACATTCTGATATCATTTCTCCGACAGCATTAGTGACCATACATCGATAAAGCCCTTCACTGCAAGACTCAATGCTGGGATATGTCAGTGTTGCAGTGTCAACTCCCTGGACTGGCCCACCAGAGGTGAGGTTCCGCCACTCCCCACTACTGACCCCCTCCACGACAGGCTTCCACTGCCACTGGTAATTCAGTGGCTCCGTTCCAGTTGCTTGGACAGTGAATGACACAGGTCTGCCAGAAATGGTACATTTTAACTCTTGTGGATGAGTGGTGATATTTGGACGCTCAGCTAGAGAATACAAAAAGAAACTTGTAAACGTTGTACAGTTAGCAAGAATACTGTGAATATGATTACATGAGAATAGGGTTACTTCAGCCATATTTTGGTCATCTCAATTGCATGCCTTTGTGTACGTGACATGTTACACAAACTTCAAGGGATGCTTCCAATTTGAATCAAAACTTAAGCATAGTTGAGAAGCTTCTCCCTTTTGTTAAATTAGTATCTTCTTGCAGAAAGCCTAGCTACTTGGCTACACTCCTGGCATTTCTACCATAACCATGCAACCAAGGAACTCCCCCATGGGCAGATGTATAGATCAGAGAAACACCAAACCTCATCAGAGATGCTGATTTATAGGCCTTCCGTAAGATCCTAATTTAACAAATTGGAGAAGCTTCTCAACTACACTTTGATTTAAATTTAAAGCATCTCTTGAGGTTTGTAATGTTTCACTTTCACAACTAGCCTCGTTCCCAGGCTCGTGCGTGGGAACGAGGCTATTACACAACAAGTATTCAACTGAGATGATCAAAATATGGTTGAAGTAACGCAAATGTTTTTACAGTGATATATATATATATATATATACCAACAGACTGGTAACATAATGATATCCCTATGAACACCACACTTGACTCATCATTGATAACATTATAAGCAACTTTCTTGTGTATAGTCTACATCTGAAATGCCATGCTTGTATCAGCAACATACATGTGTGCATCTGCCTGTATTCAATAGCAGTTACAAACAGGAATTTCATAAACTGCTGTTAACTGCCATGTTGTATGTACATGGCCGGTTTTATCTTTCCCTGATGTTTATGCAATGAAAGCTTTGGTAAATGTGTGGATAAAGCTATCTTGGTGCTGATATTGAAATGCAAGATGAGAAAGTTTCTGTGTTCTTGTGAGAATCAGGCTTACACATCAATTGTCATCGCGGAAACCTTGTCTTTCAGCTCAAGTTTAACTCACCTACATTGAGTGTTGCACTTTCTGAAGTCTCACTACCAACACAGTTGCTGACAGTGCAGCGATAGCTCCCTTCATTCGACTTCTGTACACTGGGGATGGTTAGTGTGGAGCTGTTTGCTCCTGGAAAACTCTCCACATCACACAACTGCCACCCTCCATTCCCATTTCCTGCTTTTATCTCCCACTGGTAGTTCAAAGGCTCTCTTCCAGTGGCTTGGACAGTGAATGTAAGGGGTTTAATAGGGACAACATTCTTCAGTTCTTGTGGATGAGCAGTAATTCTTGGAGGTTCATCTGGATATGGAAATACAGCGCAGGAACCATGTGACATTTTGCACAAAGCTCATTCAATTTATAGTACACGAGTTGTGGTCATCAGCTGCAGTATCTACTGCAAGTGTCATTGTCCAAGAAAAGTGATTTTTTTTGTATATGTTGTCTAACAGCCTTTTTCGCAAACTAAATTGATAGCCTGATAGCTGATATTTAAGCAATCTGGGTATTGCAGCCTCATTTCTAGGCCTCCCCACCTCCAGTTTTGATCCTAACCCTTCTCACTATGCTGCAAAAATTGGAGGCAGGGAATTAGGAGGTACACTGCAAAAACTGCTTGGTTAAAATGACCAGAGTGAAGGTTACTGCAGTTTCAGGGTTCATTGAACAGGTGATTAAAGAACCAAAAACACAATTAACATCAATCAACCCCCCTCACAATCCATCAAAGTTCAAAGAGCTAGCAGAGACACTTGTCTGCTAGCCAATACATACCATCCATCTGCTGGCTATTATCTGGTTCAGAACCAGATAATAGCCAGCAGGTGGATGCACATGAACTGTCTGTGCTAGCTCTTTGAAGCCAGATGGAATTATGAGGGGGTTGATGGATGATAATTGTGTTTGGAATTCCTTTAATCATACTACCCACCTGTTCAATGAACCTTGAAACTGCAGTAACCACACTGGAAAAAACTTAATTTAACCCAAAATGGGTTACCTCAGTTGCAGGATCTATACCACCTCCCACTTTTACCACAGTGTAGGGTTACAGCCTTTGCATACTCAAAGTTCCAATATGGTATGAATATTTGCATAAAAGCACACAAATAATCCCCAAAGGTTAGCCAATAGTGCAATGAATAGTTTTCAGAGTCCATCCAATAATACATGAATATAGCGAGAGTTACACCCCTTTTTGGGACAAAAATGCAATCACAAAATGAATTTGATTTTGCAAACCAATTCATTGTTTGCTAGAAACCTTCACTGGACAAGGGATGTAACACTAAACCCTTGCAAAAGGAGGTGGGCCACTGCCTGGACCTAGATGAATCCAGACTGCAACTGAGATGACCATTTTAGGGTTAAATCAACTTCCAATTTTTTACAGTGCATGCACTTGTGGTCATTTTAACCAAGTATTTTTTGCAGTGTAGAGAGAGGCATTCATACCTTTTACCCCATAAAGGGAATCAAAATCAAACAGCTTGCTGTCCTTCCAGTGGGACATGAAGGTCGAGCAGTTCTCTGTGGTCACCAGGTGGAGGTCTGCTCCTTTTGTGTTTTGCCGATTGGGTGAAACCAGAAATAGTTCTGGCTCAACTATGACAAGCCAGTCCTGGGATGATTTTGGTTCAATGGATTTTAAAAATACTGACAGGAGATCCAACTGCATGGCATACTTAACCATCTCAATCTCAAGGAGAAACTTCTTCAAACATGACTCAGAGCTGAAGACAACGTGAAAGAGTGGGGACTGCTCATAATAGAATGTATCCACATGGTAGACCCCACACTTGTGCAACATAGGTGAAATAGTGTTTTCAATCGACCAAAGCTTGGTACTGGTGGTGGTACCACCATGTGAGAAGCTCATGACGGGTTCATCATAGACGCCTTCCTTGACGGACGTGATCGTCGCATTCTCTCCGTTCACCAGCACCCTCGTTCTTAGCAGGAAGAAGTCGCTGTGGTAGCTGGTGTGGATATTGAAGTCGGAATCTACCTCAATGTCTACCAGACAGTGCATCGCCATTCGAGGATTCAACGAGAAGCGAAATCCAAGTTTCGAAAGTACGTAGCTAGTTCAGCAAGTTTTTCAAATGACATTCCACAGCCCATCCCACTCATGGGAACACCAAATGCAAACCCCACCCAAATTCCCAGACACTAATATACGGTGGCCGAGAAGTAGGCTCCCGCACATTATGCTTCATTGCTATCCTATTATGCTATTCCTTTATTCCTGATAATTTTACCAATTATGCTCAGTTATCTTCCCCATTATGCCCAATGTGTAAGAGCGTTTACGAGACAGTCCTGATTGCGTAGGAGCCTTGAGTCGGTCTAGCAATGATACAGTCGACTCGGATGATGTGGACTCCGCCTCCTTGGGCATACTACCCGAGCTTTGATATGAGCTGTTGCAAGAGTCAAGACGTTGCGATCCTCGTGCTAGTAGTACCTTTTAGTTTAATAGTAGCGTGAGCGGTATATACGACTAAAGTTACTTTACACGTGGGCATTGTTTAGTAGTTCAAAGGTTAAATAATTACGTAAGCGCGTTGGGTTTACCTATTATGCTCGAAATTGTGCTTATGCTAATAGCTCCCTATTGTGCTTTAAATTATGCCGGCATAATGTGCGCATGCCTACCGAGAAGTGCAACGTTTGACATCCGTAATCTGACATCCGTCATCTGTCATCCGTCATCTGTCGTCCGTCATCTGTCATTTGGTTTTGGTGGGTGTGGTCATGGGTGTGGCGGTTACTTACATTCGCTCTTGATTTCGGACCCAGACAGAGCCGGGCTGGGACACTCGAGTGAGACCAATGCTTGGTTGAAGGTGATCATGTCAAACTTTCGGCGAACTAGAGTGGCAGAAGCAAACAAGAAGCTAGCGAGGGCAATCACCCACGCACAGAGCTCTTTAGTCAGCGAATTCCAAAGCATTTTAGATGCAACCGTAGGCCAGTCACCAACCGGCGCTCAGTGCAGACTCTCCGAGTAGCTACGTCAGCTGGTCGCAGTCGTACGTCTAGCCTAGGATTAACTGGTGATAAGATTTTCTTGTGTTGTATGCGACCTGCATTTTATGCTGATTGTTAAAGTGCAATTTGTTTTGAAATACATATATGGCCACGTGGTTTCACACATCCTTCATTCTAGCATATAATTTATATGTACTGTGAAGACAGTAACAAGTTGCAATGACTACATTTTAGATGAGATGAAGATCATTGAGAAATCCAAAAGATTTGCTGTGGGGAGAAAGACTTCATGGAAGCAGGAAGCTAAAGCACTGACGGTACACATCTAGTCCTGTACTTTACACCGGTCGTGGGGTAACAGACGTAATTTAAGGAAAAATCCCATGTGTCACTCATGGGGAAGAATTACGTCATTTGCACCTTGGGATGGAATTGGGTGCTTTCATTGCACGTAAAATGCTCAAAAGTATATGCACAACATGTGGCCTTATAGGGAAAGAATTACGTCTTTTGCCTCAAAAGGATATTCCTGTAAATTATTGGCTATGAAGAGTCATCAGAGGGGTACCCTGTTATTACTTCATAAACATTCCCGGGAAAATAACCTTATGAAGGGAAAGAATTATGTCCTTTTCCTCAAAGGTAAATCCCTGTGCATTCATCACAGAATTGGCTATAAATCTCATTACATTCACTCGAGCGTCACCAGAGGGGTACCCTGTGATTATTTCACATCTAACGTAAAAATTCCCCATTTATACTGGCATGATACCCTTGTGTAGGGAAAGAATTATGTCATTTGTCTCAAAGGTAAATCCCTGTGCATTCATCACAGAGATGGCTATGAATCTCATTCACTAGTACATTCTTCAGGGTCAGCAGAGTGAGTATATAAATTGTCAATGAGTTGAATATGAATCTCAATAAGTTTGCAATAAATTAAAGTTAGTGTACAATCCCAAGAAGGGATCATAGTACATAAGAGAAATGCTGCATGGATCATTAATTCTGTCATGACGAATGACAGCATAGGATACCTGTTGTAACTGGTCTCCTGCCCAGAATTGGGCTTCACAGTGATTGCAACCATCCCACTTGCAAATGCTGCACATGTAGACTTCTCACCCATGATTGTATGGGGAAAATGTCCAGATAGTACCAATGCTGTTGAGAGAAGCTACAACAGAGATGCAAAAGACAATGTTTCAGTTCCTATACATACGGCAAGGTTTAATCAACCTTTACAAACTAGACAAATTGTACTATGCTAATCACATTGCAGCAAAAAAGGTGTGGCATTTCATACACAAGTAGGAGTAGTCAATCCAGAGCAGAAGCAGCTGAAATTAGACGTAAGCAGCGGTGTTTGCAGAGTGAACCATTCAAATGCTCTTCAAGGACCTCCTGACAAATCCTGCCACTTCAACATGAAAAAGGTGAAGTGATGTAGGTTTATACATCACTAAAGTCATGTGTTCAGTCTGAAGATTATTTTACACAGGAATAGATCTGCAGATGATGTACTTAATAGTTCAAGGCCTAAGAAGCTAAAAAACCATGTCACCTGTAATGGAAGGTGATGATGATTTTGTGGACACAAACATATCAAAGTCCAAGTAACTGTTGTTGTTGGGCTTTAAATAAATCAAATTTACATGTATGTCTTTTTTCAACAGTGAGGAAATCACCTATATAAGCTACCAGATATATCCTTAGTGGGCAGAATGTTACAAATGAAGTTCATATGCAAGACACATGCAGTACTTCACTGGCAAAATTGTAAACTATGACTTTATACATGCACCCTGATGATGTTCTTTCCTCACTTGAGAGCTGATAAATGTTGAGTGTACATGCAACATTGGTTGGGTTAAGAAAGTGCACTATATCTACAACCATTCATATAACTCCTACCAGTGGCACAGTAGGGACATCACCACAGAGAGAGAACTTGAGATTTCTGCTGCATCCCTCCAATCTGTAACAACTCCCAGAAGTGAATCTGCTGGACTAAACTGAGGATGGTCTTCCTCACATTTTTGAAATGTTGAAATGGCTAATGCATAGGCCTTGATACCTTTCTTGTCCATCCTAACTCTGCTCACAACAGCCCATTCCATTGTAGTGTCATCAAATGGAATAGGTAATTATATTCAAATGTTTTGTCAATGTTACATCTGCCTCAGAAAGTTCAGCTTAGAAAGTAGCTTGGACATTGATGGGCTCATTGTGTGTATGAAGACTAGTGTATTTCACTTTCAAACCCCATGGAGATTAGGTATGGGCAACAATTCTTCTGGATTTTCTGCTGCCGACAAGGATATCCTTTCAAAGCGACTTTCCCTTAGCTACTCCTTACAAAACTTTAGCTAGTGCTCCAGGATAACCGCCTGAGGAAATGTAAATGAGCCAATTTTGTGATGAATGCACAGGGATTTACCTTTGAGGAAAAGGACATAATTCTTTCCCTTCATAAGGTTATTTTCCCGGGAATGTTTATGAAGTAATAACAGGGTACCCCTCTGATGACTCTTCATAGCCAATAATTTACAGGAATATCCTTTTGAGGCAAAAGACGTAATTCTTTCCCTATAAGGCCACATGTTGTGCATATACTTTTGAGCATTTTACGTGCAATGAAAGCACCCAATTCCATCCCAAGGTGCAAATGACGTAATTCTTCCCCATGAGTGACACATGGGATTTTTCCTTAAATTACGTCTGTTACCCCACGACCGGTGTAAAGTACAGGACTAGATGTGTACCGTCAGTGCTTTAGCTTCCTGCTTCCATGAAGTCTTTCTCCCCACAGCAAATCTTTTGGATTTCTCAATGATCTTCATCTCATCTAAAATGTAGTCATTGCAACTTGTTACTGTCTTCACAGTACATATAAATTATATGCTAGAATGAAGGATGTGTGAAACCACGTGGCCATATATGTATTTCAAAACAAATTGCACTTTAACAATCAGCATAAAATGCAGGTCGCATACAACACAAGAAAATCTTATCACCAGTTAATCCTAGGCTAGACGTACGACTGCGACCAGCTGACGTAGCTACTCGGAGAGTCTGCACTGAGCGCCGGTTGGTGACTGGCCTACGGTTGCATCTAAAATGCTTTGGAATTCGCTGACTAAAGAGCTCTGTGCGTGGGTGATCGCCCTCGCTAGCTTCTTGTTTGCTTCTGCCACTCTAGTTCGCCGAAAGTTTGACATGATCACCTTCAACCAAGCATTGGTCTCATTCGAGTGTCCCAGCCCGGCTCTGTCTGGGTCCGAAATCAAGAGCGAATGCAAGTAACACTAGCGGCTAGAGACAGGAATAAAACCCATTAGTAAACTTTGACCTCGAGTGCATAATTGTGTATCTGAACGCTCGCGCACCGCTATTGAGCTCGTTCCCAGTCTGTGCAATGCGACTGGTTTCGCAACCGTTGACTGATCATGACATGCATGAAGAATGGCTGGTGCAGAATTTGTGAAATTTCCATCCACTGCTACAAAGCACATCTGTCCACCTCTGCCAATCCACATCTCATCTTCAAACAACCCTGCAGGACCTGACCTCGATCAGAACCTCAACCTAACGTGGCCAGATGTCTTTCCCATGAGCCCATATACCTCTCTGCCCCCTGCTCTTCTTTAACTACTTTCCACGTGTACCTCTTCTAGCCAGTTTTCTCAGCTTTGTTCTTTTTGTTCCCTATCTTCCTTTTCTGAATGGTGCCGACCCTGACTCTCAGTAGCATCTCATATTGCTCCCTCCAACCATTACACCTGGCTCTTTCAATATCTGTTTTCACCATTCTCTCTTAACCAAGCTTCCAGAATCTCCATCCATACATCTCCTCTCTTCTTTTTCCAGCCCATCTCCCCACAAACTGCTTCTTATGCCACTGTTCTAATAGCTCCCACAGCAATTTTCTCCCACCCTATCCTGTACAGCCTGTAACTCCATTACTAAGAAGTATTATCATGGCTCAATGTAGCAACATTGAGTTTAGGACAAGGAGCGTAATGTTATTATTACAATTTGTGAATGAAGTTGACATAGGTTACACAAGCACAAGGACGTTCTGCCTGCTGAACACATTATAGAGTCTTGTACTTTAGTGTGAGTGATATCCCTCTGTAGCTCCCAACACAGCTGCACAAAGTCCTGAAATGAAAGATAAAAAGCATTACAAGTGTCAGGCAAACAAATTCTGCTCTTAGCTATGCATGGGTTGACTCACTGTGTAGATATTTAGGTGGTATCTCTTAGGGCTGGAACGGATACCTGATTATCCGGCTAATTATCTGCTACACTAAATATCCGGATTCAATAATAGTATCCGGAACTTGCATGTGTGATCATGAGCGGTCACAAAGGAAGGCAAACTAATCCTGTCTGGGACTATTTTAGAAGGCAGGAGGACGGCAAAATAACTTGCATCATTTGTAAGAAAGACTTGGCTGATGGCGGAGGAAGTACGAACTTGCAGAAACATCTCAGAGCGAAGCACGTGGACGAACCAAAGAAATGTTTCGGCAAAGCTGACGCCAAGCAGCCACTGATGTCGTCTTGACATTCACTGACACTCGAAGATGCCCTCCTGCTCGTGCCACTCGGATCATTGATCTGATTGCTGAGACGGTAGCCCATGACTTACAACCTAGTGTGGTCGAGGGAGACGGCTTTCGCCAGTTGTTAAACTACATTGAACCAAACTACTGGTACCTTCGAGGACCCACCTTCAGTTGTGTAAAATGTTAATTGTGACCTTTCTGCTCTTATGTAAACCATGCCATTGAGTGTGTATGTATGTTTTACTTTATAGGTTATCAGGATAGCAGTTTAGTAGATCCATTCCAGCCACTATATTAATCTCATTGTGACATTAACTTGTGATCCCCCTCCCCTATCCTAATGTCATGCCTACTGTCAAATGCTGATCAGACACTGCCCTCAAATAGCAGCTGCACACTTGGAAGTAAAACGTCCTTGAATAGGGCTAGTGTATGAAACAGACAATGGTCATCTAGCTAGTAGCTATAGCACTAAGGCTACTGTGGGATATTCTATTACCGTAATTGTTTGCATGTAACAGGCTTACTTTACTAGTCTGGCAAAGCCAGACACAAGCACACAGCACGAGGGTCTGGTCTAATTCCTATACATGACCTGTGCATCATGGAATGTGTATTAACTGGTTATTATAAGCTTATTAATGTCATTATAACGTGGGAATTGATGTACAGCCTTTCTGCCTGCATCTGAAATGCGATTGACAAGCAGTACAATGTTATCTTGGCCGTGCACTGAATACAGGTGGTGAACTCCCAGGGCTGAGTTTACCAAATGGAAGGGAAAGGAAGCCAGGCAGAGACACATCCCTTAGCCCGTGGGAAGAATAGCGATGCCATCACGCTCTTGCAGGAAGGTAGTTTACTAACTTTAGCTGTTCTTCCTTCAAACTAGGATAGTCGCTAGTTGCTAGATGCAGCCTTTGTGCTTCCATTCAAAGCTATGACGTATCAACCAGATTTCTTTTTAGATTCCCATGGCGTTCTGCAATTTGATTGGAGCTGCAATATATTTGCAGCGGGGACAGGTGAGGTATAGGCGTTAGACCAGACCCTTGTGCGCTTTGCCAGACTATGAGTCTACCTCCCTCACCCTTAACATCAGAATGTTGTTTTTGGAAAACTAGTTTGTAAACTGTCCCCATTAGAGTAGCTCATCAATCACCGGACACCACTTAATTCTGGACACCATCAAAGTGTCGGACAACAAATCTTTAAGGTCGTATAGCTGCTAGCTGATCTGACCTACTCTAGCTAGACCATGACATAATCAATGAATTTCTCCTTTCCATGTCCTCGTTCCCCAGTTCCCATTTCCTCGTTCCACACTTCCCCTATTTCGTTTCGAAGGCGCGCCATGTGCTTCGGCAAACTACTCCCGTTCGGTTTGTGAGAGGTTGTAGGCAGTGGTGACATTGACCCAAGCTGTTTACATTGAGTTGGTTGTAAGCCCCCCTCCAGCGAGCACCTGCATAGCCGCATGCATGTACGCAAACATTGCCGTGGCTTCCGGGTCGAGAGTACGCTCCGATCGCACATCGGAGTGCTAGCTAGCTATTCGTGTGTAGCGCAGCTGTAGCCTATTTGCTAAAACCCTACAGAAACATAGTCCGCAGTTAGGGGTCACTTTCCGAGTACCGATGGTTCGGACAATTGCTACTTTTACAGCTGTGACTGCACAGATCTTAATCGAGTGAGTCTGGCAGTTATCTATCTTGTTTGTCTTGATGATGTGAAGAAGCGTCACAAGTACGGACGCATAGCGTTCAGCAGTCCGAGAGATATCGTGCTGTCCGCGTGATGGTGTCCGATAACGGATAGGTTACTCTAATACTGTTAAAAATGAACTTTCTCTCCACTTTAGGTCATGTGTATAAAACTTGACATCAGTACTAGTGGGGGTCTGGTTTTACAAACTTGGTACATTTTCATTAAAAAGGTTACTTTCATGAAATCACTATAGCTAGTGTCCTCTATGTGTCCTAGATCTACGTAGCTAGAATACTCACCTCAATATTATCAATCTTCCTCGCCTTTTATAAATGGAAAATTACCACGTGGCACAATTGATAGTAGACACCGGCCTCACCTGGGTCTGCATGGCCAGGCCATATGGAACGAGGTTTTCTCATTGGTTTGGAACCGCGGCGTAAAAGGTCAAAGTTCACTAATGGGTTTTAATCCTGTCTCTAGTAGTCTCGTGCCCAGACCCCACCAGAGGGCGGGGTCTGGGCACGAGACTAGTCTCTAGCCGCTAGTCAAGTAACCGCCACACCCATGACCACACCCACCAAAACCAAATGACAGATGACGGACGACTGATGACGGATGACATATGACGGATGTCAGATTACGGATGTCAGACGACGGATGACAGACGACGGATGTCAGACGACGGATGTCAAACGTTGCACTTCTCGGTCACCGTACTAATCTGCACCCAGACGACGTTGCAGGCCAGCCACGTCTCACCTTGGCAGGAGCAGCGAGACGCAAGTCTGCTGCCCCCTTTGCTCATGATACGGTGGCCGAGAAGTGCAACGTTGGACATCCGATCCGTCATCTGACATCCGTCGTCTGACATCCGTCATCTGTCAGCTGTCATCTGTCATCCGTCATCCGTCATCTGTCATCCGTCATCGGTTTTGGTGGGTGTGGTCATGGGTGTGGCTTTCTACGCGCTTTCTGCTGTCATCATAATCATGCCTTCATGGCGGTAGATGAGTGTGGAGGACATGGAGAAGTTAGCACAAAGGACAAAAAACAGGTTGCTTAACCTTACTAAAAGTCAAGGTTTTATAATTGTGTGTGTATATTTTACCTTTGCTCCTGAGTATTTCACGGTAGTTACCCAGTATCTGGGTAGCTAGCCATGCTAGATTAGTGTTTGACTATGTTGCCTTACTGCTGTTTCCTGAGGGAATACATTTTATACTGATTAACATTAAACCAACATCCTTGTGGTGTGGGAACTCTTGGTGTGTATTTCATGTGTTTCCTAAATTCACACGTCATGAACCTCGCACTTCAATGACCACATCTCAACTATACTTTTTGTAGATCATGAAAACTTGAACTGTATTAGATGTCCGTGAAGCAACTAAACAGTAGATTGGGTTGATACATGCACTTATTATATATCTACAACTTTTAACTATACACATCACCTGTACGTACTGCAGCATGAAAACTGTTTCTGAAGAAGCCATTGGATCTTGGTTGGCCAGTGATAGTGTGCAAGCATATGTCCATGGAATTCATGAAGGGAAAGTGAGTTTAGTATGGAAGGATTTGGGTGTACATTTGTGGAATATAGTAAAGTTTTGGAACCATACCTAAAGTATGTGTAGCTATGAGGTGGGACTCATGATTGACAAATGTTGTTTGTCACAGGTGCAGTCATGGAGGCATGATATGTACGTAGCTGGCCCACCAAAGATACGAGGTAATATAGTGGAGGTATATTCCCTCTTCATGTACTCGTATTTCATGTTACTTTGAAATTACCATATACTGGAAAACTTCCAAGGAAGGAAACTTTCCTGAATTAGTGAATATACGGAGAAAACTTTTCACGGATTGCTCGCTTGCCACCAACGACGCCACACCCCAAAATTTCACTTTCGCGAATAACCAAGAGTTTTCACCCTCTAAAGTTTCCCGCTGTATGGTATCTTAAAGGCCTGTTTTTCAACTCAACATAGTGACTGTTTCTACCTGTTTACTTTTATGTGTACAATTATTTACTGTTCAGTGTGAGTGCCTCGCACAGGCTTGCCTCCACAATGGTGGTTGGAACGTTCAGCTTTACGGCCTGATAAATATTTGCTGGTGCCCAGATATCACTTTACTTCCAATTGGTAAACACCCCTTTGTTTGCCAAAGTAGGCTAACAGACACCAAGTCATGCTGAAATGCATTTTTTCTTGGTCAAATTCTGCATACCTATAGGTATACAAAGGGGGAAGGTAGTCAGAGTGAGGTAACGAAATTCACCCAGATATTGTTGGTCCTGGATGTAGAGTGGTGCCACATTGCAACTTATAGTTGTGGTGGCCCCTATATAAAAGTCCACTCACATAGACGCAGTGCACATTTACGTACAGTCTTGATTGTGGCAAATTCCTGAAAAAAATGTTCATATTAATCAAGCTTCGTCCTTGTATACTTCATTATAGGTGTATGTCTTGTACCTTTAACTATAGTCTTAAACCGCTTCATTGTTTCACAGCCAGAATGA
This sequence comes from Agelas oroides, assembly GCA_949130485.1. Classification (NCBI taxonomy): domain Eukaryota; kingdom Metazoa; phylum Porifera; class Demospongiae; order Agelasida; family Agelasidae; genus Agelas; species Agelas oroides. The sequence goes on along the minus strand of OX422192.1, from coordinate 4,575,658 downwards.
AGTTTAAGTATGGTCTGGGCAACATCCTCTTACAAGAGAAGATCGAGTATATATCACATAGTCTGCTGAAGATATTTTGCAAGCAGGGTATGCAGGTATGTTCATGATTGAATGAAATCATACTCTGAAGATGACATTAATTTCATGCCGCAAACTTGCATCATTAGCAATTTGGGTACACAATGGATGTGCTAGTGCCAGAGGTGGTCATCAAGCTATTGATGGAAAGGAGTCACCTTAGCTACCAGCAGGTAAACATCCCCTCAGTGAAGGAATTTACAACATACATGGTGCTCTGTTGTTCACCACTTTGATTTATATATTTGTAATTAGGCAGAGCAACTTTCACAAGTAACTGTTACAGATGAAGAGGAAAAAGGTTAGCAGTAATCTTCGTGTAATATTCATCACATTGCACATTTAATTATTGCAGTTGAATGTTGCAATGACACAACTGACACATCCGCTCTTTAAAAGGGATAATATAGCATTTGTTCTAGCTTACCATTCTATGCCACCCTCACTAATTACGCCTCTTGTGCATAGGTCCAACTGTGATGTGCAGCACAAGGTCATCAGTACATCCACAACCAAGTTCTGGTCCATCTTCACACAGTGGGTTACTTAACCCATGAGTACCACAGTGACATTCATGTTCTTGTGTTTTATCTATAGCTGCAGTTAATCTTTGTGAGTACAATGCTCTCGAGCTTGCAACATTGACTGGTAACTTCAGCGTGTTGATTGGAAAGGGTGGAGTAAGCTGTGTATACAAGGGGCAGTTAAACAGCATTCCCGTTGCGGTGAAGATGTATGATAAGGTGTAGTATTTGTTCTTGGTTGAGTTTGTGATGACAATAAGGTATACATTTCGTTGTATGGTTTGGTTGACGTGGATGGCTGGCGTACCTACATAGGACAAACGTATTGGTTGTGGATTTGACATGAAAGTTCAACTGCGCGAGGAGGTGCTCTCTCTCACTCGGTACGTCACTGTTTAGTGCCAGTGCACTTACAGTTTCACTACTGATGTTGTCAGGCCTTTGCACTACCCAGTTGTTACAGTGAAATAATCAAAAACTGGAAGGCCTGTCAACAAGGCTACTGACGATGAACCTTTTTTCATTCAGTTTCCAACATCCCAACCTCATTCAATTAATGGGATACTGCAGCACACCGCCTGCTCTCATCTTCCCATTCATGGAGCGGCTATCCCTATACCACTGCCTGCATGCCTACAAGGTATAAAACGAAGTTCCAGTGTTGATTTCATCTACATCTGTTTTTGTTTGTAATGATAACTCTTTTATTGTAAATTTCAAGATTGATCATAGACTCGCTTGGTCGGAAAGGAAGAAGATCCTCAGTGGGTCTGCATGTGGCCTGGCGTACTTGCATTCCTCCATCCCTCCATTTGTTGATCATGATGTCAAGTCGTGAGTATTCTCTTCATACGTTCATTGTATAGAGCAACTGTATCTGTATAACCGTACATGACACTGCAATTTCTCCAGGCATAACATTCTCCTGGATGCAAGCCTGACACCCAAAGTCGCTGACTTTGGCTTTGTCACACCAATGCCGGTGAATGTGGGCAGCACAGCCATTGTAACAGCTGCTGGAGCCATGACACTTGCAGGTAGCAGGGGCTACCTGGCACCTGAGTTTACCGAAGGAAGACATGGCATCAGAAGTGATGTATACAGTTACGGAGTTGTAAGTTTTAGCTGTATACAGATTTTAGCCAAACAGAGCAAACATCTCATGACATGTTTTCTTGTTCACTGTTATTGTGGACAGGTAGTTCTGGAGACCTTCAGTGGTCTGCTCGCATATTCCGAGGACCGTGACAATGAAAAACTGGTAATTTGGAAATTCTGAACAGCATGCCCCTTGGTTTATAGGGTCAACTCAATAGATTATCCCAAGTAACTCCCTCTTCTTTGACTCCTCCCCTCTCCTTCTTCCCTTGAGATCTCTCTGCCCTCAATATAACAACATTGCATGTTCATGCCTGCAGGTAGACCACTGTGAGGAGGACATGGCAAGTGTGGAAACATTCCGCAGTATAGCTGACAATAAGGCTGGCCCAGTGGATCCGGATGGTGCAGTGTGTTTCTGGTTAATTGTAAAGGGCACCCTACGGAGAAATCACAAGAAACGCATCCTCATGAATGAGGTTTGTATGTACGCATTTATCTGTTTGTTGTATGTGCACTACAGTAGCATTTAATTTGAACCTGTTGATCATCTAACTGATTTGGTTGCATAATTATGTTTTCAGGTGATGGACACGTGGGAAAAGAATGCAGTATGATGGAGATGTTTCCTTTGCTGTTGGCTATTGAAACCATGCATCTTAACATTGCTTCATTCCTTGAGTTTGAGTTCCTTAAAACATGATTGTGCATAGTTAAATCAGGGTTCTTGTATTTATCATTATCGCATACAGTCATCATAATTTATGATGATTAATCACTTGATTACCAGTTCCCCCACTCCGGGATGTGAACATTGGGGGTACAAATACCTTAATTGTGTGTGGGTGTACCTGAACGCTCAGAACAGGAAAAAAAGAGCAAAGGTAGCATGGAACTTACTGTACGTATGTAACTATCGGGAGAAGGGGGGAAGGGGCGAATATCATACACACCGAACATTGAGTCACATGAGAAAAGATACCATGCTAGTATACATAAATGCGTTCTGGACAGGGGAGCCAGCTGGGAACGAGGCTACATTTGGTTATACACTTAAATGTTTCACTGCGTACTGGTAATTTATTTTTATTTTGTTGTCTTGCATCACATTTCATATACTTCACCTGACATTATTAACTAAGTACTTGTACACTTGGATACAGTTAAATGGTGAAATGTCTCTAAATAGATCAATGCCAAACACATGAGTTGTCAGTGCGTTGCATGTGTCAAAGAACTGATGATCAAAATGTGGTGGAGGTTGTTTTGCTTGCATCTTGGCATAATGGTAGATGCTTTCATTGATAGGTTGCAAACAATTTAGTGCACAAATAGAAATCATAAAATTAATAGGGTAGATAGAATGTAATTGTTAATGTGTTGTGCTTTGTACATACCATAGTGAATGGGCATGTCGTACATGTCGTCTGGTCTTCCAGAGGGACATCTTGCCATTCTGGATGGCTGAATATGGTGAGAATTCCAATACGCAACAAAACTGTCTGCTTCTCTTTGTATGATAGGCAAGAATACAACTGCCAAACACTTCCTAAAGAAGGATATTACGTCAGGCATTTCCATGTCAACAACAAAGAACAGGTGGAAATCTTAACACTGTTATGTTGTACCTGTGCACTTCATTGCCCTCATCAAACCACTCATCTCTTTCCAGGCTCTAAAGAGTAACCAATGTGTCAATGTCTATTTTATAATACATAGCATACAATTTACCTTCAGTGTTTCAATCCACCAATGCATTTTCATAATCCTAAACTTTGACCACCATGATTCCATTCGCTAAGGATGTGTTCATAATAAATCATGCATTACAATCATAAAAAATTAATGATTTTATGTCACTGAGATATAATTAACGTCAGAGGCTAATCCAGGAATATTGTGAAAAGGGGGGCTAATGGAGTCAGTTCTGCAGCGTTATTGCTGTGGAAAGCATTTACACTGAAAATATGTGAATTTGGAGTCCTTCTGCTCGTATTACATATAAGTAGCGCATACTATGAAGCAGTGGGAAGAAATATATTTCACAACATATGTACAAAATTTTGGTGGGAAAGGGGGGTGGCTAGCTATCCTTTCCACCCCTTGTGGATCAGCCCCTGAACCTTTACGTCCAAACATGTGAACATACTGAGTTAGATGGTGAACTTCCATATTTGACGCTCTTCTCAGCTGCCAGGTCATTAGCATGAGACATTCTAAAAGCAATCTGGTACTGTGCCACTTGACTGTTCTCTGTGCCTCGGTCCATCCTAACCATCTGAGGGCATCCTATTACACAAATGTTACTCATTTACACATTGTTGGTCTGACATTACTATATTATCATTTTATTCTAAGTTACTTAACAACGATTTATTAATGCAGCTAATTAAGTTCACCTTGTAGGTTACCAACTGCTTCCAGGTAGTATCCCAGTATGACCTTGGCATCTCTATTTGTGGTAGCAACTTTGAGCCACATAATTCGTCGTGAAAACCTTGGGGGTAATATAAATAAGCTTTTCTCTGTTCCATCTGTACATCTGTTTATGTCTTACCCATCTATGCAGCCATGGAAACAAAATCCAAAGGCAGAGAGTTTATCATACTGGTCGATGTGCCATGTAAAATTAGGACCCTAAAAATTTGAATCAGTAAAACCAGTGAACGAAAAGTTTAGCATATGATGCAAACCTTTATAAACAACATTACCTTGCTGGAATACACTCTCCTTTTAAGCTTGTGGGTAGCACGGTGGTGAACACCCTCAGGATCAATGCTCCTCATTAGAGACATAACGCTATCCCTACACAATAATTAATTCGCAGGATAACATTGGCAACACAAAAGAAATATATGTACCTGTTAACTTGTAAGTGGTACTTTTCACGCAGGCACTTCCACATGGTTCGATATCCAAGCAACGAGTTTGATGTTTGAAGTTCCCTCTGTATTCATAGTATCGTGCATGGGATTGGGGTGTACAGCAGTGTTTCACTATAAAGTGAATACAAGGTTAATGGTACCTACCCTTATACAGTTTTCTGCCACTTGCAATGATGTAACACTGACATGTGTTCTCCTTGACAAACCAAGGCATTTAAACTGCATTTTAAGCCATCTCAAACTATAAGAAAGATATCTTTGGTATAGGAGATGTCACTGGCAGCTAGGTATTAGCTATAATATACCTATACCTGCGCTTTACTCCATGAACTTCTTGAAGTCGTGACAATATAAGAGGGTATGAACGCCAGGACCTGAAGTACTGTACAAGTAGATCTGAAGAGTAAAATTTTTTGTTCATCTGGACACCAATTTGAACAGACACCTAGCAATACTATGTAACATGTGCATACAGTTGCTCAGGCTTGCCCTCACAATGTCTTCAATTCTTACCATCAATTGAAGTCGCCATTTTTGCATAGGTTGCTAGCCTCGTTCCCAGGCTGTAAATGTACTTCAATATCGCGTTCCGGAGCGGAGGAGCCTGGGAACGAGGCTACAAGGTTGCGCGTGGTCCCATAATTAGCCTCGTCCCCAGGCTCTCCCGCTCCGGAACGTGATTATGTATAAGCGCATACTTGGGGAGCCTACCCTCGTAATTTTCCTCACGTGACTCAATGCTCGGTCCGACCGGCCGGCCCGAGCGTATTTTTTTTTTGGACGCACTTTCGACTTAGTCTCTGGACGGCAATGGATATGCGCATGCGCAGTGCCACACCCTCTGTGTACTTAGACCTTTGAGAAGGGCGTGTTGAACATGATCGAGCAAAACGACTGCCAAGAAGACTGCAGTTAGAAAGAGAGCTACTCCTCAGGTGATTTTTAGCAACAAAGAACTTCAGCCTATAACTACAATGTACTTTCAGTGAACTGTGAGCAAGACTGGAAGGCATCTGGCCACTGTTCAATTTCTGTTGTCTCCTCTAGAAATAATTAGCCAAGGACAATCATGATAGTGCGTCGTATAGTCTATTAAGACATTGCAACAACCTGGAAACTCTCAGGGAATGTTGTATCAGAAATGGGCAGCAATTAGAACTATCTTGCGTTTACCTGACAAGGAACAGAAAGGTCCCAGAGATTTACACTGATTGAGATTTCATTCTGTGGGGTGTTGAAGCAGTAGTTTCTAGAGGGTCTGTGAACAAGACTATTGAAGTAGTGAGACTGAATGCTTTGCCTGTCGGTGCATGAGTGTAGGGAATCACTAATATATGAAGGTCATACCAGTGTAGTTTTATGCAATAGGCGCCTGCAGAGCTGTGTGGGTACCCGGGCAAGATTTGCGCAATTGCGGAAAGCGTATTTTGTCACTACACTGTATGCTATATGTACGTCCGTCGTCCGTAAGCACGCATATGCTATATATGGGGTCAGGGGGCAAGGCTCACGTGTCTTCTTGCGTCCGGTCCTCGTGATATGAGTACGCATGATTCGAAACAGCCCGGGCCTGCAGGCGCCTATGGTTTTATGTTGGTCAGACGTGGCCGACCCAAATATTGGCAGATGCTATATACTCAAAAATTATCCACGCAAAAGATGACACCACTCTGACAAAGTCAGCTTGCAGATTCATATGCACTCTGTAGACAATAATCTTTTAACAAAATAGGGCCTGAAGAGCAAACAAAAGGCCAAGATTGTCCACTGCATGTAGACGGGGTGACTCTTTTGGAGAGCTGTTAGGCCACTCCAATATAATTCATTGTTTCTCATCACCCGCCCGCCTCCTCTGGAGACATCCGCTTCCCAAACATCCTACCTCATTATTCACGTCTGCGGAACTCGTTCCCGGACTACTTGAAGTCTGGGGGAAAACTGCGCATGCGCTGTTTCCTGCACACAACATTTCCGCGTTTACACGTGTTCGACGTTCAGCGTGCCGAGCAAGACGATGGTGTTCTTGCGTGCAAATCATTGTCGTGACACAATCAGGAAGTGTTGTAATAATTGTTTTGACATGTACAAGTGTAAGTGAGTTACTAATGAAGTAATGATATTGACCGCCCGCCCGCATCCTGGAGCATCTACCGTGGTGATGAGAAACAATGAATTATATTGGAGTGGCCTTAGTGTACGGTGGCAGATACTTTCCAGTTGTATTCACAGTTCAATGATAGTGCATTGTAGCTATAGACTGAAATTTTTGATGTTAAAGGTCATGTATCACCAGAAAGATAGGTTCCTTTCCAATTGCCATCTTCATAGTATCATTTGGCTCGATCGTGTTCAATCAACATGATGACACACTTTCACACCATCTCCAGCCACCACAGAATACGTAGCAGTACAATAGTCGGCTCACTCTGTTCCTCATCAGGTAAACACAAGATAGTTCTAATTGCTGCCCATTTATGGGAAAACATTCCCTGAGAGTTTCCGGGTTGTTGCAATGTCTTAATGGCTAGAATAGACATTATGACGCACTATCTTGATTGTAATTGACAAATTATTTCTAGAGGAGACAACAGAAATTGAACAGTGGCCAGATGCCTTCCAGTCTTGCTCACAGTTCACTGAAAGTACATTGTAGTTATAGGCTGAAGTTCTTCGTTGCTAAAAATTACCTGAGGAGTAGCTCTCTTTCTAACTGCAGTCTTCTTGGCAGTCGTTTTGCTCGATCATGTTCAACACGCCCTTTTCAAAGGTCTAAGTACACAGAGGGTGTGGCATTGCGCATGCGCATATCCATTGCCGTCCAGGGACTACACCGGTTTTCAAGTCGGCCATCCCTATTTCCCGGAACGGAACGGACCGGAACGGACCGGAACTCTACCCTAAAACACGGAACGGACCAAAGGTCAAAAGGTTATAATATCGCATGCGCAAGCTCATGCGCAAGTACAGAAGAGTTTAACATTTCGCGGGATTTTTGCGCCAGCCACGTGGAAACAAACTATGAGTGTAGTAGCGAAGGTTTCAGCGTCTCCACTTGCAGTATCTACTGTAGTTGAGCTTCTGAAGAACCCCCCAAAAGAAGCGATCTCCAGTCTTCCACCAGTCAAACCAAAAGCTGGAGAAGCTTACCTCTTCTCTCCAGGGGGGAATGTGTTAAAAAAAGGTATGTACTATCTTGATATGATAGACGGTGCATTATTTGAAATCCTCAAGTGAATGTTAGGTGAAATTTTTTGAAGGGTACTGTAGTTCTACCACCCAGGCCATTTGAAACCAAATATATATTGTTACTATATTTTACAGATGACTGGAAGAGTGACCAATACCGTTGGGTTAACCAAGGGGTGAGGAAACTACCAAAGAAATCCCCCAAAGTCAAAAAGACTTACTTTCAGGTAGATACTCCCAAAGGAGCATCGTCTGAATTTTGCCAACATGCATATGAACTTGTGCCCTACAATAACTTCGTCCTGATTCACTATCTGGGAGATGAGAATGCAGCAACTGACTTTCCCCATGGAAATAGAAAACATGATAGCCGGAAACATGTTCGAACATGTCCATCTCTGTTGAGTGACTTGAAGGCTCAGTGCCAAAGTGCCACAACATCCAAAGTGTACAAATCGTCCATCCCAAAGCTCCCACCTACTCCACACATTCCGGTTCTACAGCCACGTGATTCCAAGCAGGTAGAAAATGTCCGAACCAAAATTCTGCAAGAGCAAAGAATCTCTCATGACACCCTGTACAACTTACATGAACTAGCCATTGACATGCCAGATTTCATCCACCAGATCAAAACATTCCCAGATCTTGTCTGTGTCTGTGGTCAGAAAGCTATGCTCCAAGAACTTGATCGTGTGCTCCTCGTCAAGTCATCATCTCCTCAGTTGCTGTCTTACGACACTACATTTCAACTTGGTGATTTTTATGTTTCTGTACTGTCCTTTCGCCACACTCTATTCAAGGAAGCACCAGTAATACCTGCAGCATTCTTAATCCATGAGCGCAAATTTCAACCTCACCATGAAGAATTTCTTGCAACATGCACAAAGCTAGCTCACTCCTTGCGAAAATGTAGCTACCCAGTAATAACTACGGTGGCCCTGGAGGTCGCGCTACGCGACGATGTCTATGCGACGATGACGATGCGCCGATAGACGATGACGATGCGCCGATAGACGATGACGATGCGACGATAGACGATGACGATGCGACGATAGACGATGCATGGCGATGCGACGATAGACGATAGACGATGACGATGCGACGATAGACGATGGCGATGCTATAATTTACCAGGTAAGTAATACAGTAATAACGCGATGATCTCAAGGGTGTATTTATATGTGACATAGGGGTACAGCTGTGGACATTTACGCGCTGGGCTGTCTATACATTGAACTGTTTGGGAGGAGGAGGGTGTGGCCAGGGCTGGACGGGATACAAATTATGCAAAAGGTATGTGGGTCCTTCCAAAACCCACCAGTTATGCCTCTCACCAGCCATCTTCGCAGCAAGTTCCGCAAGGTGTGTTGTGATTGTGTCGAATTAGACAGCAAACGGCGTCTTCAGATAGCAGCTGTTATCAAGCTTCTTGAGAACATTGCATAGTCCGGATTATCACATCAAACCGTTCATTGGCTTTGCATGTATTGGTTTGGTTCCAAGGCTAGCTCATCACAGTTATATACTCCTTTGTGCATTAGCACCCCTCATTTTAATCTATGATGACATTGTATTACACAAGTGCCAATAAATTGGTCTTGCATTACTGATGGTGATGTCTTGACGGTTCATGTTTAGTTCTTCCAAAATGGCTGTAGCTGCTACTTCAAATTCTTCTGGGTAAAATGGTGGTGCCTTGTATGCTAACTCCAAGTAGCAGTGGGACCACACCAGGAAGTCCAGAGGCTGTTTGTATGACCTAGTTCCTGGTATGTATTATACAATAAGGTGATAGTAGTTACACTGCAATATCACAGGGTACTTGATTGCAACTCACCAGTTCTCTGTGGAAGATAGTAGAGGTCATCAGGTGATCCTGGTGGACAGCCAGCTAGTCGGCTTCGTCTGATGCAGTGAGTATTCCACCTCTCCTTGAAAGCTTGTAGTGCATCTTTTATAGCAGCATTCCATACACATATGACAAACGGTGTCTGTATAGTAATTAAAAATTAAGGTGGTTGTAAACATCCCACTGCTTGACAGCAAATGACTTACCTATGAGTTTCATTGTGTGGATTGAAACTTCCATCCTGTACAAGATCCTACATTAAACAGCCAGTCTAACTTAATGTGCATACATGATAAACAGCATCTGTTAACCAACTTTGAACAAGTTAATCCACCAATCTGTCACTGAGTTTCTTAGCTGTGCCCACCAACTTTCAATCCTCTGTACAAGGGAAGTGTTAGATGTGTAATTCAAACATAATGTAGCATCAGAAGCAAAAATGTCGGACTTAACTGTGTTTGTGGTCGAAGATCCATACCGAAAACTCTTTTCTCCCCGAAATTCATCCTGATGGTTATGTCTAAGAGCCATATGACTGGCAGCAAGTGCCGTATTTTCAGTGCCACGATCTGATCTAACAATACTTGGACAACCTAGGATACAAAATAAACTGTTTTCATGATCAACAATTCCCTCCGAATTGTACTGTTAGAGTGTTACATGTCCCCCCAGACACCTAGTGTAAGATATCCCAGTGTACAATGTGTCCGCCCTACTTGCTCTCACTCAAACTTTCAGTCTGTATTTAAATAGGAAGGTATTGACACAGTTACAGGATTGTATGTCCAGCAGCACTAGTATTTTGAAGGCTTGACAACCTGGCTGTGTCGAAAGTGAAATGATCACTTCACATGGTCTCTGGTTGTATTCTAGTTCTAGAAACATTCAGAGGGACAAATTTGGGTAGGATGGAGGGGGGCAAATTCAGAGAAGGGCGGAGACCTTTTAACCCTGGAGGTCAGTCTTTAGCTTGTAATTGACTTACTGGGATTGGAGGCTATACAAGGTGAGAGGACTGTTTTCTAGGTCCATTTACACATAAATCGAGAAATGGCCTATACCCGGCTCCCACCAAGAGCTTTTCACGGGCAAGCCCAGACACAGCCATGCTGTTTGCACCCTTCGGTGCACTCACCCACCTCCCCCTATCCCGCCCCTTCTGCTGAAGCAGAACCTATCTCCAAAGGACATTGCCGGAAGTGACGTCAGAAGCTGAAAGTCTCACGTCACTGGTTGGTAAAGGGCTAAACTACAACACTGTGTATGCATTTACTTACCATTGTTGATCAGTATAGCTAGTAACTATGACAGTAACACGACATTTGGATCATTGTTTGTTGTGGAAAGCTCCAACCAAATAATTCTTCGAGAATAGCTGAAAAAGCAAAGGTAGAAGGCACATAACAAATCCTTGTGCAGTCTACTTTATTGGAACCATGCGGGAATTAGGGATTCACAGTACACAGTATACCTAAAGGTCCCAACTCACCCATCAATACAGCCATGTATGGCAAAACCATAAGGTTTCAACTTGTCATACCCGTCCAGGTGCCAAACAAAGTCTGGGCCCTATGGAAGGCAAGTGAAGCATAGTATTACATTTTCAACAAAACAATCATTATCATGAAGCTCACTTTGTTTTGATACACCCTTCTTCTCAGTCTACGACCTCTACGCCTTCTGGCTCCCTCGGGGTCGAGCAGTGACAGTAACATTTGCACTGTGCTCCTACACGTAGTGTAGTTGCATGCATAATAAGAGACAATCTCTAGGTGTTCAGGCCCTCACAGTACCTTTTCACCACTAGACCATGCTTTTGTTTCAGTACAACCCACATCTGCCGATAACCGATGTTGTTGCTGCAACCTTGTAGCTCTGCCTGGATTGTCATATAGTGGACAGTTTTGTTCAACTGCATGCATCAAGTACATAAATAGGAAGTGGGCACACCTCAATAGCCTCTTGCACTTGAGACACAGGAGAATAATGTACCATTGGTCCCCTACGATGCAATCCTAATGCACTCAGTCGTCTTTTCAACCATGTCAACCTACGTGTAACATAACGTCAATTCACACAACTGACTGTGGTCAAGTATTTGGCAAGCTCACCCTACTGCAACGTGGTGGACAAGTTGGAGGTATGCAAGTATCACCTCGATCTTCTTGTACTGGAACCAATACCTCCTTATAAGACCTATTCAGCAAATCCATTGATTGTATATGTCAGTAATGGTTTGTGGCCTGTCTCACTCTCCTTCCAACTATTGAATTTAATCAATTGCTGCACTATTTGCGGACAACAATTCAAACATATATTTATTGTGAACATGCACATCGTCCGCACCGCCCGCATTGTAATTGTGTATATGAATGAACAAACAACGAGCCATATCACCAGGTCTAAATTTCACCCAGCCTGCATGCACGCCGTCCGCTTGCTGCAATCACGTGACATTGCCCAAGGCCTGCTGAGCTGTTGCATGCCGTACTGGGGTCCGTGGTGGAAGAACAGTGACAGTGTGTGAGTTAGCAAACAGCCATCCCAGTGGCCTGCCGTTGAGAACGACTTTCGAACAGACCAGTGTGTGAGTTAACTTACCAAGATGACCTTCAGGCGGTTGAGTGCCATGCCCGTAGAGCGTAGAGGTGTCAGTGATGTACTGCTTTCTCAGACACATTCACAAATGTTCACAAGTTGTAGACGAATCTCTTTTCATTGAAGCTAATGCCCATTGCTCGCACTTGGCTCGAAACCATTCTGTATGCTCACGACGTTCACAAATGTTCACAATTTGTATGTATGTATTACGTATGCTAGTACGTAGTTTTAACCATTCAAGCATGACTCAAGAAAAGCTGCAAATCTTCACGTTTGCTTGTCTACTGCTTGTTTAAACCATGCAATGACCCAAAAAATGATCGCAAGAACGAAATTCTTTGTGGCGATGTACTGTGGAAGTCGCTGAATGTCGCGAACTTGTCGCGCGAATTGTCGTTCAAGCGAAGTGTGTGGTCATTCATGCTTGGGGTAGGATGCCGTTCTGTAGAACGTTGATAGAAAGCTAGATACGCACACATTTTACGCATCATATTAACTCTCTCTAGCACTTACAATTGACTTGAACTAGAATTATTTAACAAACTTTCCTTGGATATGCAAACAATTTGCATGGGAAAGTGTGTTCAATAATTTACGCCATATTTATTGAATATGGCAACTAGCTATGTAATCAGGTGTATATGTAATGACTGTACTTTATACATTGCAATAATACAGCATAAATTTTCTAATAAACTTTCCTGTGCAGCTAGGAAGCTGAAAAGCGATTAGAGAGTGCAGCCTTCTGAACGCAGAAAGCCAGTGTAAGGAAGCTCTATAGAAACCCCAGATTTTCTGCCTATGCCACTGTGTTGGCATGTATAGTTGTAGTGAGAGGTAACAATATGGCTGATATTAGTTGGTCCATGTGATGGCGTAGTTTTGGATTACAGCATATAGGCTAAAAAGTGTTTGGATAGAAAAAAAACTTTGTTTAAACAGGGAAATATCATTGGCTACATACATACATCTGTGTGGTCTACCTGAGAATTGCGTATACAAACAAGAAAGTATTCACAGATGAAATGGTTTCCTCTACTTACTGCAAAAACCTAAAATACAGCAAAAGAAAAGTGTGAAATGAACTGGTATGCCTAATAGCAATATATCAAATGAGTTTCAGATTTAGTTTGTAGCTTTATGATGAGCTCAAAGCAGTTTAGGTTCATCTTTTCAACGTAGATCGTCCCTGCAAGTATGTATAAATCACTAGGTAGCTGTAAAGTGTTAATTAAGTTAGTAGTTTAGAATGACTGTTGTGAGATTTATTGATACCATATCATTGCTGCCTGCAGTAGTATGGCATCCAAAAGCAAGTCCAACTTACCAAGTCTTGAAGAACTTGCTAGTGAAGCAAAGCGACGAAAGACTGTTTTGTCTAACTTCAGTGATACATACACATCAATCATCACCACCAACCTGTGCGCGTTACAATCCCGCAAATTGAATAAACTCCCAGAAAATGCCAAAATATGCTGGTTGACTGCCAAGTTTGGCTTGTCTTCTATTTCCAAACTGTGTATCGCTTTGAAGTCTGTGCCACAGTCATTGACAGGAAGTCAAAGGGTTCAAGCTATAGCTGAGTAGCCTCGTTCCCAGGCCCCGTCCGAAAAATCGGAAAAGGGACCTGGTAGCACTTCCGTATATTTTCTGTCGCTAATGTAAACGTCATCAAACGCGTGCTACGGTAGGACACGCCTTACTGCAACCGTTGATGTCAGCTGACTATCATGCAAATGCGTGCAAGATGAAGCAAGAGCGAGTTGAATAAGCGATGCTGTAGTATGCTATCTTCCGTGTTTATCTATCCAGTTTAGATGTACACTGTCCATATACAAATTCCGACAGATCGTCTCAGTTGATCAGGACCCAAGCCAGTGCCAAGTTACAGACGATCGGAGAGTTTGTCTCGATAACCCGTATGGGTAAACAGCGTTCTCCGATTTTGATCGTCCGCTGATTTCCCGTAAACGCGACACCACTGCCGCACGTATGTAGGAGACAGACGACGCCATCACGAGCTACTCTACCGTCATAATTTGCAGAATCTCGTTACGTACAGACTTGCTCATGAGAAAAAAATTGCGGGTTTACCCCAAATTTAGATTTAACCCTCTCCCTACGAGATCTAACTTCACCGAATTTCTGCCTACAAGCATGCATTCAGAGAGTATGCAGCACATCAAGGGAGAAGAGAACAAATAAGCATGGTATCAGTATAGTATTAAAACTAGTCAGTATTGAATATCAGAAAAGGGATGCATTTCTGGCAGCTGTGTAGTTAGGGGGAAACAGACTGACATTTCAGAGCAGCCTCCACCAGCACTGAAGAAAGCTTGAATTATTTCTATGCATGAGCCTTGACTGGTCAACACTCTTGTGTTTGGTGCACAATTAGTAAACCTGGTGTGCAATGCTGTGGTGTGTGTTTGTCCGAGGATACTATTGTTTATGGACATGATAGAGTGGACAAAATAAGAGTTGACTCTACATGGCAGCATGTGCACATGCTGACATTTTGCATGTGGGATCAGGGCTCTGAGGTTGATCTCCTTGTTCACACTAAGTCTCGTCAAAGCTGTGCATGCTATATAGCTGCCATGTTCGATGATAGAACATACAAAGAATCCAAAGGAGCAAGTTGAACACTGCCTCATAAGTGCACAGAAAAAAAAAAGTGTGCTAATCTGACACAAAAGGTGTGTCAAAAGTGATGTCTCCAGTTTTGACACACCTACACGCATGTCAAATTGTTAGGTGTGTCAAAACTACACATGTGCTAGCTGGACAGTGTGCCAAATTAGTAGTGTGCTATTCAGCAAGTGTGCTAAATATTATTCTACCAATGTGTCAAAATTGGTGTGCAAAATTAGCAGTGTGTCAACTGACATGCAGCTGACCCCTCACTTAGTGGGTGGAGCTTTTACATGGAATTTCCAATGAAACACTCTTGACTGTAAGCAAAATATAATTGTGACATACACTGAGTTGAAAACATGAATATACTAAAACAAGCAAACAATAGTTATGCTATAACTTACATTACAGCATTTTATACAAATACGTATGTGATTGAAGTACTACATTGTATAAAAATGTGTCAATATACTCTATACATACAAAAATGGCATTCAACTATGCATATAATATACATTTTATGTACCTATCAATCAGTTAGTTGAGTTCAATTGTTAACATCCATCTGTGAAAGAATAGCACATGCAATAATTATTCATATACTAGTCAGGTCATGCGATAGAGGAACTGCAATCATTCTATTATTCCATTATACAAGTCATGTGGGGAATCTTGGAGGACAAAACAGTAGTGATTATCATACTAGCGCATTGAACTTCCCGCCCTAGCAATGCTCCTACCAGTAGCATTCATTTCTCACAGAGGTGTGTTAAATGTCTTCACTAACCCTTTGCATAGTCTAAAGTTGAAGTTAAACGCCCGAAACAGGTCTGTAGAAATGTAATTTTTGTATAATTGCTTTCCTTCAATTGCCTTCCAACATGGCAGCATGTGTACTGAAAATATTTCGAAAGTGTGGCAGCTATCATTTCAAATGCAATTCCTCTACTGGGGTATGTGAAGAAATCACACAGTCAGCATCTCAGAAAGGCTCATCTTGTTTGTTGTTATTCATGCATACATGGAAATCCCTGAACGTAATCACCAGGGATAAGGCTAGATGTATTAAACATTGTAACCACTCACTTGGCTATGAGCCTCTTCAAGCAGCTGGGGCCTCTGTAGTCAGTTGGTGTAGTGTGGAGAAGTAAACAGGCCTGGAAGGTATAGTGGAAGATGGTCATGATACAAACTAGGTTTGCAAATTTAAGCGTACAAAAACGCAAGCACTGGACAATTCCCAACCAGAAGAGTCATCCACTCAGCAGGTACATTTCAGAAAATACAAGGCCTTGTGTACAACTTATGTTCTCCGCACCTCATTAAGAAATGTACTATGGTTCCCCACCCCCAATCCAGTGCAGAACAAATTAAGGAGGAAGACCTAAATGCAAATTCAGACAACTGCAGTTGTAATAAGTATATAGTACAAGCTTATTTACCAGCAGTTTAAACCACTTGCAGGGCAGTGTGGAGATTGAACCTTGTGGCCTGGGTACTTCTGAACAATGAGGCATTAATAGCCTGGAGACAAAGGTCCTGTGTATGGATATACAAGTGATGTGAATTAATCATCTGGGGCTTTTAAATAAAAGCTTTTGTTCTCCCTATCTCGTACCTTTCCTCTCTGTGCATATACAGCCTCCAGAACCTCCCTTCAGAACATGTCTTTGGGAAGGCCGCAGACTCACTCTGTGTACCTATCACCACCATGATCTCTCAGACAAGATCAGTATAGAGGAAGACTAACTGGTCTAGCTAGTCTGGTAGTTGGTAGAAGGATGAGAAGGGAACAAGCAGGGAGGTATAAGGTAGAAAGAAAGAAATGACACATTCAACAATATTTCTTTAGCGACTTTACTACTGCAGTACAACTCTATAGCTAACTATATGTTTCCTTACGCGGAAATAGGTACTTTAGCTATTTTATATGTAGTAAAAAAAATAAATTCATTGACTTTCAGCCACTTCTTACCACGGTGGTGTGAAGTCTCAGCGATGTAACCGCTCCGCACTCCTTGTCACCGAAAGACATTCGCTCCCGTGGGACATCGAACATGTAAGCCCTCTCCTCCACTAAGCTCAGGTACCATTTTGTTGCTGGCGGAATTTTCACGAACGGATCATATCAACGAAGACGAACTTGAAGTGTACGATCGAAGTGAGAAAATGCGAAATGGCGCGTGCCATGTTGCGCACGCGTACAAGGACTGTGCCACGCCCCTGTCATTATTAGCCCCACCCTGTTTGCGAGGCTGGCTCCTGTACTTCTAAGTATAAGTTTCTGTAACAAAACAGACTCTACATACACGCTACTACCTGTCATGCTGGTTGTTCTCTCCAGACTAAAGCTACAGGAGTTGGAAAAGTTATTGCATGATCATGTATGTTCATATATGTAATATGAATCAGGCCTGAAACAGCTAATACTTGACCAATTAAACTATACAAAATGGGTATCAAACAGTTCCATTTGATGTGTACCTTCATAATCTGATGTTTGTTTTCATTTTGGTATGAGTGGTTCAAAAAGAGTCTAGGTACAGTTGTGATTTTACCACTTGTACATAACGGTTACTTGTAACTAACAATTTCAGGCCCGAAACAGCTAATACTTGACCAAACTATACAAAATGGGTATCAAACAGTTCCATTTGGTGTGTACATTCATAATCTGATGTTTGTTTTCATTTTGGTATGAGTGGTTCAAAAAGAGTCTAGGTGCGGTTGTGGTTTTACCGCTTGTACATATCGGTTACTTGTAACTAAGAATTTCAGGCCCGAAACAGCTAATACTTGACCAAACTATACAAAATGGGTATCAAACAGTTCCATTTGATGTGTACATTCATAATCTGATGTTTGTTTTCATTTTGGTATGAGTGGTTCAAAAAGAGTCAAGGTGCAGTTGTGGTTTTACCACTAGTACATTAATCGGTTACTTGTATATATAACTAAGAATTTCTGGCCCGAAACAGCTAATACTTGACCAAACCAGACAAAATGGGTATCAAACAGTTCCATTTGGTATGTACATTCATAATCTGATGTTTGTTTTCATTTTGGAGTAAGTGTTCTGAAAATTGTGTGGGTACGATTGTGGTTTTACCAACGTATCGGTTAGTTGTAACTAACAATTTCAGGCCCGAAACAGCTAATACTTGACCAAACTATACAAAATGGGTATCAAACAGTTCCATTTGATGTGTACATTCATAATCTGATGTTTGTTTTCATTTTAGTATGAGTGGTTCAAAAAGAGTCTAGGTACGGTTGTGATTTTACCACTTGTACATATCAGTTACTTGTAACTAACAATTTCAGGCCTGGAACAGCTAATACTTGACCAAACTTTACAAAATGGGTATCAAACAGTTCCATTTGATGTGTACATTCATAATCTGATGTTTGTTTTCATTTTGGTATGAGTGGTTCAAAAATAGTCTAGGTGCGGTTGTGATTTTACCACTTGTACGTATCGGTTAGTTGTAAGTAACAATTTCAGGCCCGAAACAGCTAATACTTGACCAAACTATACAAAATGGGTATCAAACAGTTCCATTTGATGTGTACATTCATAATCTGATGTTTGTTTTCATTTTGGTATGAGTGGTTCACAAAGAGTCTAGGTACGGTTGTGATTTTACCACTTGTACATATCGGTTACTTGTAACTAACAATATCATGCCTGAAACAGACAATACTTCACCAAGCCAGACAAAATGGGTATTAAACAGTTCCATTTGGTGTGTACATTCATAATCTGATGTTTGTTTTCATTTTGGAGTAGGTGTTCTGAAAATTGTGTGGGTACGGTTGTGGTTTTACCAACGCATCGGTTAGTTGTAACTAACAATTTCAGGCCCGAAACAGTTATACTTGACCAAACTATACAAATCGGGTATCAAACTGTTCCATTTGATGTGTACATTCATAATCTGATGTTTGTTTTCATTTTGGTATGAGTGGTTCAAAAAGAGTCTAGGTACGGTTGTGATTTAAATTTACCACTTGTACATATCGGTCACTTGTAACTAACAATTTCAGGCCCGAAACAGCTAATACTTGACCAAACTATACAAAATGGGTATCAAACAGTTCCATTTGATGTGTACATTCATAATCTGATGTTTGTTTTCATTTTGGAGTAAGTGTTCTGAAAATTGTCTGGGTGCGGTTGTGATTTTACCACTTGTACATATCGGTTAGTTCTAACTAACAATATCATCCATGAAACAGACAATACTTGACCAAACCAGACAAAATGGGTATCAAACAGTTCCATTTGGTGTGTACATTCATAATCTGATGTTTGTTTTCATTTTGGAGTGAGTGTTCTGAAAATTGTGTGGGTACGATTGTGGTTTTACCAACGTATCGGTTAGTTGTAACTAACAATTTCAGGCCCGAAACAGCTAATACTTGACCAAACTATACAAAATGGGTATCACACAGTTCCATTTGATGTGTACATTCATAATCTGATGTTTGTTTTCATTTTGGTATGAGTGGTTCACAAAGAGTCTAGGTACGGTTGTGATTTTACCACTTGTACATATCGGTTACTTGTAACTAACAATATCATCCCGGAAACAGACAATACTTGACCAAGCCAGACAAAATGGATATCAAACAGTTCCATTTGATGTGTAAATTCATAATCTGATGTTTGTTTTCATTTTGGTATGAGTGGTTCAAAAAGAGTCTAGGTGCGGTTGTGGTTTTACCACTTGTACATATCGGTTACTTGTAACTAACAATTTCAGGCCCGAAACAGCTAATACTTGACCAAACTATACCAAATGGGTATCAAACAGTTCCATTTGATGTGTACATTCATAATCTGATGTTTGTTTTCATTTTGGTATGAGTGGTTCAAAAAGAGTCTAGGTACGGTTGTGATTTTACCACTTGTACATATCGGTCACTTGTAACTAACAATTTCAGGCCCGAAACAGCTAATACTTGACCAAACTATACCAAATGGGTATCAAACAGTTCCATTTGATGTGTACATTCATAATCTGATGTTTGTTTTCATTTTGGTATGAGTGGTTCAAAAATAGTCTAGGTGCGGTTGTGATTTTACAACTTGTACGTATCGGTTAGTTGTAACTAACAATTTCGGGCCCGAAACAGCTAATACTTGACCAAACTATACAAAATGGGTATCAAACACTTCCATTTGATGTATACATTCATAATCTGATGTTTGTTTTCATTTTTGAGTAAGTGTTCTGAAAATTGTCTGGGTGCGGTTGTGGTTTTACCACTTGTACATATCGGTTACTTGTAACTCACAATATCATCCATGAAACAGACAATACTTGACCAAACCAGACAAAATGGGTATCAAACAGTTCCATTTGGTGTGTACATTCATAATCTGATGTTTGTTTTCATTTTGGAGTAAGTGTTCTGAAAATTGTGTGGGTACGATTGTGGTTTTACCAACGTATCGGTTAGTTGTAACTAACAATTTCAGGCCCGAAACAGCTAATACTTGACCAAACTATACAAAATGGGTATCAAACAGTTCCATTTGATGTGTACATTCATAATCTGATGTTTGTTTTCATTTTGGTGTGAGTGGTTCAAAAAGAGTCTAGGTGCGGTTGTGGTTAACCGATATGTACAAGTGGTAAAATTTTACCACTTGTACATATCGGTTACTTGTAACTAACAATTTCAGGCCTGGAACAGCTAATACTTGACCAAACTTTACAAAATGGGTATCAAACAGTTCCATTTGATGTGTACATTCATAATCTGATGTTTGTTTTCATTTTGGTGTGAGTGGTTCAAAAAGAGTCTAGGTGCGGTTGTGGTTTTACCACTTGTACATATCGGTTACTTGTAACTAACAATTTCAGGCCCGAAACAGCTAATACTTGACCAAACTATACCAAATGGGTATCAAACAGTTCCATTTGGTGTGTACATTCATAATCTGATGTTTTTTTTTCATTTTGGAGTAAGTGTTCTGAAAATTGTCTGGGTACGGTTGTGGTTTAAATAACCACTTTTATTATATACCTAGTATACGCGCCAATAGTATTTCCCATAGAGCAACATGACAAATATTTTCCCATATTCGATAGTCCGTATTTCATAGCCCTCAGGGCATATGCTGCGTAGCAACCGCGGCGTGTGCTTTAATTGGAATGCACTCGTAGCCGCTGCTGAAACAACGAATAAGCTTTCATTACGGATGAAAACGGAATTATTTACTGACTTACGGTACTTTCTTCCACTGGTAGAGGGATCGATACGCGTGCTGGTGGCGTCCAAAGCTAGAAACAGGCCAGCAGCCTGAAGCTCATTAAATATGCAAGCAGCAGCGACCTTTGTACTGCGCATGCGCAGTAGCTGTCTATCTTCTAGGTGCTGTTAAATCACAGTAGTATATAATAAATCTATTATTTGATGTGTGAGAGGGCAATATGGCTGGATATTGCACTCTTGTGCTGTATTTTCACTCGCCTGCGGCTCGTGAAAATACGACCGCACACTCGTGCAATATCCAGCCATATTGCCCTCTCACCCATCAAATAATATATATGTACATGTCGGTTACTTGTAACTAACAATATCATCCATGAAACAGACAATACTTGACCAAACCAGGCAACATGGGTATCAAACAGTTCCATTTGGTGTGTACATTCATAATCTGATGTTTGTTTTAATTTTGGAGTAAGTGTTCTGAAAATTGTGTGGGTACGATTGTGGTTTTACCAACGTATCGGTTAGTTGTACGTAACTAACAATTTCAGGCCCGAAACAGCTAATACTTGACCAAACTATACAAAATGGGTATCAAACAGTTCCATTTGATGTGTACATTTATAATCTGATGTTTGTTTTCATTTTGGTATGAGTGGTTCAAAAAGAGTCTAGGTGCGGTTGTGGTTTTACTACTTGTACATATCGGTTAGTTGTAACTAACAATTTCAGGCCCGAAACAGCTAATACTTGACCAAACTATACAAAATGAGTATCAAACAGTTCCATTTGATGTGTACATTCATAATCTGATGTTTGTTTTCATTTTGGTATGAGTGGGTCAAAAAGAGTCTAGGTACGGTTGTGATTTTACCACTTGTACATATCAGTCACTTGTAACTAACAATTTCAGGCCCGAAACAGCTAATACTTGACCAAACTATACAAAATGGGTATCAAACAGTTCCATTTGATGTGTACATTCATAATCTGATGTTTGTTTTCATTTTGGTATGAGTGGTTCAAAAATAGTCTAGGTACGGTTGTGATTTTACCACATATCGGGTACTTGTAACTAACAATTTCAGGCCTTGAACAGCTAATACTTGACTAAACTATACAAAATGGGTATCAAACAGTTCCATTTGATGTGTACATTCATAACCTGATGTTTGTTTTCATTTTGGTATGAGTGGTTCAAAAATAGTCCAGGTGCGGTTGTGATTTTACCACTTGTACATATCGGTTACTTGTAACGAACAATTTTGAGGCCCAAAACAGCTAATACTTGACCAAACTATACAAAATGGGTATCAAACAGTTCCATTTGGTGTGTATAATCACAATCAATCACATATTATACCAATATTTCCATTGCATAACAAGCATCCGAGTCTGATCATATACACAAACTATCACAAGTGTGCCCCATGCAGTTGTTGTGTTAGTGTGCTGATCATGATGAGAAACTAGCACACGTGGTGTGTCATACAGTTTTGCTGATGAGGAACTAGCACATGTGGTGTGTCATACAGTTTTGGTGATGAGGAACTAGCACATGTGGTGTGTCAAACCGAGGGTGCTAATAGGGAAATTAGTGCTTGCATTTGCTAATATGTTATGTAGCACAGCAGAACATGCCATTTTAGCACACTCCAGTGCTGGATTTGACCATTTAGTGTGTTAAAGATATACAATAGCACACTCTGTGCTTATTTGGCACACCAGTTTCACCCAAATAGCACACCAGTTTTTTTCTGTGTGCCAGGAAGATAGTTTGAGGGGATAGTTTATCTGTCAGTGTAGCCACAGACTACAAGCTCTGAGCAGGTAAGGCAAAGTGGTTACTGAAAAATACAATCATGTATTTATCGAAAAAGTGAATATCAGTCAAATGCAAGCTTTATCCAGCTTGGAGATGATAGCACAGGATTACGGATAGGATGCCTAACACTTGAAGTAAATGTGTAAATGTATACCCAGCCTCTCTTTGATTATGCTGTCTTTTCCAGTGCTCAAAGAGAGGAATGCTAGGGGAAGGTTCATCTGTGCACAGTGTACCCTGAGTCCTCTGGTGCCCTGCAAGGGGTGCTAGGGGAGAACTTATATGTAGAAGGATGTCTGTATTTACTGCTGTTTGCGTTGACCCTGCAAAATACAAACCAAAAAGCTGTGATATGAAATAATTATGTGGTTATTTTCCCATTTAGCCTGTAAAGAAGTTTACCACATAATTATATTCATATGCACAGCTTGTTTATATTTTGCAATGGAAATAAATTGTATCATAGTCTCCTACCCAAGCTCTCCTCACACCCTGAGCTTGCAGTATGAGACCGGTTTCGTATGCAAGTGCGACAGTATAGAAATAAGAATTTTGCTTGATATGTAACATAAGAACACAGCATTAACGGTGCAATCGAACTAGGTAAGGATTTTAAGACATTGCAGAAGGTATGCATAATTTTAAAATGCGCATGCATATTGAGGGTTCAATTTGAAGCTCTAAAGCATGCACAATTTCATAATCTCTGCTAATTCTGCCACTAGAAATTTGTCACATGCATGGATTACAAATGTAAGGACTTCGTCAAATTTACAGATAGAGGAATTAATGCTCGGACACTGATTTCAGCACACAGCGTCGACAATTTCAACAATGTTTGATCCTTGGTGCATAGTTAGATTGCAGTGTACAGCAACGTAGTGCACAAATGCACACCACAGCATTGTACAGCAGGTTTACTAATTGTGCACCAAACATAAGAGTGTTGACCAGTCAAGGTTCATGCATAGAAATAGAAAATATAATTCAAGCTTTCTTCAGTGCTGCTGGAGGCTGCTCTGAAATGTCAGTCTGTTTCCCCCTAGCTACACAGCTGCCAGAAATGCATCCCTTTTCTGATATTCAATACTGATTAGTTTTAATACTATGCTGATACCATGCTTACTTGTTCTCTTCTCCCTTGATGTGCTGCATACTCTCTGAATGCATGCTTGTAGGCAGGAATTCGGTGTGAAGTTAGATCTCGTAGGGAGAGGGTTAAAATCTAAATTTGGGGTAAACCCGTAATTTTTTTCTCATGAGCAAGTCTGTACATAACGAGATTCAATTTGCATAGTCGGCACTTTTGGCCTCGTGCGCGCATGTGACGGGATCACGTTCCGCGTGGTTTCATTCCGCAATCTGATTGGCTCCTCAAAATTTTTAGAGAGGTAATGGTCGACAGAAAATACACGGAAACGCTACCAGGCCCCTTTCCCGATTTTTCGGGCGGGGCCTGGGGACGAGGCTAATAGCTGAGTACTCTGGCTTAGCTGAGAAAAATGTTGTTGAACTTGAAGAGTTCATTATTAGTCAATGTCCTGTGACACTTTCTGACTTGCCAGAACCGCCATCCATTCTAGCACCTCCGCTTGGCCAGTGTTATGATTGTGATGGTAGTCTTGTGTCCAACCATTCTACTCAAGTGAAATGCTACACTACTAGTGGTGCGAAGTTTGCTACAAAAATCACCTTGCGCTGCAGAAAGTGTTGCATAACGTATAACTATTCGCACTTTGGCAACAAGAATGAGTTGGGATTTCGGCAATATCCAGTAGCTCAACCGTATGTAGAGGTATCGGACACTATCTACTTTGACAGGACAGTACTTGAATTGCAGTGCAGTCTGGCGTAAGTTTGCTTTTGCTGGCATGTACATGTACTAAGCTATACATAGTCACATTCTTATATAATGTGTACTTTAGCAGCAAACAACTCTATATATATTTTCAGGAATCATTCGTGGGTATCCTTTCAAGGATTTGCTGAGAGCTACAATGATGCCTTCCAATTGCCAAGGGAAATGGGTGAGACTGTGATTACATTTGGATTCCAGCATAATTAATGACTAGCCAATTGTCTACTAGACCTTGCACAAGGAATGATGTCCAAATTTATTATCACTTTATTCAAGAGCTCACTCCTCGGATAGTTGGAGAAGCTTTCTATAATGGTGAGCTTGAAAATGAGCTAAGGCGTATAGGAAGGATTGACTACCTCTTCAAGAGAGACAGTGATAGAGGTGCATGGAGGTTGTTGAAGTCCGTTGTGCAAGTCTGTACCCACATCAGGATGTGGATTGTACAGATGATTGCAAGAAGAGAGGTTAGTATATATGTATAGGGTGTCGTTAGAATAGTGCGCACTTGAGATTGTGTGTTTCTGTTACACAATTTGAAGTTTGGTACACGGAATATGAAATATTGTTACAATATGTTGACAGATTTCCGACCACAGGTTGTGGACAGCTGTGGGTGACGGATGGGATATGGAAAACAGTGTTTCCTCACTGTATGTTCAAGGTGGAGGTATGTTAAGTACCTAAGTTACTGCACTACCATATAGCTATTTCATTAAAGCCTTGCAGTTCCACTACACTCCAATATGTAGGGTGGATAAATTTAGCATCATTACACTCCATTGAATTGGAGTATGGCAATTCAATGGGCTACATTGTTCGGTAAGGTGAAACATTGGATTTTCCTATTCCTGTCTGACTCAAACTTCACTGTACAGCCAATCTTTTAAATTATGACTTCAGATTGAGTGGAATGTAATGATGCTAAATTTGTCCACTCTTCCTTCATGTTGGGCTCCTAGGCTTAGGAAAGGTATGGCAATTCAATGGGCAACACTGTTCAGTAAGGTTAAACATTGGATTTTCCCATTCCAGTGTGACTCAAAGTTCACTGGACAGCCAATCTAAGGGATTTTCATTGACAACCAATGTAGATATGAATGCTTTGGTGGATTGGAATGCAATGATCTTATCAGCATATCCCATATGGTATAATCCTAAATGTGCTAGTCACACTGACAGGTGTACACATGACACAACAAAGTGTTAACTAAATACCCTTTCAAGGCAGGGAATTTCATTAACCCTTGGCGCATAGTAGGGTTACAGTAGTCGTTTTGTGTGTGTGTGTGTGTGTGTGTGTGTGTGTGTGTCTGTCTGTCTGTCTGTTACCACGCTAGCAGCTACATACTTCGTTTATACGTCTCAAGTGAGATGTCATAGGGTTGTTTATGGCGTTTTCAAGATTTTAGTCGTGTGGCTTTCGCTGAAAATGCTTCGTTCAAACGTTCTGGCGTGATTTTCTGACCGCCACTGCGTTCTTGGCTTCTTGATGATGATAACGAGCTCTCGATGGACAAGAGAGACAGACTAGTGTGTAGGGATAGCGACAGCTCCTATAACACGACTGACTCGTCACTGATCTTACTAAAATAGCCACTACCCTCGAAAGCTTCTTGACTTTCATCGGTGTGTATCTGCTGACCTGGCACTATGTGTAGACCACACCTTTTCACCCAGCAGGGAAGCTGGAAGGGGCGGTGCTAGATTGTGATCGTTCGTGAATTTTGAGAAGGGGTGCACTTTGTTCACAACACTTCCAGTACGGAAGTAATCATAGTCATGTGACATCTAGTAAACCAATTGCGCTACGCACGCGCATGCAGTCGCAGCCCCTCCCCCACGCACGCTGCTGTAGCACTAATCAAGCTGCAAGATCGACATGAGTTCACATTTGGGCGGGAAATTCAATCACATAGCTATGGCCATGGATAAGCCTTGTTGGGCTGAGTCCTTGCAGCCCAAGGGGGTGTACTTCGAAGGGTTTGTTGATGATGCCACTGCCACTGTGGAAAGGTACAAAGCAGAAACTCTAACCACCTTTGGAACGCGAACGTCAAAGTTGTCTTGTGATGATCCAGAACGCTTGGTAGGTCCAACAAACATATAGTCGTGCACTCGAGAACTGCTGTCATATAATGAGCCCCTTGTAAGCTTGTTTTAACATGCTGCCTACAGCCTAGTACCAAGGCCACATGTGCCTGGGTACATGCAAGGCTCAACCTGCCATGCTAAGTTAACACCAAAGTTTAGTACTAAAATACACGAGATTCAATTGCAGAATAAAAATTTGCTTTGTTCACTAGTCACTATCCCTTCACATGGTAGGCTAGGGGATTAGCAAATAATAGTGTTGATTGTGCAATTTTCTGTTGCTTGTACTTCAGAAACCAGGAAAGTCAACTCCACGTCTCTTTCTCAAGCAGGGAACAGTTTCCTTTGACAACATCCCGTTTTCCCTAGACGAAATGAGAATATTAGACTGTCAGTACGGTGAGCATTATTTTAAAAAGAGAGAGAAAGGGAGCAAAACACTACAACTTCAAGGCAGCAGAAAAATTGGCTGTCAGGCCAAGATTAGAATCAAATGCTACACCACATATCCTGACCATGCATTGCCTGACACAACCAACATGACATCACGGCAGGCAAAGCAAACACAACAAAAAGCTCTTGACAAGTTGCGCAAAGCTCTTGAAAGTGGTGAGAAAGTCAACACGGAGACAAAATTACGGTGGCCCTGAAGGTCGCCCCTCGCGAATGTCCCCTCGCGAACGTTCTGTCCCCCGTCGCCCTTTGCGAACATTCCCTCGCGAACGTTCTGTCCCCCGTCGCCCTTCGCGAACATTCCATCGCGAACGTTCTGTCCCCCGTCGCCCCTCGCGAACGTTCTCTCGCGATTGCGGAGAGTTTAGTTCCGCAAAGTTCAAAAGTTCAAAGTTCATTTATCTGATTCGCCCAATATGGGCATACAGAATCCAACAGCAAACAGAAAGCAACATGCACACTCAGATGTAATACTCCAACAATGCAACATCATAGCCTCGTTCCCAGGCTCTCCCCTCGCCCCGACGTGATATCGCGGCACGTAGACGTCACAGCAATAATTACAAAAGTCGGGACGCAATTATGCAGCCACGTGATTGGCTGACTCGAACAGCTACGATATACTACTGAAAGAAGTGAGCTGTGACTGCGTCGGTGAGACCTCGGCACGGGTCAAACAGCAGCGACGGCGGAGAAGTACCCAGTACGTAGGAAAAACTTTGCCTATTTACTGTTACCATGTTTCGTTTTAAAAAAAAAAATTGCTACGAGGCTATAAAGAAAGACTTTAGTTGGCTAGCGCTACACTCTGGCGTACAAAATAAACTCACAACCACATTTTAAAGCTCCAACATAGCTACACAACAATAAACGAGTTGTAGTAACCAACTCCTTCGCTGCGAGTACTTCGCGGCTCCTTCGCGGTCTTCACGTGAGTGACGTTTCAGGTTATTTAATGGTTAGTGCAAAGTCGTCGTGCCGCGATATCACGTGCGAATCGGTCCCAGGCTCTCCCCCTCCGTTTTTATTTTCGTCGGGGCGAGGGGAGAGCCTGGGAACGAGGCTAACAACATCATGAGCACACAAGTTGTCTCAGGGGCTGTCACATCAGGGGGAAACGGAGATTCCTGAGAGTAGCAGTAAACTGAGGCATGGGCACCTCAGACACGACAGCATTCACACCTTGCGTCATCACCCTGGAACTGAAACTAAGTTCCATTGGCCACTCTTCCTGATCAGTTCACACATAGGGAGGGGTTGCCACACAAGCAAAAACACTGACACTATACAAGTTGGTTGAATTGCTAGGTCTTCCAAGCACAATACTCTCGTCAGAAGCTTTTAAAGGGGGAGTCCATGGGAGTCCATCATCAGTCAGCAGACGAGATGTCAGGCTGCGTATAGCTGTAGCAAATGTAACACGTTGGGCTCTCTCACAGCCACTCACCGCTCGGTGGACAGGCCGGTCGGACGTCCCCAAAGAATACCGCACCGCTGCACACCCCTTTGAGGCACGGGCTCGCAACCACAGGAGTTTTGTCGTGGCTTCTGCTTAGTTAGAGCTCTCTCACAGCTCCTGTCTTCTTCACTGACACTCTGCTTAGCGGACAGGCCAGTGGGACGTCCTCAAAGAATCCACACCACTGCACGCCCCTTCGAGGCACGGGCTCGCATCCACAGAGGTCTTGTCGATGCCTCTCGGCTTGGTAAGAGCTCTCTCACAGCTCCCGTCCCAACATACGCCAGTCGTGCACACTTCCAGATTCATCGCCCCACTCTCGCGCATGCGCACCTAAGTTTTAGTCCGGCAGCAGCAGTGGAGCGCTATCGCGCGTTACTAGACTTGGTTAAGTTTTGCTGTGCAAGTATGATGAAGCTTTGCTTTCATTTGCTGTGCTTTGACATTTTTTTATTAGCAGCACAAAGTCTGTGATGAATGTATCACTTCAAACCTTTTCAGGACCCTTGTATACATAAAGACAGGTTAGCAAGGAAAAGCATACAGTAAAACCTCTAATAACGGACCCTCCGAAAAGCGGACAACCTCTGTACAGCGGACGGCTCACTTGCCCCCGATTGATTTTACCATAGAACTAATACATTTCGAACCTCCGAGAAGCAGACACCTCTCAACTCCGAACAACGGACACTGATCAGTCCCCGACGTACCTTAGCCAATATAAAATTACCTTCGAAAACGGACAGTGGAGTTACACCCACATAACAGCGGACGCTTGTCGACCGCTTTCGTAATGCTACCGTCGCTGGATTCAAAGACCGAGCACTATATTAGCACTACCGCTCATCGTGCTAGCCTTTCTCGTCAGCGCAAAGCAACAGAGAGGTCCGAAAATGCGCGGCGTTCAACAGCCCAGCCGATCACAAATTACCACGCCTACCGGAAGTATACCGAATGCCTATAACGGATACCTCCGTATTCCGGACCCGCAGCGGTGGTGCTTTATATAAGCATCATTCTCATGTTAGTAGAGTTCCTCTTGCCATCTTGCTATTGAAAAAAAATGAAGCAGAATATATTATAATAATACATTTAGCTAAGTGTTATTTTTCGTCTTTAAAAGAAATTTCCAATAGAAAACCTCCGAGAAGAGGACAACCTCTCTACAAGGGACAACTGGCCTGTCCCCAATGTGTCCTTTGTTCGGAGGTTTCACTGTATACTCAAACAATGAATTCCCTGCTAACATTTCCATGGCTGTGAGCATCACATGTTCACCTCAGTAGCATGCTGCATGGACATCAGGTAAACTTGAGTACTGCATTAATCTTCCTCTTCTCATGCACAAGCCCCAAATCTTTCAGGCACTTCTTCAACCACAATGCACTCTGAGTACTGCTAGCTTACCCACAACACACTTGTGAACTGTTTTGAGATATACCAAAATAACAGCAACCTTTTTGAATTATTCCTAATGGTAAGAATGCAACCACTCATCAGTAAACAAGTATGGGAACAAGTCATGGATCATTGTGGCTACTCACCGTCAACCCTAGGATGATCTTTCTCCAATCCACATGCGCAATGAACAAGGATGCCCAGCATGTCAAAGCACAGCAAAAGACAGCAAAGCTTCATCATACTTGCACAGCAAAACCACTGGTGCTGCCGGACTAAAACTTAGGTGCGCATGCGTGAGAGTGGGGCGGAACTAAACTCTCCGCAATCGCGAGAGAACGTTCGCGAGGGGCGACGGGGGACGGAGCAGTCGCGAGGGAACGTTCGCAAAGGGCGACATGGGACAGAACGTTCGCAAAAGGCGACGGGGGACAGAACGTTTGCGAGGAATGTTCGCAAAGGGTGACGGGGGACAGAACATTCGCGAGGGAATGTTCGCAAAGGGCGACGGGGGACAGAAAGTTCGCGAGGGGACATTCGCGAGGGGCGACCTTCAGGGCCACCGTACAAAATACTTTGTCTCCTTACCTTCAACTGATGCTCATAGTGGTCACCCGCTTGGCTGTGATGCTTGTGGTTTTGCTCAGCGAATCCATCCACTTGTGACACAAAAGATCACTGAGTTGGTTTCTAGTGGAATAACAGACATAGGGGAAGTAAAACGCCACCTACATTTCTATGTAACCAAAACAGTTCCCAAAGAGCTTGGAATCCATCCAAAACCAAACAATCGTGCATTTCATCCTACTACAGTGGATATAAGAAACCACATATGGACAGCAAAGAAGGCATTGGAGCTTAGCAAAATCGACCAGGAAAATGTGCGATGTAAAATTGAAAATTGGAAACAATCAAACCCCAATTCATCCTTTTTTTTTACGCCCTACATCAAGAACGAGAATGCTTCACTTCCCGAAACCATTTGTGAAGGGAAACCCACTTTCTCAAACTCAGGACACTACAATGGGAATAGTGGGACAGAAGACAATGGTGTCAATATTGCTGGATCAGATGACAACTGCTCTCAGACACTTCTGATAGTTCATCAAGAGAACTGGCAGAAGGAAATGCTAGCAAAATATGGCAACACACTGGCTTTGCTTGATGCCACTTATAAGACAACAAGGTATGACCTTGCTCTGTTTTTCCTATGTGTACGTACCAATGTTGGTTACTCAGTAGTTGCCGAGTTTGTTACACAATCAGAAACAGCATGCCAAATCGGTGAAGCACTCCAGATCATAAAGATGTGGAATCCAAAATGGAATCCAGCTTTCTTATGAGTGACTACTCTGAGGCTGAGCTACTTGCCATTGAACAAGTGTTTCCTGAGAGCAAAACATTCCTATGTGATTTTCACCGTGAGCAAGCATGGGAAAGGTGGACAAAAGATCACAAACATGGTCTCACCAGTGAGCAAAGAGAAGAACTTCTCCACCTGCTGAAGGAATGTGCTCATGCTCCTCCAGCAGATCCAGCCTCTGCACTAGCTCCGGATGCACTCTACAAGCAGGCGGTAACCAGATTGCAGCAGTCACAGATATGGAAACAGAATAAAGCAGTGCAACAATGGCTGAACAACTACTGGCTCAACATAGCAGAGGTATGTTTAGGCCACACAAAGTTAATTTCCTGTTTCTGGTCTGCATGTGGATCAAGTTACCTGACCTACTTAATCAGTGTTCAGCTTGTTTGCAACCACAGTGTTTACATAACTCGCACTCACCATCCTAGCTTCTATAAGTGTCTGCATTTATAGTCTTGTGTCCAGACCTCACTCAAATAGTACAATTTGAATGTGAAGCAAATTACTTTTTATTTAATGCACAGCAAAATTTCTGTTATTTGGGGGCTTGGATAACTGAAGTTTCGGATAATTAAGGTTCGGATAAGTGACTTCCTATTGTATTGCTCTCCTTTTGTAGAGATGGGCATGAGCCTACAGAGATGCCACATACCATGCTGCAGTTGATACGAACAATGGAGTTGAAGCCCAAAACAAACTTTTAAAGTATAAATATCTTCCTTGGCGGAAGCAAATTGCACTCTCAGAAGTGATGACCATCCTTGTAGAAACATTTTTACCTGACATGTACCAGAAATACCTTTTCCAGAATTACGCAATGACAACTGCGTACAGGCCATACAATGACAACATACCCAACTTCTTGAGGGACCGTCCACGCAAAGTGGTTCTGCACTGCATGGATCGGATGAGGAAAAGTAGCAAGTTCAAAAATGAAGATATCCAAACAGAACACTCTGATGGAAGATTCAAAGTCGCTAGTGCATCTGGAAAAGTACACAAAGTGGACTTTGGAAAAGAGACAGGGGCACCTTCTTGCACCTGTTTAGATTGGATGCGCTTCCATATCCCATGTAAGCACTTCTTCGCCATTTTCAGTAATGAAACAGATTGGTCTTGGTACTCTCTCCCACCCACATACCTTGCAAGTCCACTGCTTTCTACTGATCAAGAAGCACTATTGAGTGCATTTCCAAATCCAAATGACACAGTCGATGCAGGTCCATTTGATCTGTTAGCAGAGACGCAGGAGGAAGTGAGTCAACAATCTTGCAAGCAACCACAAGATGGACTGCCAGAGAAGCAGGTAACAAATTCAAGTTAAAGACTTTACCCATTTATTTATATTTATCTATCTACTTTCTCTGCACCATCCACACATTGCAGAGCAATTCACACAGTGTTCGTTCCCTTCAAAGGAAGATTTCTGTGGAACTGAAGGTCTTGGAGTCACTTGCATACACTTCTGCTGAGCCAGTTGTACTGCTCAACCTTCTTGGAAAATTAAAGAAGTTACAGACAGATATTGGGAGCTCTCTTCCCATGCAGAAGGCTTGCTACTTCGACCAGTTTCACTCCTAAAAACAGCTCGAAAAATAAAGCAGAAGTACAAGCGCTTGATGGACACTGTTGCTTCCTATTCCTCACTGGAACCTGCTAGTAAAAGAGGGAGAAAGCGGCAACACTGGAAACAGCAGCGTGTTGGCATCAAAGCTGCAAAACTCAGGGAAGCAGCAGCAAGTGCACCTCCATTGGCAAGTACTTCAGCTACTATGGAACCAACACTTACAGCAGGTACGTACCAGTACTTAAAAAGGTGCTTAAAAAATAAGTAACACCGGTAGTTAAATCCCTCCTTGGCAATTCACAACTATGAAGGACTACCCTGCAGGGATATACATGTATAACCATTCAATTTAGATAACACATTACCTAGGCAACACCACTGTACAAGAAAGATGTGAGCAACATTCCTATATGTTGCCTAGGTAATGTTACACATGCAAGGTATGCACATGGAGGCTAAAGTGTGCATGTACTGTACTTTCAGGAAAGAAGAGAAAGAAACCGTGTGGTACATGTACTGGCTGCTTACATGGGAACTGTGGTGTGTGCAAGTTTTGCCTTGATATGCCTGTGTTTGGTGGTCCGGGTCGAAGAAAGCAGAGATGTATAAAGCGACAATGCACAGGTATAACCTAGTCAGTTGAAATTAATTTTTTCACTGACTATTGTGTTCGGTTGTACAATTCAGGCTCTGACACTGTTAAGCGTACAAATGGACTCCAGCAAAAAGAGGTATGCACCATATGAGTATTGGTAGACTATGCGATGTAACTTGTTACCTTCTACACACTTAGGCTGATGACCCAATGTCAGCTGCAGCAGCAGAGGCAATCCTTGCACCATTGGGACGGAAAGTACTTCCAGTCAAGGGGGATGGAAACTGTCTTTTTCGTGCCTTGGGCTACTACTTCTATGGAACTGAGATGATGCATTGTAAGACACGAACACTACTATCTGATTTTGTTGTTGCCAACAGCAACAGGTTCAAAAGCATTGTGATGGATGGTGATGTTATGAATCATGCCCAGAAGATGCAGCATCTTTCAGTGTGGGGAACTCACGTAGAGCTACAGGCTACAGCATCCTTGTTCCAAGTTCCAGTCTACATGCTCACATTTTCCAGACAACAGAATAGGTACATCTGGCACTGTTACCAACCATGGGACTCATCAAAGTTAAAGTTCCCAGAAACAGAACCACCCCCCACCCACATTTCTAACCTTGACCATGTTGAACTGCTTCACGTAAGAGCATGCCACTTCGATGTCATCCTGCACGAGGAAGAAGGATTTCCACTTGACAGGCCTGTCTTGGAAGCTGCGAGACTCTTCATAAAACTGGAATAGCTAGCTTTGGCTCCAGTTCATTCACGCATTGTTTATACAGGATATCACATGACTTTTATTATTTCCGTTCTCGAAGTGTTGTGAACAAAGTGCTTCCCATTTTGAGAAGGGCCGTCAAAGCAAAGCTTTATCTTCAACATAGGGAGCAAGCGGCTTCCAGATTTCACATAAGACTGGAGTACCAGCTTCAAATAACTTGGAAAAGGGCTTAGTCCGTCGGAGCTGTACGTAACAAATGAGAAAATCGACACCGTTTCAAATTGCTGGTAAGCTACGATATACACCTACAGATAATGGCTTCAAACAGGTACAAATTGCTTACCTAGCGGTGATCAGCAATTTAGATGAACTAGTCCAGCCTTGTTACATGCTACTTATGCAAATCAGGCCGCTGGCAAGGCCTAGGGCTTGCTAAGCAACTTTGACCTCACACAGATAATTTTAATTTCCGCGTTAATAAACGGTGACGTGTATATAATTTCCGCGTGCAAAGTGTTAATTGTCACATTAATTTTCTCACACTATCCATTAATTTTATTCCAGCATACATTTTCCAGCTATACAGTATATA
Organism: Agelas oroides; assembly: GCA_949130485.1. NCBI lineage: Eukaryota > Metazoa > Porifera > Demospongiae > Agelasida > Agelasidae > Agelas > Agelas oroides. Next base: position 4,540,639 of record OX422192.1, on the reverse strand, counting down.
GAGTGTTACTTTTTAAGTTTCTCCGTGTACAAGTGTCCGATTATTGGTGGTGTCTGAGTACCGATCGCTTACTCTATATATATATAATCCTCACACCGTGCTACCATAAAATCGGATGTGCACAGGTGCCTATTTTCGAAATTAGCAGCCAGAATGAGTGCTTATTTTCGAGGGGTGCTTATTTTCATGGGATGCTAATGAACGCATGTAATTTTATGGTAGCATGCAGTTGTGTGGGAACGGATTAGCTGTGTATATTTTACATAAGCCTATGTTCTTTTTCTGCTAATTTTTGTCCAATGTTTATAGCTTTTGTACAAACAGAGATACAGTCAGCAATCAATCATTGCCAACCCCCGCCCACCAACGTAAAGCACTTGGAACCAACGAATCTGTGACAAGTTTTTGCTAATTTCCCGGATTTGTTTTACCAAGAAGCCTTACCTAAAATTTCGGTTTATCCTGTGTCAATAGCTTGCTTACAATCACACTGGCAAAAAGTTGCCGCTACATTCAAAAAAGCTGAATCAGCAAATTCACTTCTGTTTGCATAGTAACAGGTGCCTTTTCATGTGGGGTGCCTATTTTTGTATGGGTGCTTATAAACGCGATGTGGTTGTTGTAATCAAAACGGGTGCCTATATTCATGGGGTGCTTATTTTGTGTTTTATCCCGATTTTACAGTATACACCTTGGAACGTCATACTTGCATAGCTATGCTTGCCATGTCAGCATAATAACATTACATAAGAGCATAATGACAGGGTTATTGCCAGTTTTAGTACAAAATTTTTAAAGTTAAACATTTTCATGACATAATTATTACTCAGTGACCCAAAACACACATCAAACACTGAGGGTTTTGCACTATATGTGCTTCATTACATCATTGAAAATAGGGTGTATTGTTACACCCTATTTTTAACAGGCAAGGGACGCGTGGAAATAAACTTTGTGAACATTTGTGAATGTTATGGGCAAGGGACGCGTGGAAATAAACTTTGTGAACATTTGTGAATGCTCTGGGCAAGGGACGCGTGGAAATAAACTTTGCGAACATTTGTGAATGCTCTGGGCAAGGGACGCGTGGAAATAAACTTTGTGAACATTTGTGAATGCTCTGGGCAAGGGACGCGTGGAAATAAACTTTGTGAACATTTGTGAATGCTCTGGGCAAGGGACGCGTGGAAATAAACTTTGTGAACATTTGTGAATGCTCCGGGCAAGGGATGCGTGGAAATAAACTTTGTGAACATTTGTGAATGCTCTGGGCAAGGGACGCGTGGAAATCCATGCTGCAAGTCTAAAAATTGGCTATACCTACAATGTACATGGTTACATTATAGCCTAACTAAACTCACAACAGCAATACTTACATAACAACACAAATCTGAATATGGCCCAAAGTTTAGCTGATTCCATCCAATAATACTCACAGTTCCACCCCTACAAATATGGAATGAATGTTGCATTAAATTGAGTATTCATAGTGTCTCAGCGTACACTACACCCTTGGGAATTGTGCTTATATGGCACATCAGTATATAGCTAAGTCACTAAATTCCTAAGTTGTAACATTGGACATTGGAACCAGTAAACCATATGTATGCTCATAACTATTACTAAAGTGGCCCATGATCATAGGTGCCTGCAGACCTCTACCACCTTGGCTAAAGAAGTTGGATGCTCTGAGATTGCTTCCTAGCTCTCCCAGCCCACGGTTCCTATGCCTATGTCCATGCAGGCAGGCCTTAAACTTCTACTCTTTGATGTAAGGTTCACTCAAGTCTCAAGGTTTAAGTGCTTCCATACTTACATAACAACACAAATCTGAATATGGCCCAAAGTTTAGCTGATTCCATTCAATAATACTCACAGTTCCACCCCTACATAAGTATGAATATTGTCTCAGCATACACTATGCCGCCCTTGGGAATTGTGCTTATATGGCACATCAGTATAATATAGCTAAGTCATTAAATTCCTAAGTTGAAACATTGGGATGTTGGAACCTGTAAACCATGCTCATAACTATTAGCTACTATTAAAGTGGCCTATGATCATAGGTGACTGTAGACCTCTACCACCTTATTAGCTTCAGAGACCATTTTTAGACTAAAAATGCCAGGACTGTCATGCAAAAAATTGGTCCTACCCCAAAATGGTACCATCTTGCCAAAACTGGTCCTAGCAGGACCAAATTTGGCAACCAAAATCAGTCCGCGGCACCACTTTTGGCAGCCAAAAGTGGTCCCCCAGACCAGTTTTGGTTGCTACGAATTGACCTGCTTCCCTATTTGTGACTGCTGAGAAGGCTGAGTAGGTATATGCAAGCAATTTACATGAAACATAAACAGAAAGGACATAGCTACATGTGCTTTTAGTGAGTATAGCTAACAGTCACTGGATAACAGACAAGCCAATAAATAGCTAGCGATAGCGGGGTTTTTTTGTGCTATGACTGAAATTTTCAGACTCGAATGTTAGTCCGCACAGTAGGCAAAATCGGTCCGCACACTGTAGGCTCGCTCTATGTGGACGGAACAACTGTACTCTAACATTTGAAGGAAGAATGGTGGAGTAACTTGAGTCCATGCATAGCACTGTCCAGGCTAATGTGCATGTATACTGGTATATATATAAAGAAGGGCAGAGGATTCAGTATTAATGTACTGCAAGCAACACATGGATGTTGCTTATGTCATGCCAAGCTTGGTACATGCAACTTGATCAGCAAGTATCTGATTAAGATGTGACAATATACACACTGTAAGAACAATCCAAGGTTGATTTGACATTAGATTGCATGCCTTAGCTGGCCCGTAGGAAGCAAATTTGAAAGGTCCAGCCTGAATTGAATGAATTTCATCCACTTTAAATTGCAATAATAACTGTTTCAACCTTGGCCATGTATGCTGCCTGTATTTCATCCATTTCAGATTGCAAAGAATAACTGTTTCAACCGGGGCTATGATAGCTACAGTTCATAGCAATGTTGCAAATAAAGTTTCAACAGTAGCTACCAAGAGTAGTTGCAAATTTTATGAAGTGCACTAACACGACTCTCAAAGGATAACGTCAATACCAAATAAAAGACAGCATGGTTTAAAGTACACAGACTTTCATCTCTTGTTGCAGTAAATATTGCATCATGCACTCTGATTTATTCATAGCATGACCTACTGGGACTACTAGAAGAGCAGCAACAGGTGGTTGGTAGCATTAATTGCTGTGTCATCACAGACAGCTAGGCGCCAACAAACATAGTGATGAACCAATATTCAATGAGGTTCAGGAATGTGTTGACGTAGGTTACATAGTAATGCTATATAAACATCCTGTGCAATTAATAGGCTCATTAATTTTATACCCTTCTCAGATAGTTCCTTGGTCAAAACTTGCAGTAAACTCCAACACTGACCACGATTTGTGACAATGCCATAAACGCATTGCCAAATGGTTTGCTATCATAGTTGAGCCTTCCGATGCTAATTCCTGAAACTGCATTCAGAGCTACATAATACTAACCAAAATGCTAAACCAAGATTGCATGTTTTGCAGTGCATGATAACAGCAGTGACTATGCAGGGACTGCACAATTCAAGCAACCAAGAGTTGAGGGTGGCAATGCATGATAGCAAAGATGCTGTCTAGATCTAGTACAATATTGATGCAATATTTGTTTCCTGTACACTTGTGTGTTACACATCACTCAGCTCATACTGCAGAATGTTTCTGGAACTCCTCAAATGCAGAGCTGCGAGGTCTGCAATAATTTTCTCTCCCATATATGCACTGAGAGTGACATTTTTATATATGCTATACAACATGGCCAGCTTGGAGGCCCCACCGGCCATGTTGTATAGCATATATAGAAATGTCACTCTTGGACTTGTGACAACGATACAAGTTTACACATATAATATCTCTGTATATAATGCATGCAGGTTTGTGAGATAAGCATGCTCACTAATGTCTGTACACTGTAAGTAAAACAGAGACTTGAAGGCTAGTGTTATAATGGTCACCATAGCTAACTAACTAGCTATACAGCTGCAAGTCAAGTTTGTGTGGGGTTTTATACTAGCTATTGATACAGAGTTGATACAAAAAATAGTAATTAGCACGGGTAACCATGATAATTTGTAAAGCTATAATATAATGTACATCTTTCTTTGTTTTTGTAAAGCTCAGTGCAAATCATTCTCAATTTGCAGAATGTCTATCCCTGTGTCTGAGCTCTTCAATGCCTTTATTGTATAGACCACAGGATTTCATTTTCTTTTCCATGTTTTCAAGGAGGCTTCGTATGTGTCCTTTATTGAATTCAGCTACTTCAACATGTGGAAGATACTGCATTGCTTCCTTTAGTGTGATGGTGGACGGGTGGGCAAAATGAACTCTTACTTTTTTTAGTGCAATGATAGCTTTTAAATCACTAGGGAGACTTTTATTCTCCCATTTGATGTCGTCCCATCGCCACTTTGTCCACTCCAACTTCTTACGAATGTCGTCCCACTTGTTTTGAGCAGCCTCTAAATTATCACTTACCTCGTCTGGAAGATCTTTTTCGCCTTTAAGATATTTTACCAACTGTTTTATGGTTGCGGATGTGTCTCCCCTGAAAGTCTCTGGCAGCACTGCACAGCAGATTGACTGTTGAAACAGTGAAGCTGCTTGTGCAACATATAGAGTTGCACTGCCTTTTTTGAGATCTGCTACTTCATCTTCCAGGGATTTGATTTGTTTCTGCAGACCTGCAATCTGTTTTTCGAGATCCCTTACTTTATCTCCCAGTTCTTTATTTTCTGCAGCAAATAATTGCTTGTCTTCTATTGCAGTATCCTTTTCAATCTCAAGCCTTCTTAACTTCTCTTCCAGTTCTTTTAGCTTTACACTACATTCTGTGTAAGAACACTTCTCTCCCATGACTGACTCTCAACCACAAAGTAGTTAGTAGTTTACTTTAGTTACAGGACAATGCCGTCCAACTAAGTAGGTCACAAGTTTGTATAGTATACCTGCTTAACAGGTAGTACTGGTCTTTAAGTGGATTCAAATGCTACATTCCTTTGCTGATTTCCTTGATGAATATTGCCTAGATTAATGCTTCGTCATATCTTGTCATGTGTGGTACTGCTTCCTGTATTGGTTCCTCTCCGCTCTTCCTTATTACCATATAATTTACACATCAGAGTGTGCTGATGTGGGTGGTTTGGGAGGAAGTTGGTTCGCTGTTGAATGTGTGGCATGAGTTGAGATCTTTAATTGAAAAGCTTTGGTTTCTTTGATCTGCTAGAGATTTACTGCATGTTCTAACAAGAGTGAGAATTTAGCAATGATTTACACTGTAATCAGGGCAAACTATGCAAAACCTATGCGCTGTTGTGTATGGTCACAAATTTTTCACTCATACACATGCATACATTGCACAAGTCAGAATGATTTTCATTTTTAGGAACACTCAACACCAATAAATGAATAGAGTGGATTCCCTTCTGTATACATATAAGGGCTAGAGCAAGAGCATTACACTGCTGCTCTTTATACCTGCTATGCATTTGGTACAGAAAGTGGCCGAGTTTCTTGTTCACACTCATATATAATGTCATCTACATTCACATACAAATGTAGTTGGCAGCCACCATGCACGGATTTCAAATATGCGCACACATGCATTTGTAAAAGATATGCAGTTTATCAACCATGCACAATGACAGCCTTTATACTTAAGCTCAGGGCATTGGAATTGAGGCTATATATAAGGTGGAATCATATTCATTCAGCTAAAGCAATTCTTATTCAACTCACTCTGTGAATTGAATGCGACTTATGGTAAATGGAATAGAATTGGAGTTCTAGGTGGAATTCCACAATTCTGTACCAATTCGACACTGGGCAAGTTCAACATGGTATGGCGTAAAGGCCCTCTAAGAAGTAATTGTGATACTATACCCTGCAATATGTTCAGATTGACTTAAACAACGTCCATAGTATTAATAGTTAGAACTATAATATGTACTAGGTCGTAACTGCCAGTATGTGGAGACTGTGGACTTCTGGAATCAGGAATTGTTTAGGAATTTAATGGAATGATAGTGTAAAATTGACATGGAATGGCAAAGTTGCCTGGAATTATTGTGAATTGAATCCCATCTGCAAGGAATTGAATTGGAATATGACCTACAACATTCACTTCTCTAAGTACAAAATTCCAACTCCAACATTTCAATTCCAATGCCCTGCTTAAGCTCACACTAGTGTAGCTAAATTAGTGCCTGAGAACAACTCAAGCACTTTAATGCATGTCAACAAAAGAAATACTGTATAGCGGTAAATTTTCGCGAATCACCAACAAACACGCTAGGAAACAAATTTTGCATTTTTTTTCATTTTGCAACATAGTCACAATCTCTGACCACACCCCCTACCCTGCCAGGGAACTCAGCATGTATTTCAACATCGAGAAGATAGAAGGAGGCTACGCTTATTAAAGTGTGTGGGTCACTGTCAGCGAAGAACTGCCATGTCAAAGGGAGCGAGCTAACTCTGAGGATAATCATTCCTTTGCAGTTGCAGTGACGACAGGTAGGGTTGGGCGGATTATGCTGGCATAATTTTGCGAATAATAGGTACCAGAAAGCATTGAGCATTATGCGGGAATAATAGGTACATTTTGAGGATAATGTGCTCCAAGTCTGTGGTAGACTGGTAGTCTCGTCCTCAGACCGTGTCCCAGACCGTGAAGTATCTCCGGTCCCATGCCCTGTTGGTAAGCGGCAAAGTAAGGGAGCAATGATCAGCAATCGCAGAGTCTGGTGGACTACATTGAACTTTCCATGATGTTACAGTTCAATGGTCAATGAACTGCCATCTGTTTCAATTTACTTTTTCTGTACAGTGTAAAATAATTATTTGAACATACAAGTTTGCTCCTTCCAGAAATAATACATGGGCATAGTTTGAGCATAGCGTAAGTCCTCGATTATCGGCTGACTTCTATTATTGACCACTGCTACATCGATAATTTGAGGTGGATTCCGACTTCAATATCCACACCAGCTACCACAACGACTTCTTTCTACTGAGAACGAGAGTGCTGGTGAATGGAGAGAATACGAAGATCAGCTCTATCAGGGAAAGCAGCTATGAGGAGCCCGTCATGAGCTTCTCACATGATGCACCATCAGCACAAAGCTTTGGTTGATTGTGAACACAATTTCACCTATTTTGCAGAAGTGTGGGGTCTACCATGTTGATACGTTCTATTACAAGCAGTCCCCACTCTTTCATGTTGTCTTTAGCTCTGAGTCATGTTTGAAGAAGTTTCTCGAGGAGATTGATAGGGTTAAACATGCTATGCAGTTGGATCTTCTATCAGTATTTTTAAAATCTGTGAAAACAGAATCATCCCAGAACTGGCTTATTGTAGTTGAGCCAGAACTGTTTCTGGTTTCTCCCAATCAGAAAAGCACGAAAAGAGCAGAACTCCACCTGGTGACCACAAAGAACTGCTCCACCTTTGTGGCTCAATGGAAGAACAGCAAGCTGTTTGACTTTGGATCCCTATATGGAGGGAAAGGTATGGGTTTCCAGTTAATTTGGTTCGCATTTTGCAATATTACAATGTAGATGCAGTATTGTGTAGCAAACCTGAGTAGGCAGCATACACGTCCTGGTAAGTGAAAATTAAAGCTATAAGACAACAGTAAGAACTTAGTGCTTCAGCAGTGACTCCTGAAGTAGATACTGCAGCTGATGAGCTTCACCGGAATTTTGGTCCTGGAAATTTTGGTCCTCTGGACCAAAATTTTCACTGGAACTCTAGCAACTTATTTTGCGTACCCAACTATTTATTCAGGCTTATGATATTATGCAGACATTCTGACACAAAGTTGTGTCATTAAATCATTCATACCAAAGTATCTGCGTCCGGACCATTCCACACGCAGACCAAAATTTTTAGAAAATAATGCTCCGGACAGACCAATTTTACTAGGAATTTTGGTCCCTTGGACCAAAATTTTCGCTGGACCAAAATTTCCGTGACAGACCACATATAAGTCTTTCTGCTACATAAATATCTAGCTATGTGTTTATTTATTCTTGCGACTGCTTGTTTTGCTTGTGGGCATACTTTTTTCTTTCAGTTCTAGCCTTCCTACTAGCTGTACCTATTGCACCTTTCGCAGTAAAATACTCTTATAAAGATTTATGAGCTTTGTGCAAAGTGTCACAATTTCTGCTCTGTTTTTTTCTATACGCGCAGCTGAGCCTCCCAAAATCACAGCTTATCCACAAGAACTAAGGAATGCTGTACCTGGGAAAGTCGTTACATTCACTGTCCAAGCGACTGGAGCAGAACCTCTGAGCTACAAGTGGGAACTACAAACAGGATGTAGAGTGTGGCAGTTGTGTGATGTTGAGGGGTTTCTAGGAGCAAACAGCTCCACACTCACTATCCCCAGTGTGCAGAAGTCAAACCAAGGGAGCTACCGGTGTGTTGTCAGCAACATTGTTGGTACCCAGACTACTGAACCAGTAAAGCTTAGCGTAGGTAAGATTCAGGCATCATCTACTTGTACAAAGCATCTTCACAAATGTGTACATTGTATATCTACATTATTAGCTGATCTTCCTGAAATCATTACTCATCCACAAGAGCTGAAGGATGCTGTTCCTGACAAATTTGCTATGCTCATTGTCCAAGCCACTGGAACAGAGCCTCTACAGTACCAGTGGCCACATAAAATGAGAGCGGAGAGTGGAGAGTGGCAGTTGTGTGATGTTGTGAGGTTTTCAGGAGCAACCAGCTCCGCACTCATCATTCTCAGTGTGCAGAAGTCAGATGAAGGGGGCTATCGCTGCATTGTCAGTAATATTGCGGGTAGCCAGACTTCTGAACCAGCCCAACTTATCACCGGTGATAAATTCAGATATGTATGGGAATTTATGTCACACGTGCACACACACACACACATAATATCTATGTTCTACTTTCTATAGCTGAGTCTCCCAAAATCACAGCTCATCCACAAGAGCTGAAGGATGTTGTTCCAAACAAGTCTGTCTCATTTGCCATCCAAGCCACTGGAACAGAACCCCTGAGATACCAGTGGGAGATAAAACCTGGAGATGGGAGTGGAGGATGGCAGTCATGTAATGTTGAGGGGTTTTCAGGGTCAAACAGCTCGGAACTCACCATTTCCCATGTGCAGAAGTCAGACGAAGGGAGCTACCGCTGTGTTGTCGGCAACATTGTCGGCAGTCAGACTTCTGAACCAGTCAAGCTTAGCATTGGTAAGATACAGATAACATAAAACATACTTATACAAAGTGTTTCACAAATGCTTTCTGTACATACAGCTGACCCTCCCGGCATCACTGCTCATCCACAAGAGCTGAAGGATACTATTCCTGGCAAATTTGCTATGCTCACTGTCCAAGCCACTGGAACAGAGCTCCTAAGCTACCAGTGGCAACATGAAGTAAAATGGGGGAGTGGACAGTGGCAGTCATGTGATGTAAAGAAGTTTTCAGGAGCAAACAGCTCCACACTCATCATTCCCACTGTGCAGAAGTCAGATGAAGGGGGCTATTGCTGCATTGTCAGTAATATTGCGGGTAGCCAGACTTCTGAACCAGCCCACTTACCACTGGTGAGAAATTCAGATTTGTATAATGTCACACACACACACACACACACACACACACACACACACACACACACACACACACACACACACACACACACACACACACACACACACACACAGCACACACACACACACACACACACACCACACACACACACACACCACACACACACGTACATACACACCACCACCACCACCGCCACACACATACCACACACTTTTGCACATGCAGCTGAACCTCCCAGAATCACGGTATATCCACAACAGCTAAGGAATGTTGTCTCTAGTGAACCTATTACGTTTACTGTCCAAGCCACTGGTAGTGAGCCTTTGAGCTACCAGTGGGAGCTAAAAGTAGGAAACAAGAGTGAAGAGTGGCAGTTGTGTGATGTGGAGGGGTTTCCAGGAGCAAACAGCTCCACCCTTACTATCCCCAGTGTGCAAGAAGTCAAATGAAGGGAGCCACCGCTGTGTTATTACCAACGTTGTTGGTAGCCAGACTGCTGAACCAGTAAAGCTTTGCATAGGTAAGTATTAGTTATTGTATGGTTGCGAGTGCCACACGGCAAATATTGGCACTGCGTGACGTCAAAGCACTCGGGCCGTAGGCCCGAGTGCTTTGACGTCACGCAGTGCCAATATTTGCCGTGAGGCACGAGCAGCCATACAATAACTAATTTGTGCCATAGTATACGGAAGGAGCACAAGAATGTACGTATGAGTGCCAACAGTGCACGGTGTAATACAAACGTGAACCAAGTTGCGCCATAATTTCAATCGACCAAAAACAGTTGCTGTGAAGGAGTTTCTCCGTTGACTTTTTCTTTGAAGGTGACTGGTATGCTGATCTTTGTGTGCTATCCCCCGTGTTGATGGAGTGATCTGGGAGTAATGCTGAAAATTTCCGTTAAGGTGGCAGGGAACCCTGTGTTTTCAAGGTCAACAAACCTGGAATCCAAGCTGATAGAATTCTTTGTCTTTGTAAACTTTAAGCGCACAGTCCGTTTTGGGAGTCTTCATCCGTTCACGGTCCGTAAAATTGGGGATTTTCCCCATTTCCTGTCGGCATTGACATCCAATAATCAGTTTATAATTAAGTTAGTTAAGATGTGGCCTGGCGGTACCCTTCATGTGGTGGTCGGAACTTTGAAGATAAGCTTAGATCGACTTAAAAAAAACAAAAAAAAAAACAAAAAAAAAAAACGAAGGAGTTTAGTAGAGTGCTGTAGTGTCAGTAGCTGTGAGTAGTACGTAGTGCCTGCTTGTGAAAGCAAGCTTGTGTCTAGAAGCAGCAGAAAGGCCACAGTAGCCAAGACTGTACTCATTGGGCAGGCCCAGGTCTTGCGATCGTATGCCTAGCCTAGTTGGTGACCGTGGCCAGGTGCTTCGAGTGCTGGGCTGGGCTTTAACTAGAATACGCAATTTATCGTTGGTGCTACACTCTGGTACCCAAGGGAGCTGAACGGTGGTTGTGTGTGGAACAGAGCCGTGAGTTGTTTAGCGACATAAGGGGGAGAGGTGGGGCTAGTAATGCTTGCTTGCACTCGTGAATGAGCCCCTCCCGTAGACAAGCTGTGAATTTTTTGAAACGTGCATTCATTTTGGTGCAGTCAAAGTTGTCCATTCCAAGAGTAGTGACAAACATGAGTCTAGCCTGACTTTGGGAGTAGCTCTGAACAAAAGCTGGCACAGACTGATTTGAGATACATTGGTGGTTAGGACGCTACCTACAGTGAGCGTGTAGATGCGTCCATCGAGTGGCAATTTTGGTTCATGAATATATTAATGAGCTACTAAAACCCTTTTTTAAAATTAGGGAAAGCAAGATTGCCCTAAACCAAACCCTAACCCTGAAACTAGGAGTAACACTGGTCCTGACTGTAACCCAGGTTTATGTTTTCGTTAACCTCCGCCGAGTGACTTCCCCCGCCACCTTAAATCTCGAAAGAGCAGATCGAAAGAAACAGCAACTTTACTACTACGGCTCGGAGGCGCTGTGAAAACGAGCGTAGCTACACTGCGGCCACTGCGGAAGACACGCGGTCTGGCACTAACAAGAAAGAGTTGGAGTTAGAGGTGTACAGCGAAGGATTCGTATTCGTTGCAGAGAATCACTGCTATAGCAAATATATAAATGATACTACGATGGCTGTGTGAACCGTCTACGCCACACGGGGGATAGCCACGAGGTTGCGTGAACTTACGGAGCTGTGTGAGGGCTGTGTAAACGTACGGGGCTGTGTGGAATGTACCGAGTTGCTGAAAGCGAACGATCGCGTCCTGTGGACCCTTGGAACGTTTGTACATGTTCTTAGTGAACACTCAGTTTAGCGTCTTGTTTTTTTCTCTGTACTTTGACTGTATTTCTTTTCCAACAATGCAGAAAAAAGCTGTTGCTACTAATTGACCATAGGAATACCTAGGGATTCCCAGTGCCAATATCTCATTAAGTGCGTGGGAGATCAAAGACGCCGGCGGTGTGCCACTATTCTCATATTGGCACTGGGAAGCCCTAGCGGGCAGTGCCATATGGCATATATTGGCACACCGGCGCCTTTGATCTTCCCAAGCACTATGGCACAAGACCTGGATATATCAGCATGCAGTGGGCTTTGTACAAGGTGTTAGACAATATATTTCTACATGCAGCTAAGCCTCCCAGAATCACAGCTCATCCACGAGAGCTGAAGAATGCTGTTCCTGGCAAACTTGTGACATTCACTATTGAAGCTACGGGAACTGAGCCACTAAGCTATCAATGGGAGCACAAAACAGGAAGAGGGAATGGTGGCTGGTAGTCGTGTGATATAGGGAGGTTTCCAGGAGCAAAGAGCTCAATACTCACCAATCCCAGTCTGCAGAGGTCAAACAAAGGTAGCTACCGATGCACTGTCAGCATGCAACCTTGCTGATAGTGAGACCTCGAAATGTGCAACACTCACTGTAGGTGAGTTAAACTGCTGACAAGAGGTTCTTGCAGTGTGACAATAATTGATGGATAGACCTGTTTCCCACAAATATTCAGAGCAAGGCACGACCTTACATTAGCCTTACTGCAGTATCCAGAGTTCACATTCTAGATTTTCCACAATTTTACCAAGTCTTCTATAGAAAACAAGAACAGGTTACAGACAACATGGCAATTAATAGTATAGAAAGTTACAGTTTGTAAACATATAATGTAGGGTATGGATTTACAAATATAACACAGAAAATTATGATGGGGAAATGACCGGTGATGTTTATCAGGAGTATGAGCTTTTTGCCAGTCGTTGGTAACATATATTGACAGTATTCGTGCATACAGTAGTAACCTTTACAAGTTCAGTTCATGAGCTGCTGTGACAGTTATTTTATTATTCTCTAGCTCAGTGTCCAAAGATCACCACTCATCCAGAAGAGTTAGGGCACACTGTTCCTGGAAAACCTGTGTTTTTCACTGTCAAAGCCACTGGAACAGAGCCACTGAATTACCAGTGGCAGTGGAAGCCTGTTGTGGAGGGGGTCTGCTGTGGGGAGTGGCAGAACCTTACCTCCAGTGAGTCAGCTCAGGGAGCAGACACTACAACACTGACTTATCCCAGCATTGAGGCTTGCAATGAAGGGCTGTATCAATGTGTGGTCACTAATGCTGCTGGAGAAATGATGTCAGAAAGTGCTGATCACATCATTGGTGAGTTCTAGTGCATTGTGCAACTTTCAGTGGATCATGAACTACATGTATATACTTACAGCCATGCTCAGACAATACATTTCGGTTTTGGCATGCTACATGCAATATACCTATATCTGGTTTACATTTCATTAAGGTAAAATCATGGAGCTGTGTGATGTCCTTAATGAATTGAGTACACTGAACCAATGGTATCACTTTGGCATCTACCTGGGACTTCATTGGTCGACACTAGATGCAATTAAAAAAGATCATGCAGATACTAAAGAGTGTCGTACCCAGATGCTGATTGAGTGGCAGAAACATGTGATTCCAACCTGGACTGCTGTTGTCAAGGCATTGGTGGGAATAGGGAGAGAGCGTCTTGCATCTCATCTTGCTGCAAGTATGGTATGTTTCTTTCAACTTGAAGATATCTGTTGTTTGTATTACCTAGCATCATCCTACAGGAGTTACCCTTCCAAACACTGCTGATAATAAGCCTTTGGAGTATGCTGAGACAAACCACAAAATGGTGAGATAAGAATGCATGTGAACCCCATGGAGACATTCACATTATTGTAATAAGTGATTGTGTCATTGCATGCTCATAAAGGCTGCAGGACTGGAGTCTACTGAAGCCCATTCTCACAGAGATGAATTTCAGCAACTAGGTGGAAGACTGTCAGAGATCGGGCAACTTCTGAAGACCTCAAGAGATTCACAAGTGCCTCTGAATGAGGATGTACACAATCTCATGGGTGAGCTGACCAAACTTGGTAAGGAGGTGCAGAAAATTGCCCAAGATACAGGAAATATTGAATCAGAACTGCAACAGAGGCAGCATGATTCTCTATTGCTTAGAGAAATGCAAAAAGATTTGGCTCATAGTGTTGCGAAATGCCAACTGCTTCAACATATGGTTAACACAAATGAAGAGGAAATCAAAAGATTAAAGAAAAAGCTAGAGAAGAAGAAAGAACAACTCCAGTCTGTTCAACAGGAAGCCCAAGCACTAAAGAATGAACTATCCAAACTGCAAGCTGAACTAGCAGAGAAGAACAAGGAAGTGAAAGCCTTCCAGAAAGAGAAGGAAGAATTAACAAGATCATACAATGCTGTGAAAGAGGAAGTAAAGAAGCTTCTCCAGATAACTTTGTCTGATCGAGGTGAAATGGAGGTATGCATTGCTCTTTAAATTGACCTGTTCCATGCATGCATAACTTCCATCTAGTTTCCATCTAGCAACAACTGATCACAACTAAAGAGGAGCTGGAACACAAGTCACAACAGATTGCAGCCTGCAACTCACGTATCAGTGATCTCAGTAAAGAGGTTGAAGCTTTGTCAAGTTCCCTGCAGGAGAAGGAAGCTACAGTTATACAGCTTGAGAGTGAACTTCAGTCATATCAGAAGGCTGCCAGCACTCCAAAGCTGCTGTCAGCTGTAATCACACTAACAACTGAGATTGCTGAACTACGGCAGAAGTTGCAGGAAGCTGAGTACCAGAAGCAGCAAAGTACTCTGGAGAGGGAGGCTGCTGTTCAAGAGCTGGAGACCAAGAAGGATGTAGAATTACAACTTCACAGACATCTAGGTAAGGTGATTGTGGAGAGTACAAACTATTTTCAAGCACACACATGCACTCCAAAAAAGAACGTGTTGAAACTACATGCATTCGTGTGTTGATCGAATGTCCCAGAATTCAACACGGGGTACACATGTGTTGCCTAGTGCATTTGTTGTTCTGACATGTGTGTCACTGCCGTCATGTTAAAATAGCATGTGTGCCAAAACAACGTACATGTTTAGCGGTATGTGTCGTTTTAGCACAGATTATGAATGACACACGTGCACCCACGTTATTTTGTAGGACATTTGAACAACACGTGAATGCAGGTTGATTCAACACGCATACTAGCATCATGCATGTAGTGTGTTGTTTAAATTAACACAGAGATGTTGGTTAATTTCAACATATGTAAGTGTTGCATGGTTACAGTACATTACAAAAACGACATACGTACATATACAATACTTAATCAGTTAATCATATGTGTTCAATTACAAATCCATCTGTGAAGAAATATATCATATAAGTTGCTCAAATTTATGCATGATGGCTAAAATCGTACTTTTATATAACCATGCAGTCTATATATGCATGCATGCATGCATGTAAAATGTGTAGGCCGGGGTATATATGCATGCATGCACTATATATAGCTCTTACCTACTCCCTCCTATCGTTGTAGTAAAACTTTGTACTCGTACTCAGCCGCCTACTGTCACTTAGCCTCGTACCCAGGCCGTTAATTAGGAAAAACGGCCTGGCAACTTAACCGAGTTCAAACTGTTGACTTCCGCTGCCCTGGGGTTAATTGGCAGTATTATATATACCAATCAGATTTCAGAATGCTTCACGTGACAGTTGTAGATTTCAATTGCGTCATTAATACATCACAGTATATATAGCAAATATATATACCATACAGTCCTGTGGTACGCTAGCGCTTGGAACGACGGTTTTGTTCGAACTCCTTCTACTGACTTGTTTGCAACTACTACAGTATACCTGCGGACACACAGTTTCTTTACAAGCATGCAAGGACCTAACTGTTCAGAGTATAGCAGTATGATACTAGTTAGTACTTACTGTTAGTCGGGCAGATCGACATCAGTGAGCGAGGGCGAGTCTACTGCAAGCGGTGCATCTACAGATGACAAGTAAGACAGCAACCATCCAATATATAAAGCCTGTAATGAGTCTTGCTGGCAACAATTGACGCGCTTGCACATTACGAACAGTCACGTGCATGGCTTTGATCAAATATCACATGCATTATCCAATATTCATAGCTTGTACTGTACGGGTGCATGCAGCTGTAATCTTTTCGACGTCATATCCGTATACAGTTTGAACCCGCATATGTTGCCTGGGTATGAGGCTAACTGTCACTCGACTATATGTATATATACATGTAGCGAAGTTAGTGTTATGCTGAACTGTAGCCGAATGCCATGTATATATATAGTAACTGGTTGTTGTAAAAATCCAGTATAGCTTTCTGGTAGGAAATGTTATACAGACAAGTTTGTTCTTACTAATGTTATTCATGAACATGTACCCGTAACCTTAATCTTAATTCACATGTTGGGGTGTAAATTATGATTACGGTATAGTCATGATATATTACCTTGCAATGGAGTATTTCACTTGGAGATGGAATGATGAACTCCCTAGAAAGGGAGAGGGAAAGAGTAAGGAAGAGAGAGAGTGAAGAAGTAAGGTAGGGAGGAAGGTGATAGCATCGTTGATGCTGTGAGATTGCAAATTTAAGGCTAGCTGAAAAAGCTGGAAGCAATGTCAACTGCAATGTTAAAATCACAATTGCTTTCACAGCATTAAAAATTCTAAAACCACATTATATTGCTACACATGCACTATTTTGTATCAGTACGGCACATATAGTGATGACAGTGATACACATAAATTACCTTGCAAAGTTTAATGGATTATTTCATTTGGAGCTGTACATATATTCCCTGTAGAGAGGGAAGGAGAAAGGAGGAGGGTAGGAAAAAGAGAAGAGAGTGGAGATGAGAGGGAGAAAGGAAGGAGAGGAAGGGAAGGGGGGAGGAAAGGGGGAAGGGGGGAGGGAAGGGGGGAGGAAAGGGGGAGGGAAGGGGGGAGGAAAGGGGGAAGGGGGGAGGAAAGGGGGAAGGGGGGAGGAAAGGGGGAAGGGGGGAGGAAAGGGGGAAGGGGGAGGGAAGGGGGGAGGAAAGGGGGAGGGAAGGGAGGAGGGGGAAGGAAAGGGGGAGGGAAGGGAGGAGGGGGAAGGAAAGGGGGAGGGAAGGGAGGAGGGGGAAGGAAAGGGGGAGGGAAGGGAGGAGGGGGAAGGAAAGGGGGAAGGAAAGGGGGAGGGAAGGGAGAAGGGGGGAAGGGAAGGGGGGAGGAAAGGGGGAAGGAAGGGGGAAGGAAAGGGGGAGGGAAGGGAGAAGGGGGGAAGGGTCAGGGGGAGGGAAGGGGGAAAGAAGGGAGAAAAGGAAGGAAAGAAGAGCAGAGGTGAGAGAGAGGGAAGTATAGCAACATGATTATCCATATATATAATATGTACATATAGGTATAGATGATATTGCAGTCTGTCATGCAGTGAGTGTCTGCCCAAACTGCTGTTCAAACATTCCAGTTTGTCATTGAGTGTCTGCCCCAATCAGTGGCTCTGTCTTGCACGAAGCTTTAATTCTGAATGAATGCATGCATGTACGCTATATATATATCCCACCTAGCTGGTATATATAGTTTTGCCTATACAACAGGTGGAGTTAATTTCCTTCATCTGCGAATATCCTTGTATAACATACCCGCACAGTCTTTGGCCAAGAGATTGGTTGTTAGATTACTGTAAACAAATGAAGCTACTGTAACACTTGCACATGTATGGATGTGTTTACAGTAATAAAGGACCAATCAGGTGGGGTATATAACAGTTATAGCACAGTGTCAGGGATTTATGACTGTAGTAAACAACCTCGTCTTCGGATTACACCCTTGGACTCGGTCTGTTTACTAGCTGCCATAAATCCCTGGCACTGTGCTATAACTATAACATAATATACACATGTATATATAATAGTTAGATGCTGAGTCCGAGGGATCTACATGATTTGAAACCCAAGGGCCCGAGTACGGTAGCGCTGTGGATTTATAAAACACGACGCTTGTAAACGAGGGACTACGCTCTGGTAAGGTCATGACAATTTCATCTTTTGATTCATAAGTAGGGTTCACAGAAAAAGTAGGTAGGTACAAATATAGGTAGGTAGAAATATATGTAAGTATGAATCTCATTATACATTTCATTAATTAATACCAATGTCATGACCTCTCAGATCAGCTGTGCACACTGCTCTATTTTAATAATAAAACACAAGAATTAATAAACAAAGCATATAGACTCAACTGGAGCACCAAAAGGCACTACATGAGAATCCGCCTCGCTCAAGCTCGATATGGTCACTTTCTCCACAGTCTCTTCTGAGCCCAGGATCGAGTGACCCAAAGTGTCCGTAGCCTTCGCAGAAACTACCGTAGAAGGAACCAGGGTTGTTTGTCCTCATTTAACTTCCCCACCAACCCACAATTCTGAAGGGATATACGCGTCAGACATCTTGTTAACAGTGCCTATAGCATCTCATCTGATTAATTGGTGATGTCATCAAATAGTTTATACGTTAATAAATATCCTTCTTTCTAAAAACAGAGTCGCTGTACTTGTGAATCAAAAGATCAAATTGGTATGCCAAAAAAAGTGCCCACGCACGTGCAAGGGCACACAGTTCACCTTGCCCAGTGAATTATAGCTAAACCGCCACTCCCACAGGGGTCATTCCATGTCAAATCAACACAAAAAATACCTGACCCTCACGGATTTGGACGAAACTTGGTTCTTACATAGTGTCTGTTGAGACATTCACTCATAGTCAGTTTCAGCATTATATGTTGTATGGCTTCAGAGTTAGAGCCAGCCAAAAAGTCAATTTTTCGGCTTTACCCTTGGCACTTAATCAACCATAACTTTAAGCAAGATTAACTGTATGACCTACAATTTGCACCACTTGTAGCTCATAAAATTCCCTTTCATTTGGTATAATTATCAAGTATATCCCATAAATTTTGGGTCAAAGGTCATTACTAGTGTACTTTGACCTTTGCTCTCTCAAAAACGCATGTTTTGATTTGAATCAATTTTTTTACTTAAAATTTTCCTGCCCTAGGGTACAGTAGTCATTGTGGGAAGAACCTAAGTAAACTGTAACATGAAAATTTACTGTTACTTCTGCATGTTGAACAGCATTCAGTTGTTTCCTAGAGATAAACTACAATAAATTACCTTGTAACCATGGCAACTACCACTTGGTCATCATCCATTGGCCACATAATTATGTCTGCTTGTTTACGAGGGTCATACTGATCAAAATG
The DNA here is from genome assembly GCA_949130485.1 of Agelas oroides. NCBI lineage: Eukaryota > Metazoa > Porifera > Demospongiae > Agelasida > Agelasidae > Agelas > Agelas oroides. Next base: position 4,521,348 of record OX422192.1, on the reverse strand, counting down.
CATCCCTATCGGGTAAGTATACGATTGATTACTTGCACATCTCCCCTAACTGCCATTACATTCTGTCAAGTATCTCCGAATCCCATGGCAGTCCCAAAACCAATTTTACTCCACTTAAAGAGAAGGCCCCAAAGAACATTTAGTAAAAAATTGATTCAAATCAAAACATCCGTTTTTGAGAGAGCAAAGGTCAAAGTACACTAGTAATGACCTTTGACCCAAAATTTATGGGATATACTTGATAATTATACCAAATGAAAGGGAATTTTATGAGCTACAAGTGGTGCAAATTGTAGGTCATACAGTTAATCTTGCTTAAAGTTATGGTTGATTAAGTACAAAGGGGTAAGCCAAAATTTGGCGAAAAATTGACTTTTTGGCTGGCTCTAACTCTGAAGCCATACAACATATAATGCTGAAACTGACTATGAGTGAATGTCTCAACAGGCACTATGTAAGAACCAAGTTTCCTCCAAATCCGTGAGGGTCAGGTATTTTTTGTGTTGATTTGACATGGAATGACCCACAGGCATCGTTATCAGTAAGGACTATCAAATGAAGCTTCACCTCAAACTTTACAGCAACAAACCAGGCAGAAAGTCGCGGATGTCAACCTCCATTAATGTTATCCTTGGTTACTGTTGCTATACACTATCAGTAGTAACTGTATATATATATAGCTAGAGGGAGAGTATCTACATGTATCTATCATAGATACTTGCCCTCAAGTTTCTATGAGATTTAGCTACTTGGTATTGACCAATCAAATTTCAGTATTTTTGGTAGCTATACTAGCTCTAAAATATGGCTTGTAATTGTTGTGGCCCACGGGTTTATGTATTCTCAGGCTAGGAGTTTCACCGCAACTAAGCCCATGCGTGAACGGCTGAAACCAGGCCCTTTCTCCTCCTTTTCGGGCTTGGGAACAAGGCTAGGGTTTCCATCCTCTTCGTAACACCCAGTGAGTCAATACACCTTAATGTTATACATGTATTATGGAGCACCTGTGTGGTCCAGATTCTGTTCTTTAAGGGAAGTTGAGAAAGTGCAAAACCAAGTTTACAGGTTCTTTCTGGGAGTCGGTAGCAAACATCCGCTGGCAGCTGCATCTGGGGATATGTGTTGGATGCCAACTTCATGCAGACATAAACTGGCCACAGTTGCATTCTGGCGTCATCTCGTACAAATTGATAACAACAGAATTTGCAAGAAAGTGTACATGCATATAGAATGCAAGAGGCTTACCGAAGAACAAAACCAAGACAACTGGGCAAGTCAATTAGTCAAGCAGACTTTAACTGGGTGTTGCCTGCAATACTGGTGGCACCAGAGCTCCTGTGAGGGGCTCTCACACAGTGAACTCCAGCATGTAGTCACCTGCTGTCTCTTTCGCCTGGAAAAAGAGAGATGGCAAACTGAGGTTTCATCCAAACCAAAGTTGAGGTTATACGTAAACTTTAAAACAGAATATGGGAAAACAGAAGAATATGTACAGAAAGTTAGAGTAAAATCTCACAGATCTCTGCTGGCACGACTGAGAGGAGGAACAGCACCACTACAAATTGAATCTGGTAGGTACATCGGCCGTATATGCAGGTCATGCAACACACGGCAGGTGGAAGACGAACAGCATTTCTGTGTGGGGTGTCCAGCTCTGGAAGAGGCTAGAGCCCCCCTTCTGCACCTCTTGAACCTCCATCATGTGGACACAGGAGCACTCTCTGACGAGGACAAGTTTATCACAATCATGCAGAGCCCAGACGGTAGAACAGCCGAACTTCTTTATAATATGTTTTTAAAACGTAACTCATAACTATGTTGTTAATATTAGCGACTTGTAAGCCGTGGTGTCGGCTGGGAGTGTATATACACTCATGTCACTGAAATAAAATGATTATTATAGCAAGAGCGCATAAGAACGAGTGGCTAGAGTAAGAGCGTGTAACTCCAATAGAAGCCCGTAGTCCGGGCAAAATTATTGAACCGTACTAAAAATAGAACACACGGTCACGTGCGTGCTTAGCAACAATGCATAATGGCTTATGTCAACGCAACATGCGCAGGGCGTGTTACTATTTTTAGTACTGGCGTTAAATTCCGCCCGGTTTCGAATTTTACGTAGTTACACGCTCTTACTCTAGCCGCCCGTTCTTATGCGCTCTTGTTATAGCTAAATGCATGCAGGTATAAATCACTTCACCTTATACCACTTGTGATTTAACTTATACTATACCTGTAACTGAAATTGCTTTTTAATACCATAAAAGCACTACAAATTAATACAGCCACCAGTTCTCATACAGTTTGCATACGCAAAGAGTTTAGCTCGTTCGCAGTTGTATGATGATGACTGCAGTCTGAAGACGTGGATGGCAGTGGTCTCAAATTTGACTATAGTTCACACAGAGTTTGCCTACAGTTTCAGTGGGAGCTATAGGTATAGTTACCGTTCAAGAAAGCACTATTATATAGTTGCTCATGCACTCACCAGGAAGTTCACGATGTCATGGGGCAGGACATTTCGGTCTCATTCTCAAATGCTCTGAAGATGAATTTCAATCACTAGTGAGCATCGCTGAGCCAGTAGAAAGTTAAATTTTTGCAAGGTAAACAGGCAGTTTAGTTACTAACAAGAGAAAGGCTACGCAGTTTTGTTGCTAAAGAGAGAAACGATTTGATTGGCTATAGTATAAATGCCCCATACGATGAAACCTTCAGGGCCTATGGGCTTTGGAATATATAAACACCACTGCACTTTGCATGCGGGTGTTTATATACGTTTCCGCGGGGCACTAAATCCCGTACAACCCCCCCCCCCCCCCCCAGTTTGATGATAATATAACCTATATTTATTCACCTCATAGTGTATAACAAAACGACCTTATGAATAACTTAGGGACTGCCAGGTGAGCTCTAGATGAACAGCTATAGTCTAGTGCAAAGTATTTGAGTCCTTTCTTGGAAATGCCTGCTGAAAATTGTGCTCATTACTAAATGCCTCTAGCATGCACTCACCTGCCAGTATCTACCGAGCAAGTTCCATTCAAAACAAATGAGGGTTGTGCATGTAATCAATTTTGCCTTTTGCTGTGGGTTGCTATTACTGCAGCTACATGTAGGTGGGGACTGGGAGTGAGGCTAGCTGTATTGAAACATTGCACTCATTCATTCACATAACACATACACGTAGGCCTTTTCAAGCAGGGTGCTCCTTAAACCAGCGAGAAGGCCTGCATGATGGAGGTATAGTCACTATAGTGGAAGATGACCATGGTTATAAACAAGTTTTGTAAATTTGTCAATTATGCACTGCACAATCGGTGCACAAACAATCAATGAACCACATCTCCCTCTAAAAAGGCAGGCCCAGCTATTGTGTTGAGTTACCGAAGGGAAGAAGGAAGGGAAATAGTATATTTTCAGAACTGATTTCTGGAGAGAAGTTGAAGAGCTCCTTCATCTGATGTTTTTGCAGTCCAGCTCTGAGAGAGTGAGAATCAGTTGGAATTCGGCTGAGGCCTCTAGGCAACGCTGCTTATGTAGCTTAAGTCTTCCGCTCCTCTGCCAGGGGTCCAAGTGGCTTAGAGCATCTGACTAGTATTCAGAAGGTCTTGGGTTCGAACCCCAGCTGGATCCCGGATTTTTTTCCGTGGATTTATTTCTCACTCTATCAGCAAAAACATCAGTATTCATGAGCGCCTACTGTCGTTTACGGTAAATAACATCAAACCTCTGAACTCCTTCATCTCACGACGGTCATGACCAGTGGAGGAGGGGAGAGAAGATGGGGTGGGGGAGGAGGAGGGGCAGAGGGAACAGGAGAGAAGGGAGGGGAAACAGAATGGAGTGAGAAGAGAAGCAGAGGAAGATCAACAAATAAGGAGGGAGTGGGGTGGGAGGAAAAAAAAAGAATGGAACACAGAAGGGCATTGTCAAAAAAAAATAATGCATAGAGTTTTTCATCATGTACATGTAATCTTATGCATACAGATGAACCTCCCAAGGTTGCTGATCACCCCAAAAGCCTGAAAGATGCTGTTCCTAGCAAACCTGTGACATTCACTATCTTGGCCAATGGAACAGAGCCTCTAAGTTATCAGTGGGAACTAAAAACAAGAGATGAGAGCCGAGGGTGGCAGTCATGTGATATGGAGAGGTTTTCAGGAGCAAAAAGGCCAACACTTACAATCCCCAGTCTGCAGAAGTCAAATGAAGGGAGCTACTACTGCACTGTCAGCTGGTAGTGAGACTTCAGAATGTGCAACACTCACTGTAGGTGAGTTATGACGTGAAATGATTTACTAGTTGATTGGCTAATCTGCCACCCAGGTCACGTTAGTTTACAGCCCAACCACTACTCATGTGCTATCTTGTGTCGCTCACCAAGTCCTCACTTCCATTGCAGTGACAGAGTACAATTGCAGTGAGCTATTCAACACCTTGTGTGCAAAGAATCACGTTTTTTTTTTCTTGTTTTTTTTTTACATGCAGCTAAGCCCCCTAGAATCACCTCCCACCCACCAGACCATAAGGATGCTGTTCCTAGCAAACCTGTGACATTCTGCATCCAAGCCACTGGAACAGAGCCTCTCAACCACCAGTGGCAACATAAAACTAGAGATGGGAATGGAGAGTGGCAGTTGTGTGATGTAGAGAGTTTTCCAGGGGCAAACAGCTCTACACTCACTATCCACAGTGTGCAGAAGTCCAATGAAGGGAGCTACCACTGCACTGTCAGCAACTGTGCTGGTAGTGAGACCTCAGAGTGTGCAAGACTTACTGTAGGTGAATTAAACTGCATGCATATGGAGTGTAAAATTATGTAGCAAGCAAACAAATGGGTATACACATTGATTGGCAGTTTTTTTTATCTCACAATTTATTCGCTTGATGGCAGAATTTAAAGCCGAACACGAGTTCCTATTTTCCACCCATGGCACTCACTGGATACTCACTGTCATTGCATGCACTGTCTTTAATTATAGTTCCAGAGCACAACTATAGTATAACATCTTCTGTACAAAAAATCACAGCAGCATTCTAATTTTGATTTCCACATGCAGCTGAGCCCCCCAGAATCACCACTCACCCTGAAGGAATAATGGGTGCTATTCCTGGCAAACTGGTAGTGTTCAACATCCAAGCCACTGGAACAGAGCCTCTAAGCTACCTGTGGGAGCGTGAAATGGAAAGTGGGAATGCAGGATGGCAGTCATGTGATGTGGAGGTCGCCAACAGCTCAACACTCACCATCCCCAGTGTACAGAAGTCAAATGAAGGGAGTTACCGCTGTGTTCTCAGCAACCTTGCTGGTAGTGAGACTTCAGAATGTGCGACACTCTCTATAGGTAAGTTAAATACATGCAAGAGTAACTGATTGTCAAACCTGCTAGCTTCTCATGTCACAGAGCCAAACTAAGTGCCATTCCATGGCACTCACTGGGTGCTTAGTTCAGTTTCATTGATTTTAGTACCAGAGCAAAACTCTATTGAGCATACCAATACATTATGTGCAGAATCACATATAATTAGCAATACTTTTGGTTTCCATGCACATGCATTGCATGTCACTCATACTGAGCATGCTCAGTATTAACCCCATGTGCTGTTCAAAACCAGTTGATTTTAAAATACATCACATTTACACTGTAGCTGAGCTCCCCAGCATCACTACTCATCCTGAAGACTCAATAGCTGCTATCCCAGGGAGCACTGTGACATTCACTGTCAAAGCTACTGGAACAGAACCTCTTAACTACCAATGGCAATGGAATCCAGCCGAAGGGAGAGGGACTGAGAAGTGGGAGCCATGTAGTCACGTAGAGGGGTTTTCTACTGCCACTCTAATCATCCCAAATATGCAGAAATCAAGCAATGGGAGCTTTCGCTGTGTTATCAGTGACTGTGTTGGCAGTCAGACTTCCAAACCAGCTAAACTAGAGGTTAGTTGACGATGTCCTGAAGGAACATTCTGCTGGCAACTTAAATACTCTGCAAAGATTTGCATTTGCAACTATATAGACATTAAAGTGGAAGTACTATGCATCTACATTATGAACAGCATGCAAGACGAGCAGAAATACTTACTGATAGCTAGACCAAATTCTTGTGCAGGTAGTTAGTGCAATTGTGTATCTGGTGTTCATTGACTTGAAAAGTCTTATTCTTTATGCAGGAATTTTATACTAAATTTTTCTCTTGTGGCAGTGGATATACTAATAGGGTGAGTTTGTTATTTTTTGTCACCTATGTTCAGAATAGTAAGCTTACAAGTTATTGAGGTCACTCTAAAACAGTGGATCGTTACTATACAATTTTAATTATAAACTTGATGTGTTACCATCTCATAAGTTTTGTTTCCTGTCTGGAGCTATTTTTCAGACCTTGTTTTTTGCAAGATGATATCTTTAAACATACTGTAGCTAGAATGTCTCTATTCACTGGACTGGACTGACGTTTTACAACTAAATATGATTTTATGCCCTGTAATCTCACCTACATAGGCGAGCTAGGCCCCACATCCAAGTGATCCAAGGTTTCCACTAGTCTGAACCCCAGACCCTTCTGAACAGGCGAGGAAGGGTCTGGGAAATAGCCTTGCTTGGAAGTGTCTTGCTAGAATGCCAGTTTTTAAATCTTGCAGACTTTGTTACATAATTAGTCAGATGCTACTCTAAATATCTCCATGTTGTACTGTATATTCACTTCCTGTCATTAGTAGAACTCAAATGCTGGTTGGCTGATGTGGTGCTCTTTTCTTCATCAACAATGATGGTAGCTAGCCTGGTACCCGCGCACCGGGGACGAGGCTATGATGGCAGCATTCCCACGATCAAGACACGTATAGACAACAGACCCCTCCTTGCCCAGTCAGATGGGTCTGGGGTCTAGAATATATACTGTAGGTTTTTATGGAGTATGTAGTGCCTACCATACACTGACAAACATAGGCATAGGGACTAGGGGGAAACTGGGGGCATGTGCCCCCCCCCCCCCCCCCCCTGCCAAGTTTTCAGTCTGTGCAACACCCACTCTATATGTCCTATACTACAAATTAATTTTACTGTGCCCTCCCAATCAAAAAGTCTTTCCTATGCCTCTGACAAGGTTAGTTTATAGCCTCGTTCCCAGGCTCTCCCAGCTAAGGTCGGGGAGAGCCTGGTACGTTTTATCACGTGGGTGACGTCAAGGGTAGACGTGCGCGAGGTAGACACGAGGCAAGTACACACGTAGCTACGATGGCACAAAAACCGATGCCTACAGCAAGGTAGACCGGTGTAGTAGATTCTCAGAGCACCTAACGGGCTGAATGGCAAGAAATTTCGTGATTTGTTGTGTGTTGTAAGCTAGCGTCATTGTTGTTCGAGTTGTCACCACAGCCTCAAGAAATCGACTAGTTCTACGTGGACTACTATATAACGCTGACTGCAAAGACGAAGGTAACACATTAAAGCCATATTTACCTGAAAAGAAGACTGTAGTAGTCTTAAAAGCGCTTGTGTTGGAACGTGCGTGGGCGCCCAGCTTAGTCCACCCCCGTGTAATTAAGTCGTGTCTACCCGTACCCTTGACGTCGCGCACATGATAAAATGTACCAGGCTCTCCCCCTCCTTAGAGGGGAGCCTGGGAACGAGGCTAGTTAGTTTACACTTTCTTGTTCATGACGAACTTGATGAACAACACGACACACAAAAATTTACGAGCTATCTGTATAATCACAAGATGAGACAAGTACTCAGTAGTTGACCAGGCCATGAGATCCATGGTAGCCATTTTATACGTACCTACATGGGAAAGGAAATAAAATGCAACAAAAAATTAAATTATGTCTTTGGCTGCATTTGTCTGCATGACATGGTAAACAAACCAATTGCATTCAACACCATAGGCTATTTACTGGAAGTCCTTCTTAGGCTATGGATACCTTCCTTGGTCCGTATTTCCACTTCTGCTTGGAGCTAACACTGGAAACTTGAGTCAAAGCTTTGTCGACACATTCTTTGTAAGTTCGTGACCTTAGCCACACCCACTCATTAGCATGCATCCAATAGTCAGGGCCCTCCGACAATGCTTGCTACAATGCCACGGTTTTTAAAATCTTGCAGACTTTGTTACATAATTAGTCAGATGGTACTCTAAATTTCTAATATCCGGATACAATTCACAGGCCAGTACCCAGATATAATCCTGTTATGTCAATAATTATCCTAATAAAATTCTGTTATGTCACAGGCCAATATCCAGATACAGTTATCTGATGTTACAGGCCAATATTCTACTACAGTTCTGTTACTGCAACTCTTATACTCCCCCCTTCTTCCTCATCCCCCCACCCAGTTTTCTGTTGTTCAGTTTCTATATATCTAAGTAACAGAAAGCTGGCTAAGGGACTGGGAACAAGGGCTGCATGCAAGTGTGGAATCACTGAGCGTGTATTTACTGATAAACTAAATGTACACCCACACACTCCAATTCTTTGATCAATGTTAGTCCTGGTTTGTCTTTCTGCTTTCCTCACTGAAACTGGTAGATGGGTCTGGAACAAAACTATACCCCCCTTTGATAAATACGAGCTGTTTTGCACCACATGTACATCTATTGTCCTGTTTTACAACTCACCCTACTTTTGAAACCCTGTAGCTACCCGTTGCCATTTCTATTTCCCATTTTATTGCCGTTTTCCATTTCTCATTATTTTAATATTAATTTCCAGTTTCTACTTTTAGAGGGACTCAAGTTATTGTAACTAAGTAGTAAATGCATGACTCAGTATGACCATTCCCTCGAACTTACATGCAGAGATATTATCCCACTCTACAAATATCTATGGTGTTGGCTACTTTAGGATGTATATTGCTATGGTGTTGGCTACTTTTGCTCTCTCCTGACTTGAGCCACTTTGGATTTTGCCCCAAGCTGTGCTTTAGACTGCTATTTACTGGACAGGACTACTGCCAGGGCAACTGTTAAAATATTTTGAGGCAACTCCAAAGACAGAACCAAACCAAATAAATATTTATCTAGCATTATCAGCTGTACTCTCACAAGCCAGACGCAACCAACTCCCAGCATGAATCACTATTACCCAAAGTGAAGGAAAGAGGTATAGTAGGTTTTCATGTGCACATGGAATGCATTAATGAAATCACGACAATAGTTGGGGCAAGCCTGAGCAAGCCCTACACTATATAGCGAGACTGCATTGCGCATGTGTGTGTGTATGCTTGTGGCCATATACTAGCTGTAAAGTTTAAATGAGTGCATTAATTTTAAATATTTCATGAAGATTGAGCTTGTGCGCTCAGAAGGCAAAAGGCAATGCAGGGCTGCTACTAGAGTGCAGTGTGGGTGATCCGGAGCGAAGATGACTGAAGTTAAATGTTCTGGTGTGTACTTCTATGGACCATCACAGGCAGTACAAATTTAATATGGCTGCTGACGGTGGTTAGGATTAGGGTTGCTTCAGGTAAGGGCCATGCAAACAGCACTCATAAATGCCAGAAATTCAGCTCATGATTTCAGTGTAAAGTTTAGTCCGTGCATGTGTAGCTAGAGTAGCTGTCCTGGCTGAAGAAATAAAAATAACGTGATACCTAGCTAACATTTGAGGACTCGGCTACTTATGCATTATCAAGTTTGGCTTATAACGCTCATGTAACAGTCGACAGTGACAAATCCTGTTGTGTGCCATTACAAATTAGTATATCAGCAGTTTGCTGCTCACTCAGGCTCATCCTATGATGATGAATCATCTCACTAGTATTCAGCTAGTTCATCAGGGGTGAGCCTGAGTGAGCAGCTTTCACACAAAGGAGGCAACAGGAAAACACAGAAATGCGGGAATGGAAATGGGAATGGCAATGGAAACAGAAGTCCAAAACGTTACTTATCAGGCTGCTAACCCATAATGCGATCATGGGGGCAAACCCAAGAGTCGCTCCTTTATTGTGCTTAGAGTAGAATTTCATCGTCAGTGTCAGTAGCCAAAGACAGCTATATATAACCGGAGGTAGATAACTACAATATGAATCCATCTGTCCTACTATAGAGCAGCTACTATGGCAGCTACCACAGCTTTCCATGTAAAATGGACAAGCCAAGCTGCTCAGTGTCCTGAGCTTAGACCCCATTGTACTAGGCTTAGACGGCTCAGATTCTTTGCTAGCTTCATAGCCAACCATTGTGCTGTGTAGCAAGAGGCAGGAAAAATGACTGCATTGTCTTTGTACCAGTGGTGCAGTCATCTATCTGACTGCTACTCAGTCAACTACTCACAGCCCCCCAATGACAAAGCAACTACATCTCCCTGGTATAGGTTTATGGATTGAAGAACATATACAAAGCATAAGCATCCAATGTACAAGGGGGCGATGGCTGTGTAGACATACCAGGGAGCTTAAACAATGTAGAGGGTGGCTGCATGATCTGTGTGCTGTGACAAGCTATGTGCTGGAGCTGGAGCTGGGTGGGTCTGGCTTACAAAACTACATTAGCCCACCTCCCTTAGGGAGGTCTGGGGGCACTTCTCTCCCCAAAATTTCCAAAGAGTGTTCTGGGACCTTCTGAGGCATCTTTTCTGGGCTTCAAGTTGTGCCTCAGTTTAGAGGTAAGAAAAGCTTTAGCGTATTGTGTGTTGGTCACATGACAAAGCGTGGTGGAAGTGCAGCAATTTTCCAGTGGTAACCATTATCACTAAGTATTGAAGCAGGCTATGACTTGAAAATCAACAACGTAGCAACACAGAGAGACTCAGGTTCTGATGTGAATGATGAACCTGACTTACTCTTCAACTGGTTGCATCAAGTATTCAACCAACTTTTATCTGTTGTATCTTGCATATAGTTACACAAGGGCACTACAATACTAGTAGTGCATTAAATGAGTATGATCAATCTGCCAGTGTATGGATATATACCTGACTGATTTCACCATTTTATGTGCATATGTTACACTATGTTGCTCTTCTTCCTTGTTTCCAAATCTATATATATCCAATTTACAGGAACTACAAGATTATGGGCGTGATCCCATTCTAGGTATTGCAGCTGGACCTGTTGGAGATGATAGTGAGTTGGTTCACTGGGACAAGGATAAGCATCACAACATCCAGTTCTGCCTAGCTTATAGCTAGTTGGGAATAGTTTGGGCCACTGCTAAGAGTAAGGCCACTCTATTGCTATTCGTTACTCAGCAGGACCACAAGGGATATTTTTATACATATCATTTTGACTAACCACATCATAATGACAGTTACTCCTTGGCACCATCTTGAACTGGCATTACAATGTAGCTCCAGGAAGTTTAGACCATGACATTGTTTACCTGCATACAAGCATGCATTCAATGAGTATGTAGCGTGTCAAGGGAAAAGAGAAAAAGTAAGCATGGTATCAATACAGTAATAAGTAGTCAGTATTGAGTGATGGAGAAGGTATGTATTTCTGGCAGCGTTGTGGGGGGATACATTCTTCAGAACAGCATTCATACTTACATAAATTTCTGTTCTCAAGCAAAGACTGTATTTGCCATCTGTGGCTGTTGTGTTTGATGCAAACCTAACCACTGTACACAGGTGTGTGCATTTGTGAGCTAGCTAACTTCTGGAATCTAACTATGCACCAGGAGGTCCATCATGGTTGAAATTGGGTACACTGTATGTTGAAATCAAGCTCAATGATTGAATGAAATTTTTAAGTGTTGAAATTGATTCAATGAATGAATAAAATTCTTAATGGCAATCAAATGCCAGGGCAATCCATTAGATTATAGTAAGACCCTAAACGACTAAGCAACATAATGTGTATGCCTGTTTGTGGTGTGCAGGGAGAACCTGGGAATGAAGCTACGTCCACATACTATGTTTAAATTTGATGTCTGATAATGTTTGTGTGAATGTTGCGAAGTTTTTGCAGCAGAATAAGCAGAAAGCTGGACACTCACACTCAAACTCTTCCAGAAATGCATATCTTCTCCATTGACTTATACTGACCACTTAAACTAGTCTCGTCCCCAGATCCCACCCTCTCACAAGAAAAACCAACTCAAATTTCATTGGCTGATGCATGCTCTTGCAACAGTGTAACCTAGCAACACAAAACATTTTGTGCCAAACCCGCGCATAAAAGCTACAAATACCCGAGTAGAGAATTTTATTGTAGTAAGGGAAGTGCGACATAATATTTAACAATCTCACAATCTCATTTGTCCTTACCACTTTTGGGGAATAGACCCAAGAAATTCAACACAGTTCATCAGACAGTTTCTTGCCGGGAGGTGCACACAGGCTGGGCACAAAACTACACTTAAACTGCTTATTCGCTTCTATTTCATCATATATATTACATTCTCAATCCATGGTGGCAAACTATGTTAACAGTGGCCAACTTGAGTGACTATACTGTCACTGCTACTCTCAGACATACTGGTTATTCTGAAATCAGCACTGACAATGAATTTTATGAACACCCATGGAAAGGTCATCACCAATTAAGTTAAAGTTTTCAGATATCTTTTACAAAGCCTGGATAAAGACAGTGACACCAGAAACTGTATGTTCATGAACAAACAACAGTCAAAGTCCACTGGTCGATCCCTGCTTCTACACCTTCTGGTGTATCGCTATTTACATGCGCAATCGCTATTGGCATGCACAATCATACACACCATGCACATAGCTAGTTACAGCATGCACATGCACATACACACACGCACATGCACACACACACACACACACACACACACACACACACACACACACACACACACACACACACACACACACACACACAATAGCTGATCAACTGGATTTGATTTCCTGTTCCACAGTTGCCCTATTGTAGCTAGACTTCCACACTTCGTGTATAATGGTTAGCTTAATGATTTATATATAGACAGGACAAGCACCTTTTTCTTTCCACTTGGGGTGCGGTTAGCCTCAAAACAACAATAACAAAAAAAAAATAACTAAGCAGAAAAAACATATTGGATACTTTGACTATAAAATTCAAATCTCTCATGCATTTTCATATATACCAATCTCACAATACAGTGATCCAAATGCTGTCATGATATGTAGGCTTGTGTTAGAGACTGCAGGATATTTACACTGAGTCTACTTCGTTCTATCTAGCTAGTTTCAGAGCTGTTTGTCTCCATTACTCAAAACTCACTTCAACCAAGTTTCGTTCAAATTGTGGACTGACAATGATCTCGTGATACAGAACCTGATATAGTAATAAGAATACGTAATCATGATGTAATGAACAAATGAGTCCACAATATCCTCCCCCGCGTTAGCCATCATGGCTAACTGGAGCTAGGTCACAACAATTAAATATAACGAATAATGGCAGTGTTTGATGTTCACTCACACACAGATCAATAGTCCAGTTCACTTAGTCGCTCCTTAGCTTTAAGTGCTGCTGCTCTCTTCGGCCTGGCTTGGGTTCCTTCTGGGGGGCCCTGGATTTCTTCTGGGGGGTCCTGTGTTAACTGAGTTGGCTGCACAACGGTGAGCCCCGTTTCAGGAACTTGATTGCCAGAATTTGTCTTCACATCCGTCTCCAATGGATACAGCAATTGAATTGGCCTCTGAAAGGTGCTTGTCTGTCCATTTCCTGAAGGAACTGCAAGTATAGCCGCTCTCACTCTCCCATCACGTCCTGTTATCAGTTGCTTCACTCTAGCCAGTCTCCAAAAGGCACGAGGTTTTGCTTCGTGCAGGAGAACAACGTCACCAGTGTTGATAGTGGTGACATCATCACGGTTGCTGCCAGCATGCTGCTGTCGATGTGATTCTCTTAATTCCAGCAGATATTCCAACTGCCACCGCTTCCAGAAGTGGTTGTGAACTATATTGAGGTACTTCATTCTCCTTGTCAGGTGGTCGTGAGTTAGATTGACATCTTCGTCATCTGGGTCATCTCCACAACAGATACCATCAGGTAAGCATAGAATCCTTTTCCCAGTTAGGAAATGAGCCGGCGTAAGTGGTTCTTGTAGATCATCAGGGGATACATACGTGAGAGGGCGCGAGTTGATCACCATCTCTACTTCAATCAGGGAGGTAAGTAGCTCGTCATATGTGAGTCTGGCTCAGCCAACGGTTTTCTTTAAACACCGCTTGGTTGAGCGAACCATTCTTTCAAATATGCCTCCCCACCAGGGGGCTCTCTCCACATTGAACTTCCATTCAACTCCCAATCCAGTCAGGTGTTCTTGGACTTCTCGAGATTTCACAATGGCTTGAATGGCTTTCGCGGCAGCCTTGAACGTCTTGCCATTGTCTGATACAATTCTTCTGGGCAAACCACGTCTGGCTGCAAACCTCTTCAGACTTCTGAGAAAGGAGGGAGTAGTCAGGTCTGGCACGAGGTCAAGGTGTACAGCTCGGACGGTACAGCATGTGTATAGACAAATCCAGGCCTTGGTGCTCTTACTGTTGCCTGTCACCTTCACGTACAATGGCCCAGCGAAGTCAACTCCAGTAGAGGTGAATGGAGAGTCCCTTTGGACTCGAAAGTCTGGCAGTGGAGATGGTACTGGTGCTGAGTAGGGTCTTCCCTCAAATCTCCTGCACACAAGGCACTTGTGGAGAATCCGCTTCACTAGTGATCTCTCTTTGAGTATCCAGTACCTTGCTCAAACCTCCGTGAGGGTCTCCTTTACGCCATTGTGGAAAACTCTCGCGTGTGCCTTGAGTACTAACAACTCTGTCAGATGGTGGTCTCTCGGTAGGAGAATGGGGTGTCTTGTTGTGTACGGCACATCGGCATTGGACAATCTTCCGCCACATCTCCAGACTCCTTCAGGATCTATGAAGAGACTCAACTGCTTCTTCCAGCTGTTGAACTGTGTGCACTTCACGAGGTGGGTTTGAGCTTCCTTCACCCAAAGCGTTTCAGCCTTGCTCAGGAGAGGCACTGTAGGTGCCGTTGTTTCTCTGAGCTTCTTCTGGAACTTCTCTGCTGCAAGTAGTACGTAGGCCGTTATTCGGAACAGTCTCTGTGCTGAACTGAAGTGTTCACACTGAATCAGCTGGCCAATCCTTGTTGTGGGCTCGACTACCACCAAGCTGTGCAGAAGTCTTCTATCCTTGGCCTTTAACTCTCATACGCACTCCTCCGGCATAGATTCCTCTTCTTGGCACAAACTTAACTCTCCACTCGTCAACCAATCTGGGCCCTTTCTTCATAGGTCGCTGGCAGTCAGTTGGGCAAGAGACATTCCTCTGGAGGGCAAGTCGGCCGGGTTGTCCTTTCCTGCACAGTGTACCCAGGTAGCATTGGGAAGCAGTGTTCTGATCTCAGTTGTGCGGTTCTGTACAAACTGTTTCCACTCTTTATCTGCTCCTCGAATCCAATGAAGAGCTACCTTTGAGTCAGTGTAGCAGGTCGTCTCAGATGGGGATAGTCTCGACTCCAGTCCCTTCCTCACACTGACTAATAGTCGTGTCAACAGCAGAGCTGACAAGAGTTCCAGTCTTGGAATGGTCGGTGGTTGCAGGGGATTGACTCTCGTCTTTGAGGTCAGAAATTTCACATGGAAGCCTTCTTGAGTCTTTACTCGCAAGTAGACCACAGCAGCATAAGCCTTCTTTGAGGCGTCACAGAACCCAATCAGAGAGTAGGAGTCCACTTGATGATGGACATCACACAACAGGTACCTCGGGACACGGATTTGTTGATCAGCTTGTAGGTCGGTCACCATAGACTCCCACCTGCTCAACGGTGCTCCTGTGAGTGGCTCGTCCCATCCCAGCTTAAGCTCACACATTCTTGAAACAGAGACTTCAGTCGAATCACAACTGGAGACAGGAAACCTAGTGGGTCATAGATCCTCCCAACAAGGCTCACAATGTTCCTCTTTGTGGGTGAGAGACTTCTTGCCTGACGGCTGACTTCACTGACATCGAGAACGAAGTGATCTGTTTTCACACACCATCTCACTCCCAGCGTCTTCTGTTCTCCAGTTGCTATACTTTGTGCACCTCCTAACACTGTCTTGGAGTACGTTTCATCTGAATGGTGTGTGGCAGTGGGGCCGGGGCATCCAGCGTTCTCCTCTTGGTGGATAAGTTCTCGCAACTCAGATGAATTTGTGTTGAACTTGCGGAGATTGAAGCCTCCCTTGCGTAGCATGACCTTGGACTCTCGGTACATAGTGAAGGCTTCCTCTTTGGTCTCGGCTCCACTCACAACATCGTCAACATAAATTGACTCAGAGATTCTCTTCACCAGCTCAGTGTGTGTTGACATGTACTTCCTCAGGTGGTGCCTGATCGTGGCATTCAATAGGAAGGGACTTGACGATACTCCAAACACAACGCGTGTAAACTTCAGGGTCTGGACTTCAGGTTGAGGTTTAGCCACATCATCGAACCAGAGAAACCGCAGGACATCTTGGTCTCCCTCGTCAACACAGATTTGCAAGAATGCTCGCTCAATATCGGCGGTCAGGGCAATTCTCAAGGTCCGAAATCTCAACAGGATATCCATGATCCTCTGGTCAAACTTGGGACCTGTGTAGAGGCAGTCGTTTAGAGAGGGACCTGTTGTCTTTGCCGATGCATCATAGACAATTCGTATCTTTGTTGTTGCTTTATCCTGTCGCACCACAGCGTGGTGTGGCAAATAGTGTACTGCATGGCCATCTGTAGGTGTTGGGTCTGTAATCACTTCAACGACTCCTTGCTTGACTTGGTCTTGGATGATCGCGTCATACTCCTTCAGAAGCACAGGCTGTTGTAGGAGACGATGCTGTAGGCCTCGCAGGCGTTTGAGTGCAAGCTGATAGTTGTCCGGCAAGGGGGGGTGTACGTCCTTCCACGGTAGCGACACCTGGTAACGGCCATTCTTGAGCTTGATCTTCTCTTCAAACTCGGTCAACACGCACTGGTCGGGTTGCTTGATCCCCAACGACTCGAGCTCCCAGAAGGAGTGCAACGTCTCATTGAGTGTCTCCGTCTCATTCAGGGCTGTGCCCACATGTAGGGTGTGTGTGGTCAGGAGGTTTGTGGAGCTCTTGGACCGCTTCATCTTGGGTACGGGTCCAGAAAGTACCCATCCAAGTCGGGTGTGTACAGCGACAGGGCCGTGTTCACTTCGGCTTGTACGTCCAGTAACAAGTTCCCAATAGTAGTCCGCTCCAATGAGGACATCAATCTGTAGGGGGTCTCGTCCGTTGGAGCAGTCAGCCAAGTCAAGTTGTCTGAGGTGTTCAAACTTCTCCAAACACAGGGATATTGGTTGGGCTGTCAAGGGTTCACATATGGATGGTACTGTGATCAGTCGGAGTTCTTGGTTTCTACCATCCTTCAGTTTCAGTCCAACACGTACGACTCCATATCTCCGAGGGTCTTGGGCAGTAGTTCCAAAGGTTGCAATCGAAAGTTGCTGCATTTCCTTCGACTCCAGGTTCAGGGCCTTCTTGACTGTGTCCGTGGCATACGACCTCTGGCTTCCAGTATCCAGAACCGCTCGTACCTTCAGAGTTGAGCATGGCTTTTCTAGATTGTAGAGGACGACTTGGGCTGTCTGCAACAATGTATTCTTGCTGGTGCCAATGTAGAGGGTGGAAGTAGGGACCTGGAAGGAAGGGGCTCCAGGGTTGAGAGCCGTGTGCGACGTCGATCCAGCATCAGGGGTAGGAGTCAATCCAGTTCCAGGTGTAGGGGTGGTAACCGGTAGCGCTGTTGATCCTTCATTCGTTGAGACTTGTGTGCATACACTGACATGATGTCTCGCACTGCACTTGCGGCACTTCCATCGAGACCGGCACTCTCTGCTGATATGCCCCCTTCTTAGGCATACAAAACACCATCCAGACTTCCGCAGTATCTGTTTCCGATCCTCGATCCCCTTGACGGTGGTACAAGCTTCCGCGGCATGTTGTTGGCAGTAGCAGCAGTTAACAGGGGAGTTTCCAGAGAGCAGAGTAGCTGCAGTATATGGCTGCTCACGGGGTTTCCTTGGAGTTTGACCGGGGTTTGGTTGGGTAGCCTGAGCCCTCTCACGGGCGTCAATCTCCTGTTCCACTTCTTTCAACAACTGGTCCAATCCCACTTCACTGGTCTTCCGGCTCACGATTAGTCTTAGCTCTTGTGGAAGCTTGTTCAGAAGAACAGAGGCTAGTAGAGTACCATAGGTCTTGGAGTCGACACCCAGACTCTTCAGGCTGCGTACATGTGTTTCAACACAGTCGTAGAGTCGACGTAGATTCCTCAGCTGGTGTGCAGCGCTCACAGGTTCTAGGTTCAGCAACAGGTCCATGTGCCTACTAATTATCTGTTGCGTGTTCCCAAAACGCTTCTCCAGTATAGACACAGCTTCCTTGTAATTGGGTGCTGTCAATGTGAGTCCAGCAATTGATTCTCTGGCAGAGCGCTCCAATAAAGACCTCAGGTAATTAAACTTGTCAATGTCTGAGAGGGTGGGGTTCTCATGTATTGCTGACTTGAAAGAGTCCCAAAACGTAGTCCACTGAGTTATGTCTCCATTGAAGGTTTTGATAGACAGCTTAGGGAGTCTCACGCTAGGTTCTGGTGCTCTGGCTGGCGTTAACTTACGAGTAGGAAAGGGAGCGGGCGGTGCCGGGGGGGTGGTCAATTTCAGTGCCTTGTCGATCCTCACTAATGCTGCGTATATCTCACTCTTGTAGTCATCCGCTCGCTCGATCTCTGTAGAGAGGGCGTCTTCCTCGGTCAGTTCAACTATCTCACCGTCCAACAACTTGAGTGTGCCGAGTTTCTCTTCAAGCGTGAGTTTCAGTTGCGACAATTTGGCCTCGTCAGCGGTCTCGGCTGCTAATGCATCGTTCACCTTCGTCAAGGTCCGTGTAGTAGATGCTCTGTGTCCCGCTCGAATTCGTTTCTTCTTCGCCAGAACCTCTGCCATCTCAGGTTCGGTGAGTCCACGTACAACTACTCTCTATCTCAGCAGTATAGGCAAAACTAGCTTGTATCCGGCTCGAAGGACCATGTTAGAGACTGCAGGATATTTACACTGAGTCTACTTCGTTCTATCTAGCTAGTTTCAGAGCTGTTTGTCTCCATTACTCAAAACTCACTTCAACCAAGTTTCGTTCAAATTGTGGACTGACAATGATCTCGTGATACAGAACCTGATATAGTAATAAGAATACGTAATCATGATGTAATGAACAAATGAGTCCACAATAGCTTGCTCAGGCTCACCCCAATATCATTAGGATATATTAGTGCAATAGGCCAGTGATAGGTGTGGCCAGTAACACTGCCTACATCAATTGAGTACCATATAAAGGAATGCACAGTATTAAACTGTCTCAAGTAAGGACTAGGCTGCTCACATTAGCAGATATCAGTTGGGGATTTCTTGCTACCTAATGCTTTGAGTATGATGCTTATTAGCTTACCATAATGGTTAAGCTTCCTGGGAAGAAGGGCTGCAACCCAGCATGTGCACTTACTTAGGCTTGGTCCACAATGCTCTGCATTCCACTACTATACACGGGGACTTGTCAGATTATTTTTCTTCACAATCTTCAAATATACTAATATTTGTTACTGTTCATTGTTCCTCAAGTCTATACCACAACTAGCCTTATACATGGTATCTTAGGGTATGGTTAAATGGGTAAACACACTCCAATGTGCTCCTTGAGTTCAGTGTTTGTTAAAAAGCTTGCTGTTTCACCCTCTGAGTGAGACAAGAATTTACTTAAATTATTAGTGCTGGCGAGGTATATAGTCGTCATGAATATAGGTACGTTAATTCCGAATGACGACTATAGTCGTCATGGCCACTATCGAGCGGTTAGCGCTCTATACCCCGCGGCTACGTAGTATATAGTTAGTATGTGCCGCAGGAAGTCGAATAAAGCATAATTAGCTGGGCCGTCCTATAGGGAGTTTCCCCGGAAATCGCGTTCGAAGTTTACCGTTCGATCGTGTTGTACTTAGTACTGCCACAGAACAGCTGGTTTCCCACGCGCTACTGGTCCTACCGAATTTGTTCTCGCTAATCATCTAAACAACAGTGAAAACGTACCTTCGCTGGAAGTTTTGCCACGGATTTCCAGTCATTTTCCAATACGTAGCGAATACCCGCGCTTCCACCGCTGTATCTTATTCGGACTTCACTGCCAACTCGTATGACTACTTCCCGAGTAAAGCAGGTTTGTTTTCAACCAAACTAAGCCTAACTACCGATTGTTGAACTCTGCTAGTTCACAAGATATAACGCAATGAATCAACATAGTACAAAATCGCCATTTTTTATCTTACTTCTCTCGTAATCACGTGTTTATTGTGCGCATGCGCATCGGGTGTAAAGGGCAATGCCGAAGTAAAAGGATTCTGAACAGTGGAAAAAGAAAAAGTAGCTGGGGAAAAACTAAACACCATACAAATTTTGGGGAAAGTCCAGTCCTTCCTTTAAGGCCACTTCAACTTGATTTGTTGTTTCACAGACCGTGTCTTCATTGTGATCAGAAAGTTGACTTAAAATGAGCAAATTAGGATGAAATAGTTCTTGCTGCTTGACTTGGTAGATCAGAGTTGCCAAAGGCATTTGACATTCCCTTTCAGATATCAAAGTTCAATATTTTGGTGCTTCCACATCATGAATGTTTCAACATAACAGGCTGTTTCACTGCCAGGCGAAAGCTATCACAGTACCATTGCGAAATAGTGATAATTATGTCATGTTGGCTCATGAAACAACAGATCATGTTAAAGTGTCCTAACTCAGTTGCAAAAGTTACCATGGAGGTCACTCTTGAGTTTGGCAACTCTCTAAATGATTTTCAAAATGGTTAGCCTGATAACCTGCACTCTTATCATGGCTATCACTATCTTCTGAGTTTTGTTGGCTGAACTCTATTAGTTATTACTTTATAAAACAATGTGGCATAAAGCCTGTTCAAATTTAATTTTGCACATGCACAGATGGACTCATAAATGATGTATAGTGCTGAAATAGGCTGTTGGCAGTTTGCAGAGAAGCAGACACAATAGTGTGTACTGTGATGAAAGCAATGATATAAATTCTGGTGAAAAGTAATAAACATTTTGATCAATCATTCATACAGGCACATTTATCTCTGTAAAGACTGCCCCTAAAGGCATAATCCAATTGATAGTAACATGCTGTCATTGATATTCAGTTTGTAACTCTGGTAACCATTTTGCTGGATTAAAGCATTATGTTTTGTTTTGTTTTTAGTGAATTGGTATCATTACTACTATACAAAAGTCATGAATAGCACTGGGCAAAATTTCAGCTGTGCACTTTCTCAAAAGCACACAGCGTGAGGCTGTTCTATGTGCACAAGTAAATGCTAATGCATAAACTGGGGCACGTGCCCAAGTGTAATGGTGCTTGGCTATGCCTCATGGTTATCCATGGTACTGAAGTACATGTACTTTTATTGTCTCTGCTTCTTTTCTCCCATAGTGTTTCATTGGCAAGGAGTTATGATGGGACCAGTAAGTGGGATCGTGTGTTTCTCTGTTATCTATCAAAGATTTTCCTGTGTCATTTAGTGATCTATGAAATGGCATCCCCATGTGATTGAAATTCACAAGATGGGTGGTTTGCAGGGAGCCATAGATATCTATGCTAATAGCTAAACCTCCCTCACATGAACATATATACACACATGTGCAATGACATCAAGGTATTTTTCATAGGCTCCCAGTAGCTGAGTAGTAAGAACATCGTACTAGAATTCAGAAGTTCCTGGGTTCAATGGTGGATCCTATAAGGATTTCTTTCAAATTCCGAATGGACACTTCCTCTCACTTCTGTCTCTTGGCCAATGATTAACAGCACTTATTGGTGCAATCTGTGCTTTGTGGTGCCAGTAAGTATACCATATAATGTCCCTTGGAACATTGTCCATGGACGTAGGAGCGATGTACTCTATGGGTCTGAACTATACTGTGTGAGCGATGTGCCTTCACTGCCCATTTCTATTACATCCAGTGGCGTAGTTGAGCTGGGGCACACTGGGGCATGTGCCCCAGCAACTAGGTCCAGTTCAGGTGTACCTAGCACTGAGAGTCACCATTGTTGATCGTGAATTGGGCTCTAAAATATGCATAAAACCATAGAAAATCGAATATCATAGTATCACTGGTAGTATCTATGGAATGACACAGTCACCCACACTTTCTTGACCGCAAGTTTGATGTCATTGTTGGAGACCTATACTGCGCACACTGTTGGTGTTCGGTCCTGCAGACTACGGTTCATGCAAACGTTCCACTTGTTGTTATTTGTGTAACCATGTGCCATTGCCCCATTTTTGTGATTTGCGCATGCTCAGTTGCTCTATGATAATGAAGTTTTGAGATGTACTGTGGCATGTTTGACTTAGCACTAGAATCCGTCGCAATCGAGAGGAAACATGAATACATGATGGTCCTTCGAGCCGGATAGTGTGAACTAACGTTGCATATCAGTTTTCTCTCGGTTCTCTCGTTGTTTGTCGTATCAAATCCGTCGTTTGCCGAACACGTGTACCACGATTCTCACCCGACCCGTCTTCATCGTTTCTCGTTGTCGCTCCCACCATGTCTACCGCTTCGGGTGTCAGAAAGAGAAGGGGCACCGTTCGCAGCTCCATAACTAGACTACTCAACCGCCTAGCTGCCTTAGAAGGCAAAGCAGCTGAATCCTCGACCTTTGACCTTGCGCAGGACATGGCCAAAAGACTTGGTGAACTTGACCAAGAATTCAGGAAGCATCATGACCAGCTCCTTGACCTCATCGATGAGACAGATGAGAGTGGCCTGGAGAGTGCACAGAATGAACTGGACGCCCATGATGACATAATTGACGATGCCAACATGCGTATCCGGCAACTCCTGTCAATCAGTTCATCTTCTGCTAATTCACCCAAACGCAAGGTTCTCTCTCGTCAACAGTCACAGTTGGAGAAGGCTGTGAATGCTATTCGTGAAGCTGTCATACATCTGACCAGCACTTCAGACATTTGCATCATTCGCCATTACGAGGAGCGGCTTCAAGCCCACAAAACTGATCTGAAGGAACTGTCTGCTATCCTTCTGACCATGAATCTGGAGGACTCTGATGACCTCTATACTGTACAAAGTGCACTTGAGTCACTGATTTTTGAGTGTGACCTGATGATCAAGAGGTTGGTTGTGCCTGATCCCCCAACGTCCGCTACTCCCCCTACAGCCTCAGACAGCAAGGGTGTCAAATTGCCCAAGCTGGAGACACCCACTTTTGATGGGAAACTAACCAACTGGATATCATTTTGGCAGCAGTTCGATGTTGCCATACACAGTCGGAGTGCCCTGTCTGATGTGGAGAAGCTTGCATACCTGCGCAACTCTCTCAAGGATGGGTCTGCCAAAGGGGTCATTGAAGGACTGTCAACGTCTGGCGAATTCTACGCTGAGGCCATTGAGACCCTAAAGGCACGATACGATCGACCGCGGCTCATCCACCAGTCACATGTACGAATGATTCTTGAGACTCCAAGCCTCAAGGAAGGTACTGGTCGTGAAATTCGTCGACTTCATGACACAGTTCAACAACACTTGCGGGCCCTCAAGGCCATGGATTGTGAGCCCTCCGGCCCCTTCATCACCTCCATATTAGAGTTGAAGTTGGATGCCAGTACCAATTTCGAATGGCAAAAGTTCAGCCAAGACCTCCCTGGCTACCCTCACTATGGGAAGCTGCTCGAGTTTTTGAACCTTCGAGCGCAAGCATCTGAGGCTTCCACCAATGATGTGAAGAAGAACCTGCCTCGTTGTGATGACCGTTTGAAGAAAGGAGTGAACAGGCAGATCGCTTCATTTACGGCTAACACCTCTGATCCCTCATTCCCCAGTTGTAGTCTGTGCAAGACAGAGAAGCACTCTCTCTTCGCTTGTCCACAGTTCAAGACTCTCACACATGAAAAGAGGATGTCTGCCGTGAAGTCCAACGACCTTTGTGTCAACTGTCTACGTCCTGGACATTTTGTGAAGCAGTGTCGATCTAGCAACCGTTGTCGCAAGTGTCAAAAATCACATCACACCCTTCTGCACGTCGACCAAAGTAATGACACTCCCCCTTCCCCTGCTCCGAGTGTGAATTTGTCGTCCAACGCCAGTCCTGAGACCACTCCTGGTTCTCTACTCATGACCTGTCGTGTAGTGTCGCGAGGGCCCGATGGTTCCTCCATTGAGTCACGAGCTCTCCTGGACTCTGCATCCTCCATCTCATTTGTTTCGGAGCGTCTGGCTCAGGCTCTACGTCTCCCACGATTTCGTCGAGATGCCAAGATACATGGTGTCGCTGGTCTCTCACATGACTCTCATAGTCAGTCTTTCACTAACCTTGTTGTTTCTCCCGTGCAGGAATCCACCAAGGAGATCAATGTGAATGCAGTCATCGTTCCCCGAGTGACGTGTGATCTACCCAGTCAACCTGTTCCGTTCAAAACTGAGTGGAGCCACCTGGCAGATCTCGCACTTGCAGATCCAGACTTTGGTCGACCAGGCAAGATTGATCTACTCCTGGGCGTGCAAGTATTCTCTGAGGTTGTGCATCAGGGCCGGCGGTCTGGGATGCCTGGTTCACCATCAGCGTTTGAGACTGACTTCGGCTGGGTTCTTGCTGGTGAGACTAGCATGCATTTCTCTCACTTGTCACTCCTCACACACCACACTACCATTAACGTTGGTGATGATCTGTTGCGCAAGTTTTGGGAGATTGAGGAACAACCCTCTGAATACTCCAGTCTATCCCCTGAGGAACGGTCCGTTGTAGAACAATTCCAGAAGCACCATTCCCGTGCTAGCGATGGTCGTTTCATTGTTCCCCTGCCTAAGAAACCTCAGATGAAGCCTCTTGGTGAATCTCGCTTGCAGGCAGTGAGAAGACACAAGTCTCTGGAAAGAGCTTTGCGTTCCAGAGGAGCATATGATGACTTCCACTTGGTGATGGAGGAATACTTCGAGAAGGACCATGCGGAATTGGTACCTGCAGACGAGCTCGAGAAGCCAACATCGGAAGTATTCTATTTACCCATGCATGCTGTTTACAAGGAATCAAGCAACACAACCAAAGTACGTGCGGTATTCGATGCATCGGCACCCTCCTCATCTGGCGTCTCTCTCAACGACAAGTTACTGGTTGGTCCTACTGTCCACTCTTCCCTTGTGGATGTATTGATCCGTTTTCGTCTGAACCGCATCGCCCTCACCACGGATGTCAGTCGCATGTACCGGATGGTTCTCTTGGAGGAGTCTGACAAGGATTTTCACAGATTTGTGTGGAGAAGAGATGCATCTGAACCACTCCGTGATTATCGTATGACACGAGTCACATTTGGTGTTGCTGCCTCCTCGTTTGCGGCTAACATGGCTATCAAACAGAATGCGGCTGACTTCTCCCTTGAATTCCCCGCTGCTGCAAAAGCCGTCAATGAGTCCTTTTATGTGGACGATGGGCTGGTTGGCACAGACTCCATTGAGGGAGCGATCTCCCTACAGCGTCAGCTCCAGGAACTATTTGCTCGTGGTGGCTTCACTTTGCGAAAGTGGAATTGCAGCAGCCCTGGTGTATTGGAGCTCATACCAGAGGAGCTCAAGGGCACTCAATCCCTCTGTACGCTGCCTGATGATGATGGATACACCAAGACCCTTGGAGTAGAGTGGAACGCAGTGATGGATCACTTCCGTCTCAAAGTCGCAGAACTCCCTCCTATTGATAGTGTCACGAAACGTTTCCTGATCTCAGATGTCGCGAAAACCTTTGACGTTTTGGGATGGTTTTCCCCCTGCACCATCAAGATGAAGATCCTCTTTCAACAGCTATGGGAGATGAAAGTGAGTTGGGATGATGAGGTACCAGATCCGGTGCGTGATGCCTGGTTGAGATGGCGATCTGAAATGAGTATGCTCACTACGAAGTACATACCTCGCTGCTACTATGAAAAGAGAACATCTGTGTCTTCTATGGAACTCCATGGTTTCTCGGATGCATCCGAGCAAGCGTACGCAGCTGTTGTCTATCTTCGAATGGAGTGCACTGATGGCAGTACACAAGTTGCACTTGTCTCGTCAAAGACGAAGGTCGCGCCTATCAAAAGGCTCACTATCCCGCGTCTGGAGCTATGTGGAGCTCAGCTTCTTGCTCAGCTTCTACATCATGTACGACTCGTTCTTGACATACCCCTGAACCGGTCCTACGCATGGACTGACAGCACTATTGTGCTATGTTGGCTTGTGGGAAGTCCAAAGCGCTTCAAGACATACGTTGGCAATAGGGTCTCCAACATTGTGGAACTCCTTGGACCTGAACACTGGCGTCATGTGAATGGTGTGGACAACCCGGCAGATTGTGCTTCCAGGGGTTTATTTCCATCTGAGCTCATTGACCACAACCTCTGGTGGGAGGGCCCTGATTGGCTCAAGCTCCCTTCCTCGCACTGGCTTGCTCAATCTCAAGTTCCTGAAGCAGTATTAGTTCCAGAGGAGGAGAGGGAAGTCTCTCTTGTAGCGCTAGTACAATCAGTGGAGCCACTCATTCCATTTGATCGATTCTCCAGTTTTTCTCACTTGAAGAGAGTTACTGCTTGGATCATGCGATTCATCAAGAATTGTCGTACAAAGGCAAGCTCTGAGTCACACTTGAGTGTTCTGGAGTTACAGAAAGCAGAGATCTACTGGTTGGTGCTCGCCCAAAGACAACATTTCATGAAAGAGATAGCATACATCAAGAAAGGCCGTCAACTCCACAAATCAAGTCCCCTGATCCCTCTTCACCCCTTCCTAGATGCAGAGGATCTCATCCGTGTTGGTGGACGAGAACAGAATTCCAACAGAGCATATTCCACTCAACACCCCATCATTTTGTATGGTGGGCACCCCATCACTCGTCTCATTATCTTCTCTGAGCATCTCAGACTGCTTCACGCAGGTCCTACTCTCCTCTCATGCTCATTGAACCGTCGCTTCCACATCATAGGTGGGCGCAAGATCATCCGGTCTGTTACCCGTGCCTGTGTGACGTGTCGTCGCCATGCTGCCAAGCCACAAAGTCAGATGATGGGACAAGTCCCCACTGAACGTGTCACGCCAGATCTCGTCTTTGACAGAGTTGGTGTGGACTATGCCGGACCACTGCAGCTGAAGCTAGGGTCCACGCGTAAGCCAGTCATTGTCAAGTCATATGTGTGCGTGTTTGTTTCATTGTCTGTTCGAGCAGTGCAGTGGCGGATTTAGGGGGGGTAAGGGGGGTGCAAATGCACCCCCCTTTGGCGGCTAGTAATGTATTTTGCGTACATAACTGCACGAGTCCATCAAATGATTATGCAGCAGTGGCATGCAGCAACAACAACCAGGCACAGTTACACATTCACGTATCAGTTCCTTACTGATCTCCAGACGTTTGACTAGGCCTAGAGTTGCTTCGAGATATTCAGTTCGGCCCGAGGGGTCCGCCACGGCGCGTCTCGGCGTACGAGATTTCGAAATCCACTGGATTTCACGTGGATTTCGGATTTCAGAGTGGATTTCTGGATTTCACAGTGGATTTCTGGATTTCAGTTTGGATTTCTGCCGACAGGTTTCTTCTTGTATGTTCTTGGATATTTTAGTTCCCAGCTTAGCAAAAAATTTTTAGTTAGTTGTAGTTTTGGTTAACTAAATTTTAAAAAGGCCATACTAAAATGTATTTATTTAAAGTTATAGTTAACTAAACAACACTGTCGGACAGTGTACGATTGTGACGGACCCCTCGGTTCGGCCTTCCAGCTATATTTTATTTTGAATGCGTTCACGTGACCGAAAGTGGGCGTGGCAACCCAAAAATTTCCGGCGCGCTTCACGCGCCGATGACTGAACCCCCCTTTCGAAATTTCTAGATCCGCCACTGCAGTGCATTTGGAACTTGTATCTGATCTGAGCACAGACGCATTTATCGCATGCCTGCGACGATTCATTTCCCGGCGAGGAAAGCCTACCCTTATATGGAGCGATCATGGCACAAACTTTGTTGGTGCTACTAGTGAGATCAAGGAACTGGTGAAGTTTCTTGAATCTCAGAAAGCACAAGGAGAAATCTCCTCATTTTGTTCTGTCCAAAATATACAATGGCGATTCATCCCAGAGCATGCACCACATTTTGGTGGGTTATGGGAGGCCGCTGTGAAAAGCTTCAAGTCACATCTACGACGAGTTGTCGGCAATGTAAAGCTGACGTTCGAAGAACTGACAACGGTGCTATCACAAATTGAGGCTTGCCTCAACAGCCGGCCTCTTGTCGCTCTCCCTCTTGCTGACGATGGAGTAGAGACCCTGACGCCTGGTCACTTCCTTGTAGGAAGACCGCTGGAAGCACTGCCAGATCCAGCACTTGCATATCGGTCCATCTCGATCCTCTCCCGTTGGCACTTGTGTCAAGCACTCGTTCGTCACCTCTGGCAACGCTGGTCAGCTGACTATTTGGACACCTTCAAGCGTGTTTCTAAGTGGCACAATCCATCGAGGAACTTGCGTGTTGGTGACATTGTCATTCTCCGAGAAGACAACGTGATTCCAGCAAAGTGGCCTCTGGCTAGAGTGGTGACAGCTCACACCGGAAATGATGGACTGGTACGTGTTGTTTCCGTCAAAACCTCCACAGGCACGTATCGAAGACCTGTGACGAAGGTTGTGTTGCTACCTACTGAACCCTCATCTGCGTAACTGTATGGACAATCGATGTTATTTGTATATTACCCATTTGATCACCCATTACACCTCATCATGTTAGTCATTTGTGTGTGAAAGACCCTGTCTTTGGCCGGCGGTATGTTGGTGTTCGGTCCTGCAGACTACGGTTCATGCAAACGTTCCACTTGTCTGCATGATAATCAGGCCATAGGTTGTAGGTAACTGACTCTAGCTGTAAATTATAACTTGTTTTCTCTAAACGTGTGTATCAAGCTGGAAGGTAGTTCACATTGAGCACAGACCATGTATACACATGAAGAAATCTGTAGTCATGTGGAGGTCTATGTATTCTGTATACTGACCAAAAGTATCCTTATGGCAAATCTAGATAGACTTTAGTCTAAATATTCAATGCATGTTTTAACTATAATAAGCTGTTGATCAGGTGAATCAGGAGTGAAGCTTGAGCAGTTCTACCTGTGTGGTTGCCACTATTTTAGTTACATCAGGGGTAATTACTGACTACGACTAATGGATTCTACACTACACTCAACAACTTGACATCTAGCTAAGTGGCGCTCTGCTGTCTTCCCATTACACAGATTGCATTCATTACCAAGATATTCCATCCCAATATAAATTCAAATGGCTCTATTGATGTGGATATATTACGCAGTCAGTGGTCTCCATCTCTGACTATTCATAAAGGTAGGCTGTAATATAGCCACAATTAGGGCAAGTGTGAGCAAGCTGCACACTACAAAGCAGAACAGCATTGTGACAATGTATGTATTTGCTTAGACCGCAACCATTTACCATATTTTACAAAGGTTGCAACCCATATCAACGGGTGCATGCACTTCAGCTCAGCCAAGGGTGAGGTGAAGGGCAACTGCCAGACTGTAGCATGAAAGATACCGAGAGCAAAGATGACTCAAATTGAAACTCACATGGTAGAGTAAGTTAGCAATCATCGGACGACAGGTATATTCGGACACTCAAACGCGGAGGGAAAACTGCGTAAACATTCGGCGATACCACAAGACTGTAGCTGAGGTACGTGGTACCTGGTGTACCAAAAATGACGCCCGCGCATTGTTTCCTGTTGGCGCTAGAAGCGATAAAATGGCCGTCCGAAAAACATCAATATTCGGAAAAGTGTATGTATTTTCAGACACTGTTGTTTGTGCCTTCTCTGAAGCTGCTTTTGGAGAGATTTTAGCATCGATACGATGCCCCAAGACCTCCCCAATTCGCAATATATTTTGGTAGCGGTAGCTGCTTTGAACACTCAGGGGCGCAGCTGAACATGGACCGTCCGATTCGATCGATATCGGACGGTGAAATTTGTCATTTCTTGCTGTGTTGTCTCCAAACAAGTTGAAGTCTCCACCATATTAGCATCAGTAGAATCTACAGGCTTTTTGGCTACATGCTGGTACTTGTCCGGTGTTTGTGCGTTGAGTAGTTCTCGAGATATAAATATATTTCATGTTTCTTTCCATAAACTACGCTGGTTGATTTATGTGCAGCATAAATAGGTGAGTTCAAACGATATCGTGCAATATCTCGAGAACTACTCAACGCACAAACACCGGACAAGTACCAGCATGTAGCCAAGAGCCTGTAGATTCTACTGATGCTAATATGGTGGAGACTTCAACTTGTTTGGAGACAACACAGCAAGAAATGACAAATTTCACCGTCCGATATCGATCGAATCGGACTGGTCCATGTTCAGCTGCGCCCCTGAGTGTTCAAAGCAGCTACCGCTACCAAAATATAGTGCGAATTGGGGAGGTCTTGGGGCATCGTATCGATGCTAAAATCTCTCCAAAAGCAGCTTCAGAGAAGGCACAAACAACAGTGTCTGAAAATACATACACTTTTCCGAATATTGATGTTTTTCGGACGGCCATTTTATCGCTTCTAGCGCCAACAGGAAACAATGCGCGGGCGTCATTTTTGGTACACCAGGTACCACGTACCTCAGCTACAGTCTTGTGGTATCGCCGAATGTTTACGCAGTTTTCCCTCCGCGTTTGAGTGTCCGAATATACCTCTCGTCCGATGATTGCTAACTTACTCTTACTTTTGGTTTTAGTAAGCTACCTGAACTATACTACAACAGTCAAGGCACACATTATTGATGTTGGATGAGGTCACTTCAGGTAAGGATCATGCACTTGAACAATGCTTATAACTGGCAGAGATTCAGCTCATGATTTGGGTTAGCTCATGCCTGTATGACTAATCCTGTTCATAAAGCTGCATGCACGGTCTGTGTGCCATGACAAAAAATGAAATTGACAGTATGCTGCTTGCCCTACGATCAAGCATCTGCCCAGTATTACCATGTATACATGATGATGTAATTTACCAGCAGTTTGTACCTTCAAACTTTTCTCCCTCCTTTCACAGTTCTCCTATCAATTTGTAGCCTGTTGTGTCACCCTAATTCAGATGAATCTTGTGCACTGGTGCCGGACATCGCACACTTGTACAGGACAGACAGTCCTTGCTACAATAAACTGGCTAGAGAGTGGACAAGGAAATATGCCATGTGAAACTAGACTTTCAGTTTCAAAAGGGACTTCAAGTAGTAGCAAACTTATAGCTATTTAGTCCCTAGCTTCATGATAACCATAGATTGACCGTCATATATTTGTACTTGATAGATTTAGCAGTAAGCACTTGTAAAATCATAACTCTTGTGCCCTGTATTCATGCATGTCTATTGTTGAAGTATCCTATGATTTCCACAATAGATGTGAACTCATGTGAAAGATTTAGACCTCACTTCAAAATGCAATATTTTATCCAGCACGATGAGGTCAGTAATCATTGTTTACAAAATTAGTTGGATGTAGGACAGGCCAAGCAGAAATAGATTTGTACAGTGGACCCCTCTATAGCGGACACCATTGTGAATCAACATTTCGTCCCTTATAGCGATGTGTCCCTAACTCAGGGGCTTCCGGTATATTTCTGGTGTCATGTGAATATGACGACTTCCAATTTTGGGGACCCCCGGGTCCACATAACCGTTTGGGGACTCCGTCTCTAAATCTGCATAAATATGGGGACCCCTTCATAGATTTGGGTGCCCTAAATATATAAATTGGGGTCCCCATCCCCATCTCTATGGTAGATATGGGGATGCATACCTATATTAATGTTTTTCTGTTGTGCTATAGCTATGGCTGTGCAGCCTGTGCATATCAGTAATGTGAAAGTCAACACATCTATGTCACTCAACAATCATAATCATTGATGCTACAAAAGCAAAAGTACTATTGATATTCCAATTTCCGTCGCTCACACCTAATCAGCTTGACCTCATCAGCAAAGTCATAGCTGTTCTGAATCCAATTACTGAGTCCATATCCACAGATGAGGCATCTGTGTCCCTTATCATCCCCTTCATTAGAGCCCTTCGAAGGACTCTCAAGATTCATGAAAATGACTGTGGAGGATGCACAATGAAAAGTGATGTGTTAAATTTGAAGATATATAGATGCAGAAAGTAACTCTCTACTTGTACTAGCTACACTTCTTGATCCATAATTTAGGGCAAGTTTTTCAGTGGACAACAAAAGTGAGCTTTTGCTAAAGAGCTTTTGGATCAGTAGGTAGCTGAGCTCAATGGTGCAGGGGAGCCCAAAGAGCCATGCATCTCCAAAGCATCTAAAATAGTGGTTATAAATATCTCTCCAAGCCTCTGATACCTTTCACAGGGGAAATGCATATAGGTGGTGGGAAGAGAACCGAGTTCATTTCTTGGCCTCTTGGAGATTTTGTTGTAAGGTATCCTTCATATTCTCGAACATCTGCTCCTTTCAGAAAGGCTCTTTTCTGGACTGGTGATAAATATGTGATGAATAGGGTAACCGTCTAGCATCGGAGAGGACAGAGATGTTGTTGCTCATTAAGAATAATTTTACTCTAGTTGGTGAAAGCTACAATTACTCCACCTAACGAACATTGTTATTTTCATGTCATGTATATTGTACACACGTTTTTCAGACATCTTTATTAATAACAATAATATTTAAGGCTAAGAAATATCAGATCGGTTATCGGTATTGGCCAATATCTGTTAGTATACATCGGAATATCGGTAAAAACCTATATCTAATGCACATGCACGTAACCTTTTATACAATAACATAGTAAATCAGTTTACATGGAAAACTGTCCTTTCATGCTGCTGCAGTGCATTCTGTGTTCCTTTTTGCTTGCACATTTGTGATTCTTAAGTTTAAATTGTTGCTATATACCAGCAACTGATAAATGCATGAGCTCTAATGCTGACTCACAAATCTATCACGGACCTCAGGAGTTGTTTGGTTCATTGTCTTCCTCTAAATCAACTGAGAGAATAGAAGAACAAAACTGAATATCTTCATCATGGACTACTTCACAAACAAGGGCATCCTTGGTCAGGGCAGATTTAGAGAATGGCATAGCTGAAGCTAACAATATATGTGGCAACAGTTCCCAAACTTTCAATTCAATGTGATGAAACAAGGTGTAGCTATGTCTCATCTCTAACATGGAACAGTCCACCATGATTGACTTGTTCCAGTCACTGCATTGTATACGTTGAAAATCTGTAACTTCACCCCCTACAGACATGTGTGACAAGCATTCAGCTGTAGCCATAGGTGGAGCTTGTGCAGTGCAGTTGCAGCCGCAGGTTGATCATATGACCATAACATGCTCTAAAACAAATTTTTGATGCATTTCCAATCCCTTCTCCGTAGGTCTATTATCTATGCTCAAACTCAAATATGGTGGCTTCTCCGTGCTCCTAGCATGCATTCATAAATGAGGGCCAATGCTTCCTTGTTGATCTGTGAGTAATTCTGCACACTCTTTGATAGGGAACATGAGGCGAATGCTACCAGTTTCTCCTCGCCATTTGGAAGCACATGTGATGTAACAGCTCCCAGCTGCAGTCCATACTGTGAAGTGTCTGCAGCCAAACACAGGGGCAATGTGGTATTGTAGTGTGTCAGAACCTTGCATGGAGGTTGTAGGAGTTGCATTGTTTCACCATGTCCACTGCTTGGGAGCATTCAGTAGACCATCTCCACTTTTGTCCTTTGTGGAGCAGACCATTCAAGCAGCTTAAGTTTACGTCTGGTGCCCATGATGTAGGCTAATTGTAATTACATGACCACAGAAGAATGACCTTGTACCGAAGAGCTACGAGATATCTGCCAAGTCACTGGACAAGGTCAGTTTATCACTTAGAATGGACTTCATCCAAGACTAGAACAGCCTCCAAGGTGAAATTTAAAACTTAGTGCTTATACGCCATTTTGTTACAATAAAATTAATCAAAGCAAGTGGAGCATGTGTTTAGATCTACTAACCTACCCCGGCCGTTCTTGGGCGAGGCTATAACTTACCGTGAAAGATAAAGACGGCAACAGCCGAAGTCAGGTGGTATAACGCAAAACTGACATCAAGGGGATGTGCATGTTTCCAGGAGAAGTATTATAAGGTATGTATTGCTAGAGATACTGTAAATGAAAGTGTACGTGAGGACGATCCCACACTGAGGACATGTAGCTTGTTTGCAAGTGCAGCAGTTTCTACTTCCATTTAGACCATAGCTGAAGTCATTTTGTAATCTAGTTAGTTGCTGGTCATATAACCCACCTAGATACGAAGTATACTTGATGGTTAAAACACTAGCTGGTATTTGCCAGCTAGTGTTGCCAGCTAGTGTTAAGTTGCCAGCTAGTGTTTTAACCATCAAGTACTTCATATGACTTAGAACACTAGCCACTGATATTCAATTTTTTATTGTCAACTTTCACATTCAAATTTGCTTGTTATAGCCATTTACATGCATATAGTATACACATACAATGTTTACTGCGAGTTGATGGTAGCACTTTGGCTGGTGTCTTCTTAACAGCCTCCTTTTGTGCTGTGCCTGAGTCTTCATATTCCTCCAACAAAGCAAGTGGCAGCCTATTGGTAGCTTGGTATACTCAAACTCTAGTAGCACCGAGTCAACAGTGCATGGCTTCATTCCAAAACTTCTGCACTAGAGGTGGCCACAGAACTGGCGGTTGTTCAGCTCCACAGACCCCTATGCGTTGGTTTCAAACCAATTTAGACTATAGCTACTCACCATCAAACAGTTCTGTAATGGGGTCTTACGACTCAATACTCTGGTGACAGTCTATGGAGAGTTTTTCGGTGAACCCATTAGTAGTTCACGTGAAATGAGCATGGGATTTATAAGCTTGCATGCAAAGCCTTATTAAACTCATGTGCTTTGCACTTGGTTTTTATGAGGCTTTGCTTGGACTTCTAAACCCCCAGATGAAGAAGTTTGATGTTTGGATTGACAATTTCACTTCAAAGCGTTTGAATTTATGAGAATTCTTAGCACACCATGCATCTTCCCCTCAGCCTACCCTCCCATGTCACTTCTCTCTTACCATTCCTAAAAAGCAATACAAAAAAACAAACCAACAGGAACAAGTCAAAAAAAAAAGTTTTCTAAATGAAAACAAGTACATGTAGGGATGGAACCCTCAAAAACCAACCAAACTAGATGGGAATGACACCACACCAATTTCACACCATCCCTACATCTTGTGCCATTTTACCAACTATGCTTTGTGTTTGTTAGTTGTGTTCATAGGAGGGTTGTGGAAGGCAGTGGGATGGGTAGTGCTGGGTGTGGAGTGCATGTTGATGTGCATGGGGGGGTGAGTTATGTTGTGGGTGGCTGCGATGTAGTTGCTATGCTGAGAATGGCAGGTATGGTCTGTCTTGAAGTTAGTCTTGCAAGCCAGACCCTTTCTGCGCAGCACCGATCGCTTTCAGTGTGCGGCACACAGAGGGAAGAAGTTTGATGTTTGGATTTACAATTTTACTTCAAAGCATTTATGACAATTCTTAGTTCCTTCCTCCGCGTGCCGATACTGAAAGCGATCTGCACTGTGGAACGGAAAGGGTCTGGCTTGTGAGACTAGTCTTGAATGCAGAAACTGTCGAATGCATGAGCTGGGTCTGTATGGTAAAGTTATGCTGTGAAATTTTATTGCTGCTGAACATGGCAGATATGGATTGTCTTTATGTAAAAGGTTGTGGAGTGAGCAGCGCTGAGTACAGCTAGTATTCATTTATTGGGTGTGAATAGGCTAGAGAGTTTTTTCGTGTGCATAGTTGGCAAAATGGCACAAGATGTAGGGATGGTGTGAAATTGTTGTGGTGTCATTCCCATCTAGTTTGGTTGGTTTTTGAGGGTTCCATCCCTACATGCACTTGTTTTCATTCAGAAAACATTTTTGTGACTTTACTATACCTTCTTCCATGACGCATATAGAACTCGCACAGCTTGGTGCAGGTATAGTAACAGTGTAGCAGCGCTGCAATGGCCAACTTACCAAAGAATTTTGTAAGATGTAGGGATGGTGTGAAATTGTTGTGGTGTCATTCCCATCTAGTTTGGTTGGTTTTTGAGGGTTCCATCCCTACATGCACTTGTTTTCATTCAGAAAACATTTTTGTGACTTTACTATACCTTCTTCCATCACGCATATAGAACTCGCACAGCTTGGTGCAGGTATAGTAACAGTGTAGCAGCGCTGCAATGGCCAACTTACCAAAGAATTTTGACGTAATAGTTGCCATAGGAATAAATGTGACCAGTGACGTAAATGAGACTATTTCTTACATAACATCATGCAACAAACTAGTTATTAACCGCATTCTCGCGCCACAAGCCAGATATTGGCCGTTGGCTCGAGGGCTCTACGTCACTACTGTGCCAATATCTGGCTTGTGGCACTCGAAGCGTGCGGTCAATAACTAGTACATGTGGCAAGCGTAGTGAATGTCACGTAACAATTCCCTAAGGGATATTCCCAGGGACTTCCCCTAATTTGTGTCGCCTAGCCAAATGACGGCTGAGTCTCTCGTGGTGGTAGCTGCGCTGATCTCCCTCGTTGTCGCAGCACTCTTGTGTTTATATATAGTCTTCACAAAGAAGTAAGTAGCTAGTGTATAGCTAGCTGGATTGTACGAATGCCATTATGCAAACTTCTCAAGTACCGTAGCTATAGAGGTTCTGCAGTGACATCATCACCAATTTAAAATTCATAATTAGCCATTCCAAACATTTGCAGGTAATATTGATGGTCCAGCTAACTCAAATCTAAAATATGAAGGCCTAACTCCTTTCCATTGATTTTATATAAATTCTTAAAGTCAAACATTTTGCATAGGATTTGTACAGCGAGTGGCAAAATTTGCCACTCGCCATACAAGTTAATGCTAAAAGATCAAACTTTGACAATTTATAAAAAATCAACTATCATTAATTTAGAATTTTCACTTGAGATTTAAGCTATTTAGACCTTCCTTATTGCCTAGAAAAATTGGCAAGACTATTAAATTAAAATTAATAAATTTAACCCTTTTTATGACATCACATGCAGAACCTCTATAGTGCCTGCAATTAAAATTTTAATGTTACTTTCAAAACGGCCGTCTACAATCACTGGACTGGACCAGTGGACTGGACTGGTGGACTGGACTGGTGGACTGACACTAAAAATCATTTTTTAATGATCTAACGAGACTCACTCACCTATTGAGTTGTGTGGAACCCTGCAGCCTTCTCTGTAGCTATACTGTGGTCCTGGAGCGAATAATTTACTAGGCCTTCAGTATTAGTGAAGGTGTGCCCAGCATGTAATGGATTTCTCATCCCATATGTTATAGTGCTAAACAACCTGACTTCAGTGAAAGAGGTCATCATTACACCATATTAGCATACTACAGCTACACTGTGACGCTCTAGCCTCATTCCCAGGCACTCATTTGAAAGATCTGATTTTTCGAGCAAGCGCCTGGGAACGAGGCTATGTAATGCTAGTAGTGAGCAATTCATTCAATACCCATGCAATACAATGTTTGTTCCTTTCTTTTTACAAGCCAAACCTCATCTACCCTGCTAATCTCTGTTCCCAGGAGGTAAAGTGCAAAACAACATAGGGTGCTGCTCCATCAAATCTTTGATGTGCAACATTTGCTCCCCACTCTGTGCATAAGAGTTTTGAGGTTAACATATGCAGCTGCCCTACAGGCTAGTGAGTCTTGTTAGAAATCATAAAAATGATTTTAGTGTCAGTCCACCAGTCCAGTCCACTAGTCCAGTCCAGTGATTGTAGACGGCCCTTTCAAAACAGGCTTACGAAACAAGAGTTGATATGGTGTATACAAATGAAGTGGTAATTCTCAAACTATAAGTATGTACCAACACAAAATATATGAGGAATGTAGATTCATATAGCAATTTAAGGTGGCAGGGAACCCTGTATTTGCAAGGTCAACATACCTGGAATCCAAGCTGATAGAATTCTTCGTCTTTGTAAACCTTTAGCGCACAGTCCGTTTTGGGAGTCTTCATCCGTTCACTGTCCGTAAAATTGGGGATTTTCCCCATTTCCTGCCAGCATTGACATCCAATAATCAGTTTATAATTAAGGATAGCACTAGGGTAGAATGACTGGGGAGTCACTAGCCTCGTACCCAGGCCCCAAAAAGGGCCTGGTATCTACTGTTTGTGCATGCGCAGACACCCCACTTTTTGTGGGGCATCGGAAACTACAGTAATCTGGTCTGTGTTTCATGACCGTACATTATTGAAACACGCGGGTCGTTACATCCCAGTTGAGAATGATGGTGGTCCAGTTCTGGGAAAACTGCGTTCGGACAAGCCGTGTCATACGCCTTCAGTAAGGTAGGGAAACCAATGAAGTTCCTGCAGCTTCTTCTCCACTGTGAAGGCCACGCTTACAACTTCTACATACATGCGACGTCAACGCGACAAGAAATATCGGTCCAAAACGGCCTAGAAGATTAGCATGTTTTGCTTCCACGATGAATAAATTGGTGACGTGTTTAGCATCTTCAAGCGAAAGGCAGAAGCGGCAGCGATACTTCAAAGCCATCTTGCTGCACGCGGAGGTCGTATATTTTCCGCATATTTTTCCGTTAACTGCCTCTTACATATCTCGATAAATTATACGGAAAATGTAACAGATATTTACGTGCATGCACAAACACTGGATACCAGGCGCTCTTCTCCGATTTTGTCAAGCGCCTGGGTACGAGGCTAGGGAGTCACTGATCCCTAGGGTGGAATGACTGGGGGTCATTGGCCCTTAGGGATGAATTACTGGGCAGTCACTGGAAGGGGGAGTCACTCGTCCCTACTGACAACGGTCTTCGAAATGTTATTGGTTTGCCAAAAGTGATTTTAGCACAACATTGTGACCACTACTTTTCCATAAGCCCGATCACAATGAAACTTGCTGTGAAGGATAGTCTGTACCAATTCAGTC
The DNA here is from genome assembly GCA_949130485.1 of Agelas oroides. Classification (NCBI taxonomy): domain Eukaryota; kingdom Metazoa; phylum Porifera; class Demospongiae; order Agelasida; family Agelasidae; genus Agelas; species Agelas oroides. Next base: position 4,482,306 of record OX422192.1, on the reverse strand, counting down.
CAATGAAGGTTTAGGTATCTGATATGATCCTTGTACTAGGCTTGATAAAATTAATGCTTAAAATGGCATTTTGTTTGCAGAAGTTGAAGCAAAGTTCCAATCCAAAACCTGTACTGTCCCATTGGACAACTGATCTAGCATACAGAACTGGTTGTACCTTTGTTAAATATTGAGCAGCATCACAAAATACTTAAACAATTTGAATAATGAAATGTGATAACTTTTTTGATCGATGCAGATATATTTTTAGCAAAAAAAGTGCAAGCCAATCAACCCAAGCCTCTAAGGAACCGCTGCGAATACATGGTTTTGGCCTGTGTAGAAGAGAATGTACATACTTTTGCAAACTCTGACATCACTATACTGTCTACACTGAGCTTGCCTCGAGTGCAAATTTAGTCTGTCAAGCCCCTCCCCCATATTATTCAGTCATAGTCCTTTCCACTTATATACTATTTAGCCCCATCACTGGCCCAGCCCATGTCCCTATACTTCTGGTCCCCTCCAGGACCAGCTGCCATCCCCCTACTGTTTACCTCCACCCGGCACCCTAAACCTACTTCTAGCCCAACCTCCAGCCCATAAGTGCTCTTAGATCTATGTAGCCCCTGTCAAGTTCATCCTCCTACATGAAAAGCCTACATGAGAAGCCTCCATATAACCAGCTGCCATTCCTGAATTAGTTACCTAGCTCCATCAAACTCCTGAGACACACATTACAAGAGAAGGTGGTGATATATTCCAATTACGTTTTTGTAAGAAATTTGAATGGTGCAACCGTCATGACACAATTCGGTAGTGTACAGTAGGGATTGACAAAATATGCTTTTATTTTTACCATTATTCTATTCACTAACCTCACCCATTATTCTCATTAAAAAAATCCCAAATTTTTATAATTGTACTGCAACATTACTGACAAAGAAACAAATGGAACGCCTTTGTTGGTGTGAAAATGAGTAAGAAAAAAACCTCTCCACTGCTGTAGATGACGGCTGAACTAATAAAACCAGTTTACATGCTTCAGCCCATGAAGATAATTCAGCCTGGTGGTTAAACCGCCATCTTCTAATGTAATGAACACTGTTACATGCAGGAAGTATTACACAATAATTACCGTTTCAAGGAAGTGTTCAGCTCATAATTACATAATTTCCCAAATTTCCACCTGTTATTCTACAACAGAATCTACATACCTATTATTCTAAAAATTATGCTAGCATATTTTGTCAATGCCTAGTGTACAGAGTTATAATTAAAAGGTAGAAGTTTACATTGTACATTATCTGTAATTGTATATGCTAGTGTACACTTTGGTACCTATTTTGTGCTGATTTGGCTAATTCTGTAAACAAAAACTTGGTGGCCAGTCAGGCAGAGGACATTATCAAAAGTGGATTTCATCATTAACCATGAACTGTAAAAGTGTTTAATTTGAAATGTCAATTTTATGTCACTTCAGTGTGTGTGTTGACGTAGAAATACTATCAGGAATGACAACTTCTGTGACCTTCAGGAGATAACACTGCATTTGTCCACATTAAAATAATACAGTAGGAAGTCACTTATCAGAACACATAATGGGACCTGAAGGTGTTGAGCTAAATGCACCTACTACTGGGGCCATAGTAGTGGATTCGACTAATTTAAACATCATAGAAAAACAAAAACTTCCACAGCACCAATTTGGACACAACAAAACCATCACATTCACAATTGGTGCTGTGGAAGTGGAGATATCATTTATGTTCGTAATCGAAACCTAGTGAAGTTGATTTACAAAACATTTTCGAAAATATCTTCACTTACTAAACCAATTTAGACATAACAAAACTGTTCTATTCTAGCTGTTTACCCAAAACTAGTTACTCAGCAGACTGAAAAGCTATCACCAACCTCATCCATGCCAATGTCACAGTTTCAGATAGCAAAGAACCTTCAAACTTGCTAATGTTATTTGGACCATGCAATTGCCTTGAGCTAGGAGGGAGCTTCACTGTGACTGCTTATATATATTCATCATTTGATGTTTGTGGTGTCTATATTCATCATTTGATGTTTGTGGTGTCTAGATTTGATGTTGGTTTTCAATTTGGAGTAAGTGGTCTGAAAATAGTGTAGGTACGTGGTTGTGATTTTACCACTTGGCTAAAAGTAATAATGGTCATTTATTTTACTATTTTATCCCTGAAACAGGCAGTATTTCACCAAACCATGCCACACAAAATGCGGATCAAACAGTTCCATTTGGTGTGTACATTTATATTCATAACTTTTATCAACCATCAAAATGGTTCTAACAACCACCATAGGATGTTACAACTCTTCTTCAGGGGTGTTAAATGTCTAATTATCACCTCTAACACCTATTCTAACACCCTTCATTTCATAGTAACACCTCACAAAATGAACTGCAAATAGTTGGGTGTTACTACGGTGCCCTATTTTAACAGTCTATCTGCAATAAATGCCAATTTTCAGAGATAGATACATTTCGGCAAGGCTTTGAAGAAACTATTAGTGTGCTGAATCTGTGCATTACATCATCATGCTGGCACCACCTATACGTAATCAGTTTCAGTGCAGTTCGCATGCGAAGTACACTTGGATATGAAGTTTTAGTGTGTTATTGTTTCAGCATCATCAGTGAGGTTTTCTTGTAAGTTGTCTGAGATCCAGAGGTTAATTTTTCATGTTGGCAACCCTACATGTGGTTTTTAGTTAAAACTTTCAGCTTCCAGAGGTAGTACTTCATGTCAGTTACAAGCAAAGAATTTGACACAAGTAAAATTGTCTGAGAAACCTTATTGCTGTGGACTAGACAGGAATTTATGCATTTATGGGCTAGCTCTTTCTTCAAACAATTTTCTTGAGGACACTTTCTTGTCCCAAAATAAACTGCAGCTGAGAGGTTTCATTCCTGGTATTGCACTATACACTTGCCTGTGTAGTGAAGTTAGAATCACACAAATTCTCAGAATATTGAAAGTCTTGTGCTAAACTTATAGTGGGATCATCAGAATATGAACATGCAGAGCACAGAGGATATACAGAGTACAGATAAGTGACTTCCTACTGTATCATGTATGGAGCCTATATGCACATGCATGATGATGTATCTTTATTATATGCCTGAATTGGAACAGTTTGCCCATCTTTTATTTTTGTAACTCTTCCTAGTGCAATACTTTGGACTTCACCGGAAGCTGCAGTGTTCAGAAGCCATTATACAGAATTGAAGGCAGCAATTCAGAGTCCAGAGATTGTGGCTGATGAACTGTTTGCTAAAGGTAGCATTGACTTTGGTGTGAAGGAGAAAGTTCATCTTCACACACGTACTACCAGTGAGAATTGCGAAATTTTGCTCCATGCTATTGGGCAAAATATCACTGTGGACCCAAATGAATTTCATGTGTTCATCAGTGTTCTTCAAAAAGAGCCAGCAACAAAGAAATTTGCTGATAGGCTATTCAGATGTAAGTGTAACTGATAAACACTCAAGAGAACTATACACACTTGCATAACTATATATAACTCATTTCTAAGCTGTTTTGCTATGGTTTATGTTGCTATGTGAATGTTTTGCTTTAAATCCTCAGATTACCACATTCACAATGCTAAATGCTTGGGTTACCAGAATCACAATATCAAATCAGTAGAAAGGAGTAGAACTTACAAAGGTGAGCTTACCAGGATGCTGAAAACTTTCATGTACATGTATACAACTATACTGTCAAACCAAAATCTAGCAAAAAGTCACAAGATATACTATTTCTATTAGGAACTTACACATGTGTGGCTGTTGCTCTTGTGCTACTATTACTGTCAGTAGTGGACAGTATGTGGAAACTGGAGTTTGGCTTAGCACCATACAGCATCACAGCGGGAGTTGGTGCACTTACGCTAACAATAGTCTTCATGAAGTACTGGGTGACACCCAGGTCACTGCAAGATACAAGGACAGATGTATATTGGGAGATTGAAAGACAGCAACAATTTAGACAACGTCCAGAGAAACACGAATATTCTGTCAATATTTTTAGCCTTCCTCAGCACATTCAGGTAATGGTTTCACACTATCAGCAGCTGCAAACAATATTCGCCATAGACAAGTGTGAATGTCAAACACGAGAGTTAAAAAAAGAAGAACAGTTTTCTCCCATTGTGACTGTTGTAGACACTGTAACACAGCAAACCCTGGATTGTGTATTGCTATTACATGGTGAGAATCCGCCAGATGTCAGTTCCAGGACATTATTCTGCTACATAGCAGTTCAAGTTACAGTTGTTCCATACAATGATACACGTGATTCTCATCCTCTCTATCACATGGAAAGCAAACCATGTAGGTATGGCAAACTACCACTAAGTTTTCACTTCCACCAGCCTGGTACAGTTTGTGTCATTCAACTGTCAATTCATTCCATAGCTGACTCGGAAGGGATTGACTATATGTATCACACGAAAGACTGTACATGTATTGTGCAAATTATTAGCAAGAAGCAACATTGGTGCTACTCTAAAGTTCAGCATGGAGTACAAACGGTGAAACAACCTCCTCCCATTAGGTACACTGGTCCCCTAGCAAGTAGACGATACCATAAGCTTGCACGGCTCTTCAAAAAATTGTGCTTGTCTCCTGATAAAGAGCTGATTCCCCATCTCTCCCAAAGTATTATGTTAAAAAAGAATATCAGTTTGGATATCAAAATCGATGCACTATGCTGGGAGGCTTATGTTGGGATCTTACAACCTGAGCAGTACAAGCATAGTGAAGAACTATTCAGAACGGCTATGGAGAAAGCATCACAACTGGAGTGTCAAAATGGTGTACTGTTACAAGGAATGATTCTTAAGCACTTGGGATATATGCAGTACATCCAGGGTAATGATGATGAGGCATTGAAATACATCTCAGCCGCAAGGGAAAAACTGGCTAATGCTGCACCTTCACAGATTACAGCTCAGGTTCTTTATATGGGGTTAGTTGTGAAATGGCGTACAGTACTCAATACACCTCAAGGAATACAAAGCTTAAATCTGTCTATGGGTACTCTGAACAAGTCAATTGAAGGAGATTATGATTTACTCCTTGAACATGCAGATTTCATGGAAGACTATGACGAACCGGACCTCTTCCTTTTCTTTACAGATAAAGCTTCATTCCACTTAAGAACAATCATGATAGATGAGGATGAACTTCCCCCAAAAGCATTGTGGCCCAGTGAAGATGACCTTATGAAAGCAGAACAATGCCTTAATAGAATATCTTTGGACATGTTGCCAGATCAAATGGGTCCATTCGCAGCACTGTATTATCGTGCCCTTTGTGACTTGCATTTTTGGAATCAAAAATACCCTGAAGCCATTGCATATGCTGAGCTAGGAAAACAACTTTGTATTAAGGGAAAAGTAACCACTGGTGTTCCTATGTTCAATCGGAGGCTTCAGTTGTTAGAAAACCTAATGCCTAACATGCCGAAAGAAAAGGAAGATGAAGAAATTGATGAAATACTCAAGAAATTTGGTGGTGAAACTATTTAGTCAAAATTACAGTCATGTGTTTTTTGGAATAATAATATATATATGTCATGTGCATTTGTATATGTAAACATACAAAGCCTCAAACATCCTTACATCTATATCATCCCTACTGTCCTTATTTTATACATTTTGGCATGCCAGCCCTACACCATTTATTTTTCTCCTTATAGTGTAGTGGGAAGCAACAGCAATATTCCATTCATACATGCTCTTATTTCCATTCGAAAACTTACCTAATTGCCTTGTAAACACAGACCCTATAATTTATGAGGGTTAATAACTAAACCTTGGCACCTTCAATTGCATGCAAAACCGTAAATGTGGTAGGGTAGTACTTCATCATGGAGTACTACCGTATACTCCATAGGTAAAATCGGGATCACCCCATGAATATAGGCACCATTTGATTACAAAAATCACATTGCGTTTATAAGCACCTATACAAAATACGCATCTCACAAAAGAAGGCACCCGTTACAGCAGATTGTAAAAGTCTTGGAACAGCATAGCTGATAAGAGGAAGGGCATGCCGAGGTGGGAAAGACAATCAGATTCATACGTAGTAAATCAACTGTGGTTTTGCAACTGCAGTGCCGTGCAAACGAAGTGAATTTGCTGATTCGGCATAGCAGCTAACTTTTGCCAGTGTCTATCTCCGATTGTAAGTCGACACGGGATAAAGATCTATGATTGCACTGGAATTGAATTCTGTGGAAGAATACACAATGAATGTATAAGATTTTGTTCCCTGATGGTGAAATGCCAGCTGCACATCATAATCCAGATTTTCGTTTCTCCATTCTAACTCATATTATGTCACTTATAAAAAAATCATTTTTGAGTTCACTTCTCTAAGTGCAATGAGATGTATATCTAATACTGTTACATCATATATGTAGGTTATAGCACAGTTTACTGTGGTAGCTACTTGGAATAGCACAAATAATGCCTTAAATAACAAGGCGAAGCCTATAGTGTGCATTACAAATGCTACGCGTGTTTACCCCAATTTTCACAGCAAATTTGTGTTCTACTACATTCTAGTACATAATATACACTGTATTTGTGTACAGAGTAATCTGTACGATTGTACTATAAACTGCTGACAAAATTGAAATCAAATGACTATTAAAAGTTTTACTCTCGTACAGGAGCTGGGGAGGAGATTTGATACGGGGCTAAATGGTGGATGAATTCTGTTAACGTGTGTCCGAACATTGATCACGCGATAGCCTGCGAATGACGTCTTGCTATTACATCGGTAAAGTGCAGCAAAACTCGAAATTTGGAGCTTTGTGAGGGGAAGGATAGGAGTACCTGCCTACCGAATTTGATAGCTCCACACTGCTCTCCAGCTTCTGTATAAGCAAAGTCCGAAAATTGATCGTATCGTCCGAAATCTGCAGTTTTCGGACGCAATTTTCGTTAGCCTGTAGTACCGCGAAGCAATACCGCAGCAAGTTCATGTTTGGATTGCAAATAGTACGCAAGTAGGTCTACAAACTGGCGCAAAATCGAAGTGCAGAAAACCTTTCGTTTGTCTGAAACGAGCGTCCGAATACAAGTTAGTCCGTCCGAAAATTGGTCGATTACTCTAGGTGTAATGCAAGTAGGCAGTTCACACTGGGACTAAATTTATAATGACCTCACTTTGCATGGCTTATGTTGGATATGCACTGACTCCAGCGCATGTTTATATATCAATGCATCAAGCTATACATCTCATCTAATGTGGTATAAACCATTTTGGAGTCCTGATAAAAATCCTCGTGCTAGTCTCGTATCCAGTCCTCCCAAGGACTAAGGTCTGAGGACGAGACTAACTACGTGCAATCAATTGTGCGATCGCCAGTTTCGTGCGGACATGAAATGAGCATAGGAGGCTGTCTTTTCACCCAATCCCATGCGGTAACGCCCCCTTCCGTCATGTGATTTCCTGCGTGAGCGGGAGTAAATTAAATTCACCATCTCGCAACCAATCGCAGTGGCGGATCTAGAAATTTAGAAAGGGCGGTTCAGTCATCGGCGCGCTTCGCGCGCCGGTAAATTCTTTGGGTTGCGACGCCCACTTTCGGTCACGTGAACGCATTTAAAATAAAATATAGTTGGAAGGCCGAACCGAGGGGTCCGTCACAAAAGAAATCTCGTACACTGTCCGACAGTGTTGTTTTAGTTAACTATAACTTTAACTAAATACATTTTAGTATGGCATTTTTAAAATTTAGTTAACCAAAACTACAACTAACTAAAATTTTTTGCTAAGCTGGGAACTATAACTAAAATATCCAAGAACATACAAGAAGAAACCTGTCGGCAGAAATCCAAACTGAAATCCAGAAATCCACTGCGAAATCCAGAAAAATCCGAAATCCACGTGAAATCCAGTGGATTTCGAAGTCTCTTACGCCGAGGCACGCCGTGGCGGACCCCTCGGGCCGAACTGAATATCTCGAAGCAACTCTAGGCCTAGTCAAACGTCTGGAGATCAGTAAGGAACTGATACGTGAGTGTGTAACTGTGCCTGGTTGTTGTTGCTGCATGCCACTGCTGCATAATCATTTGATGGACTCGTGCAGTTATGTACGCAAAATACATTACTAGCCGCCAAAGGGGGGTGCATTTGCACCCCCTAAATCCGCCACTGAATCGGCATTCTTCGCGGCAAAGTACAAACTCGCGCTCCTCGTGGTGGAGTACGAGCTCGTGTTCTAGCTACCCACAGTGCTTTTCAGCGCTCTTTCTTCCCGTTTACACTCCATGGAGAAGCCCAAGTGGGCTAGTGATCATAACCTCGAAGTATGTGGCCAGTACTAGCAGGGTTTTGTAGATGACTACAAGGCAGTGCTATCACAAAACTGCATGGCCACTGTAACAACGTATGGCGTGAGGAAGTCCAGGACAAATGCTTCAGTTGGAACAGATCAAGAAAAAGAGAATGACGCTAGAAATACCACACAAACATCTGAGGTAAATATTAAAAAATATAATACACTCATATAGTTCATTTCATTGTCATTCAGTTGTAAAATCTTTGTGTCTGAATTCTTAGGAAATAAGGATTTACTGGCAAAAGAAGGAGGGCTGCAAGACTTTCACCAACATTCCATTCTCAGTAGCTGAAGAAAAACTCCTTGACTGTCAGTTCGGGCCAAAGTACTTCAAGCAAAAACCAGCGCAGGGGAAATGCCTCTGGTTGCAAAGCACCCGCAAAATTGGGTGCAATGCTCATGTTGAGGTGAAAGCTTTCACTCTGTATCCGGAGTTTGTGATTAGCCAAGGAGAAAGGGAGAGCTTGTCCAAATGGAAGCTGAGGTGCCTGCAAGAGGAAAAAATCAAAATGATAATGATTAAGACGGAACTTGAAGCAAAGAGGCCAGTCAAAACAACAATGAAATATTTCATATCCCTGCCACAACAAGAAGCACATTCTGGCCACCCAACAGGTCAGGCTGGAGTCTATACACAGAAATTACATCTCACCATTTCTCAAAAGATTGTGGACATGGTTGAAGCTGGAATCACTGACACATCAGAAATTAAGCATTCTTCGAGACATTATGTTGACAAGTACCTCGTAAAGAACTGGGGAGGAAGCCACATTTAGGAGACATACACAATCATGTCAGTAAGGCCAAAAGAGCACTGGAGCTGTCAAAGTATGACCAAGAAAACTTACACCTGAAAATCGAAGAGTGAAAAAAAGACAACCCCCAGTCATCTTTCTTCTTCCGGCCATTTCGCAGCACCTCACAAACTGAACAAACAGCTGATATCAAAACCTGTAGTGAACAGACAGTGGAAAAAACACTGTTATACATTCAGCAGGAAGACTGGCAGAAAGAGCTGTTGACCCGTTATGGCAACACAGTCACTTTAATGGATGCCACATACAAGACAACAAAGTACAGCATTCCCTTGTTTTTTGTGTGCGTGAGGACCAATGTCTCATACTCGGTAGTGGCTGAGTTTATTATTCAATCAGAGACCGCCGATTGTATATATGAGGCTTTATCCATTTTGAAGTCATGGAACCCAAAATGGGAGCCTCAATTTTACACCACACACTACTCTGATGTTGAAATAGCAGCCATCAACAAGCTGTTCCCCAAAACCCAGGTCTACCTCTGTGAATTTCACAGGGAACAAGCTTGGGAAGGATGGGTGATGGAGAAAAAACATGGCTTGTCAGATCTCCAGGCTGCATTGCTTCTTGATTTGTTAAGAGATTGCACAAATGCACCTCCCAACTACAATCTTCCTGAGGAGCCAGCTGATCACCATTATCTTCATGCTGTGGATCAACTAAAGGCTGCAGACAAGTGGCAGTGAAATCAGAATTGCACTGAAGGAGATTGAATCACTCTCCTTCAACATGGAAGTGATTGGAAACTTATAAAACCTAGCAGAAGATTTACAATCACTCCAACGGAAGTATTGTGAATGTGTTCCAAAATAGGGTCTAGTCCTTCGTCCCAAAGCTACCAGCAGTGCCGAAAGAGCTCTTCAACTAGCTAAAGTACAAACGATTGAGTCAGCACATATCTCAGTACAAAGCACTACCAACAAAACAGGGAGCGAGACCTCGACTAGATGCTTCCTACCGTAACAGAGTGGGACGAAAAGCTACCAACGAGCGCAAGGTAGAGAGTATATACCAGTATGTGCAAGTAGCCTTGTTCCCAAGCTGTCCCCATGCATGATACGAACATTACTGGAAAACAACCACTGAGAGTCCTAGTAAGTCAGTATTTTGTACCACAATACGTTCTATGACTTTGTGTGTGAGAAGACTCAGAACACCTAATAGGCACAAAAGCGGTGGTATAAACCACTACTGAAATGTGTAGTCATAGCTGTGTGGCTTTCAAGTTTAGCAGGCCTGGGTGGCAGTTAGCATTATCTTTTAACATTTTCCAACAGGAACTGAAGTCCCCACCAGCAAGCAGCCCCTCCCACATTGGAAAACCACAAGAGGATCAGCTACTCACATGTATGTGTACAGATTGATACATTCAGTCTAGAGCACACACATATTTTTCCTCACAAAGAAATTTCTCCAGTAACTTCCACATCTCAATTTGTTTCGTGACAGTGAGGGTGAGTCGAAAACGTTCCAGAAGTCGCTGTGGGGAATGTACCGGATGTCAGCAGCCAAACTGCGGCACAAGCGCAGAATGCCTTGACATGAAATACTTTGGTGGGCCTGGAACGAAAAAGAAAGCATGTCGGAGCAGAAAGTGCACAGGTCTCAGTGACTTGGCTCTGCACACGAGTCCATGTTCTCATACTGCGCATGCGCATTAAAGCGGAGCTTCATGGGTGAACCTTGAACTCGACGCCATGGGTGAAAGGTCTTTTGTACATTTGGTGAAATGGCTTTTAAAAAAGCCTTTGAGAAATTAAGGTGACTATCCATTTAGAAATATGAAACGCATGTCTATCTTGTAGTTGAAAGTAAAGTTGTGCTTGAAATGTAACAACACAGCTACCAGCCTTTTCTTGTCACATACAAGATCATCAGGTTCTTACAAAATCATGTGACTAAAAAACATGAGACAGTTCGTATAGACAATGTACAGAATAATATAATAGCTAGTGTTAACGGCATCATAACAGATACATTGTAACAAGTAACTGTATGCCTACATTCACTGATTATTAACTTTGTGTGCTGGTGTGAATATTCTTGTAGCAAGGAATCATGTTGATCAGGCTTAGGTAACTATAAGACAAGGTAACAGCCATCCGGTAATGATCCAAAATTGTTGGTAACTATTTGTTACAGTACAGTTGCAGCCCTAAACTACAGTTCAGCGGCAAACATTGGAGGTTTCTGACAGCAGCAATGATGAAGATGTGCTGCGTAGTCAAAAGGGGAAGCAAAATTCTGTTTGCTGGGTGAACAGAAGTACACTATCTCACAAACTGTGAATCTGTCAGCAAGGTCAGTGTATGATCCATTCAATAAAAGCACTTGCACTGTATCACTGTATACAGGAAATGCACACCATATTGAACCAGCTTATGGCTGACATAACATTTCTAACATTCTTAACTGAGCCAAAGTGAAGAACTTTGTTACTGTGTTCTTGTAGCTTGTATTGTTTCATCACCATTGCAACTGGTTTGCACTCAGTATGAGTTTCGCTTACAATAATTTATGAGTAAATGTTTACTAATTTATAACAAGTTGAGTACATCAAGCTAAACATTCTCATGTACAAAGTGTTTAGTTGTAAATGGGTGTCCGAATATGTCAATGTCCCTGCCCATGTTTGAAGGGGTTTGGCTGATTTAATTAGACATTCAAACTAAGGCTGTGCTTCCTTTTTGTGTGGTCTTGTTTACCAAGTTTTGTTTGTGTATAGCAGTCTTCAGCAGAAGCTTTGTGTTTAGGGGGCCTTCCTGAGGATGCATATTGACTTCCTCTCGCTATACCTTCTCGGCGCCTTGCAATAGCTGTAGGTTGTACCTTGATACGTCTGGTTCCTGCAATAGTGGTGCTTGCTGGTTGATTTTTCTGAATGTATGTAGTAGAGAGGACAGCTGTGGAGTTGCTGAGGTTACTGGTTCTAATTTCTTGGCAGTGTCTGTATAGACAGTAAAAAACTTGCAAAGGCCATTAAGGTATTGTGTATCCATTTGTTCAATTTTACTATTAATATCTGATATGAAATCGTTTCGCAACTGTATTACTCTCTCCTTGAGCTGTTTTATCGCATCATTCTCCTCCAACAACCCTACCATTATATCTAAATTGGCTGCTCTCTCATCATGATGTGAATCCTCATCTTCATGTGTATCCTTTTTCTCCTCACACCCACCACTAAAATCATTGGATAAGTTTCCATCATTGAAACTACCATAGAACAATTTATCACCAGCATTTTCAACTCCCACTGCAATGCATATCTTCCCTCTGAACTGAAATATGGTATGTAGTTTATTGATGACAAGTTATACTTCTTAGCTACTGCAGCCTGGTGTTTACATGGCTCACCTGTTGGTTTCCCTGTACAATGCCACCTGCTTGTATCTAGTATTATCTACTTCATATTCCACTCCATCATGACTCTGACTTCTAACTATGTACACACCTTCAGAATCAGATTCCCTAATTTCACTCATGTTTACTTTTGAAGCTCCTAGTCCCTTAAAACATATCTATTATGAGCAACAGCAAGATGATGGCGCTCATAGTAGAGTTCAAAAGTGACTGTCATGAACTCAAACAGCTGCACTAAATTGTATGCTTTAACTCCCTTGAATCTGCATAATTATTGGTATTGTTTCCTCTAAGTAAGGTTTGATCTCTGAAGCATATAGCCCACTCACCACAGTGCTCCCAGTAACTTTCCAAATGTTTCTTGAAATTGTCGTACTTTCGTATAACTGCATCCTCCTTGAATCTTTGGTACATTGCTTCCAGTTTGTCAGTATTTTCAGCATAAACTACTTTCCTTACACATTCCATTAGGTACTGTTTGTCATCTTTGTCTATACTATTTTTGCTGTTCCACAACCATCGCCACATGCTTTGTAAAACATGAAACACACATAAAAGCAATTTAGCAGAAGGCCATGTTTTGTTTAATGCTTCCCTTTCAGGACTGCAGTCATCTGTTAGGATGTTATCAGGGTCCATTTTGCCTCCAAATGAACACTTTGGAAATAGTTGCTTTGGTGTAGTCATTGCTTCAAAGATGATGTTTAAACTTTCCCCTGAAGTGATCACAACCCCTAGTGGCAGACCTCCAGCTGCAGATGAAGTAGACAGTATGAAGATGGGGTTATAAAATCATCTAATGAGGATGAGGAATCTACAAACATGATTTCGCCTGCCTGCTTTACATGTTCATGCACCCTGGCCATGAGAGGAGTGCATATAGCCAGCACCAGTGGTTGATCAGATCCCATTTCGCTTTTAGAGAATCTCTTAAAATGAGTGTGGTTTCATACTCTAAGTGCGCACTGGCAGGAGAATGTCCCAGTTTGAACAACTCATAATACTTCTTTCTTGTGTCTTCTGCAATAGATCTAAATCTCAACGCATGAACTGGATGGTTGTGGTCATGTTTGAGGTTTACCATTACAAGATATTCCTTATTTAATTTGCCACTTTTGGAGATAATGGTAACATTCATCTGTGCTGGACAGTGAGTGTGCTTACTACTGTGTTCTCTGAATGTTGTTTTGAGTAGCCTAGTGCTTTTACTGTGCTTTCCAATCTGCCGTTGATTATGATGGCAGCACAAAAATAGTTTTCTAACTACATGCTTTCCACTGCCTTTCCTATTATGTTCATATACCATTGTCTCTTTAGTTTTCTCATTGTATTCGTTAACCCATTTTCTAGCCTCCTGTTCTGGCTTAAGTTTTATCTTAAATTCACATGAAAAGCTAAATGAGTCAGCATTTTTAGACTGAATCTGTGAAAACCTGTAGTCATACCCTCTGGAAGGAGTTGCTGAATGTTTCCTTCATTAACGATACAATGTACACCCAATTCAGAGTCTGATGAATGAAAAAGCACTGGCATATTAGTTTTGCTCATTGTTTTGCTGCTGTGATTATCTTCAAAATCGTCTGAGTCACTATCTACATTTAGAATCGTCATTGATACCAATATCAGTTTGCATGTTGTCATTTTCGTGTGTTTTGAATGCAGCGCTTGTGGCATCATGAATGTTAGCATGGCACCTATCTTCACTTAGTATGCCAATGTCAACAATTTCCTTCATTATCCAATCCATGATTGTTATTCGCAGGCAATCTGAGTAGTCAGAAGGATGTAGCAACCACTCATGTTGTGGGTGGGAAGTAGTTATTCCAGGCCAGCACTCTTGACAGTTACTTAGTATTGCTGCCATGACCATTGTGACTACCCACATACATTGTTACATGTCTGAAAAGGGTAGACTTGACAACCACTGCAAACATGAGTTTCTTTTGTGGGCTTATTAAGAACAGCAATACTTCCTAAACTATTCCACAAATCAACTTGAAGGTCTTCTTCTATCTTGTTGATATTTGGTCTAACCACTTCCTCTAAGTTTGTGGGCAGAGGCCATCAAAGTGCATCTCCATATAATAACATTTATTATATACCTAGTATACGCGCCAATAGTATTTCCCGTAGAGCAACATGACTAATATTTTCCCATATTCTCACCCATCAGATAATATATATTTACACTTCTCTAAATCAGCAAATACAGAGCAAAGCAAACATCCATCTCTGTTACCATCAGCCACATAATATCCACTCTCAGGTGAACACCCAACATTGATTGCAACATACAAATGCCTCAATTTTATGTCACTATCCTTTACTAAACGTACCTTCTCTTTAAGTGCACTGAATGCATAAATGAACCGGGTTGGTCTAGCAGAAAAGTATAGAGCATCAGTATGCTGCTTGTTAAGTATGTCCAATATGGCTGTGATTTCTCTATCTGTGGCCCATCGTCTTCCATGCAACTAGATTTCTAAGCTGCCTTCCCTTCTCTGAGATTGTCTTGGTCCATACTTTATCTTGAAAGTAAGCTTCTAAGGCTTATAGTTTACTTACATAAACAGGTTTGTGACGGGAAAACGTGGATCGACAAATCTTGAACCACTCAATCTCTTCTGTTGTAACATGCCTTTCGTGAACACTTTCATGATGTGCCTGTGATTGCTTTAGGCCTTTGTAGTCCACTAAGCCAAATGGAAACTGAGCATAGCAAACCTTTGTTCTATTGTTTTCTTTGGCTTTGCACAACTGACTGAGCACTATACGACATTGCTCTGCACAGCGGATTGTGCTTACCTTGTTGATGTCACACACTGGTGCAGGCTGCAGCAGAGCTAGCATCTCACACGGAAAAAAAGTAACAGTCTTGGGTTGGGTTTTGGTGCTTTTTCCACTGCCTCCTCCTAAAATAAACAAGTAAATTATAGTTATTTGTGCTTGCTATGTAATGGAAGGTACAAATTGAGTATATGGCAGTACATTGTGTATTTACATCATGCTTATCAGTTATCTTGTACACAGGACGCTCAGCTGCCAGGATGCATTCCATGTTTGCCTAAAGAAGAAGATATATGAACTTATACCAGCACCTCTTTTCATTCTCCAGGAGGTGTACTGTGTTCTTTTAGCCAGGACATTGGAAACTGAGCATAGCAAAACTTTGTTCTATTGTTTAGGTGAACATTGAATTTCAGCGGCTATATACAGTGACTTGACTACAAGTTTCATAACATGGACCAACCGATACAATAAGATCTGAACAATATTTTTAGTACAGGCACTGCAGCTAGTAAAATTCACTTCACAATATTTTAAAGTACCAGCACTGATACTGTAAGCGTTTGTATTTGTTTTTGCAACAGCATAAAGCACAGCCTAATGAAATGGCTATCACTTTGTAGCTCTTTTAACGATCAACTGATACTAGTTGCATTAAAATTGGTGTTTGCTGTCATGAGTTTTGTCATTCCTAGAATTTAATGTTCATTACTGGGACTCTAGACACAGAGTTTTTTGTTCTATTTTTCGTTCCTCACACTCCACTCTTCAAGTTTGTAGTATTCCGCTCAAATTTTATACTATTGTCATATCTTTCGTGTCCCACCAGCAGTGACACTCACTAGTTGTACAATTGCCATTACTCCTCCAAACAGTGGGCCACTGATCACCACCACACCATTGCAACAAGACTCCCTGCATCCATTATCACCCTGGGCTCTGCAGCAGATTGCTATCAGAGTGTGCTGAAAAGCACAAGGAGTCACTATTGGATGCCAAGAGCAACAAGAAGAAAACTCTGCAGGAGAACAAGTGGAGCTTCTGCTTTCTGTAGCTGACAGCCATCTTTTGCATGGGTCTAATCATATAATTCCTGCCAAACTCGCACTTGAAATGTAGCCTTTTGCTCTTGCCA